>JAJJWX010004804.1:0-2400000 GCA_023529315.1 Papaver bracteatum | reverse complement strand
AAATAACAAGCACAAGTCGGCCTCATCCAAATTAGATAACGTGCTGACCTGGTTTCTGGGTATCAATCGTCATTAATTATACAAAAAGTCGGCAGGATCTTTATCCTATGACTGTGCCGACTAACACTAAATATCAAATGTCGTTGTTTGCCTAATATATCGACCATGACGACGTCAACCCAGAAAATCAAAATTTTCATTGATCTAACCTAATATAACAATCAAAACACATAACAAAATAATGAGTTTGAGTTTAAACGTCACTTACCGTTTTCTTCTCTTTAATGATGGGTTCTTTTCAACATCTCCAGGGATTTGATATTGAGTTCACTAGATCCAACTTTCTCTTTTCTTTTTCCATTGATTTGGAGGTTTTGATATCACGTGTTGATTCTGTATTGTTACTCGATTGCTTAGGATCAACCATTTCTGTAGAAAACGAAAGTTGTCGATTTCGAGAAAGATTAATGAAAGATGAAGGATAAAGAAGATCAAGAGGAAAATCAACCGTTTTTTGGTTTTAAATTTTAGGTTTACAGTTTTAATTAGAAAAAATGAAATGTGGTATAACTTTAAATTTAATTAGGTCAAAGGCAATAAGGTAAAACCACCAAATTTAACCACCCCTTAATAAGGGCACTAGGTCCATTTAAATTTAGGTATACCCCTAATTTTACCAATTAATTTACCTATGGGAAACTAAAATTTAAATTTAAAGTAACTTCCTTACAATTCAAAAATTAATCTCAAAGGTCAAGGAAATGGTTAGAAGTCGAGCAACAAGCTGAGCTCAAACCCCTTTCTGATTAGCAAGGAGTATACCTTTAAAAAACAAAAAAAGGCGCTAGGTCCATTTAAATTTGGATATACCCCAATTTAGCCAGTTTAATTTACTTAAAAAAACAAAAAAAAAAACAAAAGTGGGAATTAAGTATTTGACACCCCCTCTCTTACTCAAATGGCCTTTGGCTTAAAACTCAATTTTAAAAAAATTAACCAATTTTATTGAAATGACCCTCAAAAAAGAAGGAGGACCATTTGGATAAAGATATTTGATGATGTTATCAAATGATAAACTATATCCTTTGAGGGTATAATCGTCATGGAAACTTAAACATAACATGTCTCACGAATCATAAGTAAGAATTCGACAAATTTTATATACTTGGAAAGCTTTTTGAAAGATCTACATAACGAGCGTAAATACAACTATCAAATTTTCATTACATATAATTTTTTTTTATTCTTTAAGTAATTTTTAAATTTTTTTTCATATTTTATAGTGTGCAGACAATATGCACATTGATTTTATGTGCAGAAAATATGCACACTGATTTTTGTAAACAATATTTTATAGCGTGCAGACAATATGCGCACTGATTTTATGTGCATACAATATGCATACCGTTTATAATATTCCAGGGCCACTAGAATAATGTGCAAATTTTATTAAATAACCCTGGGCCAAAAGAACAAGACCCATAATTTCCATGGTCTTTTTTTTTATAGATAAAGAGGCAAGGAAAGCACCTCATGCTGCAGTCATTCCCTGAGAGTTGGTGCTGCATAGCAGTCTATCAGAGACCTCCCGGTTAGCAGCAAAAACATTCAAATTTTCCCATACATTGCCCCCATGATGGTGGCTTGAGTTTAAAGAGAAGTGCATCCCGCTTATGTTTTGGATTACATTTTGAACTGAAAATTTATCCCATGACCTAGTGAGATTGTTGTTGATGCTAAGTTTTGCAAGGTTTATCGCCAAGAAATTTTCCCTGTCATTTGTTGTGCTCCATGTTCCAATTTCGAATACTTCCTTTCCATCGTAGTTTGAAGAGAAACGGGCTCCAACCTTCACTGCATACATGCTCCTGATCAGCTTTATTATTTGGCCGGAGTTGGATTCAAAGTCCAATCTGCTTCCTAACTTGGCTGCCCATTTGTATGCATCCAGAGCCGCCCCTCGTTTTACTTCTTCGTCAGAACATTGTCGAAACACTGCTGCTCTTGCTCCCCTGCAGGATCTTGTGTGATCAAAAAGAATTAACCCCATTTCATGTCTCCATGTGTTAGAGTCTCGGAAAGTTGCCACATTAATCTTTAGCGTGAAGATGATTGGATTTTCCTTTCTATGCCTAAATTCGATGATCTGGTTTTCAGCCTCTTCTTTCGTATATAAGACATTCATTATATTTAGATTGTTCCTCTCTTTGACTGCCTTTTGTGTGTTAATATAGTGAATAATGTCTTTTGCTATTCTGGCCGCATTTGGGTTTTTCTTTTCAAAAGCCAGGTCACATCTGCCTTTCCAAATGTGCCATATAGCAGTGATACACATTTGAGCCCATCCCCTGGTAAGCTCCCTACGGGTTTTCTTATTCAGGAGATGAGATAGCCACACATGGAAGTCATCTATATTTTCAAAAACTTCACTTGGTTCCAAGTGTAATTCTCTCCACACTTAATGAGCCATGGGACAGCGCATGAAGAGATGGGAGATGGACTCCTCCTGGCAGTTACAAATTTTTCAAACTCTATCGATATAATTCAAGTGTTTTCCCATTCTTACTCCTGTTGGGAGAATCGAGTGAGCTGCTTTCCATAGAAAGACTTTGATTGAAGGAGAAATTCCTAGCGGCCAGATGGCTAACCAGTTTGTATAATTTCCATGGTCATTAGAACAAATTTCTCAAGAAAAAAACTCATAATTTAAAAGAAAAACAAACTCAACAAGCGAAAACTGCCGACTCACCCGTTTTTCTTTCTCTCTTCTAGAAAAATAAAAGATATGGAAATTCCTTAATTATACAGCGAGAATCGGAGCCGCCAGCCAAACTCTTCCATTTTTGTTCCCTTCAATAAATTGTAACTTTATGAACTAAATTATCCTTTCATCTTCTTCTTCATTCTTCCGTAACGCTGGATCTGTTCAATCCAAGTTCTAGGGTTTCTAATTTCTCTCCAGAATACGCTTCTTCTCGTAAATTTCAGTTTCGTACCCACAATTTCCTTACCAATCAGTGATAGATAAAGCCTGATCTCGTTCTCTGTTCTATTTCTAGGGTTTTGACATCTTTCTACTCTCCTTTGAGGGGATTTTGCAACAAGAAAGAGGGCAAATTAGGGCTTTGGAGTTTGGACCTTGAAGGTCCGTTCCCGTGTTAGGGTTTTCTTCAATGGGTAGTGGTGGTTGATCACATAATTGGAAGAACTAGATTGTGTTAGTAGAATTCATTCTTGGTTAAGGGGTAACACACACACACTCTCTTTCTCCATCTCTATGCGACTGATTTAGTTTGAATTTTGATTTTTCTTATTATCAGTAATTGTGTTATTTTATTGCAGGAAGAGAAAATGGCGCCAACTCTTTTCATTCTGCTAGCGTTCCCTTGTATGGTTGGAGCCATTGCTCTGGCAATGTTTCACATGTATAGACATCTCTTGAATTACACTGAACCTACTTATCAGCGTTACATTGTTCGCATCATCTGTATGGTTCCTGTAAGTTTACACCTAATTTCTCCATTTCCTTTATTTCAGTCTCTGTATAGTGTGTTAAAACAGTGTCAATAACATAGATATTCTCTAAGACTAAGATTAGGTGCAACAGCTATTGATTTTGGAGTAGGTTTTGTTATTAGTTTCTGTGTGAAGGCTTGAACTCTTATCTTTTCCGTAGAGAGTATCTAGTTGATATGACACTACTCTTTGCTAATTTATAGGATGGAAATATCCTATTACTCTATTAGAAACCAACAGTTCTTCTAGAGCTATCTTAGGGATTCGATGCAGCAAGTAAACTGTATTCCCTTTGCTTAAGTTAAACATTTCTATTTCAAATACCCTAATACAGTGGATGTTGATAAGTAACCAAGTAAAGTTATAGGTAGTTGCGTGCAAGTATGAAACACAATACCAAAATGTATTGATCAATGTTGATCAACCTGGTAAGAGATTTTTTTCTGCCACGGTAAAAACGTGTTTTTGGTGGAAGGTGTAAGGAATGTGATATTTGGAATTAAACCAGATGAACGAGGCATGGTGGGAATTTCTGTAATGGTGTTTTTGAAATGAAATGCTCAAAAGGCTTATTTATTTGACTCCTCATTACTGGCAAAAGACTAGAGGTATACTGAGCAACATGCCAACATTGTAAGAAAACCATCACCGAATTCCATGTGGCGATATTGAACAATAACACGAGAAGGTTTAGAAAAATAAACCTGAATGCAATTAGAAGCAATCAAATTCTTGTAAATATAGCTGATTTTTTTTTATCATAATATTTGGAGATAAGTTCAGGGTGTTATTTTTACGCACAAATACTGGACTTTAATACTGTTACTTGATTCAACTGAGTTAGGTCTACATTATGGGTAATATACTGTAACAATTCTTAACAGTATTATTTGTGTTCGAGGTTTAGTTTGCAAGTGGCATAAAGGTTTTGGCTTCTAGCTCCATCCGGCTTGCCTTGGGATAAGTCCTCTCAGAATGCTGTATATATTCTTCAGAGTGATTCGTAGTAATGACATTTTATTCTGTTAGAAGCACATGTAGTTCCTGAGGATTGACAAGTCGAGCATGATTATAAAGTTTGTTACTCTAGTTTTTTGGCCCCACATTCCTGGTGTTTGATTTTATGTGCATATGTTGATCCCTTCTCTAGCAGTAAAAGTTCAAAACTTGTTGCTACTTTGCACTATTGATAACTTAATGTTTAAATGATAAGCTGTGGATGTATCATCTTTTTCACCGCAAAATCTGTAGATGTTCGTTTTAGTTTTTGAGATTAGTGAACCCTTTAACCTTTTCAGTTTATCTGTTAATTGGAGTGGTTTAGTTTTACAGCAGTTTAAAAACAATTTTCCTCGATACAGAGATTAGAAGAAGCTTTGTTTAGAAAGAATGGGAAAGGAGAAGAAAAAACAGCTATTAGAGGGAAAGGTTTCGCAGGTTTTACAATCCAATCTCAGCCGTCGTATAACAATGACGGCTGAGATTAAGTAGGGAACACTCTCTTTACCAATTAGTCCCAATGTGTCTAGTTTCTCTTTTTATGAAGATCCAATCAATATTCTCTCTTTCTTTCTTACTAAATTGGTTAAACTTGGTACATGAGTAGTCAAAGTATTTCTAATTAAACTGAGAACGCTCACATCGCGCTATTCTAACTATTGAGAGATTTTACGAATCTCGATTCCGTTTATCGACCTCGCTCCCACTTCTGGCTACTAATTCCTAAATAGTTCGCAACAGTGAAAGCCTTAAAATGACATGTGGGTCCCACTTGAGGATATTAGCTTATGATGAGGATGATTCTCTTGTCATGTAACATCCTCATCAAAAACAATCCAAATCTCATGACTCCACCATCTAACTATGGAAACAACAGCGTGTGTTCGAACCGCTCATTTTACTATAAGTTGCAATCAATAGGTTGGATGGTTAGAGTTCTAGAAATGGCAGATTTTTGAGAGGATGAGGCTCACCAAAGGTAAAGCTGTAGTTTACCCCCATATGAGCCCCTTGCAGTGTAGCCTAACTGTCATGGGAACTACTTATATGGATGAACTGACCGCCTCAAGTCTAAACAGTGCTGATATCAAATTGTCAATAAACTTTGTCAGATTGAGATCCTTCGCTCGATTAGAATCGGTTATTATAATGCTTTGCCAGATAAGGTGTTATATCATATGAAATGGTAAATGCAACCACAAGTATGTTTTCTTAACTTGTTTCTTATGTTTCTTTATTTTTCTCTTTGCAGGTACATGCTCTAATGTCCTTTCTGTCTCTAGTGTTAAATGGGAGCTCAATCTATTTCAATTCTATTAGAGAAGTGTACGTAAATTATTTTGTAATGTTGACATCCTTTTGCTACTTTGCACATAATAAACTACTCATTATTTAAATGATTCCTTTCCTATTGTTGTTGTTGTTCATTTCCTCCTCTCTGTATGTCTCCCTTAGAATTAGTCCACCTGAATAATCTAAAACTATACCTTAAGTTAAACAATTTCTGCTTCACAGAGAACCTAGAAACATGTATATTTTTTCTATGTAGTGGTTAGAGTGTCTACAAGTGTGTTTGTTCAGTATTACCTGTCTATTATCATGATCGGCCTCTTGTTATACCACTGCTTATCTGTTAATAAATGTAAGCTCACAGTTTTCGTGTTAAATGTATTTGTCCCCTTCCATTGACATTTGTTATCCTTGGAAAATTATTACCTCATGTATTGTGAGCTTCATGAGATTTTGCAGTTTTTCTGGGAATACATTGTAACTGATGTTGTGGCTTTTCCAGGTACGAGGCTTGGGTCATCTATAATTTCTTGTCATTGTGCTTGGCTTGGGTTGGTGGCCCTGGTGCGGTTGTGTTGAGTTTAAGTGGTCGCGTTCTGAAACCTTCATTTTGTCTGATGACATGTTGCTTTCCTCCTATACCTTTGGATGGGTGAGTATGATCCTGCTTTTATACATATAAGCTTTGGTAGTTATGTTTCTTTAACATGTCATTGATTTTTTGAGTATTTGAAACTTATGCAGTCGTTTCATTCGGAGGTGCAAGCAAGGCTGTTTGCAGTTTGTTATCCTAAAACCAATCTTAGTTGCAGTTACCTTCATACTCTACGCCAAAGGAAAATATGAAGATGGAAATTTTAGTGCCAAACAAGCATATCTGTACGTCACCATCATCTACACTATATCATATTCAACGGCGCTCTTTGCCTTGCTCTTGTTCTATGTAGCATGTAGAGATCTGCTTCGACCATTCAATCCTGTCCCAAAGTTCGTTATGATTAAATCTGTTGTTTTTCTTACATATTGGCAGGTATAAACTCTAAATCCTATTCTTGTCTTAAATTGTTTGAATGAGCTTTTCTTTTAATTTTTTTAATGATACATTAAATTCCCATTTAATGCCTGTAATTGCATAGGCGTGTGCACAAATAAGAGAATTTTTAAGCCATGCTGGTGACTATTCTTGTTTTCCAAAGGAGAAGCAATGATAGCACTCTTTCTGAAGAGTACAATGTTTTCTTTTGTGGTTTTCAGGGTGTTTTGGTCTTTCTTGCTGCAAAGTCTGGACTAATAAAGAATGCAGAGGTGGCTGCTGAATTCCAAAATTTAATAATATGTGTTGAGATGCTTATTGCAGCTGTAGGTCATTTCTACGCATTTCCATATAAAGAGTATGCAGGGGCAAATGTCAGTGGTGCCAGTAAAGGTTTCACCGGAAGCCTTGCACATGCCTTGAAATTTAACGACTTCTATCATGACACAGTTCACCAGGTTTTGGTTAATCCCATCCTAAGAGACTAAATTGTATTTCCATTTGCATTTATAATTTGGTGGTGATGATTATGCATACATATGTTGCAGTTCGCCCCTACTTATCACGACTATGTACTATACAACCACAGCGAGGGTGATGAGGGTGCAAGGAAATATCGATCACGGACCTTTGTGCCCACTGGCCAGGAGATGGATGCTGTCAGAAGAAACAAACACATGTTCGGGAACAAGATTGATGACATACAGCTATCCTCCAGCATGTCCTCGTCTGAAACCAGCAGTCCCCAGAATCCCATTGGTACTACGGGTCAGGATTCATCTACAGGTCACGAGGCAATGAAATCATCCCTCTTAATGGATACCACAATTTCTTCTGCCCAGGCTTATGATATGTCACTTATCGACATGGACTTATCTGATTACCCAACCAAGGTTGCTGCAGCAAACAGCAGTGATGCCGCTAGATGATTAATAAGAGGAACAAACCGAGTACCCTTATGGGTTCAGGGCCACTCTGTTCACTATTTTTGCATGCTGATGTTAAGTCTCGCTATGCCTTTGCAGTCACATGTTAATCGTTGTAAGATGGAGTTACTAAAGAAATGGAAAATAGAACAGTTCAGTCACTGAATGGAATCATAGTTGGTCTCGGGCTTGTACATGTAGACATTGTGTTTCGTGTTCTCTCTGGGTTTCTTTATTGATTCTGGGATTTACATTGTTTTACAGGACTAGACAGTATATACAATTGCACATGTTAATCATATCTAGGGTGATTCATTAATTAGATTTAATGGGAATTCTTGTGGTTTGCTATGCCTACTTGAGAAATATGGTAATTTAGAAGCCATTTAGAATTCTTTGCTCTCCTCTAAGCAACTTGTTGAATTTTATATGTTTAGGCAGTTAGTTTTTAGCTTACAAGGAGTGGCATTTGGGATACCTGCAAGGTTCTGTTTCTTTTTTCTCTCCTCATTTTTTCCTACGAGCTGTTCATTCTACCCACTGAGTGTTGAAAATCGAAATTGAGGGATTTTTGAGATTTCTTCCAGTTAGCTTTGAAAACTGCATATTCTATTTGTCTTGGGATTTTATTTGATGCATTATGATCGTATTTCCACCAAGAAGCCAAAATTTATACATACTAATCTTCATAGATATATATAGCGCACAAAGTCATGGACCAGAATATACAACAGCACCAGCAGGAATACAAGACAATGGGTTCTAATGTACTTGTGATCCTACATGAATTACCATATACATAAATAGAAGTTGATTATTACTCAAATCTGTGCCGAAGTGAAAGCATAATGCTGTGTGTGGAATATAATTACAGACAGATCAGATGGAGGCATCACTTGGAACGTAATAAAAATCATCACCAGCAGCAGCATACTTCTGGATTAAAATGTTCTTGGTAGAAGGCATACCAGCAACCACACCCCTTTCAATTCCACATTCATTTGTACCTCTCCTGATTTTGAAGTAACAGTCCTGTCAAAAGATATCCAGGTTAGAAAACACTTAACCGAATGATGAGAGAGAGTTAGGTTGAGTTCAGATTTTCATGTAAAAGATTTATTAGAAAAGAACATACATCTCCCCCGCACAAAGTCATGGACCAGAATATACAACAGCACCAGCAGGAATACAAGACAATGGGTTCTAATGTACTTGTGATCCTACATGAATTACCATATACATAAATAGAAGTTGATTATTACTCAAATCTGTGCCGAAGTGAAAGCATAATGCTGTGTGTGGAATATAATTACAGACAGATCAGATGGAGGCATCACTTGGAACGTAATAAAAATCATCACCAGCAGCAGCATACTTCTGGATTAAAATGTTCTTGGTAGAAGGCATACCAGCAACCACACCCCTTTCAATTCCACATTCATTTGTACCTCTCCTGATTTTGAAGTAACAGTCCTGTCAAAAGATATCCAGGTTAGAAAACACTTAACTGAATGATGAGAGAGAGTTAGGTTGAGTTCAGATTTTCATGTAAAAGATTTATTAGAAAAGAACATACATCTCCCCCGCTTCTATTCCACTGGTTGGCCAAAAGCTGCAAAAAAGGATAGTACATACAATACACATATATCAATGTACTCCAAAAATAGGTACAGAAAATAAGAGAGAATTTGTTAAAAGTCAGCAACAGACCCAATAATCCTCTCCATCTTCAGTAGTTCCCCAACCAATCAACTTTACAGCGTGTCCTCCCATTACATCCCCTGTGATGTGTTTGTAAACACCCGATTTGTAATGAGCAAAATCCTGTCAAATAGTTGAAGAAACAGTGAAGTCAGAGGAAGATTAAACTGGTAACAGCATAATGGAGATGAAAACTCAACAGGATCCTCAGCAAACTGAAGTCAATATGAAACGCGTACTCACAAATTGGCTTAAAGGGAATGCAAATGATATTGCATGACGAGATTATGTTACTGGCAAAGTAGAAAGAGCGAGAAATAAATGTTTATAATCAAGTACCGGAGGATCCAATACAGCTCATCAGAGAGAGAGAGAGAGATTTTCTTATATTACCTCATAAACAGTGAAAGCCACCTCGACAGGACCATTCTTGTAGACCTCTGCCATGATATCAGTGGGGTTGGATTTGACATGGTATGCATTGACACCAAAGTGCTTTGACTGCTTCCAGATCTGGTTTTTATCTTTGCATTGTTTCACGCACTTAGGAGTGGGAAATCCAGGTTCACAACCAGGGTGAGAACATCCAATGGCATCGAAGTAAGGATCACACTGTCAAATGAACACATCCTAATTAAGTGAGGCATTTTATATCCACAAAATCTGACTTGATGTAACATCAATACGAATACGAACCACTAGAGATTTTAGGGAGGAGAAAAATTGTGTCACATGGAACTATAGAACAGAAAGCAAAGTTTCAAAGTTAAGTGTTTAAATAAGAAGTGAAAAGTTTGTACCTCTTCAGTAACAATGCCATGGTGTACAAAATATCGCCATGCAAAAATAGGAACACCACCTCCACAACCATTTCCGCACATAAAGCCACAACATGCCAAGAGGTCATTAGCAGATAAGGTAATGTTCTGCCACATAAGTTGCATGATGGGGAGATATGTCAACAAAGAAAGACTCAAAGGAGAACCCAACCATACTCTCTATTAAGATGTAAACTTTACCATGCCAAGATTGACGCAGAAACGATCAGACAGTGCTTCCGCAGCAGCAACAGCCCAACAAGAACCACAATGCCCCTGCACCAAAAAGCGCAATTTATTGAGCTAACTCTTAAAATATGTAGTAATCAAGAGATAAACTAATTAAAAAAAACAGGTTACCTGATCTTTTATTTGAAAATTGAAGGCATAGCCACAGAGAGCAGAGGTTCACACAAAAGTGATAACAAGTCAGCCATTAATCTACAATAATAAATCAGAAAATTTCACATTACAGCAAACTGAGGTGGCAATTGTAACTGACCAAGAATTTTGCTGATGGTGTTACACTGAGGCCAAGCTGTTCTGGCATCAAATTCCTTAGGCAACTTCAAGTTTTTGGGATGACTAACAATAGGAATGTCCAGAAAATCATTGCGGGAGGCTGCTGTTATTGGTTTTACACCCAATAGGTACTTGAACTGTGAAACCTACACGTCAAAGGTGCATTGTGTTATACCTATCCGAGATGAAGAAGATAGTAATAACAAGGCACACATATAGGTCATGCAAAAGAGGGACCCACTGTGTAACTGGAAAAGGGGGAATTCAAGCCAGCTTCCCATCCAGCATTAGGATTTGAATTGATCTGTTGGACAATTGTGTCCTGCACATTAAAATATATAGTATGAGTGATTAAACCGGTTCCAATTTTGATGTGAAAAAGATGACTACCAAGTACCATCCATTGCTTGACATGATAATTACAGAATATATAAGGAAGTACCTGAAGAATCCCCAGGCCAGAGTTTATTGCATCCACCTGAAATTATACAAGTCATCTTCAAATCAAATGTCTTCCATTTGTTTTAAAGAAATTCTATTCCATTTGTTCAAGTTACTACTTGCTGATTCTCACATGTGATAATCAAAATCATAAGAATCTCATGTAACTAGCACTACAACAGCTCAAAACCAACTAACAAATAACCCCAGTCAGACTCAGTAGTTGAACTCATTACTCATGGATCTATGAGTCAACACAAGACTGGAATGATAGATTAGATCTTAAAAAAGCAATCCAAGACCAAACCATAATAAAAAATAATAATAATCATCACATATGTATATGTAGTACCTGGGAATTAGGAGCCAAGAAAATGGCTCCCAAGTTAGGATTACCAGAGGCACCATATTCATGATCAAGAAAAACTTGAGAAGTCAGAATGACACACAAAGAAAATATTAATGGTGAGAGAGAAAAATGAGGACTTCATCTTTTCCTTTATTTAAAGATTTTTTAATGGTTAAGTAAAGAAAAGGATTCTAATTGTGCACGCTATCTTCTTACACTTGCACATGTTGAATTGTTCACCGAACAAAAAGTGATTTAGCTTCTTCAACGGGCATTCTTGTGGTTTGTTTTGCATTCTTACTCTGCTCTATGTTGCATATATATTATACATTTAGTTGGCCGGTTTTTAGCATATATAAATCAAGGTGTTGGCTTCGTCTTATGGGATACCCCTGCATTTTGCTCTGTAGTGAAACGATGTGTAAGCAACAAACAGATACAAGTGAAAACTGGGTTATGCGTTTTCCATCTTTTGAAATTTTAATCCATGTATTTTGAAGATGAACGCAATTTCTATCAACAAGCCAAACTTTTAAATTTAAAGTCCTAATCTTTAAAGAATTGGCGCATGAAGTCATGGACCAGAATATACAACAGGGTTCCAATTTACTTTGCTCCCACATGAATCACTATTTTTTTTTTATTTCCAATACTATTAATACATACATAAATAGAAGTTCTCATTAGCGTGAATGTAGGAATGCTTGTTGAATAGTGAAGTATCCAAATCTGTATCCAAGTGAAAGTATAATGCTGAGTGTGGAAGTAAAAGATGACCAGTTACAGATCACATGGAGGCATCAGTTGAAACGTAAGAAAAATCATCAGCGGTGGCAGCATACTTCTGGATTAAAATGTTCTTGGCAGAAGGCATACCAGCAACCACATCCTCTTCAATTCCACATTCATTTGTACCTCTCCTGATTTTGAAGTAACCGTCCTGTCAAAAGATATCCATGTTAGAGAAGCACAATAACTGAACGATAACATAAAGAGTTGGTCTGAGTTCAGATTTCATGTAAATGATTCATCAGTAGAAGAAAACATACATCTCCCCAGCTTCTATTCCACTGGTTGGCCAAAAGCTGCAAAAAAGGATGCATACAATACACATAAATCAATCAATGTACTCAAAAAATAGGTTTTAGAAAATAAGAGAGAATTTGGTAAAAGTCAGCAACAAACCCAATAATCCTCTCCATCTTCAGTAGTTCCCCAACCAATCAACTTAACAGCGTGTCCTCCCATTACATCCCCTGTGATGTGTTTGTAAACGCCCCATTTGTAATGAGCAAAATCCTGTCAAATGGTTGAAGAAACAGTAAAAATTAGAGGGAAGATTAAAATGATAACAGCATAGTGGAGATGATACTTCAACAGTATCCTCAGCAGACCGAAGTCAATATGAAACGTGTACTTACAAATTGGCTTAAAAGGAATGTAAATGAATCTACTTAACAATGTAAGATATCTAATAAAGAAGAGAGAAAGATCGCAGAGATGCTAGTACATATCCCATATATCCCGGTATTAATAAATCATTTAGAAACAAGAACAACTTATACATGGTAGGAGGTTAGTTCACGCAGTGAATTTGACAATCTTGAATGCTTGATGTCTATTTTACAGTTATCTCCATCTTGACATCTCAAATTTATTTGGTTACTTTCAGCACAAAAATAAAGTCTTGGCAAAAGTCTATTGGTTTTACGATTTCCACTTTATTTAGGCGAAGTAGAAAGAGCAAGAATTAGATATTCATAATGAAAAACCAGGATCCTATACAGCTCATCAGAGATTTTCTTTTATTACCTCATAAACAGTGAAAGCCACCTCGACAGGACCATTCTTGTAAACCTCTGCCATGATATCTGTGGGGTCGGAACCGACCTGGTATGCATTGACACTGAAGTGCTTTGACTGCTTCCAGATCTGGTTTTTATCTTTGCATTGTTTCACACACTTAGGAGTGGGAAATCCAGGTTCACAACCAGGGTGAGAACATCCAATGGCATCAAAGTAAGGATCACACTGCCATATGAAAACATGCTAATAAAGTGAGGTATCATCACCTATTATATCCTCAGAATCTGACTTGATATAACATCAATAAGAATCACTAGAGATTTTAGGGAACAGAGAAAATTATATCACGTGGAACTGCAGAAAAAAATACAAAGTTACAGAAAAGCTAGGTGCTTAAAAAAGAAGTGAAAAGTTTGTACCGCTTCAGTAACAATGCCATTCTGTACAAAATATCGCCATGCAGAAATAGGATAACCACCGTCACAACCATCTCCGCACATAAAGCCACAACATGCCAAGAGGTCATTAGCAGACAAGGCAATGTTCTGCAACATAATGGGGAGGTATGTCAATAAAGAAGGACTATAAGGAGAACCCAACCATACCATCTATTAAGATGTAAAAGTTACCATGCCAAGATTGACACAGAAACGATCAGACAGTGCTTCCGCTGCAGCAACAGCCCAACAAGAACCACAATGCCCCTGCAATATAAGCTTAATTCATTGAGCTAACTCTTAAAATGTGGTAATTAATTATATTCTAATTAGGATTAAGAAAATAGTTACCTGATCTTTTATTTGAAAATCGAAGGCGGAATGACAGAAGGCAGAGATTCACACATAAAAGTGATAAAGGTCAGCCATTAATCTAATGGAATAAATAAATAAAAAAATCACACTATAGCAAGGGCTATTGTAACTGACCAAGAATTTTGCTGATGGTGGTACATTGAGGCCAAGCTGTTCTGGCATCAAATTCCTTAGGTAACTCCAAGTTTTTGGGATGACTGACAATAGGAACGTCCAGCAAATCATTGCGGGATGATGCTGTTCTCGGTTTTACACCCAATAGGTACTTGAATTGGGAAACCTAAATGTCAAGGGTGAATGTGTTACATCCATACTGGAACGAAGAAAATAGTAATAACAAGCCACGCATACACATATTAATGACGGGTCATGTGAAGCAGGATACTCACTGTGTAATTTGAAAAGCGGGAATTCAAGCCAGCTTCCCATCCAGCATTAGGGTTTGTATTGATCTGGTGGACAATCGTGTCCTGCACAGGCAAATATAGGCAAATATAGTATGCTTGATTAAACCGGTTCAATTTAGATGCGAAAAAGATAACTACCAAGTACCAACTACTGCTGGCCATTGTAGTTGCAAAATATAAAAGTAAGTACCTGAAGAATCTCTGTGCCTGATTTTATTGCATCCACCTACAATCATAAAAATCGTCTTCAAATCTTCTTACTCTCGATTAAAATATGATTGTCAAGGTGTACCAGTTTATGAACCCATTTTCAATTATCAGTCTACTCAAATTACAAATCTAATAAACTAGACAACTTCACATTGGCAGTGGCAGGAGATTATTAGTTTCTACAAAGACGATTCTGACTCACTAGTATCTTAAATTAGAGACATAAGGAGCTGGGAAACAACACTTCAGGTTGTTTATAGTCACTATATCATGCTGGCCAAGAGGGACAAAGTCATAAACTTTTCAAAAACAGCCAAAATCAACCAGAATAATCTATGAAGTTGGTAGTTGCTGAGTCTCATAGGGGAACAGTTTTAGAAACTAGCTATACGGAATCTATCAAAATCACAAGAATCTCATGTAGTAGTACTACCACAGCTCAAAACCAACTTAACAAATAACCCCACTCAGTAGTTAAACTCATGGATATATAAGTCAACGCAAGACTGGAACGAAAATCTATCACATATACATCGATTAGATCTTTAAAAAGCAATCCAAGACCAAACCATTATTACAACCACGTACCTGTGAGTTAGGAGCCCACAAAATGGTTCCTAAGATTAGGATTACCAGAGGCAACATATTCATGATCAAGAAAAACGTGAGAAATCAGGACGAAATACAGAAAGAGAACAATAATAGGATGATATGAGATAGAGAAGAATGAGGACTAGTTTTTTTTTTCTTTTTATAAGATTTTTTTTAATTTAAATATAAAACGAAAAGGATTCGAATTGATTCTCGTTGTCAGGGTGGGGGATGGAGATGGGCGATTGGGATAAAGTTCTGAAACTCTATCTTTAACCACTTCTGAAGATGAATGATTGAGTGAATAGTTTAACTAATCTTGTCCCTCGATTCGTCTTTCTTGCCGTTAAGATAAGATATTTTAGCATCCGTCACCAGTGACGACGACGTATTGTTGGAAATAAATAACAAGCCATTCTGGTTGGTGCTCTATTCGGCTTGACTTTTAATACCCAATCCAGACATGACGTCTGATCCTAACGTGTTCCTACTTTTTCTCGGGGAGATGAATTGGTTGGACCGAATCGGACATGAACGATCGGTGAAATACAGTCCTGGAAAAAAAGTCTATTCGAGAGTAATGGCAAACCAAGATATCGCACATGGAGTTCACCAGCCACACTGCCCAAACAAGAAAGAATATCCTGCAAATTCACCGTATTAACAGAAGAATGAAAAAGGGCAGTTTTCTCCTGACTCACAAAATTTGTTAATAGTTGTATGCAAGGCAGAAGCAGATCTCACTTCTCCTTTGAAAAAAGCTAACACATCGTCAAACATAAATGAGTAATATCAGGCTGAGAACATTTATGATGAAGAGCTATCATAAAGAAGGGAAAACAACCCAACCAAAATGAGGGGAAAACAACCCGACCAAAGTGTGGGGAAAACAACCCAACCAAAATGAGTGGAAAACAACCCGACCAAAGCAAAAAAAAAATAGACAAAAAGTAACAAAGACCTTTTGACTAACTTTAGAAACTAAACAACCATTGTTTACTTGCGAACTAAAACAAAGGCGCCAGCTATATTTAAGTAATATTTTCATCAACCACTTCCACATTTAAACCCTTGTGATTTTTTTGGATTTTTTGCCACACCACTAAACATTTCCTGACGATTTGCTTTCGAAGATGGAAAACTTAACCCCCATTATACAACCAAACTCCATGAGATTACCAGCTGAAATCTTACTGGGATTAGTAAGAGATTTCGAAGAGCATTTCTTTTTTGTTCTAAACGTCATATTTTGGAGGTGACTTGTCGCTTTAGACTTCTTGCACACCCGCTTGGACACTGCTGTTTTAGTAATGCTGATGTCGGCAATGTTTGAAGCAACCTCTTGATCTTCTTCATTCCCTTGGAATCGGTTATATGTTTCGAATCCAGGGGGAATTGATGGATCCGAAGATGAGGAATTTGCCGCTACATCCATTTGATTCAATCCATGGAACTCAAGCCCGAGACTAGGAGAAACTCTAACTCCTGATGGAATAGAAATTCCACTAGAATCCGCCTCACCCCATTCACAAATTTGGTTTTTCAGGGCATCGACATGAAGTTGAATTCCATGAACAATCATCCCCATAAACTCTTCTTTGGAGTTAGGAAAAGTCATTTCCGTAGGGCTTAAAACTCCCATTGCCATATCATATAGAGTACCAAACTTATGTTCCAAGTATATCTTAGCCTTGTTTAATTTGACGGGATCACATTGTCTTCCCAAGAACAAGAATCAGAAGGGGTTTCAATATTGCTAACCTGGTAGTCAGTGTTGTTTCTTTCCACCATTTGATTTAAGCCTTGAGACCCCAATGAAGAATTGATTGTATTAGACTATGGGTGTGTTTGATTTACTTCCGTTGTCAGCTCCATCTCCCTGCAACTTGAAATTAGGATTTCTCCTTCTTCAAAATTGGAATAACCAGTTGAGTCCTTATTCTGTGGAATAATAATCTCTTTAGAATGAACTGAATCGGACGATGGGATTGATCGAAATTCATTCTCTGTCTGCTCATTATTCTCCCTCCAACTAGGAACTGGGATTTCTCCTTCTTCTAAATTGGAATAACATATTTTGCCCTTATTTAGAGCGAGAATAGGCGACTCACAGGTAACTGTTTTCTTAGACATACACTCAGCATCAAACGCGTTTTCCTCCACCGATCTACTAGTTACATCATCCATGTGGTGGACAAGTGTCCGATCCAGAGATTTACTAGAAAATGAAGAAGGTGGGCTCTCTATAATCACGGGATTTTTTCTCTTATCAAAAGTACCTTTAGGGAGAAATCCCAAATGGGATTTCGATGGGCCACCCTGACATACTGTAACATTAGCATTTTGACACGATGAATTGCAATTCAAATTTGAATTAGATCTTTGACCTGACTCTGACAAAGCAATACTGTCCTTGGCGCCATTAAATTGAGGTAGTTGAGCATTTAAGAGAGTAAATGTACTATCCAATGGCGCGATGACAGCAGGATGTCCTTGATTCAACCTTGAGCGACGCAAAGAGTCATATTCTCCCATACCAGTACCCACCGATGAGGATTTTGGTTCAAAAACCAAGCTCCGATGAATTCCCGACGAGTGTTCCACTTGTTTTTCAGCCAAAGTGATTCGAGCTGAAATCCATTCTTGTTTCCCTACTAACCCTAGAGACCATTCTCCTGTTGGAACTGGTCCTTTAACCTTTAATCTAATCTCTGAAATTACTTCCCCTGTTCTAGTCTCATGACTAATCGCTAAAAGCCCTCCACAAGCTGCTCCTATAGTATGGAACAGAGAAATATCCCAAGTATGTTGAGGGACGCCAGTAATTACAATCCAAACATTAGAGATTTTAAGATTTGAAGAAGTAGACTTCTCAAAAGACCAAGAAGAAAACTTGATTTCCACCTCCTCGACAATTAAAGAGCCCTTGGAAACAATTCTATTTTTCTCCACCGTGGAAGAAGCAAAAACCAAAGTCTCATTGAAGGTTAACGGCCAAATCTTAAAAGAATCTTGTATATCCAGGTGTTGTTGTAACCACCCTCCAATTTCTGACCAATCCACATTTAACGCCTTCACTTCAAGCTTGAAAGCCAAATTCCAATTGCCCAGATAATTAATGCTTGAATCACTTGAAACTGTGGTTGCCACCAGAGGAGATTTAGACCAACAGTTAATAGGAGAAGGACCATTAATGGGAGGATCACTTTTTGTCTGTATGACATTAAGAGCTTGAGATTTATCGTCATTGTAATTGCAGCATATCTCAAGGGTTTTATAAAACTCCCTCCAGCCCTGTTTGTTCTTCCCCATCGGAAAGTAACTAGGATGCAAAAATCCTTTAGAATCGGGAATAGATAACTTTAAAAATTCCCCTCCCTTGTTTGTATCCATGGGTAAAGGAAACCATTATGTTTTACAAGAGTACGACCACTCTTGTTTGATAAATTCTTCCTGGAGAATATCATGAAGTTTTTCAATCAAACATAAACCCCCATCGACGGAGAAAGAATTAATCCATCTTTTCCCTTTACAGGTTTCCTTAATGGTAATGATCTTTCCATTACCCCACATCTCATAAGCTTTCGCCTGAATGTTGCATTTCAGAGATACCTCGTCATCCATAAGAATGGATCCGCGACCTCCTCCCTTGATAATCCGTTTGCGTTTTCCGGTGACTAAGGACCATGAAACCTCTGACATGTCTCTCTCCTCAGTTCATGATACAGTTTTCTCTCATGCGTTAATTTAACACATTTTCTTTTCTTAACTAAATAGATTAAAACTGAAATAAAATTCACTTGTTGTTGTAAACAAACACTTAAAAATTCCATCACCATGACAAACAAATAAGGGACAAAGGACACCCTTGTCTTAGACCACGCTTAGCCCCAAAATACCCATATGGAGAACCATTTATCATAATTGAGTATCTTGCAGAAGAAATACAACAGTGAATCCACTCAATGAATAAAGGAGGAAATCCAAACTTCTCAAGAGCAATAACAATGTCCATCCAGCTCACAGTGCCATATGCCTTCTTTAAATCAATTTTCAAAGCACAACTAGGGGTGTCATTAGGTCTATGGTAGTTCCTTAAAATCTCATGGGCCAATAAAACATTGTCTTGGATAGACCTCCCAAAAATGAGAGCAGATTGGTTTACATAATCAAATTACCTAGCACATGCTTCATTCTTAAGGAGATTATCTTGGTTAAACATTTATATAAGACATTACAACAAGCTATGGGCCTAAAATCCAAAATAAAATCAGGATTATCTTTCTTAGAAGTGAACATAGACATTACAACAAGCTTCATTCCTAAATTTATTCTTCTTCCATTGGATAATAACATCTTTAACTCTCTTAACTTTGGTAACAAAAGTGAACATAAGATTACCTTTAACAGGAGCAAACCAAGCACTGTGAACTAACTCCAGAAAATCATATTCCTCTATCATGAAATTAAAGAACTTGAAAGGAGGAGGACCATGATGTCTATCCTCAAATATAGAGACTACAATTGGAGAGTGATCAGAACATCAGTCTCTAGAAATTAAGCCTTGGAATCCGGGAAATCATTAATCCATTCCATATTGACAAGGCCCCTATCCAACTTAGATAATATTCTGTTATTATCAGTATGACTATTAGTCCAGGTATAAAGAGAACCAGAAAAAGATAGATCAAAAATATGACTCTCTTGAGTACAGTTCCAAAAATCAAGGTAATTCTGAGGAGTCAGAGTACCACCCACTTTCTCATGAGGAAATAAAATAGAGTTAAAATCACCAACAACTAATAAAGGATAAGAGCTAGATTCAGTGTACCCTTTTATGTCAGACCACAGCTGCTCCCTTACTCTTGCATCATTGCTCCCATAAACAAAACATACCATAAACTTCAAATTCCTGCTAGTCGTAACTTCCACCAAAACCAATTGAGCAGAAGTTAGAGTAACATAAACCTGCACCTCCAAAGGATTCCAGCCAATCCAAATTCTACTAGAGTCATTATTTATATAATTATCCGCAAAAACCCAATCAGGCCTAATGGACCTTCTTATTTTGTCCTTATTTAGACTCTGAACATGAGTCTCTAAAATACCTACAATTGAAATACTATTATTCCTAATAAAGTTCTTAACTTCGATATGTTTAAGAGGATCATTCAATCCCCTTATTTTCCAACAACCAATTTTAAACTTCATTATCAACTAGAGGTTCAACCTTTCTACCTCTAGCAGATTTCTTTAAATCTGACCCCCTTTGATGAATACTTTTAACACTTTTAAATGCTTGATTCTTCTTAGGAAAATGAACTCTAGTAGTACTCCTCCAATAACTAAAAAAGAACTATGATCCTTAGCCAAATTGGGATCAATATTTTCAACTGCCTTGGTATTAACACTAGATTCTCCCATAGTCTTCCCAGCTTCCTCAATAGCAGAAGCAACCTCCATTAATACCTCAAAAGCATTCTTAGTCTGTATACCTGGTGGACCTTCAGGAGGCTTATCAGGATTTATTGACCCCTTATAAATAGGGTTAACAGGTGTTACCAAATCATCAAATAATCTCTTCCTAGTCCCTTGAGCCAAGTCTTCCACATTAGGAAAAACAACATCTGCCATGACATCTCCTTCCTCTCCTTCAGAATGATCCTCAATAATTTCCTAAACTACTCCTTCCACAAGATTTAATTTATTTTCCACAGGATTTGACTGAGTTTCCACATTAGCAATCTTCTTAGTAGATGTAACAACCCATTCACTCCTCTGAAGCTTGCATGCTGCTTGGATTTTCTGAGTAGCCTACTCACAGTGCTAGGTTTTAGGACATTTAGCTTCAGTATGTCCAAATTTTTTACAACTACCACAATTTGATGGTTTCCAAGGACATTCCACCTGAACTTTGGAAGCCTCTTTTCCATCAATAACCACAAGAATTTCAATAGGGAAATCACAAGATGTATTATCTACACACACACTCTTTCAAAGTTCATCCTTGACCTCTCATAAGTCTTCTTATCTGTCATCAGTGGATTAGAAAACTAGCAATAATGCCAATGCCTTTTTGGTTCCACATAAACATTGGAATTTTCTTCAAAGTGAACCAAACAGGTACAGTTTTCAGATCCTCCACCATTTGTTCCACCAATGGATACCATGTTCTAATCAGAAATAATCTATTAGTAATATAAACATGACCTCGTTCCAGAACAGCTTGTCTATCTTCCTCATGATTCAATTCAAAGACAAAAGTCGCATCACTGTGAAGAGTCATATGATCTCTCCTTTTAATTTCCAAATACGCATAAGAGAATTCTTCACAAAGTAATAAGGCAATCTACGCCCAACAAAAGAACCCACAACCAGATTCTCAAATTGCTTAATGTTATCTTCAAAATCAGAAAAGGAAACTACCGTTGCCATCTTACCATTAAAATGCTGAGGAGCTCGATAACCCAATTCCTCCTGCTTCATCTGTTGTTCACTATTAGCTTTGGAAGCCATCTCTGCCCAAGAACCTTTGCCAGCACTAGATCCAACTCTGCCCATCTCGAAATTAGGGTTTCCTCCACCAGAGGAAGGAAGAGGAGGAAACATCTCCATAGCATCATCTTTCTTAGCAAAATCGGTCAAACCGCTTCCCTGAAAAGATCCCTCCATCACCTTGGGAGCAGATGAAGGAGGAGGAAACGTAGCCGTGGAAGAAGAAGCATCACCACATGAGAATCGACGAAGTTGCAGAAAAAAGAAAATCAAACCCTAATCGCCTTGGTCAAAATCCGACGGCCATGGTCAAATGAAAGATGATGGTTAATTTGACACCCTTACATAGCTAAAAGATTCTTTTACACACTTACAATTTAATCTGCAACGATTTGGTTTCAGAAATAATAAAGTTTGTATGTTCACAGGAAAATAAATACACTTCTCACAAATGAAGGTTACACAATGTTCATTCCAATTTCAATCCCAAATCCAAACCTAAAAAAACAAAACAAAACAATAGAAAGTCAGAAATGGCAGTGAATAATACCATTTTCTTGAAATAAATGAACTTTGTATAGAGTAGAGCTTGGTTCACTTCAGCCTCTACTTTCATCTAATCTACCAACTGCAGTTTCCTCCCCTTCGTCTATCCTGTCTGAACTCTCTACAAGGCGCTCCACAGGGAGTTTGACAACATCACGGCGCACCCCAATATCAGAAAGAAACCTACTAACACAGTACATTCCACCAGCTACGAATGATAGACCTGTAAAACTGGTGGTAAGGTACCGAAGCGGTGAAGAAACAATTGCACTAGCAGCAGCCAAGAATGATGTGGCCTGGCCGCTTCGCCCCACACTTAGGGTAGTCAACACCAGCAATCCCGTCTTACAATAAATTGCAAAGTCTTCACAGTTGTTCTTGAAAATGTTGTAGCCACCGAATCCTTTTTCAAGGAGGTAAGATGCGCGGTATAAAACATCACTAGGTGGATCAGAAGAGGCAAGGGTGCAAGTACCTCCTCGGGCTTTGGCAAGAAAAAAAACAGGTGATACACTGTATTTGAATAAGTAGAGATCTCCACCAGAAAGGAAGCAATCAAGACAGGAAGATATCACACCATCCAGAGTTGATTGATCACCACATTTCTGGCAATGTGTACCATCGGCACCAGTTGAAGAAGAAGAAGAGCTGAAGATGAAACGGTCCAAGGCTGTACCAGTACCGATCTCATGGCCTGCTCCTCGAGTGAAGTGGATCACCTCTCCCTCGCCTGCATATATACCTGATAAGGATTTGACAAATAGCTGCATTAGCAATGAATAAGTAAGAAGTGTTATGATTATATGATACAAAAAAAAAAAAAAAAAAAAAAAAAAAAGGCTGTTACTTCGGCAAAGTACGCGACAAGGCACAAGAAGAAAGTATAAAATGCCTAGCAGACAGACAAAAGAAAAGGAAAAATAAATAAATAGCAGAGTAGGAAAGCCAAAAACAAGCAACCAGAGCTACAGCCTAAAGTGATGAATTTAGAACCAAGCAACTAGATACCCAAACACAAATCCTTCAAATGAAGCAAGGCTTTTACATCAATGAGCATTTCTGCAATGTCAGTATTTAAAACTGTCTCCATTCTCTTTTTCTAAATCTTGATACAACTTGCAATATCTTGAGGCAAAGCTCCATTGTAGGTGAAAAAACCCAAAAAGTGCGTTCAGATTGATATAACAAACAAAGACATACAAGCAATCAAAGGAAAAATGATGGAATGCTCGCCATTTAATCGCCTCTTGCTCCCAAACAGTGATGCGGTGAGCCATTAACCCTTGGATTATGGGATTCACCCCAAGGGGTTCACCATCTCGATGAATTAGGGTATCTGGATGGTCACCACGCACAGATGCGAGCAAGTAGCTTGCACCATAGCAGGATTACAACCAGAACTATACGTGATGAATTTCAAACCCCAACCCAATTACTAAATACTAAAAGGCACATATATAAACCTAATTCCCATCGAAAAATCAAGTGTTTTATGCTAAGGATCATCACTGCAATCTCATCATTTTTAGTTTTAGTTTTCAAACTGCCTCCATTCCTCTCAAAACCAGGTGGCTCATCACATAATTCAATACAAACTCTTCCTTCAACTTATTCATTTCCATTTCTTTAAGACTTGATACAAGTCAGAATATCTAGAAGCAAAAGCTACACTATAATTGAAGAAACTCAAGAACTATGTTCGAAGAAACTCAAGAACTATGTTCAGACTAATTGAACAAAAAGGGCATACTATTAACTGCAAAGATTTTCGATAAGCCTCGACTTCAGTTTGTTAAAGGGAGTTCAATTTCTTTCTAATTGCAATGTTCAATTGAACTCACATGCATTCAATTCAGCACTTAATAATGTACGTCGCGTAATGAAAATTATAAATGTATGATGATCACAACCTAGATTCATGATAATTTATAATGAAAGACAGAATTTAAGCAATGTAATTCATTCATATTTGACCTAAACAAGAAATTATAACATGTCAATAAGTTGGAGGTACCGTGGTGTGAATAGATGTAAGCGTTTCTCCAAGAATAGATGTGATCTCCCGGTTGCAAAACATCTTTTTCAATCTTATTTGAAATCACCCCCATCTTCTTTTACCCTGATTGACAAATCTCTGAAACCCTCGAACCTCAAAATGCTTTCCAACGAAAATAAAACTCCCAATTTGTAAAACTTACGCAATTAATAGATTAACGCAATAAGGTATCTTTTCATTAGTTACTTTTTTTTGATTCGCTAAATCCTTCGATGCCAAGGAAGGATGACATTGACCTATTGCTGCTAGCCATAAAGGGCGACCAGCGATTTCAATGCATTGGGCAACCTCTGGTCTCAACTGGAAGTCAAGTCCCCTTGCTAACTTGACTTAACCCACATTTTAGCGAAGTGGAAAGACTTTTTTTTTTTATGTTTGAAGCATGAAGTGTCAAGACATAGAAGCAGTTCAGTTTTCTGGAACCTTGATTAAATAAAAATAATTACCAATGAATTTCTTTTTGATTATCAATGAATTTACTTCCTCAAACAATAAATTTCTCTCGTTTTAGGCCTGGCGTCATTAGGGGCGACTAATAAGACAAAATAAGATCACCCAAAACTAAAATAAAGCTACCCCTTATCTCATTTTTTTTTGAAATGTCTAAAATGTCCTCCATAATCGGTAGACACTACCACAATCGGTAGTTTATATTGATGTATGTTGGTTTGTGTTAGGAAAATTATAATCGGTAGTTAAAATGGTAATTTCGTGATGTTAATTTTCTACCGATTATGGTAGTTGCCCCAAATTCGAAATTTTCAAAAACCAATGGAATTTTGAATTTCTCTATTTGCACAATCGGTAGTTTCGTGATGTTTATTATCTGCTGATTGTACATCGGTAGTCTGGTGATGTTCTTTTATCTACCGATTGTGGTAGTTGCCCCAAATTCGAAATTTTCAAAAACCAATGAAATTTTGAATTTCTCTATTTGCACAATTGGTAGTTTTGTGATGTTTATCATCTATCTATTGTACAATCGGTAGTCTCGTGATGTTATTTATGTACCGATTGTGGTAGTAGCCCTAAGTTCAAATTTTTTAAACCAATGGAATTTTGAATTTCTCTATTTGCACAATCGGTAGTTTCGTGATGTTTATTATCTACTGATTGTACAATCGGTAGTCTCGTGATATTATTTATCTACCGATTATGGTAGTATCCCCAAGTTCAAATTTTTCAAAACCAATGGAATTTTGGATTTCTCAAAGAAGAGAAGAACATAGTCACAATCGGTAGATAAAAAAAAAAACTAAACTACCGATTATGAAAGGATATATAAGTATTTTCAACATGTTTTGTCTTATTATGTCGCCCCTAATTCTTTCAGGGTCGCCCCTAATGATGCCAGGTTTTTAGGGCGTTATGAGATCTCAAATACCAGAAGTATGGCAAGATCTAGAACATAATTTCTTATTTTATTTTATTTTGATATAATTTTAATTTTATATTATTGGATAACATTACATGAAACTAGTTGGAAGCCTGACAAGATAAGCTCCAACGACGTACTACTACATTAATTGAACAAGTTGATGTGTTAGCCTACCAGCGAGCCTCATGGGTAACCTAGCCAAGGGAGCCGAAGCGGATGGGGGGCTGAGATTGTGTCACAAAGGGGGCAAACTAACTCTATCTTCCATGTTAATTTCTGCAATACTACGCCATTTGGGGCTCGAACCTGGGACCTCCTGGAACACATGAAATTTTGGGGAACGTGGATGACCAGCGAGCTAGGTACCCATTTTATATTAATATTAGTGAAAGATGATGAAGATTTATCATTAACGTTTAGCAAACGCCTATATTAATATTAGTGAAAGATGAGGAAGATTGATCTATAATACAACACAACATAGGTTTTTGAGCGTTGGACGGTCGGATAACATTTGGAGAGACAAACAGGTGATCCGACCACCCCAGTCTCATCCTAGAAAAAAACATCTGGCTGTGGTGTTTGTAACCCCCACTAGACCTCTTAATTACTTCCTCTTTAATTAAAACGTTACAGCCATTAAATGCTAGCATTACAAAAAAAAATGAAAATATAAATGTTACAATAACTTTCAGAAAAAAAAAAAAAAAAAAGTTCAACAACCTCCAAAACGCTAACAAAATGCTACAATAACTTTCCACCATGTCTTCAATTTTTTTTGCCAATCTTCCATAATCTGCAAAACACAAAAAAATGTATTCTTTTGTAAAATAATAGGAATAATTTTCATTCTACTAAAGAAAAATTCAAAAACACTGGGGAAAGGAATAATGGAAGATAGTTTTGTTTTGTTAGAATTTTCAAAAACATTTTTGAAAAACTCTTACATTCCTTGAAACCACTTTTTCATGCTGATTGATGAAGATGGTTTTTGTCAGAATAATAAGAATAAGAGAGACTAAAAGTTTATGGTAAGGATTACATCTCAAATGGGCTAATATTAGAAATACTTTTCTAGTACATGCAAACGTTACATCATAAATGTGTCAATATTAAAGCTTACCAAATTTAAAGCTTACATTCCTATATTAAAACGTTATTATATCATAAACGTACATGCAAATTATTAAAGCTTACCGTTTTGAATAGGAATACTTACCAAATTTTTCCGCATATAATTCTTTCATTCTTATATTTACTTTCATGAGTATCCTCCCACCATCATGAATATAAATTAATAGTGTAAAAGTCAATACCATGCAACCATTAAAAACGTCCATAATAGGCAGGAAAAAAAAAGTCCAAATAATTAAAATTATATTTATTACGATTGTTTAATGAGCGTGTATATAAATAGAGGAATGTATTTCTTCAACCACACCCATCCACTCATTCACACATTTTCCACGTATTTACTTATTCCCAACTTATTTTTTTGGTGAAAGTTTTAGCTTAAGAGTACCAACATGTCAAACATGATTAGCTACAGCCGTGTTTGCTTCCTTTTTGAGGATAACATTTAAAACAAATAATTTCAATTTGTATTTATATTTGTTAAAAAAAAAAATCATTCAAAACATCTAATTGTCGCAATCTCATCCCAGCTAAAGATATCTGATGGATGTTAAAGTTGTAACCTTTTTCCATTATGAATATACTTTGAGTGGGTTCCCTCATAATTAGGATCATAAACAATAATTTGTTATTACCCAAAGCGTTACCCGAAACGTACACGGCAGAATGGGTATTTGAGTATATCGTATATTAATCCAAGCTTGATCGAGCCTATGCGGCTTTAGTTTCATTCATCAATAAATCAATTAAACACGATAAAATAATTTGATTAGCAAGATTTAATTTCAGTATTTATTCTTTAATTCATAGTACTTTGAACCAAAGTTAAGAATTATTATTTATATGAGACTTCCTGATCCACAAGTTCATATGTGTGAATTAATTTATTATCGTTAATTAGATAAATATCAAATTAGTCTTCTTTTATTAGACATTTACCAAAACTTTTTGCTAGCCTCATGCCGTGTCGTTACGGCAGGGGTTAGTTCTAGTCATTAACGTTTAGCAAACGCCTATTCATGATTCTTGCTATCTAAGAATTCAACAAAGAAATTTGAAAATCAATTCCAAAAGTTTTTATTTTTATTTTTTCAGATTATGGGTCCGTTTTTTTTTTCACTTTGCAAATCTTGTTTTGTTTGTGAAAAAAATATGGATTTCATCTGATTCGGTATAAGATGGCAATTATCTTACCTATTAAATGTCATATTTAACCCTGAATTACATATCCTTTGTGGGAGAGTAAATGGTTCGATGATCTAAAAAGCGGTGTAACAATCTGAACCGGCCTCGACGAACCTGAAAGCGGTGCAACAATCTTAAATCGGGTTCGACGAACCTAAAAATTATTATAGAAGGTCGATTCTGTAACGCCCCCTAAGCTAGCTGTAGTTGCAGGAAATCCTACACTACACCCTTGATAAGAATTTACTGTAATTAAGACATATTTGAAGATTAAAAACAACACTTTATTATTTGATTCTCAGAAATGTTTACAAGAAATGGAAGAAATCAAGAATACAACCGCTCTCCTGAATTTTCTCTCTCCTCAAGACTTTCTCAGCACTCAAAAATACATCATCCTCTCTCTGAATCTACTGGTCTCTTTATATAGGATAGTTACATAGTGGATGACAGCTAATTTGTCCTTTAATTTCGGATCTGACTCGCGATATTATCGCAGTAGTTATAATGTCCATTCTCGCAAGCGTTGTAACCATCGCAGGATAATCACGCTTTTCCCGTGTTTCTTCATTCGTCAGCTATTACGTCATTCTTCAAATCATTCTGTGACACTCGCGAAGTGTTGTTGAAGAACTCGCGGTGATGTTCGCAGAAGTGTTGTTAATCTCGCAAGATTAATATCATGGCGATATTCTGGTCCTACATCTTGCCTCTTCTCATGTCTTTTCTGCGAGGGGGAAAGATCATGAGAATCAAAATGCCGCAGCTGTTCATCTCTTTACTTTTTACTGTTCTGACATATTTCTGCATCTATTGCCAGATTTATTACACGTGTCTTTTCTTCCATTCAGCTTATGATACGTCCCTTTCAACCGTTGTATTCCAACCGTTCACGTCTTCTCCTCGCATTAAATACATTCATCTTCTCGAGAACTTTCTTCTTCTATAAATACTTCTTTCATTCTTTTCTTTCCCTCTTTTTACTTTTTTTTTTCTCCTCTTTGCAATTTTACTGTTCTTCCGTAAATTCCGGATCTGCTACTGTTATTATTTTTCTTTCGATCTTTCGATCTTTACTCTTTCATTTTTTCATTCCCATACTAAAATGGTTGCAGCTGGTCGCAAATATGTGGTTGCTTTCGAGGGGATTTAAAAAGAACTTCAAGGCATATATCGGTTTTACTTTATCCACCATTCCCAATCAAAACCTTATGTCTGAACTTTCTGTTCCATTATTTTCTGATTTTCCATGTAACCGTGAGAAAATCATAATCTCGCTAGGACAGCTTGAGGCTGGCCTTCCCATTCCTCTCTATGACCCTGAACTTCCTTTATTCTATGAGATTCTCTCTCATGCGAAGTTCTTGCGGGCGGTATATCAGTTGAGTGGGGATTGTATTCGCTTAATGCTTGAGTATGCTACTCGCGGTGCTGGAAAAAAATCTCGCTACCCCGATGTTGCGAAGAACCCTAAATTTAAAGATGTTCCAATTATTTACGCAAAGTATACTGTGGAGAACTTCTTCGCAAATTACGATATAATCCCTTGTAAAAAGGATATCACTTGCTGGGGTGTCCGCTTACAAAAGAAAGATAACATCGCTAAAGATGAAGCTCTTATGTTAGATATTGACTGGCATACGAGTAATAATCAAGGCCCTCGTCATTCCAATGATGACAAATGGTTCATTTTTCCATTATGTTTAGAGGGTCCATATATCTCTGGTACCCATGCTTTACCTGCGAATCTCACAGAATACCAGCCGTGGGTATTCAACTGGCCTGAGAGAAATAAAAAAGTATGTTTTCTTAATTTTTTGCATAATAAATTACCATTATTATTTTCTTCATGTCTTTAGATTCTCGCTGACTATTTCCTTTTTATCAGATTGAAAGGTTGAAAGCCAGCTACGATAGGCTAGGGAAACCTGCTACTTACTTATCTCTCAAATCTCTCACAGATGAAGTAAGAAATATTTCTTTATAACTCTTTACAATATATTGTTGCCTCTATTTCTTATCTTTATCTATGTTCGCAGGAAATTGAAGAAAGAGAGCATGTGAAGCCTGCGAGAACTAAAGAGAAATCCACAGTTGGTCGCAAGGGGAAATCTACTTCCCCTCTCAAAGAGAAGTCTACTGCTCCTCGCAGAGAGAAATCTGGTGCTCATCCCTTAAAGAAAAGAAAAACCAAATTCTCTTCTTCTTCAACTCCTCAACCTAATCCAGAAAATTCAAGTGATGATTCTGACAATGACAATAATGATGATGATTTTGATGCGGATATCCCTTCTGCAATTGAGTCTTCTCAATATGATTCTTCCATGGCCCAACTATCTAACATTTTTGGCGATATTACTCATGGTATCGCAAATGATTATGGAAATGAAGCTCTTGATGGGGTATCCCAGGCTCTTTCCAAGATCTGCAATGCTCCCATACTGGTTGATAATGATTCCCTCCAAGGAATCTCTAGATCAATATCTCCCAGTCTCTTAAATTCTCTTGGTATTCTGGTACGTTCTCATTTCTTTACTATATTTATGTATTCATTTCCTCGCCAAGCCTTAATTTACATTGTTCCCTCGCAGACTGGAAGATCTTCCTTTACTGTTACCTCAGACTTGGAGAGGAGATGCACATCTTTTCACAAGAAGAATATTGTTCTTCGTAAAAAGAATGTGGAGTTGGAATCTGAGTCCGCTAGTCTTCGCGGGCAATTGGAATCTGGGTATTTTGACCTTCAAGAAAAGATCAAGCAGTTGGAAACTGAACTTTCTTTCTCGCAAAATAAGGTTGCAAGCCTCCAAGCTACGAACAATCAACTTTTTGGTAATAAATCTCTCTCTTTTTCGTTAATCTTGTATCCCTTTGCATTTTTTTCTTATTTTTATTCTTCGCAGATGTTTACGGCCTTTCTGAGGAAGCTGTATTCCTTCATTATTTTCCAAATCCAATAGATGATGATACTATTTTAGAGCTTCTCAATAATTCTTTGAATAATCCCTCCAATGATAGAATCAATTCTCTTTCCATAGATGAACTCAGGTCTAAGTTACGCCTCTTAGAAACTGACCATAGATATTGTTTAAACATGGCTAACAAATTCAAACGCTTTTACCACAATTCTAAGGAAGAAATTATAACGTTAAGGGACAAGAACAGTGATCTCTCAGACGATAAAGATCGTATATCTAGACAAGGAGCTCAAACTTTAGCGGATTTTCATAAAACCCTTCTTGAAGTTCAAATTGAAAGAGATATACTTATCTGCGATAAAGAGATTCTTGTTGAAAGAGAAAACCAATTACGTTCTTGTCTTCTTATTAATGATGATGATGAATTTTCTTGGGCTGCAAAGATTCTTGACAACGCCAGAGCTAACTTAGGTGTAGATGTTAGTCTTAATGTTGAACAAGCGGCCTTAATTAAAGATATGATTTCCGAAAGAGAAGGTTGCTAATTGTTCTTCCTCATTAATTTCTTGTTATTAATCTTCTTATCTTTGCAGAATTTTCAATTTGTTGTTATATACTCGCAGGAGTTGAGAAGAGATACACTGAAAGAATTGGAGAACTTGAAGCTGATAAGAATCAACTCGCAATGAAAAATATTCAAGATTGAAGGAACAATTAAAGATCACTACTTCGAATTTTAGTAATATCCTTGTTGGTGTTCACAATGACTCCGTCAAGGGTGTTTGTGATGATCATAACATTTCTCACTCTTTGTATCCTTGCCTCATTGAGGAGGTTCCAACAAATACTCCAAACCTTGTTATCTCTGACAGTGAGGCTGAAGAATCTGGGGGACATGAAGAATCTGGCAAAGATAAAGAAGAAAAATATGGCGAGGATGATGATGGATCTAACTAGTTTTGTTTCCTCTTTTTAATCTCCTTGTAATATTTGTACATTCATCTCCTTCTTATTGTGATATTACTGCAAGGTTCCTTGATGTATAAATTTCTTTTGCTTTAATCTGTATGAATTAGAAAACAATTCTTTTCTGCAATATAGTTAATCAATACGATCGTTAATCTTTAACTATCCATGTAGATGTATCATATAATAATGTTCTACGTAAATTTATCATATGATAATGAATAACAATTTTATTATTCTGTTCATTCCCATACTTGCCTCTTGTTATTCATCCGCAATATGAAAAAATTAAGTAGAACTTAGATATTAGTTGTGAATAAAATTTATTTAAATATTCTTGCCTCTATTTTTGCGATAATATCGCAAGTCTCATTATCTCTGCGCCAATATCGCAGTCATTCAATTTTGATTTCTTGTGGTCTTATTATGCCTTCCTAGTTAAAGGTCTTATTTTTCCACATTTTGTATCTGCGACAAAATCGCAGAACGTCGTTACACTTGCATGTAAAAACCCATTGATCTTGCCTTATCCTTATTTTGTCAATTTCTCTGCGACAATATGACAAGTCTAAGCTCTCTTGCGAGAACAAATCTTTATGACATTACCGTCTTGCGATGAAATCGCAGGACGTTTCTACACTTTCATGTAAAAACCCATTGATCTCATCTTAACTTTTTCTCTTGCCTTGTTGCCTCTGTAGAAAATTTGTCACGCGACAATATGACAGGCCTAAATGTTCTTGCGAACGTAAAGCCCCATGACATTGCCGTCTTAAGACACTTATCAGCTCACTAATGGAGGGTGCCGCCATTATCTTCCCCCTGGTTGCCCCTTCAAGGAGGGAACATCGTCCATACAAGACTAGATCCTCCCATCCGGTCTTAACAACAACCAGTTGTTTTCGCAGCCTCTTGTCCTTTATGCCTATATGGCTTATAGTTACAATACTGCACCCTAAATGGGGTTTTCTTCGGGCCGAGTGCATCATAGCCAAGACTTTCCAAAGATGGTCAGGGTAGTTTCGTATGCCCCGGGAACCCTTGGATCAACCGTGTACCTAGATGTCTTGGTCATACTCTGTACTCCTTAGAAGAGACCCTCGGTCGTCCAACAAGGGTATAACCTTATATAGTTGGAAATCCAAAGTACCTCCCCCGGATAGGTTTTATCTAACCCCAACATCTTCATGACTCAGGTTCCAGCAGTGGTATAACCTTATCCCTGAGTCACGCAAAGAGATACCCCCTTATATGACGCACTTTAGGTCTTACATTTGCCTCTTGAGAAATTGTATCCGCGAACTAGGGTGTACGCCATATAGGTTCGTCCCATTCTTATGTCTCTGCGAAATTTTATTCGCGTTTCTTGCGAGTATTGCAATTCTGATGAAATTTCTTTTCTTTGATCTTCTCTTTATTTGCATTTCAACACTTGTATAACTTCTCAATTTCATCTTTTTTACTCAAATGAAATATTCTTTTGAAACATTTTCTTCAACAAATCATTCATAAATTTCTTAAATTTCATCATTTTACTTTTCTACTTACTACTTTATGCGTTTGCCCTTTTGTTGCGTTTTGATATTTTCTTTCCATCTACGAGACGCTCGCCATCTACAGTTTGCAGCTCATGTTGATTTCACAATGTTCCTTCCTCTCGCCGCTCTATTATATCAACCATCATCTTATCACCTCTTTGTTTTTGCTTGATGTTATGTTTCCAATTTCTATTCCTCGCTGCCCTTTCTTCACAAGATTCCATGTCAATTTCATAGCATTTCTTCCCATCAACCCAGTCTCCCTTTATTACTCCAACACCATTAGGATGAGGAAATATAATACATTGGTGGAAGGTTGACGCCACACCAAATATCCCATATATCCAAGGTCGGCCAATCAGGGCATTATAAGGTGATTCAATATCCACAACGCATAATAGAATTTTAGAAGATAACCCCTTTAATGGAATTCACATTGTAATTTACCCTTTGGGCTTGTTGGAAGTGCCATTGAAACCATAGATTTTATAGGTTGATGGTATCAGATCCTCGTCTTTTCCACCCATGTTTCTGTAAGTATGATAAAATAAGATATCAACTGAACTTCCAGTATTTATTAGAACTCCGTTAATGCCCCAGGAATCCTCAGTTTCACCATCATCATTTTTTTCATCTTCTTCTTCTATTTGTTTTGGATTTATTTCTAACCTTACCACTAGTGGGTTGTCATGCATCTCTCCAGGCTCTGGTACTTCTTGCGCAGTGAAAGAAATAGTTTGCTTTTGCCACTCCTCTAATGGCGAGACTCTCGCAATATTCATTATCTCTCTTCCATCTATGTCTCTCGCGAAGACTCTGCTCAGAATATTGTCATGGAAATACTCAATAGTCTTGTATGAATGTATGATGGAATTACAGAACAAATTCTTCGCCTTGGCTCCAACCTCTATCACAAATATTTCTGCTCCTTTTACAACATTCACTCTGCGAATATCTGGTGCTGGTGGTAACTGCTGAGATTGCGGATGTCCTATTAGAAAATGATTTAACTTTCCCTGATCAATCATCCTCAAAATTATTCTTTTTACATTCCTGCAATCGTTTATTGAATGTCCATGAAAATGATGATAAGGACAAAATTCTTGATTTCAATTATTTTGATGTGGCTCTTTTCCCATATTCCAGGGTGATGGTATATTTTCCATCAGAATGATACCTTCCCAAAAAATTTCTATGCTAGCATTCAGGGGTGGCATCTTAATTTCTTCCCATATTATTCTTTGATTCCCTTGCCCTCTAAAATTATTTTGCCTCTAACCGCCATAAGTTTCTTGAGGCTGATCAAGTCTTTGAATTTTATTATTTCCACCACGATTGTAATAATTCCTTTCTCTTTCATACTCCTCTTGATCTCGACTTCCCATGTCTACTAACTTCTGCTGGTTTTCAATAACCACTTTCTCTTGCTGTGGCTGCGAGGTGCTCGCCACATTGTTAATCATATTAGGAAGTAAACTCCTGTTTGCCGCTATTGAGCTGGTGTTTGCGACTGAATATGATTCCATATCATTTTGTTTTTCCTCCAAATCAATGTATTCTTCTTGTAATTCTCGTAGCTCAGTCATTGTGATGGTATTTTTGATTCTGAAAATTTGTATGTACAGCAGATTGGTTGCGAACATTGCATTAATGAAAGATAAAATGAGGTATCTCTCATCCACTCTTCCTACCATTTCACTGCACATTGTCTTCCATCTTATGGTTAGGTGTTTCAGACTCTCGCCAATCCTCTGTTTTAACCCAAATACATCTTCAATACCGGTCCGCGAAGAATTGTTGCTTATATATGCTCCCAGAAATGTAGCTTGCAAATGGTCGAAAGAAGTTGTATTTTTAGGTAAGCCTTCGAACCATTTTAACGCCTCGCTAGTTAAACTAGATGCAAAGTATTTACATAACACAGCATCATGGTTTTTCCATTGTAGCATACACCTAACATAATCCTTGACATGTTGAACAACACAGGCAGTCCCATCGAATATACTGGTTAATGCTGGTAAATTGCATTTTGGAGGGATTCCTCCAAATTGTATTTCTTGAGTGAATGGAGTTCTCGCAGCTTCTTCAATGGCTTCATCAAGTTGCCTTCTGCCTCCTTCTCTTCTGTTATTCAACATTCCCCTCATTTCTGCTAACTCTCTTAAAATTTATTCATTCCCAGCTGAATTTTGCTCAATTGGTCTTTTCAAAGCAACCTCTTCTTCTGCGTTCATGTCTTTCTTGTCTTGCGAGATTTTGTGTATCTTCATCTGCATCTTCATTTTGCCTTCTTCTGTGATTTTCCTCTTCACATCCTTCTTGAATTCGCAACTGATTATGCCTTCCAATTTCTTCTTTTCGAGTCTCATCGTTTCTCTTTGCTGTCTTTCTATTCTCCTTTGTATTCTATCATATTCCTCATTGATATTATTGCTATGGCGATTTTGTGTGCGTCTCCTTTCTCGATTGTCATGATTATTCTGTTGTATTGCTTCTTGAAACTCTTGTTCTTTGTTAAGTTCATATTTTGTGTCGAATCCATGCTAGTAATTGCTTAGTTTCTTGCAAATTATTGTATATTACTCTTGTTTTCTCTTATTTATGTTTTGCGAGGTGAATCATCCAAAAGAAGTGAATTTGCACTTTAGAGTGCAATAAAAGAAGTTAGCCGCAATCGGAGAGGGGACAAATACCAAGTGAATCTCGTTCATATCTAGGAATGTTTGCTATCATCTTGTAGAGGACGAAAAGACGAAGGCAACGACGAAAGAATGAAGTTATTCCGATGTCGTATGAAGATTTTATGGGCATTTGAAGCAAGCAAAGTTGCGAAATTATTTGCGCACAAAATTTATAAGGGGCGTCCATTCTGCTAAAGGGCACACTATCTCAAAGGAACTGCTAAAGGAAGTCATGTCTTTTATAAAGGGGGAAGCCAGAATTAAAAAGTTGTTAAAAGCACCAGCCATGCAGATCGGGGGCACCACCATTCTTCTTCATGCACGTCCGGTTCACGACCATTCTTTCTGGTTATATTTTTGGGACGCTGTTAGCTAGAGTTGATGGATGTTTTTGAAGCTTGCAAGAACACGGATTAGCAGCAGGAGTTTGAGAAGATAAAAAAGGGCTCATGGCGTGTTGTCGCTGTTGGTTTAGTCGAGAATACGAAGGAAGGGTACTGCCGGTAATTTTCATGGTTCATGGAGTATGATTATGGATGGTGATCAACATGCTCGGTAATGGGAAATAGTTGGTTGATGTAATAAGAATAAAGCTCGAGTTCAGTTTTGGGGTGCTGCTGCCATTATCGATGGAACTGAGAAGTGAGTTCGATCGAGTTAATGGCAGTGAAGAAAATATGTTGTTGGCTAATGCTTGCTTAGTTGAATGGAATATCAGTAGTGGAGTAACGAGTTAAGGGAATGGAGCTCCACTGGCAAAGAGAAGGTGGAGCTCGTTGTGGTGTTGTTGGTTATCGAACAAGAGATGTTGTGTTGATCGTGGATGATGGAGCTCGAGAGGTTGAAGATGGAAGATAAGTCAAACATGGAGAAGTTCAGTTGGCTGTTAATGGAGATGGAAAATATATGTACTGAGAGTTTGATTAAACGGAGATAATGGGTCTGTGGTGATGGAACTCGAGGAGATCGAAAAAAAAAATAGAACCTACGTTGCTGCCATCAGCGACTAGATGAAGAGCTCGAGAAAGAGAAATGATTAATGGCAGTGAGGAGTAGTTGATAATCAAGGGTGATATTGATGGTAGTGTTGCTGGTGCCAATGGAGTAAGAATGAGCTGTTGATGGAGGATGAGCATCACCGATTGACGATTAGAGAAGCAGTGATGCTCGGGCATTTTCTGTAGTGATGGGGAAGAACCGAGGAGAAGACACGGCTGGGAAGTTCTAGCCGCAAACTGTAGAGAATATTTGGAGGAAAATTTCCAGTAGAACTTACGGATAGAAAATCTAGACATGAAAAGAAGATGGAAAATAGGCTGTCGGATTCGCAAGACTGACAAGATAAATACTATAATTTGGGCTTGGCTTCTTAGCTTTATGTACGGCCCATCATCTGATTATGGAATTTGTTCCATGCGACCAGCCTTGGACGTATTTTGCTTTTGGAAATTTGGCTAGGTTTTCGAAACCAATTTAGCACGGGATTCGAGCACGGGACTTCTACAATTTGGAGACTATATAAGAAACACTTCTTAACCTAAGAAGAATATAAAATCTCTATATCTCAGAATATACTTTGGTTCTTCATAAAATATTTCAGGGTTTACCCCTTCAGGGGGAAACCGGGTAATTGTGTAACCATGAGAAGCTAAACTTTCATTGATTGAGGATGAATTCAATGTTCTAGCATGAAGCTTTATTAGTTATATAAATCTATTCGGATTTTTAATCATATAATCGTTTGTTTTCACTATTTCTAGGGTTTATGATTGGTTAATTAGATTGTTTGGAGTGCACGTTGGATTAATCTTTTGATCATTCTATCTCTAGTAAAGGGTTAGGATATCCGTGTAATTGTTGAATAACCCAAGTAGAGAACGTGAGACCTCGCAGAGGGATTCCGTGGAGCAATCGTGTGTGAAGACAACACTAGTAAGTGGACCTTGCGCTAAGAGTCTAACTGCTGGGATCAATCTAAGTTCACATAACTTAAAGCTTCCGATGGGTTACACCTTGAGTGCGCTACTACTTTGTGGTTTAGTTGGATAGAATTTGATATGTGAGCGCTTCGGTATCAAGTTACATAAGGGACTTTGGGGATAGCACTGCACCAGCTGCTTTCCTACAGTTGGTGATAAATGGTTCTAACGAAGATAGATAAGTATACTAATCCAGTTATCGCTTGGTAACGGCGAAGGATTCCTTGATCATACCTTTTATCTTATTCTCTTTTTATTATTTTCATTTATTTCATAAACCAATCCCCCCTTTGTTTTATTATTTTGTTGAACTAAATAACCTATCAATTACACAGCTCTCTGTGGGAACGATCTCTTACTACCTCTATATTACCAGTTAATTAGTGAGAAATATCTTAATTAATTTGTTGTGGTTACGACACCCATCAAATTTTGGCATCGTTGCCGGGTAGCGATTGTTAATTGATTTGTTATTTGTTTAGCTTTTGTTTTATTTTTGTTTTGATTTTCTATATCTTGTGAGTCGTCATGTTTCCTTACGGAAATAACATGTACGGAGCACAAGACCAATCAACATATAATAGTGGTAATCAATATGGATTTCAATCTCATTCATATAACAACTTCCAACCATACCCTACGAAACCTTATGGATATTCTCATATATGTCAACAACCTTATGACGGGCATGTAAGTAAACAATCACGGGGATGGAAGGATAGTTATGCTTCTAATCAATTGTTTTCTAGTAATGTGCAGAAAGAGAACTTGGAATATACTCCTCTTCATAGTGCTTTTCCTTCACTCTTTCCAAAAGAGGAGATACAAACTAGAAACTCTATTAATGGTGGAAAGCGTATTAACGTCAGAAAACTTTATGCGCGATACAACCGATTGGAAGAAGCCAGTGCATCACAAAAGACTCTTGATGAAATTGACAGGGTCATGGAAATGGAATTTCAACGTCGTTGTGATAATGACGATTTTGAAGAGGATTCCGATTTCGATGATGAGAGTGTTGAAGAGATAGAGATTGAGAATGAAACCAATTTGATTAAAGTTGTGTAAGACCCAATTGAACTAGTCGATGATGCTGAGATTTCGGTTGAAGAGGAAATTAAGAGTTCGATAGAGGACCACGATATACTTGAGGTAAATAATTCACTAGAGACAAAATATGAGGATCTCGAACAAGGTTTGTTTAATCCTTTGCATAATTTAATATCTATTGATCCTTTCCATCCAATTGAAGTAGGTTCTCAAAGAGTTTTTAACCCGACTTTTAGGAAAATACCTCACTTAGGATTGGAGTTATGTGCTTCTAAAGTTTTAACGGATTATTTTGCTTCTAAGTATCCACCACTTGATATGTTTTATTTTAATAGTTTGCAGGTTCGCCATGCTGAAAAACCTTTTGAAGTTCCCGAATTCTATGTTCTCTATCCACTTTCGAGTGTAGAAAGGACTAAGTGTGGGGGAAACTTCAATAAAATGATAGGTTCAATATTTATATCTTGTGCTAATATTTTTGTGAAGATGTTATTAGAATTGCAGATTATTTTTTGGGAGGACTACCATATTTTCAGATTGTTGGTATATGGACGATAACAAAAGAGTCGGGCTGACGACTTTAAACCAAGCGCTAAATTGGAGGAAACCCATAGGTTTTGTATCTTAAACCCTTTTATTTTTTTGTTTTTACTGTTTTCATATCATATTTTCATCCCCATGTTTAATTTCATTGAGTCCGTAATATATCTTAGAAGAGAATTATGACGAATACCTTTTTGTCAGAAAAATTCAAACTGCGCGTAGTTCAGTCCGGAGACAATAACTGTCAGACCATTTATCAAAACACTGCTACCTTTTGACACTTTGTATAAAACATGTAGATGAACAACTTTTGTGAAATGGAGTTTTTCCAAATTCCTTACCAATTTGCAAAGTTTTTGCGTTTTATTTGTTGTTACGTCAGAATTCAGAACTTTCGGTTTTACACATTGAGGACAATGTGAAGTTTAAGTGTGGGGGAGTATTTTGCATATAAATTTTTCAAAATTTTGCATAAAAAACCTCCAACTTGTAAAGATTTTGAAGTCACTAGCATACTTCTAGGTATGTTTACATAGAGAATTCTGACCGACATAACTGAACTTGGAAGTGTTAGAGAACTACGTTTGGAATATTCTTACGAATTGGAGTGTTAAATAATGGATTTAATCATGCCGGTGATGCAAATTAGGAGCATAGAGAAATGCATTATTAGAGTTGCTGATCAATCATTAGTGGAGACTACCCATTTTCATATCAACCAAGGCACCAGACCAAATTTTCTTTGTAGTTGACTAAAAAGCTTTCTTTTGAGTGTGTGTCACCGTACGTTAATTCTGGGTAGAATGGTGAGATACCCAACTTCACACCATTTTCAGCACTATTTTTGATCTCTTGAGTGCTAATTTTGTCAATCATAAGGGTGACGTCTATAGACGAAAACCACTTTCTTGTAGTTTGATTTGCAGTTAGCACCATTCTCTCTCTCGCCAACAACATGTCCATAGAAACACATCATCATCAACAATGGAGCGACATCAAAAATCTACAAGGAAAGTTGAAGACGTTTGAGGTTTAAAAACAAAAATTCAAAGAAGAGCGAAATTTCATATTCAAGTAAAGCAACATAAATGATCAGATTTTTATATACATGTTGAAGACTTACATATAAGGAGCGGAATTATATATCCAAGTTGAAAACTTATTTACAAGAGCGAAGAAAATCAAAAGATGAGAGTTATTGAAGTTTATGATACGAAGACAATACAAGTTGTGAAGAACAAAGTGGTAAAGTACTTCTTTCATGACCATGTTAATTTTAATTTCGTTATAATTTTTGTAGTTGCAATATTTTTATCAAAAAAAAAAGGAAAAAAAAAAGAAAAAAAAATATAAATACAAAAAGATTTGCATTTAGGTTGTTATTTGTTTAATAAGGCCATGGGGAAGAAAAATATATAAAGAAGTTTCAAGCAACAAGAAATTGAGGAAAAGAGTACAAATTGTCGAAGTTCTACAAGTTCAAGAGTTTATCATCAACAGTTGAAGACCGAAGACCAAGATGAAGAAGACGAGCAGAAGGAAGACGTTTCTATTGGATTGCAATCAGATGTGAAGGTGGTAAGTACTCTCATCCTTGCTATAGTGGTTGATTTCCTTTCTTAGATATCATCAGAAAAATACTTTTATTTCCCACGATATTGTGGGGTCTCCAGAAATAATTCGGAAGGTTTCCTTCCCACCATTCAACGTGTGTAGGATTATCTCTTCATTCCTACCTGTACACATGTGAGACCCATAAAAAAGCCGTCTTTTTGAGTGCAATTATCATAAAATCCTTTTAAGTGAGGCAGAAGTCGAGGCTAAATGCTTATTGATCGTTCTCAAACACGCGTTTCTATCATTATGGTGTGGTTATTTCTTACTCAATATTTAAGAATGAATATGTTCTTTGGTATTTATAACTTCTTATTACTAGCATGCAGAAACTATATGTCCTCATAGCTCTTTTGATGCTTGGGAAGCTGGAACGCTTTGGAGTTGGAGTAGGTTTTGTGGGTATATCTCTCGTAAGCCCTCATGATACTATAACTCGTCCACTAGGGACACCTAGGGGTTTAAAGGCCTGTTATTCATGCTAAGAGTAACCGTATCCTCGGCGACATGGAGTTATTGTATTTTAGATAGTTTGCTCGAGGACTAGCAAAATCCAAGTGTGGGGAAATTTGTTAAGTGCATATTTTATATATATTTTTTGTCGAATCCATGCTAATAATTGCTTAGTTTCTTGCGAATTATTGTATATTACTCTTGTTTTCTCTTATTTATGTTTTGCGAGGTGAATCATCCAAAAGAAGTGAATTTGCACTTTAGAGTGCAATAAAAGAAGTTACCCGCAAGCGGAGAGGGGCCAAAGACCAAGTGGAGATCGTTCATATCTAGGAGTGTTTGTTATCATCTTGTAGAGGACGAAAAGACGAAGGCAACGACGAAAAAATGGAGTTATTCCGATGTCGTATGAAGATTTTATGGGCATTTGAAGCAAGCAAAGTTGCGAAATTATTTGCGCACAGAATTTATAAGAGGCACACAGTCTCAAAGGAACTGCTAAAGGCAGTCAGGTCTTTTATAAAGGGGGAAGCCAGAATTCAAAAGTTGTTAAAAGCACCAGCCATGCAGATCGGGGGCACCACCATTCTTCTTCATGCACGTCCGATTCACGACCAGTCTTTTTGGTTATATTTTTGGGACGCTGTTAGCTAGAGTTGATGGATGTTTTTGAAGCTTGGAAGAACACGTATTAGCAGCAGGAGTTTGAGAAGATAGAAAAGGGCTCATTGCGTGTTGTCATTGTTGGTTTAGTCGAGAAGACGAAGGAAGGGTACTGCCGGTGATTTTATTGGTTCGTGGAGTATGATTATGGATGGTGATCAACATGCTCGGTAATAGGAAAGAGTTGGTTGATGTAATAAGAATAAAGCTCGAGTTCAGTTTTGGGGTGCTGCTGCCATTATCGATGGAGCTGAGAAGTGAGTTCGATCGAGTTAATGGCAGTGAAGAAAAGATATTGTTGGCTACTGCTTGCTTAGTTTAATGGAAGATCAGCAGTGGAGTAACGAGTTAAGGGAATGGAGCTCGACTGGCAAATAGAAGGTGGAGCTCGCTGTGGTTTTGTTGATTATCGAACAGGAGATGTTGTGTTGATCGTGGATGATAGAGCTCGAGAGGTTGAAGATGGAAGATAAGTCAAACAGGGAGAAGTTCAGTTGGCTGTTAATGGAGATGGAAAATATATGTACTGTGAGTTTGATTAAATGGAGATAATGGGTCTGTGGTGATGGAACTCGAGGAGTTCGAAGAAGAAAAAAATATGGAATCTATGTTGTTGCCATCAGCAACTAGATGAAGAGCTCGAGAAAGAGAACTGATTAATGGCAGTGAGGAGTAGTTGATAATCAAGGGTGATATTAATGGTAGTGTTGTTGCTACCAATGGAGCAAGAAGGAGCTGTTGATGGAGGATGAGCATCACCAATTTACGATTAGAGAAGCAGTGATGCTCGGGCATTTTCTGTAGTGATGGGGAAGAACCGAGGAGAAGACACGCCTGGGAAGTTCTAGCCGCAAACTGTAGAGAAGATTTGGAGGAAAAGTTCTAGTAGAATTACGGATAGAAAATCTAGCCGTGAAAAGAAGATGGAAAATAGGCTGTCGGATTCGCAAGACTGACAAGCTAAATACTATAATGTGGGCTGGGCTTCTTATCTTTATGTGCGGCCCATCATCTGATTATGGAATTTCTTCCCTGCGACCAGCCTTGGCCGTGTGTTGCTTTTGGAAATTTGGCTAGGTTTTGTCAACCAATTTAGCACGGGATTCGAGCACGGGACTTATACAATTTTGAGACTATATAAGAAACACTTCTTAACCTAAGAAGAATATAAAATCTCTACATCTCAGAATACACTTTGGTCTTCATAAAATATTTTAGGGTTTACCCCTTTAGGGGGAAACTAGGTAATTGTGTAACCATGAGAAGCGAAACTTTCTTTGATTGAGGATGAATTTAATGTTCTAGCATGAAGCTTTATTAGTTATATAAATCTATTCGGAGTTTTAATCACATAATCATTTGTTTTCACTATTTCTAGGGTTTATGATTGGTTAGTTAGATTGTTTGGAGTGCACGCTGGATTAATATTTTGATCATTCTATCGCTTGTAAATGGTTAGGATATCCGTGTAATTGTTGAATAACCCTTACACAAGTAGAGAACGTGAGACCTCACAGAGGGATTTTATGGAGCAATTGTGTGTGAAGACAACACTAGTAAGTGGACCTTGCGCTAAGAGTCTAACTGCTGGGATCAATCTAAGTTCACATAACTTAAAGCTTACACTGGGTTACACCTTGAGTGCGCCAAAGTAGTCGAAGTCGTTCCTCGGTGCTACTCGGTTGGGGAGCTTGGAGCGAGGAGCAATAAGTTCGGACTTGGAAATCGTCAAAACTCGGTCTAATACTCGGAATCTATTTATTAATAATTTATATATTGCTGCCATAAGTCATGATTTGTACTTAAAATTTTAAATCTATCATATAATTAAGTGTGTAATATTGTTATATTGAACGTATTCATCATGTATTTAGAGGTTTTTCTATTTAATAACTCTTATCTAAGGGTTATGAAAATTTTATTTTCTGATTTTAGTGCGTGTAAGGCCAACTCGGAAAAATTGTTAACTCGTTTTGCTCAAAATTCGGTCCAAATCGGCTGCCTTAATGGCTGAAAATCGGAAAGGCCTTGGAATCGGAAATTGCCTCGTTCATATAGCCCGTAGCGATTACTCGGCGAGTAATCGACCTTGGAGAGAGATTTTGACTACACTGGAGTGCGCCACTACTTGGTGGTTCAGTTGGATAGAATTTGATATGCGAGCGCTTCGGTATCAAGTTACATAAGGAACTTTGGGGATAACACTGCGCCAGCTGCTTTCCTACGGTTGGTGATGAATGGTTCTAACGAAGATAGATAAGTATACTAATCCAGTTATCGCTTGGTAACAGCGAAGGATTCCTTGGTCATCTCTTTTATCTTATTCTCTTTTTATTATTTTTATTTATTTCGTAAACCAATCCCCCATTTGTTTTATTATTTTGTTGAACTAAATAACCTATCAATTACACAGCTTTATGTGGGAACGATCTCTTATTACCTCTATATTACCAGTTAATTAGTGGGAAATATCTTAATTAATTTGTTGTGGTTACGACACCCATCATTCTTCCACTTCTGCTCTTAATCTTTCCCTTTCGCAAGCTAGACGTGCTTGTTCAGCATAATGCCTCTCAATTTCGTCCTCAATGATTCTTTGATTTCTTTGGATTTCTCGCCCATGTAATATTCTCATACCTTCTTCTCGATTTTCTTCACCATCTAGGTTATTTCCACGCTCTTGATTTCTATTATCATGTCTATCATTCATAGTTTCACCGTGTGGAACGTAGCGATCATCAATCATCTCTTCTTCTCCATGATGTTGCTCTTCATTTGGATTTTGCATTTCCTCTCGGATATTTACTCCAGCATTTCTCATAGAGGAATTTCTCCTTGGTTCTTCTCTAAATGATCTTGAACTTGATCTAGCAGTACTTCTTGATCTCCTACTTTGTAATCTCAAATTCTCTATTCTTAACTCGTGATTCTGTCTTGTTAGATTCGCACGTTTTTCTGCCTCTATCATCCTTTCCTCTTGTATTCTTTGTATTATTAAAACTTCTACTGTTTCATTTTCATCATCTCCATGTATTAATCCTCCATTTACTTCTTTGTTTATTTCTTATTTTCTTTCATTTCTTAATTGTTGATCTTCTGCTTCTTCCATCGAATCTGATCACCAAGTATGCACACTCACTCTGTCATAATCCACAGCTCTATCTTGATTTGGTTGTCGAATTTGATTTTCTCCTTCATTCCTTGTTCTATTTCTTCTTGTTCTTATCCTTGAAGATTCTCCCATTTCATTTGTTTCTCCACCTGCAAGTCTTTTACTCCTCCTTACGGTTGTTGGTGGTTCTGATGTATTTATTCTTCTAGCCATTAATCTTAGTAATCCGTTGGATGTTTCGTAAGATCTTTCACTAATTGTTCCAAATTCCTTCCAATCACAATGTCAATTTTTATCCTTTTCTTCAAATAATCATCAATTCATCCCTATTTCGGGCGCCAAAATGTAGTTGCAGGAAATCCTACACTACACCCTTGATAAGAATTTACTGTAATTAAGACATATTTGAAGATTAAAAACAACACTTTATTATTTGATTCTCAGAAATGTTTACAAGAAATGGAAGAAATCAAGAATACAACTGCTCTCTTGAATTTTCTCTCTCCTCAAGACTTTCTCAACACTCAAAAATACATCATCCTCTCTTTGAATCTACTGGGTCTCTTTATATAAGATAGTTACATAGTGGATGACAACTAATCTGTCTTTTAATTTCGGATCTGACTCGCGATATTATCGCAGTAGTTATAATGTCCATTCTCGCAAGCGTTGTAACCATCGCATGATAATCACGCTCTTCCCGTGTTTCTTCATTCGTTAGCTATTACGTCATTCTTCAAATCATTCTGTGACACTCGCGAAGTGTTGTTGAAGAACTCGCGGTGATGTTCGCAGAAGTGTTGTTAATCTCGCAAGAGTAATATCATGGCGATATTCAGGTCCTACTCTAGCAGCTGACTAATCCAATAAATCAACAAAATAAAGAGGCACTAAAATCTAAAACATGCACTTAAGCATTCAATTAAAAAAAATGCGATACAGAACTTAACCCAAAGCTAACCCCACTCAGAAATATATATACAATATCTTCTCTCAAATGATACATATATAATAGTCATTTGGTTTTTGAAATAAAATATACAACATAATAAATATAACAGAAGTTAATCAACTAGCGAAGTCAACCCTTGAAGCTTTCACTTCGCAACCCTGATTTGTCACAGAAACTGAAGTGGGAATAATTAACATTTAAACTTCTAAGTAATCATAGGCAAGATTTGGAAAACAATACATGTTTTTCCTAAACATTAAACAGTGACTAAGTCACTGAAATAATCGTACATGTATATGGACAAACTCCTTCTTCAAACAATGTACAATATGGTTGTAAATACCTACCTGGCAATTCACACCTAATAGATATGGATGCCACCAAGACCATGGTGACCAATACTCTAAACAATAAAAGCTGAATTAAAGTAGGTATAAATGTGAAGGAGCATATCCTATATACCACAAGTGGAAATTCTCATTTCCCATAACAATTCATATTGACAACAAAACAATACAAGTCCTTTCCAAATCGTGGAAAGATTCACAGAATCAACAGGATTATCATAATGCATTTTAACAAAGCATGGAATGCACGGACAAACAATGCATGAGTTTGTTAAGCATAAACTTTTATAAAAGCAACAATAATGATTACAAAGGAGTCAAATGCATTCCCACCTCTTTTTAAGACAAGCCAAGCCTACCTCGAGATCCACGATCCACTATTTCGTCCTTTGAATCGATCGTTGTTAATATAGACTAACTGTTAATCATACAAGAAGTCTAAGAATCTAGCCAAAAGGCTCACACATGAATCATACAAGTCTTTCTAATGATTTCTAGGCCCAATTAAGGTTTTATATCTTTTATTTATCTATCTTTATCATAACTAAGGTTTACCAATTCAATTAGGTTGATTCTATAGTCCATCAACTAAGTCTTATAAATATCTACAACTTTGTAGAATAAGCCAAAAGCTAATTCGGACCTCAAGAGGTCCAAATCTTCAAACTAATAGAACTAAACCTAAGCCCAAGTCCACTAATCCAGTCCATCTAAGTCAACTAACGGTCAACATTTGGTCAGAAGGAGTCAACTGACAGTCAACGTCTAAGTCAAGGTCAAAGTCCAAGTCTTGGTCAATAGTCAACTATTAAAGTCTGGTCAAGTGAGTCAACTCAGGTCATGACAGGGATTCTCTGTGAGTCTACACGGTACGACTCAGTCAGATAGGGTAATTCAGTCAGACATATGACTGGGATGACTAACGGCCTAATTCTATTACTGCTACAAGAACACAAACTATAACTTCATTTATAACATTTCAATTATACATCAATTCATAAAACTTCATAACTCAATATCGAATACAAACTTAGCTTACCTTTTGGTAGCAGAAGCAAGCTTCCATTAAGGATATCTTCAAGCTACTCATCTACCATTACAAAATTCCTAAGTTGTATCCAATCCTTGCAAAATTTCTAGTTCAAACCACAATTCCATTAGCTACAATTGTCGTACAACATAACTCTACAATTATCTGTAATTACATACTTGAACAACACCCATAATTATAATTACCACTTCAAGTTCTGTTTACCTGCAAAAGCAGTAATAGCGAGCTTTCACATCATTTACAATCTACAACTCTGCAATCACCACAAAATTCAAATTAACTAGAACTAAAATTCAATACCATCACCACTTGTAATTCAGTATGATTATCTACAACTGTAAATCCACTTCAGTTGTGATACTTCAGTTATACATTCAAGTTATGTAAGCTTCATAACTAAATTACAACCATAAAATTGGCTTACCTGCAATAGCAGTGGAAAGCCCCAAATGAACCATTAGCGACTCCCATCACCCCATTCATCTCCTACTCCATTCACAGCTCCTTTACCATCATCACAATAGTCTGAGCAACACCAACATTTCAGTTTTACCAACCATTCTTCCAAGTTCAGTTCAACTCCATTCCCACAGCCATACACTCATCTCTACATAATCGTCATCTTCACTCATTAAAGTTCACCTCCATAGCAATTCTTAACTCAACATCACCTGCAACTCCAATTTCATTCATTATACAGAACATGCACCACCACATACAGTTGAACTGTATCTGCAACTTCAATAATACATCCACATTAATTTCAATCACAATTCTAATTCTGTCATTACTAATACAACACCATTAATATCAAGCTCCAACTAAAACCACCCCCATTATACTTTACATCTCTATCTACCACTACTCCCTCACTTACAAGTAACAACTCAACAACTTTCACAGTTCACCAACACCATTTACTTCTCATTCTCCCTGTAACTCAAAACAGCAGTCAAACTCCATTCCACAACACATTTAGTTCACCTTCATATTCACAATTAATATTCACAAACCACTAGTTATAACTTACCTGCACAAAATCAACAAACTCTAAACTATGAACTTCAGTTTCATTAAGAAGAAATCAATAGCTTAATAAAGTTATTAAGAAGAAAATTACCTCAAAGTTTCTTTGTACTTGAATCAATCTTTGAATCAACACTTCTCTTATTCGAACCCAAATCAACAATCAAAATCTTCAATTAAACAAACCCATCTTTTAACTCTATCCCCTGACCAACAACTCCACCTTCTAGTTCTTCTTTGAACTTCTTATAAAACCTTAACTCTTCAATTCTTCATGAACAGCTCCATAAACGTCCAGTTAACTTCACCATGTTCATCAATATATAAATTCACTTCTTAATTCTTGTTATTCGTCTCTAATTGAAATTCCAGAGAAACCCTAACTCTAATTTGGGGAAGAACATGAAACCCTAACTCTCACCACTAATTCAATTTTTGAGAATCCCTAATTCTGATTCTTCATGAGAAGATCCTATAAAAATCAATTAAACGTCAACCCAATCATTCTTCATCTTCTAACAACTCAATCCACTAATCACTTCCACGAAATCTCAAAACAAACTCTAAAACCCTAAATTCAATTCTCGAATTTGATTCAACAACAAATATCATCACCAAGTGATTCTCTCCATCAAACTATCACTCGTTCTACCCTAATCGAAGTGAAATAGAAGCAGAGAAACTGAGGAGAAAGAATAGCAGAGGGAAAACAGAAGATGAAAGAAGAAAAGAAAAAGAATAAGAAATAAGAGAAATTGATTTCTCTTCGACACGTTTTGGGTGATAAGGCTAACATCCCATGCTAAAGTAACCCACCCAAAAGTTAAGGGGAGTTAGGTCGGTTAAAATATAAATAACGATTCTACCCTTCGTTCTTATTTGAAAATATCTTCTTCATCCGGTATCCAATTGGCACGTTCGAGTAGTCCACTCTGCGTAACTTTTCGAGATCTATCTAGTGATACTAGTTTCGTACCTAGTTCATTGTTAGAATAATTCCTATTAATTAATGTTCGTGTTAAACTAATCGAGTCATTAGTGGCTAAGACATCTATTGACTAGTATAATAGCGTTGACGAGCTCGAGGATCGTTACAGATTCGTCACCAACCAAAAACCCCAATGAAAAAGCGGGGGTCTAACAACCACACCCAATATTTTGTTTAGGAAATCTGTATGAACTAACTCCAATATAATTCCAAGAGAATCAACTAGACAGTCAGACTCAATCAAGTAAAATATACCCAAGAGTTATATCTCTGTTTCTCAATGTAATCAGCAAATCAAAAAGATAGAAATCCACGGGACTGATTATTATGAGAAACAACTTGAACGGTACCAAATACCAGTGATCAAGTGTCAACCAATTTCAATCAAAAACCAAAGGTTGGATTTATGTCCCCTTTACGTTTTTGTGAATCGAGCTATTATTTCATAAATACTGAAAAGCTAAATCTATTATGTATTTATGCAAATATTGATAAAAGGTAGAATGATATTTTTGAGAAATTCAGCAGTATTGATCTTTCTCTGATCCACTTTTATGTGAAAGTACTGTATATTTACTCCGTAAGTTTTCTTATTTTGAGTGATTCCGATTAAATTAATTAATGGGATCTTCTTGTGGTTAATTTACTCGATGAAATTGGATATAAATTCATGTGATTTGTTAATATCCAAAGAAATCCTTATTTTCCTGTAAAAGTAAGGTCCCTCATGTTTTTCTTGGGAATGCCATCAAATGGGGGAGAGTTCTTAAACGAACTTGTACTTAATTGTTATATCTTTGTGGGGAGAACATATGTGGAATTTGAAGTGGTTAACTTGTATCTTAATAAACTCCTTGATGAATACACTAAGTTTCAACTATGTGAAAACATCGAAAGAAAAGTTGATATGCTTCTTTCTTCACGAATTATCTTTTGAGAATTCATTATGGTCCCATAATTTTCGTACCTTTTCCAATTTATATTATTAAAAAAAGGGAGAATAATTTAGTAGTTCACATTACATGCATATGGTTTACAGATCATTATGTAAGACAGAGTGGATTCCATTATATATGTTTTACCTATTGTGCAAAAGATGGAAGTATTGACTAAGCGGGAGTGATGCATATCACCGTAGTATTATTTCAAAGTTGTGATACAATTGTACTTTGAGTAACATAATAATACTATGACACTGAATAACAATGATTGAGAACATTTGTTTTTTAATTGTTATTGTTACGGATCTTCAACAACAATGATGCTGAGTTGGACACATTCAGAATCGATGGAGAACTTGAAATAACGAAGAATTCAAGGAAGTTGAAGAGCCAAGGAAATCAAGCATGATGGATCAGAAGCTACAAAGTTTATTTATTTTGTAATCCATATGTATTGATAGTTTTGTCACTAAAATTGACAAAGGGAGAGATTGTTATAGCACTGCTCGGTCGAACTCGCAAGCGTTGCTATCTCAAGCTTGTTTGTCAAGTTTAGTTGATCAAAACTATATCTTGATTTCTAGTCTACTTATAGCTATGTCTCGGATTAGGATAGAAGTGTGTAGTAGAGCTTTAGACTTCACGACATTCACCAATTGAAGAAGAAGATCTACTGAAGAGCTTGGATGAACTTCAACAACAAAAGGTATGTGGAGACTAAAACTCATCTATCATTCAGAAGTCTATTCAATTATATCTAGCAATGAGACTAAGTCGTATAGCTATATAGACTTTGTATTGTACACATTTAAAATTTTGAGTCAAGTTTATCTCGTTAATATTATTCTCTAAATACAAGTTAAAGCTTAGAATGATTCATCATCTACTTGGCAACTTTAGTTGTAAACAATTCATTTGTTGGAAACTAAATATTAAGTCAAGATGATCATGTGAAAATTACCTTGAACATCTTATATGATTGGTGTGAGACAGTCATTTGATGTTAACTTGGGATGTTTCGTATTGATCATATAATCATTTGGAAATTACTTGAAGCTAGTGGTATTGTAATATTATCATTTTTGTCTTCTAAGGATGTTTCAAATCGATTAATGAGAGTTTAAAACTACTACCAATGTTTGGATACAATACAATATGCATACTTAGTATGGGAACTGTGAAAATCTAGTTTGGTCTAAAACTCTTGTTTGCGAACGAGTTTTTCTGTTCGGGTCTGGAACTTTTGTTTGTAAACATTGTTTGCGAATGAGGTTACTTGTGATAGGTCTAGAACTATTGTTTACGAACTGTGTTTGCAAACGACGTGACTAGGCAAGGTTCGGAACTGCCGTAAGAGGAGCGACGATGGTTTTCTCTTGTCCTCACTGCTTGTTATACTAATTCTCAAACTTATTTGTCATATGTTGATATAAAAGAAAATTAATTTTGTGATTCTCAAAAGAAAACATTTGTTTAACCAAAAAAAAATAAAAAAAATTAGTTTAGAGGTAAGCATTTCGTCTGATTAAGAATATTATTTTTGAAATACTTTGGACATTACAAAACTTAAAATCTAGAATGGTAAAAATGAAAATTCCCACTTGTGACTAGAAACTAGTATTGGCAGCATGCACATAGCACAACTTAATAAAGTCCCATTAGTTCACCAACTCAGCACGTGTTTGCAAAAAAATAATTATATATCCATTCATTCATTTTTCACGAAATATATTCCAGGATTTGGAGGGGATGGTTTTTGAAGGCCATCGTCGGTGGATGGTTTTTGACTTGTTCGAAAACAGGGAACCTAGAATTTTTATTTAATTAAATTAAAAATCGAAAAGGCGCATACATACTTTAATAATGAAATATATTCCTTTAATGAATATATGCAATTTACATAACCTACAAGGAAACAAATATTTCATTTTTACGCGCTGCGCAATTTTATCTCTGAGTTAGTGGATTAGACGGAGATAATTCCCGCTAACTGTTTGCATGAATTTTTAGTTGTCGGTAAAAAAAAAAAAAAAGTCTTACTGAATAATTTTAGTTTTGACTATCCATGCTTAATCATGGCTGAGTGACACAGGGGAGAAAATCTTGGAATACAGTATCACCCAGATTTCTCACAATTAAGAGTTGACTGACACATCACGAGACAAAAGTCGTACTGGATAGTTTTAGTTTTGACTAACCATGCGTAATCATCTGTACCGGAGTATTGCATGTCCCTCTGTCCCAACGTATCAAGGGATGCCACGCGTCCATCACTCTAACAATGTTTGGCTTTCTATCCATCACTTAGATTTCTCTCTGCTATATTAATATTGTGTTAAATATTCTTTAACGAAAATGTGAAAGTAATCCAAACAAGTTTTTCGTCAACAAGAAGAAAAAAATCATTCAGTGTTGATCGATCCTATCCCAAGTCTAGAAATGATGAAGGAAGAATATCAATCCCAAGTTTACACATATTTATGCAAAAAACCCGTGAAGTCATGGAAGAAAAGATTCAATATAAGTGCAAAAGCACAACCAATATAGATGGAAGAACCATGATTCATTAACTGAATCATTCCAAAGAATAAATATAACGAATTTGTTTACTTTCAAGTAATGTTGTTTTGATCTTAACACTGATATTTTTAGGGTCTGTGTTCTCCAAATTCTACCATATCTCTAGTATGATTAGGATACAATTCTTTGTTTAATCATTAACTATCAACAACGATCAAATTTAACTTTATTGTTTGTTATGGTCTTAACACTGATATTTTTAAGGTCCGTGTTCTCCAAATTCTACCATATCTCTAGTATGGTTAGGATACAATTCTTTGTTTAATCATTAACTATCAACAACGATCAAATTTAACTTTACTGTTTGTTTATTTCTGGCTTGATTTTCTTAAAATGCATTAGTCCATTCTCCATGTATGACTAATTCCTTCCATACTTACTGTCTTATAAAAATCTACAGTGTGTTCGTAAAGTTAAACCCCAAATCTTATGATCGGGAAAAAAAAGGGTAGAAGACGAAGACATATATAGGAAAGAGATAATGACTAATAAATAAACAACTTGAGAAGAACAAAAACACTTAAAAATAGATAAATAGGAAAGAAAATAATGACCAAGGAAAGAGATAATGAGTAATGACTAATAAATTTCTCTTTCCTATTTATTTAAAACACTGATAATGCAAATTAGTGGATCATGATCAATGGTTTTTATTCTTACAATTGTTTATCTTATATCAGTCCTTTTATTTTTTTCTCCCAAGAACTTAATTTGAATGATTACTATAATGCACAGTGTATGTATTCAAAATTTGGTAAAGTTAAAATTTGGGCATAAAATTAGAGCAGTAAAGAATTTAGCATAGAAAAAAATGAATAATCATGTGCAATACATGTGTTGTCTTTTTGTTATTAGAATGGGTTTTGATTCTAGGACCATTGTGTCACACATTTTGTAAATGAACCATAATATATTGTTATGTTTGGACTATAATAATGAGAAAATATTCATAAATGGAAAGATTCCTAGGCATGAATAAACTTTATAACATCTCCAAAGTTCTTATAAGAAAAGGAAGAAAAGAGTTGTTTTTTAGTTCCATGTGTCATAGGAAATTAATTAATGGACCACCATCAGCACCCAATAAATTCAGCAGAAATTATTAACGGACCCAGAGAAAAACAAGATGAAAAAAACCGCCTCTCATACCCACCCCGCTGCACGTCTCCCGAGGGGTGAGGCCCAGTGGGACTCAAGATGATATTGGGTGTAGGAGTAGGCTATGAGGCTATAGTACTGGATACAAGATGATATTGATTATGACTCAGAGAGTAGTATTGGTTGTCATTTGTAACCTTATTTCGATTCTTGAGAATCTTAATTTGTCCGTACGGGTATCATTAATAGAAGATATTCATTTCATTTTTTAAGTCCAAATAAAAATAAATACTACAATAAACAGAGCAAGAGAATTACATTTACCATCATCATCCATATTGATAATATGTACATATAAAATGTACATATAATACAAGGTATAGTACAAACAAGTCAAGTCCACTCGAAAGATGTTACACCATCGACTACTCAGTATAATACATGGAGTGTATAACAAACTAGAATAGAAGTACAAAAGAACCTAGCCTACAAAGAACTTCAAACAACTACTCATGAGATGTGTAATTAGTAACAACTTTAACCCCTTCAGAAATAGAATGTTTACCAAGTTCTCCTGGTAATACTAAATGAACAGCAGCTTGAATTTCCCTTGAAGACATTCTTTCAAACATATCGTTCATTAATCCATTTATAATAACCATTGCTCTTGAAGATACACCTAAATCCGTATAAACTTGTGTTTGGGCCTATTCATGCGTACACATAGGAAACACAAAAAAGTATATACAAAAACTATTTAAATGAGGATTTTCTTTTTATATTTATGTATATACAAAATTTGTAATAAAACAATTCACATAAATCACAATTATCACAACGAAATTGACAATTAAAATCAAATGAGTATAAAGATATTCGTCTTAAGTTGTGCACAAACATTTTAAAAATTCATTTTGAAGCAAACAAATTTGTAATATTGTTACAGGAATCTTTTCATCTTAAACTTTGATATATGTCTAGACCAATTTGTTAGAGAATTGCTCGGTTGAACCCAGCAAGCGTTGGTATGTCAAGTTTGATTGTCATATTTTAGTGAATCAAAACTCATTTAAGAGTCGCTTGATTTAAATGTACTAGAGTCAACTTCGTATAGGTTAGCTTGAAAGTATTAGGGTGAGACGTTACAAGTATTGCGAAGACTTGAATAAGTACGGAGCTACAACCACAACATCACCCTTCCACTTGAGGTTAGTGATATTTGACTTGAATTGTTTCATTCCCTAACGTATTTTTCAAGTCGTGCATATTGAAAACATAAAATTGCGAAGCATGAACAGTCTAGGTAGACATAGTATTAAGGAATACAATATGAAGTTCCTTGCTTAACCATTAAACTTTGTATATAATACATCGACATAATCGTATGGATGCTATTGTGATTATGTATGGGTATGAGGTGAGGATTTCATCCTAGGAAACAATGTTTACATGTGTTCTAAGGAAGTAAGTTCATGATATGTGTTGTGAACCGAAAAGGAAATCGCCAGGCGTTATTGGGGCTGTTCTTCATTGCATATCTTATAAACGACCAATATGTGTGATTAGTATAACCGCTCATGACTTGTTTGTGTTCTTGGTAAAACTATTTACATGAGGCTTGACTTATGTATTGGTATGACTTTTATTAGTGAAAACGATCTTAAGTAATCACCTGGGGTATGATCGGGTTGTGAGTGTATGGACTTATTACTGGGATAAGGAGAACCGATCCTAGTAAGAGGTGCAGTGCATCACAAGGGGAACCGATCCTTGTATGTGTGCAGCAAGGTTTATGGAAGAAAGGGGAACCGATCCTATGAACATGTGCAACACGTTATTGGGAAGGGGGAACCGATCCTATGGACATGTGCAGTGCATACAAGTTAGATATCAAATATATGTGGGGAACCGATCCTAGTACCTAGTCAGCTGTATCTTTGGTAAGCTAGTGTAACTATGCACAGTACTCACATGGAGGTAGAGCCGAAACTTGTTTTGGTAGAACCGTAAACCCATGATTGGTGATTGAGTGTTACTTGATCAATCACCAATGTTCTTGAAAGTCAGATGAACCAATTCTAAACTTGTTTGGAAGTGTGGTAAATCGGTTTCAAGTGAGTAAGTATGAAAAAGGACTTGCAAGGGTAAGATGTCGACATACTTTGAGCACGGTACATTAATGCTTATTCTATATTGTTCAAAGATATTCCTTAACGGCTAAGAAAGAAGTAAATCCCAAGATCGAATTTAAATAAGTTAAGAATCTTTTTAATTAAGGGTTTTTAATTATATATGGAAAATAAGAATTTTCATTAGTAATGTGCATTTACTAATTAAAGATTTTCCAAGGAGATTTCGATCATTATTTTTGGACAGTGCATTCACAGGAATTATGAAAACAAAATTTGGCGGAGTAATGAAAAATATCTTGAGAATATTTTTTGTTTTGAAAATTCCTTAGTGTCCAAACTTCCTTGTATATAAATACTTTGAGTTTGCATTTCCAGTAAACTAATCTTGCGTAACATAGACTTCCTATTTTGTCTTTGTTACTGGTGAAGCCGCCTATCGGAGAGGAGAGTAATCTAATTAGGTGAAATCTCTTATGGCCGCTCAATTTAAAGTCTTCTTTGGGATTGAGAAGCTCTAGCGCGACCCGTTGGTGGGAAACTAGATATTGCGGTTTATCTTTAGTTTTCGTATTGATTTGATTGACTAACGGTGGTTGAACTTTGATTGCACCTAGTTTGTTTATGCTTGAGAATCTTCTCTTCTGATATAAGATTCACTCAAACTAGTTCAAGGTTTCGATAGGGATCTTTATAATGTTGTTAGATCTAAAGACGATCTTGTGATAATCCATTGTTAACAGACTTCGTTCTGTATGTGATTGATCACAAGAGATTCAAGTAGTTGTGTGAAGGTGTTTATTGAAGATCTAAGAAGATTTGAAGACAAAGAAGATATTGAAGATTTCTGACTTGGTTTTTATAATCTTTGGTGCGCACAATACTTGTTTGGGAAAAAGAGGATCCAACTATAATTGATTTATCCTTTTGGGTATTTTGATAGAATAGTTGAGGAAGATCGGCATCAATACATTTCCTTGTGATTAAAGGTATTGATTGGCTTAATCTTAACAATTGTTTTTGGGTGATTGAACATAAGATAGATCTTGGAACATGGAAAAGGAGTTTATGTTAAGATAAACAAGGGAACCTTTGTGCAACTCATATCACTTGGTTGAAGAGAGTTGATACCAAACAGATTTGTTTTTCCTTTACTGTTAGGAATATGAACCAAAGGAATTGGTCCAAGTACGTGACTTGTTTACAGGTAGGAGGCATGGGAATACATACGGAACTAGGTGAACTATAGGTTTAGTTGATTGGTCTCAACTATACGAAGTTGGTTTATTTTGTATAGCGGCTTAATCCTGAGAGTATTCAATTCTGGACTAGGTCCCGGGGTTTTTCTGCATTTGCGGTTTCCTCGTTAACAAAATATTACTGTGTCATTTACTTTATATTTCCGCATTATAATTTTTTTATTATAATTAAAGTAAATTGCAAAAACGTTAGTTCCTATTTACTTGATACATGAATCCTATTGTGTTTGGTTAAGTCCGAACCTTTGTATCAAGTAAACACACTTTGTTGTTGTATTGTTGTAGGACCAGAATATCGCAACAATACCTCTCTGCGAGATTAAAAACGCTTCCCAACGAGCATTACCGAAAGCTTTTAACAATACTTGGCGAATGTAACAAAAGCAGTCAAAAGAGTGACATAGTAACTGACGATTGAAGAAAACATGAGAAGAGCATGTTTGTCCCGCGATGGTTACAAAACTTGCGAGAATGAACATTATAACTATCACGGTACAATCACAGAACAAATCCGAAATAAGAGGAAAACTTAGCTGTCATCCATTATGTAACTACCTTATAAATAGAGACCCAATATGTCCAGAAAAGGATGATGTATTTTTGAGAGTTGAGAAAGTCTTGAGGAGAGAGAAACTTCAAAAGAAAAGTTGTATTCTTGAATTCTGATTTTTCCTGTAAACATTTCTGAAATCAAATAATAAAAGTGTCGTTTTTAATCTTCAATTGTGAGTTGATTATAGCAAGATCTTTACAAGGGTGTAGTGTGGGATTTCCTGAAACTACATTTTGGCGCCCGAAACAGGGAGAATCAAGCTAAAAAATATCTAATTACAACTTGAAGATTTGAAGAAATTGTTAGAGTTGAAGAGATGGCTAGAAGAAGAAGAAATACATCAGAGCCACCAACAACTGTGAGGAGGAGTAAAAGACTTGCAGGTGGAGAAACAAATGAATTAGGAGAATCTTCAAGGATAAAAACAGGAAGAAATAGAACAGGGATTGAAGGAGAAAGTCAAATTCCATAACCGAATCAACAAACACCGATGCAAGATAGAAATGTGGATTATGATAGAGTGAGTGTGCATACTTGGAGATAGGATTCGATGGAATATATAGAAGATCAACAATTAAGGGACGAAAGGAGAAGAGAAAGAAATCAAGGAGTGGTTGAAGGATTAATTCATGGAAAAGGCGAAGATGGAACAACAGATGAGCTAAGACAAAGAATACAAGAGGAAAGAAGATTAGAGGCGGAAGAGCGTGCAAATTTAACAAGACAAAATCACGAGTTGAGAATGGAGAATTTGAGATTACAAAGTAGAAGATCAAGAAGTATTGTTAGATCAAATTCAAGATCATTAAGAGAAGAATTAAGGCGAAATTCCCCGATAAGAAATGCTAGAGGAAATATCCAAGAGGAAATGCAAAATCCAAATGAAGAACAACGTCATAGAGAAAAAGAGGTAATAGAAAATCGCCATGATCCGCGTGGCGAAACTTTGGATAATAGACTTAACAACAGAAATCATGAGGGAAGAAATAACCAAAATGATGAAGAAAATCCAGAAGAAGGTAGGAGGATATTGCATGGGTGAGAGATTCAGAGAAATCGAAGAATAATTAAGGAAGAAATTGAGAGACATTATGTTGAACAAGCACTCCTAGCTTGCGAGAGAGAAAGATTAAGAGTAGAGGTAGAAGAACAAGAATTACAAGAAGCAATACGGCAAAATAACCATGAAAATCGAGAAAGGAGACGGACGCAAAATCGCCATAATAATAATATTCAGGAAGAGTATGATAGAATACAAAGGAGAATTGAAAGACAGCGAAGAGAAATGATGAGAAATGGAGAAATTCGCAGAGAAGAAAATAGACAATATAATCAGCTGAAATGGCAAGAAGAAGGTAAAGCAGAAGAGCGCAGAAGAAGGAACGTGGATGTAGATGAAGATACACAAGATCTCGCAAGATAAGAAGTACATGAACGCAGGAGAATGGAAGCAGCATTGAAAAGACCAATGGAACCGAATTCAGTTGCGAATGAGAAAATTTTAAAAGAATTAGCAGATATGAGGGGAATAATAAATAACAGAAGAGAAGGAGGTAGAAGGAAACTTGATGAATCTATTGAAGAAGCTGCGAGAAATCCATTCACTCAAGAAGTACAGTTAAGAGGAATACCTCCAAAGTGCAACTTACCAGCATTAACCAGCATTTTTTATGGAACTACCTGTGTTGTACAACATGTTAAGGCTTATGTTAGGTGTATGATACAATGGGAGAATCATAATGCTATATTGTGCAAGTATTTTGCATCTAGATTAACTGGCGAGGCGCTAAAATGGTTTGAGGGATTGCCAAAAAATACTATAACTTCATTTGATCATTTGCAAGCTACATTTTTGGGAGCATATATAAGCAACAATTCATCGCGGCCAGGCATTGAAGATGTGTTTGGGTTAAAGCAGAGGATTGGCGAGAGTCTGAAACATTTAACCATAAGATGGAAGACAATGTGCAGTGAGATGGCAGGAAGAGTAGACGAGAGATATCTTATCTTGTATTTTATTAATGCAATGTTCGCGACCAATCTGCTGTACATACAAATTTTCAGAGTCAAGAATACAATCACTATGATTGAACTACGAGAACTACAAGAAGAATACATTACTTTGGAGGAGAAACAAAATGAGATGAAATCATATCCAATCGCGAATACCAATTCAGTAGCAGCAAATGGGAGTTTACTTCCTAAAATGATTAACAATGTGGCGAGCAGCTCGCAAGCACAACAAGAGAAAGTGGAAATTGATAACCAACATAAGTTGGTAGCCATGGGCAGTCGAGATCAAGAAGAATATGAAAGGGAAAAGAATTATTACAATCGCGGTGGGAATAATAAGATTCAAAGGCTTGATCAGCCACAAGAAACTTATGGTGGACAGAAGCAAAACAATTTCAGAAGCCAAGGTAACCATAAGATAATATGGGAAGAAATTAAGATGCCACCTCTAAATGCTAGTATAGAAAAAATCAGGGAAGCTATCATTTTGATGGAAAATATACCATCACCATGGAATATGGGAAAAGAACCACATCCTAATAATCGTAGTCAAGAATTTTGTCCTTACCATCACTTTCATGGTCACACAGTAAATGATTGCAGGAATGTAAAGAGAATAATTTTAAGGATGATTGACCAAGGAAAGCTAAACCACTTTTTAGTAGGACATCCACAATATCAGTGCTTGCCTCCAGCACCAGAAATTCGCAGGGTAAATACTGTAAAAGGAGCAAAATCATTCATAATAGAAGTTGGGGTTAAAGCAAAGAATTTGTTTTGCAATTCCATTGTACATTTATCCAGAACAGTTGAGGATTTCCATGATAATGTTCTAAGCAGAGTCTTCGCGAGAGACACATATGGAAAAGAGATAATGAATATTGTGAGAGTCTCTCCATTAAAAGAATGGCAAAAACAAACTATATCTTTCACTGCACAAGAAGTACCAGATCCTGGTGAGCAGCATGATAACCCATTGGTAGTAAGGTTAGAGATAAACCCCAAGCAAGTAGAAGAAGAAGATGAAGAAAATGATAACGAAAATGAAGATTCTTGGGCCATTAATAGAGTTCTAATAGACACATGCAGCTCAGTTGACATATTATTTTATCATACCTACAAGACCATGGGTGGAAGAGACGAAGATCTAATACCATCAACATATAAAATCTATGGTTTTAATGGTACTGCCAATAAACCCAAAGGGAAAATTGAAATGCGGATTCCATTAAAGGGGATAACTTCCAAGATCTTATTCTGTGTTGTTGACATTGAATCACCTTATAATGCCCTGATTGGTCGACCTTGGCTACATGGGATATTAGGTGTAGCATCTACTTTCCACCAGTGTGTTAAATTTACTCATCCTAATGGTGTTGGAGTTATTAAGGGAGATTGGGGAGAAAGCAAAAAATGTTATGAGATTGATATAAAATCTTGCGAGGAAAGAGCTGAGAAGAAGAGCAATTGAAAGTACAACATCAAGCAACGACAAAGATGTGAAAGATTGATGATTGATTCAATAGAGCAGCGAGAGGAAGATGATGACGAGTGGCTCGCAGATAAAGAAAAAATAGCAAAACGTAACAGAAAAGCAGAACCAGAAAATAGTAAGTAGAAAGGTAAAATGATGAAATTTAAAGAAGCTTACGCAGAATTTGTTTGAAGAAAATGCAATTGAAAAGAGTACTCTGTTTGAAAGAATTGGAAAATTTTACAAGAAGATCAAAGAAATGAAAATTTTATCAGAGTTACAATACTCGCAAGAAGAGCGAATAAAATTTAGCAGAGATTAATAGAATGGGACGAACCTTTATGGCGTGCACCTTAGTTCGCGGATACAATTTCGCAAGACGCAAATGTAAGACCTAATAGTGCGTCATATAAGGGGGTATCTCTTTACATGACTCATGGATAAGGTTATACCGCTGCTGGAACCTGAGTCATGCAGATTTTGGGGTTAAAGAAAACCTATCCAGGAGAGAGATCTTGGACTTCCAACTATATAAGGCTATACCCTGGTTGGACGACTGAGAATCTCTTCTAAGAAGTGCAGAATATGACTAAGGCGCCGAGGTACACGATTGATCCAAGGGTGCCCGGGATGGACGAACCTACCCTGGCCATTCTTGGTAAGTCTTGGCTATGATGCACTTGGCCTGAAGAAAACCCAACTTAGGGTGCAGTCTTGTAACTATAAGCCATATAGGCATAAAGGACAAGAGACCGCGAAAACAACTGGTTGTTGGCAAATCTGGATGGGAGGAGCTAATCTTGTATGGACGATGTGCCCTCCTTGAAGGGGCAACCAGGGGGAGATAAGGGCAGCACCCTCCATTAGGGAGATGATAAGTGTCTAAAGACGGCAATGTCATGGGGCTTTATGATCGCAAGAATATGGGAATGCATAGAATGATGAAATTATTATTCATCCATCATATGACAAAATTGCATAGATGATACATTTATACAAATAATTAAAGGATAATAATTATGATTGATTGATTATGTTGCAGAAAAAGAATTATTTTCTAATTCGTACAGATAAAAGCAAAAGAAGTTTACACATCAAGTTGGAGAAACTCGCAGCAATGTTACGAGAAGCAAAAAATAAATGTACAAAATTTACAAGGAAGAAAAAGAGAAGAAACATGATTAAGTAGATCCATCTTCACCTTCCGATTTCTCCTCATTACCAGATTTCTCTTCTTCATCATTATCATTATTATCTCTATCTACGTCAGATTTTTCTTCCTTGCCAGATAGTTCTTTATCATTATCATCTTCACTAGATTACTCAGCTTCGCTATCATAGATAACTAGATTTGGGGAATCAGCTAGAATTTCCTTTGCGAGATCAGGATATTTAGAATAAGGAATACCATGATCATCACAGACTAGTTTAACAACGTTATTACGAACACGGATAAGGGCGTTACTAAAATTCGAAGATGAGATTTTCAATTTTTCCTTCAATCTAGAATACTTTTCATTGCGAGAAGATAGATTTCCAGCGAGTTGGATTTTCTCTTTTTCTAACTCATCAAATCTTTTACGATAGTTCTCTTTGGATGCTGCGAGAAAATGATAACAAAGTTAATACATATAAGGATGATTCAATTAAGAAATAATTTAGTGAAATCCTAAGAGTGATAACCTCCTCTTTCAGAAATCATGTCTTTAATTAAAGCCACTTGTTCAGCATGAAGACTAACATCTACACCTAAATTAGTTCTGGCGTTGTCAAGAACTTTCGCAGCCCAAGCAAATTCCACGTCATTATTTATAAGAAGACGGGAACGAATTTGGTTTTCCCTTTCAATAAAACCTTCCTTCTCGCAGATAATCCCATCCATTTCAATTTGAACTTCAAGAATGTTCTAATGGAAATTTTCTAAGGTTTCAGCTCCTTGTCTAGATATACGGTCTTTGTGTTTTGAGAGATCTTTGTTTTTGGCCTTTAAAGTTTTAATCTCAGCTTTGGAATTATGATAAAGTTATTTGAATCCATGAGTTATATCTAAAGAAGATATGTAGTCAATTTATAAGAGGCGAAACTTAGATCTGAGTTCATCTATGGAAAGGGAATTAACATTGGAAGGGTTATTTAAAGAATTATTAAGAAGTTCTAGAAGAGTATCGTTGTCTATTGGTTCAGGGAAAGAGCGAATGGTTAAAGCCTCATCAGTGAGACCATAAACTTCTGCGAGAATGATAAATCAAGTAAGAAAGAATAGTTAAGCATAAAGTTACGAAGGAAAAGAAGAAGGTTATCATACCTAAGAGTTATTTGTTAACAGTATCAAGATTGGATACTTTGGCTGATTGATGAGAAAGATTGTTCTCAAGTTCTTTATTCTTCTCGCGAAGACTAGCGAGTTCAACTTCCATTTGTTCATTCTTCTCGCGAAGATTAGAAGATTCAGATTTCAGTTCTTCATTCTTTTGGCAAAGAACAACATTCTTCTGTTGAAAAAATTCACGCCTATTATCTAAATCAGAAGCAACAACAAAAGCAGCTCTTCCAACCTGTGATATAACTATATAATTCAAAATCTGGCAAAAATATCAATAGATACATAGAAAGGATGAACAAATAAGAGCATACCAGACTGCCAAGTGAATTTAAGAGACTTGGAGTCAGTGATCTTGAAACCCCGCGAAGGGAATCACTGTCAGCTAATATAGGAGCATCGAAGACTTTAGCGAGGGACTGGGATATTTCATTAATAGATTCATCTCCATACTCATTTGGGATACCAAATATATTCTTGCCAATTTTTTTGGATAGTTGAGCCATTGCAGACTCAGAAGAAGAAGAATACTTTATGGAAGGAAAATTTTGGATAGTTGAGCCAACGCCAAAATTACCATCATCATTGTCCTTATCAAAATTTTCTGGAATAGGTTGAGGAATTGGATAAGAAGGGAGTTGGGTTTTCCTTATCTTCAAGGGAGGATCGTCAAATTCATCACTGCGAGGAGCAGCAAGCTTCCCTTTGGGAGGGACATTGGATCTTCCCTTTCGATCAACTGTGGACTTCACTTTGGTTCTCGCAGATTTTATTGGTTCTAATTATTTTATTTCCTGCGAACACAGATAAAGATAAGAAATAGGGGCTACAATATATTGTTAAAGCTAATGAAACGATATTTCTTACTTCTTCTGTGAAGGATTTAAGAGCTAAGAAAGTGATGGGTTTCCTAAAATCCTGGTAGCTGAGTTTCATTCTGTCAATCTGGAAAAGATTGAAGTAATTAGCGAAAATATAAAAACGTGGGGAAGATAGTGAATAATAATTATACCAAAGATCGGAGAGAACATACCTATTTAGTTCTTTCAGGCCAGTTGAAAACCCAAGGTTGATATTCTGAAAGATTCGCGGGTAATGCGCAAGGACCAGAAATATAAGGACCCTCAAGACATAACGGAAAAATGAACCACTTGTCATCGCTAGAATGGCGAGGGCCTTGATTAGTAGATGTATGCCAATCAATGTCTAGCATAAGATCTTTATCATCAGCGATTTTTTTTTCTTCAAGCAAACACCCCAACAAGTGCTATCCCTCTTCATAGGGACTATTTTATAATTTTCAAAAAAAATTATCCACAGTATAATCTGCAGAGACAATGGGAACATCTTTAAATTGAGGATTCTTCGCAGCTTCATGGTAGCGAGATCCTTTGTCAGCACCGCGAGAAGCATATTCAAGCAGCAATCGAATACAATCTCCACCCAATTGATATATCGCTCGCGAGAATCTCTCCTCAGAAATTATTTCATAGAATAGTGGAAGTTCTGGATCATAGAGAGGAATGGTAAGACCAGCTTCAAGTTGACCTAGCGATACTATAATTTTCTCGCGAGAGCATTGATAATCAGTGAATAATCTGAGAGAAATTTCGGATTTAGGGCTCTGATTTGGAATTGTAGACAAAGTAAAACCTTTGCTTTTGAGTTTTTCTTGCATCTCACCAAAAGCAATCAAATTTTTAGCACCAGCGGCAACCATTTTTAAGTATGGGAATGAAAGAGAAGGTTGGAAAATAAGAAAAGAATCACAGCGATAACAGACACACAATTTACGGAAGAACAATAAACTTGCAGAGAAATTACGGAGAGAAAGAAGAAGAAAGTAAAAGAGGAAAAAAAAAGAATGAAAGAAGTATTTATAGAAGAAGAAATTTCTTGAAGAAGATGAATGCAATAAATGCTAAGAAAAGACATGAACGGTCAGATCACAGCGGTTAGAGAGGATGTGTCGTAAATTCATTAGAAGGGAGAATACGTGTCAGAACAGAGATTAATGAAGAAATAAGTAGTTGCGAAATTTTAAAGTTCTCATGATCTTCTCTTCTTCGCAGAAAAGACATGAGAAGAGGCAAGATGTATGACCAGAATATCGCTACAATACCTCTCTGCGAGATTAACAATGCTTCCCAGCGAGCATTACCGCAAGCTTTTAAAAACACTTGGCGAATATCACAAAAGCAGTCAAAAGAGTGACGTAGTAACTGACGATTGAAGAAAACATGAGAAGAGCATGTTTGTCCCACGATGGTTACAAAACTTGCGAGAATGAACATTGTAACTATCGCGGTACAATCGCAGAACAAATCCAAAATAAGAGGAAAACTTAGCTGTCATCCATTATGTAATTACCCTATAAATAGATACCCAATATGTCCAGAAAAGGATGATGTATTTTTGAGAGTTGAGAAAATCTTGAGGAGAGAGAAACTTCAAAAGAAAAGTTGTATTCTTGAATTCTGATTATTCCTGTAAAAATTTCTGAAATCAAATAATAAAAGTGTCGTTTTTAATCTTCAATTGTGAGTTGATTATAGCAAGATCTTTACAAGGGTGTAGTGTGGGATTTCCTGCAACTACAATTGTCTTGATCTTGTATCCATAGACGATCACACAAAGTGTGAACCAATTTGTTGTATTGTCTCGACTCAGTCCACAGACAATCACTTTCGGGGAAGGGACTTATAGGAAGGAAAAGTAATAGCTTGAGGTATATTTGGGTACCCTCGCCTTTTTAATTGGTATCAGAGCAGACAAACACGAAAAGATCAAACAATCTGTGTTTGGTATGATCCATCCTATAAGATATGAGTCAAAATAAGAAAAGCAAAGCTAAACTTATGAAGAAATCAGTTAACGTATGGCAAGATAATGAGAACAACATCTCAGAGAAGGCCAATAAGAACCGGTCTCAAAAGTCTTTTCAAAAGACAAAGAAAAAGTCTATGACTAAAGACTCAATTGCATATCAGGCTGCTGATTAGAAAGGTTGAGTTCAAAACTCAAGAAACTTGTTTTGGATTCGAATCCAATTTGTGGTGAAAATCATCTGGAAAGAGATTCGATTCACTAATATGTCCAAGCTCTGAATCTGGCAAGATGATGAGGAGATTTTTCAATCAAATCGAGAACCTTTCAGAAAAGGTAAAAACTATTGATAGTCTAGATAAAGTCATAGAACTTATAGTTCAATTGAATATAAGGATGTGTGAAGAAAAGAGATATACAGTCAGTCTCTAAAACAATATGATTGATTGCAAGGAACAAATAATGAACTTGTGTAACAAAGTTCATATGCAAGATACAAAGTGTGAAACTCTTACTCATTTGCTGGAAAACTCACTAATGAGGAATAAGATCCTTACTGAAGATCTTCTTACAAGAACATGCCAAAATGTATATCTAGACAAGTGTCGAGAAAATTATTTCCATCAAGGAATGAATACCTTAAGGGAACATATAGAATGTATAGAACAAGAAACATTAATAATTAGTCAAATGACTAATCTTGATCACACGGGTTCTAGTTCAAAGAAAATTCCATCCTGGGCTTAGGATATACTTGAAGAGATTGCATCTCGAAATAATCCTAATCAAGAGTAAGGGTTCAACACCCACGATCGGGAGACAGTATCTTCAAAAAGGGGACTTGATGAGGTAAATCCTCATCCTAATGCTTAAAACATATTAGAATGTGCATCCTTACTTTGCCCAATCTTCGGATGTAAGGAAGCACATGTATCTAGGAAATTAAAATCCTATAACATCTCTTATTCAACATAGAGACATTACACGATCTACCTTAAGAAAGTTTGATAATCTTATGAGTATAAAGGTTATGTTACAACAACTCGTGTAATAAGGATTGTGGTAAGAAATATCCCGTTGTTGATGGTGGATTTCTATTTAAAGGCTAAAATTGTAAAAAGCCAATTTTTGTAAGCTGACGTCCTGCAAAGGATAAAGCCTTCAGGCGATGAATACTTCTCGCCATATTAATTCATTGGAGCATGTGCAACCATCCCTGAGAATTAAAACATACCCAGAACAGAGCATGTGGCAACCATCCCGATGGAGCATGTGGCAACCATCCCGGTTTTCTGTAGGTATACAGCATTACTATTAATGCTTTAATTAAAGCCTTGTGTTTGACATGCAAACACCCGTAGGCTACCTGACGGCAGGTTATACTAGCCCCGTTTAGCGCATACAAGACTACCCATGTTAGTCTCACTTGCTGAAAACAAACCCAAAAATATATCTCATCCGTCCAACTTTGCAGGCATAGATGGAGGGTGTAGATATAGATTCAGGGGGTCCTGAGCATGCTACCATGATCACCTCGGACCCACCTTCACACATGACCGAACGGTCAAGACCAACCACGGTTGGTCCTTCCAAAACGTGCGCTCAAAGTGAGCATGAAGCACGGCTAGGGTTTCTTTTAATCGTGAGCGTCCAACTTCGCCGGCATAGTTGGACGGCTTAGATTATACCCTAAACAAGTAGTGAAGTGATGGAACACCATTGGCGGGCCCACTTTCTACCTACATGACCAACTCCCTCATAGGAAAGCCGTGGTGCAAGAAACGATTGCCCAAACAAGGCTAGTTTAACGCCTTATGCAGGTTGAGAAGATCCAAAACGATCACGACCATCCGACTTCGCCGGCATAGTTGGATGGCTTAGATTGCGCCCATGGTTATAGAGCAAGCATGTACATGATCACCGTCGACCCAAGATGCTGCATACATGGTCGGCCTCCCCAAAAGAGGTGCGTGCAACCCAAAACCGATCGCTCAAAGTGGCCGGTCTAAAGCCCTAATTAGGGTTTGTGGCGCAGAAACATCTCGAGCGTCCATCTTCGCAGGCTTGGACGGAAGGCCAATATGGAGACTTAGAAGGAACCGAGCATGCTAGCATGACCACCGTGGGCCCGGATTCACGTCTAGATGATCGTCCAAGACCGGCGGTGATCAAGCTCCTCGATACGCGCGCCCAAAGGTGATATGTCACGGACCCTCCATAAATTCTAATCTCGACCACTCGTATTTGCCTCCTGAGTCGAGTGGCTTAGATTAAATCTTTGCTAGTCAAGCAGGCATGGGCGTGAACACCATTGTACTACCTCCATGCAGGGCTGATCAGTTCCTCCATTGGAACTCTCTAAGCATGCAAACGTTTGGGCCGAAAGAGGCAGCATGCGCGCCTCCCATCCAACGGTCGCAAGCAAGGCTACGAGTCATCTCGTCCGTCCAGCTTTGCAAGCTTGGACGAATGGCTTAGGGTGCGAATCAACCAGCAAAAAAGGTATCATTATGACCACCATCCGTCACTCTTCTTCACAAGGTAACCGACCAAGGCATGGCCTGTCTATACAGCCTCCAAACGGTTACCTGAAGATGGATGCATGCTATGTTATACCAAGTTCATGGTTCACCCTGCACTATTTTCTGTGGGTCCCGCGATCCACACACTCGAGACATTAATCACGTCACAACTGGGGGATACAAACTGGGGTATTGGTCTGGCGGTTTACAGTGTGCAGCGTGCAACGCGCCATCACAAGAACGTGTTAGGAAGACATGGGCGGTTAAGTCAAGATGAGAGAAGTGGGCAGTTCTGATCGTGTGACACTCACACACAACTCCACTCTTCCCTCACTCTACTTCCTCCACTTCCCACGAGAGACGTGAAGAAGGCTTAATGACTTGTATAAATAGGTTCTCCTCCCTATTTCCAAAGACAGAAGTTCGAACAACACAAAAAACCAAGTGTTAATCGTATTCAACACCCAGAGCCTTCCTGCAACATTTGCTAGCCTGCTCAACCTTCTGTTAACAAGTCATCAAATAGCCTTCACACTCTCAACACCTTCTTCGCTTCTCTCCCTAAGATCAACCTCATATCCTTCACATGTGACCGAAACAAATCTGGAACGGATGTGTCTTCGGTTTAGGCCAGAATTGTATATATTACCTCTCGAATCAATGTGCTCATCGTGCAGCACATTTTTTGAAGGTTTAAACTCACTTCTCATCCACACACACCCAAAATTACCTAAACCGGCAGAAGTAGTTTTCTCCCACAAACAATTGGCGACCACAGTGGGAGGTTAATCTCTCGGTTGTGAAGTCGATTTCTTCAATAGCAATTAAATTTCTCTGATTTCAAGAATGGTGGATCTTAGGTCTGGATCAGCAACCAATGATGGAGTTAGCACCGACAACGCTTCTGGTGGCGCTGATACCCCAATTACTGGTGTTACAGTGTAACCCTCCAGTGCAACCAATGTGTCTCGTGGAATCGCGTCTTCTACCATCAGTACCAGTGGAGCAGGAGCAGACATTCCAGCAGGCGTGACACCTCCCATTACAAGAGCCAGAGTGGCTGCAAATCCAGGCATTTCCTCAAGCATGACACTTCCGTCCGTCACCAGAACAACTGTTACTTCCCCTTCAGGACGAGGATCTGGAGGACCCAGAGAAGGACAACCTCCTATCACCATGGTGGACTTGATGGAGAGACAAGAAACCCTCGCTAAAGCTCAGGAAGACATGGCAACCACTCAGAAGGAGGTACTCACCTTCCTTAAAACATTAACCGATCGATTACCACAAGAGTCGAGACAGCCTCACGGGCCAACAAGAGATACGTTCAGCGCACCTGGAGCAAATGCCTCAGTTACACAAGCCTACCTGAACGAAGAGTCTTATGCTGCTGACCACGCAAGAGAAAGGGATCAGGAGCGTCTCAGGGAAAGGAGCCGATCATCCAACTTTATTACACGTGAAGATCTGGAGAGACTCCTCCAAAATCGCGGCAAAGAAAACCTGATGGACGCGCATCGACACCAGCCTCCATATCCACAAGACATGCAGCGGATTCCTCTTCCCAGGGGATACACCTCCCCTCAATTCACCCTTTACGATGGTACCGGTAATGCTCGTGAACACGTCTCTCGAGTTTTAGAATCCTTAGGAGAACACGAATACAATCACGTTCTCCGCTTGAAGGAATTCTCCAAATCACTTACGGGGAGAGCCTATACGTGGTACAACAACATTGCACCCGACAGCATATCCAATTGGAGTGAGATGGTCAGCGCATTTTACAAGAAGAACTTCTTTGTATCTGAGCAAGTTACTTTCTCAGACCTGGGGAGAATCTCCCAACGGAATAATGAACATCCAAATGATTTTGTCAAAAGGTTCAGAACACAAGCGTTGGATTGCCACGAACCAAATATCACAGAACGACAGCTGGTGGAATTATGCATCAACGGAATGATACCCATATATCGTGCCCTGCTGGAAAACTTGGAATTCCAGACGTTCTCAGAGCTCCATGAAGCATCCAAACGTTCGGCCACTACCGCCCCAGCATTATTGGAAAGACCCAGGATCGTTCGGAGTGACGATTCACGAGATAATCGGGGAAACAGGCGCCTCATCAACAAGCAATATAATACTGGCCATTCTGTCAGTGTAGTAAGCGAAGGCGGAAAGAGAAAAGCTCCAGCGGTGGCAGAAAAACTACCCAAGCGTGCGACTCAAACGCATAAAGCTTCGCCTCAAAAGAGAACATGCAAAGATCCTGCGCAGAGCACCGAAGACAAGCTTCCCGTTTCCAATAAATGAAGTAATAGAACTCTTGGAGGCATGGATTCAGGATGATGCTATCAGACTACCTCCTATCAAACGTCCACCAACTGAGAAAGACATGGCAGACCCTAAGTACTGCCGTTATCATAGGTTTGTCCACCACCCAACTAAGGATTGCAACAAGCTGAAATAAATCTTCAGGGAAAAGATAGCATCAGGAGAGCTCCAATTTGGAAATGAAGGAATTCACACAGACCCCATTCCCGTCCGAAGTTGCATGATCTCTGGAAGCTCTGTGCGCAATACTGTACAATCCATGATGGAACACCTGTGTGAAATCTTGTACCTTTCCAAGGTACAACGTCAAGATATATTCGTGGCACTCAACCGTATTGTATCAGGCAGGAGATTATATCTAGAAAAGGAAGTCGTTCCAGCGTCTCAAGCCTCCTTGGAAAATAGCACCAACAAAGGAAACTGGGGACTTTTGACCGTCGCCCATCTGAAAGATGTCAAGTTCGATAGCACATTAATCGATGCAGCTTCTGAATTCAACATCGTTACTATCAAGACCCTGCAAGATGCGACAATCTCAAAGCAGGAGGCTACCCGTGGTCCGACTGTGATCAAGAGCCTAGCAGGAGAATTTGTGGATGTCTACGGATACATTGACCTTGATGTCAAGATTGGTAACACTCCAACACAAGCTAGATTCCATATAATTAAGGAACATCCGGATTACGACATGATTCTTGGGCGCCCGTGGGTACACAAGGCGCATTCCTTACCAATCTCAGTACCTGAAAGAATCTCCAACAAGCCAGCTCCGATGATTTCCAACAAACCTTGGATAATCGAAGACTGCCTGTTTCCCCCATACCAAAAACTCACAGGCTAAACGCAACTCCCTGGTGAAAGCCCTTCGTCCTGTGTCAAGAGATTCCGATCCCAAGTAAGTCTCATTGAACGACCCTCTTTGTAAGTAGTGGATGATTGTCCTGTTAGACCACCGGAGACTGCTTCACCTGACAGGTGGGCCACCACCAAGAGATGTGAATGGAGTACTGGCCCCTTTAAGCGCTTCACCAAAAACTTGGAAGCAATCAAGAACGATACGTGTCAGAAGCAAGCCGTTATGCCAAGTCCAAATCCGTTTCAAATCGGAGATATGGTAGCGAAGGTAACCACGTTCCAAGTTGGAAACATGGCAGTAAAGATAACTGCCTAGTCTGGTATGCCTGCAAAGGAAGAGGAAATATTCTTAGTGGCAGATGTTATATTGGGCGGTTACTGCAAGATCATCAATGCAGACAAACTTGAAGGTGTGGTTGTTCACTCACGGTGGATTAAGCCCTACCTTACCTGAAGACACGACACCACCTCTCTAATCCCCTAGGGGGATTCCTCCAATAATTTTCCTTTTCACAATATTTGCAATTCCTTCAAAATGATGGCACTGCTTGCCTTCATACTTATTAGGGTTTCAATATTTCTTCAAGTAATCAAGATTTCATTCCTTTTACAATTTCTCATAAAATCACACAAAGTTATGAGTCACCTTCAAACCACCATTGCCCAGAAAGAAAACCCTAAATCCTCATACCAAATCTTCATACCGGCCTGGTAATATGGGAGGAATAAGACATGTAAAAAGGGAGGAGGAAGGTATCCTACATGATCTACTTCAACAGAGCCAGACTCACGTCAGGGGGCACAAGCATAAAAAAATATGCATGTTTCGAAAAGCAACATTGAATAAAACTTTGTTCAAGACAAGCAAGCAAATAAGAAAACTTCAAACTCAGCCGCCACTGAGTATATAAAAGAAAAACACTACAAAGAAGAATAACAGGGAAACTCAATTGCTGGTTGCGTCTTCATCACTGTTGGGATCCACATCTTGTGCCGCTTTCTCCAGAGACGGCTCAACTTCTTCTTCGGACACAACAGCTTCCGCCTTAACATCTTCAGCATGCGTATCTTCTGCACCTTCTACAGAATCCATTGCAACCTTGGAAATCGTGCCAATCACTTTCGGGTGTTCAGTCTCATCAGTATCAGGGTCAAGGATTATTACACCACCACGTATTGGGTAATCACACTTCCCATCACCTGCATGAAGTTCGTGTTCAACCCTCCGTCTCTTCAACCGAGCCGCAAACCTTTCAGTTCTCGAGCCTGCTGGTGCTTGTGACGCCTCGTGTTTCTACTTCGCTCGCAATGCTTCTTCATGTCTTTGTTTCTCCTCCATATCAATTGCAGCTGAAAGAGCACGGAGCCGCCCCCTGATAATGGTTAAATGCAAGACAGACATTCCCTGTACGGCATGGCTGACTTCACGAAGTGGCAAATCAATTTTAGCCATCACTTCTTCATGTGCGTTAGCTTCTGGTTTATCAACTTCAAAACTTTTTTCTGAAGAAGCTGCAGAGTTATCATCACCAACTCCTTTCATGATGTACTGCAATAAGATTGGAAGTGTTAGCATGTATCCAAGTGGTCGTACAGCAATAAAAGATTCTCGTGATTCCCAACTTCGTTGTTAGGCACCTAATACATAGATTACATGGGATTGGGATGGTTCAAGCGTCCTCCAAACAAACTCAGTTGAGGGAAATTTACACTACCCTATATTCGATTATGAGCTGGGAGCAATGGGTATGGAATCTAGTGTTATGTTATGTGACATTCTCTTCATATGGAAGTTACCTACAACATATCAAAATTTCACGACAATCGGATGAAAGAGCAAGAATGGGTGGCCAAAACATCAGAAGACACGCAACCTGAAAAAAATTCTGAAAACCTCTTGGAAGTTTACTATTTCGCGGTTTTTATCCCCTAAACACGCTCAAAATACAAAAATCTTCTTTTTGTTAAAGCTTGGAAATTTTCTGGGCTTGAATTTACGTATGCGGAACGTCGAAATCCGAGTTTGTATGAAGATTCTACAGCAATTTCGGTAAACGCAAGCACAGGAGTACCTCAAAATTACGCAGGCGGGCACTAAAGTTTGCATGTGTATCCCTAAAGCTAAGCCAACATGTCAACATATTTTTCTACAGTTGGTTATCATGTCTACAAGTTCAAGACAGCGGTTCTACCAAGCTACAACCTGGGTTTTGACATGCAAGGATAAAGGGAACAAACGACATGTTTATGATTTCTTTTACTATGCAACCCTAACAGGCGGTAAAGGAATTAATCATGGTATGTCTTGCTGCACCTACAATCCTCTCAAAATGCAAAAGAAACTCTAATTAAATAATTAGGGTTTGCAAAAAAAAAAAAATCGCACCTACCTGACAAACGGCGTCGGCGGCGACAAAAACCAGCAACGGTGACGGTGAACTCTGGCGGATGGAGTGACGGCGGCGCGGGAGAGAGCTGGACGTCCACTCGAGAAGAAAAAAAAAAAAAAAAATTCGTGAAGACTAAACGGAAAAGGGTTCTCCCTTTTATAGGCAAAATTTGAAGACTCCTGATTAGAAAAGGATTCCTTTCTGCTTCCAAAAAACCAAGAAGGGGAACCGACCCACCCAAGATTTCATGCTTGCGACGGTACATCCACATGGACAATCACTAGCGGCTGCCTTCCAAGGTTAGTTACCTTTATTTCTTTTACGTATATTTGTCACCATCTCATGCCTACCCTACAATAGTGTAACCATTGCATGCTAGGCAGGGGACTTAATGTTGATGGTGGATTTCTATTTAAAGGCTAAAATTATAAAAATCCAATTTTTGTAAGCTGACGTCCTGCAAAGGATAAAGCCTTCAGGCGATGAATACTTCTCGCCATATTAATTCATTGGAGCATGTGCAACCATCCCGTAGGCTACCTGACGGCAGGTTATACTAGCCCCGTTGAACGCATGCAAGACTACTCATGTTAGTCTCACTTGCTGAAAACAAACCCAAAAATATATCTCATCCGTCCAACTTTGCAGGCATAGATGGAGGGTGTAGATATAGATTCAGGGGGTCCTGAGCATGCTACCATGATCACCTCGGACCCACCTTCACACATGACCGAACGTTCAAGACCAACCACGGTTGGTCCTTCCAAAACGTGCGCTCAAAGTGAGCATGACGCACGGCTAGGGTTTCTTTTAATCGTGAGCGTCCAACTTCGCCGGCATAGTTGGACGGCTTAGATTATACCCTAAAACAAGTAGTGAAGTGATGGTACACCATTGGCAGGCCCACTTTCTACCTACATGACCAACTCCCTCATAGGCAAGCCGTGGTGCAAGAAACGATTGCCCAAACAAGGCTAGTTTAACGCCTTATGCAGGTTGAGAAGATCAAAAACGATCACGACCATCCGACTTCGCCGGCATAGTTGGATGGATTAGATTGCGCCCAGGGTTATAGAGCAAGCATGTACATGCTCACCGTCGACCCAAGATGCTGCATACATGGTCGGTCTCCCCAAAAGAGGTGCGCGCAACCCAAAACCGATCGCTCAAATTGGCCGGTGATGAGTGACAAATATTGCATGTTCATACACCTTTTCATTGGCACTTAACTCATCTTTCGCGCTTCAAAGTCATATATTATCCCAAATTCTGCATTTTTACCATTTTCAAGAATAAATATTTTTATTAATTAATTTTGTGTTTTTAAGTACTAAATAAAGCTTGGAAGAATTGAGAAGACAAAAGAGAAGAAAGTTGGAAGCGTTGCAACCCGCTCGCGCATCAGTGGCAACCTGTTTACAAATTCATGGGATTAAACAACCCATGATCCAAAACCCAAGACCCAAATCCATTTCCACCTCACCCCCATTGGATTCTTTCCAAAACATCCACCTCACCCCCATTGGATTCTTTCCAAACATCCACCTCACCCCCATTGTATTCCATTTCATCCATCAATTAAAGAAAACATCCCCATTCTCTCACTCAATCACTCCCAATTTTTTTCCCACAACCAAATATATTCCATTCAATCCATCAATTAAGAAAACATGTTTTGTTGAGTGGATGCTTTCCAAATTTCGAATCCAAGTGCTTGAGGGAATTTTGTGTATAAATAGAGAGGGTTGTTGTGTTGAAAAACCATCCAAGAATAGCTTGTTCATGTTAGTTTATCAAATTTCAATTTTGTTGTAATGTTCTTCATGTTCTAATTTCATTTACTAGGGTTTAGATGAAGCCCTAATCTCATTGGTATGTATTCATATCTTGTATGTTGTTCTTGAAAGTTTAGAATTGTTTAAATATATAATTTAATCCAAGTTTTTCAACATCTTGCTCTCACAATGTATGCCATGTATCCATTGTAGTTAGAATATCTCTATGTTGATTATGCTACAACTCATTCTTAACCAAATATTGATCTTTAGATTAGTTGTGCTTAATTAGACAATTAATGCTTTGGAGAAATACTTTAGTTGTGATTAAATTATCCATTGGAGAAACACCTTAGTTATACGGTAGACTTGAATCTACTATAAGGACAAGAATAATATTACAAGTTGAATGCATATCATAGGTTATTGGTGGATTTGAATACCCTAGTATCCATATTATCATTGTTTACATATCTTTTTATTTGCATCTTTTCCTTTTATTATTTCAGTCACTTGAAAATCATATCGTCGTATCGACAAAATCAAACCCCTTTTGGTTACTCCCTGAATCAGGATTTAGAATCAACTTCTACACTCTCCAAGTCTCTGTGGTTCGACCTGTGCTTGCCCTGTGTTGCTTGTCGACACTATGCACTTGCAGTTTATACATAGAAGTAGGTATCTTTCCGAGCCTACCAGCCGGTCTAAAGCCCTAATTAGGGTTTGTGGCGCAGAAACATCTCGAGCGTCCATCTTCGCAGGCTTGGACGGAAGGCCAAGATGGAGACTTTGATGGAACCGAGCATGCTAGCATGACCACCGTGGGCCCGGATTGACGTCTAGCTGATCGTCCAAGACCGGCGGTGATCAAGCTCCTCGATACGCGCGCCCAAAGGTGATATGTCACGGCCTCTCCATAAATTATAATCTCGACCACTCGTCTTTGCCGCCTGAGTCGAGTGGCTTAGATTAAATCTTTGCGAGTTAAGAAGGCATGGGCGTGAACACCATTGTACTACCTCCATGCAGGGCTGATCGGTTCCTCCATTGGAACTCTCTAAGCATGCAAACGTTTGGGCCTAAAGAGGCAGCATGCGCGCCTCCCATCCAACTGTCGCAAGCAAGGTTACGAGTCATCTCGTCCGTCCAGCTTTGCAAGCTTGGACGAATGGCTTAGGGTGCAAATCAACCAGCAAACAAGGTATCACTATGACCACCATCCGTCACTCTTCTTCACAAGGTAACCGACCAAGGTATGGCCTTTCTATACAGCCTCCAAACGGTTACCTGAAGATGGCTGCATGCGATGTTATACCAAATTCATGGTTCACCCTGCACTATTTTATGTGGGTCCTGCGATCCACACACTCGAGACATTAATCACGTCACAACTGGGGGATACAAACTGGGGTATTGGTCTGGCGGTTTACAGCGTGCAGCGTGAAACGCGCCATCACAAGAACGTGTTAGGAAGACATGGGCAGTTAAGTCAAGATGAGAGAAGTGGGCAGTTCTGATCGTGTTACACTCACACACAACTCCACTCTTCCCTCACTCCACTTCCTCCACTTCCCACGAGAGACATGAAGAAGGCTTAATGACTTGTATAAATAGGTTCTCCTCCCTATTTCTAAAGACAGAAGTTCGAACAACACAAAAAAACAAGTGTTAATCGTATTCAACACCCAGAGCCTGCCTGCAACATTTGCTAGCCTGCTCAACCTTCTGTTAACAAGTCATCAAATATCCTTCACACTCTCAACACCTTCTTCGTTCCCTCCCTAAGATCAACCTCACATCCTTCACCTGTGACCGAAACAAATCTGGAACGGCCGTGTCTTCGGTTTAGGCCAGAATTGTATAGACTATCTCTCGAATCAAAGTGCTCATCGTGCATCACATTTATTGAAGGTTTAAACTCACTTCTCATCCACACACACCCAAAATTACCTAAACCGGCAGAAGTAGTTTTCTCCCACAAACACCCGTGATATTATTTTCGAAGATAATCTCTTTTAGAAAGTTGTGTGTAACACATTAGATGCGAAAATATTTTCAAATCTTATCAAAATTATTTATGTAAGGCTGATATCTATGTTTGGTATATGTTAAAGGTATTTTAAGTATAAGTTCTCAGCGTATCTGAAAAAGTATACAAAGGGATGTATTCTCAAACCGGATCTCAAGAAAATCTTTTGAAATCTTTGAGTGGAATGACTTCTAAGGAAACATTTCATCTTGATAATACCTTCAAGAAATCTAGTTGTGAAAAAGAAAAGGAAGAAGTTACTAATCTCCTTTTCCAAAACAGTTTGGATGCCAAGATTGATATTGTCAATCTTCTTCAGGTTCTCCTCAGTAAGATAGAAACTCATCATAGACATGCAGCTCTTCTGAAAACTGTTATTCGTAACCAAAGGAAGCTGATCAAACTTGGAATCGGAAATAGGGAGTTCTCTAGTAATATTAATCGAAAGGTTAATGCTCTATCCTGTGAACATAATCAAGGTACTGTGTGTAGAATTCGAGATATCAGTCGAGATGCTGTTGATGAAGATCCTGAAAAATTTGAGGAAATTGAAGATGATCTTTGAAAAATAAGATTAGAAAAAAAAAACATCAATTTTTGATTTCTTTCATTGATTGTATAAGTCTATTGAATAAAACTATTATGAATAAATTTATTTGAGTTATAATTTTTCTTGTGATATTTTTTTTTGATTTACATATCCGGTACTTTAATGCTTTTTTTATTTGCTATGTATGTTTATGGGATGTTTTATTTTGGTTTTATTGCCTTGATATTCGATATCATAATATGTTGTGAACCCTTATGGTTTGGGTGACTTTTTGATATAGAAGGATTAAGTTCTAGCCCATGTTGGTAGGCTTTATCAAAGGATCATGAGGGGTTCTTGTAGAAACAATATGTGAAAAAGTCACAATATGTTGAATCGGTTTTGGTTTAGCATAAAAGCATATGTGTTTCGACGGTTTTCAACTTTTGCTTGGAATTATTAAAACCGATTTTCAACCTTTCTCTGGTAAAGGTTGGTTGTTGTTATTCTTTTGTTTTTGGCATGATAATGACAACATAATGGTATTTCGATATCAATTCTCCCGGAAGAAGAAAACGATGCTATCATATTTGGAGAAGTTGGATGCGAAATGGAGGTAACAATCTTGTTAGTTAATTGTTTTCCTGTTTTAAGAAAAGCCTATTTTTATTTGATATATATATATTGCTTTTTCTTAAACGAAATAGTTGGTACAATTGATTTGTTTATTCCATTATGTATGTGTGGATGTTTGTGTGATTCAATTGTTTCCGGTTAAGTAAAAATTTTGTTATCTTGCTTTGTTGTGTGATATCAATCATTTAGGATTACAAAATTTGGTGCAATTGCGGTGCTTTAATGTCTATGTTAATTCAATTGCTTCCAGTTAAGTAAAACAATTGTTATTTTGCTTTATCGTGTAGTATCAATTGTTTAGGCCAAGGTAGTCAATATCGGTTGTACATGCCGATATTACAGTTTTTATCGGGTATCGGAAAATACCTATACGATATCGAAAATATCGGCGATACAAAGATGGAACGATAAAAACGTTCGTACAGGCCGGTACAGGCCGATATATCGGTTTTACCTATATACCGATAATATCGGTTCAAATATTATCTTTGGTTAAGATGAAACCTATGAAGGGAAAATTAGGCATTCCAGTATCATTTGTGGTAAGGATGAATTCTATAAAGGGAAAACTAGGCACCATCAAGTATAATTAATTTTCAAAATCACCACCAAATAAAGTGAATACGTTTTTCGAGAAACATGCATCTAGTCTTTACAGACAAGTACAACGTCAATCAGAGAATGAAAAAACCCTAATATATTTAAGATATAAAATCAATGACTATATGTAGGATATAAGATGGACACCATATATACTCGAGAAGGAATTTGAATGGATTTGGGTTTTGCTATGGACGGCAGAAGATAGTGGAGAATTTGAGAGGTTGTTATTGACTACGTAGTTGTATTTGTGATTGTTTCGATTATAAAGAAAGGATAATAAGAAAGATTTTACCGGCAAAATTGGACAACAGTCACAATGCGTAAGATTTTTCCACCTTATGATTTAGAAATTCGAGATAGGTGTATGATTCTTATAATATTTTCTAAGGTCTTATAAATATTGAAATTTAGATTTTAATGATGTATCACCCATAAAAAACAGTAATATCTTTTGTATAGGTGTATCGGACCTGGCCGATACGAGACCGATACGTGATATTAACTACCTTGGTTGTGCTGCGGTGAACAATAATCTGTCTACCATAACCTTTTTGAAAGGAATTCATAGAACCATGTCTATTAAAATATTTAGACCAAACTCTTTTTTATAGTGGTCTTATCTTATCTTTGGAAACTAACTTCTTCGAAGAAGATAAAATCTTACATAACTCAGCGGTTTTTTGAACAAGTTTGAGCTTGTTTGCTAGTCGATTCACTCTTCGTTGAAGTTTATTGACATATCTCATCTTGTGTTTATACTTGAAACACTTTCAAAGTTCATGACATTTGAGTGAACAATAAGAGCATGTCAACAGATAAGATGATTCAGATGTCTGAGATGTGCAAGATGCTAGACACAGAGTGGAACCTGAAAAATCAGACGGAGAGTTTCCAACAGAAAGGTCAATTATTTCTTCCAGATTGGTTGAGTCTTCTTATGAAAGAATATCATGATTGATATATGTATTGCTACAATTATTAAAATCAATATCTTCACAAAGAAGTGCAACACTTGATTTTTCGTCTTCATTAGAATCATAGTGATCAGACATTTCATCAAGAGTTGCAGCAAGATCTTTGTTTCCAGTGTATATTCTACGATTCGGACACTCATTTGAAAAATGACCAAACCTTTACACTTAAATCACTGTGTCATATCCTCGGCCCCGTCAACATCCCTATTTTTAGGAGGAATGCGATTGTGAGGTTTAACTGATGATTTGGGTTTATCTCTGGAGAACCGTTTACTTTTTTTCAATAGAAGAACTCTAAACTGTTTTGTGATCAAAGAGACAGACTTGTCAAGATCTCCATCTGATGAATCAGCCTCAGAAAAATCATCTTCAGAGACGCAGACAATTTTACTTTTGTCAAGTAATTTTGTGTTCTTTTGTGCTTTAAAGACAACATCCTTTCCGGTTTTGGATGTATGCTTATGATCAAAGATCTTTAGCTTTCCAACCAACGCATTTCTGAAGATAGCATTAAGGTTATTTCCCTCAACGATGGCATGCTTCTTAGAATCGTATCTGGATGGCAGCGATTTGAGAATTTTCATCATAATGTCCTTTTCAGGAATAGTCTTACCTAATGCAAAAGATGCATTAACAATTTCAGACACTTTGTGATTAAACTCATCAAATGAATCTTCATCTGCCATACGAAGGTTTTCTCAATCGGAATTTAGGTTTTGAACTCTGGCTTCATTTTCACTGATATTCCCTTCAAATACGGTTTCTAAGATATCCCAAGCATCTTTAGACTGAGTGCACGTAGGCACGTAATGCTGAAGATCTGGGGTAATGGCATGTATGATGGCAATCAAACCGTCAGAATGTTGCTTTGCAACAAGTATCTCAGCAGCGTCATATGCACCAATATCCTTCGGAACGGTCTCATCTTCTACTGCCATAACAGGAGCATCATAGCCATTAACTACATAAACCCATGATTGAAAATCACGCGCTTGAAGAAAGGCACGCATGGAAATTTTCCTCCACAAGTAGTTTGAGCCATCGAAGACTGGTGGTACGTTTATAGAGATAACACTTCTATCCATATCAGATCGCTATAAACACAGACTTATAAGGTCTTTAATGTGTTTTCCTACTCTTGTTAGAGCATTGCTCGGTCGAACTCGCATGCGTTGCTATCTCAAACATGTTTGTCAATGTTAGTGATCAAAATTTTGGTATCTGTGTTATTTCTTTTCCGAATTATATTTTGCTATATAATTGAAATTTCACAGGTTATGCGTTCAGATCAATCAATTAGAATATCCAACCTTTGGTTGTTGATTTACATTGATTGACACTTGAACATTGGTATTTGGTACCGTTCAAGTAACTCCTCTTATATTCAATCGGGCTAGCAAATTTCTATTTGCTGATTGCGGACTGAATTAAGAGTTAGGGATATTTAAACTCTTTGACACACTTTATTCTAGATTGAGTCTGATTGTCTAGTTGATTCTCTAGAAAGTGTATTGGAATAAGTCCTCTCAGATTTCCAAACGAATTATTGGGTGTGGTTGTTAGACCCCCGTATTTTCACTAGGTTTTACTTTACCATCTTAGCCGTCTAGGTATGCTTTCTCGAGATGGTATAAAGTAGATTAAGAAGGGATATGTTGCTCCTCAGACTCATGTGTATAACGGGGGCTACATAGTTATCTTGTATGCGACCACTAAAACCGTGACACGTGCTCCGCGGAATATTGATATTCACACACATAAATTTCTAGTATACACCTTTTAATTCTGGTATACCCCAAATAAACCTGCCTAGTTTGGAGCTAAGTGTGTTTATTTGGGGCATGTTACTAAAAGACAAAAATAGGTCATTAAGAAGTAATCTCTAGAAATCCCTTATCTACCCATTTTTGTGAACGGTTAATATGCCCTTATTCATAATTGATGATTAATTAAGTTAGTATTAGTTAAATTAATTAGTGTTTGAGTTTGATTATAGTGTTAGGATTAGAGTAAGAATTCATTTCCTCTCTTCTAAGGTTTGGAGAAGAAGAAGAAGTAGAGGGGAAAAAAAATTAAAAATAGGGTTTGCGATTTCGTTTGAAAAAATGAAACTTTATAGCGACGATGAAAACTCTAGTAGTGATGAAGAAATGGGTGCATCAGATAATCTTGATCTCGATCCTACCAATTTGGATTATTTGTTGAATGAATAAGAGCATGTCAACCAAAGAATGCTTGAGGATATTAGGGTAGCACAAGAACAATATTACCGGAAAGAAAAAGGTTATAATGCTTCCAATGGGCAGGTATGCATTCTAAAGATCTACAAACATGTATTTGCATGTTATGATCACCCAAAAGGGGAAATATTTTTAAAATTTTAACCTAGAACCGGTTTATTCAATAAAACCACATAAACCGATTCTGGGTAAAATCCCCAAATTGGGAACAATAATAGGTCGTTGTTCATCACCATACAAACCGGGAAGTTCACAATCGGATTATTTGCGTGTATATGTAATCCGATTGTGAAGATGAAATGTTTCAGGAAAATGGGGACATAAATCGGATTACATGTTACACAATGTGAACCGATTGTGAACTTTGGGAATTTTTTTTCCGAAATCATCAAGTTCTTAATCGGTTTTTATAATTGTATATATAAACTGATTCCATGCAATCGGTTTACTCGACTGTGACACATAAACCGATTCTGGATCCTTAGCTCATTGATATATGTTGTATATTGTTTTAGCGTTCGACTAAGATCAACCCGAACCCGTATCTCTGATGGGTCCCGATACCTCTTCCACTATTACGCCGATTTGGGATGGAAAAAAATAAATGATGCAAATCAATGGTGTGTATACAAGAGCATCGAGATAAAATGCGCATTAATTATAGGCCATCATTCAAGCCGTGATCGTTTAGAACTTATTTGCGATAGAGGTGGAAAGCAGGATAGTCACAAGGCAAATGACAGACCGTACATGAAGAAGACGACTATGGAATACATGACTAAATCAAAGAAGTTTGGATGCCCGTTTAAGATTATAGTCAATAGACCCAATGGTGATATATACAAGCTCTATAAAGTGATGAATGGTTGTCATAATCGCGATGATGCAGAATCTCTTATTGGACTCGCTGCCGTTTGTGGGTTGAAACCACATCAATTGGAAACGGTAAAGGTCGATGAAAGCGTGTAAACCAATTGACATCCTTATGAAGATTACGGAGGATGATAAGAATAACTTGTCCATTTTTAAGAAAATTTACACGCCAAGAGCATCCTTTAGGAGGAGGGAATGGGATAGTAGAGCGGTTATGGAACAATCTCAGTGGTTAGCCGATCAACACGGATTGTAGCGCCCCCAAATCTAGCAGCTGACTAATCCAAGAGATTAACTAAATAAAGAGGCACTAAGGATCTAAATCATATACTTATATATTCAATTAATAAATCTGCTACAAAACTTAACCCAAACACTAGCCCCGTTCTGAAATATTATATATACAAGAACTCCTCTCAAATGATACATGTACAATAGTCATTTAGATTTTTCTATTCATATACAAAATTATTTTCTTTTAATTCTAATATTACACTAAGCATCTGAATACTTTTATTACTACTTCATGTATATTTGTTTCATTTTAGAGATTTATTGGATCCTTTGTTAGACTAAAGATAATTTCAGTACAAGATTACTAACAAGTTGAGTATTTTTTATTTATATATTATAGAGTTATTTGGTTTTTGGTACTTACATTTTGTCCAATATTAGTGTTTGCTCTAACATTTGTCCAACTTAGGGTTTGGTACCCGGACTTAACGTTGACCGTAGTTGACCACGTTAAGTATAATTTTAATTTAATAAAATCATTTATTTTCACCATTTTATCTAAGTCATTGATCTTAAATACACGTGGATGATCACAAACAATCCTTATTTTTATCTGAAAAGGTATCGTTATCTTTTCTCCCTCTTTCATCTTCTTCTTTCCCGATTATTTTCTTCCTTCCATGCTTTAAAAAAAAAAATCCTTCTTCCTAACCGGTGCCATGGTTCTGATGGGTCTTCTCGGAAGTGATTCTTCAGGTGATCTAGACAAGAAAAAATCGGGAGAAGATCTGGGTTGTATGTTGAGTTAAAACATGTGAAATAATGAGCATGATGGCATGGATGTCTACAATGGAACTAGAAGGTTTGGGTTGAAACTGAAACCCTAATTAGAAGAGAGGAAACAAATCAGGTGGGTGATGATGTGAAGAAGAATGAAGAAATTAGAATTTGAATGGTTGTTGTGAAGAAAATCAACAAAGAAGCAAGGGTACCATGGATACAAGTGATCTGAGGGTTTTATTATCACCGAAGAAACATGGCAGACGAGATTCCATTGCCACTGTTAATGTCCAGGGAAAGTAGGCTCGAGTTTGGGATGTACTTAAAGGTTGTTCAGGAGATGTGCGTGATAAAAGAGAAAAGGATGAATTGTTTGCTCATGTTTAATCTTAGAAAACAAGGGACTGGATTTATTTTTGATTGGTCATAAATGGGACTGAATCGTGAAAACCATGATGGATGAATGGTGTAAGAGATATGGGTTTGTCTTGACTCTTGAATGTATGATTAATTGCAGGGAAGGAGATTAAATAAGGGTTAGGAGAACAAATCAAATTCATCTTTGCCCAACACTAGATCTTGCGCAAAAGGTGTTTGACAAAATGCCCAAACGAATCTGCTTCACTCTCTTTCTCAAGCATCAAATGAGATTAAAATTTGTGGAAATAGGTTTATACCTTTTTATTGATTTTGACATGTCTGTGTTGTTTAGTGGCTTCATGGTGTAATGGATGAATTTTGAATATACTTATTTGTTTGTGGAATAGATTTGTGCCATGTTCCTCGTATGGGTATTTCAATTGGTGGATGCGGTAGAAGAGAAGTACGGAGTTAGGACTATTTTGCAAACGACCGTAGGATAACTGATATTGGTTAAGCCGGAGGCGGTAGGTGGAGCCTGTAGGGGCAGAATCTCACACAACAGTAAAAGCTCGTGAGAATGTAGTGAAGCTTGAGAGAAGGTAGCAGAGCTTGAGAGAATATAGCAGAGCCTGTGATAATATGAGCTGTCATCCACTATGTAAACGCCTATATAAAGAGGAAGGCAGGAGAGAGAAAAGGGGGGATAGACATTTTGTAAAAGAGAGAGAGACTTTATTTTCTTTATCATTTTCTTCCCTAAAACTAAATCTAGAGCTCCAAATATTCATTAATGGAGTCTCAATGTAATCCAAATATAATTTCAATAATCATAGTGAAGAACCCTAACCCCGTGGATGTAGATCACATTGATCGAACCACGTAAATCCTTGTGTCCATTTTATAATTTTAGCATTTTTATCTTTATTTTGATTGTGAAATAGATTTAGATCTACAAAATATTATATGGGGTGTGTTGTGGGATTTTCTGCAACTACATTTTTGGCGCTAGAAACATGGACTGATTAAAAGATTTATCTACCTACAATTGGTTGTTTCAAAGAAAAGATCCAGAAACTTCAATGAAGTTTGGTAGAAAAGATCCCGACCAACTGATAGTCATTACCTCCAACGAGCTAGCGAATTTTGAGGGTAAAAATGGAAATCTCAGCAAAGCTTCAACCAGCATCATCAATTTCACAGTAGCAGCAAAGAATTTGAAGTATCGAATCTCGAACAAAGTCTTCATCAACGACCTAGTCTCTAGTCTCAAAAGCGAAGTAGGATTGAAAGTATCTCTAAGCATGAATTGCTATTATCTTCCTATGTCGAACATCTAAGAATTCAGCTCCAAGGACAATGATACAGCGAAGAAGCTTTACATTTGAGGAGAAATAGATGAATGGAGATAATATCTGATGGATCTTATACAAATTGTCATTCACGTACAACAAGACTATCACGTCACAGCAACAACAAAACTAGTGGAACATCAGTGAAGCAAGGATACACACAAATTGTTAGCAGCAAATTAATTCGGAAAAAACTAGACAGCTTGGTACCTTCACAACTGCACATCCAGCGAGAAATACAGCACGGAATGAAAGATTACAGACGAAGAAATGAACTCATCATTTTGGAATTCGAGACAAGGTGCAGACGAAGGAAAAGTATCGTTCCAGCAAAAAGCAACATTCCAGCAAGAAGCATCGTTCCAGCATGATGGTAATCAAAGCTATGGAAAAATAACCAAAGATTATTTTGCAGGGATGAGAACATAGTAAAGAAGAGAGCAGAACGAAGTGATCAACCCCAGCAACCAAGAGGTGATGGAAAGAGGGAAGCAAACGGGAACAATTAATAAAGCAAGGAGTTCCAGCCCATGAGTTGTGAATTCTGATAAAGAATAAAAATGAAGTCAATGACATATTTTGTGAAAGCGTAGAGATTACAGTTCTGCGAAAGCATCCTTATTCATGTTCTGCGAAGTTCAGTTCTCCAAAACCCACATTCAGATCTATTACTTCGCGGTAGCAATCCAACGACACATTAAATAACCTGCGAGCATAACCAGTGTGTACAAGACACATGCAAAGAGAAGTGAAGACCTAGATAAAATAAGAGCAACAAAGTGAATTAAGCAAAACGACATCAACATCTATCATCATTATTTTTATCCAAAACAGAAAACGGACGTAGAGGAAATGCTGGAATTGATCACCATTATTTTCCAAAGTAAAAGGACATAGACAAAGCTTACTTCAGAAGAAGCTTCAACGAAGATCAGCTCTTAACTTTAAAAAAAATATTCATTAAGAAAGTTCACAAAGTATAGCAGTCAAGCTCACTTCGCACGAAGAAAAGGGAGATGCAGTAAATGAAGTAAACTACATTACTATAATAAGTAAACTAGAAATCCACAGCATGACAATACACAATCAGAGATCATTACCATATGTGAAGTAAGAATGAGTTTTTTAGAGTAATGATAACAGTTCCAGCGAAATAAACAACTCCAACAAATACAAATGAAAAAAATACACATCATCCCATTTCAAGAAATTGTTGAATGAATAATGGTGTGCTTACATGCTAGACCCATCAGTGAGGAAAGGAATAAGAATCAAGTTCACTTTGCTGCTACAACATGAATAATGAACTTAATAACATCATTTCAACTACTTCGGAAGCAACCAAGCAAATCATTTATTATAATTTCGCAAACAACAGACGCAAGCAATAGGGTAGGACAATGCGATAATTTTGCACAAGAGAATTCAAATTCAATACAACGAGAGAGATCATCGTCAATCACCAGAAAGAAGAAGAAGAACACGAATACATTAGTTCAGAGAATTTAACTCTAGAGATGCAAACTCATCATCTTCATCGAATTAGAATGGGCAAAATTTATCAAAGAAGGAAGATAAGTTAGGGAAGAAGAAACACATACGGAGTCTACTTTGAAAGTGATTCCAGCGAAGGCCAATAATTTGTGAAGAAACCAAACAACGTTGCGTCAATAATATACAAGGACTAATATTATCCTTACTTCTTTTGACTTTACATCTAATCATTCAGATCTAAGAATTTTACACTACAAGAATTTTAACTTTTAACATTTTCGCAGATATTTAACATGTTCGCAGACATTTCTTCACAAGAATTTTCTTCGCAAACGTTTTTATCGCAAGCATTTTCTTTGAAAATATTTTACTAAGAATTACATCAACACCAAACTACTTCATGATATATACTTCACTAACAGTTCCAGCGAAAGAAAATCCTGACCTCGTCAGATAAACTGGCACTAATAACCATGAACAACACAATCAAAAGGGTCTATAAAGTTCACTGTCGAAAAAAAAAAAAAACACTGGCTTAGCGAAACTTCAATTCTAAGCAAATCCAAATGGAAGCATGCACGAAGAAAGTTCATACATTAGTTTTGGGAAAATGAAATCAGCAAAGAGATCAGTGACCTGGACTAAAGGAGCATCAACGAAGAAGGGATACTGCTTCAGTACACTTGAAGAGGAATCCACAAAGATAGTTGTTAAAGGGACGCATATAATCATTGATAATGATCATTAATATTGCTATCAATAAATCAACACGCCCAAAGCAGAACCAAGAATTAGCAGCCTAACCACTTCATCGACAACTATAAATTCTTACTACTATTCACGAGATCACCAGTGACACAGTAAAGAACCAGCTAGTAATTCTTTGCAAGAAATAATTTGCAATCAAACCAGTTTGACCTCTAAAGGGATGATTCAACTTACCAAGTCCGGAGAACCAAATATACAAATCACCGATCAACGAAGAAGAATACGCATCACCAGCGAAGAAAACAAACTAAAGAACAACGCAGAAGGTTTATGACAACAAGGGCGTCGAGGAATAGAGAACACACAGAAAACCATGACTTGCGAAGAACGATTAAGTTCACATGTAAATAGAAGTAATAGCTACTTCGTCACCATCACTAAAGGGGAAGGAGATGACAAGGAACCATAAATGGAGAAGGAATTATCAAGTGTCAAGGAGTCCATTGAACTACCAGTGAAGCAAGGATTCCATTGACAAGACTTACTAATAATGAGTAGTCCACTTCGCAAGTAATGATAAGTAGTCCACTTCGCAAGTAAAGATGAGTAATCCACTTCGCAAGTAATATAGTGACCTAGTTAAACGAATAATGCAAACGACATTTCTCAAACAACATTTCTCTTCGAAAATATTTTCCTGAGACTTGCATCAACAACAAAAATTATTTTGTGAAGTTTACTTCGCCAACTATATAATATGGAGAAAAACCATGAGGCAACAAAGAAGCTGCGAGCAACACAACCAACAAAAATAGATGTTCGCACAATTGGCCTTTAATTGCTTCACATGATCTTTGATTATTTCGCAAGAAAGGGTTAGCACAGTTGGTATGGTGTGAGAATATGCAAGAAGCAGTTGATATGATTTTTAACATGAAAGAAATGACAGAAATAAAAGAATAATGAAATGCGAATAAAATTTCGCAGAGATTAATGACATATTAGAATGGGACGAACCTTTATGACGTACACCCTAGTTCGCGAATAAATTTTAGCAAGAGGAAAATATAAGACCTAAAGTGCGTCATAGAAAGGGGTATATGTTGCATGGCTCAGCGAAAAGGTTACACCGCTACTGGAACCTGAGTCATGGAGATGTGGGATTCAATAAAAACCTATTCAAGAGAGATACCTTGGATTTTCAACCTAGACTTATGATTTAGGTTGGACGACTGAGGGTATCTTCTAAGGAGTGCAGAGTATGATCAAGGCGCCAAGGTACACGGTTGATCCAAGAGTGCCTGGGGCGTCTGGAACTACCCTGGCCATTCTTGGCAAGTCTTGACTATGATGCACTCGGCCCGAAGAAAACCCCACTTAGGGTGCAGTCTCGTAACCATATGCCATATATGCAAAAGGGATAAGAGGCTGCGAAAACAACTGGTTGTTGTTAAGACTGGATGGGAGGAGCTATCCTTGTATGGCAGAAGTACGTTTCCTTGAAGGGGCAACAAGTGGGAAGATAAGGGTGGCACCCTCCATTAGGGAGCTGATAAGTGTCCTAAGACGCAAATGTCATAAGGATTTTTACTCACGGGAGTATTAAGGCTTGTCATATTTGTGCGGAAATACTGAAGAGGCAATAATACAAAAGAAAAAGATAAGGCGAGATCAATGGGTCAATACATGAAAGTGTAAAGATGTCATGCGATTTCGTCGCAAGACGGCATTGTCATGGGGCTTTAATTTCGCAAGAAAATTTAGGCCTGTCATATTATCGCAGCAAAAATGACAAAAGAATAAAAAGTTAAGGCAAGATCAATGGGTTTATGCATGAAAGTGCAGAGACATCCTGTGATTTCATCGCAATGACAAGAGGTGGCAAAATAAGACCTTTACTTAGGAAGGCAAAATAAGACCACATAAGAAAATGAGTAAGCAAATAAGCTTGCGAAAATGATTATATGTAAACAAATAAGTTTGCGAATATATACATGGAAATGAAACTGAGACAGCGAAAATGACAAATAAGAATTATTCAGAATTTCGCAGGATTATTCAGAATTTTGCAGAATGTGCCAGAATTTCGCAGAATGTGTCGGAATTTCTCAGAATCTGATTATTTTGCAGAATGTGGTTATTTTGCAGAATGTGGTTATTTTGCTCAATTATTTCGCACAATTAAATGCAATTTGAAGAGATTATACTATCACATGAGCACAAAATAAGAAGGAAGAAACAACTCGCTCATTCAACATTTTCTCAACGATTCTACACTCATAGATAAAGAACAGAGGTAACTAAGGATTACCAAAAAAATATTTATGTTCTTTATATTCTCGGCAAGAATCATTTCCAAAGTGGACAGGAATCCTCACCAAAAATAGAGTAATAATTTCGCATGAATAGAGGCAATACTTATTACTCTCATTCAAAGACGGATACTTCTTATATTTCGAGGATTGAGTACTTCTTATACTTCTTCGAGGATTGAGTACTTCTTATACTTCATGACGATACTTATAATTAATTCTCAATGCTTCGGAACTTCACAAAATAATGGAGGCAAGTATGTACTTTTCAAATCCATTATTATTTCGCTCGTTCCTTCATCAACAAAGATCAAAGACTACAACAAAATGGATTTTTCCTTAAAGATCGCTCTTCAAGCAATATTCAAGGAAAAAGAGGCAAGATGTAGGGGCAGAATCTCACATAACATTAAAAGCTCGCGAGAATGTAGTGAAGCTTGCGAGAAGGTAGCGGAGCCTGAGAGAAGGTAGCAGAGCTTGAGAGAATGTAACAGAGCCTGCGACAATATGAGCTGTCATCCACTATGTAAACACCTATATAAAGAGGAAGGCAGGAGAGAGAAAATGGGGGATAGACATTTTGTAAAAGAGAGAGAGAGAATTTATTTTCTTTATCATCTTCTTCCCTAAAACTAAATCTAGAGCTCCAAATATTCATTAATGGAGTCTCAATGTAATCCAAATGTAATTTCAATAATCATGGACCCTAACCCCGTGGATGTAGATCACATTGATCGAACCACGTAAATCCTTGTGTCCATTTTACAATTTTAGCATTTTTATCTTTATTTTGATTGTGAAATAGATTCAGATCTACAAAATATTATATGGGGTGTGTTGTGGGATTTCCTCCAACTACAGAGCCGGAGGAATATTTGTGATTTGTGACCATAGGATTACGGATATTAGTTAAGCCGTTGGATGTGAGGCCCACTTCAGGTCTAAACTTGTAACTCATTTTTATTTATTTTGGAAAATTAATTAAATTCAGGTCAATAACAGTCAACCACGGTCAACGTGATGTCTAGGTACCAAACCCTAAGTTGGACAAATGTTAGACAAAACACTAATGTTGGACAAAATGTAAGTACCAAAAACTAAATAACCCTATACTATATCCTCGCTTTCTTAAGTCTAACGCCTAACAAGTATTATATTAATTATTTAGTTTAAATGAAAAACACATATCCCTAATTTGTAATTAATTTGCTTCGTTAATAATAATTATTAGTCATTATTAGATCTTTAATAATTATTTAATCATAATTATTATTTCTGTATCTTTAATGAAATTTTAGTTAAGCTAAGTTCAATGTGATACTAAATGATAATGCTAATCATTACTTCATTAAAATTATTATTATTTTGATTATCATCTATAATTACTATTATAATATTTTATTATTAACGTCGATGGTTGAACTATTATTCTAACTACTCTTACAAATATTATTAAGTCCCAACAATATTATTAACATTTATTTGATTATAAATTATTGACTCTACGTATAAGTCAAGGTGTTTAATAAGTTTCTATGTAACTTTCAAGATTCGTCAATAATACTAATCTCACTATTTTTAGTGTTGAATTGTCTACGTGTTCATATTTTTTAGACTAATTATTCTCTAATCTTTATTAGCTAAAGTTATTGGTGTACAGTATAATTTTTACTTCATTACATGTACAAACAACAATACAAACAAATCAATCAAATAATTCTTTTAATTATTGATAACTTTTAGTGATTAAGGTTTATCTCACAACCCAACCCAGTTCTAAACTAATCTATTTCACTAACTGGCACTGGCTATTCCTATCTTTTCCCATATAAGATCTAATAGTAAGCACTGATACCAACACTCTAGCCCCCCCAAAGCTAGCAGCTGATCAATCCAAGATATTAACTAAATAAAGAGGCACTAAGGATCTAAATTATATACTTAAGTATTCAATTAAGAAATCTGCTACAAAACTTAACCCAAACACTAGCCCCGCTTTGAAATATTATATATACAAGAACTCTTCTCAAATGATACATGTACAATAGTCATTTAGATTTTTCTATTCATAATAAGTATCTTATTCATTTGAAAATTTATTCTCCTTTAAGTTTAATTTTGTACTAAGCATTCAAGTACTATAAATAATACTTCATGTGTATAATTTAGTGATTTAGTGAATCATTCATTTATTGGACTAAAGATAATCTATGTAGTTAATATCGTATATCGGTTTATCTTGGCCGAGACCGGTACACTGGTACAACTTTATATCGGGGATATTATCGCTAAAATATCGGCACAATATCGGTTCCAAAAAACTACAATTTTAAGACCATACGAAGTACGTATTCACATAGTGGTGTGGCAATGCCAAATCGATTAAACAACTAGTACACATTAAGTATTAAGAACGCTTGCTATATGAATAAATCCATGAACAAGACAATCAAGACAACAGAACAACATCAATCACACAAAAAATTATTTTCGTATAAAAAAAAAATTAATTAAAAAGAACATGATCTGTTGAATTAAATTTTTTTATGAAAAACACGATCTCTCTTCGTTTCACTTTAATTTTTTGGCTGAAGAACGAGATTTATCCCTTCCCTTCTCTGAAACACCTCAACTACCCTTGGTTTTTACCTAAAATGACTGAAATATCCAATATCGGGTTATCGGGAATTTTCGTATCGGCGCATATCGACCGATATTATCGGCCAGATATCGTATCGCCGATATAATGCTTCTCATATCATTCCAAGGATGATATACGGATTTTCGCCGATATATCGGCCGATATTGACTATATAGTCTGGGTATAAGATCGTTAACAAGTTTAGTCTTGATATTATGCATTATATTACCTCACGTTCTTAATTCTACCTAATAAGTCGTATATTAACTATCTGGTTTTAACGCAAAACATATAATTCTAATTTGTTATTAGTTGACTTTGCAGAACTTAACCGTAGACAAGTACTAATAATTTTCCATAGATATTTGATCCCAATCATCATTTTATCGCTATATATTTGTTAATGAATTTTAATTTAAGTTATGCTCAATATAAAAATAATTTAAATTCTAACAGTTGAAGTTCGTCATAGTAATTTTCCAGTTCAAAAGATGATTGAATCTATTTACGAAGAAGGATCCTATTAATATACAAAATTATTTTCTTTTAATTCTAATATTACACTAAGCATCTGAATACTTTTATTGCTACTTCATGTATATTTGTTTCATTTTAGAGATTTATTCGATCATTTCTTAGACTAAAGACAATTCCAGTACAAGATTACTAACAAGTTGAGTCTTTTTTATTTATATATTATATCCTCGCTTTCTTAAGTCTAACACCTAACAAGTATTATATTAATTATTTAGTTTAAACGAAAAATACATATCCCTAATTTGTAATTAATTTACTTCGTTAATAATAATTATTAGTCAGTATTATATCTTTAATAATTATTTAATCATAATTATTATTTTTGTATCATTAATGAAATTTTAGTTAAGCTAGGTTCAATGTGATACTAAATGATAATGCTAATCATTACTTCATTAAAATTATTATTACTTTGATTATCATCTAAAATTACTATTATAATATTTTATTATTAACGTCGATGGTTGAACTATTATTCTAACTACTCTTACAAATATTATTAAGTCCCAACATTATTATTAATATTTATTTGATTATAAATTATTGAGTCTACGTATAAGGCAAGGTGTTCAATAAGTTTCTATGTAACTTTCAAGATTCGTCAATAATACTAATCTCACTATTTTTAGTGTTGAATTGTTTACGTGTTCATACTTTTTTAGACTAATTATTCTCTAATCTTTATTAGCTAAAGTTATTGGTGTACCCTACAATTTTTACTTCATTACATATACAAACAACAAAACAAACAAACAAACAAATCAATCAATCAAATAATTCTTTTAATTATTGATAGCTTTTAGTGATTTAGATTCTTAGTGCCTCTTTTATTTAGTTAATCTCTTGGATTAGTCAGCTGCTAGCTTTGGGGGCGCTACATGGATACACAATGAGGAAGAAGGTATTGGAATTCAATGTGACTCGTATATTCTTGGCACATTCAGAGATGATCAAGTTGGCCCAACGCTTCTATCAAGTTTTGTTAATAGATTGTATGTACTATACCAATAAGTACAACATGTCGTTGTTAAACATTGCTTGCCACACTTCCAATAAGCAAAATTTCACGGTGGCATGGGGGTTTATAGATCGGGATAATGGTGTGAGTTTTACTTAGATGCTAGACTCCTTGAAGGAGATATACCGTGGTAATCAAACTCCGAGGATCATAGTAATGGATAAGGACCTAGCAATAATAAATGTGATAGGGGTAGTTTTCTCATATGCTAAGAGTTTCCTTTGCACATGGCATATACAATGTAATATTATAAGTAATTAGGGGTCATATCCAAAAGCCAAAGCCACAAAAAGTATCGCTCATGAGAAGGCCGAAGATGAGCGTCTTCAAAAACTAACTCCGGAACAACGAGAGGAAAAAAAGAAGAAAAGAAGAGTATGAGGATAACGGGTTAATATGGAAGGATTTTCAACATCATTAGTATTTAATGGTACACTCAATGTCCGTGGCCGAGTTTGAATCTCATTTGGAGAGTTTTATTAGGATATGGAAGAAGGGTTACGAGAAATATGTGTTTTATTGATTGAAGGAATTGTTGGATATGTACAAGGAAATATTTGTGTATGGTTACACCTACCAACATAGGCAGTACCAGAATGAGGCGACAAGTATCCCGGAAGGATCTCATGGATGTTTGAAGAACTCACTCAGAGGGAGCCAAAATAGTGTGGTTACGGTACAAAAAGCCATCCATGAATACCCCAAGGCTGATATCGTCAAGATAACGGTGCAAATGGAAGAGAATAGGATAAAAATCATCACTAGATACAAGTATTACCATTAATTGATTAGAAGTTTACATTATAGGGTGTCTCACTGTGAAATATTTTCCATGATGAAAGATCAAAAATATTATGTGGATAATGAGATGTGGATAAAGAGGATTGTACATTCATGTATGACGATGACGGCCTTGGGATTTCTCTATCGTCACATGATTTCGAGGTATGAACAAGGCATTCCATTTGATTGATCCATTTTGGAATCAACTAAGTTTCAAACCACCCCTAACCGAAGCTCCAACCGAATCATTTGTGAACACAGATAGTAAAAGATAAATAATCGAGAAATTTGAAAAGAATGATGGTTTGGCATGACAAGTTTTGATGCACGACTTGAAACTCGCCGCTAATCCCCCTATGGTACTGGTTGAAGAGCCAACGATGATATCGCCGATGGGTAGACCACCTACTAATATGGATAAAAAGAAAGAAAGGAAAGAGTTTAAGGTGGCAATGAGTATCCCGGCGATGAGTAACAAAAGAAAGCTTTCTCAACATGAGTATGAAGACGCTAAATATGAAGAGGTGCCGGTTTCAAAGAAAATGGGTCGACCAAAGAAAAGAGATAGTGGGAAAAGTAGCGCATAAGTCAAGACAAATGATCCAATCGTTCATTCCCAAATTGAACATGAAGAGGAACCGGATAATAGGAAAAGAATCCAACCAAAGAAGGGAGAAAGTGTGACAACTAGCGCACATATAGTCTTATCAAATGATCCAATCGTTCCTTCGCGACATGAGGATCCAATCGATTCTTCTCAAGAAAGTCAAGCACCTATAATACACGAGGAGCCAAACGATCTTATTGTTCCTTATCAAGAGAGTCAATCAGGTACAAAATGAGTATCAAGGATACGTGCATGGAAAGGACAAGTAAGACAAATGAGTTTTATGGTGACTCTAAGGGCCGTTCTTGGTGATGGAGCAACGCCTAGGGATGAACAAGGTAGACCCCATCGAAGGTGTTACACCATATTCGAGGAGTATTATTCAAAACTTCCTAAAATCATTAAACCCTATGTGTTATTTACTGACGACGTGGATGTGGATGAGAATTGTGGTTATCACGTTACGTCGGAACAAATAGGCCATGTAAGTTTGGCGGACGATGAGAACCTAACCCAATGTCAATATTTTAGAAAGACGATGGCTTTACGCCTATAAGAAGACAAGGAATTTTACATTTCGGTGATGAATGAAGGAACAATAAAAGAGAAATAAGTGAAATTTGATGAAATGGTTGCTAGTGTACAAGGGACAAAGGGGAATGGATCAATTACCCAAGAGTATTGGATGAGCATGCCTCTATGTGGTCATCTCTTGACAGAAACGTGGAGTTGCATTGTTCCCCTATTTGGTGAGGGAACATATTTTACATACACACCGAAATATACCATTTGGGATTAATCGTTTAAGGATCGAAGAATTGTTTTATTCAAGCATAACAACATACATTATATCGGTCTTAGGTTAGGTGAAGGTTGTCCATTACCACTGGTGTGTAGATTTCATGATGACACATAGGTCACCACAGAATGACTGAAAAAATACGAGCCGAACATGAAGTGGTAGGAAGAGTTGGTCGAACCGGATCAAATGAAGGGTCTCCACGTGTTGGAATCAATATTTTCCTTTTGTTAAGAACATGAACTAGCTTATATTTTGTCGCTTTCGTACATTGTATGTTGCAAATTGAACCAAGCTTAATGAATTAAAGTGATTCGTATTTTTTGGTTACGTTTAATTCATGAAATTTGTAACACAATCGGTTTACTTATACGTTATTAAAGCCCGATTTTGAAGCTAGTATGCTATAACTTTTTCAGAATCGATTTATACGGAATGCATTAAAAACCGATTTTGAATTTAATTTGGAATCGACTTACGTTGGTGTCTCTATAAACCGATTCTGGAAAAATCTTGTCTGGGATTTCATACAAACCGATTCAGAATCGAACTACGTAGTTAATAATGTAATCCGATTTTGGATGAAATAAGTTACAGAAAAATAGCCAACTTTTCATTCTACAATCGGATTACATATGTTCTAACAAGCTCTGATCGTGGTCAATTTCTACTCTGCATAAAATCTTAACTTATTACATTTGAACGATAAACTAGCATAAAACGAAATTTCTCTATTTCTTAGTACGAGATTCAACTATCAATGTGGTTTCGAAATGATAAAAAAGACTCTCCTCTCCATTTGGTATAAGCATCATGTACCGCAAATTTGTCGCCTCTGTGCCAAGCGAGAAACTCATTGTACTTGCAGCACAATTTCTTAACGTGAATCGTCCTCGAACAAACGTAATCGGGTCGATAATCATGGCGTGGTTTCTTGTACTTACAGCCCATATTTGGAACAAAAGGACTCGATGCAACTTGGATCCAAAATATACTCTCATGTTGATGTTCTTTGGGAAGATCCTTGACTATGTAATAATTTTTAACATATTCGGTCTCTGCCTCAACATCCTTCAATCTATGCCTTCCTTGTAATTGGTCTTCACCTCATTTATTTTCCTTGAGTACATCTTCTTATTCCATCAAAGCACTTGACAATGATATGGTAGTTCGTTTGCTTATTTTAAGTATGTCTTCACATGAATTGTTAGTCGAAGATGATGAAATAGTTCGTTTGCATCTTCTGAGTATGTGTTCGAATGAATTGGTAGTTGATGATGATGGATTTGATATCTTCGAATGACAAAATGAACAATGGAGAAATATTTATTTGAATAAGGTAGTGTATGATAAAGATTAGGCTCTCCTATTTATATACACAAGGGACCAACGACTATAATTTCAAAATAAAAAAATAAATAAAAATAGCTGTTTGCAACAATAATCGTATTATATAGAGACATGTATAGTCCAATTGTGAATTTGGAATAATCGGAAAAAGCTACCTTCTCATAATCGGTTTATATGTGAGGCACATAAAGACCGATTCTTGATTTCTTTACAAATCCAAACTTGAACCCAGATCGGTTTATGTGTGCACTAGCGTAAACCAATTATGATTGATGTTCATCACATCAACCCAGAATCAGTTTATGTAGGTGTACAATAAAAACTGATTTCCAGTAACATCAACCACAATCAGATTACGCTAATGCACACATAAACCGACTCTGGTTGATTTTCAGAAAATTTGATTAGGAAATTTCAGTGATTCATAGTTAAATCATTGATGAATCCCTCTTAAAAGGAACGGATTAAAGGGATTTAACTCAACCACTCAAATTATTTGTCGCCGAAATATTGTTTGAAAACCCAAAAAAAATGAGAATTCAATTTTTGTTTGTGATTAGGTTTTAGTTTTTGATTTTGATGGAAATGATTATGAAAAAAAAATGGATTTTTATTAAATATTTTTTTATTTGTTAATAGAAATGATTTATTATTATTTTTTTAAGAAAGAGGCAAACCTCTAAGTTTCATTAATAAGTAAGATCGCGTACATCAAGTACTAATACATCAAAGATGAAAAACATGATAATATACAAATGTTTTGTATTACAATTACTTGGAAACTGTAATTCATCGTACATATTAAAAAAAAAAAAGAATTTCACTAACAAATTTGATGATATTTGAGGGATGGCTAGTGAACAAGATTCTGCCATTTGATTTGAAGAATTTTTCTTCTTCATTGTCTTCTTCAATAAGATAAAATTCTCCCAAAAGGGAGTAGTATGCACACAACATCAATATCACGATCACTTCCGATAGACATGAATCTTCATGAAAATGTAGTATTCCTTCATTCCGATGTGAATCGTCGTTGTTGATGTAATTCAAACGATTGTAGCAATCGAATGAAACGCCTTCATGACTATTAGAAACTACTTCACAAACATCTAAGAAGCATGAAGCCATTAGAGAAGGACGCATATGAGAAAAAAAAAACTAATGAAAAACCCTGTGTAGGATCAGAATATCGCAACAACAACACACTTGCGAAATCTTCATGAATTACGTTGCGAAGCCATCGCAAACTAACTACAGAAGTGATGTAATAGACGACGTCAGCCTAAACATGGGAAAAGTGTGATGATCCAGCAAAATTTAGAATGTTTGCGAAAATAACACTTGTAAGCTTGCAAGAATATTGCAATCCAGATCCGAATATAAGGGACAACATAGCTGTCATCCACTATGTAATATCCTATATAAAGAGTTGAATAGACCTAAGAAGAAAGAGATTAATTTTGGAGTGTTAAGAAAGTTTTGAGGAAAGAGAAAGTCCAAAATAGAGGTTGTAATCTTGATTTCATTTCTTTCGTGTAACATTTCTAGAACCAATTAATAAAAAGTGTTGTTCTTGATCATAAAGATGCGTTGATTATTATGAATTCTTGTGAGGGATATATTGTGGGATTTCCTGCAACTACATAATGGCGCTAGAAACAGGGAGTGGTTGAAGGAATTATGATTGAATTGTGATTTGAAGAAATTTGGAGTAATTGGTGAAGAAGTTCATATAATTTTCAATAATTCATTAAGATTGAAGAAATGGCTAGAAGAAGAAATGCTTCAAGACAACCAACAACTGTTAGAAGGAGTAAGAGGCTTGTTGGAGAAAGAAGAAATGAAGTTGAAGATTCTTTAAGGATGAACACAAGAAACGATGTAGAAAATCATATTCAACAACCAATTCAGCGTACACCAGCACAAAATAGGACTGTGGATTATGATAGAGTGAGTTACACACTTGGCGATCAGATTCAGCGGAAGAAGTAGAAGAGCAACAATTAAGAAATAGTAGACAAGAAGAGAGAGATCAGGAAGCAGTTGGAGGAATAATTCATGGAGATGAAAGAATTAAAGCATTAGAGGCGTTGAGACAAAGAATACACGAAGAAAGGAGATTAGAAGCAGAAGAACGTGCAAATTTGACAAGGAAAAATCATGAGTTGAGAATAGAAAATATGAGACTACAAAGTAGAAGATCAAGAAGTACTACAAGATCAAGTTCAAGATCAATTAGAAGTGAAGTAAGACGAAATTTTCTTATGGAAAATATTGGAGAAGGAAATCGAGAAGGAATACAAAATCCAAATGAAGAGCGTTACGAGAGCAGAGAAATAAATGAGGATCGTTACATTCCTAATGGAGAAGTTAACCATAATGGACAAAATGAAAGAAATCAGGGGAGTGGATTACGTCAGGAACAAAATAATCAAAATGATGAAGAAGATCAGGCAGAAGGTATAAGGATGTTACATGGGAGAAAAATTCAAAGAAACCAGCGAAGAATAGAAGATGAAGTCGGGAGATACTACGTCGAACATGCACGTCTAGCGGGTGAAATAGAAAGGCTGAGGGCGGAATTGGAATAGCAAGATATCCAAGAGGAAATGCGTCAAAATAATCATGACAATAGAGAACGTAGGCGTGAACAAAATCGCAATAATGACAGTATCCATGAAGAGTATGACAAAGCACAAAGAAGAGCTGAAAGACAACGAAGAGAATTGATGAGGAATGAACAAAATCGCAAAGAAGAAAATGAGAGACAAAACCATGTGCGAATTCATGAAAGAGAAAATCACAGAGAAGAAGATTAGAGACATAATCTCATGCGAATTCAAGAAGGAGATGAAAGAGGAGATCACAGGGAAAGACGAGAAGAAAATAATGAAGAAGAATATCAAAATTTCGCAAGACAAAATAGGCAAGAACGCATGAGAAGAGAAGCAGAATTAAAAAGACTAATAGAATCGGCGCCTGGTGTAAATGGACAAATTTTAAGAGAATTGGCGGAGATGAGAGGAATGCTAAATAACATAAGAGAAGGAGGCAAAAGATAGTTAGATGAGGCCATAGAAGAAGCTGCGAAAACTCCATTCACCCAAGAAGTACAACTTGGAGGAATACCCCCAAAGTGCAATCTGCCTGCATTAAATAGAGTTTTTGACTGTATAACTTGTGAAATTCAACACATCAAGGCGTATGTGAGGTGTATGCTACAGTGGGAAAATCATGATGTTATATTGTGCAAGTATTTCGTATCCATCTTAGAAGGGGAGGCACTGAAGTGGTTTGAAGGGTTGCCCAAGAATACAATAACGTCTTTCAATCATTTGCAAACTACATTCTTAGGAGAATATATAAGTAACAACTCTTCGCGACCTGGCATTGAAGATGTATTTGAGCTAAAGCAGAGAATTTCTGAAAGCTTAAAGCATCTAACCATAAGATGGAAAACAATGTGTAGTGAAATGGCTGGTCGAGTGGATGAGATATATCTTATTTTATCATTCATTAACGCAATGTTCGTGACCAGTTTGCTATATATTCAAATTTTCAGAATCAAGAATACAATCACAATGACTGATTTGCGAGAACTGCAGGAGGAATATATTGCTCTTGAAGAAAAACATAATGAAATGGAATCATATCCAGTTGCAAATACAAATTCAACAGCAGTGAATGCTAGTTTATTACCCAAATTGATAAGTACAGTGGAGAGCACTTCGCAGGTGCAACAAGAAAAGAACGTGGTTAATAATCAGCAGAAATTAGTAGTTATGGGAAGTCGTGACCAAGAAGAATTTGAAAGAGAGAGAAATTTCTATAACCGAGGTGGAAACAATAAGATTCAAAGACTTGATCAGCCACAAGAAACTTATGAAGGTCAGAGGCAAAACCATTATAGGGGACAGGGAAGTCATAAGATAATATGGGAAGAAATCAAAATGCCGCCTCTGAATGCTAGTGTGGAAAAAATATGGGAAGCAATAATCTTGATGGAAAATATACCGGCACCCTGGAACATGGGAAAAGAACCACCTCCAAATCACCGAAGTCAATAATTTTGTTCTTATCATCATTTTCATGGACATTCAACAAATGACTGCAGGAATATAAAGAGAATCATTCTCAAGATGATAGATCAGGGAAAATTAAATCATTTTCTCATGGAACAACCCCAATTTCAACCATTACCACCTCCACCAGAAATTCGCAGAGTTAATACGACAAAAGGAGGAGAAACATTTATAATAAAAGTTGGAGCAAAAGCGAAGAATCTATTTTGTAACTCTATTGTACATTCATACAAAATGATTGAAGATTTTCACGATAATATTCTGAGCAGATTTTTCGCAAGAGATGTTGATGGGAGAGAAATAATGAACATTGCGAAAGTCTCGCCATTAAAAGACTGGAAAAAACAGACCATTTCCTTCACCGCAGAAGAAGTACCAGAAGGTATAGAAATGCATGAAAACCCATTGGTGGTGAAATTAGAGATTAATCCAAAACCAAGTGATGATGAAGATGATGAAGCTGAGGATTCATGGGCAATTAACAGAGTTTTAATTGATACTGGAAGTTCCATGGATATCCTGTTCAATCACGCTTATAAAACTATGGGTGGAAAAGATGAAGATTTAATACCTTCAACTTACAAAATCTATGGTTTTAACGGAACCGCTAATAAACCTAAAGGTGAAGTCACTATGCGAATTCCATTGAAAGGAATATCTTCTGAAATTCTGTTCTTTGTTGTCAACGTGGAGTCACCATACAACGCCTTAATTGGCAGACCTTGGCTACATGGGATTCTAGGCGTAGCATCGACATTTCATCAGTATATCAAGTTCCCTCACCCCGAGCGGAGCTGGCATTATAAAAGGAGATTGGATTGAGGGAAAGAATTGTTATGAAATTGATGTTGATTCATGCGAAGAACGAACTACAGAGAAAGAGAATCGGAGGCGTAATATCAAAGGAAAGAAGAGAAGTGATAGATTAATGGTCGATGCAGTAGAGAAGAGAAAAGAAAAAATGATACTGAAAAAGGCAGTGGCGAACATTTCGCAGAAAGTAAGAAAGTCGCAGAGAACATCAATGACGCAGAGGCAAAAAGCAGTAAAGGTAAGAAATCTAGAATTTGATATCAGAATAAAATTGAGAAAAGAAAGAAAAATGTATAACTGAAATGTGATGAATGAATGTAAAAATCTTATGAAAGAGAAGATGTGAGACTACAAATATCAAAAACAGAATGAAAATATGCGAAAATTTTGCAAGAGACAATCTAAGATCCATAAAAATCTAAGATTAGAATGGGGCGAACTTTTATGGCGTACACCCTAGTTCGCGAATAAAATTTCACAAGAGGCAAATGTAAGACCTAAAGTGCGTCATAGAAGGGGGTACCTGATGCATGGCTCAGCGAAAAGGTTACACCCTTACTGGAACTTGAGTCATGGAGATGTGGGGTTCAATAAAAACCTATCTAGGAGAGATACCTTGGATTTTCAACCTAGACTTATGATTTAGGTTGGACGACTGAGGGTCTCTTCTAAGGGGTGCAGAATATGATCAAGGCGACGAGGTATAAGGTTGAGATAAGAGTGCTTGGGGCGTCTGAAACTACCCTGGCCATTATTTTCAAGTCTTGACTATGAGCACTCAGCCTGAAGAAAACCCCACTTAGGGTGCAGTCTCGTAACCATAAGCCATATAGGAAAAAGGGATAAGAGGCTGCGAAAACAAATGGTTGTTTCCAAGACTGGATGGGAGGAGCTAGTCTTGTATGGCAGAAGTAAGTCTCCTTGAAGGGGCAACCAGGGGGGGGGGGGGATAAAGGCAGCACCCTCCATTAGGGAGCTGATAAGTGTCTTAAGACGCAGATGTCATGAGGCTTTTTACTCACAAGAGTATCAAGGATTGTCATATTTGTGCGACAATCCTGGTGAGGCAATAATACAAGAGAAAAAGATAAGACGAAATCAATAGGTTCTTACATGAAAGTGTAAGGACGTCCTGCGATTTCGTCGCAAGACGCCAATGTCATGGGGCTTTAGTTTCGTAAGAACTTTAGGCCTGTCATATTGTCGCAACAAAAATTTCAATAAAAAAGAGAGAGTTAAGGCAAGATTAATGGGTTTTTGCATCAAAATGCAAACACATCCTGCGATTTTGTCGCAATGACAAAAGGTGGCAAAATAAGACCTTTAACTAGGAAGGCAAAATAAGACCACATAAGAGAATAAGAAAGAATGAAATCTTGGAAACAACCAAGAATCATACCTCACAGTATATGATTGTGAGATTGTGCAGAAAATAATTTTGCAACGATCTTGCTATACAAGAGGTAACTTGCTTAATCTTCCATTTGAATACAAATAACAGAGGCAAGTATGGGAATGCATAGACTGAGAAAATGTTATTTGTCTCCATATGACAGATTTACGCATAAAATAAAAGACAATTATATCTTGATTAAATATATTGCAAAGAAGAATTGTTTTTCTAACACATGCAGGAAGAAACAAAAGAATTAGAACTTGTATTGAAGATTGGAGAAATTCGCAATGATAAATTACAAGAATAGAATATCAAAGAGCAAATGTACAAGTTTTACAAAAAATCTAACAAGGAGGAGAAATCTATTTCTTGCTTGATTCTTCATTATCTCCATCAGATTCTTCACCAGAACTTCCTTCATTGTTTTCGTCAGATTATTCATCGGAGTTTTCTTCATCTTCTTCAGACTCTTCTTCTTCATCAACATCACTATCAGAGATGACCAAATCAGGAGTATTCTTTGGGACTTCATCTAAAAGATACGGATATGTGGAATGTGGAATGTTATGATCATCACAAACCATTTTGATAGTTTGGTTGTGAAAACGAATATCATCATTTCTAAAGTTCTCAATATTTATTTTCAATTGATTCTTCAACTTAGAACATTTATTGTTGCGAGTTGTTCTTCTTTCTCATTCTCAAGCTCTTCAATTCTTTTGCGATATCTCTCTTCAGCTCCTACAAACACATAATGATGAATTAGTGACTTGGTGAAAATTCGTAAATAAAATGAATAATCAATAAGGAAGAACAGTTAACCACCTTCTCTGTCAGAAATCATATATTTAATCAAGGCCGTTTGCTCAGTATGGAGACTAACGTTTACACCTAGATTATTTTTGGCATCATCTAGAACTTTCGCAGCCCAAGCGAATTCATTATCATTATTTATGAGAAGACGGGAGCTAATTTGATTTTATCTTTCGCTAAGCACAACATTTTTGCATTTAAGTTTATCTCGTTCAATTTGGACTTCAAGAAGAGTTTCATGAAATTTTGCTAAAGTTTGAGCACCTTGGAGAGCGATACGATCTTTTTCATCTATGAGATCACTATTCTTGGTTCTTAAACTATTGATTTCTTCTTTGTAATTATGAAAAAGATGTTTAAATTTATTAGCCACACTCAAGACGGATCTATGGTCAATTTCTAAGAGGCGAAGTTTGGATCTGAGTTCATTTGTGGAGAGAGATTTAATTTTGTCATTTGAAAAAGTATTCAAAGAATTATTAAGATGATCGAGAAGGGTGTCATCATCCATATGATGGGGAAATGAGTGAAGAAGAATAGCTTCATCGGAAAGATCATAAACGTCTGCAAAATCGTAAATTGTATAAGGAAAGATTATGAGAAAATAAAATAAAGGGAAAGAAGAAGAAACCCATACCATAGAGTTGCTTATTGGCATTCTGAAGATTAGATTTTTTTTCTTTTCTGAATGGAATTTTCAGATTCCAATTGTTTGATCTTTTCGCGAAGATCAGTAGCTTCAGTCTCCAATTTTTCATTTTGTTCGCACTTCTCGCGAAAACAAGCAGCTTCAGTCTCCAACTCTTTATTTTTCTTGCGAAGTTCAAGATTCTTCTTTTGAAGAGTCGCATGCCTCTTTTCCAAATCTGAGGCAACATCGAAGGAAGCCCTCCCAGCCTGCGAATGAAATAAAGAACTGTTAAAATAGAATGTAATTTCGAAATGAAATCATGAAGGAATAGTCCCAAGTGAATTCAGAAAGCTGGGAGTCACTGATCTGGAAACTTCGCGAAGAGAATGATCACCAACCAGTAAAGTGGCATCACAAATGTTTGCAAGAGCTTTACACGTATTGGTGAGATCATCATTCCCGATACCGTGAAAGGAATCAGAGAAGATACTTGACAATTGTGCCATGGAAGATTCAGGGGGAGAATTTCCCTTTGAGACAACATCGACAGCCTCATCGTCAGTAGAACTTTCGCCAGAATGACAGCTTGAAGGAGAAGGAGAGTAGACTTTTCTCTTCTTTGAAGATGGAGCGGTTGATTTTTCCTTGCGAGAAACACTTTTGCCTTTACCCCTAGTCTTCGCAATTTTGACAAGTTCATCCCTTTCAGTGATAACCTATACACATAGATAAAGATAGGAAACATAGGCAACTATATATTGTGAAGAATCATAAAAGAATATTTCTTACTTCATCTGTGATTGATCGAAGAGCTGATAAAGTACTAATTTTCCCAGTCTTGGCATAGCTTTCCTTCAACCTTTCAATATGATAATTTCTCAATTACACGAAAACATTGGAGTGGTCAGCAAAATTATATATAAGAGTTTAAAGAATAATAATTCAAGTGAAATTTGGAAATATACCTCTGCTTCCTTTTCGGGCCAGATGAACACCCATGGTTGGTACGTGGAGAAATTCGCAGGTAAAGCATGAGAGCCGGAGATGTACGGATCATCGTTAGAATGACGCGGGGTTGTATTATTTCCAGGATGCCAATCAATGTCTTGCATAAGTATTTTTTCATTGGAAACATCATCCTTCTTCTTTAAACGAACGCCCCAGCAAGTACTATCTTTCTTCATGGGAATTACCTCATAATTCGCAAAGAAGTTTTCTACAGTATACTTCGCAGGAACAATATCAACATCGTCAAACCTAGGATCTCTAACTTTTGAGGGATAAAGAGACCCCTTACCAGCACCCCGATTGGCGAACTCAAGCATTAGGCGAATGCAGTCCCCGCTCAATTGATATACTGCTCGCGAGAACTTCACGTGGGAAAGTTTTCATAAAATAAGGGAAGTTCAGGATCATAAAGGGGAATAGGAATACCAACGAGCAACTGACCTAGCGAGACTATGATCTTTCCATGATTGCAAGGATGATCAGAAAATAACCTGGCAGAAAGATTAGATTTAGGGTTTTGACTAGGAACGGAAGATAAAGTAGAACCTCTGGTTAGAAATTCCTTTCGAATTTCTTCAAAAGCAACTTCATTCCTACGACCAGCTGGAGGCATTTTTAGTGTGGGAATGAAGAAGAAAGTAAAAATCAAAAGAAGAATAATCACGAAAAATTACAGTAGCAGGAGCGGAATTTACGGAAGAACAGTAAAACAGAGTTGCAGAGAAAATAAAAGAGAAAGTAAAAAGAAGAGAAGAGAAGAATAAGAAGAATATATATATAGAGTAGAGATTCTCGAGAAGGTAAGTGCATTTAATGCGAAGAGTAGACATGAGTGATTAAAAAGCAGCGGTTGAAAAAGACGTGTCAAGAGATGGATGGAAGAAGAGATACGTGTAACAAAATTTACGCAACGTACAAAATCGTGTCAGTACAGAAGAATATGAAAAGATGAACAGTTGCGACATTCTAAAGAGCGGTTTCTCATGATATTCTCCCCTTCACAGAGAAGACATGAGAAGAGGAAAGATGTAGGATCAGAATATCGCAACAACAACACACTTGCGAAATCTTCATGAATTATGTTGCGAAGCCGTCGCAAACTAACTACAGAAGTGATGTAATAGACGACGTCAGCTTAAACGTGGGAAAAGTGTGATGATCCAGCGAAATTTAGAATGTTTGCGAAAATAACACTAGTAAGCTTGCGAGAATATCGCAATCCAGATCCGAAAATAAGGGACAACATATTTGTCATCCACTATGTAATATCCTATATAAAGAGTTGAATAGACGTAAGGAGAGAGATATTAATTTTGGAGTGTTAAGAAAGTTTTGAGGAAAGAGAAAGTCCGGAATAGAGGTTGTAATCTTGATTTCATTTCTTTCATGTAACATTTCTAGAATCAATTAATAAAAATTGTTGTTCTTGATCATAAAGGTGTGTTGATTATTATGTATTGTGGGATTTCCGGCAACTACACCATGGATCGCTCAAAGTAGCGAATTTCATTTAATGTTATTCCACTAATCCTATTTACAACCAAATATGTTGAGAATATATAGAAATTTCAGATGAAACCCAACAAATTTGGGAAATCAGGGAGGAGGATTTGGAAACCAGACAGGGAAAACGGTTACAAAAGTGAAGAGGGAAAGAAAAGTTTTGGAGAGAGAAAGAGAAGTTTTTAACCCCTCATGTCCCGATAAAAATGATTATGATTTTATTATTAAGGTTTCTTTAAGGATAGTTCAGTATTTTACCAGATTTTAGACACCCCATATCCCCTTTTCTAAGTTAGTTGAAGAAAAGTATAGGCCTAAAATAACCTGGCTTGATTGGGGTATACCCAATAAGACAAAATCAGGTCATTATGAAGTAAAGCCAAGACACCCCTTAACCTTGTATTTTCTAAATGGCTAATATGCCCTTGGTTAATTAACACTTAAATTCTGATTTGGTTAATTAATTGAGTTTAGATTAAAATTTTGAAATTATGAATTCAGTAAATTAAACCTTTCGTTTGTCTTATGAGTTCGATTTCGATCAAAAAAAATTGGTTTTGAAAATGCACAAGGCCGGCAAGGTCGTGGTTTGAATAAGGTGTCGGCCGTTCTCTGGCCGGCGAGGCCCACTTTGAATAACCTGCCGACCAATGTTCAACCGGCAGGGTCCACTTTGAATAAGCTGCCGACCAGGTTTCGGCCGGCATTGTCTCGGTTGAAGAACACGCCGACTATCTTGGGCCAGAATTTTACGGTCGGCACAACGAATACCTCCCGATGTTGTGAAGTCAAGAGTTTTCCACCAACACTAGGAGGTCTTGAAGGAGGAATAAGAGCTTTCTTCTTTGCCTTCTCCACCCTGAACAAGAACAATTCAGAAAAAAAACATTACAGGCCGCCAGGGTCGACAAATATAACTTATCCGGCAGAAACATGGCCGGAAGGCTCCACTAAAAGATGTGTGCCGGCTAAGCCACAGCCGGCAGGGTATCATTAAAATAGCCTTCCGGCTCCCAACAAAAATGTACACAGTAGAAACAAGAAATTTTCACTATACAGGTCGGCAGGGTCCATTACACATACATTGCCGGCTGACAAACCGCCGGCATGGTTTTATATAAATACCCTTCCGGATTCAAAAATTCTAGGCATGAGGAAACATTCAAAAGAAGCAGCCAGCAGGGTAAAAAACAATAAGATGCCGGCTTCATTAAAAAAAACTGACGCCGACAAGGTATACAGTTGAATAACCTGCCGGCCCTGCTAGTAGCAGTTACAACAACTATACATCCGGCAAGTTCTTCAACCTTATATCTTGCCGGCCAAACCCTAACTATGAAAATCCGGCAAGGTCGATAACAAAATACCTTGCCGGCGTCGCAACTGCCAATTCAAAATTTCGGATTCTCTGACCTAATTTGACATGCAAACATGAAATTGAAGTACTAGAGTGAGTTTAAGTAGGCCCTTACTTTCTTAATCGCACCATTTCTGCTTTTTCGGCGGCTTCCATTTCTCCTTCTTCGACGATTTTTTTCTTTCACTTTTTGTTGAACTATTTTTGCAATTTCGGAATTGAATTCATTGCGCTTTCTATTTGTTTGCTTCATCTTACTAGCCCTCGGCGGATCCATTGATGAAGATTAATCGTCGAGTATCTTTGATGGTGGTGGTGGTGGGGGTCGGTATGGTGGCGAGGAAAAGAAGAAGAGAGGAAGATGAAATGAAGAGAGAAGAGAGGAAGATGAAATGAAGAGAATAAAAACTGATTTAGGGTAATTAAGATTATTAATGGGTAAGGGTAGTTTTGCAACTTACCCATTAAAACTCCCCCTAAAACCCACAAAATGTGTCCCTTTAAAATTGGGTATACCCCAATCAAGCCGGGTAAAATAAACACAATATGCCCCAAACGAAGGCAAACAAACGAGGCTAAATTATGACATTGTCAGATTCGTATGATTCCGCTAGGTAGCTTAAACTTCTCCAGGACATTTGGAATGGAAGAATATTACCAACAGAAAGTTCGTGATTCATGACCGGAAACTAGAATTCCAGCTGACTACAAAATTAGTCAACAAATTAGTCAATGAGAGTAGGCAGGCAACATATGGCACATACTAGAACATAGGCTCGTCTGACGGTCCTGATGGAAGATCTGATCTCTTCAAACATGACAAAAAGACAACTCTCGTGTATTCTCATGTAGGTGTGTAAAAAAAAGAGAGCCATAACTGTGTATATACATCTCCTGATATGAGTAGTGATTTACACAAAATGCACACCGGATAAGCTAAAAAGTTCAGATAGACAAGACTTCAGCTCAACGGTGTGCATCTCACTCACCAGTCTCTAGTATTGGATTTGAGTGCCACCTCTGAATTATCATGAATATCTAAGTCTACCTCAACTAAGTCTATAGCCAGCAGCACAAGATGAAGACGGGCGGTGCAGTCACACTGAAGCACCAACAACTCCTTTAGATGGCAAATTACTAAATACCATCTTTCAACACCTCAAGTATGGGATGATTACAAACAGGGGATAAGACCTAGCTTTCACCTTTACATAGTACTTGTCATCAATTGTTGTATACCACTGTTACTATTTAGAGGGGATGCCATTGTCAGTTGTCACAAATCTCATAATCAGCTATGTAGAAGGAGGTACCGAGGGTCCAGTATTAGAAGCCACTGGTTGCTGTAGCTTATGCTGCACCAGATTTGTCATGTGTGCCTGATATTCTGTCAATCGTGGCAAGTGTTTCTGGAGTGCTGTATAACCAAAGAAACAATGAGAGTAATTTTAGGTTATTCACATGCAAGTGTTTGTTTGTGAAAATGGAATCTAGCTGGACAACATAGTCTACGTTGATATTTAGGTTAGGGAAGAAGAAGACTTACATAACCTATCTTCACCTTGGTCGTAGCAAACGAAGCCAAGCTGAAGAAAAAGTAAAGAGGGTTAATGTTCAAGCAAATATACATGACAAATAAATCAACTAAATCTAAGAAACAAACATGGCTATTTCATATACATGTTATTGGTTTTGGCAGTATGAAAATCAGGTAACAATGGCTGGTAGCATTATAACTCCTTTAAAAAAAAAAAGATTAAAGACGGTTCCGCATAATTTGTTTAAGAGTGTTTATCGTAGACTGTCTTGGCATTGGCTTGAGCCATAGGACAGGCAATTTTGACAACTCAAGTGACTAGGTACAAATTTATGTGTTCCATTGATATTGGTTTATTCAGATGATTGCCATGGCACACATTCTAACTAGGCCTTGTCTAGGCTCCGGCCTTTTCCATCTAAACATCAATTTACTCCACACTGAAATTCACTGTTCGGGAAGGCTTGCAAGTGTTTATAGAGATATCCTGATCCATTTGGAGCACGCATGTATACATGGTTCGAAGTTAGAGATACGTACCCTTTCAAAGAGGTTTATCTTTTGATTGTTGGCTGAACGCACCAGCATTTCCAAATAGAATACCTTGTCACTGTTGGAAATATTCTTTTTATCAGATGCCAAAGTAGAAAAAAAGAATACGATCAACAGATACAAATATGTAAAATAGCAGAATCATGACAATTACAGACATTATTCATTTGAGCGAATAGTTAAACTAACTAAGCATATCATCATACTGAAAGATTCGGCTTCGATCTCTCACAAGAAATGAGACAAATGTAGAAGAATATACAAGAGGAAGATAAACCATACTGTGACACAGGCAACAATCAAACACGAACAACACGAAATCATCATGTTCTCCAACAAGTAAAATTGCAAAACATCTAACACAAAATATAAACAGATCATTCTTGATTATAAATAAAACTTACATCTTGTCTGCCGTAACCTCTATATTCTCTACAAACATCCTAACTAAGTCCGCACTCCGGTAATACTGTATATAAGGAGCAACATGAGCAATTTGGCAACATTTTGATAAGTCGTTTCCTCCAACTTTTGCAACATCTACAAATTAACAAGCAGATTCAAGCAAAAACAAAATGTTTGTGAAACCCTGACTTCACAATTGATCACCATCTAACATCTATAGATTCAAGAAATGGGTTTAAAGAAAAAAAGCAGAAGAAAAATATTTACTTACTGAAACCCATAATACGATTGCCAGGGGCTTCAGCAACAAGAAAATATTTTGACCATATAGCAATGGTGGACATATACCATGACAAAGTTCTCTACAGCAACATGAAGTTAATAAGTAACCCTAATTTCATTCCAAAATTAACAAACAAGAAGGAAAAAAACATAGCAATACTTACAGTGTCTGCGGATTTATGATGTTCATTGTACTGATCCATTAGTATAGGGGTTATTTCAAGAAGATCATTGCAGCAGAACTTTCGAATAGTTGTCATACCTTATAATCTCTATCTCTATTTCTAACAAAACTAAGAAAAGTGTGGAAGAACCGAATTACAGTGTCGATTTCACTACTCAAACCCTAGCGCTTGTATAAAATGAACACCTGAAAAGCACCGACCATGTATCTGTGAATCCTGAATGTGCACTAGAAAAACGGAAGGAAAAGGGGTCTTTACAAGAAACCTTGGAGGCTCACACAAATTTTAATGGGTACATTATTTATAGAGGGAGGATCCCTTTACATGACTATTGTTACATTATCTCACATTTTGCATGTTTTTTTTGTGAATAAAAACCAAACGATACCGTATTTGAAGCTAAGATTTTGGGGATATGTTCTTCTTATAAAGATCTACATACCCACTAAAAATGAGCACATTCCGAAACGTATAACTTTACCATCTACTACTTCGAAACCCAACCGTCGAAAGTCGACAAATTCTCAACCGTTTAAATTAAGATTGATAGATGATGAGGTTTGGTATTTCAGAATGTGCTCATTTTTGGTGGGTATGTATATCTGTATAAGAAGAACATATTCCCAAAATCTTAGCTTCAAATACGATATCGTTTGGTTTTTATTCACAAAAAGACATACAAAATGTGAGATAATGTAACAATAGTCATGTAAAGGGATCCTTCCTCTTATTTATATGTTCCTACTTTTATAACCCAACAAATATATCCTTCCACAAAATAAATATGTTCCTACCAATTTTAGGAATTAAAATCCGGAATTATTAGATTACTAAACTGTCCCCAATATAAATTTAACATTATACCAAAGCCGACACATTAAATTTCATTTGGTTACAGTCTTCTCTCTCGTTCGCAGCAGTTGCATTTAGTTCCTCCATTTTCGAAATTGAACAGTTATCTTCTACACAGAAAACTGAAAATCAACGAGATAATCAATCGACTAGCCGTTATAGAGAAGTAATCCACTAGACGTTGCCGTTGAAACCTAAAATCAAACAAATAATTTGGTTTCTTCTTTCTCCGGTAACAACCACGATCTGAAAAAGCGAAAAAGAAACTGAAAATCAACCGTATAAATTAGGTTTCATCAGAAAACCTAACCGATTTCACTTTCGTTTCATCATCAGAAACCTAATTGAACGATTGGAAGATTGTAAAAAATCGAACATGTAAAACCTAATTTTGATGTCAGATTTAATGCATGTATGTTTTAGTCTTGATTTTGATAATGCAATGATTATATGTTCGTATTTGGTTGATTTTCACACTGCAATTTACTTATTAGGTTTGATTTTGGTCTTGTTTAGTTATTTTTGAGTTTTGGTTAGTGTTCTTGGGATATTTGTGGAAGGAAATGATATCTCATCAAATCTGTGTAGGTTATATATACTAATCATGTACAAAATTGATATTTCTCTTCAAATTAGATCTACTGTTGATAAGCATTGATGGGTGAAAATGTGATTCTGAAGGAGTTTTAGATATTTTTGTATAAACATTTGTACTTGATCCAAATTAAAATTGGATAAACAATAGCAGTTTATCCATTGTATGTATTTTTGTTGTACTGTTAATGGGTGAATATGTGTTTGCATCAAAATCAGTAGTTGATACAAAATAAATGGATCAACTGTAAAAAATTATCCAATTCAGTGGATAAACAACAGTAGTTGATCCATAGAAAATGAAATATTTGCTAGTTATTTTGTATGCAAACAGCAGTAGTTTATCCAAAAAAATATTGGATCAACAGTAGGAGTTGATCCAATTTAGGGGATAAACAACAGCAGTTGATCCAAGCAAAAAATAGGATAAACAATAAAAGTTGATCCATTGTATGCAAAGTTGTTCAACTGTAATCAGTTTCTGAAGGAATTTTAGATATCTTTGCAAATGGAAGGGATCAACTTCTATTGTTGATCCCTTCCATTTTAGATATCTTTGCAATGTAGGGGATAAACAACCACAGTTGATCCAAATTTAAAAAGGATAAACAGGAGTAGTTGATCCATACAAAATAGATTTTTTTGATGGTTATGTACTTTTCTACTATGAAAATATGAATGCTAACTATAAAAAGTGTTGAACTCAGGTTGAGAAGACATAATGCATAGGATATCACCAAGGATAAAGAAGAAGCAAGATGAAAAGGGCACGCAAGAGATTGGGAAAGCTACAGAACCAAAACGAAATGCGAAAAAAATAAGGTAATTGAAGAAGAGGCAACAAGAAAGAGGAAGAACAAGAGTACAAATGAAGAAATACCAAGAAAGGTGAAACACAAAAAGATAGTTCAAGAAGAATCAGGATCCGAAGAAGAAGCGCAAGGAGAATCAGATGGTGATGATGAAGAGTTGGAAGAAGAGCAAAAAGAAGCTGAAAAAAGGAAACCACTGAAAGTCATAAAAGGAAATGCAATGAAGGAGAAAGAGACAACAAGAAAGAGGAAGAACAGGAGTACGAATAAAGAAGCACAACAAAAGTTAAAGTTGAAACTCAGGAATATAGCTGAGGAAAAATCTGATTCAGGATCCGAAAAAGAAGCGCAAGGAGAATCAGATGAAGATGACAAACCAAAGAAAGTCGTCAAAGGTAAAAACATACATTGTGATATTTGTGATGGTATTCTTACTACATTGCTTAAAAAAATGAAAATGACTGAGTTTCATGTATGCAGGCAGGTCAAAGGCAAAAGAAATCAAACTACAAGAAGAACAACAACGAAAGCTGAAACAAAAGAAGAAAGTTGAGGAGGAATCAGAATCAGAATCCGAAGAAGAAGGGCAAGAAGAATCAAATAAAGATGATGGAGAATCGGAAGAAGAGAACAAGAAGATTGTAATATATCAAAAATAAGCAAAAAAGGAAAAACCTAAGAAAGTCGTCAAAGGTAAAAAAAAATAGATTATAACATTTGTGCTGGTATATCTAACTATATTGTTTGAAATACTGAAAACAAAATGAAAATGATTGAGCTTCACATATGCAGTCGGGTCAAGGGCGAAAGCAAAATCACAACAAAAGGAAAAAAGCAAGATGGTGGTTGAGAAAGAATCAGAAGAATCGGAATCAGAGTCCGATGACGAGGAGAAAAAAGAATCATATGAAAATGAATCTGAAAAAGAAGAAGTAGCAAAATAGGGCAACTCAGAGCCAGAGCGAAAAGGTAAAAACATTGACTCTTTAATAAAAATAATTATGTGTAAGCAATAACAGTTTTGGATCAACAAATAACAGTTGATCCAATAAGGGGTAGTTAAAGCATGAATTGTGATTACACATATTTATACGTCGCACCTCACTCGGGGGCTACGCCCCCTCGTGAAAATATATTATGCGTAGAATACGAGAAAACAAAAGATTATTGTCAAAAATGAAAATTAAAATGATTCGAGTTTCATGTATGCAGGCAAGTCGAGAGCAAATGAACAGAGATTCAAGGGGGGTCTACAATCATTGGCTGAAATGGGTAATTTTCTATGCAAAATTTTTGAAGTGGAAGATGCAAATAACAAGAAGAAACCAAAACTTGCAAAAGCACTGAAGGAGTCTACATATTGGGAATTATTAAGCCCGTTTTATGTAGCAGACATGAGTATGAGTAGTAAGTGGATGAACAAGAGTAATCTTGCAATGCAGCTGTTGATGAGTGCATTTGATAAAAAAAACCAGAAAGTTCAAATTTGGAGAAAACGAAGAGTGCTCTCTGGAAGCAAGAGATTTCGCTGTGATATTCAAAATGAGAAGACTGATAGAGAGTGGAGAACTGAAGCAAGAATCTGCAATCAAGAATGGAATTGACTACAGCGAATTCTTAAATAAAAAGTTCAGACCAGAAAAACCAAAAGATTCTCCAGAAGCAATATTGAAGGCTGAGGTTGTATACAAACTGAAAAATGCAGCAGAAGATGAGTCTGATCCGGAGCATTTTGTAAGACTTTTCGGTATGTGGTTATGCACGGTTTTCTTATTCTCAAATGCTGGTATGACATCCTTCGCAAAGAAATGGTTGCCTCATATATTACTGATGGACAAAGTGTCATGGCCGGATCATGTTGTGGAATGTTTGATTTCGAACCTGTCAAACAAGAAGAATAACCAATTAGCTATCGGTGGCTGCACAACTCTCCTAGTGGTAAGAAAAAGTGCTAATTTCGTAAAATTAAATGTTTATTGTTGTAGAGAGTGAAATGCATACTATTGGATAAAACTAACATTGTTGTTTATAGTATGCAGTGTTGGTTCTGCGAACATACCGATAAGTACATAACCAAAATGGAGGGTTTCGAAAATTCAACTGCAAGATTCCTACGATGGAACCAGCATGCATTGTGCAAGTAGCTTCAAAGTGACTTTAGCAACAAAATAAACAAGAAGGTAATTGATATGACTTGGTTCGACAAGACGGTAATTTCTTTTACTATATTTATCTTTAATATTACAAATGTACCATTTTTTTTAGTGAATGGGGTCAATAGCCAATGTTGATCCAGTTTTAGTATTAGATCTTTGTGGATCAGCAGTGGCTGTTGATCCAGTTTTAGTGTCTACACTATTTTATGCTCCTCCAATTTTAAGTTTTTTGTGGATCAACAGTGGAAGTTGATCCATATGAATGGGATAAACAACCAATGTTGATCCATTTTTAGTGTCAACACTATTTTGACCTCCTCCAATTCTAAGTTTTTTGTGGATCAACAGTGGAAGTTGATCTATGTGAGTTGGATCAACAGCCAATGTTGATCCAGTTTTACTGTCAGGTTTTTTGTGGATAAACAATGGAAATTGATCCATGTGAATGGGATCAACAACCAATGTTGATCCAGTTTTATTGTGTACACTATTTTGATTTGTGTTGATCATTATTTTGCAGTTTCATCAAGACATTATTGATCTAGTGTCTGCTGAGGAGAACTATTTAATTGACCTATCGGCACCTGCAAGAGAACTGGAACAAGAGAGGCAAGGATAAAGGAGCTAGAGGAAGAAAACATCTTTCTTGATTGTGACAAGCATGAGATGCATTACATGGACAAGGCTGAAATTAAAAAGTTTGTCCAGAGCACATTATTCTTGAGAGAGCTGTATGAGAGGAACAAGGAAAAAATAGAGTTGCAAGCTGGAGAACATGAGCGACTTGCTGATATTGACAAGAACATAAAGAAATGGCAGGGAGAGGAAAGAATGTTTCAGGAATCACTGAATATGAATAAACCAGCGTATACAGGGAAGGAATTTGAAGGTTTGGACATTGAAGATTTGTTCACACAGACACAACAACGAGGAGAATCATCTGGACAAGGAAATCAGCATGAAATGAACTCTGCGACGAATGATCAACCAACAGATGGGAATGAAACGAGAGTAAATATGGAAGTCGAAGATTCAGTGGATTTGAACAATGAAGACACTCAAGAAATGAAGGCTACCTTGGGTACTGAAGATGCAACTCAAAGTACTTTTGGAACTCAAGATGCAACTCAAAGTACTTTGGGAACTCAAGATACCTTGGACACTCAAGAGAAGGGTTTTGAAACTGGAATGAATTTGCCGGAGGAAGAACCGAAAAGTGGAAAATATTTGGAGAATCGGAAGGAAGGCTTTCATGCAGGAAGAGAACTGAGGCAAGATGATAATGTAGAGCTCGATTCGCTGGTTGAAAACATTGCAATATCTGCTAGAATAGTAGAAGAGAAAGCTGACATGCCAATGGAAGAGAAGAGTCCGTCCGTTGAGAAGAAGAATGATGACATACTAATGGAAATGATTGTGCTTGACACTCCTCCACTTTCAACAATAAAACCAGATGAATCTGGGTATGTGCATACAGGTACCACACCAGGTTTCGGTGCAATAATGCAAGAGGTACTTAGCATAACACAAAAAACAGAAGAGGATAGTTCAGGAAATCAAACACAGTCTAAAATACTCCAAGGGTTGAACCATATTTATAAGGTGGATGTTGTTGAAGAGCAAAATGAAGATGAAACATAATCAGAGGATCAAAAAGAAGAAGTAAAAGCATCAGAAGCAGAAGAAAAGAAAGTCAGTTCTCTTGTAAAACGGGTGAAAAAAGGAGAAAGGCCAAAGATAAAGACGTATAAACTTCGAAGTCAAACACCTATTAAGAGAAAAACAAGGGCAAAAAGGAAAGGTGGAAAAGGAAAAGAGAAGAAGGTGGAGAATAAAAGGGAAGTAATTGACCTCGACGAGCTTGTCATTGACGTCACACCACCCAAACCGAAAAAACTGACAAGGCCACAAAGACTGAAATTGAGGAAAAAATACAGTGACGCTGAAAAACAAATCATCCAGCTGTTCTTTGAGAATGCAAATGAATGGTATGTAATACACCTCAGATCACATAGTTTTTTCTTTTACTTCATATGATAGTTCTTTTTAATTACATTTTCATTTTCATTTGTGTTTTTTTTTTGTTGAAAATGCAGCGATAAAGCTTTTAGTTTTTATTTCTGCAATACTGATGTGGAGGTAATCATCAATGGAAAGCATATACATCATCTGATGAATAATCAAAACATTCACGGTGAGATTATTGATTACTACACCACCTTGTTGAAAACAAAGATGGAATCACCGCATAAACCTCAATACGGGAACCACATTATTCTCTCAACAAATGATTATGTAAGTTTATTAGTTTCTTTGTGGATCAACAATGGGAGTTTATCCAAGTGAATGGGGTAAACAGCCACTGTTGATCCAAGTGAAATTTACTTGTTGTGATATATACTTCTCTAGTTAAGCAAGTCAACTTAGATTATGTAAGTTGCAGAAATTCTTGGTTTCTTTGTGGATCAACAATGGGAGTTTATCCAAGTGAATGGGGTAAACACCCAATGTTGATCCAAGTGAAATTTACTTGTTATGATATATACTTCTCTAGCTAAGCAAGTCAACTTAGATTATGTAAGTAGCAGATAATCTTGGTTTCTTTGTGGATCAACAATGTGAGTTTATCCAAGTGAATGGGGTAAACACCCAATGTTGATCCAAGTGAAATTTACTTGTTATGATATATAGCAAACTAATATCTTTGAAAAATTTATTGATACATCCAATATTGGGAATCGCATTAGCATCGCAAAGTATAGAAAAGGTAGAGAGATATGGTATCCTAGAAAAGCTAAGGAAAAGTTACACTGGTAATATTGAAGACACAAACATTATTATACCAATGTGCTTGACTGATCATCAAGGTGTTGGATACCACTGGGTGGTGCTGGCGTTGGTAAAATGCAAATGGATAGTGCACAACTCTGCAAGGCGCAATAAGGCTTATAATTGGAAATATTTTGTGATGATAGTACCACTGACTAAAGTGCTGAATGAAATGGGCCACAGAGATCCAGAGACAGGTGGTGAAATACAGACAAGCTTTTCACACTACACCGTACCAGCACAAGACGGATGCGATTGTGCACTGCACACTTGCATGTATTTGAATAATTTGGTAAAGCGTGGAAACTGTGAAAATCTATCTGAAATCACTAACTTAGATGAGAAGTTGAACAAGAAGAGAGTGAAGATTGCAGCAAGAATCTTGTCGGAATTGGGTGCATGGAAGAATCCTGATTCAGCTGCTGACACTGTTAAAGATATAATCCAACTTCCTGATTCTGCTAATGACTCTATTAAAGACTCAGTTGAACCATTAGAGTGAGCTTGATGTCATAGTCTGTTAATGCTCTGTAAAGAAAATCTAACTGTAGTTTTAAAGGTATTTATCTTAGTAAATAGAACTTATTGTAGGTCTGATTATGGATGAATTATTATGAACCAGTATAAATGAATTATTGTTGATGTATTTGTAGTCTGAATATGAATGAATGTTACAGGTATGTATAGCTTGAGAAGTTTGATAGTAAATACAGATAGAACCTTGCAATTTTTTTGTTTGTTGTGTGTGTCAACAACCATTGTTGATCCAATTTAGTTGGATAAAAAACCATTGTTGATCCAATTAAGTTGGTCTGATTATGAATGAATGTTACAGGTATTATAGCTTGAGGGGTTTACTAGAAAATACAGATAGGACCATGCAAATTTTCTGTTTGTTTTGTGTGTCAACAACCATTGTTGATCCATTTTAGTTGGATAAACAATGGAAGTTGATCCACAAAAAAAAAAGGATAAACAAATGCAGTTGATAACATTTTTGTAAGTATGCTTTCTGTAAAATCAATAAAGTTGTAGCCTGAAAACTGACATATACTTGAGAAACAAAAGAATAAAATTCATAACAACAAACTAAGAATGTATGTCATTTAAAAAAATAACAATTGCAAACCAAAAAAGCATAAAAAAAAAACCAACTAGTAAGAAACCTAAAACAAGTTGTTCAGAATATGAATAAAACCAACAAACTTCAGAACAACATCCTCTTCAAGAACTTGATAATCCTGGAATGAGACTCCTTGCGAAACATTGGTGCACGAGGAGCCAAAGGAGCTCTGCGACATGTTCGACGGTTGTGAAAGGTGAGCATCCCACACTGGCCACACTTCCTCTTCTTGCGCACCTTTTCACGACTACCCCTATACCTAACACATTTAGGCCTTCCAGCTTGTTCTCGACCACCATTGGGAGGAAAAACATACCCTTTTTATTAATTCCAGGAGGCTTCTCAGAGTCCGGAATAGGATATATGGGTCGAGAGTACAACCTTCTACAGTAGTCAGAAGTATAGTAAGCGCTAATGTATTTGTATGGTTCATCATTTCCAATCTGCAGCATGGATTTCATTGCATGAGTGCAAGGAAATCTATGTTTCTGCCACCATTTTCAGCTGCAGGTCCTAGAATGCAAATCGACAGTATGCTTACCTGTTGGAGAAATGATCTCAAATACTTTCTCACTTGATCTCCGAAACTTGTATGGACGGCAGTCGTTTATCCTCTTGTTAAACCTCGCTTGCATACGAGGATTAAGCCTTGTAGTCCAATTGTTAGACTCCAATAACCTCTTGTAATTCTGCTCCATTACCTTAGCACGAACAGCATCGAGAAGCTCAATTGCTGGAAGCGGCTTATCATGCTTAATAACATTGTTAAAACTCTCTGCAATATTTGTTGTGTTCTCACCCTACCTTTCTCCTAGAAATGCATGAGCAGCCCAATTCTCAAGTGGAATCTTCATCATCCAAGCAACCACTGAATCCAACTTTAGATTACTCATACTCTTCGAGGCAGCATAAAAAATTTCCTCTGTCAATGCAGTGTAGCACTCTTCGAATAACTTGACTGCAGTTTGTCTGCTCCTTCCCTTTGGGACTGGAATATTTCCTTTCATATGGTACAAACAGTAGGAATGGAAAGCATTTGGGAAGACTTTAGGCACATGCTTCAAAAGGCCGATTCCACGATCTGATATGATGGTAAGTGGACGATCTTCACTTATAATACCCTTCAAATTGGTTAAGAACCATTCCCAACTCTCACAATTTTCACACGGAACAATTCCAAATGCAACTGGATAGATTTCTACAAAAAACAAAAAACAAAAATAAGTGACCAAAAACAAAAATGAATGACCAGTAACTAGTGTACAACAAACAAAGTTGATCCATTTCAGTTGGATCAACAGTAGAAGTTGATCCATTTTAGTTGGATCAACAATGGAAGTTGATCCATTTTAGTTGGATCAACAATGGAAGTTGATCCCTGATGATGCATCAAAAGTAGCAGTTGATCCATTTTAGTTGCATAAACAATAGAAAACTGATCCATTTCAGTTGGATCAACAGTAGAAGTTGATTCAATTTTTTTTATAGTTTTTGGACCAACAATCAAAGTTCATCCAATAAATCATATTTTTGGATCAACAATGACAATTGATTCAATAAGTATGTGTAAACAATCACAGTTGATCCAATAAGAGGTAGTTGAAGCATGAAATTAAAATGCAAACCAAAAAGAAAGCAATCTAAAATACCCTAAGCTACATATAGTATTACGTCGCACCTCACTCGGGGGCTACGCCCCCTCGTGAAAGTTAAATTCAATGTAGAATGTAAAATGATGGATCAACAGTAAAAAGTTTAAACATACATGGATACAAAATGAAAAATAGTAAAAGGTTAAAAGTCATACGTTGGTTACCAGTTTTGTCGCAAGCAACCATAAGACCACCTTTGAACTTCCCAGTGAGAAAGGTACAATCGATAAATAGCATCGGACGACAATAGTTGTTGAAACCAGTTATGGAAGCTTCAAAAGCAACAAAAAACCTTTTGAACTGACGCGTCACACTATCATACTCAAAATTGACAACACTTCCAGGATTGTACTGTTCAATTGAATCTTTATACCAAACTAAGTCTGAATAGGACTTGATGTCATCACCCTAAAGAAATTTCTTGGTGAATTGTAAACCGTGATATGCCTGACTATACGTGAGGTCAACTCCATATTCCATTCGAACTAAATCTATAAAATCAGCAGCAGTTTTCTTCTTCTTCGATGCTCGTAAATCATCTGCCAAGATATTCTTCATAAACGATTTTCTCATCTTAACTTTTGACGGATCCGAAGAAGATAAACTACATGAATGCTCTGTGATATATTTCTTGCATTGAAATACACCATTTTATTTGGAGAGGAGAGAGGCGTGAAACCTCCAGCGATAATTTTCCATCTCTTTGAACTTGCACTCCACAGTGTATCGTACAAAGTCACTCTTAACTACACTGAATTTGCGACCAATATTCATTTCATACTTTGTAACACAGTCCTTAACTTCATCAACACCACCTTTAAACACCTGCCCTACTCCAGTTAAGACATTGGCCCAAGCATCAGACTTCTTCGGGACCTTTTTGATCAAACACGCATCATCAGTGACGCCTTTCACAACAACTACCTCATCGCTTGAAATACAACTTGATGACGACGAAGACGCATGAGCAGGAGCAGAAGAAGATGATGAAGAAATAGAATCAACACAAGTCCTTAACTGGATTTCAAACTTCACCAAGTCAATCCCTTGTGAGCTGCAGTAGTGAATAAAAAACCTCAAATCCAAATCGTGATTGATGACATTTGAAATCCCTTCTATAGTGTAACCAAATAGAATGATGTCTTCAGGAACATAAGGCCACTTTTGTTTCACCACACTTATCATCTCCTTGACAGTAGTTGATGCTGGAACGGGATGCGAGACGGTCTAATTGCAAAATTTGAACTCTGCAACTACCATCTTTGGCCTGCAACAACCATAAGATATAGTGGTGTTAATAAATTTGGATCAACAGTGACAGTTGATCCAATAAATCTGTGTAAACAATCACAGTTTTGGATCAACAGTCACAGTTGATCCAACAAATATGTGTAAACAGTGACAGTTGATCTAATAAATTTGTGTAAAACTATATGATTTTTTGGATCAATAGTGACAGTTTATCCAACAAATATGTGTAAACAATGACAGTTGATCCAATAAAGCTGTGTACACAATCATAGTTTTAGATCAACAGTGACAATTTATCCAACAAATATGTGTAAACAGTGACAGTTGATCCAATAAAGCTGTGTACACAATCATAGTTTTGGATCAATAGCGACAGTTTATCCAACAAATATGTGTAAACAATGACAGTTGATCCAATAAAGCTGTGTACACAATCATAGTTTTGGATCAACAGTGACAATTTATCCAACAAATATGTGTAAACAGTGACAGTTGATCCAATAAAGCTGTGTACACAATCATAGTTTTGGATCAATAGCGACAGTTTATCCAACAAATATGTGTAAACACTGACAGTTGATCCAATAAAGCTATGTACACAATCATAGTTTTGGATCAACAGTGACAGTTTATCCAACAAATATGTGTAAACACTAACAGTTGATCCAATAAATCTGTTTAAGAAATCACATTTCATCCAATAAGAGGTAGTTAAAGCATGAATTTCAATGCAAAACAAAAAGAAAACAGTATAAAGTACCCAAAGCTACAAAGTAGAATGTAACAAAACCTAAAATGACAGCTACAGTATCAACAAAATGAATGCATTATGATAACCTGCAAATCTACAAAAAGAAATAAAAACAAAAAACACAAACATTTTGTGTTCAACTTATTTAAGTTGACTTGCTTAACATCAACTTATTTGGATCAACAACAACAGTTGATCTAAAAACAAACTAAACATCAACTTATTTGGATCAACAACAACAATTGATCTAAAAATAAACTAAACATCAACTTATTTTTGTATCAACAGTCAAGGTTGATCCATAATAATATATACATTTCATAAAAAACATAATCAGTAGTGTCTAAATTTCATCACAAACAAATTTCTTCATAATTTCAACATAAACATAAAACCACCTAAAACCAAAGTTCATGAGAAGATCGAAGAAACATACCTGTTTAAGAGATAAATAAGGATCTCGAGATCAAACTATATGAATACCAACAAATCAATCTAACAGAATAATCACGAAATCAATCTTCCAACATAAAATCACGATCTCTGCAACATCAACAAAACACTAAAATCAAAAGTAAGGACAAATAAATCTATGAAACTAACATGCAATAATCAAAAACAACTTTCTGAATCTTCAAATAAACATCAACATTACCAATTTGATTCACGAAAACAGATCTAGTAATTTCTGTTGATTCTGTTGACTGAAAAACGGAAACAGAATAATTGATTCTGTTGATTAAGATGAAGAATAAGGAGGAGAATCAGAGGAATTTTAATATCTTAACCTAACTCTCGTCGATTCAAACCAAAAAAATTCAAGTTTCTTCACTGATTTCAGCTCTCGACGAAAGTTTCTGTTCTTCTGAAAATCTGATTTTGTTGATTCAGATGAAGAATAAGAAGGAGAAGAAGAAGAATTTCAATATCTTAACCTAGCTCTGGTCGATTCAAACGAAGAAAAAAAATTCAATTTTCTTCACTGATTTGAGCTCTCATCGAACGTCTTTGTTCTTCAGAAGCTACCTCTCCCCTTTCAACTTTAATTCCCGTTTATAACTGAAATTTGATTTCTAATTGAATTATATAGTAAGGGTATACTTGGAAGTCCCTAAATTGTTGATGGGCCCCTGATGGGCTTATTGATAAAGTGGGACAAAATTATTATGTAATAAGGATATTTGTGTAGACCATCAAAAGTAAGGACAAAAGTTCAATTACCACAATTTTAATCCAGCTCTCTCGCAAATGGGACTAAACTTTGGGAAAAATATCGTTTGGTCCTTTTTTAGGTGGGCCCATGTCTGTTTAGTCCTTTGGTCAAACGCCTTTACTGTTTGATCCATGATTATTTAAAAATATTTAAATAGACAAAAATACCCTTCCGTGTTAATTCTTTTTTTGTAGCAGTTCTTCCGTGCAAAAAAAAAAACAGACTTCATTCTCAGGAATGAAGTCCATACAAAAAGCTAAAAAAAACAGACTTCATTCCCAGGAATGAAGTCCATACAAAACCCTAAAAAAACAGACTTCATTCCAGGAATGAAGTCCATACAAAAACCTAAAAAAACAGACTTCATTCCGGGAATGAAGTCCATAAAAAACCTAAAAAGCAGACTTCATTCCAGGAATGAAGTCCATACAAAAACCTAAAAAAAACAGACTTCATTCCTGGAATGAAGTCCATACAAAAACATAAAAAAACAGATTTCATTCCAGGAATGAAGTCCATACAAAAACATAAAAAAACAGATTTCATTCCAGGAATGAAGTCCATACAAAAACCTAAAAAAACAGACTTCATTCCAGGAATGAAGTCCATATAAAAACCTAAAAAAGATAGACTTCATTCCAGAAATGAAGTTCATCTTAAGCAATAGCAGCAGAAATAATCTTTTTCTTCTTCTTCGTCATACACAGCAGCAGAAAAATGTGTTTCTTCTTCTTCGTCTTTTTCTTTATCTTTTTCTTCTTCTTTGTTAACAACAGCAGCAGAAAGAATTTTTTTTTTCTTTTTCTTCGTCCTTTTCTTCTTTTTCGTCTTTTTCTTTTTCTTTTTCTTTTTCTTCTTCGTCTTTTTCTTTTTTTTCTTCGTCTTTTTATTTTTTTCTTCGTCTTTTTATTTTTCTTCTTCACCTTCATCGCCGTCGTTTACAGCAGCAAGAACAAAAAAAAGAGAAGAAAAAAAATGAAACCCCATTAACAGGAGGAAAGAAGAAGAAGAAAAAAAGGAGAGAGAAATTCTAGATCTGAAAAATAGAGAGAGAAAGTAAATCTGAGAATGATTTATTCTCTCCTACTTTTTAACTATATATATGGTCCTTATCCAAAAGGGTATTTCTGCCACTACAGGGTGATATTTACATCATCCATGACATCAGCGTAGGACCAAATGATAATTTATATTACCAAATAGGACCAAACAAACAATTGACTGGGTCAATTGGACTAGACTGATACTTATATTTTATTATTAGGACTATATGGTATTTCCTACCTAAACTTTTTCCTTTTCTCTTTAATGCTTTTTTTTTTTTTTACTTCGTACATTAGAAAATTAATTTTGTTAATTTCAAGTAGACCTTAGAAAAGGCTACTGGCTAGCCATGGCATGGCTGAAAGTGTCGCACAATGATTGTGCGTTACAGTGTTGCAGGCCAAGTCAGTGCTCCGCCGTAATCACGCATTGCAAAGCCATAATAGCGCATTGCATAGCCACAATAGCGGTATACTGTATAGACTATCAAGCACTAAGATAGTGGCACCATGCAGGACCAGTGAAGCGCAAGAGTGGAGCTACACTATAAATACATTTGGCTCAGTAATGAAACTTATTGGCCGACACAATAAGGCTTCATTGAGGGATTGGCAAGACATGGTCAAAGTTGGCAGACGCAACATGTGATGTTGACATTGATGCATATCCGTGGAATTGAGTTGGACCAAACTCAAGGATAATGCAAGAGTGAAGAATAGACTAGGAGTTAGTTTATGGCATTCTTTCAAGGCTGGCCAAAGTTTGAACAATGCAAACAAGATAACAATGCAAGAGTGGCATTGTTATTTTCAAGCATATTGGCTAAGTGAAGCATATGACGCATGAGTAACTAGAGTGACCTTAAGGAGTCAGCCTCGATGATTAAAGCACAAGGATTGTCCATGCATCATCTTAGAGTGATAAGTATGCAGGTCCAAGGTGGTTGAGCATTGGAGCGAGGCAGAATTCAGTAAAGCACAACATCGGTGCAATACGGCTCAAGTGACGGTTACGAGTTGATTACGAGCTTCAAAAGCATGCCAATTATGCGAGATGAAGTAGAACGATTATAGAAGAAGTTATAACCATGTGGGAGTGTTCATAACCGCGAAGAATAGATTTGGCATCATTTGGCTTGACAACACAAAAGGTGGCAGTTGAAAAGCAAGCTGGCGGTTATGGAAACTACCTGATGGGACACATGGATGTTCCATGCATGTGCAAGCATTGTGAACGGTTTTAAATAGTTAATATACTGTATAAATATTCCTAAGGAGTGGGAAAAATTAGTAGGCTTACATAGGAGAGAGTTCTTATGTTTTGAGAGAGTTAGGAATTCACCAAGAGGGTGAATGGTCTGTTTTTGGTCCATGTGATGGTCGAGTTTTGTAATCTTCCCTTAGTGCAATAAAATGGGTTTGTTACAGTATTCTTTGTGACCATTGTGTTGCTGGTTGGTGTGAGAATTGTTTAAGTGCATGGAAGAACCTCTTATGCTTATGGGGGCATGAAGAGTTAGAGAGAAATAAGAAAAGACTTCTGTTGTGCAAAGCCTTATGAGTGAAGGCAGATGCGTACTTTGATGCGAGTATGCAAGGCTGAGTGATTGTGGGTGAAGTTGATATACTGAACCACAATTATTGCCAGTCATGTCCCATGAAAATTTTAGGCGATTATATGGGCATGTGACAATCTGGTATCAGAGCTGTGTTTGGGGACACAGTTGCTGATTTTTCTCTCTTTTTACTCAAGTTAGTGTCATTTGTTTGTCAAATTCAGTGAATAATTGTTTGGGTTTCACTAGTATGGAGACTAGAAGAAGTTGGTCTTGTGTGGAAAGATCAATTGGAATGAACTTGAAGCTTGATGTAGCAACAAGCCATGAAATTTTATGACAAATGTGTCAAAATTCCTGTCCAAAGTGTTAGACGAACGTGCAAGAGTTATTGAAAACCGGGTTTTCAAGTGATGGCATGACAAAACTATGGAGTATGCTGACTTCTATGGTGCAAGTCAGGTGTAAAGTCCATGTTTCTCACAAGTATACGAAGATTATACATAAGAAATGCATAATTTCGTAGTGTTATCAGTAGCGAGTACATTACAAGTGGTAATGGGAATTTTAGGGGAAAATCCTAAATACAAAGAATTTATAGGCCTTTGCAGTGGAAAAGTAGATGAAGAACATGTCTATGCGATAGATTGAAAGTTTTTTCATCGTATCCAGTTGATGGAAGATTAAAGTTATCTCTCTCGAATGCATGTACCTTGGTGGGAATGCAAAGTCTTCCTGTGAACCAGCATGTTTATGGCAATATGATGTCATGAAGGAAGAATTGAATGGACAATTATTATCTAGCACAAAACTTATGGAAAGGCTGAATACATAAGCGCGAGTTAGGGGAAAACCGATATACTACGGTCTTGCGTTTGCAAAGAGTTCTTCGTTGATGCTATATGTGCACAAGGAGTGTGCTTGCACCTGGTTTTTGAGTGGGAACAGTATGCTTGGACAAGGGTGTCCAAAAACCTGCATTTGATCATAAGCACAAGAGGATGTTCTTATCGATTGCAAATCAACAATTATTGCTGCTAAAGTTGATTTTGGATAAGGGAAAAGACAAGAGTTGCCAGTTGTGCATGGACAGTAAAAATGAGTTTCAATTTTGAAGAAGAATACGACATTCTTGCTTCATGGAACGTAGGAAGTGGCGCCTCATTTGCAAGGATTATGGCCTTGTTTGTAACTGTCCAAAGTGTTTGTCCGTGAAAGTCATTGAGTGATATGACTTTACTGAGCTCTATGGTGATGCTCAGAATTACCAAGTTAAGTTTTTTTCAGGTGTACAAAGGTGCACACGTTTACATTAAAATTCGGGTGTTGACTGACATAGAAAATATGCAATAGTAGCATGCACCAAATAGGATTTGGGCATGGCTAAGATGCATGATGCGTGAATAAATGCAAGTTAGGCGAATTATAGATGCATGGAGAAGAAGGACAATGTAGTGGTGATGCATAAGAATGACATGAGGTCATTTTTGAAGAAATCTTCATGAAAGCTAAAGAAAAATGATAGCATCAGTCTAAAGGAGTATTCACTAAGTGTCATTGATACTGTGCTTCGTTATGGGAGTCGCATACGAATGTTGATAGTTGGAAGAGTGCATGTGGCAAAGTGAATTGCTACATTGGGGATAGTATGTGTTGTCTTACTTCCTTTGTTGCTTAGAAGCGAAGATGAAGTCAGTATTACAAGGCTTGTTAGGTCTTACAAGTTGCAATCAGTTGGTGCAAGTATTTGCTGATTGAGTATACTTTCAGTTTGGGTCGAGTGGACCTTGGTGTTGGAATGAAGTCTCTCTATGTAATGTAGTAGTGAATAAGGGTATTTGAAGTGGAAGATCTTGCCTTTTTCGTTCAAAGTAGAGCTAGTTCGGGTGGAAGATGCTACACAGCATATTAAGCCAAAATATGCAATAGAAGGTGCTGAAAGTGAAAGAAGCAAATATGAGTTGGTGGCGTAGTCAAGTTTGTTGTTGAGAGTTATGTGGAAGTGCGACAGAATATGGAAGCAATAACATGGATTAATGCAACAAGAATGGATATGTAAGTCCATCAAGTATATGAGTTAATAGTAACTCATAGTTTGGAAGAACATGATGTTGTTATTCCGTCATATTAAACCGTAGCAGTTTGAAAAAACAAGTGATGCTTAAATTACTGGTTTCAAAGGCGCATGAAGAGGATACTGCTTTTAAAGCGACGGTGGAGAGCCCCGAGTATCCTAAGTCATGACTAATACAAAAGTCATGCATTTCAATCAAGGTGTTGTGTTAGTGCAAGCAAAGAACAGAAAGGTGTTGGTTCTTTGGCATACAAATGATGCGAGTCCGAGAAGGTGAAGTTTGCAACATGATTTGGAGGCCAAATCTAGTGAAAGTGCTGATGTTTGCAAAGTGCAGCAAAATCTATAGGTTATGGCGCATACCAAGAGTGGTATGAAATCATAAGGTGCATACCTTAAGGCATGGCATGTTTGGCGAAGGCGCAACATGATTGAAGCATAAGGCTAAGTCTTGTATAAGTCCTGTTAAGTTATGTGGTGCAACTAAAGTTGGATAATGAAGGCATAAGACTATGGTGATGATCATTGTGATAAGTTAGAGGTATCATTGCTTGTGTACACTTAGGCACAAATGATTCAAGTAAACTTCAAGACTAATAAAGGGAGTTGGCAAGAAGAATTTCCAGTTTGCATTTGGGTGTTGATATGCGATTTCTGTTGAAGTTGAAGCATAAGTCAACGTGACAACTACAATACAAGTCAGTAGGATCAATGGCAAGGCAGTAATCTAAGTGATGGAATAAATTACTAGGCAGAGAATTTTTGGAAAGATTAAAGGTCAATCAAAGTTTGCTGATTTATGAGAAGGGATCAGAAGCATATAAGGACAGAGAACAAGTATAACGAGTATACTTAGTTGCGTTCAACGAGGACATTGAACAGATTAGGTGGGGGAGGTCTATGACATAGCTATAAGCATCGTACAATGATTACGCATTATGGTGTTGCAGGCCAATTCAGTGCTCCACCGTAATGTCGCATTTTAAAGCCATAATAGCGCATTGCATAGCCATAATAGCAGTATACTGTATAGACTGTCAAGCACTAATATAGTGACACCCTGCAGGGCTAGAGAAGCGCAAGTGTGGCACTACACTGTAAAGATATTTGGCTAAGTAATGAAGCTTATTGGCCGACACAATAAGGCTTCATTTAGGGATTGGAAAGACATGGCCAAAGTTGGTAGATGCAACATGCGATGTTGACATTGATGCATATCCGTGGAATTGAGTTGGACCAAACTCAAGGATGATGCAAAAGTGAAGAATAGACCAGGAGTTTTTCTATAGCATTCATTCAAGGCTGGCCAAAGCTTGAACAATGCAAACAAGCTAAAAATGCAAGAGTGGCATTGTTATTGTCGACCAAATTGGCTAAGTGAAGCATATGACACATGAGTAACTAGAGTGACCTTAAGGAGTCAGCCTCGATGATTGAAGCACAAGGATTATCTATGCATAAACTTAGAGTGATAAGTATGCAGGGCCAAGGTGGCTAAGCATTGGAGCGAGGCAGAATTCAGTAAAGCACAACAGTGGTGCAATACGGCTCAAGTGACGGTTACGAGCTGGTTACGAGCTTCACAAGCATTCAAATGATGCGAGATGAAGTAGAACAATTATAGAAGAAGTTATAACCATATGGGAGTGTTAATAACCACTAAGAACAAATGTGGCATCATTTGGCTTGACAACACAAAAGGTGGCAGTTGAAAAACAAGTTGGCAGTTATGGAAACTACCTGATGGGACACATGGATGTTCCATGCATGTGAAAGTGTTGTGCACGGTTTTGGATAGTTAATGTACTATATAAATGGTCCTAAGGAGTGGGAAAAATTAGTAGGCTTACATAGGAGAGAGTTCTTATGTTTTGAGAGAGTTAGGCATTCACCAAGAGGGTGAATGACCTGTTTTTGGTCCATGTGATGGACGAGTTTTGTAATCTTCCTTTAGTGCAATAAAATGGGTTTGTTGCAGCATTCTTTGTGTTCATTGTGTTGCTGGTTGGTGTGAGAATTGTTTAAGTGCATACTTATGGGGTCATAAATAGTTAGAGAGAAATAAGAAAAGACTTCCGTTGTGCAAAGCCTTATGAGTGAAGGCAGATGCGTACTTTGATGTGAGTATGCAAGGCTGAGTGATTGTGGGTGAAGTTGATTCGCTAAACCACAATCATTTCCGGTCATGTCCCATGAAAATTTTAGGCGATTAAATAGGCATGTGACACTATCCTCAATAAAAAAAATAAAAAACAAAAAATTGTTTGATGGAAAGGTTTAGTTACATAACTAATTAATGTAGTATAATAAGTTTACAATTTCAATTTTATCAAAAAATATTGGAAAAAATACATGATTTTCGAATTCTTGGTGCAAATGGATTGATATATGTAGAATATTTTTTACCATTGATTTCCTTACTATGTAATCTGTCTGGTTTGTGTTTTCTGCTTGTCCACGGCAAAGCCAGGACATATCAAATCGTTTGCTCAAAGTAGCGTGAACGCGCTACTTTAAGAATCCCTAAAATCACTTTGCGGCATTGAACAACTGCCGCAAATCGACCACGGCCATCCAACTTCGCCGGCCGAATTGAGTGGCTTAGATTTAACTTAAGGTGACCCAGGGGATGTCAGCATGCTCGCTGGAAACCCACCTTTGTACATAGTCGATCGACCTACTCAAACCCAAACGCAACGCCTCGAATTGCTCGCTCAAAAGGGAGTTGACCGATCGGCCTCCAAACCCTAAAAATCACGTCAACAACATTAAACAACTGCTGTAAATCGATCACAACCATCCAACTTCGCCATCTTAGTCGGACGGCGTAGATTTATTCTCAGAAAATTAACAAAGTAGTGTTATAACCGTCGGTCATCACTCCTCCACATGGAGTGATCGACCAGTGGTAGTTCGCCCATACGGCACTCGAACGATCACCCAAAGTGGTCGATCGCGCTACCCTTTTAAGACGCTTATCCGCGACTTATTCAATCAGGCTCTAAAACAACGGTACAACATGCACATTGATGATTTTGAGCTGCTTGCTTAAAATCAATGCTTCACATGCATCGAATACATACGATATTCCATAAATATCGGCTTCATAAATAACTTAGTTATTTAACCTAGCAACACCATGTGTTATTCTTTGCGGCAAGTCCCACAACTTGGCCCACCTACTCTAGACATCAAACATGTCACAAACTGGGGGATACTTACCGGGTATTGGTCTGGCAGTTTACAGCGTGCGGCGTGCAATGCGCCCATTACGATAAAGTGTTAGAAAACGATGGACGGTCAACAGTAATGAGAGTAGTGGGTGAAAGAGTGATCGATTTTCCCTCATAGTGGAAACGTGACGATCACCACCACCTACGCAACCCCACTACTCCAGTACTCAATCTCCTCCACTTCCTATGAGATCAGAGGTTTTCGCTCAATGAATTGTATAAATAGGCTTTCAGCTTATTTCAACAACAACAACAAAAAAAAAAAAAAACACAAGTGTTATCAACACAAGTAGCCAGAAACCATTTTCTGATATGCAAGTCATAAACAACCATACCTTTAACATCCTGATCTCAAACACCTTCTCCGCTTCCCTCCCTAAAATCAACCCTTCTCCTTTACCTTGTAACCGAATTAAATATGGAACGACCATTTCTTTGTTTAGGCCAGAGTCTTACAGATTGATATCTCGAATCTAAAGTACTCCAATGCAGTGCATTTGTTTAGAGTTTAGATTCGTTTCTCATCAACACACGCAAATTTACTAAAAATATCATAATCAGTTTTTACCCTCAAACAATTGGCGACCACAGTGGAAGATTGATCTTTCGGTTGTAAAATCAGTTTCTCAATGTTTATTCCAATTTTCTCAATTTCAAAAGGGTAGATCTTATATCCAATTCAATCATTAAATTTTATTTAGGTTCAACAAACGATTTCAATTCCGGTGTTCCATTCGCTATGAAGCTTCACAAAAATGTTTTTTCAAGCAATGCTACTGGAAATGCCTTGGATAGCTGAGCACCAGTAAATCTCTCATATGAAAGGACCAGAAAGTTGCATGGAGATACAAGAAGATGCGAGTCGCAACTACTACTTAGAAGAACGCAACGGCTTCTCTCGAGATCCGGATGGAGTAACCTCCTTTTCTTCAACACCATGAGTGTTGTATGGAGCAAGCCATAAATGACCCAAAGGGTCCACATCGATAAAGATGAAGTGAAGACTCGCGTAGCCGTTGTTCCAGTATGGAGATAGTCGACAAAAAATTCAACACCATTGGAGGAGCCAGAGGAGGCCAACCCCATATCACCATTGTTGATTTAATGGAAAGACGAGAAGTTCTCGCTAAAGATCAGACGGACATGGCTACAACTCAGAAAGAGGTATTCACTTTCCTCAAGACGCAGATGGAGCGACCACCACAAGACCCAGCACATAGAACTAATGAGGAGTACTTTCAACACTTTTGGCGCAAGCACTTCAACAGGTGCATTCATATATGAAGAAATTCGTGCTGCTCCTGAGCGCTCAAGGGAAAGGAATCAGCCGTCCAATTTCATCACGCGTGAGCATATAGAACGACTTCTACAGTATCGAGGCAAGGAAAATTTGGTATACCTGCACCAACATCAGCCTCCTTATCCTCCTGATGTGCAAAGAGTTCCTCTTCCGAGAGGATACTCTTCTCCTCAATTTTCACTTTATGACGGAACTGGTAATGCTCGTGAACACATCTATTGTTTTCTTAAGTCATTAGGAGAGCACGAATACAATCATGTCCTCCACCTGAAAGAGTTCTCAAAGTCACTTACTGGGAGAGCGTACACCTGGTATAACAACATTGCACCAAACATCATATCCAACTGGTGTGAGATGGTAACGGCTTTCTACAAGAAGTATTTCTTCGTATCCGAGAAAATCACCTTTTTAAATTTGGGGATAATATCCCAATGAAACAATGAGCATCCAAATGATTATGTCAAGAAGTTCAAAATGATTGAACAATGATTGATGGAATTATGCATTAATAGGATGGTACCCATCTATCTTGCTATGCTGAAGAATTTGCAATTTCATACATTCTTTGAACTTCGTGAAGATGTTAAGCGCTCGACTACAATGACACCTATCCTGCTAGAAAGAACCAGGACTGCCAGGAATGAAGAGATTCATGATATTTGTAGAAGCATACATCCCACCAATAGGCAATACAACCTTCAGCCTTCTGTAAGCAGTTTCATTGAAGCAGCAAGAGGAAAACCACTGAGATAACATCCTGCGCGTCCAAAACTGCCAACTCTAATTCCAGTACCACATGCACGATTGCCAAAATAAAGTAACGTCCAAGATATTCCATATCTGGCTCGATGGCAACAACATCAATGAGAGACACTTTCAGAATTTCGTCTCCCGAAGAAGAAGTAGTTGTGTAACCAAAGGAGATTGCACCCGGGACTTAAGAGGTACATACAGACTCTCCATGTCAAGAGCTTCATCATATTTGAAAAACCTATTGGTTAAGTCATTTGCATGAAGGAACTTCCCCACTCCTCAAAGTCACGATCCAAAGATGATAAAGACAAAGGAGTGTAGCTGGGGACTACTCAGCACTATCCATCTCAAAGATACTGAATTTAGAGAGATGCAAGCACGCTATCATTATGATTACAGGATGTCCAAAGATGAGGAAATACTCAAGAGAGTATATGTATTGTCAAAAATCAGCGATATGCCTGGACGTCTATGGAACACAATGTAGACGCAAAGACATCCCCATGATCAGCAACCCGTGTGATCCTCATCAACATTGGGTTCAACTCCAACTCTCTCCCAAATTATTTCTTCAGAGACCCAGCGTAACAGAATCTATCAAGTTGAAAGCTCAATAGATACCCGTGGACTCTCTCCCTCTTCTCCATTTTATGAGGAAACATCAAGGAAGCTATCCGTTCCTTCTACCTCCAACAACGAGATAATCTCTACGATTATATGAAGAATGTCAAGTTCGTGCAAGTAGCTACCATGCCTCTCCCTGCCAGTATCTTCTGATCACAACTACTGCCAAGAACCATTATTGCTCATTTGTTGATATCATCTCGAGATTCACCATAGCAACAACCACTACGGACAGAGGTAATCCGAACTTTTGCATATTTTATTTTCCCATAGAGAAGTAGTAGAGTCACGAAAGTGAGATATCGATATCTTTATTATGATAAACCCACCGATCATACAAGATAGAACCATATAAATCACGCTTGGGGACTGAGACTCAGTATGAAATGCCTTAGCCGTCAGTCAAGGAATTCTTCAACATAAGAGGGATGGTCAATCAAGATGCATATAATTCGCAATGGAAAATCAAACTCAAGAAGAATCCGCTTCAACGCTCTCTCAAGAAGAAGCCGCTTCAACACTCTCTTCAGGATCCGCTTCAACGTTCGCTTCAGAAGCCGCTTCAAATTTCGCCCCAGAAGATGCTTCAACACCTCAGTGAGCCACACAGACTAACCGCATAAGGTATGCCACATCAACTACTTAAAACTCAATGACGCCTACCCAAGGCTTGCACGAAGCTTCGCATCAACAACCACATCGTTGAAAACGTCAGATACGGTGTTTCTAGATTTCCAATTTCCTCCGTGAGGGGTACATCGGCTACCAAAAGTTTGGATACAATACAGATCTATCAAGAGAGACTCCTGCCTATTGATCAACAAATGACGAATCCAAAAGATTGCCGCCTTCATCAATTCATCAACCACCTTACCGGCAAGTGAAAGTACGTTTTTCAAGAGAAAATAATCTTGGGATAATTACACACGGGGACTGCTAGCACATGATGCCTTCATGTCCCTCAACCGGTTTATTTCTAATATCAGTGATAGACACATTTTTATGTTTGAAGTATCCTCAATGTTTCTATTGTTAGTGATTGATTTTGTACTTATTTTGGTGTTTTTATGTTTGTGTAGGTGTTTTTGGAGAAATACATTTGTGTGGAAAAAGTTGCTCAAAAAGTGCTATTTGGACCCAAGGGAAAAAAATACTAAAGGCACCCTCAACTTGGATAAGGGCCACCCCAGGCACCCCAGCTATTAAAGGCGCCCATGTTTTGGATCGGGGCACTTCATCCTCTCCATTTCAAATTCTGGAATTTGGCAGGAATTCTCGTTCTTCACCTGCAGAGATTAGGGTTTGCGTTTTGGGCAGGATAGAAAGAGACTCAATGGCTGAGAATTGTTAGGATGATGTGACGGGTATTAACAGGCCTGGTATGGCTCATTTTGTTGGACAAAATTGGCTAGATTCTCACGTTGAAGTAATCAGGGTATCTCGGGTTTTGGTTAGTCCATTACGAGTTGTGCGTATGTAATCAAGAGGTTTTCGCGTGCCTGCTGAATGTTTGTCCACTTCTGGACGATGACTGGACGTGTTGGGAGTATTTTTGCTCGAGAAAACAGCGTGTGGAGTTATTTCTGGGAAGAAAATATTCCCAAGAATATTATTCTTCACTGCCGAGTTATGATAAGATATTTGGGAGTTTAATGCGATGTTTGGAGGTTCTGAAGAGTATATATAGGCTGAAGGGGACTCACAGAGGGATTAGGTAGAGTTTGGAAGAGAATAGAGAGCTGCAGAGAGGAGTTTGATCGAGTTTCAGAAAATATTTTTCTGCTCCTGTGGAAGACGAAGAACACGAAGAACAGACAGCCAAAGACCGTCGTTCTTGAACAGTGTAAACGACAGAGCTATTGGTGTCGTAAAGAAACAGTGTCAGTGATGCGTAATTGTATCGTTCTTTGTAACGGTGTTTTGCAACATTTATAAACGTTGCAAACACCCGGTTTTAATCTTTTTCACTCTATTCATCTTTGTAAGCACATTTGAGCAATGAGATCGTACTTTGAGCATGTTTCGAACATGATGTGCTAGACCCAACCTCTGGGGCGACGGAGGAAGCTATCTTGCCAATGAAAAAGTGGTAATTCTTAATTATTTAATTTGTGCAATTTTTAAATTATGATTATTTTCCTAGATTGAAAATAGATTTCATGATTTTTGTTAAACAAATGTGTTTTCTATTGATGGAATATGCTTGACCGAGGGTTTTTGATATCCCATGCTTTGGATTAACATTTGTTGTTTCTAAAAATCTACTTTTGCAATATTTGAGAATCAAATTGAACGTATGAAATTGCATGATTGTAATTAGTATCACTTTGGAATTGGTAAATAGCGGAATCCCAGCCCCAATCTCTCCATAATTCTCACAACACTTTTAGTTTTGAGTTTGTTATATTTTTGCTTTAAAATTAAGCCTAAAAATCTTCCTTCACAAGTCTCAAAGAACCTTTTTACTACAACATCATTGATAAATACCATCAATTTTTGGCGCCGTCGACACGGACTTGTCTTTAGGCTAGAGTTTTTAGATTTTTTTGTTTTTGTTTTCTTTTTTAGGTTTTTTTTTGTTTTTATTTTATTTGTTCTTCTTTACGTTTTTGCTTTTTGTCTTTTCCTTACAGAATTTGGAATTTGGAGCGAAAGAAAATTGTGCCAAAGCTTTTGGTGAATATTTAAAGACTTGGAGTAAAAGGCAAAGCGAAAGGAGAAGATTTTTTTTTTAATATAAAAAAGATAGAGAAAAAGAAAAGAGTTTATTTTTTTTTAGATTGTATTAGGATTTCCATATTCTTGTAAATTTTTTTTTTTTTTTTTCACTTTACTCTTTGGACTTTGAACTTGGACTTTTATTTTTAAACCCTACGGAAGGGTAGTATTAAATATTAAATTGTTTACAGAGAAGGACGGTGATTACTATATCACCTCGGCCCCTCGGGTTTGTACATGACATAGGAATCGTGGCCCGAGTTGACATCAACGGTTCATCCCCCGTCTGGTACGGGAGGTAAGTTTGTAGAAACATTTGTGAATCCCCTGTCAGCAAGTTACTGTATTCCTTCGTTTGCATATATGTTGAGGACTTGAATACGGATGTTTTAATTTCCTAGTAAAGGGCAAGGACTGGCCATATAAGATAAGGGTTCGGACTTCATCACCGTTCTATTCTTGCCCGCCTTAGGAAAACGATACTTAACGCGAACCTAAGCCTTAAAATTTGGAATAGAACGAGACCGATAGGGTAACGAGCTTAATAGGAAAGTCGTTCGAAAAATATTGGTTACTCTTTTGAGCATGCTTTTAAGGTCATGATGGTTTCTGAAAGTTGAATGCATGACTGCGCCGCCTTATAACGCGGTGAGGCCTTGGGTATCAAATCTCCACGCAGATTCCCTCGCCTCTATTCAACATACTTAAACTCGGATTGATTCCATAGGGGTTTGCTCAGATTGTAACGAATTCCCTTTCGAAGGATTAGAAGATGGTCTAGAAAATAATCTAAGTGGAGCCATCATGCTTTTTGTTTGCTAGAAATTAGTAGGTTTGCTGTGGTTGAGTCAGCCTTGTTTGTGTTTGCATAAAACTTCCCTTCCTTTTAGGATTTTTCTTCTTAATTTTGTTTTTCTAGTGTATGCCCGAGGTAATTAGAGAACAGGCTTGGAAAAGAAACACTCTAGGTCGTTTGATTAGTGACAAACCTAGTAGTTCTTCTTGTGAAGGCGGGGAGCTCGAAGACTCTTCTTTTGATAGCCTTGTTTTTGGAAACTTCAGCTTTGAAAACCTAACAATTAGTGAAGAAAGCACTCCTAGTCTTTTGGTAGTGCCAGAAATGGCAACTTTGAAAGCTTTGTTAAACCCAACTAGGACCTCCCGTCCGTCATGTATCAAGTTAGCTGAAACTGAGTCAAATTATGAACTGAAACCTGAGACTCTACAGATGCTCCCAATCTTTTTAGGGAAAGAAAGTGAAAACCCCTTTTTTCATATTAGGGAATTCGAGGAAGTTTGTAGTACTCTGAAAATTAAAAACCTATATGATGTTGCGTTGAAACTTAGGTTATTCCCCTTTTCCCAAAAAGATAAATCCAAAGCTTGGCTATATAGTTTGCCTTCTGAGTAAATTGAAACCTATGACCAACTTACAGCTGCCTTTCTACGAAAGTTTTTCTCTAGGCATAAAATATCGTCTATTAGGACGCAGATCTGTACTTTTTCTCAACAAGAGGGAGAATCTCTATATAGGTATTTGGAAAGGTTCAATGACTTAATATCTCAATGTCCTCACCATGGTTTACAAAATGTTAGGCTAGTTCAGATCCTCTATGAGGGTTTAGATTATTCGACGACAACCATGGTTGAGTCTTTATGCACAGGTGGGTTTAAGAATAAAACTGTTGATGAGGCGATGACATTTTTGAAAGAAATCGCCGAAAATACCTACCAATGTTAAAATAGTAGGGATCCCAAGAAAACCATTCTCTTAGGTAGAGAAACTGTTAATAGGGTAGAAGGATCATATGAGTCAGATGCCAAAATAGCATCTATAGCAAAAAGGTTAGAAGTCTTAGAATTGAGTCATACTAGTGGTAGAATAGAGCCTTTTTGGGAAGGACAAAATACTGAAGAGCAATCCCATGCTCTTTATAATAATACTAGATTTGAGAACCATCAAAATTTTGACCCATATTCAGAAACCTATAAGCCTGGTTGGAGAAGCCATCCAAACCTTTCTTGGTCCAAGGGCCAGAGTCAAGGTCATCCTAATAACTCTCAGGTTATTCCCCCAGGTTTTTGCTATGCTAAGAATCCTTCAGGACCAACACAATTTCAAACCCCTTCAGATAAGAAAATCATGAGTTTAGAAGAGTCTCTCGCCTTGTTAACTCAAAACACTATAGAACTTCAGCAAACGGTTGCACAAGGTCTAGATGAAAACAAAAGGATGGTCCAGGCTAACTCTCGGGATATTTCCGAGTTAAAAATCCAATTTAGTCAGATAAATAAGACTTTGAGAGAAAAAATCAAGTTCCCTAGTCAACCACATCCCAATCCTAGAGGAGTCCATCAAATATCTTTACCTGGTGAGAAATTATCAAACCATGTGAACTCTATAACAACCCTTAGGAGCGGTAAAATGGTAGACAATAAGGTAGCCATGCCTAGTGGACATACTATAGTTCCACCTTCTACTCCACAAGAGGAACCCGTAGCTGAGGAAACTGAAAAAATTCCTAAGGAGTCCCAATAAATTCCTGATAGGACTACCTTTGTGCCTAGAGCCCCATATCCTCAGTTGTTAACCCCAACAAAGAAGGAGTCGATTTTCAATGAGATAATGGAAACATTTAAGTAGGTGAACATCAACATTCCATTATTAGAAGAAATTAGGCAAATGCCTGCTTATGACAAGTTCCTTAAAGATCTTTGTACACGAAAGCGTAAGCTTAATGTCCATAAGAAATCCTTTTTAGTCGGACAAGTAAGTTCAATTCTTCTGAACCAAACACCCCCCTAAGTATAAAGACCCTGGATGCCCCACCATATCTTGTGCAATCGGTAATCACATGGTCGATAAGGCATTGCTTGACTTAGGAGCTAGTGTTAACTTACTCCTATATCATGTATACACCCAGCTAGGTCTTGGTAAGTTGAAACCGACTAAAATGACACTACAATTAGCTGATAGGTCTGTCAAAGTGCCTCGTGGTGTCATAGAAGATGTTCTAATTGAGGTTGATAGGTTCATATACCCAGTGGATTTTTTTGTTCTAGATACCCAGCCTGTTCAGGACTCAAGTGCTCAAATCTCGATGATTTTAGGTCGCCCATTCTTAGCCACATCTAATGCTGTCATCAATTGTAGAACCGGACTTATGAACATATCTTTTGGTAATATGACTACTGAGCTAAATGTATTTAATGTTATTAAGTCTTCTGAGATAGATGATATAGAAGTGGTGAACATGATTAGCACTCTAGTTCATGATCCTTTAGCCTGCACTATGTTTGATAATCCATTATTTGATGAACCTTTCAGTGATTCAGAGGAGGTAACCATGACGAACACCTTAGTTGATGATCCTACATTGGAGATTTTATTTGATAATCCCTTATATGATGATGTTGTTCGTTTAGATGATCAGTCTCCCAAAGAAGCTAGTTATTGTGATGACTTTATGGAACCTGGAACCCATCCCATAGATCTTGGTCCATTTGAGGATATTGTTCACCCTAAGTTTGGGGGTAATGATTACTCTAGTGATCATCATGTATCCCTAATTGAAGTCTCTAACTTTGGGACTCGATATTTGTGCGTCTAAGATACTACTTGAGTTTCTTCAAACTTTGCTACCCGATCCTCCAGATATTATCCATGAAGAAACCCAGATCTTAGAGACATGTCATTCGGTTGAACCTGTTGTCCTAGACACTTATATAGAGCCCAAAGAGACACCCCAGATAAATCTAGTTGCCTTGATAAAATCCCTAGATCAAGATGTGTTTCATCTACTTATTTTTCTAATCCAAGATGGTAGGCTTTCATTTGTGTCTGCTCTATTTGGTTCTGAGGACCCACAACTATTTCAGATATTGGTATATGACTTTGAAAGGTGACAATCCTTTTTGAGGTATTTGATGTCTAGCTAAAGACTTTAAATTTAGCATTTTCTGGGAGGCACCCACGCTCATGCTTACGGTAATATCCTTCCTTTCTTTTCCCTCAAGTGGTAACAGTTTCTCCTTGTTCATGTTTTTAATTTTATCTTTAGAACATTGAGGACAATGTTATATTTAAGTTTGGGGGTGGGGAAGAAACTTTTTGCTAGCTTTTAGTTACAATAAATAAACTCCAGAGCTTAGAAATTTATGCTTATTAAGGTCGGCACTAACTAATCTAAGTGGATGGAAACATTTTGGTTGCAGGAGTTGAGGAACAAATCTGATTAGATGGAAACATCTAGAAGAGTCTATTCATAAAAGCACAGAGCTCAGGTGTTAGAAAAGAAAACATGGTAGTTTCGCCATATCCTCGTGATGGAAACATCGAAAGAATCCTGATAACTTATTTTATTTTTCCTTTTACCATTGCTAGGGTGAAATAGAGTGACTGAGATACATAAAAAAAAAAAAAAAAAATTGAGACCAGACCATCAGACCAACCGGAATAAATTCGACCTCTGGTACCCTTTTATATGCCAGCTGAGTTAACCTAGAGTTAGCTTTATCGACCACTGGTCCCCTTGTATATGCCAGTGTGTTGATATTAGTCCAGACCAGTATCTCAGTCCATTAGGATAGGTTCACCTTAGTCAACATCATCCACGTTTTTCTCTACATCCATCTTCTTAATCTATCTGTGTGATTGGTTGACTCTGGTTTATGGTGTCTAGAAACTATCTGAGTAGAGCTCTGTCACTTTATATGAATTTTAGTATGCTTGAGTGAAAACTCGTGTACATCAATTGGAATTTCGCATCAGGGTACTTCCTCATGTGGTCAATAAGTATGCCAACCAAGGATATTCTTTAGTGCGTTCTAAGGTTCTGCGTAGATAGCTAGGGTCTGGAGTGAATGTTTTGTGGGTACACCTCTGGTAAACCCTCCGGAGACAACACTCCGCCACTAGGGACACCTAGCGGTTTAACGGCTTGCTGCACGTGCTAAGTGTAGTAATTTTATTTTCTAGATTAGATTTGCTCGGGACTAGCAAATAATAAGTTTGGGGGTATTTGATAGACACATTTTTGTGTCTGAATTGTCCTCAATGTCTCTATTGTTAGTGATTGATTTTGTACTTATTTTGGTGTTTTGATGTTTGTGTAGGTGTTTTTGAAGAAATACATTTGTGTGGAAAAAGTTGCTCAAAAGGTGCTATTTGGACCCAGGGGAGATAAATACTAAAGGCACACTCAACTTGGATAAGGGCCACCTTAGGCACCCCTAGCTATTAAAGGCACCCATGTTTTGGATTGGGGCACTTCACCCTCTCCATTTCAAATTCTGGAATTTGGCGGGAATTCTCGTTCTTCACCAGCAGAGATTAGGGTTTGCGTTTTGGGCAGGATAGAAAGAGACTCAATGGCTGAGAATTGTTAGGATGATGTGACGGGTATTAACAGGCCTGGTATGGCTCATTTTGTTGGACAAAATTGGCTAGATTCTCATGTTGAAGTAATCAGGGTATCTCGGGTTTTGGTTAGTCCATTACGAGTTGTGCGTATGTAATCAAGAGGTTTTCGCTTGCCTGCTGAATGATTGGCCACTTCTGGACGATGACTGGACGTGTTGGGAGTATTTTTTGCTCGAGAAAACAGCGTGTGGAGTTATTTCTGGGAAGAAAATATTCCCAAGAATATTATTCTTCACTGCCGAGTTATGAGAAGATATTTGGGAGTTTAATGCGATGTTTGGAGGTTCTGAAGAGTATATATTGGCTGAAGGGGAATCACAGAGGGATTAGGGAGAGTTTGGAAGAGAATAGAGAGCTACAGAGAGGAGTTTGATCGAGTTTCAGAAAATATTTTTCTACTCCTGTGGAAGACGAAAAACACGAAGAACAGACATCCAAAGACCATCGTTCTTGAACAGTGTAAACGACAGAGCTATTGGTGTCGTAAAGAAACAGTGTCAGTGACGCGTAATTGTTATCGTTCTTTGTAACGGTGTTTTGCAACATTTATAAACGTTGCAAACACTCGGTTTTAATCTTTTTCACTCTATTCATCTTTGTAAGCACATTTGAGCAATGAAATCGTACTTTGAGCGTGTTTCGAACATGATGTGCTAGACCCAACCTGGGGCGACGGAGGAAGCTATCTTGCCAATGAAAAAGTGGTAATTCTTAATTATTTAATTTGTGCAATTTTTAAATTATGATTATTTTCCTAGATTTAAAATAGATTTCATGATTTTTGTTAAACAAATGTGTTTTCTATTGATGGAATATGCTTGACCGAGGGTTTTTGATATCCCATGCTTTGGATTAACATTTGTTGTTTCTAAAAATCTACTTTTGCAATATTTGAGAATCAAATTGAACGTATGAAATTGCATGATTGTAATTAGTATCACTTTGGAATTGGTAAATAGCGGAATCCCAGCCCCAATCTCTCCATAATTCTCACAACACTTTTAATTTTGAGTTTGTTATATTTTTGCTTTAAAATTAAGTCTAAAAATCTTCCTTCACAAGTATCAAAGAACCTTTTTACTACAACATCATTGATAAATACCATCAATCAGCATCATCATTGTTGAATCTTTATGAGCCACATAAGTTTCTCAACATGAAGACGTACATGTGCATCAAGGACTCCAAAAGTACAAGTCAGAGATATTTTCACATATCCATCCACGCCATTGAATATGAAGTGTAACTGGGGACTGATCATCGCATACCATTCCATATAACCATCCAAGATTCAGAAGACGGTTCAAAAGATGTCGCTTGGAACGAAGTCCTTGAAGATATCCCAAAAAACAGCATGTTTCAACAATAAAACGGTGGCGCAGTACTCAGTGACAAAAGTAGAATGAATGAGGTATTATTATTCGATCAAGCCCTTGCTCAAGCCGCATGAAACGAAGACTATTAAACATCAAAGAAGTGTCATCAATGCCAGTGCCAAGGGCGCCTTCACTGGTGTCCTCTCCTGTAGGATCAGAATATTGTCACAACAATATTCCCGCGAAATAAACAACAGTTCTGCGAGACATGTTTACGATACATCAATGATATTCTGCGACAAATCTCAAAGTGACGTAAGGAATGACATACCAGATGAAGACGACAGAAACATGAGTAAAGTGTGACATTTCTGCGACTAACCAATAAAACCTACGAATGATTAAGGCGGTGCTAACTGCAATTTATTGCAAGAACTCAGATCCGAAATTAAAGGGAATCTTAACTGTAAATGAGCTGTAATCCATTATGTAAATGCCTATATAAAGGAAATGAATAGTTCCAAAGATAGAGATGAATTTTTGAGTGCTAAGAAAGTTTTTAGGAGAGAGAAAATATTATTAAGTGAATTGTATTCTTAATTACTGTAATTCTTTTAAGATCATATCAATAAAAAAGGTTCTTAATCTTCAAATTATGTCATAAATTCTTGAGTTGGGTGTAGTGTGGGAATTCCTGCAACTACATTTTGGCGCCCAGAAACAGGGATGAATAGTTGAAAATCATAGCAAAAGTTAGATAAAAGAAAGAAATTATTCAAGAGTTAGAAGAATATCAAGAAAATTGGTGGAAGAAAAGATGGTTGAAATCAAAGATAATCAAAAGAAATTGGAGTGTGATGTAATAACAAAGATGATGATAGATAAGTTCCATGAAGATATTAGAGGAAGGATACACAAGCGATATTTTGAAGGAAAGAAAATCATGTCGGAAGATGAGGCATCACCGCTAAAAGATTGGGAAAAACAGAAAATCACATTCACGGCAGCAGAAATTCCGAAAGAAAATTTAAGTCATACATCTCCATTGGTGATCACGATCTCATTGTACCAACAAGAAAAGAGAAATCAATAAGATCTACGAAGAGTGGGCATGAATAGGACTCGTGGACTCGGGAATTTCTAGTGGATATAATGTTTTACCACACATTCAAGAAAATGGGATACAAAGATGAAGAAATGCTTAGTCCAACATATCATATTCATGGATTTGGAAAATCTCTAACAAAACCTAAAGGTGAAATTGTAGTGCGAATTCCTACGGGGGAAATAGAGACGCAGATAACTTTGTGCGTGGTGGACGTGAAATCACCATATAATATGTTGTTGGGAAGACCATGGATACATGCAATCAAGGATGTATCATCAACTCTACATCAGTGCATAAAGTTTCCTATGCCTAGTGGAATTGGCGAGATTAGAGGAGATGTAGATTATGCAGCGTTGTGTTTCCAAAATGAAGTAAAGAATTGTGAAAATCAAATTCAATTAAAAAACAAAAATGAGAAAAATGAGGAGAGAAGAAAGGAAAGAAAAAGAATTCAAGACTTACATGATAAGATCAGAATAAGGAAAAGGAATATTTAACGATGTATCGCAAGAAAGTGATGAACCGGTGGAGATAATAAAAACACCAACACCAATGGGAGAACATGAAGCCAATTATATTGCAGCAGAACCAACAAAAGAAGTAAATGTTGGAAGTGAAGAAGACCCAAAAATGCTGAAAATTGGAACTAATATGGATGTGGAGGAAGAAGAGCAAACTGTAAACCTTCTCATGAGAATACGAGACATTTTTGCGTGGAATATAGATGAGATGCCTGGAATAGATCCATCTCTATGTGCCATAGATTGGAGATTAACAAAAATTCAAATCACCAATATGGAAGTAGTTCAAAAAAATAAGTGAGACCATTTATGCTCAAGGAAGCAACTACTTTTACTCGAAGATCAAACAAAGAATAAAAAAGAATGATTGATTAATCTCATCCCTCCGAGGTCTAAATTTCTTCTTCGTGCGAGACCACTTTTCATTTTGGATCTAGTATTTATGCTTTTTTGTGTATCCTTTCTAGGGTTTCGCTTTTGAAGATTAGATTGAATTTCTTGAATTTTTGGTTGGATTATTGGACCTTATTTGTTGAATTAGAATAGATTTGTTATTGGGTGTTTATTTTTTTGTTGAATTTGGATGATTTGTTAGTAGATTTGTGTTAATTTGATCATTTGATTGGTGGGTTCAGAGTCATGTACTAATTTAACAAACTTGATGAGGAAACCTAATGATTGATATTGTCACATATGTTTGTTTGAGTTGTGTAATCATCACTTGTTCGGTGTTATGTTGTTTTAGTTTGGTAATATTTACTTCATTTTGTGTTGAACTTGCATTTGATAATGCGCGACCTCTGCCTCCTAAGACCTCGTCCATGCAAGTTCGGAGAGGCAAGCACAGCTAGAGATGCAAGTGTAGCTGGAGATGCAAGTGTAGCAAGGATACCAAGTCGCAGAACCACAAAGCAAAAAGCGAAAACTCCGTGCAATCAAGATGGCACGGAAGTGACAAAGTGTGTGGAATCACTTTGATCCGATATATGTCGCCATTGTCTCGGCAAGAATTGCACTGATAGTAGAATTTGGTCATTCGGGTGAGGTGATTGGGAAGATGTTAGAGGCATGTTTGTTAGAGTGGGACCTTCATGGAGTTTTTACTATTACTCTAGATAATGCATCTAATGATTGTCTTATTGATTATCTAATGGAAGGTGGATCATTATCTAAAGGATCCAATAAGTTAGATGTGCTGCTCATGGTAGTAGTTCCAAAGAAAATAAGGGGATAAGAATTTGCATATTCTATGATTATACTTGTGAAATTTTCTTACTCTATTTCATGAGTTCTTATTTAACCTTAGTGTCATTCATAGAACAATAGACATCTAAATAAATGTTCATTGCCTGTTTTTGGATCCGCAGAAACAAAAAGGTTTGAATTTTATTCTTGATAAGCTATCATCACTGGTCCGTCATTACGTCTTCACTTATCTACTTATGTGCTAGAGGTGTGATAAACACCTAATTTTATATCTAGTATTTATGCTTTCTTTCCAAACACCTTAGGTACTGATGATGCCGAAGAAGTTGATTCAGTTTTTGTGTATTTTTTGGTTTGTAAATTATGTCTCTTTATTGATTGTTTTATTTTGAGTTCCATAGATACTTTGGAGTCATGTGATGAGAAACAATGAAAATTGAAGTATAATGCACTAACTTTGATCTTTACCGATCCTAAGAGTTGATGGACTCGAATCAACGTTGCAAGGATACCTAGGTTATTACAAATTCTGTTAAGTGTCATATGATATGTCTGTGGAGTTTCAAGAACTGAATTTGTAGTACTTCTCTTTAGTCACATATTATGCTCAAGGAAAACAACTTTCCAACTTTTACTCAATCAACCACCTACCTGCTTCATAGGCATATATCAGAACAACAAACACCAGCTTCAGTTCTTTTCCAACAGAACTTAACATGAACTTCTCGTATCTGTACCAAGTCATAGCAGGCAAGTCGTGGGTCTCTACGAGTTTATTTAGAAGATGGGCTGGCAACAGAATTCTGAAGCCGATTCCAACCGAGAAAAGCCAAGGAAGAAACTGAAACTATTGTCGTTCGAATTATCAATGAACTGAAGGGGTTAGATGTAATGGCAGAGCCCTGGTATGTGTGTTCGATGGGTTAGGATCTGTTCGAAGCCTACAACAAAGAGGAATAGGTATGATTACACACATTTGGGCAAGAATGCAGGTAAGAGTGGCAGTTGTTACCATTGAAAATAGGCAATGAACGAATACATTCAGGAAGAGATTTAAGTACAGAAATCAGCAAGGAAAGATGGGTTCTGTCTGGAATTCAAGTTAACAGCAATGAACTTGAGATCGAGGCTGGAAGAGAAGTTAATGTTGCTGCCATTAAAATAGAAAATGAATGGAGGAGAAATTAAAGAGATTGATAGGTGTTTCAGAGACTGTGAGTAATTAAAAATGTTATGGTGTGTGTATGAATTTGCAGGGAAGGAGATTGAAAGATCTTGGGAATCAATGACGAGCTCAATTCTGTATCAACAGTATAACACACACCAGATGTTTGGGAAAAGTCCTGAGTGGCATGTTTTGCAACCAGGTTACAACAGCAGCTCAATCTTGGGTCTGCGATGTTTCTGTGGTCTGTTTGTGAAGATTTAAGAGATGGGTTTTGAGATCGAGAGGCAGGGAAGATACTGGATATTTTAAAGCAATGAGTGCAGTACACGAGAGTTCCTAGACAGCAGGTAGAAGTTTATTTTGAAGCTGATTTGTAGAATTAAGAGATGGTCCAAGTCTACAACCTAGAAGGGATTCGAACTAGATGTTTATTAACAGCAGTATGACTCCAGTATATGAAGTTTTGGTCAAGTTAAGATCAGTCAAAGGAACTAGTGTTGCAACCATGGTTCGATATCTTTATGAGGGTCGTATGGCAGTGGCTAGGAGCATATTTAGGAGTTGAGATAAACATGGAAACAATGGTCGAAGATTACAAGATGAGTTTCAATGGGAAAAGACGTGTATGATGGAATGTGTGCATTACAGGGATTGGTGGTTATGTTGAATGGCAGTGGTACTGGATTCAAGAGTTCAGGTGAAGGTTGATGCTATTGAAGTTATGTTGCAGAGAAGCTACAATAGTGGATACGGAAATGGAGTTAGCCGTGGTTCTGGTGGTCAGTTATAGGGGAGCTAGTAGTTGCAGTTAGCGTGAGATGAAGATAGTTTATTGCTGCAAGGAATGGCGTGCCACCTAAAATGAGCATGGATTATGAAGCTGAGACTGCAGGTGACTGAGAGATGGGCAGAACTGAAGTGTAAGATACTGAGAAGGGATGCAGATAGCTGATGCAAGTTTAAATGAGGTGGACTATGGTTTACCCGTGATTGTACAGGGTTATGAGCAGTGACATTGTATGTGCTGCAGATATATCCAGGGAAGTTACAGAATGCATGAATAAGGCTGCAGAAATTGTGCCAAAGTGAGAAGAAATGGCGAGCCGGTGAGCATAGTTCCGTTTGCCGGATTTCGGAATAGAAAGTGGGGATCGTAAAGATTCAATGAATCATGAAAGGGGTATGAGTCGAATGCAAGAGTTGGCAGCTGGATATATGAGCTACGCGTCACGCTTTTGGGTACGTTTTCGCAAGAAACAAGGAATTGGCTAAAATGATGTTTGTGAATGTTTGAACTGCAGAAAAGTAGAGTTGAGCTCCTGAAATTATACATTTTCCTGGTGACATCTTCCAATGATTCAAGTGGCCTGAGACAATTTTCCGGCAACAAATTCCGGCGACCGGCTACCGGATTCCGGCCAATTTCTGGCCAAAAACCCAGCTTTCCGGCGACGAGTTTTGGGACATATTTTCTACACGGGTTTTCACACATGGTCTTGGTGGACTACTTGGAGATGGACTTTGAGAAGACTAGACCTAATTTTGGAAGGAGTATCCTTTATGGAAATTGAGAAACTTATAAAAGAGAAGACTTTTCTCTAAAAAGGGATCTTTGAATATATCATCTACTACTTTTGTTTCTAGGGTTTGTGAACATGATAGGGTTTCTCTTTCTTCTTGTTATGAACTCCATGAACATGAGCTAGAGTTTTATTATTGGTTATGGAATAGTTGGATTTCACAAAGCATGATTCTTTGATATGATAAATTAGTTTTGTCTCGTATTTATCGTTTATGATTCTCTGAAAATATAGTTACATGATTTGATTGATTGTTTTGTCAAGTTGCAAATTGGTAGAACTTCTAATCACATCTATTGCTAGTTTAGGGTTTATTATACGTAAAAGTGATATTCCTTGAATACAAGTAGCATAAATATGATTATAGTTTGTAGTGATATATTCTTTTGATCATATGTGAATTGTAACCTTTGTTAAATTGAATTAGTGCGCTTACCACGTTCAATTGCTTTGATTGGCCTGATTTCATAGAACTTAATGCTTCTAGGGAATTAAACTTGATTAGTGCTTTTACACGTTAGGTTGTTCTCTTAGATAGAACTCATACTCGCATCTTTTAATGTGTTTGTTGATGACAAAAGGAGATTAGCGGGATATTCTTGCGATCAAGATATTCTAGGGCTTCTGATAAAAGTTGAGATTAAATATCAATTCTACTTATTGTTTTGAAAACATATTTGTGAATGAAGATGAATCCTTAACCAATATTCTCACTACTTTGATTTGCTTATTTCTTTACTTGTTTTTATTTTATTCTAGTATATAAAAATCAGAAAACTCCCGGTATTTTATGTTGGAAACCGAAACAACGAGACAACCTAGACCTCTCTGTGGGATCAATCCTTTCTTGCCCTTGCTATATTTATATTTTGAGTAGTAAGAAAGTGTAAATTATTTTTGACGCATACGACATCGATCAAATTTTGGCTCCGTTGCCGGGGAGGCAACGGTTGTCAACTGTTTTTGGTTTCTTATTTTTGTATTGTTTTGTTTTTTATTTTTTTTATTTTTTTATTTTCTGGTTTTGACATAGTTATGAGAACTCTTGTTTCAGGTACTTATTATGGACGGAGCATATTGGAACAATGGGTACGGTTATCAACCTCAACAACATTATGACAACTATTTTCCTTTGAATATTTCTTCGAGTTTGGTAGATGATATGCAACAATTTATGGTGAGCATGGAGTCAATTTGTAGACAACCAAGCGTGGAACCAATCTCATCGACCGAAGTAAGTAATTCTACCTTTTCCTTGTCGAATGAGTTTTATCAACAAATGGAAACCTATTTTCAGAATTTGGATGGATCACTCCAAGAGCTTCAAAAAGGTGTTTCCCACTTAAGACAAGGCATTGATGAATAGAAAGAGAACATGCACAATTCGGCGAAAGACCAATCTTTTGGAAGTAGTAACCCATCTTATGTTAACTATGATAGTGACGATGATGATTGTGTTGAAAAGGACCAACCTTTGGAGATATTTGATGACATTAGTGTAGTTGACTCAACTCTTGATCTTTATAATGATCAAGCACCTATTCAAAAGGTACATGAGGATGATGAAACTAATGTTTTTCAGAATTTTGCAACATGGTTTGAGTCTAATGAAGAGGAGTATGTTGAGAATGTGACCGATATAACCAATATTGTGGAAGACCCAATTGAACTTGTGAATGATTGTAATGAAGATGTTGATGCCGAGACTCCGGTTAAGGCAGAAACGGATGAAGAATGGTTGCAAAGTTTGATAGAGGACCATGATATACAAGAGGTGAATAGTTCACTTGAGTTTTTCAAGGATGAAGAGGATGCCGTGCTAAAAGAAATTGTGATAGGTTCGTCTAACCCTTTGCATATTGTTTCTTCTCCTTTACCTCTTATTGGTTTGAATTTATGTGCTTCGAAAACATTGTTGACTGACTTTGTTTCTCGATTTCCTCCATTAGAAAAACTTGATTCTCATACTATGCAGGTTTTGGAACAAGAAACCGTGGAAGTACCCGACTTCTATATTCTTTATGCACTTCCAAGTGTGGACAAGAATAAGTGTGGGGGAAGCTTTTATCGGTTAATAGCTTCGTTTCTATTTTTATATTACTAATATTTGTGTGAAGATAGTGTTTGCAAAACAGGTACTATGGGTGGATCCCCAACTTTTCCGATTATTGGTGTATGGGGAATTCAACTTGCATGTCGGGCCGTCGACTTTAAAACAAGCGCTTAGTGGGAGGCAACCCACCGGTTTTGTATCTCTTATCTTTATCCTATTGTTTTTTATTTTATTTTTGTTTATTTATTTTTTATTGTTTTCATATTTGCATCCCCATGTTTAATTTCATTAAGTCCATAATCTATCTTAGAAGAGAATTATGATGAATACCTTTTCGTCAGAAAATTTCAGACTGCGCGTAGTATAGTCCAGAGACCATAACTGTCAGACCGTTTATCATAACACTGTGAAATTTTGACAATGTGCAGAAAACACGTAGGTGAACAACTTTTGTGAAATGGAGTTTTTCCAAATTCCTTACCAATTTGTACAGTTTTTGCGTTTTATTTGCTATTACGTCAGAATTCAGAACTTTCGGTTTTACACATTGAGGACAATGTGCAGTTTAAGTGTGGGGGAGCATTTATATGTTTGTATAGTTTGTTTTATGCCTTTAAAAAAAACAGAAAAATAGAAAAACCAAGAAAAAATTTGTGCTTTTTGAACTCCGAAATCTAGAAACTTGTGCCTTTAGGATGACACCATTAGTGGATGGAACCATTTTGAATGCAGGAGTTGAGGAACCAATTAACTAAAAGGGACGAACATAGATGAAATTACAAATAATATGATAGTTGTTACCATATCTCGGAATATCACCATATCACATTCTATTTTTATTTTTCCATATTTATCTATTGTTCTCTAAGTGTTTTTGTGGGTCACTAAACATCGACTTGTTATTAGTGCTAGGATGAAATAGAGTGATTGAGTTACTATAAAGAAAAAGAAAAAAAAAAAAAAAAAAAAAAAAAAGACCGACCAATTAGACCAAACGGAATAAATGACACTTGGGAATAGCAGTATGTGTGAAACGTTGTCCCTGTCTCCGTCGCCTAAACAAGCGTGGAATGCAGGATCCAAGGCAACTATCATGTACTTGCTGACAAGAAGCATGCGCTTGGATCCAAAAGATCTAATCATGCTGTCTAAAAAAAAAAAAATGAACAAGAAAATAAAAAGAAAATAAAGTTTTATATTTGGTTGAATAAAGTCACTTCTGGTTCCCCTGTATATGCCAGTGAGTTGATGTAGAATTCAAACCAGTAGCTCAATCCAATAGGATGCATAGGTTCATCTTGGCAGTGACCTTCAGACAGATATGGGATACATCGATCACTTGTGAACATTCGCTAACATCTACATCTGTATCCATCTTCTTAATCTTTTCATTGTGATTGTGGTTTGTTAGTTTCCGAGTATTGTGGCTTGTTCGACTATCTAATTAGAGTTTATTTACTAATATATGAACTAAATTTGCGCAAGGTACCTCCTCCTGTAGTCATTTTGGGATTCGTTCATTGATTTGTCACAAATAGACGGAGTTGGAAATATAGGTTTTGTAGGTATATCTCTAGTAAACCTTCACGAGACTATAAATCGTCCACTAGGGACACCTAGGGGTTTAAAGGCTTGTTATTTATGCTAAAAGTGACCGTATCCTCAACGAGACGGAGTTGTATGTACGTTTTAGAATTGTTTTGTTTGATTTGCTCAAGGACTAGCAAAGTCTAAGTGTGGGGGAATTTGATAGGTGTGATAAACACCTAATTTTATATCTAGTATTTATGCTTTCTTTGCGAGTTTTCATGGAAATTATGTCTCTTGTGTTTGCTTTTGAGTTCCATTGGTACTTTGGAGTCATGTGATGAGAAACAATGAAAATTGAAGTATAATGCACTATTTGGCGATCCTAAGAATTGATGGACTCGAAGCGTGGCAAGGATACCTGGTTACAAAGTGTCGGATACAAGAACTGAAGTAGTCACATATTATGCTCAAGGCAGCCACTACTTTTACTCAGTGCCACCTGCTTCATAGGCATATATCAGAACAACAAACACCAGCTTCAGTTCTTTTCCTCCAGAACTCAACATGAACTTCTCGTATATGTACCAAGTCATAGCAGGCAAGTCGTGGGTCTCTACGAGTTTATTTAGAAGATGGACTGGCAACAGAATTCTGAAGCCGATTCCAACCGAGAAAAGCCAAGGAAGAAACTGAAACTATTGCCGTTCGAATTATCAATGAACTGAAGGGGTTAGATGTGATGGCAGAGCCTTGGTATGTGTGTTCGATGGGTTAGGATTTGTTCGAAGCCTACAGCAAATAGGAATAGGTATGATTACACACATTTGGGCAAGAATGCAGGTAAGAGTGGCAGTTGTTACCATTGAAAATAGGCAATGAACTAAGACATTCAGGAAGAGATTTAAGTGCAGAAATCAGCAAGGAAAGATGGGTTTTGTCTGGAATTCAAGTTAACAGCAATGAACTTGAGCTCGAGGCTGGAAGAGAAGTTAATGTTGCTGCCATTAAAATAGAAAATGAATGGAGGAGAAATTAAAGAGATTGATAGGTGTTTCAGAGACCGTGAGTAATTAAAAATGTTATGGTGTGTGTATGAATTTGCAGGGAAGGAGATTGAAAGATCTTGGGAATCAATGACGAGCTCAATTCTGTATCAACATTATAACGCACACCAGATGTTTGGGAAAAGTCCTAAGTGGCATGTTTTGCAACCAGGTTACAACAGCAGCTCAATCTTGGGTCTGCGATGTTTCTGTGGTCTGTTTGTGAATATTTAAGAGATGGGTTTTGAGATCGAGAGGCAGGGAAGATACTGGATATTTTAAAGCAATGAGTGCAGTACACGAGAGTTCCTAGACAACATGTAGAATTTTATTTTGAAGCTGATTTGTAGAAGTAAGATATGGTCCAAGTCTACAGCCTAGAAGGGATTCGAACTGGATGCTTATTAACAGCAGTATGAATCCAGTATATGAAGTTTTGGTCAAGTTAAGATCAGGCAAAGGAACTAGTGCTGCAACCATGGTTCGATGTCTTTATGAGGGTCGTATGGCAGTGTCTAGGAGCAGATTTAGGAGTTGAGATAAACATGGAAACAATGGTCGAAGATTACAAGATGAGTTGCAATGGGAAAAGACGTGTAGGATGGAATGTGTGCATTACAGGGATTGGTGGTTATGTTGAATGGCAGTGGTGCTGGATTCAAGAGTTCAGGTAAAGGTTGGTGCTGTTGAAGTTATGTTGCAGAGAAGCTACAACAGTGGATACAGCAATGGAGTTATCCGTGGTTCTGGTGGTCAGTTATAGGGGAGCTAAAGTGGAGCTAGCAGTTGCAGTTAGCGTGAGATGATGATAGTTTATTGCTGCAAGGAATGGCGTGCCACCTAAAATGAGCATGGCTTATGAAGCTGAGACTGCAAGTGACTGAGAGATGGGCAGAACTGAAGTGTAAGACGCTGAGAATGGATGCAGATAGATGATGCAAGTTTAAATGAGGTGGACTATGGTTTACCTGTGATTGTACAGGGTTATGAGCAGTGACAGTGTATGTGCTGCAGATATATCCAGGGAAGTTACAGAATGCATGAATAAGGCTGCAGAAATTGTGCGAAAGTGAGAAGAAATGGCGAGCCGGTGAGCATAGTTCCGGTTGCCGGATTTCGGAATAGAAAGTGGGGATCGTAAAGATTCAATGAATCATGAAAGGGGTATGAGTCGAATGCAAGAGTTGGCAGCTGGATATATGAGCTACGCGTCACGCTTTTGGGTACGTTTTCGCAAGAAACAAGGAATTGGCTAAAATGATGTTCGTGAATGTTTGAACTGCAGAGAAGTAGAGTTGAGCTCCTGAAATTATACATTTTCCTGGTGACATCTTCCAATGATTCAAGTGGCCTGAGACAATTTTCCGGCAACAAATTCCGGCGACCGGCTACCGGATTCCGGCCAATTTCTGGCCAAAAACCCAGCTTTCCGGCGAAGAGTTTTGGGACATATTTTCTACACGGGTTTTCACACATGGGCTTGGTGGACTACTTGGAGATGGACTTTGAGAAGACTAGACCTAATTTTGGAAGGAGTATCCTTTATGGAAATTGAGAAACTTATAAAAGAGAAGACTTTTCTCTAAAAAGGGATCTTTGAATATATCATCTACTACTTTTGTTTCTAGGGTTTGTGAACATGATAGGTTTTCTCTTTCTTCTTGTTATGAACTCCATGAACATGAGCTAGAGTTTTATTATTGGTTATGGAATAGTTGGATTTCACAAAGCATGATTCTTTGATATGATAAATTAGTTTTGTCTCGTATTTATCGTTTACGATTCTCTGAAAATATAGTTACATGATTTGATTGATTGTTTTGTCAAGTTGCAAATTGGTAGAACTTCTAATCACATCTATTGCTAGTTTAGGGTTTATTATACGTAAAAGTGATATTCCTTGAATACAAGTAGCATAAATATGATTATAGTTTGTAGTGATATATTCTTATGATCATATGTGAATTGTAACCTTTGTTAAATTGAATTAGTGCGCTTTCCACGTTCAATTGCTTTGATTGGCCTGATTTCATAGAACTTAATGCTTCTAGGGAATTAAACTTGATTAGTGCTTTTACACGTTAGGTTGTTCTCTTAGATAGAACTCATACTCGCATCTTTTAATGTGTTTGTTGATGACAAAAGGAGATTAGCGGGATATTCTTGCGATCAAGATATTCTAGGGCTTCTGATAAAAGTTGAGATTAAATATCAATTCTACTTATTATTTTGAAAACATATTTGTGAATGAAGATGAATCCTTAACCAATATTCTCACTACTTTGATTTGCTTATTTCTTTACTTGTTTTTATTGTATTCTAGTATATAAAAATCAGAAAACTCCCAGTATTTTATGTAGGAAACCGAAACAACGAGACAACCTAGACCTCTTTGTGGGATCGATCCTTTCTTGCCCTTGCTATATTTATATTTTGAGTAGTAAGAAAGTGTAAATTATTTTTGACGCATACGACATCGATCATGTCCCAAAGATAGTTTTCCCTTGCCAGATATTCCGCAACTGGTGGAATCTGCAGCAGGAAATGATCGAATATCTTCGTTAGATGGATACAAGGGCTATAATCAAATCCCACTTGCAGAAGAATATCAAGAACATACTGCATTCTTTGCTCCCAGAGGATTATATTGCTACACAAAGTTGCCTTTTGGGTTAAGAAATGCAAGAGCAACTTACCAAAGGATGGTGGAAAAAGTGTTCGAAAAATGGATACATAAAACTTTAGAGGTATATGTGGATGATATGTTGGGAAAAAGTAAAGAAGCTAAAAATCATGTGCAGGATTTAAGGGAAATTTTTGATCAGATGCGGCTTTTTAATATCAAGGTAAATCCTGAGAAATGTACTTTCGGAGTATCATCTGGGAAATTCTTGGGATATATTGTATCAAAGGAAGGAATACAAGTTTATCCTTAAAAGGTGCAAGCAATTCGAGATATGCCAACTCCAGAAACAATAAAAGATGTGAAAAAATTGAATGGACTTTTAGCCTCATTAGGCAGATTCATTTCGCGGTCATCAGATAAATGCAAGCATTTCTTCAACATACTAAAGAAGGGAACAAAATTTAAATGGACAAATGAATGTGAGAAAGCTTTTCAAGGAATTAAAGAATATTTGATGAATATATCCATTTTACAGAAGGCTGAACCAGGAGAAGAATTGTTGATGAACCTTGCGACAACTCAACATGCTTTAAGCGCAGTACTTTTGCGAAATGACGCAGGAGTTGAAAAACCAATTTACTACATCAGCAAAACATTCAATGCTGCGGAGAAAAACTATTCAAAGATTGAAAAGCTAATTCTGGCATTAGTTTATGCGGCATCTAAACTTTTCATATATTTCCAAGCACATAAAATCAAAGTACTAACAAAAGTACCAATTGAGTCAGTAATGAAAATTTCAAAAAGATAAGGCAGAGTTGAAAGATGAAACGCACAAGTGGGGCATTTTGAAATCCAATACGCAATTTTATCCTCGCCAAAATCTCAAATTTTCGCAGATTTTCTCGCAGAATTTCCTTTGGAGGATGATGAAGCTGTAGAAGACATGATGGATATAGAAGAAGAATACGGGGATCCAAGAGATCTTTTAACAGAACCAAATAGGTGGGAGATATTAGTAGATGGATCATCCAACGGAGAAGGAAATGGAGTGGGAGTCGTTTTTATTTCACCAGAAGGTGCAAAAATGGCATTTGCATTCCGATTAGAATTTGAATCTACAAATAACGAAATAGAATATGAGGCTGTAGTGCATGCTCTAAGATTTGCAATAGAGATGAAGGTAGAGAATACAAGAATTACCAGTGATTCGCAATTGATTATTCGCCAAATCGAAGGAGAATACGCAACCAACGATATAACTTTGAAAAAATATAAGAAACTTGTTGAAGAATTATCTGCGAAAATTCCAAAACTCAAGTGGAGGCATATTTCAAGAAGAGATAATAGGCTCGCAAATGCTTTTGCGTTTATATCAAGTATGATGGTAGACCCAACTGCGAGAAATATAAAAATACAAACACTCATAGCACCTTCAATTAATAAAGAAGAGGAAGAGGAAGCTGAGGCAATGGTAGTAGAAAATAATGGCGAAGAATCAAGTCGAATTATCGCAGATTGGCGTGCATAAATTCATGCATATCTAGCAAGGGGAGAGGTACCAAGAAACATATTAGAAGCACATAAATTAAAAAGTAGAGCAACAAATTATGAATTAAGAGATGGGATATTGTATCGAAAATCTTTAAATGGGCCTTCCCTCAGATGTTTGACACAAGAAGAAGGAAAACAAATATTAAAAATGTTACATAGTGGGGATGCTGGTAATCACAGCGGCGGAAGATCTTTAGCATATAGAACTAAATTGCAAGGTTATTACTGGCCATACATGCATGAAGATGCAAAGAATTTATCAAGAAGTTGCGAAGAATGTCAGCGATTTGCAAAACGAATACATGCACCCGGTGAAACATTAACATCCTCAAAAAATGTTTGGCCATTTGGAAAGTGGGGTTTAGATATTGTGGGACCATTTGTACCAGGAACAGGGCAAAAGAGATATCTAATTGTCACGACAGATTACTTCAAAAAATGGGCAGAAGTTAAAGCAGTACAACATATTCGCGATAAGGACATTTTTACATTTATATTTGAAAACATCATTTGCAGATTCAGAATTCCTGCGCAGTTGGTGTCAGATAATGGAAAACAATTTGAAGGACAAAATATAGAGATGTTACTTAATGCATTCAAGATAAAATGCGGAAAATCGACTCCTTTATACCTGCAAGCTAATGGTCAAGCTGAGGCAACTAACAAAACAATCGCAGATATCCTCAAAAAGAAGTTAGAAGGGCATCATAGAACATGGTGTCAACGAGTTCATAATGCAGTTTGGGATTATAATACAACACGAAGAGAAGCAACTGGGGTATCACCTTTTTGTTTAACATATGGAGTCGAGGCGGTATTACCAACAGAAGTTGCTATTCCTACAACAAAAAGAGAAGCTTGGGAAAAGAATCTTAGTGCTAGTATGATTCTAGACAAACTTGATGAGGTAGAAGAGAGGAGAGAAAAAGAATTACAACATATGGAGAACTACCATCGCAGATTAGCTCGCGAATATAATAAGCGAGTAAAGAAGCGTGAATTCCAAGTTGGAGATTTAGTTCTGCGAGAAACACCAGAATATCAGTGAGAAAATGGAGGAAAATTAGCGAAAAAATGGGACGGGCCATATATTATCAAAGAAATAATTGGAACTGGAGCATATAAGTTAATGGATCCAGAAGGAAGAGATATGGGTCAAAGACTTGGCAGACCATGGAATAGACAATATCTAAGAAAATATTATCAATAAAGGTTTGAAAGACTAAGATAATTGGATTATACGCAAGCAATTGCGAGAGAATAAAAGAGATAATTCGCAAGAACAAAATTGGAAAAATACAATGCAATTTTTCGCAATAATTTGCGAGATAATTAAGAATTTTAAATGAAAATGCATAAGATGGGCGCAAATCGCCTAAAAACATATAAATAATGGGACGATCCTTTATGGCGTACACCTTAGTTCGCGGATTCTATTCCGTAAGAGGCAATGACCTTAAAGTACGTCATAAGGGGGGTATCTCTTTGCATGACTATGGGAAAGGCTATACTGCTGCTGGAACCTAGTCATGGAGATTTGGGATTATAGAAAATCCATATAGGAGAGATAACTTGGATTCCCAACTATATAAGGTTATACCCTGGTTGGGCGCCCGAGAGTTTCTCCTAAGGAATGCAAAGTATGATCAAGGCGCTGAGGTACACGGTTGAGCTGTGGGTGCCCGGGACGGATGAACCTACCCTGGATATCCATGGAAAGTCTTGACTTACGATGTGTTCGGCCCGAAGAAAACCACACTAGGGTGTAGTCTCGTAACTATAAGCCATATAGGTATAAAGGATAAGAGGCTACGAAAACAACTGGTTGTTTCTAGAACCGGATGGGAGGAGCTAGTCTTGTATGGCAGAAGTACGTCTCCTTGAAGGGGAAACCAGGGGGAGAGATAAGGGCAATACCCTCCATTAGGGAGTTGTGTATCAAAAAAGACGACAATGTCATGGGACTTTATATTCGCAAGAATATTTAGGCCCGTCATATTATCGCGTGACACAGACAACAATGTCATGGGACTTTATATTTGCAAGAATATTTAGGCCCGTCATATTGGCGCATAATAGGCCAAAAAGCCAAAAAAGAAATGATAAGATGAGATCAATGGGTTTTTGCGATAAGAACAAAAGACGAGATAAATGAAATCAATGATAAGAGGATATAAATCGCAAAAACGTCCTGCGATTTCATCGAAAAGACGCCAATGTCATGAGTCATAAAAAGCAAAGAGAGATTAATCTCGCAATATGGCTTAGACTTATCATATTGTTGCAGAGATCAAAATAAATGATAAGACAAGATCAATGGATTATTACATGTAAAAGTAAGAATGTCCTGCGATCTTTTCGCATAAAAGTGGCACAATAAGACCTTTAACTAGGAAGGCGAAATAAGACCACAAGAGAGATTATATTTGCGAAGCATATAACAGATTTTTCGCAGCATTATTCGCGATAATTCATTTATCATATTGCAGATTGATAAAAAGAGGCAAGTATATGGGATTTCTTACAATGGTAACATATTACATACTTAACAAAGAAGATTATAAGGGGCAAATATGGGGATTATAAAACAATATTTCATTATCTTCCTTGAGAAGAATCAAGATAGTAAAAAGAAGATAATCAAGTTACAAGAATTTGCGAAGCTTAGATTCAGATTAATAAAAATATATCATCAGAAAAAGATGATGGAGTTACAAAAACTGCAATGTTTCGCAAAAGAGATTCAGAAATTACAATCATTCGCATGACAAGGAAAAGAACAAGATATTTCGCAAGAATATAAAACTTCAAAGAATATTCTTCCCTAATTTTATCATTCTTGTTCGCTACTATTATCTTCACCAGCGACATATTTTTCAGTTTGGGTTTCTCCATCACTAGCGATTGTTTTGTGAGGAGGATTTTGTTCTTCTGCTTCTTTATGAGGATTTTATTCCTCTTCTCCATCATTAGCGATTGCCTTTTGAGAAGGATTTTGTTCTTCTGCATCATTGAGAGGCTTTTCTTCTTCTTCTATTTCTTTAGGTGGGTTTTGTTCATCCTCAGAAAAATCTTCTTCATTACTTGAATAATTTAGATCTTCATCTATGAGACGAGGGACTTCATTATTATCTATCTCCAAGGGTTTGATCTTCATAGGAGGTAAAGAATGAGAGAATAGAACATTGTTTACGAGAACCTCAGCGCCTAAATGAGCCTTACGGAGATAATTCTTTTCCCGATTTCTGATCTCTATATCTTTGAAGTATTCAAGATAGTCAAATCTTCTTAATGCTCTGTTGCGGGAGTTAGAAAGCGCGATATTCTTTTTGCGAAGTTTGGCCAACCTCATAGACAGATCAGAAATTGAAGCTTGAAGATGCTTCTCAGATTCTGCAGAAGAAAAATTACATATTAGATGGAATTCTCGCAAGAAATAAGATGGGAAAATACAATGAAATAATTAATAGATGAGGCAGTCAAAATGACTACCTTCCTTTTGTGAGGATAAAGTTTGAATTATGTTAAGGAAGCAATTCTTCCATTGATTCATGGTATCATCGAAAGTATCACCAACTTTACCTTTCAAACGAGATTTTATACTTTTTTCTTTAGAAAGAAGATAAGTATTTTCTTCTTTTAAGGAGGAATGGGAGTTCTTCAGTAGAGCATAGTCATCTTTGAGACTGTTGACTTTTACGCTCAGAGCTAATCTACCTTTTATAAGTTTCTCTTGTTCAGCGACAGATGATTCGGTTATCTTTTTAAGCTCATCTTTCAATACATGAAGAGATTGCTTTTGGTTGTCACACAACTTTTGAAGATTACTCAATTGCTGCGAATAAACCATTGTTTTACTCACAAAGCTACGTTTCTCTTGAGATAGGGTTTTGTTTTCATCTAATAAAGATTCCACCCTCAAATTAGTCTGATTTAGCGAATATAAAAGTTGAGTGGCTTCATTACTTAGGCGATCTCGTTCACAAATTAGCTGATTATTATCATTCTTAAGATTATTTATCTCGTCAATTGAATATGTGTGAAGAGTATTCAATCTATCAAATTGATTCTTCCAAGACTCTTTCCCAATGCGGGCCTCATCAGCGATTGTTTCCCATTCAAGTATCTTCAATAATTGGTTATGTTTTGAAGCTAAATATGCATCAACAAATAAATAAAGAAAAATTGAGTACATAGAAAACAAAGAATTACTGAGGCAAAAACAGAGGCAAGAAAGTTATACCTTTCAGATCATCATTTCTGCTGCGAAGATTTTCGCAGAGTCAATTCGCAATTGCGAAGCTTATGGTCGAGAAGTTCACATTCTAAAGTTTTTGCTTGAAGATTCTTCTTCAAGGTTTCAATTTCACTTTCTAAAGAAGTTAGCTTAGATGAAGAACCGCAGGATCCGAGATGCTTGCTTAGAATCATATAAATATCCTGTCTCGCAGGATCTGTAGAAGATTTCATAGCATCGTTCAAAATTTCAGATAATATTTGAAAAGCAGCTTCAACCCCTGTTGCTATTTCTTGAGAAGAAGGAAGAGAAGTATAGGAAGAGGTTTTGGCGACAGTAACTTGAAGATTAGAATCATTCGCGGTAATAGGAGTGGAAGAAGGAACTTGATTAGTCGCAGTTACAGTCTCATTCACCGCAACATCCTTCATCGCAACTTCATTCACCACAGATTCATTTACCGCAGTTTCATTTACCATAGTCTCATTCACCACAGTTTCATTAATCGCAGGATAATTGGCTGCTGATTCATTCACTTTAGTTCCAGCCATCAAAGATTCATCCATCACAACTTTTAAAATATTGATGGAAGTATTAGCATCAATAATTTCATTTGGAATTGATAAAGAAGTAGTATTGGTGTTAATATTGGAATTTACGCGAGGAGAAGGAGAAGATTTATCTTGCGGCGGAACAGGGTCTGCAGGCAAAAAATCAAGAATATCCACTTCATCTGGAAGAGCTTTAATTTGACGAGAACGCTTAAGAGGTCTAGAAATATTTTCTTCACCCTGTGAATAATAATGTAGATAAGAAACAGAGGCAACAATATTGTTATTTCAAAGAAATAAGTGTTTCTTACTACCTTATCATTCTCAGATCTTTTCGCCTTTCCAACACGCCTTTTCTGAGGAACTTTAGGGTTAGGGTTTTTGACAGTAATCTTAGTCTGAGAAGTAGTGTTACTGAAAAAGATAATATAAAATATGGGGATTATAAATCAGGCGATAGAGATGATAAAACATGAACAAAATAAATTTCAAGATAAGAACATACCTTTGAGTCTCCATTAAAGCAGCAGCAGGAAGGATATTAGGAAAGAAAAAGTTGCAGACGAAAAAGAAAGAAGTTGAAGAAAAGATAGAAGGTGAAAGAAAACTTTTCCTTGAGTGGGACATCTATTTATAGATGAAGGATGGATAATCGGGTTAATCGGTAAAAAAGTGAGGATTGACACGTGCCAACGGTAAAGCGTAAAATAGGGAACTTTGTCGGGTAAAAAAAAAAAGGAGTTGAGGCAAATCAACAAAACTTAAATTCTCATGATCTTTATCTTCTTCGCAGAAAATATATGAGAAGAGGCAAGATGTAGGATCAGAATATTGTCACAACAATATTTCTGCGAAATAAACAACAGTTCTGCGAGACATGTTTACGATACATCAATGATATTCTGCGACAAATCTCAAAGTGACATAAGGAATGACATACCAGATAAAAACGATAGAAACATGAGTAAGGTGTGACATTTCTGCGACTAACCAATAAAACCTGCGAATGATTAAGGCGGTGTTAACTGCGATTTATCGCAAGAACTCAGATCCGAAATTAAAGGGAATCTTAATTGTAAATAAGCTATCATGAGCTGTAATCCATTATGTAAATGCCTATATAAAGGAAATGAATAGTTCCAAAGAGAGAGATGAATTTTTGAGTGCTAAGAAAGTTTTTAGGAGAGAGAAAATCTTATTAAGTGAATTGTATTCTTGATTACTGTAATTCTTTTAAGATCATATCAATAAAAAAGGTTCTTAATCTTCAAATTGTGTCATAAATTCTTAAGTTGGGTGTAGTGTGGGAATTCCTACAACTACATCTCCAGAAGCTGCTTCAACATCCTCTCCGGAAGACGCTTCAACGTCCGAGCCGCTTCAACATGATTTTCTGAAGCTATATCAACGTTCTCTTTGAGAGTTACTTTAACATATTTTTCAGAAATTGCTTCAGCAGCCTTTTAAAGATACCCCTCATGATAGGGCTTGTCCATATCATAGTCGAGGATTATGACATCGTCGTGAATAGTTTGAGATCCCAACCAACTGTATGCCTAATCTACCTGGGGCCAATTGCCATCATGTTAGGGAAACGCTCACATGGATGCCTCTTGAACGTAACATGTTCTAAGGAAAGGCCGACCTATCTCTCCTGGTAACATCTAACTTTGTCTCATAAGTTTTATCTTTATTTGTCACCATCTAGTGCTTACCCCGCAATAGTGTAACTATTACGTGCTAAGCAGGGGACTTATTGTTGATGGTGGTTTTTAGTTCAAGGATAAAATTATAAAACAGTATTTAATGCGATGTCACCCTGCAAGGGGTAAAGCCATTTGAAAAGTGACGAGTGCAAAAAACCCTCCTCACTCATTGATCAATTCCATATATATATGAAATTCACTTAGAATGGTGCGTGTATTAGCAATCCAAAATATTCTATGAATTCTACTTTTGCAAGCATTACCAACTAATGCATGACTTTCCTAGTATTTGTATATGTTATGTTTCCAGCCGAACTCTCATCATTGACATGAAATGACGATTAAGTGTTCACTCTCAGCAGAGTAGCATGAATCTCCCGAAGTGCCAGTATTGAAACCTGCATGAAAATACCCACACAAGCTACGTCACTCTCTGATAAAGAGAATATCGTGTCGACGGGATTTTAATTAAAGACGGCTCGATCGAACATGTTTAATCTCCTTAAGGGAAATCTAGACTGTCCACATCAGTCTCAGAAAGGATCACGGCCACACAATTTGGCAGCGCAATTCAACAAGCCTAGCCAAACCATGGTAGAAATAGGAAACCATCATGATGACTGTCGGCGGGCCCACTAACGCCCCAACTGATCGGACCATGACTAAGTACATCCCAATATTGTCAAACGCTAACCCTAAGTAGGGTGGTCGCGTTGTTTGGAAGAAACTCGAACGAGCATATACTGTTCAAAATGGTCTCAGAAGCATCACGAACGTCCAACTTTTCCAGCCTGGTTGTACGGCTTCGATTCTCTTACGAACAGTTAAGGAAGTGCCGGCATGATCATTGGTGGGCCTACTAGTGCCCTATTCGATCGACTTGCATGCGGCCTAGTTGGATGGCTTGGATCGCATCTCGAGCGATCAAAGAAGTGCCAATGTGTTCACCGTCGGCCCAATTTCTCCCATGGTCAATCGACCTATCCACGATAAATCCAGGACATATAAAGTCGTTTGCTCAAAGTAGCATGAACGCGCTACTTTAAGAATCCCTAAAATCACTTTAAAGAATTGAACAACTACCGCAAATCGATCACGGCCATCCAAATTCGCCGGCCGAATTGAGTGGCTTAGATTTAACTGTAGGTGACCCATGGGATGTCAGCATGCTCGCTGGCAACCCACCTTTGTACATAGTCGATCGACCTACTCAAACCCAAACGCAGCGCCTCGAATCGCTCGCTCAAAAGGGAGTTGACCGATCGGCCTCCAAACCCTAAAAATTGCGTCAACAACATTAAACACCTGCTATAAATCGATCACAACCATACAACTTCGCTATCTTAGTCGGACGGCGTAGATTTATTCTCAGAAAATTAACAAAGTAGTGTTATGACCGTTGGTCATTACTCCTCCACAGGGAGTGATCGACCAGGTGGTAGTTCGCCCATAGGGCACTCGAACAATCACCCAAAGTGGTCGATCGTGCTACCCTTTTAAGACGCTTATCTATGACTTATTCAATCAGGCTCTAAAACAATGATGCAACATGCACATTGATGATTTTGAGATGCTTGCTTAAAAGCGATGCTTCACATGCATCGAATACATACGATATTCCATAAATATCGGCTTCATAAATAACTTAGTTATTTAAACTAGAAACACCATGTGTTATTCTTTGCGGAAAGTCCCACGACTTGGCCCACCTACTCGAGACATCAAATATGTCACAAACTGGGGGATACTTACTAGGGTATTGGTCTGACAGTTTATAGCGTGCAGTGTGCAATGCGCCCATTATGAGAAAGTGTTAGAAAATACGGACGGTCAGCAGTAATGAGAGTAATGGGTGAAAGAGTGATCGATTTTCCCTCATAGTGAAAACGTGACGATCACCACCACCTACACAACCCCACTACTCCATTGATCAATCTCCTCCACTTCCTACGAGATTAGAGGTTTGCGCTCAATGACTTGTATAAATAGGCTTTCAACTTATTTCAACAACAACACAAAAAAAAGAACACAAGTAGACATAAACCATTTTCTGATACGCAAGTCATAAACAGCCATACCTTCAACATCCTGATCTCAAACACCTTCTTCGCTTCCCTCCCTAAGATCAACCCTTCTCTTTCACCTTGTGACCGAATTGAATCTGGAACGACCATTTCTTGTTTTAGGCCAGAGTCTTACAGGTTGATCTCTCGAATCTAAAGTACTCATGTGCAGTGCATTTGTTTAGGATTTAGATTCGTTTCTTATCAAAACACCCAAATTTACCAAAAATAGCAGAATCAGTTTTTACCCTCAAACACTATCATTTTCCATTTGCAAACACTCTATAGACATAATATCATAAAAACATTTCCCAGTATAGTAATCGACCAAGTCATTTAAAACCGCAGTTTCAAGATCATCGACATAGCAATCCAACTTACCATTCCCAATTTCCACGAAAATGTCTACAACATCCTTGACCAAACTCCAATCGATTTTATTTCCCTCGTGTTTTAGATTAACCAACGTAATAACAACATCTTTGACATTCACTTTCATCTTCTCATACACAATTTCGCGAAAGAAATCAAACCCAACATCTTTCAGTGAAGGAAGTCCTATTAGATTAGTATAATGGTGATCCATATAATTGAAATACCGAACAAGCTTAGTTACCATGACTTTGTGATTTTCCCACCTCTTAACGAGTTCTTGCAACATAGATACATCGGCGTCATCATGCTTCTTTAGAATAGATGGTAAAACTTTAGAATTCAAGTATTTGTTAGGGTTATTTAACGTTTGGTACCCAGCAAATGTCCAACACCTAGCTTTGGTACCCAATATTTGAAAAATTAAGGCTTGATACCTAGACTTGACATTGACCGTTATGTTCCTTGTTTGACCTGGTTAGTTTTTATTTTTTAATTCTTTTATTATCAATAATAATTGACACTTTTACAAATTTACCCTTGGACTAAAATCAACAGTTAGAGAGAGAAAGTGACTTGCATAGATATGATCAGCTAATATAAGAGCACGAACTAATCCAAGACTTTGATTCTCAAACACTAGAAAAAGTATACCCAATTATATACTCTTCGTATAACACACAATGAACCCCACCTTCAAAGTTCAGGAAGTTTAATTGTTCTCATCTCTAATTACTTTAATTAACCCAATACCCTAATCTCAAACTCCCCCTTTTATTCAATTAAATCAAACAACATACATATAGAAATCTAAGGGTTCGCTGTGAAATGATAGGATTTTTTGTTTATTTAGATCGGGTTTCTTACACCTCTCTAAGATAACAAAAAATTAAAAAAAACCTGGTACAAAAAAGAATTACAGATAAAGGAAATCAACAGGAGTCTAAGAATCAACGGAGGGTTGGGTTTGTGTAAAGTTTTGAATTTGGAGTAGAGATTGAACTAGAGATGAAATAGAATTCTCAAATTGATTATCTTCTTCTTTTGGTAATAAAAAGTCCCTCTTTTTGGTTATGATTCAATGGGTGAGGTTTCTGCTCGGAACGAAGAGGAGGCAGAAGATAAGGGTTTACATTGGGGATAAATATGTAACTTCAGATTATCTTTTTAAGGAAAATTAGAAAAATTAAAAAATAACCAGGTCAAACCAAGAACATAACGGTCAATGTCAAGTCTAGGTACCAACCCTTAATTTTTCAAATATTGGGTATCAAAGCTAGGTTCCGGACATTTGTTGGGTACCAAACGTTAAATATCCCTATTTGTTATCAACACCTTTATATCTTGTGTAAAGATCTTTATATGCATCATAGGGATCATTATTATTGACCAATTTCCCTCGGCACATATTGTAAACTGTTGTGTAAATCAAATCGTACCTTGGTGATTCATCAGGAACTCCTTCAAGAATATTAATAAGCTTTGAGATATCTTTCTCAATGATTTCCCATCCTTCTTCTATCTCCATCTTGGTTCCTACTATATTTTGCCCCAACTTTCCCATTATTTCTCCTAACCCTAACTCTCGCACAAACCCTAACACTCGCACAACAAAGAAGTAAAGAAGACGAGAAAAAAAAGAGAAGATAACCCATAACTTTTGTGTTTATGTCAGTGTAGGTGAACTTGTTAGTTATTTTATACAGTATATAGGTGAAAAAGAAGAGGAGGAACTTTATGATTGACATCTTCATTTTTTTTTTGGGTGTTGACCATCCATCAAATTCATTGCATAGAGATAAGGGCTATCCTTTTTCTTTTCTTTTTTTCTTAGGAAAATTTGTTGTTTGGTCCAAAGCCCATACAACTATTTATTACAGGGTCCAACCTTAAAAAAATGTCATCCGCGGGACCTGATTTGTTTGAAAAGTAACAAAATACCTAGCTACCCTTTCCTAAATACGTGCGACGTTATCAGAATTGTTGAAAGAAGAGATAAAGGTAACATAAACAAATCTTAAAGAAAAAACACAGAAATACCATCGACTCTTGAGTCTCCTCCTATTTTAGCCACCGCTGATGGTAGCTTTTGGTAGCGGAGTAGTTTTGGTGGTGATTTGATATGATAGTGATTGTTCCTGTTTCTCTTTCTCCCCCCTTCTTCTGCTCTATCGATTCAGAATTCTTCCGTCATCGATCAATCCAAACTCTTCTATGATATATCTATCAATCAACTTAGGTAAATAGCATGCACAAGAAATTAATACGGTAAAAAAAGAAATCACACAGAAGAACTAGATCAAGAAAAAAATATGTTTGCAGTTTGATCCAGCGGTACATATATGTTTTACTGAAATGATCCAGCGGTACATACATGTTTCTTTGTAGATGACCAGTTTTATTATTATTTGAGTTTGATTTTAGTGTTAGGATTAGAGCATAAATTCATTTCCTCTTTTAAGGTTTGGAGGGAAAGAAGAAACAGAGGGAAAAAACAAAAAACTAGGGTTTGTGATTTTCTTAGCAAAAATGATACTTTATAGTGACGATGACGACTCCAGTAGTGGTGATGAAGACTTTAATAGTGATGAAGAAGTGGGTGCATCAGATAATCTTGATTTCGATCCTACCGAATTGGGTTATTTGTTGAATGAAGAAGAGCATGTCAACCAAAGAATGCTTGAGGATATTATTCAAGCACAAGAACAATATCGTCGGGAAGAAAAAAGTGATAATGCTTCAAATAGACAGGTATGAGTTGTAACGATCTACAAACATGTATTTGCACGTCTCGATCGCCCCAAAAGGAAAAAGTTTTTTTAAAAAAAATCCCAGAATCGGTTTATTCGATATCACCGCATAAACCGATTCTGGGTAAAATCCACAAATTGGGTACCATAATCGGTTGTTGTTCATCACCATATAATCCGATTGTAGTAAATTTTTGGTGTGATGGGTACGTGACCAAAACCGTTTTTTTATGATGTACATATGTTGATTCCTTCACTTGGATGTTCCAGTAAAATACATGAAGTTCACAATCGATTCGTTTACGTATATATGTAATCCGATTGTGAAGATGAAATGTTTCAGGAAAAAAGAGGACGAAAATCAGATTATATGTTATGCAACGCGAACCGATTGTGAAATTTGGGAAATTTTATATGAAATCTTCATGTCTTCAACCGGACTTTATAATTGCTCAAATAATCCGATTACTCACAACATGTTGTCTCGACTGTGACACATAAACCGATTCTAAATCTTCAACTTGTTGATATATGTTGTAGATTGTTACGACGTTCGACGAAGATCATCCCAAACCCGTATCTATGCTGGGTTCTGATACCTCTGCCCACTATTTCACAGATTTGGAATGGAAAGAAAGAAACAATGCAAAGCAATGGTTTATAGACAAGGGAATAGAGATCAAATGCACAATAGTTTTAGGTCGTCATTCAAGTTGTGATTGTTTGGAACTTGTTTGTGAGAGAGGTAGAATGCAAAAAAGTCACTGGGAAAAGAATAGACGGTACGTGAAGAAGACGACAATAGAATACATTACTAAATCAAAGAAGTTTGGTTGCCCGTTTAAGGTTATGTATAATAGACCCAATGGACCAACTAGTAAGGTATACAAGCTCTATAAAGTGATGAATGATTGTCATAATCATGATGATCTGAAATCTCTTATTAGAAACGTGGATGTTTGTGGGTTGAAACCACATCAATTGGAAACGGTAAGGTCGATGAAAGTGTGTAAACCAAGAGACATCCTTAGGAATATTAAGGAGGATGATAAGAATAACTTGTCCACTTTGAGGAAAATTTACGGGGCATGAACAACCTTTAGGAAGAGAGAATGGAATGGTAGATCAGTTATAGAACAATCTCAGTAGTTAGCCGATCAACATGGATATACAATGAGGAAGCAGGTATTGGAAGGCAAGTGACTCATTTTTTCTTAGCGCATCCGGAGATGATCAAGTTATCCCAATGCTTTTATCAAGCTTTGTTAATAGATTATACGTACAAGACCAACAAGTACAACATGTCGTTGTTAAACATTACTTGCCATACTTTTGACAAGCAAACTTTCACGGTAGCATGAGGGTTTATGGATCAGGAAAATGATGTGAGTTCTACTTGGATGCTAGAGACCTTGAAGGAGATTTACCATGGCAACCAAACTCCAAGGATCATAGTAACAGATGAGGACCAAGCACTAATGAATGCCATAGGAGTAGTTTTTCGGGACGCTAAGCATTTTCTTTGCACATGGCACATACAACGAAATATTAGAAGTAATTGTAGGGGTCATATCCAAAAGCCAAAGCCACAAAAAGGTACCGCTCGTGAAAAGGCCGAAAGTGAGCGTCTTCAAAAACTAACTCCTGAACAACGAGAAGGGGAGAAGAAAAAAAAACTGAGTATGAAGTGAATGGGTTACTATGAAAGTCTTTTCAATATTATTGGGATTTAATGGTACACTCAATGTCCGTGGCTGAGTTCGAATCTTATTTGGAGAGTTTTATTGGGCTGTGGAATAAGAATTACGATAAATGTGTGGTTTATTGCTTGAAAGAATTATTGGATCCGTACAAGGAAAAACATTTCAATGTTTACACCTACCAACACATGTATTACAAGAATAAAGAAATAAGTATGGCGAAAGGATCTCATGGACGTTTGAAGATCTTGCTCCGAGGGAGCCAAAACAGTGTGGTTACGGTACAACAAGCCATCCATGAATATACCAAGGATGATATCGTCAAGATAACCGCACAAATGGAAGAGATTAGGATGAAAATCATCACAAGCTACAAGGATTACCATTGGTTGATTATACATTTAAACTATAGGGTGTCTAACTGGGCAATCATTTCTATGATGAAGGATTACAAATATTATGTGGATAACGAGATGGGAAGAAGGATAATTGTATGTTCATGTATGATGATGACGGCCTTGGGATTTACGTATCGTCACGTGATTGTGAGGTATCAACAAGGAATTCCATTTGAAATCATTGATCCATTTTGGAATAAACTAACTTTCAAACCACCCTAACCGAAGAACCACTCATATCTTTTATGGACACAGATATTGGAAGAGATATCATTGAGAAATTCACAAAAAAGGATGGCTTGGAACGACAAATTTTGATGTACGACTTAAAACTAGCCGCTAACCCCCCATATGGTACCGGTTGGAGAACCAACGGTGCTACCGCCGACGGGTAGACCACCTACCAACATGGATAAGAAGGAAGAAAGGAAAGATCTTAAGGTTGCAACGAGTACCCAAAGAAAACCGTTATTGAGTCATAAAAGAAACCTATCTCAACATGAACATGAAGACTCTAAATATGAAGAGGCGAAGGTTCCAAAGAAAAGGGGTCGACCAAAGAAGGGGAAAAGCTAGACAAGTACTAGCGCATAAGACAAGACAAATAATCCAAACGTTCCTTCACAAATTGAGCATGAAGAGGCACAGGCTAAGAGGAAAATGGGTCGGCCAAATAAGGGAGAAAGCGAGACAAGTAGCGCACATATAGTCCTTTCAAATGATCCAATCGCTCCTTCGCAACATGAGGATCCAATTGATTCTTGTCAAGAAATTCAAATACCTATAACAAACGACGAGCCAAATGATATAATCGTTCCTTCTCAAGAGAGTCAAGCAAGTATAACACGAGTATCAAGGATACATGCATAGAAGGGACAAGCAAGACAAATGGGTTCTATGGTGACTCTAAGGGCCTCTCTTGGTGATGGAAGCACGCCTAGGGATGAATGAGGTAGACCCCATTGAAAGTATTACACCATATTCGAGGAGTATTATTCGAAACTCCCTGAATTCATTAATCCTTATGTATTATCTACCGACTATTTGGATGCAGATGGGAATTGTGGTTATCACGTTGCGTCGGAACGAATAGTTCATATAATTTTGGTGGACGATGAGAACCTAAACCAATGCCAATATTTTATAAAAACGATGGCCTTACGCCTACAAGATGAGAAGGATTTTTACATTTCGATAATGAAGAAAGGATCAAGAAAGGATAAAGAAGTGAGATTTGATGAAATGGTTGCTAGTGTACAAGGGCCAAAGGGAAATGGACCTATTACCCTAGAGTATTGGATGAGCATGCCTATATATGGTCATCTCCTGGAAGAAACATGGAGTTACATTATTCATTTATTTGGTTAGGGAACATATTTTACACCTCCCCCCCCCCCCCCAAGTACACCATTTGGGATGAATCGCTTCGAAGAATTATTTTATTCAAACCTAACAACAAATAATATATCGGTCTCAGGATACGTGAAGATTATCCATTACCACTGATGTGTAGGTTTCATTATGACTCAGATCTCACCAAGAAATGGCTTGAAAATACGAGCCCAACATGAAGTGTTGGGAAGAGTTAGTCAAGCCGGATCAAGTGAAGGGTCTCCAAATGAGTATTTTCCTTTTGTTAAGAACTTGAACTATCAGATGCTTATATTTTGTCGCTTTCATATATTATATGTTGCAAACTGAACCAAGCTTAATGAATGAAAGTGACTTGTATTTTTTGGGTACAATGGACTCATGAAATTTGTAAAATAATCGGTCTTATAATACGTTTTTAAAGTCCGATTTTGGAGGTAGTATGCTGCAGCTTTTCAGAATCGGTTTATACTTGAACTATTATAAACTGATTCTGAATTCAAATAAGAATCGGTTTACACAGGAATTATTATAAACCGATTCTGAACAAAAATTATCTGGGATTTATTCAGAATCAGTATTTGTGGACAACAATATAATCCGATTTTGGTATAAAAAAAAATTAGAGAAGAACATGCAATTTTTAACTAAATAATCGGATTATATATAGTCTAACATGATCCGATTGTGGACCATTTCCACTTTTCATAAACTGTTAAAATTGAAACTAGCACGGTTCTATTTCTTAGTGTGAGCTTTAACTATCAATGCCGCTTCGAAATGATAAAACTGCTCTCCTCTCAAAGCGGTATATTCATCTTGTGCCGCAAACTTGTCTCCTCTGTGTCTAGCGAAAAACTCATTATACTTGAGGAATAATTTCCTAACATGATTCGTCCTTTAACAAATGTGGGATGGTTCATAATTATAGTGTGGTTTCTTGATCGTATGTTTAACGAAGGGACTCCAACCAACTTGAAGCTAAAATATACTCTCATCTTGATGTTCTTTGGAAAGATTCTTGACTATGTAATAAATTTTAACCCATTCGATCTCTTCCTCAACATCCTTCATTCTTTACCTTAGTTGGAATTGCTCTTGACCTTGTTTCTTTGCCTTGAGTTTCTCTTCATATTTTTTCGCAGACGATGATGATGATATGGTTTCTTTTGTAGTTATTTATCTGCGTAACACTTCATCCATTACATTAATGTATTTGTTAGGTGATGAATAGAAGTTGTGTTTGTAGTTGTTTGTTCGCTTGTTTTGCGTATCTCGTCTTCCATTGCCGCAATTGATTTGGTTGTTTGCTTGCATCTTCTAAGTATTTCTCGATTGAATTTGTTAGAGCACTGCTCGGTCGAACTCGCATGCATTTCTATCTCAAGCATGTTTGTCAATGTTAGTGATCAAAACTATAAAGTCTTGATTTCTAGTCTATTATAGCTAAGGTCTCGGACTAGGATAGAAAGTGTAGTTGAGCTCAAGAACTCCATGGCAATCATCATACAAGACGGAGGACTAATTAAGGAACCAGTGGATCTTCATCGACTAAAAGGTATGCGGAGATTTGAACTTATCTATCACTCAAAAGTCTATCTACTCTATCTCCTATCTTGTGACAAAATTCGTATTACTATATAAACTAAGAATATACACATGTCATATTTCGAGCTAAGTATATCTCGCTTATGTATTTCTCGAAATATGTGTTGGTAAAGCTTTCGCTTTAGCCAAGTTCATCTTTACCTAGTGACGAAAGTCATGTTATGTTTCAATCACTTTGTAAATTGCTCTGACGAAAAATAGTTTGCGAATAACAACTATATGACGTCCTCTGAGAATGTTTCAATGGTTGAAATGAGAATTTAGACAATATAACCATTAGGGATATAAACATTGTTGTGGTAACACATATATGTATAAGTCCTTAGCACTTGAACCGAAGTTTGCGAACTTTTTTGATCAAGTGAAACCGGAATGTGAGCAGTCAACCCAGTCCGCAAACTCAGTCCGCGAACGTGCGTAGTTCTCGAATCCGAGAATTTATGCTAGAGTTGTAGCTCGGTTTCAGTCCGCGAACTGTCGGAAGTTCTCGAACCCGACATTTTCTACTGGAGTTTTTGAACTCCAACCGGTTAACTTGAGTCCGCGAACTTGAGTGGTTATGTCTAAAAACGATGTTCGTGAACTTATCTAAATTATCTCAGGAATGCTATTACAAACCGTGGCTTTATAGTTCATGAATCGATTCGAGTGAATCACATCGATTTTGCTTCAATTGTGTCTTGTGTAGTACATGAGATCTCATTGAAATTGAACAACTTTCTAACTAGTTCATTTGAGTCATTTGGACTAGTTATGGTGAAGAAGAATATGGTTTATATGAAAGTTATCATTTGGCTAACCATTTGGTTGACTAATATTGAACCAACTATTGTACATGTTTGGGTACGGTTACACAAACCCAAAATCTTCAAGTACATGTGTGTATGACAAGCTAAGTTTTCGATCTAACGGTTGAGAGATATTAGCTTATATCTAATCAGGTTTTCATCTAACGGTGAATATTGAATGCTTTGTTACTAAGCTAACATTGACTGCAAACCCTGATTTGAAAGACTATATAAGGGAGAACTCTAGCAACCGAGAAAACTAATCCCCACACATTCTGTGTGATACTAGTTGTCTAAGCTAGAGTCGATTCTCCTTTAACCTTTGGTTTTCTTGTTCTAAAACCAGGTTAACGACTTAAAGACTTCATTGGGATTGTGAAGCCATACCGATACTACTTTTCTTGTAGTTGTGTGATATGATCTTGTTGTTTCTATAGTACGAGTACAATTGTAATAATTGGCTTGGGATTTTTATCTCCGATAGGCAAGATATAAAAGTAATCACAAACATCTTCGTCTCATCGTTTGTGATTCCACAATATCTTTTTTCGCTGCATCGTTTAAGACTATTGTGAAGTGATTGATAAAACTGAGTTATTCTTCGGGAATATAAGTCTGGTTTTATTGATTGGTTCATGTTCACCTTGATTTATCAAAAGACGGAACAATGTTTACATGTGAGGTGAGGATTTCATGATATGCGTTGTGAACCGAAAAGGAAATCGCAATGCGTTATTGGGGTTGTTCTTCATTGCATATCTTATAAACGACCAATATGTGTAATTAGTATAACCGCTCATGACTTGTTTGTGTTCTTGGTAAAACTATTCACATGAGGCCTGACTTATGTATTGGTATGACTTTTATTAGTAAAACCGATCTTAAGTAATCACCTCGAGTATGATCGGGTTTGTGAGTGTCTGACTAATTATTAGGAGAAGGGGAACCGATCCTAGTAAGAGGTGAAGTGCATCACAAGGGGAACCGATCCTTGTACGAGGTGCAGCAAGGTTTATGAAATAAAGGGGAACCGATCCTATGGACATGTGTAGTGCATACAAGTTAGATACCAAATATATGTGGGGAACCGATCCTAGTACCTAGTCAGCCGTATCTTTGGTAAGATAGTGTGACTATGCACAGTACTCACATGGAGGTAGAACCAAAACTTTTTTTGGTAGAACCGTAAACCCATGGTTTGTGATTGAGTGTTACTTGATCAATTACATAGTTCTTGAAAGTCAGATGAACCAATTGTAAACTTGTTTGGAAGTGTGGTAAATCGGTTTCAAATGAGCAAGTATGAAAAGGGACTTGCAAGAGTAATATTTCGACACACTTTGAACATGGTGCATTAATGCTTATTCTATATTGTTCAAAGATATTCCTTAACGACTAAAAAGGAAGTAAATCCCAAGATCGAATTTAAATAAGTTAAGAATCTTTTTAATTAAGGGTTTTTAATTATATATGGAAAATAAGAATTAGTAATGTGCATTTACTTGTTAAAGATTTTCCAAGGAGATTTTGATCGTATTTTTGGACAGTGCATTCATAGGAGTTATGAAAACCGAATTTGGTGTAGTAATGAAAAATATCTTGAGAATACTTTCGGTTTTGGGAATTGCTTGGTGTCCAAACTTCCTTGTCTATAAATACTTTAAGTCTGTATTTCTAGCAAACTAATCTTGCGTAACAATAGACTTCATCTTTTGTCTTTGTCACTGGTGAAGCCGCCTATCGGAGAGGAGAGTAATCTAATTAGGTGAAATCTCTTACGGCCGCTCAATTTAAAGTCTTCTTTGGGATTAAGAAGCTCTAGCGCGACCCTTTGGTGGGAAACTAGATATTGCGGTTTATCTTAAGTTTTCGTATTGATTTGATTGACTAACGGTGGTTGAACTTTGATTGCACCTAGTTTGTTTATGTTTGAGAATCTTCTCTTCTGGTATAAGATTCAATCAAATAGTTCAAGGTTTCGACATGGATCTTTACACTGTTTTTAGATCTAAAGACGATCTTGTGATAATCCATTGTTAACAGACTCCGTTCTGTGCGTGATTGATCACAAGAGATTCAAGTAGTTGTGTGCATGTGTTTATTGAAGATCTAAGAAGATTTTAAGACAAAGAAGAGATAGGAGATTTCTGACTTGGTGTTTATAATCTTTGGTGTGCACCATACTTGTTTGGGAAAAAGAGGATCCAGGTAGAAAAACGTCAAAAACTCTCAATGGGAAAACACATGAAGTTTGAGTTTATGTTTCTCTTTGGATAATAAGAATAGACTTTAGTTGTTGAGTTATTTCAATTTTTGCTTAAGTATAAAACTATCATATTATTATGAATAAAGATATTTGATTTAGAAATTTTCTTGTGATGGTTTTTGATTTACATAGCCGGTACTTTAATGCTTTATTTTTTTGCTATGCATGATTATGGGATGTTTGATTTCGGTTTTATTACCTTGATATTCGATCTCATAATATGTTGTGAACCCTTATGGTTTGGGTAACTTTTTTATTTAGCAGGAATGTTCTAGCCCATGTTGGTAGGCTTTATCAAAGGATCATGAGGGGTTCCTATAGAAACAATATGTGAAAAAGTCACAATATGTTGAATCGATTTTGGTTTAGCATAAAAGCATATGTGTTTCGACGGTTTTCAACTTTTGCTTGCAATTGTTAAAACCGATTTTCAACCTTTCTCTGGTAAAGGTTGGTTGTTGTTATTCTTTTGTTTTTGCATAAGGATAAAAACATAATGGTATTTCGATATCAATTCTCCCTGGAAGAAAAATGATGTGATCATATTTGGAGAAGTTGGATGAAAAATTGAGGTAATAATCTTGTTAATTAATTGTTTCCCTGTTTTAAGAAAAGCCTATTTTTATTGATATATATATTGCTTTTTCTTAAAAGAAATTATCGGCACAATTGATGTGTTTATTCCATTATGTATGTGTGGATGTTTGTGTGATTCAATTGTTTCCGGTTAAGTAAAACTTTTGTTATCTTGCATTGATTGTGTGATATCAATAGTTTAGGCTTACAAAATTTGGTGCATTTGCGGTGCTTTAATGTCTATGTTAATTCAATTGATTCTAGTTAAGTAAAACAATTGTTATTTTGCTTTATTGTGTAGTATCAATTGTTTAGGCTTACAAAATTTTGGTGCAATAGTGAAACTTTTATATATTTGTTGTTTCAATTGCTTTCCGGTTGAGGTGAATAATTATGCAAGTTGATTTATTAGTTTGTACGAATTATTTATGGCTTAACAAATGAATATGTTAACGGGATGAGTTGTTTAGTCCAATTCGATTCCGGATAAGCTAAGCTAAGTTAATTCTGATCTTAGTTAGACTTATCAAAGTGGAGGTTTCGGTTATTCAAGTCTAGCCGAATGCCTAAACAAGGAAATGCTAGTTAACTAACCTAGTATTTGGCTTGTTTAAAATATAAAGGTCTAAGTTATATGGATAATTACAACCTGATGAGAAAAATGGAGTTTATCTTTGTTTTGGTCTTATCGAATGAAGCGGTTGTATTTATACAATCGGTTTAGCAAAGGAACTAAGTTGCTTAGTTGATTTTTGGTTTGCTAAACTAGTTGGGAAAATTGCTTCGGGCAATTATTTCCATGATAACATAAGAAAACGTAATTACTTGTAGTTTCGGTTTTGATATCGGTTATCAAAAATGGTGTGTAAAACCCTCATGTTTGACTCAATAGGTTGCAAGTCTATTTTGAGATTTGTAAGATCATTTTCGTGTTGTCCTTTATTTTTTTCATTTCTTTGTCATTTTTGTGGAAAACAAATGGAGAAATATATGGAGTAAACAGGTGATGCTGGTATCAATTTTATGGTTGATTGGTGTCACTAGGGAAGAGGACAATGGTGCTTGAACACTTATCTAATGAATGAGGAAAAGCACAGACTAAGGGGGGTTAACATATCATATGATTGGGATAACAAAGACGTGCGGATTGAAAATCTACATATCTCACCTTTAGGGCGAGTATAAGCTTTGTTATTATAATGTCAACAGTGGCATTTTAAGGATTAAATGAATGCAGGTTTTGTGATGTTGGATTCGGGAATCAAGCGTATGTTTAATGAATTCTTGTAATTTGTTTATCCATATGATTGTAAGAGTTTTCTCACTAAAATTGACAAAGGGGGAGATTGTTAGAGCATTGTTCGGTTGAACCCACCAAGCGTTGGTATGTCAAGTTTGGTTGTCATATTTTAGTGAATCAAAACTCATTTAAGAGTCGCTTGATTTAAATGTACTAGAGTCAAATTTGTATAGGTTAGATTGAAAGTATTAGGGTGAGACATTACAAGTATTGCGAATACTTACAAAAGTGAAGAAGAACGGAACTACAACCACAGCATCATCCTTCCACTTCAGGTTAGTGATATTTGACTTGAACTGTTTCATTCCCTAACGTATCTTTCAAGTCGTGCATATTGAAAACATAAAACTGCGAAGCATGAACACTCTAGATAGACATAGTATTAAGGAATACAATATAAATTTTCTTGCTTTACCATTAAACTTTGTATATAAGACATCGACATAATCGTATGAATTCTATTGTGATTATGTATGGGTATGAGGTGAGGATTTCATCCTAGGGAACAATGTTTGCATGTGTTCTAAGAAAGTAAGTTCAAGATATGCGTTGTGAACCGAAAAGAAAATCGGCAGGCGTTATTGGGGATGTTCTTCATTGCATATCTTATGAAAGATCAATATGTGTGATTAGTATAACCTCTCATGACTTGTTTGTGCTCTTGGTAAAACTATTCACATGGGGCCTGACTTATGTATTGGTATGACTTTTATTAATGAAACCGATCTTAAGTAATCACCTGGGGTATGATCGGGTTTGTGAGTGTCTGACTAATTATTAGGAAAAGTGGAACAGATCCTAGTAAGAGGTGCAGTGCATCACAAGGGGAACCGATCCTTGTATGAGGTGCAGCAAGGTTTATGGAAGAAAGGGGAACCGATCCTATGAACATGTGCAACACATTTTTGGGAAGGGGGAACCGATCCTATGGACATGTGCAGTGCATACAAGTTAGATACCAAATATATGTGGGGAACCGATCCTAGTACCTAGTCAGTCGTATCTTTGGTAAGATAGTGTGACTATGCATAGTATTCACATGGAGGTAGAACCGAAACTTGTTTTGGTAGAACCGTAAACCCATGGTTTGTGATTGAGTGTTACTTGATCAATCACATAGTTCTTGAAAGTCATATGAACCAATTCTAAACTTGTTTGGAAGTGTGGTAAATCGGTTTCAAGTGAGCAAGTATGAAAAAGAGCTTGCAAGAGTAATATGTAGACACACTTTGAACACGGTGCATTATTGCTTATTCTATATTGTTCAAAGATATTCCTTAACGGCTAAGAAGGAATTAAATCCCAAGATCAAATTTAAATAAGTTAAGAATCTTTTTAATTAAGGGTTTTTAATTATATATGGAAAATATGAATTAGTAATGTGCATTTACTAGTTAAAGATTTTCCAAGGAGATTTCGATCGTATTTTTGGACAGTGCATGCATAGGAATTATGAAAAACGAATTTGGTGTAGTAATGAAAAACATCTTGAGAATATTTTCGGTTTTGGAAATTCCTTGGTGTCCAAACTTCCTTGTCTATAAATACTTTGAGTTTGCATTTCTAGCAAACTAATCCTACGTAACAATAGACTTCCTATTTTATATTTGTTACTGGTGAACCCGCCTATCGGAGAGGAGAGTAATCTAATTAGGTGAAATCTATTACGGCCGCTCAATTTAAAGTCTTCTTTGGGATTGAGAAGCTCTAGCGCGACCCGTTTGTGGGAAACTAGATATTGCGGTTTATCTTTAGTTTTTTTATTGATTTGATTGACTAACGGTAGTTGAACTTTGATTGCACCTAGTTTGTTTATGCTTGAGAATCTTCTCTTCTGATATAAAATTCACTCAAACTATTTCAAGGTTTCGACATGGATCTTTACACTGTTGTTAGATCTAAAGATGATCTTGTAATAATCCATTATTAACAGACTCCGTCCTGTGTGTGATTGATCACAAGAGATTCAAGTAGTTGTGTGCATGTGTTTATTGAAGATCTAAGAAGATTTGAAGACAAAGAATATATTGAAGATTTCTAACTTGGATTTTACAATCTTTGGTGTGCATAATACTTGTTTGGAAAAAGAGGATCCAATTAATAATCAGTTTATCCTTTTGGTAGATTGGATTGATTAATTTAGGAATACCGGCATCAACAAATATCACTTGGTTGAAAAGTGTTGTTAGCTTAATCTTAACGATTGACTTTGGGTGATTGAACATAAGATAGATCTTGGAACCTGGCCAAGGAGTTTATGTTAAGATAAACAATGGAACCTTTGCGCAACTCATATCACTTGGTTGAAGAGAGTTGATACCAAACATATTTGTTATTCCTTTACTGTTTGGAATACGAACCAAAGGAATTGGTCCAAGTGCGTGACTTGTTTATAGGTTGGAGGCGTGGGAATATAGACGGAACTAGGTGAACTATAGGTTTAGTTACTTGGTCTCAACTATACAAAGTTGTCTTATTTTGTATAGCGGCTTAATCCTGAGAGTATTCAATTCTGGACTAGGTCCTGGGGTTTTTCTGCATTTGCGGTTTCCTCGTTAACAAAATTTTACTGTGTCATTTACTTTATATTTCTGTATTATAATTATTTTATTATAATTAAAGTACATTGCACAAAAGTTAATTCCTATTTACTTGATACGTGAATCCTATTATGTTTGGTTAAGTCTGAACCTTTGTATCAAGTAAACACACTTTGTTGTTGTATTGTCTCGATCTTGTATCCATAGACGATCACACAAAATGTGAACCGATTTGTTGTATTGTCTTGACTCAGTCCATATACAATCACTTTCGGACAAAGGACTTATAGGAAGGAAAAGTAATAGCTTGAGGTATATTTGGGTACCCTCTCCTTTTCACTCCACCAATAGGTAAGTTGATGCATTCATTTTGTAGGTTTACCATTTCCAATCTATGTTGAGTAAAGGTTTAGTTTATCTTAAATAGTAGAATGGGTGAAGTATGCGAGTAGTTATTACGCTTTCCTGTATTTATAGGCGAACCGTCGAACCTTTTCTTGAGATTTATGTCCCTAATGAAACGAAAAGTTTGTTTAAGGTGCTTCCATATGTAATTGTGGAGCAATTTTTTTTTATGACAAAAAAATTCCTACCTCATCCCAAAACATCCTACTCTTACTGAAATCTCATATATTTAATGATTCAACAACTTGAGCTAGGGGAATTTTTGAAGGACAGTGTGTGTAAGATTACATGTTTACTTGATTTCCATGATATTGTTGTGTTAACTTGTTTGACTCTCACATATTTAATCATTCAAGTTATATTGTACTATGTGGAAGTAGTTATTTTTTCCTAAACAAATCTTTGTGATTGATGTATTTTATTTGGGATACAAATACTTTATTGATCATGTGTTAATTAACTTTTATTTTTTTAAAAAGGCTTGCGGTAGTTACCAATATATATATATATATATATAACCTTTGTTCAATCAAGATCACAGTTGTTTAAGGCGCAATCATCATTCATCGATGTATGTGTTTGGGAAACATTTTAGACACGTCATTATATTTACTTAGAGCTATACTTTGTCTCAAAATCTTATATCGGGCTGATAGTACACAATTTCTTGGTTTACAATTAGGGGTTCGAATACTATTAGTTGTTGACGGTTTGGTGATGCAGACACATTGTTGCAAATATATTTTGAATGTGTGATGCAGTTCATTAATTTTCATGGCGTCTCAAATATATTATACCTCTTCCAAAAGAGACCTATTCATCAAGTACAAGACAATTGATTGGATTCATGAAATTGAAGTAGGGATCGATGACAGATCTGAATAACGCTTACCCACAAATTTTGCAGATGATATTGAGTATTTTAAAAGGTTTTGAGGCAAGGCTCGAGATCAAGATCATCTGTTTTCCAGAAACTAAGCCACTAGGTACTGTTGGACCCTTATGTTTGTACAAATTGATTGATGATTGTGGTGAGCTGTTACTCTTTTTCAATGGTGATGTTATTTATGAACACCTAATCAAATTCACGATCAAATTTCGTAGAACACATAATGTAGAGGCCTCAATTCTGGTTATAAAGGTAATAACAATCTATTATAAATACTTACCTTTTCTATGAGGAGTTGAGCTTCATATAATTTATAACGGGACTAAATTTGTCAAATTTTGTGATGTCGTAGTTGGTAGATGATCCTTTGAAATATGGTATAGTTATTACAGAACATTTATCATGAAAGGTTGAGAAAATCTGTAGAAAAACATTTTTTTTTTTTTTGTAATACCCCGATATTAGATTGTGGTTAGCCGAATGGATTATAAGTAATGGTTTTTCATTTCATAATATTGAGGTCCTTTCAGCACAATTAGCTCTAGAGTTGGCAAAAATCTCTACACTTAAGCGTGCTCGGGAGGGAGTAGTCTAGGAATGGGTGACCTCCAGGGAAGCTGTTGCAGGAGACTGTAGCGGTGCCCTTTGAAAACCTCACACTGTCGGCTGACCATAGTGGCTGAGTGGGGTCAGTATCGGTGGAGGGTAGGGTCATCACAAATAATATTTGAGTCGATATCGGGTCACATGTAGAGGGTAGGAAGGTACGCTGGACTGGGTTAGTCCATGTACTTGTCTTATGAGGGGTACTGAACATCGAATATTTGGGCTTGAATATATTCCAGAGCCGAGGACAACTCGAATTTAAGGTGACGGTATTGTAATACCCCGATATTCGGCAGTGGTTGGCTGAATGGAATATAAGTAATGATTTATATTTTCATAAAAACGAGGCATTTTCAGCACAATTGGCTCCAGAGTTGGCAAAATGCTCTACATTTAAGCGTGCTCGGGGAGAGTAATCAAGGGATGATTGACCTTCCGGGACGCTGTTGTTGATGACTGTAGATGTACCCATTGAAAACCCCACACTGTCAGATGAACGCAATAGTTAAGTGGGGACAATACCGTTGGAAGGTCGGGTCATTCCAAAATTTGTGGAAAATAAAGTTAGATTAGAAGCATGACAATAGTAACATGTCCAAAGCCATAGACTCTACATCGTAAGCGATTATAAGGCAATGTCATGAAGCGAATCATACGTAGTTTAAGATTTTTTATTTTTTTTATGATGTGAATATAGGGCCTAGGAAAAAGTAAAGATATTCAGAGACAAGTGGAAAGTTAGAAATCAAAGACGATACAGTTAAAAATATAAGCAAGTCTATCAGTGTCGAGCGGTATAATACATATTCCTCCTTAAAGAAAAAAAAAGGTATAAACAATTGCCACATGACTAAAAATATAACAAACTATCATATAATAAAAATGTAACCAAACTTACCATTAAAAGCGCAACATTCCCTGCAATTTCAGTAGCTCCAACCCTCGAGGCCTTTCTTAGGCTCTCTAGTAAATATGCAAGGGTGGCAGTGGCCCATGAATAATTTTTGGTGTCGTCCAAATTCTTCAACAACTGTAGGTAATGAATATTTACCCTATTTCCTGAGTTATCGGGAAAGAATACAGTCCCAAGAGAATACAACAAATAAGCTGTGGATGTACGCCTAACTCTTGTTTCATCCATCACCTCACCTGCCGCTTCCTTTTTCAGTGTTCCTTTAAACTTTTTCCTCAGATTCTTCAACAAAAGCTTTTTGATGATACGTGGTTTATGTGGTTCATCAGGGTTATAACCACCATCCAACTGAAACTCCATCTCGGTTTCATCTTTCTCCCAACCAAGTGTTTCTTGAACAAGGGTGTAAAGGTCAGCCCAAGACATGTTGTTGTCGAAACCTTCAAACATCGATGTTCCTTCAACTTCAAGGTCAAGAATACTCTTCACATCGTCCGGTGTTATTTTCATCTCTCCAAATGGAAGATCAAATGTATCGGTTTCAAGACGAAATCGTTCCCTGAAGGCAGATACCACAACACTATCATACTCCGATTGGGAATGAATAATTCTAGGCCCTAATCCTGTACTAACCACTAGATTGAGAACCGCAACACATTCTTTACTTAATGGCCAATGTTTAGCCCTTTGACGCTTGAGCAATTTTGTGCATCTTGCATGGTCCTTAAAAAATAAATATACCAAAATATAAACATATACACATATTTTGGTGAACTGAAACAAACAAACAAAATGTACCAAAATAAGTTATATAAATTGAATGTTTTAAGAAAAGCAAGTAAAATCATAACCTTGTTTCACAGACTTTTGCGGCCCAGGAATCTTTATAACCAAATAAGATTGACGACTTATCTGGGGCCTCGCCCCAAGGTCTTATATTCCTCTTCTGTGGCAACAACAAGTCTTTACCTTTAGGAATATGCATCCCTTTTGGTGCGGGTTCCTTCCTCAGCTTCTTTTCTTTAACTCGAGGTGCAGCTACAACAACCTGTTTTCCCTTGGCATTTTCTCTATCTTCATCATTTTCTTTCTCTTCTTTGTCTTCATAATTTTCTTCCTCTTCCTCCTCTTCATCATTTTCTTCCTCTTACTCATCTTCATTATTTGGTTCCTCTTCCTCCTCTTCTTCATCATTGGATTCTTTAGATACTTCTTCATCTTCATCATAATTAGTTTCTTCCTCTATAATTTCATTTTCGTTGCCTTCACGGTTAGTTTCGACTACGACCCCTTCTTGATCATTATGTTCCACTCCTTCTAATTCAACTCCAGACTCAGCCACAGGTTCTTCTCTCAACTTAATTTCAAACTTATTCTTCCTATTCTCATTCTTGTGGATACCTCTATTATCTACCCCTAAATGCTTGTCACCGTGAGGGGTGGGCGTATGATCAATCGGGGTTAAGTTGTTTCCTCTTTTTTTCTTCACCCTATCAGGATTCCTACACAAGCATTACAATTTATTGATTTAGTAAGGGTATAACAAATAATATAGAAAACGAAATACACAAAACAATTGGTGAGCATGCATAGTTACGGTTTGTAACTAATGAATCGATACCAACCGAAACTAAACTACGGTTTGTAACTAATGAAAATATATCAACCGTAGCTAACTTATCAATTACTAATCAATTACGGTTCGTAACAAAAGAATCGAGACAAACCGTAACTAAACTACGGTTAGTAATTCTGTTACATTTCTGAACCGTACATCACTACTTCAAATTTCTTAACATACATGATGATGTATGGTTGGTAACTTTCATTAAGTTACAAACCATAAAAAAGGTACGGTTCGTAAGTGATATGCAAATATGAACCATAAAAAAACTTTGAAACTTATTAAAGGAATTACGGTTCCTAACTAAGGTTTCGATACGAACCGTACCTGAACCTAATTCTCAAAAAGAATTAAGTTACGGTTCGTATTTGGGTTGTTAGCAACCGTATATTCTTCAAATTATACAGTTACGGTTGGTATCTGGGTTATTACGAACCGTAAGTCACATGCAACAAACAAATTCCAGTTTCAATTTCGATCCAAAACCCTAATTTTTGATACAAAACTAACTTAAATCATACACAATAGACTAAACCCTAACTGGGTTTTCCGAAACATACCTCATATAAGTTATTGGGATTGATTTAGAAGGTTGGGGAGTTTCAAATTGATGTTATTGACCTAATGGAGGATGTGGTTCATTAGAACGGCTACAATCTTCGTCAACCTTTTTCTTCGGCATCTCTAATATAGGTTTCAATCAACGATTGATTATCAATTTTTCAAATCGCCGATTAATCGAATACGATGAAAATTTCAGTTTTAATGGTGTTTACGTTGATAGAGGATGAGAAGAGAAGATGAAGATGAAAAAAAGAAAACTGATTTGGTTTATTGATTCATTAGGTTTATAAATAGGGGAGGACAATTAGGTCTTTTTATCTTATAAAATAAGGGTAGATTAGTACATTTAATATGAAAAGGTTAATATAGTCAATTGACATTCCCTTTAGGACATCCCCTAACCAACTAGAGGGACATTAGTATCACAATGCCGCCCCTCTAATAAAACATGCCGGAATCTAACCGGAATATCTTTCTCTTTCTCTTTAATGTCCAAGGAATAAACCATCAGAATATCTTTCTCTTTCTCTTTCCTAATTTTATGATCGGGAACTGAAAGAAACCATCAAAATATCTTCAAAATATTACCGCTACTCTTGATTCTCTGATCCCAACGGTCATATACAGCCGGAATCTAACCGGAATTACAGAAACAATTACCCATACTACATGATGAGATAAAATACAACAACCACATCAGACCCAGAAAACTAGATAACAATCATTTCCTTTCAAAAATGTGTTTCTAGACTCAAATGAGCAACTTACAGACGTAATCTTACCTTTGATCTTCAAGTCACCTAAAGACACTCATCAAGACTCCAATCGATCTCTCCCTCTGTTACTCAAAGACTCTAATCAAAGACCCGTTTAATCTACCCTAGTTACTCAAGACACTAAAAGACAGTCTCATTCTCTCGATCTTTGAAGCCTCCTAGTTACTAAGACACCAAGACCTTCAGTTACATTGATTAGCTTTTAAGTCTTATGTTAGAAAAAACGGGTTGTAATAGAAGATGAAACAACACAGGAAGAGTTTGTTGTACTCAAAAGCTTTCAAGGCTCATAAGATTTCTTTTAGAAAATTATTTCTACCCTCCCAATAAATTGGCGATTACAACAGGTACGTGAAATAATGCCTTCAGGATATAATGAAAGCCCTACAACAGAAATTGAATTCAAGGTTTGTACCCCTTGATTCAATCAAGAACACATGTAAGCAAAAGTTATGATGATGCTTTATAAAAGAGAGAAAAACAGAGAAAGGTTTTTTCCGAGATATATATGAAACGAGTTTAGGGAGATGCTATTTATAGAGGTTTTCGCATCTGTTGGGAAAAGACATATTTTCACCAACAGGTTTCTCTTCACCATCAGACATCAATGGCGTCTGTTGGAATCGAAGTTTCTGGATATGCTTGTAACTGTCGACCACATCCTGGGGGGCTATGCCCCCCAGGACCCGCCTTTGATAGCGCAGTTGAAAATATTCCAACATTCTCCCCCTATTTTCAAAAACCATAAAACAAAGTTAAAAAACTTTTAAATTAGAGTGACTGCCTACGTACCCGAGTGGGATCAAGCCATCGTAGTTCAAGCACAATTGAGACTAAGCATTATCGTTGAAATCAACACATAAATGATAAGTATCTTTTGGATTTGAACCTTCACTTAGTGTAAGAAACTCAAAGCCTTATCGAGATTCTATGGTGAAACCAGTCTTGAACCAAGTATCCCTTATGATAAAACTGGAGTCTCCACACATATTGATTTCATAAATCATGTGTTCTGTAGCCAAGCACGCTGATGGCCATGTGCTTATATCCTTGATTCATGAGTATTCTTTAGAGAACAGTCTTCTTCTCTTAGGAAACAACCTGATTTCCATACTCATATAGGTAAGTCTCGAAGGTGTTTCTGCGATACACCTTTTACTAATCACAGACTCATTAAGGATTTACATCCATCCTATTTTCTTGAAGAACCTAGCATAAATTAGAAATGGGAAGTTTAATATTAGTGCTCCATAATCTACATCCATAACTTGTTGGTACCACATTGAACCTTGTTTATCTTTTTCAAAACATAGGTTGGGTTTCTGCTATGGGAGATCAAACTTCTTTCACAGACCTTAGTCCCATTTCTTTACTTTTTACTGAAACCAACGAACTTGATAGACTTTTCGTAAATGGGTCTACCAAGTTCCTCTTTGAATCAATAAAGTTAATCGTAACCACTCCCCTCTTGAGTAGTTGCCTAACCATTTGATGTCTACGACTTGCATTTCTTGACTTTCCATTATAAGTCTTATTTGAGACATTATAAATGGTAGCTTGATTATCACAATTAATCAAGACCGCCGGAGTTTGCTTCTTCCAAAATGGAATTTCCATAAGTAGGTTCCTAAGCCATTATGCCTCCTTACATACATCCGTTAAGGCTATTAATTCTGACAACATATTGGAACTCCAAGACACAGAAGCACCCCCTAATGTAAAGATCCATCCAGGCGTTGATTTGGACTTGGCCTCTACATCATTCCAGTTAGCATCGTTGTACCCTTCCAGTGCAGCGGGATAGCCTTGGTAATGCAAACTAAAATTCATTGTACCTTTCAAGTAAGCCATAACTCTTGAAATTGCTTTCCAGTGTTCATATCCTGGATTACTTAAGAAACGACATAACACTCCCACGGCTTGGGCTTTGTCCGGTCTTGTGCAATGCATAGCATACATAAGACTTCCAATGACACTAGAATACTCAAGTTGTGCATGAGTACGACCGGTGTTCTTCTTTAACTTGATAGTATGGTCTAAAGGAGTAGGTACTGGATTGTCATCAAAGTGACCATACTTCTTGAGAAATTTCTCAATATAATGATATTGGGTTAAAGCCAACTCATTTCCCTTTCTTAGGATCTTAATTCCCAACATTACATCAGCCTCTCCTAAATCCTTCATATCAAAGTTAGAGCTAAGAAACTTCTTTGTTTCTTCCACAACAGATATGTCAGATCCAAAAATAAGCATATCATCAACATACAAGTAGAGAATTACACATACAGAACTATCATGCTTACTATAGATATATTTATCCGCATCATTCACCACAAAACCATATGACAACATCACTTTGTCAAACTTCTCATGCCATTGCATGGGAGCTTGCTTTAACCCATAAAGAGATTTTACTAACTTGCAAACCTTCTTTTCTTGGCCTGGCAATATGAAACCTTCAGGTTGTTCCATATATATTTCTTCTTCCAAATCTCCATTTAGGAAGGCGGTTTTGACATCCATTTGATGAATAATTAACTTGTGAATAGAAGCAAGTGCTATTAAACAACGAATAGATGAGATGCAAGCAACGGGAGCATATGTATCAAAGTAATCAATTCCATATCTTTTCTTATAACCCTTAGCTACTAATCTGGCTTTGAACTTATCAATGGAACCATCAGCATTCATCTTTCTATTGAAAATCCATTTACATCCAATAGGCTTTATGCCCGGAGGTAAATCACAATATATCCAAGTACTGTTGGTCAAAAGAGAATTCTTTTCATCATTGATAGCCTCTTTCCAAAAACTAGCATATTTGGAACTCATAGCCTCAGCATAGGTTTTAGGGTCATCATCAACATGCATAACATATTTGGTAACATTAAGAATTCTATTCTTATTACCTTCTACAAGATATGTTGTAAAGTCTGGACCAAAATTTTTCTCTATTCTTGCTCTCTTACTCCTTCTAGGTTCGATATCTTCTATGGGTTCAGAAGTATCCTCCATGTCTCGAGTAGGAACAAAATGATCATCATTCTCATTAGTATCTTCAGATTCTAGACTAGGTAACAATGAGTTCAATTACATATCTAAGACCCCCCTTTGATAGCGCAGTTGAAAATATTCCAACATCTTACATATCTAAGACACCATCTAATCATTTTTCTTTTATCGAAAATCCATTTTTCTTCATCGATTCTGGTTCATGAAGTCTCTGGCATCTTTACTTATGGATCTTCATCAATCATCAATTTTTTAATTTATCGGCTACTTTAGGACGCTTAGATAAATTGATATTATGATTTTATGAAATTCGTTTAATTTTTCCATAGTTGATCTTACTAATTTGGTTACATTTCTTCTTATACTTGCTGTATCTTTTCCCCAATTCAGTTTCTTCCCCCTTTTCTGATTTTCCAATTTTTTGTTGTTTATTAATTACTAACAATTTTAATTTTGTGCCCTTGGGTAGACTTCCTTAAGATGATCCATGACTCCCCTTAGCAACTGCTATGAATACATCAAAAAATGGATTAAATTGAGACAATCAAGAGGAACCATACGAAAGACTACCAACAGATACCTAATTTATATCAAAAGATTGGATCTTTATTATCAATATCATCGCCCACCAGTACTCAAATCTGAGAAAAACTCTAATACACATTCTAATCCCTGCACCTTTACTTGCCTCAGTCAGAAAACAGAACCGAAATTCTCAATCTACTATGAAAACCTTACCAAATCCAATACAATTGAAAATTGTGTAATCACTGATGATCTTATGCAACCTCCCAAGATCGATCTTCCCTTAATTTATCAGTTTACCATGGTGGATCTAGTGAAATTTGAAGTTGATCCTATTGATTTCTTGGGGAAAATGGGATACAACGCAAATCGAAATAGGATGAATCAACTAACAAAGGAAATTTCACAGATTGTAAAGGAAATATTTGGAAAGGGTTCTATCAGTAATGACGAAGTTCAGGTAAAATTTTGGACTTCTGAGGACATAATTCCAGATCTTAATTAAATTTCATGTAGTGGCGAATTAGCTCTCTATAATTCTAAGACAGGCTTGTCTTGCGACATTGAGGTAACCCTAATCACCCAAAACTCTTATAACAATGATTTGATCTCTATCCTCTCTAATTTCAAAAAGGAAAGCGCAAGAGAGGTATGCCTAAACAAAAATACTTGTAATTTTTATTCTAGCTACATGATGAATAGGAACATTTTCAATCGCCAGGATAGAATTCAAATCACCAGGATAGAATTCAAATCACCAATACTATTTTGAATTGCAAAACTGTCTATATGCACAATTTTCTAATTAGGAATATACTCCTTCTTGGTTATCTATTAACAGGCAGTTCTATGATAAATTCCAATAAGATGTGTAGTTTGGTTTTCTTAAATCGCTTAAGAGTTAAACTTTCGCAAATAATCTTCATGGAGAAATATTACATTCAAATAAAAATATCATACTTCTATCACACAGAACCTAAAACCCAAAGCTTTCACACCACCAATTCAGACAATCTAGAAACCTTCCAATATCCTTATGTCTCATACTTCTGGCAGTTCATTAAGACTGTAGCCTGTAACTACCAGGGCCTGGGAAGTACTCATAAACCAGAAACCTATAACAGTCTAAAAGACTTATTAAACCAGGAAAACCCAGACATCATATTTGTATCTGAAACTAAACAACAAACAAAAAATGTAGAACAAATCCTTCTTAGATTAAATTTACATAACTATTGGATTGTCCCCCCTAGAGGCATCGCAGGGGGATTATTCCTGGACTGGAAAGATAATGTAAAACTCACCATTATAGATTATAAACACAACCAAATAAATGCCAGGATTTTTGACCCAACCATAAATTCTAGCTGGATAATAACTTGTTTCTATGGTAGCCCATACATAGAACCTAAATTCTAATCCTGGAAAATGATAAGGGATATGGAAGAACACATCAAAGAACCCTGGGTAATCATAGGTGATTGTAATATAGTTCTTCATGATTATGAAAAAAAAAGAGTAGATTCTCTTTCAATGAAACAGAAGCTGACACTTTTAATGAGATGCTAGATAACTTAGCTCTCCAAGACTTAGGCTTCAAAGGGTACCCTTTTACTTGGAACAATGAAAGAGATGGCATAGACTTTACGGAACAAAGACTAGACAGGGCTTTAGGTAACACTGAATGGTTTAAAACTTTCCCCTCTGGTACTATCACTCACTTACCACCTTTGTTATCTGACCATGTCCCTATATGTCTTAACACTTATATTACCTGGAATGATGGGGCCAAACCATTTAAATTTTTTGGCCCTTGGATAGAACATCCACAATGTAAACCTTTGATTAAATCGTCCTGGAACATAAAAATTGATGGCTCTCATGCTTACTGTTTTACTAAAAAACTTGTTAATGTAAAATACATAATGAAAAGATAGAATAAAGATGTTTTTTGCAATATAAACACAAACATTCATAACACCAAAAATAAACTTGATACAGCTAATAAAATTCTTCCTTCCAACATCAAAGCTAGAGAAATAGGCAAACTCAACTCCGAACTCTCTCATTGGTATAATATAAGAGAAGAATTTTGGAAAGTTAAAAGTAAAGATCAATATATAGCTTTAGGTGATAGAAATACACAGTATTTTCATGATACTGCGAGACAGATATATAGGAGAAACAGAATTGATACTCTAAAAACTGCTAATGATGTTTGGGTAAACTCAAAAAAGGACATTGTTGATTGCCTTACAGAACATTTTAAATAAATATCAACGACAGTAAACCCCCAAATTGATGAAAATATGCTTCATTTAATACCTGAATTCATTACTGAAAATGACAATGCTTTTTTAGAAATCACACCTACCTATGAGGAAATAAATAACACTTTGTTCTCTATGGAACCGAACAAGAGCCCGGGACCGGATGGTTTTCCCCCTAACTTTTTTCAGAAAAACTGGGAAACTGTTAGTAAAGAACTTGTCAACATGGTCCAATCTTTCTTCGCCACGGGTCACATTTTAAAAGAAATCAACTCTTCTTTCATTTCGCTAATTCCTAAAATTGAGAAACCTCTAACAGCAGCTGAATTCAGACCCATCGCTTTGTGTTACACCTCTTACAAAGTGATATCGAAACTAATAGCAAATAGGATGAAACCCTTATTAAATAAGACAATCTCTCCATATCAATCTGCCTTCATCCCTGGAAGGCAGATTTCAGAAAATATAACCATTACTCATGAACTAATTCACAATATGCGGAAAAAGAAAAACTTAATGGGAATTAAAATCGATATGTCCAAGGCTTTTGACAGCGTAGAATGGTCATTTCTTATAAAAAATATGCGTAAAATGGGATTCTCCGAAAAATGGTGTGACATAATTTTTCAATGCATATCAACAACCAACTTAGACATACTGTTAAAGGGTTCCCCTTGTGAGTTTTTTAAACCTTCTAGGGGCCTCAGACAGGGAGACCCACTATCTCCCTATCTGTTCTTAATGTGTATGGAAACCCTATCGTGAACTATTTCTCATGCTGAAGACTTAAAAATGATTCAAGGACACAAAATCATAGATGAAGCACCATCTGTTAATCACCTGCTATTTGCAGACGATTGCATCATATTTTACGATGCTAATGTTCAATCAAGTCGTAATCTTCTAAAACTTCTTCAGGATTTTGGAAATACCTCTGGTCAATTAATAAATCTAGAAAAATCTGGAGTGTTTTACAGCCCCAAAATAGATCCAAATTTAGCTTCAGAAATTCAAAACATTCTCCTTGTTAAACCTATCCCCTTAGAAGATAAATACCTTGGTTCCCCTCTATTCACAAATAGATCTAAAATTAAAAGTTTTGAACCAATTGTTAAAACCATGAAAAACATACTCATAGGTTGGAAACGGAAAAATGTTACAACTGCCGGAAAAACTGTGATTATAAAACATGTCACCTCCACTATGAGTATATACCAAATGAACTGTTTTAGATTTCCAAAGAAAAATTACAAAGAAATAAATAAAATTCAACGTGATTTCTGGTGGGGAAAAGAAATAGAAACACCAAAAGGAGTGTATTTAAAAGCCTGGGACATTTTTAGCAAACCAATTGAAAATGGAGGTCTGGGTCTCCAAAATATCCAACATTTCAACTCAGCTATGATTGCCAAAATGGGATGGAGGATTAAAGAAAATACTGACTCTCTGTTTGGTCAAATTCTAAAAGCTAAGTACTACCCTAACACCGATGTTATGCACCTAGACACAAAATCAAAACAAACTGATAGTTGGATCTAGAAGGGGATCAAAAGTGGTATCAACCAAATCCAAAACAACTATTTCTGGAAAGTTGGGAAAGGGGACAAAATAAATGTTTGGTCTGATTTCTGGATTCCAGGAAGAAAACCACCATTACATAAACCAAACATTGGAACTAACTTAATAAAAACTGTAAGGGACCTAATCAAACCAAATAACACTTGGGATATGCAAAAGCTGCACTTGTGTTTTGATTCGGAAACAATATCTAGAATCCTATCTTTATCCATACCTACTGACAATAGGGAAGATAAAGCAGTTTGGAATCTGACTAAGGATGGTACTTTCAGTGTCAAATCTCTTTACAAAAACCTTAATAACCATGAACCTCCTGATAAGAAATGGACCAATATATGGAATATGAGAGTGTCCCCATCCATAAAATTGTTTATGTGGAAATTAGCTCATGTTATATTACCAAACAGCATGCGAATTGCTTACATTTTAACTAATATTCGTACTACTTGTCAAATATGTAATGAACATGATGAAACTTTAACTCATATGTTTTTGGAATGCAATTTCGCCTCTCAAGTATGGAACCACTTAAACTTCAACATGATATATGTTAAGGGTGCGGCTACTGACTGTCATGAGTGGATTAACAGCTGGTTTACAACAACTGAGAAAGATGGTTCAGAGATGACTTGGTCTGAACTATGTAGTACAATAGCTCGGCATATCTGGAAAGCCAGATGTGACAAAGTCTTGGGCAAAAAAGACCAAAATAGCTTGAACACAGCCATAAAAATAGTGAAATACATCAATTCTATCCTTAATGTTTACCAAAAGGATTAAAGTCTCACACAAAACCTTTACTACAACCCGATGCATGATAATATTCTCTATATATATAAACCTAGTACTTGGCATTCCCCTGGATCTATGAGATACATGATAAACATTGCTATATCTATGATAACTGATGTTTCCGATGTTGGCATTGCTCTAACTTTGATTGATGACACAGGAAACTATAAGGAAGCCAGCGGAGAATCATCAGGATGGAATTCAAAATAATTACTTGAACAAAATGGAGCAGAGGCGGCATTCCAGTGGGCAATGGAGCTGAGTGGATACAACATCGAATTCATGTGTGATTCCGAACCGGTCTTGCTTCTGCTAATTGGAATGTATGCCAAGGCAAAAACAGAAAGATTCAAAATCAGAAATTCTTTTGGAATTTCAACCACAAAACTTTTTAATTTCAAAGCAATGTCTTTTATATTAGTGAGCATACTCCAAAATGCTCTAACTTCTAATATCTCAGTTTTATGTAATAAATCTATCACTATTAGAAGTTGGAAAAACGATTAATTAGAACATTTGATTAATCATCTCAACTTGAGAGATGATATAATCTGTGAACTTTATAAGTTCCACACTTCTGGTTAGAGGTGGTAGGTATTTCCCTGTGTCTTTTTCGTATAAAAAAAAAGGTGATGGGCGCATATTTGTGTCTAAACTGCCACAATTCCATATAATCGTTGGTGCTCAATTTTTATTTATTATGGTATTTTATGTGTTTATAGGTATTTTTGGATAAATAAATTTTTGCAGAAAAATTATCTCGAAAAGCGATATTTGCACCACCCCTGCAAAAAATTACTAAAGGCACCCCAAAAGTATTAAAGGCATACAGAGGAGTCGATAAAGGCACCTTGGAAATGTGTTGAAAGCACCCAAAAATATATATAAAGGTACCCAACAAATTACTAAAGACACCTTTGAAATTACTAAGGACACCCAAGTGGATATAAGCACTCTCGAATTAGATAGGGCACCCCCTTCTCCTTCCTCTTTTGAAAAGTAATTTTGCCGGGAATATGAGGTTCTTCACCTGTGAATTTTCTGGATAGATTTCTTAAGAGTTTTAGCAGGATATTATCTTGGATTTGGGATCTTATGGACCTGTTTTGATGAAATAGAGAGGTTAATTGCAGTCGAAAAAGGAGAAGGTTTTGTATATAACTCGATTTAACAGGGAGGTGAGAGTATATTGGGGATATGATGAATATATATGGAAGTTACGTGGGTTCTTGGAAAGCAATTGAAGAATATGAGAAGATAATATATGTTGGTTTCTTATCTTTCGAGTTTGGAAAGAATCTCGCAGCCGCGTAAAGAAATTGACAGAGATATTGACGTAACTTCCGGTGAAAGACAAAGAGAGATTAATTTGGAATATATTATTGGGATTTATTTACGCTGAAAAGTATATGGGTGGTTGGTGTCACATAGATATGATCCAGGGTTGGGGAAACCTACGTACAAAGGCTGCAGAATCGAAGAACAAGACTTGCAACAACAACAAAAATCAATTGTTATTATGATGATGAACACGGAGAACATTTGACTAACAGGGTTTGTGGTCGGTTGTCAGCCAAGCAAAAATAATTTAAGTTCTTTCACTTCACAATTATAAATAATAGTATAGTTATAAGAACAGATTCGTTCCACAAGGAGATATGGGTTGTTATTCGTAATTGAAAACTTAAGTAACCTGGGGGGAATTTTTGATTTAGTTCTAAAATGATTAAACTAATAATAATAGCAAAGAATGAATAAAGAGAATCAATAAGTTGAGAATATTGGTTAAGGGTTCATCATCAATCGTAATACATGCACTTCGATTAAAAACTGGAGTTGTCACTCAATCATTTATTATCAAGAGTCCTAAAGTACCCCATCAAAAGCATACTCCGGTAAATTCCTTATGTCATCACATACCATAACGATGAATATATGAATACTACTCAGTGAACAACCTAATGCAATGAGCTATTAGGTTTAATCCTCCAAGATCTTTAAGTTCTATGAATTAGACTAATCCATGTAATAGAAATACTATGAGTAAACTATTTAACATAGGTCAAGCTTCTACTTGCAATCACACAAAGGTTTCAAATACAATTGGTAATCACAATATGCTACTTATGACAAGGTTCATCAAAAATTACGTATCTCAAAACCCTAGCCTAGAAATGAATTCATGCTCATTTAGTAGCGTTCCTAAACAAACAATCATACAATCATATGCGATAATAAATCGTAGAACAAGACAATAATAATTGATTGAGATAACAAAACCAACATATTAATTTAGTAGCATGTTTATGATATCCGACTACATCCTTAACAAATATGAAGTGTTTAGATACTCATGGATTTTTCAAAATCCATGGAAAATAATATGAAGAAAAAAAAAGCAAACCCTAGGTTTAATCTGATGATTGAACGCCAAAATAGCTAAGCCCTAGCTCTTGTTCTTCTCTTCCAAAGTATATGAGATCTCCAAATAATATTTGAATTCTCTCTTAAATAGAGTTTCCAAAAGATTATGTGCTCATGCCTCGAATACGTGTCAAAATGGTTGCCTAAGCTAGCCATAATCTTAACAAATTCGTGTTCGGCAGCATAACTCACGTCCTCAGCTTAATGGGCTCATGCTAGGGCTGAGCAAGTCCAGCCCATCATCTAGTTTCAACTGTCAGTTCTGTGGAACTGACAGCTAAAACTTAGTTCTTATTCAAACCCGCGTACATACCAGACTCCTTGAAAATTATTATTCCCTGGATTTTGTTTTCCCGATGATTTCTCTCGGACATTAGACTCTCCATGAGAATTAAAAACATCCAAGTTTTCCATATTTTTCTCAGAAACAGAACTGATCGTAAAAAATCAAACTCCCTGACTTTATATCCTTTTCCTGTCAGTTCCAAATATACTAGGCCCTCCGTGAGTAATCGACTCCTTCCTGCCATTTTCGAACTTCTCTGCCAACTCCATATTCTCATCGTCGTCACCACAGAAATTGCAACACTCATTTCAGTTATCAACATCAGAAGTTCCTTCTTTGCTTCGATGCACTAGTCCACCATCTATGCATTACTGCCCAGTGTCATTCGTCGCAAACTTGATAATGACAGCAACACCATTCTGTCGAGATACACAGAAAAAACATCACTAGTTCGATCGCCACGATCTTCTCCTTCTTAATAAATCTCAGTAGCATCATCAGCACTTCCATTTTCTTCCATCGAGCAACAGACTCCTCCTGTTTATTCCATCTCATCTTCACTTTTCCATTACTTCTCGTCACTTCCAGCAACTAATAGTTTAGTCAGTCTGTCATTTCTTTATGTCATGTATGAAAAGGCGAGGGAACCCCAAATATACCTCAAGATATAACTTTTCCTTCCTATAAGTCATTTCCCCGAAAGTGATTGTCTATGGACTGAGTCGAGACAATACAACAAATCGGTTCAAAATTTGTGTGATCATCTATGGATACGAGATCGAGACAATACAACAACAAAGTGTGCTTCTTGATACAAAGGTTCAGACTTAACGAAACTCAATAGGATTCACGTATCAAGTAAATAGGAATTAACGTTTGTGCAATTTACTTTAATTATAATAAAACAATTATAATGCGGAAATATAAAGTAAATGACACATCAAGATTTTTTTAACAAGGAAACCGCAAATGCAAAAAAAAACCCGGGACCTAGTCCAAAATTGAATACTCTCAGGATTAAGCCGCTATACAGAATAAGACAACTTTGTATAGTTGAGACCATGCAACTAAACCTATAGTTCACTAGTTCCGTTTGTATTCCCACGCCTCCAACCAGTAAACAAGTCACGTACTTGGACCAATTCCTTTGGTTCGTATTCCAGACAGTAAAGGAACAACAAATATGTTTGGTATCAACTCTCTTCAACCAAGTGATATGAGTTACGTAAAGGTTCCCTTGTTTATCTTAACATAAACTCCTTTGCCAGGTTCCAAGATCTATCTTATGTTCAATAACCCAAAGGCAATCGTTAAGATTAAGCCAACAACACTCTTCAACCAAGTGATATTTGTTGATGGCGATCTTCCTCAATTAATCAATCCAATCTACCACAAGGATAAACCGATTATTAATTGGATCCTCTTTTTCCCAAACAAGTATTGTGAACACCAAAGATTGTAAAACCCAAGTTAGAAATCTATCATATCTTGTTTGTCTTCAAATCTTCTTAGATTTCAATAAACACATGCACACAATCACTTGAATCGCTTGTGATCAATCACACATAGAACGGAGTCTGTTAACAATGGATTATCACAAGATCGTCTTTAGATCTAACAACAGTCTAAAGATCCCTGTCGAAACCTTGAACTAGTTTGAGTGAATATTATATATGAAGAGAGGATTCTCAAGCATAAACAAACAATCAAATTTCAACCACTGTTAGTCAATAAAATCAATACGAAAACTAAACCGAAATATCTAGTTTCCCATCAACGGGTCGCGCTAGAGCTTCTCAATCCCAAAGAAGATTTTAAATTGAGCGGCCGTAAGAAATTTCACCTAATTAGATTACTCTCCTCTCCGATAGGAGGCTTCACCAGTAACAAAGACAAAAGAATAAGTCTAGGTTACGCAGGATTATTTTGCTAGAAATGCAAACTCAAAGTATTTATAGATAAGGAAGTTTGGACACCAAGGAATTTCCAAAACCGAAAATATTCTCAAGATACTTTTCATTACTCCACCAGATTTGGTTTTCATAATTCATGTGAATGTACTATCCAAAAATAATGATGGAAATCTCCTTGGAAAATATTTAATTAGAAAATGCACATTACTAATTCTTATTTTCCATATATAATTAAAAATCCTTAATTAAAAAGATTCTTAACTTATTTAAATTCGATCTTGGGATTTACTTCCTTCTTAGCTGTTAGGAATATCTTTGAATAATATAAAATAAGCATTAATGCACCGTGTTCAAAGAGTGACGACATCTTACTCTTGCAAGTCTTTTACATGCTTGCTCACTTGAAACCGATTTACCACACTTCCAAACAAGTTTAGAATTGGTTCATTTGACTTTCAAGAACTATGTGATTGATCAAGTTTCACTCAATCACAACTCATGAGTTTATGGTTCTACCAAAACAAGTTTCAGTTCAACCTCCATGTGAGTACTGTGCATAGTTACACTAGCTTACCAAAGATACGGCTGACTAGGTACTAGGATCGGTTCCCCACATATATTTGGTATCTAACTTGTATGCACTGCACATGTCCATAGGATCGGTCCCCCCTTCCCAAAAATGTGTTGCACATGTTCATAGGATCGGTTCCCCTTTATTCTATAAACTTTGTTGCACCTCATACAAGGATCGGTTCCCCTTGTGATGCACTGCACCTATTACTAGGATCGGTTCCCCTCTTCCCAGTAATAAGTTTAGACATACACAACCCGATCATACCACGGGTGATTACTTAAGTTCAGTTTCACTAATAAAAGTCATACCAATACATAAGTCAGGCCTCATGTGAATAGTTTTACCAAGAACACAAACAAGTCATGAGCGGTTATACCAATCACACATATTGGTCGTTCATAAGATATGCAATGAAGAACAAACCCAATAACACCTGGCGATTTCCTTTTCGGTTCACAACACATATCATGAACTTACTTCCGTATAACACATGTAAATATTGTTCCTTAGTGTAGTATATTATCCACAGGGCTAGGTGGCAACATCTTAAGCTATGATGCACCCAAGAATGAAGAGACGAAAAGCATAGAATAAAGACTGACAGGCGCGAGATTTAAGAAGCCACGTGTATCGGGCATGATTGCTTTGCAGCTGTCAGACAAGACTTGACTCCAGGCTTATAACAAAGCTGATAAGACAAGACACGGTGAGTCAAACGATGAGCGATAGTCAAATGGATAAGAAGATACGTGTCACATCGGCCAACTGCAAGGGCAACAGACGATGAGGGAGATATCGTGCCATGAGAATGCCCTAAGGAATCATCTCGGACGAGAGACATGCGAAGGAATCAAAATACATCGGCCACATGCACAGAGGAAGGGACGACATAAGCTGTCCCGACCACAGAACTTCGGATTAGATGTAATGTGACCAACACCCTAGTATGGTTGTATGTAACCCTTCCTATAAAAAGAGGAACTTATATCCAATAGAGGTAGGTTGTAATTGGGGGAAAGAGAGACTTTATATCACACCAAGTAAGAAGAAAGTGAGAAGTGAGTTGATCGTGTAAGGGAGTTTGGGATAAGAGAAACACCTTTGTAACACTTTGATGTAATAAGATTCACCCTTTCACCCCCGTGGACGTAGGTAATCATACCGAACCACGTATATCTTGTGTCCATTTTTGAGTCTTTACTTTCATTTTGCATGAGTAGAAGGTTTATATCCTTTGGATGTATTTTGTAGTAAAATGCATCAACATTCTGGCGCCGACTAAGGGGATTCTACTAAGATCTCCGGATACCTTGCCTAAAAGGACTTCAGAGACGATCGAAAGCTCCTAAATACAAGTTAATGTGTTGTAGTTGAAGCTAGGATGAACTTTGTTTCCCGAAATGATTGTTGTTTTGAGTCATTTACTATGCGTGTAAAGTTACAGAAGTAGAAGCGTCTTCACTAAGCGTAGTAGAGCTCTCGTTTTTTCTCCCGCCAACAGTTTGATCAGCAGAGAATCTTCATAATCTCACCGATGACTAACAGTTCGGGTTAGAAGCTAGGTGGAGAATCTGCTGAAAGGATGACTACTTGTTTCCGATGGTTGAATGAATTTTAGCGTTAAGTAAGTTGTTGAGTGCTCAGAATTACAGAAAGTTTGCGTTTTAGATGTCTCCTCATGTGATAAGCTGTCAACCGTATAGAGTTTTTCCCGGCGATGTATCATAGGTCATCGGAAAGGTCATAAAGAGAACCCGGGAAGGATGGTCATGCTTAGATCTTGAGAAAATGGAGTCGGTACAAACTTTATTCGATCATTGGGGTTGTGTGCCGTACTTTTTAAGCATAACATGCATAAGTTTAATGATTTGGAGCATATAGAATAAAGGACAAGCTAACTTAAATGCATAAGTCGGGTACTGAAAGCGACGTCGTACGGAGTAATAGCGACAAAGAAGTAAAGTCTGCCGCAGATTCAGCATAGGGTCAAAATAGGGTAGATAGGTGGAACCCACCTGATAACTGGAGTAGTAGTAATTGTGGTATCAGTCGAACTTTTTCCTCTTTTGTTTGAACTTTTTGTTTGTAAAAGTAGGTCAAAGTAAGGTGTTCTTGGTATTTACTGACGTAGGTAGGGACGATACTCGGCTCACCACACGTCGTGCCCGATGGCTAGCACTTCAGGGACGGGAAGGATGTTGAGGAATCGCACAATAACTAGAAGCAGCATGCAGGCATGGGTAACTGGGCCGAGGCAAGATGACAGTCGACAACCACCGCCCGAGGAATCTCATGCAGCTGCACGAGGCATGTCAATTGTTGATGAGGAAGTGGATCTGGGACGAGATGATAGCACCCTACCATAGGACCAGGTCATCTTTACCCAGAGAAAAGTGGACCAGGTTGACAGACTCACAGCCTCAGATACTGATGACGGTAAGGAAGCGCTTGCAGCACAAGTCCAGCGATAACGCGCAAGGCAAAAAGTCGAGTACCAGGAAGCCTTAGGAAGGGAACAAGAACGTCTCCGGTAGATTCAATTGGGGCGAGGAGCAGCTAGAAACATCGGCCCTGCACCTACCCAAGCAACCGGTCATGCAACTGGTCCGATACTACCCCCACCACCAACATCGATACCACTACAACCTCGGCCACACCACCCTAATGGACACTCTAGCCATGAAAGCACAGACCCAACACTCTTATCCATTTTAGAAAGTCAAAGAAGGCAGGAGGAAGCATTAAGGGAGCTCCAGCAGCGGAATCTCTCCTTAGAGTTCGAAAATTATCAGTTGAGGAATCAGCTAGCTAGATCAAGAGGTTCGTCAAGCTGAGGAACGTCGAGTCGTCATGACCGATCAGGTCAATCACCACCTATGATGGGTCCAAGCAACCCTAATCAGTCCAGGCGATTAGGTCAACCACCACCACCTCCCGTACCCCCCCCCCCCCACCACAAAGATATGGGCCACCCGAGGACTCGTCCACTGACGAGGAAAGGCGGTGAAGGGACGGACGACATGATCGAGCAACAGAAGCTAAGATTAAGGAATTGGAGGCAAAAATCAAGGAGATCTCGGGTGGAAGCGAAGAGAACAAATTGGCAGAGATTATGAGCGAAGCCGAGAAGACGCCCTTTTCTCAAGAACTCGAATAAATGCCGTTCCCACCAAAGTGTACTTTACCTACATTTCCTTCTAGATTCGACGGAATAGGAGATGCGATCGAGCATCTAAAGATGTACACCATGTCATTGATCCAGTGGAAGAACAACCCAGTAGTCATGTGTAAATTCTTTCCAGCTAGCCTGGAGGGCGAGGCATGAGATTGGTTTTATTCGCTTCCACCTGGGTCGATTAACGGGTATGATATGCTAGTTGAGGCCTTCCTTGAGACCTACATGCACAACAGTCGACCTCGGCCAAGAATGAACAAGATGTTTACCCTTGCCCGAAGGTTCAGAGAGCCCTTAAGAACCCTGACCGATAGATGGAGGAAACTATGTACTGAAATCGGAAAAGTATCGGTGGATCAAGCCATCTTTGGGTTTGAAAACGCATTGGGGAGATCGGACCCCATCTGGATATCCATGTTCTACGAAAAACTGAAAACCTTAAAGGAGATGAGAATAATGCAAGAGCATTACATCGCCCTGGAAGAAATCCAGGCCGAGTCAAGAGATAGAGGAGTACATGAAGCTAGTTTTGAAGCTGGTATGAAAGCTAAAACGGTCACGGACGATCCTACTAGGCGTCCAGAAAAGATATCGGATCCTCCCCCGAGGAGCGATGAGAAGAGAGAATGGATGGCCAAAGGGAAGAAGCCGAGACAGGAAACCCGATCATATACCCACCTGAATGCTTCCTTAGAGGAGGTATTCAAGGAAGTCGAGAAGAGGAACGATATCAACTACCCATCATCAAGGGGAGTCTAGTTCCAAGAGACCAGGGATCACCCCGAATACTGTCACTACCATCAGTATATGGGCCATTCCACTAACAACTGCCGAGAAGTAAAAGATATTGTACAACATCTCATCCGAGATGGGTATTTGAGGCAGTTCGTCCGACAACCACCTCGGCCGACAGCAACACCCGATGTACTGGTTCATCAAGTTCGTATCGATAGGACGACTCAATTCGTGAGTACCATTTCACACTCATCTATTCAAGGCTATGCTCTTGTCCCGGTAATCACCTCTAGGATCCACAAAAGGGACCGCGATGGTAAAGAAGTATTTAGCATAGCCAAGGCATTACCTATGGAACCTGGGATGGTGCAACCCATTTCGTTCTCGGCCAAGGATGTCCTAGCGAATGGACAAGCACACAGTGATCCCCTGGTCATCACCTTATTGATCGAGGATTGGGGAGTAAGGAGGATTATGGTGGATAGCGGGAGTTCAGTCGAGGTGTTATTTTACGATACGTTCAGAATAATGAAACTATCAGACGACGTACTCGTCCCCTCAACGTATCGCATCTACGACTTTAATGGCACAGTAACCATCCCTAAGGGCGAAGTAACTGTGAGAGTTTCGGAGGGTGTTGGCTACCTTGACACACTAACCACCTTTTGTGTGGTCGACATCGCCTCACCTTATGAAGCAATTATCGAGCGACCTTGTATCGCTGGGATTAAAGGGGTGGCATCAGCATATCATCAGAGATTAAGGTTCCCGACTTACAAGGGAATATATAAAGTTGTGGGCGACACTCAAGCGGCGCGACAATGTATACAGGTTGACACCGAAATCAATGAAAATCGGAGAGCTCAATAAAGACGAGAGAAGAAGGAAGCCAAAGAGGTTAAAGCTGCAGAAGAATTGGAGGTGATTATTTCAAAAGTGGTCATGGCATATCAGACCCAAGAGTAAGATCCTTTATAGCAATCAAAGGAAGTGGCTCTATTCCGAGAAGCCAAATCAAATTTCTCAATAGTTGAGCCAATTCGGGAAGTGAACTTGGGGACGGTAGAGGAGCCGAAGGTAGTAAGGATCGGGGCATTGCTATCGGACGAGCAATCAAGTCAACTCACAACGGTATTAAGGGAAAATTTAGACGCATTTTCCTGGGAAGTACGCAATTTAGAGGGCATTGACCCAAAGGTCTGCTGCCACCACCTAAAGATTGATCCAAAGTTCAAACCAGTCAGGCAAAATATGAGGCGTATCGCATCAGAATTACAGGCAGCAGTCGAGGCCGAGCTAAAGAAGCTACAAGATTCTGGAATAATCAGGAAATCCCATTACCCACAGTGGATATCTAACATGGTCGTGGTACCAAAAAAGAAAGGAGGAGTCAGAATATGTATTGATTTTAGTGACTTGAACAAAGCCTGCCCGAAGGACAGCTTCCCCCTTCCCAGCATAGATCAACTAGTAGAATCAATAGTTGGATATGAGGCGACGACCCTAATGGATGGATACATGGGCTATAACCAAATACCGTTGGCGTACGAAGACCAGGAGCATACTTCCTTCTTCACACCAAGGGGACTGTATTGTTACACCAAGATGCCATTCAGACTTAGAAATGATGGAGCGACATATCAGAGATTGGTAGGCAACATGTTCGAAGACAAGATCCATAACACCATAGAAGTTTACGTATATGACATGTTAGTCAAGAGTCGCCGAGCTAAGGATCACATCCGAGACCTTCGTGAGATTTTTCAGACGATGAGGAAACACAAGATGAAAATTAACCCCGCCAAGTGCGACTTTTGGGTTACATCAGGGAAGTTCCTAGGATATATCATCACCCCCAGAGGAATAAAAGCAGGTCCCGAGAAGGTTAGGGCCGTCCTAGAAATGCCATCTCTCGCAACAGTAAAAGATTTGCAGAAGCTAAATGGTTATATAGCAGCATTGGGGCGATTTGTATCACGGACATCGGAAAAATGTAAGGCCTTTTATGACATTTTGAAGAAAAGAGAAAAATCTCAATGGACGGATGCTAGCGAAGAGGCCTTTCAAAATATCAAGTTACACCTAGCTAGCCTCCCGGTTCTGCAGAGGCCCGAGCCAACAGAAGTTCTTACCCTATACCTATGGGCGACGCCATATGCCATTAGTGCTGTATTAGTAAGGACGGAGGGGAATGTAGAGAAGCCCATATATTTCACCAGCAAAACACTAAGTCCGGCCGAGAAAAACTATACTAGAATGGAGCAGATGGTACTTGCGCTAGCCTTTGCCGCTTCTAAACTCTGAACATATTTTCAAGCTCATCGTATATGGGTGCTCACCAAATCGCCTATCGAAGCAGTTTTGGACAATGCAGGGTAATCAGGAAGAATCTCTAAATAAGGAGCCTTAATCAAACAGTATGATGTCGTGTATGAGAGAAGAACGACGATCAAAGGGCAGGTAGTGGCCGACTTCTTGGTGGATTTCCCTCTTAGTGATGAACACGAGGTGGAAGATATATTGGGGATGATGGAAGAACAAGAATAACCTACTGATCTGCTAGCCTCTAATAGTCCTACACGGTGGGAGGTTTTCGTCGATGGGGCATCGAACAAGGAGGGATCGTGACTCGGGCTAGTATTCACCACGCCGAAGGGGAGGAAGATGGTACATTCATTCATACTAGAATTCAAGGCAACAAAAAACGTCACCGAGTATGAAGCGGTAATCCATGCTTTACGAATAATTGTGGAAATGGGGCTGCAAGAGGTCCGCTTGACAAGTGACTCACAATTGGTGATCCGGAAAATTACGGGCCAATATGATACACACGATCCTGTGCTGCAAAAGTATTGGGAGCTCGCCCAATTTTACATCAACCAAATATCGAACATTAAATTCCGCTACATTTTTCGAAAAGATAACAGGCACTCGGACGCTCTATCGTACATCGCCTCACAACTAGTAGACCCCAGCATCGAAGGAATTCGTGTTATGAGGCTCCTTACCCCTTCCATCCCAGAAACACCCGAAGTACGGATCGATATTGTTATTAACACAGCCGAGCGATACAAAGAAAGCGATTGGAGAAAGCCGATACATCAATACCTGGAGACGGGCGAGCTTCCCAAGGGTCGGCCCGAGATAAATAAAATCAAAAGTAAATTGGGCGCATACGAGTTAAGGGAAGGGATTTTATATAGGAAGTCTTACTTAGGACCACTCCTACGATGTTTGAGTAAAGAAGAGGGCCACATAATCCTGCATGAATTACACTATGGAGACACCGGAAATCACAGCTCGGGGAGAAGCTTATCGTCCAAGGCAAAGACAATGGGCTACTTCTGGATGTACATGAACGAAGATGCAAAGCAAATGGCGAAATCTTGTGAAGAATGTCAGCGTTTCGGGAAGAAAATCCATGCTCCAGGAGTACCTTTAAACTCAATTATAAGCCCGTGGCCCTTTGCTAAGTGGGGAATATATATTTTCGGACCATTGCATGTAGGAACAGGGCAAAGGGAGTATTTGATCGTGGCCATGGATTACTTCACCAAATGGGTAGAAGATGCACCACTAAGACACATCCGAGACAAAGATGTCTTCAAGTTTATCTGGGAACATATCATTTGCCGCTTTGGGGTCCCCGCAGCTATCGTCTCCGATAATGGAAAACAACTACAAGGCGAGAACATTGATCTTTTGTTCAATACTTACAACATCAGGAAGAGTAAAGCTACCCCAATTTACCCCCAGAGTAATGGGCAAGCCTAGATCACTAACAAAACCATCGCCGATAATATGAAGAAGAAATTGGATGGGGAATACGTTAATTGGTGTGAGGAGCTATATAATGTCCTATGGGCGTACAGAACCACACGAAGGAAAGCTACGAGATTCTCTCCGTTCATGCTTACTTACGGAACCGAGGCGATCCTACCTACGGAGGGAATGATCCCTACCACAAGGACAGAAGCTTGGAGGCGGAACATCTCGTCCGATATAATTCTGGCAAAACTCGACGATTTGGAAAATACAAGAGAGATGGCACTACAAAAACTGGAGAACTATCAAAGAAGATTACAGTGAGAATACAAAAAGCGCGTTCGACCGAGAGAATTTCACCCAGGGCAATAAGTGTTGAAGTTTTTGGCTGAATGGGAGCGAGACAAAAAGGGCAGAAAACTAGCACCAAAGTGGGGCGGGCCATATATAATTGCGTCTAAGGCAGGCGAGGGATCGTATCAGCTACTGCGACTCGACGGAACGAAAGATCTCAAACCATGGAACATCAAGTATTTGAAACTCTACCACCCCTGAAGGGTGATGCGGAGAAAAGGTAAGCATACTTGTCTTCTATCTCTTTGAAATCGTGAGGGGTATGAGATAGGGCATGGGCGACTAATGGCCATTCGTACTCGGGGCAAAGCCAGTGTGGAAGTGCCGAGGTGACTTACACTCGAATGGTCATTCGTACTCGGGGAAAAGCCAGTGTGGAAGTGCCGAGGTGACTTACACTCGAATGGGCATTCGTACTCGGGGCAAAGCCAGTGTGGAAGTGCTGAGGTGCCTTACAGTCGCCTGGCTATTCGTACTCGGGGAAGTGGCAGTGTGCAAGTGCCGAGGTAGCCTAAGGGTTCTGGTGGTTGGAAACCAGTTCCAAAGGTTGTTAATACGCGAGGTCTTCTCAGCTAGGTGGCCTACTTACATTTGAAAGGTCTCCCCCATCGCAGGTGGTTGTGTCCACTTGCCCGAGATTGGTTGGTCGATAACCACTCGGGGATATCGGGCCTAGAACTAGGTTGACTGGTACCCTTCCACTGAATCCAAGAGATAGTGATGAGATACCCCAATCAGGACATGGCATTGGGACCGATGACCCTCCTTGTTGGGTGTGTTCGACACAAAAGGTTAAAATATTAACGTACACAATTAACAATTGCAGGAACGACATACGAAGCAAAAACTAAATCGATAGCGTCATGCGCCCATTAACAAAGTACGGAGAGTGTCAAGCAACCATACGAAATTAAAAGTAAAAATAAAACAGAAAGCATCGGCGACGCAACACCCCCATTTAAACAAACAAGCAGTGTTTCAAAGGTAAAAAGGGGAAGAGGTGTTCGAAGCGATTTACAACCCAGAACAAAGGGAGAATTAGTGACGCAACACTACAAAAAGAGAAATCAAGCCTTGGGAGGAATCGCGCCAGCCCTCTTCTGCGTGACCTCGCGCCGTTTATTCTCGACCCACTCCTTAATGCCCGTCCGAACATTCTCGTCCACCTCCTCTGCATGAGCGACGCGATCCTCCTCGAGCTGCTGGGTAAGCTGAGAAGCAGTTTCCTCGGCATCAGCCAGCTTGGAACCCAAGTCAGCCTCGACCTGCTTCAATTATCGGACCTTTAGATCCAGCTCCTGAGAAAGTTTTTTCTCGGCAACATGATCACAAAGACAGAGAATTATTCATTGAACACGGTTTAACAATTTTGCAAGAATAGGACGTAATCTAAATCTAAGGAACTGCCTCAACACATCGTCTAAGAGACCTGAAAAGGCTGGTAACACTGACTGAAGCGACTCTACCGACTTGGACAACTCATCCTTGGTCTTGGACAACTTCATGGTTAACTCGTTATAGTGTTGCTCGTTGAATTCGTTTCCGGGGCAGTACTTCTTATGTTCACCCCACTCGTCCATCAAGCGGTTGCGCGATACCTGAAGCACTGAAAGTTGCGACCTACTCCATTCAAGTTCTCCCACCACTTTGTCAAATTCACCCACTTTGCCCAACAAATCCATGTTTCCTCGCTCTACTACATCTTTGTACCTCAAAATTCGTCGGCGATCCTCGTGGAGGTATCGATTCTGCAACTGTAAAGCGTCTACCCGCTGCCCTAAATTTGTGGCTAGAACAGCTCTCTCAGCAGCAACACGTTGAAAAGAGACCAAATGAGCCCGCAAATTGTCTATCTCTGCAGGGTCATACTCAAACTGACGATATCGTTCTAGCTCGCCCTCAAGACTTTCGATCTCCTCAGTTTGGCGACCTATTTTGTCATCTTTTTTTACCATTCGCCGACGGAGATTCTCCACTAAATCCTTTTCAATATCCCATTTCCTCTTCATGATCCTAAACTCCGAAGAAGCGTCTAAACCTATACTAGGTACCAAGGCTAGAAGAAGGATACCCGACTCAGGATACTGGCACGATAAACTTAATCAACATAAGTTAAAAGTTAAAGAACTATGACATACCTTGGGCATCAGCGAGTTTAATTTATAGCTCGCGCGCACGACTCCTCTCGTTCTGCAATTGAAGTTGGAGAGACTCTAGCAGCAGCCTTTCTCTGCGGCGATTGGCGGCATCCAAGCGTACCCGATTCAGGATCTGACACAAGTAAACATGATTAGGCTGTAGGCAACAAAAAGACGAAAGTAAGAAGGGGGTCATCACCGAGCTAAGCCGAGTTACACACCACCGTGTCAAGAGTCTGGGAGATATCGCCATAGAGGGGCACCGTATTAAGCATTTCTTCACCAGTATATGCTCCAAAGTCGGGGGAAGTAAGCGCTCCCAGAGAGTTCATGATAGGACCCGAGACAATAAAAGAGGTTTCAACACCAGATGAGGACCCACTAGTAATCTGGGGCAGACGATGAAATACTTCCGATTCAGCATTAACAGTATTTCCTAGCTCGGGCGCCTTCAGGGGTTCTTGTTTGTCGGCCAATTCAGGATTAACGACCACCTCAGGACCAACATTCTCGCCCATCTCCTTCCCCTCGCCGTTGTCACCCGAGAGATTATCGCCGAATAGGTCATCTTCATCAGGGATGTCGTAGATTGGTTTCTGCCTTTGCTGAGGCTTGGCAACCTGCTTGACCCTAAGAGGATTACGCCTAAGGGGTTGAGGATCAATATCCTCTACATCGGCCTCATCACCATCGCGCCTAGGAAATTTTTGTACAAGGCTTCTCGTCAGAACATGTGAAGGCAAAAAACAGGGGCAAGTACATGTACTTATAATAAAATCACTATGTTTGTTACCTTCCCCCGGTCTTCCTCAACCCTTTTGCTAGCAACTCTCTTCTTCGACGATCCGGAAGTCTTGGTAGAATCGCCCTGAGGTTTTAATAACAACAAACAGCCGATTGGCGTCAAGGATAACAAGATATAAATCGAGAAAGGAAGAAGAAGACACATACCTTATCAGCCTTGTCATCATTAACCACCCCGAAAGGATAGGGCTCGACGGGAAAATGAGGCGATGGGAAACTACCATGCAGAATGGGACCTCGGATGAGAAGCGGAACTCAGGGATAAATTTGGTCATTAGAATGGCGGGGTCGCCTGTTAGAACCCTGGCCGAGGGGATCAGCATCCAGCATCATTCTTTCAACATTCTTTGGAATAGTTCTGTGACGGTGAGGACTAGTAGCAAAACCGGCAAGGTCGCCTAAGGTTGAAGTACCAGCTCGATAGTTAGCAAGGAAGTTGGCAACGGTATATTCTGGAGCATCCTCGGGCTTGTAGGTCGACCACTCGGCGGTAGAACCGCAACCATCTCGGCGAGCTCTCCACTCGTCCATAATTCAGAAAGTGTTGCCAGTCCATTGAGCCAAAGTACGATAAGGCTTGAGCTGGGAGAGGACCTCATAGTAAAAAGGCTATCAGGGTTGTACAAGGGAAGACGAAGGCCTAGATCCAGTTGGCCCTGAGTGATAACCACGCAGTTAGCCGATTGCTCGTGCTTCTCCATATCAGACTTCCTCAAGAGGCTGTTTCGTCCCGAGATAAGGGTAACTTCGTAATTTTGAAGATCGTACTTCTCCTTCAACTGCTCAATGAACTCTTCATCAGAAAGTTCTTTCACCCTTTTCTCGGACCTGCACGAAATAAAAGGAGAGCTATCAGGAAAGATAGATCTCATGGCACGATCATCGTACTTAGAAGGACTATCAAACGAAAACAAAGAAGCAAGGGAAAAAGCATCAAACTCGAAAAAAACATCATCGACAGACCTTTTTTCAGTCATGGAGGGAGAAGAAGCCATGGACGCGAACAGTGCAAAACTGAGAAATCAGTGAATAAGGCTGGGACGACGAGAATGTAACCACAGCTACTGTAACAATCGATGAGGATAAGATGAAAGAAGAAAATCAAGAAAATGGGGACTTTTATAAGAAGAAAGTAGTGAAGAAATCTCTAAGAGAAGGTTGCAGCGGCGGGGAACTGGAAAAGAAATGGTAAAGAAGAAGAAAGAGAAAAGGAAGCGGGCTATTTAAAGTGGAAAAGTTGTAACCGACGCCGACGGTTACAGGTAATAAAGTGGAGTTAATGGGGACTGCATGACGGAATTTGCGGCATGGACGAGGACATGGGCAGCTGGGACGACTTTCTTCCACTCGTGTCTGCCACACGTGTAGTTGCAGGATTTTCCACACTACACCCTTGTTAAGATTTTGCTATAATCAACTCATATTTGAAGATGAAAAACAACACTTTAATATCTTAGTTTCAGAAATGTTTACAGAAATGGAAGAATTCAAGATTACAACTATTCTATTGAAGTTTCTCTCTCCTCTAGACTTTCTTAAGTCTCAAAAATACATCATCCTTTCCTGGACATATTGGGTCTCTATTTGTAGGGTAGTTACGTAGTGGATGACAGCTAAGTTTTCCTTTTATTTCGGGTTGATTCTGCGATTGTACCGCGATAGTTACAATGTTAAATCTCGCAAGTTTTATAACCGCCGCAGAACTAACATGCTTCTCTCAAATTTTCTTCAGTCGTCAGGTATTACGTCATTCCTTTGAAGGCTTTTGTGACACTCGTGAAGTGTAGTTGAAGATCTTGCGGTGATGCTCGCTGGGAAGCGTTGTTAATCTCGCAGAGAATAGATGTAGCGATATTCTGGTCCTACAACACGAGCGAAAGAAGGGGCATAAATGTAGGTGTAAATTATCCACAGGGATAGGTGGAAACATCTTAAGCTATGATGCACCCAAGAATGAAGAGACGAGAAGCATAGAATAAAGACTGCCAGACGCGAGATTTAAGAAGCCACGTGGATCGGGCATGATTGATTTGCAGATGTCGGACAAGACTTAACTCCAGGCTTCTAACAAAGATGATAAGACAAGACATGGTGGGTCAAACAAGGAGCACATTGTCTTCCATATTATGGTTAAATGTTTTAGACTCTCGCCAACCCTCTGTTTCAATCCAAACACATCTTCAATACCTAGTCGCGATGAATTGTTGCTTATACATGCTCCCAGAAATGTGGCTTGTAGATGATCAAAAGAAGTTATACTGTTTTTTGGCAATCCCTCAAACCATTTTAGCGCCTCGCCAGTTAATCTAGATGAAAAATACTTGCACAATACAACATCATGATTCTCCCATTGCAGCATACACCTAACATAAGCCTTAACATGTTGTACAACACAGGTAGTTCCATCAAAAATGCTGGTTAATGCTGGTAAATTGCACTTTGGCGGTATTCCTCTTAATTGTACTTCTTGAGTGAATGGAGTTCTCGCAGCTTCTTCAATAGCTTCATCAAGTTTCCTTCTACCTCCTTCTCTTTTGTTATTTATTATTCCCCTCATCTCTGTTAATTCTCTTAAAATTTGCTCATTCGCCATCGAATTTGGTTCCATTGGTCTTTTTAATGCAGCTTCCCTTCTCCTGCGTTCATGTACCTCTTGTATTGCGAGATTTAGTGTGTCTTCACCTACATCCACATTCCTTCTTCCGCGATCTTCTGCTTCACCTTCTTCTTGCAATCGCAGCTAAACTTCTCTACAAATTTCTTCATTTCTCATTATTTCTCTTCGCTGTCTTTCTATTCTCCTTTGTATTCTATCATACTCTTCCTGGATATTATTATTATAACGATTTTGTGTACGTCTTGTCTCTCGATTTTCATGGTTATTATGTCGTACCGCTTCTTGGAATTCTTGTTCTTCTACTTCTGCCCTTAATCTTTCTCTCTCGCGAGCTAGTCGCGCTTGTTCAGCATAACGTCTCTCAATTTCTTCCTCAATTATTCTTCGATTTCTTTGGATCTCTCGCCCGTGTAATATCCTTCTACCCTCTTCTGGATTATCTTCATCATTTTGGTTGTCTCTTCCCTTTTGATTTCTGTTGTTAATTCTGTTATCTAAATTTTCGCCACGCGGATCATCGCGATCTTCTATTACCTCTTCTTCTCCATGACGTTGTTCTACATTTGGATTTTTCATTCCCTCCTGGATATTTCCTCTAGCATTTCTTATTGGAGAATTTTGCCTTAATTCTTCTCTTAATGATCTTGAATTCGATCTACCAGTACTTCTTGATCTCCTATTTTGTAGCCTCAAATTCTCCATTCTTAACTCATGATTTTGTCTTGTTAAATTTGCACGTTCTTGCGCCTCTAATCTTCTTTCCTCTTGTATTCTTTGTCTTGGATCACCTGTTGTTTCATTTTCGCCTTCTTCATGAATTAATCCTTCAATCACTCCTTGATTTCTGTCTTCTCTTCTTCCGTCCATTAATTGTTGATCTCCTACATCTTCCATCGAATCCGATCTCCAAGTATGCACACTCACTCTATCATAATCCACATTTTTATTTTGTATCGGTGTTTGTCGATTAGGTTGTGGAATTTGATTTTCCCCTTCAATATTTATTCTATTTCTTCTTGTTCTTATCCTTGAAGATTCTCCTAATCCATTTGTTTCTTCTCCTACAAGTCTTTTACTCCTCCTTACAGTTGTTGGTGGTTCTGATGTATTTCTCCTTCTTCTAGACATTTCTTCAACTCTAACAATTTCTTTAAATCTTCAAATTGTAATTAGAGATTTTTTAGCTTGATTCTCCCTGTTTCGGGCGCCAAAATGTAGTTGCAGGATTTCCCACACTACACCCTTGTTAAGATTTTGCTATAATCAACTCATAGTTGAAGATATAAAACAACACTTTATTATCTTAGTTTCAGAAATGTTTACAAAAATGGAAGAATTCAAGATTACAACTATTCTCTTGAAGTTTCTCTCTCCTCTAGACTTTCTTAACTCTCAAAAATACATCATCCTTTCCTGGAAATATTGGGTCTCTATTTATAGGGTAGTTACATAGTGGATGACAGCTAAGTTTTCCTCTTATTTTGGGTTGATTCTGCGATTGTACCGCGATAGTTACAATGTTAAATCTCGCAAGTTTTATAACCGTCGCAGAATTAACATGGTTCTCTCAAATTTTCTTCAGTCGTCAGGTATTACGTCATTCCTTTGAAGGATTTTGTGACACTCGTGAAGTGTAGTTGAAGATCTTGCGGTGATGCTCGCTGGGAAGCGTTGTTAATCTCGCAGAGAATAGATGTAGCGATATTCTGGTCCTACATCTTGCCTCTTCTCATGTATTTTCTGCGAAGAAGAGAAGATCATGAGAATTTTTAAAATGCCGCAACTACTTATCTCTTCATTAATCTCTGTTCTGACACGTTTCTGTACCCTTCGCCAGCTGTTTTCACATATTCTCTCTTCTAATGAATTTACGACACGTCCTCTATAACCACTGCGATCTGATCGTTCATTTCTTTTCTTTGCATTTATTGCGTTCATCTTCTCGAGAAACCTCTTCTTCTATAAATACTCCTTTCATTATTTTCTTTTCCTCTTTTTACTTTCTTCTTCTTTCTCTGCGTAACTTCTCTGCAAGTTTACTGTTCTTCCGTAAATTGCGTGTCTGCCATCACTGTGATTTCTTTCTTGTTTTTTAACCTCTTCTTTCATTACCATACTCAAAAATGGTTGTTGCTGGTGCTAAAAACTTGACTGCTTTTAATGAGATGCGAGAAAAGCTCAAAAATAAAGGTTTTACCTTGTCTACAATTCCAGGTCAAAGCCCTAAATCTGAACTTTCTATCAAATTATTCTCTGATCATCAATGCTCTCGCCAAAAAAATCATAGTATCGCTAGGTCAACTTGAAGCTGGTCTTCATCTTCCTCTTTATGACCCAGAACTCCCATTATTCTATCAAATAATATCGGACGAGAGGTTCTCGCGAGCGATATATCAATTAGGTGGAGATTGTATCAGATTACTGCTTGAATATGCTTCTCGCGGTGCTGATAAAGGATCTCGCTATCCTGGAGCTCCGAAGAATCCCCAATTTAAGGATGTTCCCATTGTCTCTGCAGATTATACTGTGGAGAATTTCTTCAAAAATTACAAGATAGTTCCTATGAAGAGGGATAATACTTTCTGGGGTGTCCGCTTAAAGAAAGAGAAGATCGCTGATGATGAGGCTCTTATGTTAGACATTAATTGGCATACACCTACCAATCAAGGCCCTCGCCACTCCAGTGATGATAAGTGGTTTATATTTCCTTTATGTCTTGAAGGTCCTTACATATCTGGTTCTCTCCCATTACCTGTGAATCTCTCGGTGTATGAGCCATGGGTTTTCAACTGGCCTGAAAGATCTAAAGAAGTATATCCTATCAACTTTTTTCCTTATTATTTTTTACTGTCTTCTTCCTGTTTTTATATTCTCGGTAACTATTTTTATCTCTCGCAGATTGAAAGAATGAAGCTCAGCTATCAAACTTTTAGGAAACCCAGCACTTTCTTAGCTCTTAAATATTTCACGTATGAAGTAAGAAATATCTCTTCATAAATTTTAACAATATATTGTTGCCCCTATTTCTTATCTTCATCTGTGCTCGCAGGAAATTGAAGAACTAGCGCCAATAAAACCCGTGAGAACTAAGGAGAAACCTTCAAAGGATAAATCTACTGTTCCCCCTAAAGGAAAATCTTTTGCCCCTCGCGGTGAAGAATCTGGAAATCAGGATAAATCTGTTGTTCCTCCCAAAGGGAAACCTTCTGCTCTTCGTGGTGAAGAATTTGGCGATCCACCTTTGAAGAAAAGGAAAACCCGACCTTCTTCTTCTTCAACTCCTCAACCCACTCCAGAAAATCCAAGTGTTGATTTTGACAAGGATAATAATAACGAGGATTTCAATGATAACAGCTTCCCTTCTATAAATAATTCTTCTTCATCTGATTCTTCAATGTCTCATCTATCCAAAAAAATTGGCAAGAATATGTTTGGTATCCCAAATGAGCATGGGGATAAAGATGTTATTGAAATATCCCAATCTCTCGCCAATGTCTGCGATGCTCCCATACTAGCTGACAGTGATACCCTTCGCGGGGTTTCAAGATCTCTAACTCCAAGTCTTTTGAATTCACTTGGAAGCCTGGTAAGTTTTTACTTGTTCATCCTTTTTGTGTATCTACTGATATTTTTGTCAAATATTGATTTATATAGTTCTATCGCAGGTTGGAAGAGCCGCTTTTGCTATTGCTTCTGATTTAGACAATAGGCGTATTATTTATGAAAAGAAAGATGCTAATCTTCGTCAAGATAAAGAAAAACTATAAGCTGAAGTTATTGAACTTCGCAGAAAAAATAAGCAGTTGGAGACTGAAGCTTCAGTTGACAAGCAAAAAATCTCTGATCTTGATAAAGCCAATCAACAACTTTATGGTACGATTTATTTCTTTTCTCTTTTAATTCTTTTTACCCTATCGCAGCTTATTCAAGCAACCATTTTTGCAGATATTTATGGTCTTACTGACGAGGCTACACTCTTCCAATCTTTTCCTGACCCTATAGATGATGATACCCTTCTTGCTAACCTTAATAATTCTTTAAGTAATTTCTCATATGATAAGATTGAATCCCTCTCCATAGATGAACTTAAATCCAAATTTAATCTCTTAAAAATTGAACATATATTCAATTTAGGTTTGACCAACAAGTATAAGCGCTTTTATCTTGATTCGAAGAAAGAAATAGATAGATTAAGAAAAAGGAATATTGATCTTATTGACGAGAAAGATCTTGCCATTAAAAATGGCTCCAAGACCCTATCAAACTTCCATAAAACTCTTCTTAACGTTCAAATGGAAAGAGATAAGCTTATCCGCGAGAATGAAGATCTTCTTGCGAGGGAAACCCAAGTTTGATCTCGTATCCTTATTAATAGTGATGATGAGTTAGCTTGGGCTGCGAAGATTCTTGATAACGCCATAACTAATTTAGGTGTAGATGTTAGTCTTCATGTTGATCAAGCGTCTTTAATTAAAGACATGATTTCTGAAAGAGAAGGTTATCACTCTTATGATTTCCCTGAATTATTTCCTAATTGAATCATCCTTATATGTACTAATTTTGTTGTCATTTGCTCGCAACATCCGAAAAGAATTATCGTAAAAGATTTGATGAGTTAGGAGAAGAGAAAAACCAACTCGCCAGAAGTCTATCTTCTCGCAATGAAAAGTATTATAGATTGAAGGAAAAATTGAAAATCTCATCTTCAAATTTCAGCAATGCTCTTCTCCGTGTTCGTAATGACGCTATTAAACTAGTATGTAATGATCATGGTATCCCTCATTCTATATACCCCGATCTTGCAAAGGCAATTCCAGCTGATTCCCAAAATTTAGTTATCTCTGATAGCGAAGCTGAGGAGTCTAGCGAAGATGAAGAATTATCTGGCGAGGAAGAGAAGTCTGGTAATGAAGAAGAATTTGAAAAAGAAAAGAGCTCTAATGAGGGTGGTGATGGGTCTACTTAGTCTTGTTTCTCCTTCTTTTTCTTTGTTGTAAATTTTGTGCATTTATTTTTTGCTTTTCGTAACATTGCTGCGAGCTTCTTCAACTTGATGTGTAAACTTCTTTTGCCTTTTTATCTGTATGAATTTAGAAAACAATTCTTTTTCTGCAACATAATCAATCAATTATTATCCTTTAATTATTTGTATAAATATATCATCTAAGCAATTTTATCATATGATGGATGAATAATAATTATATTATTCTATGCATTCCCATACTTGCCTCTATTATTCATCTGCAATATGAAAAAATTGAGTAGAGATTAAATATTAGTTGTGAATCAAATTAAATTTGCCTCAATATCGGCGATGTTATCGCTAGCAATAATTGCATCACTTTTATGATTTCTGCGTAGAATCTCAAATCTCATAAATTCTGCGAGCAGTATCGCAATAATCTTATGGTCTTCTTTTGCCTTCCTAATTAAAGGTCTTATTTTGCCACATCTTTTCTTTCTGCGACAAAATCGCAGGACGTCTTTACATTTGCATGTATTGACCCATTGATCTTGTCTTATCAATTTTTTCAACATCTCTGCGACAATATGATAAGTGTAAACTCTCTTGCAAGAATTAAACTTTATGACATTGTCGTCTTGCGATGAAATCGCAGGACGTCTTTACACTTGTTAAATGTAAAAACCCATTGATCTCATCTTAACTTTTCTCTTTTGGCTTGTTGCCTTTGTATAATTTTCGTCACGCGATAATATGACAGGCCTAAATGTTCTTGCGATCATAAAGCCCCATGACATTGCCGTCTTTAGAAACTTATCAGCTCCCTAATGGAGGGTGCCGCCCTTATCTTCCCCCTGGTTGCCCCTTCAAGGAGGGCACATCGGCCATACAAGACTAGCTCCTTCCATCCAGATTTTCCAACAACCAGCTGTTTTCGCAGCCTCTTGTCCTTTATGCCTATATGGCTTATAGTTACAAGACTGCACCCTAAGTGGGGTTTTCTTCAAGCCAAGTGCATCATAGCCAATACTTACCAAGAATGGCCAGGGTAGTTTCGTACGCCCCGGGCACCCTTGGCTCAACCGTGTACCTCGGCGCCTTGGTCATACTTTGCACTTCTTAGAAGAGATTCTCAATCGTCCAACCAGTGTATAACCTTATATAGTTGGAAATCCAAGATCTCTCTCCCGGAAAGGTTTTCTTTAACCCCAACATCTGCATAACTCAGGTTCCAGCAGCGGTATAACCTTTTCACTTAGTCATGTCAAGAGATACCCCCTTATATGACGCACTATTAGGTCTTATATTTGCCTCTTGCAAAATTGTATCCGCGAACTAAGGTGCACGCCATAAAGGTTCGTCCCATTCTATTAATCTCTGTGAAATTTTATTCGCGTTTCTCACGAGCATTGTAACTCTGATAAAATTTCATTTCTTTGATTTTCTTGTAAAATTTTGCAATTCTTTCAAACAGAGTACTCTTTTCAATTGCACTTTCTTCAAAAAAATTCTGCATAAGTTTCTTTAGATTTTTTTTATTTTACCTTTCTACTTACTATCTTTTGGTTCTGCTTTTCTATTACATTTTGCTGTTTTTCCTTATCTGCGAGCTACTCGTCATCATCTTCCTCTCGCTGTTCTATTGAATCAATCATCAATCTTTCACATCTCTGTCGCTGCTTGATGCTGTACTTACAATTTCTATTCTTCTCAGCTCTTTCCTCGCAAGATTTTATATCAATCTCATAAAATTTCTTGCTTTCTCCCCAATCTCCCTTAATAACTCTGATACCATTAGGATGAGGAAACTTAACACACTGGTGGAAAGTAGATGCTACACCTAATATCCCATGTAGCCAAGGTCGACCAATCAGGGCATTGTACGTTGATTCAATATCTACAACAAAGAACAAGATCTTGGAAGTTATCCCTTTCAATGGAATCCTTATTTCAATTTCCCCTTTGGGTTTATTGGTAGTACCATTAAAACCATAGATTTTATATGTTGATGGAATTAGATCTTCGTCTTTCCCACCCATGGTCTTATAGGTATGATAAAATAGTATATCAACTGAGATGCTTGTGTCTATTAGAACTCTATTGATAGCCCAAGAGTCTTCATTTTCATCATAATTTCCTCCATCTTCTTCTTCTATTTTCTTTGGATTTATTTCTAACCTTACTACCAATGGATTATCATGCTGCTCGCCAGGTTCTGGTACTTCTTGTGCAGTGAAAGATATAATTTGTTTCTGCCATTCTTCTAATGGCGAGGCTCTCGCGATATTCATTATCTCTCTTCCATATGTGTCTCTCGCGAAGACTCTGCTTAGAACATTATCATGGAAATCATCTATTGTTCTGTGTGAATGTACAATGGAATTACAAAACAAATTCTTCTCTTTAGCCCCAACTTCTATTACGAATGATTCTGCTCCTTTTACAGTATTTACCCTGCGAATTTCTGGTGCTGGAGGCAATCGCTGAGATTGTGGTTGTCCTACTAAAAAGTGGTTTAGCTTTCCTTGGTCAATCATCCTTAAAATTATTCTCTTTACATTTCTGCAATCATTTACTGTGTGACCATGAAAGTGATGGTAAGGACAAAATTCTTGACTACGATTATTAGGATGTGGTTCTTTTCCCATATTCCATGGAGAGGGTATATTTTCTATCAAAATGATAGCTTCCCAGATTTTTTATATACTAGCATTTAGAGGAGGCATCTTAATTTCTTCCCATATTATCCTCTGATTTCCTTGGCTTCTGAAATTGTTTTGCCTCTGTCCACCATAAGTTTCTTGCGGCTGATCAAGCCTTTGAATCTTATTATTCCCACCGCGATTGTAATAATTCTTCTCCCTTTCATACTCTTCTTGATCTCTACTTCCCATTGCTACCAATTTTTGATGGCTATCAATCTCCACTTTTTCTAGTTGTGCTTGCGAGCTGCTCGCCACGTTGTTAATCATTTTAGGAAGTAAACTTCCATTTGCTGCTACTGAGTTGGTGTTCGCGATGGGATATGATTCCATCTCATTTTGTTTCTCCTCCAAAGCAATATACTCTTCTTGTAGCTCTCGCAGTTCAGTCATAATGATTGTATTATTGACTCTGAAAATCTGTATGTACAGCAGATTGGTCGCGAACATTGCATTGATATAAGACAAGATAAGATATCTCTCGTCTACTCTTCCTGCCATCTCACTGCACATTGTCTTCCATCTTATGGTTAAATGTTTTAGACTCTCGCCAACCCTCTGTTTCAATCCAAACACATCTTCAATACCTGGCCGCGATGAATTGTTGCTTATATATGCTCCCAGAAATGTGGCTTGTAGATGATCAAAAGAAGTGATAGTGTTTTTTGGAAATCCCTCAAACCATTTTAGCGCCTCGCCAGTTAAGCTAGATGAAAAATACTTGCACAATACAACATCATGATTTTCCCATTGCAGCATACACCTAACATAAGCCTTAACATGTTGTACATCACAGGTAGTTCCATCAAAAATGCTGGTTAATGCTGGTAAATTTCACTTTGGCGGTATTCCTCTTAATTGTACTTCTTGAGTGAATGGAGTTCTCGCAGCTTCTTCAATAGCTTCATCAAGTTGCCTTCTACCTCCTTCTCTTTTGTTATTTATTATTCCCCTCATCTCTGTTAATTCTCTTAAAATTTGCTCGTTCGCCATCGAATTTGGTTCCATTGGTCTTTTTAATGCAGCTTCCCTTCTCCTGCGTTCATGTACCTCTTGTATTGCGAGATTTAGTGTGTCTTCACCTACATCCACATTCCTTCTTCCGCGATCTTCTGCTTCACCTTCTTCTTGCAATCGCAGCTAAACTTCTCTACAAATTTCTTCATTTCTCATCATTTCTCTTCGCTGTCTTTCTATTCTCCTTTGTATTCTATCATACTCTTCCTGGATATTATTATTATAAAGATTTTGTGTACGTCTTCTCTCTCGATTTTCATGGTTATTATGTCGTACCACCTCTTAGAATTCTTGTTCTTCTACTTCTGCCCTTAATCTTTCTCTCTCGCGAGCTAGTCGTGCTTGTTCAGCATAACGTCTCTCAATTTCTTCCTCAATTATTCTTCGATTTATTTGGATCTATCGCCCGTGTAATATCCTTCTACCCTCTTCTGGATTATCTTCATCATTTTGGTTGTCTCTTCCCTTTTGATTTCTGTTGTTAATTCTGTTATCTAAATTTTCGCCACGCGGATCATCGCGATCTTCTATTACCTCTTCTTCTCCATGACGTTGTTCTACATTTGGATTTTGCATTCCCTCCTGGATATTTCCTCTAGCATTTCTTATCGGAGAATTTTGCCTTAATTCTTCTCTTAATGATCTTGAATTCGATCTACCAGTACTTCTTGATCTCCTATTTTGTAGCCTCAAATTCTCCATTCTTAACTCATGATTTTGTCTTGTTAAATTTGCACGTTCTTGCGCCTCTAATCTTCTTTCCTCTTGTATTCTTTGTCTTGGATCACCTGATGTTTCATTTTTGCCTTCTTCATGAATTAATCCTTCAATCACTCCTTGATTTCTTTCTTCTCTTCTTCCGTCCATTAATTGTTGATCTCCTACATCTTCCATCGAATCCGATCTCCAAGTATGCACACTCACTCTATCATAATCCACATTTTTATTTTGTATCGATGTTTGTCGATTAGGTTGTGGAATTTGATTTTCCCCTTCAATATTTGTTCTATTTCTTCTTGTTCTTATCCTTGAAGATTCTCCTAATCCATTTGTTTCTTCTCTTGCAAGTATTTTACTCCTCCTTACAGTTGTTGGTGGTTCTGATGTATTTCTCCTTCTTCTAGACATTTATTCAACTCTAACAATTTCTTTAAATCTTCAAATTGTAATTAGAGATTTTTTAGCTTGATTCTCCCTGTTTCGGGCACCAAAATGTAGTTGCAGGATTTCCCACACTACACCCTTGTTAAGATTTTGCTATAATCAACTCATAGTTGAAGATATAAAACAACACTTTATTATCTTAGTTTCAGAAATGTTTACAGAAATGGAAGAATTCAAGATTACAACTATTCTCTTGAAGTTTCTCTCTCCTCTAGACTTTCTTAACTCTCAAAAATACATCATCCTTTCCTGGAAATATTGGGTCTCTATTTATAGGGTAGTTACATAGTGGATGACAGCTAAGTTTTCCTCTTATTTTGGGTTGATTCTGCGATTGTACCGCGATAGTTACAATGTTAAATCTCGCAAGTTTTATAACCGTCGCAGAACTAACATGGTTCTCTCAAATTTTCTTCAGTCGTCAGGTATTACGTCATTCCTTTGAAGGCTTTTGTGACACTCGTGAAGTGTAGTTGAAGATCTTGCGGTGATGCTCGTTGGGAAGCGTTGTTAATCTCGCAGAGAATAGATGTAGCGATATTCTGGTCCTACAACACGAGCGAAAGAAGGGGCATAAATGTAGGTGTAAATTATCCATAGGGCTAGGTGGAAACATCTTAAGCTATGATGCACCCAATAATGAAGAGACGAGAAGCATAGAATAAAGACTGCCAGACGCGAGATTTAAGAAGCCACGTGGATCGGGCATGATTGATTTGCAGCTGTCGGACAAGACTTAACTCCAGGCTTCTAACAAAGATGATAAGACAAGACATGGTGGGTCAAACGATGAGCGATAGTCAAATGGATAAGAAGATACGTGTCACATCGGCCAACTGCAAGGGCGACAGACGAGGATGGAGACATCGTGCCATGAGAACACCCGAAGGAATCGGCTCAGACGAGAGATAGGTGAAGGAATCAAAATACATCGGCCACATGCACAGAAGAAGGGACGACATAAGATGGACCGACCACAGAACTTCGGATTAGATGTAATGTGACCAACACCCTAGTATGGTTGTATGTAACCCTTCCTATAAAAAGAGGAACTTATATCCAAGAGAGGTAGGTTGCAATTGGGGGAGAGAAAGACTTGATATCACACCAAGTGAGAAGTGAGTTGATCGTGTAAGGGAGTTTGGGTTAAGAGAAACACCTTTGTAACACTTTGAATTAATAAGATTCACCCTTTCACCCCCGTGGACGTAGGTAATCATACCGAACCACGTATATCTTGTGTCCATTGTTGAGTCTTTACTTTCATTTTGCATGAGTATAAGGTTTCTATCCTTTGGATGTAGTTTTTCGTAAAATGCATCTATACCTAGGATGAAATCCTCACCTCATACCCATACATAATCACAATAGCATTCATACGATTAAGTCGATGTCTTATATACAAAGTTTAATGGTTAAGCAAGAAACTTCATATTGTATTCCTTAATACTATGTCTATCTAGAGTGTTCATGCTTCGCAGTTTTATATTGTCAATATTCACGACTTGAAAGATACGTTAGGGAATGAAACAGTTCAAGTCAAATATCACTAACCTCAAGTGGAAGGATGATGTTGTTGTTGTAGCTCCGCACTTCTTCAAGTCTTCGCAATACTTGTAGTGTCTCACCCTAATACTTTCAAGCTAACCTATACAAAGTTGACTCTAGTACATTTAAATAAACCGACTCTTAAATGAGTTTTGCTTCACTAAAATATGACAACCAAACTTGACATACGAACGCTTAGTGGGTTCAACCGAGTAATGCTCTAACAATCTCCCCCTTTGTCAATTTTAGTGACAAAACTCTTACAATCATACGGATAAACAAATTACAAGAATTCATTACACATACGCTTGATTCCCGAATCCACAACACATAATCTGCATTCATTCAATCCTCAAAAATACAGCAGCTGCACTATAATAACAAAGCTTATACTTCCCCTAAAGGTGAGCTAGGTAGATATTCAATCCGCACATCTTTGTTATCCCAATCATATGATATGTTACTCCCCCTTAGTCTATGATTTTTCTCAATCGTTAGATAAACGTTCAAGCACCATTGTCCTCTTCCCCAGTGACACCAATCAATCATAAATTGATACTAGCATCACTTGTTTACTCCATATATTTCTTCCCCTTTTAGTCACAAAAATGACAAAGAAGCGAACAAATAAAGGACAACACGAAAAGGATCTTACAAATCTCAAAATGGACTTGCAACCTGTTGAGTCAAGCACGAGGGTTTTACACACCATTTTTGATAACCAATATTAAAACCGAAACTACAAGTAATTACGTTTTGATATGTTATCATGAAAATAATTGCCCGAAGCAATTTTCCCAACTAGTTTAGCAAACCAAAAATCACCTAAGAAACTTAGTTCCTTTACTAAACCATTTGTATAAATACAATCGCTTCATTCGATAAGACCAAAACAAAGATAAACTCAATTTTACTCATCAGGTTCTAATTATCCATATAACTTAGACCTTTAGATTTCAAACAAGCCAAATACTAGGTTAGTTAACTAGCATTTCCTTGTTTAGGCTTTCGGCTAGACTTGAATAACCGAAACCTCCACTTTGATAAGTCTAACTAAGATCAGAATTAACTTAGTTTAGCTTATCCAGAATCAAATTGGACTAAACAACTCGTCCCATCAACATATTCATTCGTTAATCCATAAATAATCCATACAAAACAATAAATAAACTTGCATAATTATTCACCTTAACCGGATACAATAGAAACAACATATATAAACCAAGGTTTCACTATTGCACCGAAATTTTGTAAGCTTAAACAATTGATACTATACAATAAAGCAAAATAACAATTGTTTTACTTAACTGGAAGCAATTGAATTAACATAGACATTTAAGCACCGCAATTGCACCAAATTTTGTAAGCCTAAACTAATGATATCACACAACAAAGTAAGATAGCATCAGTTTTACTTAACCAGAAACAATTGAATCACACACACATCCATACATACATAATGGAAAAACATATCAATTGTACAACAAATTTCTTTTAAGCAAAAGCAATATATATATCAAATAAAAATAGGCTTTTCTTAAAACAGGAAAACAATTAACTAACAAGATTGTTACCTCAATTTCGCATCCAACTTCTCCAAATATGATTCTATCGCTTTCTTCTTCCGGGAGAATTGATATCGAAATACCATTATGTTGTCATTCTCATGCCAAAAACAAAAGAATAACAACAACCAACCTTTACCAGAGAAAGGTTGAAAATCGGTTTTAACAATTGCAAGCAAAAGTTGAAAACCGTCGAAACACATATGTTTTTATGCTAATCCAAAACCGATTCAACATATTATGACTTTTTCACATATTGTTTTCCTAGGAATCTCTCATGATCCTTTGATAAAGCCTACCAACTTGGGCTAGAACTTAATCCTGCTAAATCAAAAAGTCACTCAAACCATAAGGGTTCACAACATATTATGAGATCGAATATCAAGGTAATAAAACCGAAATCAAACATCTCATACACATACATAGCAAATAAAATAAAGCATTAAATTACCGGCTATGTAAATCAAAAACTATCACATGAAAAATTATAAATCAAATAACTTTATTCATAATAATAGGATAGTTTTATGGGTTATTTAGCGTTTGGTACCCAATAAATGTCCAACACCTAGCTTTGGTACCCAATATTTGAAATATTAAAAGTTGGTACCTTGACCAGTCAGAGACTGTCAAGTCAAACTGTTGACTTAACCTAATGTTATTTAAATATTATAATTATTAATCACTTAACAGTGCATTAACACCGTTAGCAGGTGATGTTAAAAAAAACGCAATTTAATTTTATCGCTACAAATAGATTGACTAAACTGTTTCATGCCTTGAATCGGAGTGTTCTGCTCATTCAAGAGTTTTGTCGAACACCTACTGTGCTTCTGCCGGTGATGAAAAAGTGATTTCCTGGCTGTATTTGTAACCCCTTTTATATCTTCCTCCACCTGCAAATTTGAGTTCTAAAAATAACCCAAGTTTCATAATCATACCATGAATCTAAAACACTCTACAATCATACATATTCATCCATAAAAACTAAAGAAAATACCTAGTTCACCTGTTTTTCAATTATTTCATCATCTTCTTATTCGGTTGTTCAATCAAAATCTTAAACTCTTCAATACCAATTTCATCAAATTTCCATTCAATTAATCATTATCCTCATCATCCTTATAAAAATCATATTCTTCTCACATTATCCATGTTCATGCATACTATTTTTCATGGAGTTTGTAACGCACTTGGAGATTGTATAGATACAGACCCAAAAATTTGTCGTATCAAAACTTGTGGAATACAAAAAAAAACTTGTTCATCTGCTTTAATTGGTTTACCATCATACAAATATCCAATCATATCTTCACTGCTACGAGTTTTAGTATAAACCCATTTCCAAAAACCCACTCCTCATTCACCTTCTAATTATCTCCATTGATTACCATAAATTGGTGGGAGCAACAATTCTAGTCCCATCTTTCGATAAGAAACCCAAGTTTCCTAAACCTAACAGAACTATCAAAATTAACCCATTTTGCATAACCACTAACCCAAAATCACTTTCTTTCCATATTTACGGCAGAAACATCAATTTCATTATTCCCTTTTAATTCGTTACATACACTAAATCGTAATCTATCGCAAACCGTAATACACCCAAATTCGAGAAGAATATGAAAATAAAATGATTTAACATACCTCTGTAGTCAATGATTTGACATGATTTTGATCGAAAATGTTCTTCTTAACTGAAAATAGTGGTGGTGATGATTATACTTCTTGTTTCTTGTTAAAAAATAAGAAGAGAATAAAATAAAAATAATATAATAAGAAGAAAAGAAAGTGGTGGTGGTTGGTATTTTCGACTGGTGGTGGGGTTCTGCTCGTGGATATGGGGGAAGGAGGAGGAGGAAATACATGACAAAAGTTCGAGAAGATGGTGGTGGTTGATAGTTAATATCACATGTGAAATTTCATCCTGGCCGTTAATATAAACATATGGAGATAAAGACGCGTATACGTCTCTAACCAAGCGTTAGGTCAATTTTAGTCATTGTTATCATTCATATGGCAAATAGGTAATAACATAAGTTCTGTAACGAAACATATAACTAAGTGAGGTCCACGGCTTGACTTGACAGTCTTTGACGGGTCAAGGTACCAAACTTAATATTTTAATTATTGGGTACCAAATCTAGGTGTTGGACATTTACTGGGTACCAAACGTTCAAATAACCCTAGTTTTATTCATAATAAATATTTAAGACTTGAAATAAATCAACAACTAATGTCTACCCTTATTCTTCCTTTTGAAGGTAAATCAACCTTCATTTGTTTGCTCTTCAGAGTCTTCTTCTTGTTCTTTATTTAAGAATTCATCATTGATCTTTAGGATACCATCAAGAGTATCTGTATCATTTCTGTAGGCAAATGCCAACTGTTTCTGAATACAGTCTAATTGTCTTCCGAGATGTAGAATATGAAACATAAGATCTCCATTGTTGTAGACTTGATCATATGAGATACTAAATTCCCTTTTTGTTCCTCCCATACGATTGATAATGCTTTGTGAGAGAGTTTTGATACTTTTCTCATCTTTAAAGATGCTTTCCAAAGCTTTTTCACATAGCTTGATGATAAGACAAGGATAACCAAGGTTTCTATGAAAACCTATGACATTGAGAGATTCAATGATTTTAATCATTTGATTGATAATCATTCCACAAATATCAATTCGTTTATTTCCTTCAAGAAGAAAGTAAACTAATTCAGCAAATTCTCTATTCCATGTGGATGAATCTCTTGAACATGCAAATAAAGTTGCTACAACTAGTTTTCCGAACACCCTTAGATGAATCGGTACATCTTTGGTTAGCATTTTTCCCTTTCTCCATTCAACAGTTTTTCCAGTGATAAGTTTTGAAATGCTATCGTGATCAATTTCAGAACCTGTAACCATTTGGCCTTTCACATTGTAGTTGGTGATTTCTGATATCATATTTCTGTCAACATGAAGAAAAGTACTCCCAACCAAGGTACTAAAATTAAGTTTTTCATGATTAATATTATGAATATTTCCATAAAAAATTCTTACTATGTCAGGTGAATATTTTTCAAATCCGAACATCTTTCCCAAATTCGGTCTTGGACAAATTTCACATAATTGGTCTCTGAAACCTCTGGATCGAATCTCTTCTCTTCAGTGAAGGTAGCTTCCCTCAAGGTTTGGTATCTATTAAAGCATGTAGAGTCTACGAAATTCGTAAGATCATGTTTTCCTTTGATCAAGTGAGGACGCTTGATTTTCTCAGCCTCTCCAGGAGGAATAAATTGATTTAAGACACACTTGTATGTTCTATCGTTTTCTTCCATTGATTTTATCTTTCTCATACTTGCGAAAATATGAAAAACCCTAGTTTCAGTTTTGAGTAGTCTTCCCAAATATGTTCGATCACATAGCAAGAGATTATCTTTTATAGGAAGGCTTGTCAAAAACCGAAAACAGCTAGTTTCAGGAAATACTAGCAAAATCGGAAACCGTGACTTGTGAGAAAACAAATCCGATTTTGTATCGGGGTCTTTCTTTAGGAAAACCGATTTTTCATGGACTGGATCTTATTTTGGATTGATTCCATATTTTTGTCCAAAAATCTGTTTACTCTTTTATTACCAAAGGTTGATAATATTACTTGAAACTCACTCAAGAATTTTATAGAGTATACAGATACATGTTTGAACAAAATATGATATTTGTTAAAAATACCACTTGAATCATAAATCCTGTAAAATTTTAAAAGATCACTTGCTTCATTAAAACAGTTGTGAGGTGTATGAAGCAATCTATAATTAATAGAATTATTAACTGAGAACTCAATCCTTGGAGGATTACATATTTTCCAAAATCGCACCAACATAGGCGAATCATTAACAGTCTTTTATCTGAAAATGTATACAAATATACTTTGATAGGTTATCCAAAATATATTTAAGATTCTAGATTTCACAAGAACATAATAGCCGTGGTTCATAATTTTTTTAAGTAGAATCTTATGCATCTTCAAGATATTATCTGTCTCATTGACCATTAAATCATTATTTATCATAATGATATACAATCCTATGAAAGGATTATGTAAGTCATTCATGACATACATATGCATCATTCCTAACAGGTTTAGGAATAAAAGTATTACATACTTCATAAGTGTTAACCACCACAAACTCCTGAAGTAGTTAAATCCTGCCATTACGTTAACTGAATCATTAACCATACACAATTCTTACAGGATGGATCGCACCAAACACAGATTGTTAGATCTTTTCATGTTTGCCTGCTCTGATACCAATTGAAAAGGCGAGGGTACCCTAAATATACCTCAACCTATAACTTTTCCTTCCTATAAGTCCTTTCCCAGAAAGTGATTTTCTATGGACTGAGTCGAGACAATACAACAAATCGGTTCACACTTTGTGTGATCGTCTATGGATACGAGATCGAGACAATACAACAACAAAGTATTTTTACTTGATACAAAGGTTCGGACTTAACCAAACACAGTAGGATTCACGTATCAAGTAAATAGGAATTAACGTTTGTGTAATTTATTTTATTATAGTAAACAATTATAATGAGGAAATATAAAGTAAATGACACATCAATATTTTGTTAACGAGGAAACCGCAAATGCATAAAAACCCCGGGACCTAGTCCAGAATTGAATACTCTCATGATTAAGCCGCTATAAAAAATAAGACAACTTCGTATAGTTGAGACCAAGCAACTAAACCTATAGTTCACCTAGTTCCATCTGTATTCCCACGCTTTCAACCTGTAAACAAGTCACATACTTGGACCAATTCCTTTGGTTCGTATTCCAAACAGTAAAGGAACAAAAAAATTGTTTGGTATCAACTCTCTTCAACCAAGTGATATAAGTTACGCAAAGGTTCCATTGTTTATCTTAACATAAAATCCTTTGCCAGGTTCCAAGATCTATCTTATGTTCAATCACCCAAAGGAAATCGTTAAGATTAATCCAACAACACTCTTCAACCAAGTGATATGTGTTGATGCCGATCTTCCTCAATTAATCAATCCAATCTACCACAGGGATAAACCGATTATTAATTAATTGGATCCTCTTTTTCCCAAACAAGTATTGTAGACACCAAAGATTGTAAAAGCCAAGTTAGAAATCTTCAATATCTTCTTTGTCTTCAAATCTTCTTAGATCTTCAATGCACACCTGCACACAATCACTTGAATCTCTTGTGATCAATCACACACAGAACGGAGTCTGTTAACAATGGATTATCACAAGATCGTCTTTAGATCTAACAACAGTCTAAAGATCCATGTCGAAACATTGAACTAGTTTGAGTGAATCTTATATCAGAAGAGAAGATTCTCAAGCATAAAACAACTAGGTGCAATCAAAGTTCAACCACCGTTAGTCAATCAAATTAATACGAAAACTAAAGATAAATTGCAATATCTAGTTTCCCACCAACGGGTCGCGCTAGAGCTTCTCAATCCCAAAGAAGACTTTAAATTGAGCGGCCGTAAGAGATTTCACCTAATTAGATTACTCTCCTCTCCGATAGGCGGCTTCACCAGTAACAAAGACGAAAGTGTAAGTCTAGGTTATGCAGGATTAGTTTGCTAGAAATGCAAACTCAAAGTATTTATAGACAAGGAAGTTTGGACACCAAGAAATTTCCAAAACCGAAAATATTCTGAAGATATTTTTCATTACTCCACCAGATTCAGTTTTCATAATTCCTGTGAATGCACTATCCAAAAATAATGATCGAAATCTCCTTGGAAAATCTTTAATTAGAAAATGCACATTACTAATTCTTATTTTCCATATATAATTAAAAACCCTTAATTAAAAAGATTCTTAACTTATTTAAATTCGATCTTGGGATTTACTTCCTTCTTAGCCATTAAGGAATATCTTTGAACAATATAGAATAAGTATTAATGTACCGTGTTCAAAGAGTGACGACATCTTACTCTTGCAAGTCTTTTACATGCTTGCTCACTTGAAACCGATTTATCACACTTCCAAACAAGTTTAGAATTGGTTCATCTGACTTTCAAGAACTATGTGATTGATCAAGTTTCACTCAATCACAACTCATGTGTTTATGGTTCTACCAAAACAAGTTTCGGTTCTACCTCCATGTGAGTATTGTGCATAGTTACACTAGCTTACCAAAGATACGGCTGACTACATACTAGGATCGGTTCCCCACATATATTTGGTATCTAACTTGTATGCACTGCACATGTCCATAGGATCGGTTCCCCCTTCCCAAAAACGTGTTACACATGTTCATAGGATCGATTCCCCTTTCTTGCATAAACCTTGCTGCACCTCATACAAGGATCGATTCCCCTTGTGATGCATTGCACCTATTACTAGGATCGGTTCCCCTCTTCCCAGTAATAAGTTCAGACATACACAACCCGATCATACCCCAGGTGATTACTTAAGATCGGTTTCACTAATAAAAGTCATACCAATACATAAGTCAGGCCTCATGTGAATAGTTTTACCAAGAACACAAAAAAATCATGAGCGATTATACTAATCACACATATTGGTCATTCATAAGATATGCAATGAAGAACAACCCCAATAACGCCTGGCGATTTCCTTTTCGGTTCATAACACATATCATGAACTTACTTTCTTAGAACAAATGTAAACATTGTTCCCTAGGATGAAATCCTCACCTCATACCCATACATAATCACAATAGCATTCATACGATTAAGTCGATATATTATATACAAAGTTTAATGGTTAAGCAAGAAACTTCATATTGTATTCCTTAATACTATATCTATCTAGAGTGTTTATGCTTCGCAGTTTTATGTTTTCAATATGCACAACTTGAAAGATACGTTAGGGAATGAAACAGTTCAAGTCAAATATCACTAACCTCAAGTGGAAGGATGATGTTGTTGTTGTAGCTCCGCACTTCTTCACTTCTTCATGTCTTCACAATACTTGTAATGTCTCACCCTAATACTTTCAAGCTAACCTATACGAAGTTGACTCTAGTACATTTAAATCAAGCGACTCTTAAATGAGTTTTGCTTCACTAAAATATGACAACCAAACTTGACATACCAACGCTTGGTAGGCTCAACCGAGCAATGCTCTAACAATGTACTTTCCTATGTTTTTAGTGTCTTTTTATTGGTACAGGTCTATGGATGTCATTGTGCCAGTCTGTCTTCTATGACAACCTGTAGTTTTCCCTATCTCTGTGTAATAAATAGAGTTTTCCACTCTATTGCTTGTAACAAAACTTTTACAATCAATACATGTTTATTCTCTTTACAACTATGGTATCAGATGAACCGTACGCTTCGAACCGCCATTAATGGTGATTTTCTAGATCTCAAAATTTTCTTTCACAGTTATTCTCTTTCTTGATTTTACTATCTTTTTCTCTTCATTCTCACTGCTTATTTCAGTATATTCATCACTTCTTATTCTTTAAATTACATCTAATGGCAAACTACGAATCAAGAATCTCACACATTCCTCTAAATCAAATCTCTACAATTACTTCTTACAAAGTTAAGGAGGATATTTTCTTAACCTAGAAATCTCTGTTACTACTTATTCTCAAAAGATACAAAGTAACTGGTTTTCTTGATGGATCTCTATATTGTCCACTATATCTCGTTGAGAATGAAGTTAATCCTGGTTATGCAGCTTGGCATGATGATGACAACACCCTCATTTTTGGATTCAATCGTCAATTGCAGATACTGTAATTCCTTATGTTGCTCGAGCTGATTCATCAAAAGAGTTATGGGAAACAATTGAGTCAAGATTTGCTCGAAGCAGTTCTACTCAATCCATCCAACTTCGTCTAAAGTTCAATCACTAAAGCTAGGCTCATGTATTGTTTATACTTTTCTCAGTGAAATCAAGAAAGTCATAGATGAACTCTACGCTGCTGGTTCTGGCATAGCTAATGATGAATTCGTTGTTACAATCTTGAATGGATTAGGACCTGATTATAGTTCTTTCTCAACTTCCATTCGTATGCGTAATCCACTAGTATCATCCAAAGAATTGCACAATCTTCTACTTAGTGAAGAAATTTTTGTTTCATCAAAGAAAAAAGATCTTATGAGTGAATCTAATGCTAAGTCCTTTGATACAAATTTTAGATCTAATATTTTACTATCTAGAGGTCGAGGTCGTGGTTATTATCATCATTCTCCATTTCAGAGTCAATATAGACCTTTTGCCAGAGGATTTTTTCATTTTCAAATGACTCTTGTGCCCAATTTTTCACCAACCTTAGTTCCAAGAATATGAACTCCACTTCCAATGGATCTGTTAATCTACCAAATCCTGGTTTTCCTATTGGAGCTAGTACTTCTACTGTTATACCTTCTACTTCAGACAAAATTTGTCAAATATGCAACAGAGGAGGACATGTTGCACTTGAATGTAGGATTGAATATGGTCTATCAGAATTCTTACACACCTCATAACCTAAGTGCTATGCTTACTTCTGCAAATATCATGGGAGAGAATCCATGGTATGCTGACTTTGGTGCTAATAATCATCTTACTTATGATGATTCTGAGCTTCAAATGCCACACCTTATGAAGGAGGAGAGGAAATTCAAGCAACAAATGGAAAATGTATGCATATTACACATATTGGCAGTGTTTCCAAATCTACACCTATGTCTACTTTCACTCTAAACAATGTTCTTCTTGTTCCAAAGTCTGCACATAATTTTTTGTCTGTTCACAAATTCACTAGTGAAAATCATTGCTCAATTACTTTTGACTATGATGGTTTCTCTGTCAAGGATCTCTTATATGGGAAGATCGTTTTACAAGGGCAACATAAAAATGGTTTGTATCCTATACATTTTTTGAATTCTTCACATCAGCATCAAGCCTTATCCAGTACATCTTCATCAACTATCAACCCTACTGCAAATATTGCCAGCACTTCTACATTAGCATTCATTTGGCACAAGAGATTGGCACATCCCTCTTTTTAACTTCTTCAAAAAGTTAGTCATCTGTTAAATCAGTCTCATCTTGTTAAATCTCATATGTTCTGTACTGAATGTCAGTTAGGAAGAAGTCACAAGTTACCTATTAGTTTGTCAACTCATAGAGATAATACTCCATTGCAACTACTTCATATGGACTTATGGGGTCCAAGTCCTGTAACTTCAGTTAGTGGCTTCAAGTATTATGTAAATGTCATTGATGACTATTCAAGGTATTGTTGGATTTATCCTCTCTATGAGAAATCTGAATTTAAGACTATCTTTCTTCATTTTAAAGCTATGGTATAGAATCTATTAAAATGTGCTATAACTACAATCAGAACAGATGGTGGAAGAGAATTTCTTAACAATGAACTTAAGACATTTCTATGTGTCCATGACATCTAACATGAAATCTCATGTCCCAATACCCCGTGCCAGTCTGTCTTCTATGAAAACCTGTATTTTACCTTTTCTCTGTGTAATAAATAGAGTTGTCCACTCTATTATCATGTAACAAAGCTTTTATAATCAACACATGTTTCTTCTCTTTACAACTAGCAACCACGGCCCATCTTTTTCCGTTGCTGCAATCATCTCATAGCAAAGCTCGAAACCCAACGCCATTGAACTACCACCAGACTCAAACCATCTCTACTGACTCGAGCCATCTCTGAATACCACCATCGATCACTGCTCATTTTCGTTTCCGATCATCATGGACACTGTCTCTAACCTTCTATCCTCATCTTTATTCTTCATTGCTCTCAACAATCAATACCCATCTGTCTTCTCTCGATCTCAACTGTCATGTAGCAACAACAAAGATCCTATTCTTGTCTTCCCTAAATCTTACGAGAAATAAAGAAGAAGATGGTGCTGCCCTTAACAATATGACTAGCGCCTTTAGCATTCTTCGTTTAAAAGTCATTCTTGCAGGACTGAAAGTTCAGTTCCGGTTCTATGACTGCCCTAAGTAATTCAGGAAGGTACCTTCATCAGTTCTGTATTGTCTCAATTGTCGCAACTTCGACTTGCTTCGAATGCTTATAACCTTTTCATGCAAGGTCAGAATGACCTCGTTCTTTCGTCGTTTCCTTATTCTTTTCGTCCTCTTCAAGGTGATGTGAAGAAATCTCGGATTTAAACGAGTTCTACTTCCTTTTGGTTAAGATATCCTCAAACACCTAACAAACTCAAAAGCAAACAAAACCAAAGCATAATGATATAAAAGCTATCAAGAAAACAAAGTATTTGAGTACCTAACTAGTGCAAATATTAAGTTTTTCGCAGAGAACTCAAAAGCAGTCTTATCTTTTTTGTTTCCTTTGTAATAGTCAATCTGCAACGCTTATAAATGTTGCAGTTGAACTTTTTTTTATTCCTTTTCATATATTTCCATATTTTAAACACTTTTTGAGTCATGTATTAACCTTTTGAGAGTGTTTTGAGAATGATGAGCTAAACCCAAACACTGGGATGACGAAAGAAGCCATATTTCACGCTTGTGGTAATTATAATTAATTTTTTTTATGATTTTTGTTGCATTTATTATTAATTGATTTATGGTTTTTATTGAATTATTATGATTTTAATTGATGAGTTATGCTTAGTTTAAGACTTTTAATATTCCATGGTTTCGATTTATAATCATTAGCTTTGAAAATCTACCTTTGGCAAAGAAATAGAGTCCACAAAAGAGTATAATTGTTTAGAATTAATATAGTATGGTGGAATCCTGAGTCTCAGTTTCTCATAATATTATTGTTATCTTTTGTATATAATTGCTAGTTAAATTATAATTTAAGTCTTGAATCGAACCTTAATAAGTCTGAGCAACGAACTCTTATTTACCACTGATGATGGGGAAATCTCTTACATCTGCTTCATTTAAAGACTTCCTTGGAATCAAGAAGTATCCAGAAGTATAGTTGGTGGAAGACTAGAATCGTATTATTATTTTAGTTTCGCTAATTGGTTTAGTTGACTAACAATGGTTGAATCTTGATATTCACCTAGTTTGTTTATTTCGTGATCCTTCTCATCTGATATAAGGTTACTCGAACTAGATCAAGGATCAACAAAGTTCGTATATGTTTTTAAATCTGAAGATAGGCTTGTTATCACCTATTGTTAACAGACCCCGTTCTGTGCATGATTGACCATAAAAGAATCAAGTTATTTGTGCAGATACATTGAAGACCGTAGATTTAAAGACAAGAAGATTTCTTATTGGAAAACAATCTAAACAAATCAAAAAAGGGTTTATCTATCTTGAGGAATCATAAAGTATAAGACGAAGAGAACTTTGTGATCTTCATCTATCTTAATTGAAAATGCAGGGGTATAACAACCACACCCAATATTTCGTTCGACAATCTGTATGGACTAAACTCCAATATAATTCCGAGAGCACCAACTTAAAAGCGAGCTCAATCTAGAAAGATATTAAAGAGATTTATCTCTTTCTCAATACAATCAACAAATCGAACAGATAGAAATCCGTGGGCCTGATTGATGCGAGAATAACTTGGACGGTACCAAAGACCAATGCCCAAGCATCAATCAAGTTATATACAACAAACAAGGTCGGATTTATCAATTGTGATTGAACTACGCACAACATGTGATATTTCAATTATATATACAAAATATAATGCAGAAAAAAAAAAACAGATACCGAAATTTTGTTAACGAGGAAACCCCAAATATAGAAAAACCTCGGGACCAAGACCATCTTTGAACACCACACTATATTACGCCGCTACATACTCTAGCCTACTACAAGTTAACTTCGGACTGGAATGCAGTTGAAACTTAAACAAGTCTCACACCGATTAAGGTACAATCGCGTTCCTTACGCCTCTTAAATCCAAACAAGACTCTATGCACTTGATTCCCTTAGATGATCTCTCCCACAACTAAGATTTGCTACGATCCAAAGTCAAATACTTATAAACAAATTTGTCTCCCATAGATATGTTTATTCTGGTTTTATTTCCGTCTTAAGATAAAGATCAAGGTGAACAGGAAACTCAACTAATATCCCGAACTTATACTTCCTAGAAATATCAGTCACCTCACAATATCCCAACTGATTAACAGAAAAATTTAAGGAATCACACGAGTCTGAGACGAAGAACTGTTGTGATTACTTTTTATATCTTACCTATCGGAGATAAATCTCGAGTAAATCTTAGAGAAGATAAAACTCAATATGATATAAAAAGTAAGATCATAATACGCAACTACAAAGAAAATAGTTGGATCTGGATTCACGAATCCCAAATGAAGTCTTCAAGTCGTTAACCTAATAATGGTTTTGGAAAACCCTAGGTTAATGGAGAATCGACTCTAGTTTGCAACTAGGACACACAGAAGTGTCGGGATTAGGTTTCCCAGATGCTAGAGTTTTCGCTTATATAGCCTTTCAAATCATGGTTGCTTACAATCAAAGCTAGGTTAGCTTAGTAACAAAGCAATTGATATTCACCATTAGATGAACTCCTGATTTAAGATTCAAGCTAAATCTGATTAGAAACTAAGCAATCAATCTCCACCGTTAGATGGTATTAGTTTGATACACAAATACACCTAATTAGATATGGATGAACTGTACCCAAACATGTATACCTTGTTGGCTCAATAATAGTTAACCGAAGTTAGCCATATTAATACTTATAACTTATCCATATTCATCTATTACTTTTAAATCAAATATGATGATCAATCAATCATGATAAATAATCAAATAAATCTAATGTGTTTCACGTGAGTTGTACAAATGTTCATCACATTATAGGAATATGTATATGAACCATTTGAAACAAAATAGATTTGGTTTGTAATTGTACAAAGTACTTATAAAATAACCAATTCATGAAAATAATGCCACAGTTTGTAAAACTAGTTCACGTACCTTAATACATTAAAGTTCCAAGAACTTTAGTTCGCAAAACCTGTGTTCATGAGTATGAAAATCACACTTTACCAATTTTAGAACTTAACCACTCTGTTCGCAAACTGAGTACGCGAACAAGAGTTCCGGACTTTGGCTTTTGTCCAGCCGTTCACAAAAATGGTACGCGAATATCGGCTCCGTACTTGACCTTGTCTAGCCCGTTTGCAAACAGGGTACGTGAACAAAAGCTCCAGATCCTTTCACAAGTAAACCAGTTCGCAAACAGAGTTCGCGAACAATAGTTCTAGACCTGAACTAGACTTACACAGTCAACATACAAAGTATGCAGCCTATAATATATCCAGGATGGTATTTGTTCTAGAACTCTCATTTAATCATTGAAACATCCTTGGAAGACAACAATGGTAATCTTACACATACCACTAGCTTCAAGTAATTTTTAATTGATTAATCGATCAATACGAAACTTCCCAAGTTGACATCAAATGATTGTCTCACACAAATCATATAATATGTTCAAGGTAATTTTCACATGATCATCTTTTGATTTAATATTTAGTTTTCAACAAATAAATTGTCTCCAACTAAACTCGTCAAGAATGCGATGAACTTAGCTAAAGCAAAAAGATTTCAACACATATTTCGAGAAATAGATAAGCAAGATAAACTTGGATCGAAATATCAAATGTGTATAATGTAAAAGTCTATATACCTATACGATTTAGTCTCATTAAAAGATAGAATAGAATATACTTCTGAGTGATAGATAAGTTTCAGTCTCCACATATCTTTTGTTGATGAAGTTGCTCCAAAATCTTCAGTAGATCTTCTTCTTCAATTGGTGAACGCCGTGAAGTCTAAATCTCAACTACACTCTTATATCCTAATCTGAGCCATGGCTATGAGTAGACTAGAAATCAAGTATATAGTTTGGATCAACTAAACTTGACAAACAATCTTGAGATAACAATACTTGCGAGTTTGACCGAGCAATACTCTAACATTATTCCTGATTTAAAACCCCTGATATATGATAACCAATATAACAAGATCCGGATATGAGAACTATCAGGTAAAAAAAAGTCTTGCCATGCTTCACGAATCCCCAAGTGAAGTCTTCAGAGTCGTAACCTAGAATACATTTTTATTAAGAACCTGGGTTATAAAGGATGACTCTAGCTTAGCAACTAGGACACAAGAGTGTCAGGGATTAAGAAATCATATTACAAGCGTATGTTTATTTATAGATCTTCAAGGCTATAGATAACTTTGAATAGTGAGGGACAGTTGAGTTGAGACATGATTTTGAGAAAGTCAGAAGAATAAGATTTTCACCAAGGGATGGGTATCCGAGGAATAAACACCAAGAAAAACCAAAACTCAGATGTTCAGAGTTTTCACGTAGACACGATGAAGCACGAGTTACTGACCGGAGAAGGTGAAATTTTATATGAAATAATTCTTCAAGGATATACATATTTGTCCGCGGATTGAAGATATAATTCTACTTCTATTTGGGATAATTCAATTTAAGAGATATTTCTACTTCTATTTGGGATCCTTTATCATTAATTTTTCCTCACGAGAAGAGAAGATAAAGAGTTTTGGAGTTAGATGTTTCTCTACAACCCGGGCTTCAATATCAACTTTTTCTTTATTATTTTACATAGGTTTAAGAAATCCATGATGGTCAGAGATGTAGTCCTAAGTTGGAAAACATGTTTACTAATTGAAGTATTCATTCTCAGATGTTTATAATGTTTTTAATATCGCTTGTATTTTCCCTCTTATAACTCCAATTTATGATGGCTGCTAGTTTATTTAAGTTGCAAATGAAATAAGCATGCTTTCATATCTATAGCTAAACTAGGATTTGAGATCCAAAATTGTCGAAAAATCCTTTTTATAAGTAGCATATCATAGTTGTTAATGATGGGATGTTACCATGCCATTATGTGTAGAAGTATAACCTAGGTTAAATCCTCGTGGCTCTTGCGCCGGATTGCTTAGAATAACCTTAACTCATAAATATTAGTGCTTTCATTGGGTTAAACTTGAGTGGATCTTGCGCCAAGTTATTTAGTGAAAATGATTCAAAGTGTGGCTCTTACGCCTATTGTAGGTACCAGATATCACAAGGCGTTAGCTTACGAATATCATAATAAATATAAGAGGAAAGATTTACAAAATGATGCGATGATAGAGGAAGCACGGGGAAGTATAAAGATTTGCGAAGATAGAATAATCTTACGAAGATATATTGTGATGTTTCGCAATACGTAAACAGTTGTACAAATTTCACTATAAATAGGAGTTCAAATGTAAAATTCGAGAGGTTCTTTTTAGTGTGTGTCAGAATACATCTTAGGAAAGAGAATAGAGAAAGTTGTAACTATTCTAGTTCCATTTAGATATCTTTATGTAATCAATTAAGAGAATTAATAAGAAAATTGTCATTCATCATCAAGAACTTCTTAAGTTTTACAAATTCTACTGAGGGTGTAGTTGTAGGTTATTCTGCAACTACATAATTGGCGCTAGAAACAGGGACTTGAAGAATTCCTGCATCAGAGAAATGGCAAGAAGAAGAAATATATCAGAACCATTAACTGCAGTAAGAAGAAGTGTAAGACTCGCAGGAGGAGAAGCAAATATGACAGGAGAACCTAGTAGGAAAGGGAGTAATCGAAGAAATCAAGCTCAACAAACAATAGATCATGATCAAGTGATTATACACACTTGGAGAACTGATACACCAGCAGAAGAATATAGAGCACCACAAATCAGAGAAAATGGGAGACTGATGGGAGGAACAATTCTTGAAAGAGAAAGGGAGGTATTAGAAACATTGAGACAAGGAATTCAAGAAGAACGAAGGTTTGAAGCTGAAGAACGTGCTAATCTAACAAGACAAAATCAAGAATTGAGGAGGGAAAATGAGATGTTACAGAGGAGGAAATCTCAAAGTGTTACAAGATCAAATGTTAGACCAGAAAGAGAATGACAAAATTCACCAACAATCAACAATGAAAGTACTATGCAAGGACAAGCACAGAATCAAGTTGAAAGAAATCAAGAGAATCGCTTCATTTTAGTACCATGCCCTCCTTCACGAACCAGGCCAAATCCTAGAGAAAACAATCAGAATGGTGAAGAAAATCGATAGGAAGAGCAGCAACTTGTGGAAGAAACTGAGAGGCAACAAGCAGTACATCAAAACAATTACGAGAATGGAGTAAGAAGACATGAAGAGGCTCGTAACAATCAAAATATTGAGTATGAAAGAATTCAAAGAAGAATTGGAAATCAACGAACAGAAATAATGAGGAATGAACCAAACTTTCGAACCAGAATAAAGGCGAATCAAGAAGAAATAAATAACAGAAGGAGGAGAAATGAAGAAGAAGAAATTCCTGATATTCGCATGAGAAGAATGAGAAGGGAAGAACAAGAATTTCAAGATGCTCTACAACAAAACAATTGCGATAATTTAGAAAGAAGATATTTGCAAAATTGTGCAAATGAAAACATTAATGAAAAATATGATAGAATGCGAAGGATCGCAAGGGAAGAGGCGCAATATTGTAGAAGAAGAGAGGGTGCGTTGAAGAGACCAATGGATGAGAATTCTGAGGCAAATGCACGGATTTTGCGAGAATTAGCGGAAATGAGAGGGATGATAAACAATAGAATAGGAGGAGATAGAAGGCAATTAGATGAAGCAATAGAAGAAGCTGCGAGGACTCCATTTGCCAGAGCAGTACAATTGGGAGGGATTCCACCAAAATGCAATCTGCCTACACTTACCAGTATCTTTGACGGGACTTCATGTGCTATTCAGCACATTAAAGCATATATAAGATGCATGTTACAATGGGAGAATCACGATGCTGTATTATGCAAGTACTTCGCATCAAGCTTAACAGGAGAAGCTCTAAAGTGGTTCGAAGGACTTCCTAAGAACACTATTACATCATTTAATCATTTACAAGCAACTTTCCTTCGAGCATACATCACAAATCATTCCTCACGGCTTGGTATTGAAGATGTGTTTGGTTTAAAACAAAGAATTGGTGAAAGTTTGAAGCATTTGGTAAGAAGATGGAAGACTATGTGCAGTGAAATGGCAGGGCACGTAGATGAGAGATATTTGATTCTGTCTTTCATAAATGCGATGTTCGCAACTGAACAATCAGATGTTCAAATCTTCCGAAGAAAGAATTCCATAATGATGACAGAGTTACGAGAGTTTCAAGAAGAGTACATTACATTAGAGGAAAAGCAAAACAATATGGAGTCATACCCAGTAGCAAACACTAACAATCAAGATACAGGAGCAAACTTACTTCCTAAAATAATTAATGTTGTAGCAGGTACTTCACAAACATCCTCGCAAACTTCTTCGCAAATTTCAGAAGAGAAGAAAATCAATAATAGCCAGCCAAAAATGGTAGCAATGGGTAGCAAAGATCAAGAAGAGTATGATAGAGAGAGGAATTTCTATAATCGAGGAGGAAATAACCAGGTCCCAAGATTAGATCAACAACAAGAAAATTACGGGGGACAAAGGCAAAATTATTTTGGACAAGGGAATCAGAGACAAAATTATAAAAATGGTCAAGGAGGTCAAAGAATGATAAGAGAAGAAATAAAGTTTCCACCTTTGAATACAAGTGTAGAAAAGATATGGCAGGCAATTACCCTGATAGAACATATACCAACTCCATGGAATATGGGAAAGGAACCACCAATAGGTCCAAGAAGTCATGAATTTTGTTTGTATCATCATTTTCATGGACATTCTACAAATAAATGCAATAATATCAAGAGGATTATCTTGCGAATGATTGATCAAGGAAAACTGGATCACTTTTTACTTAATCAAACACAGTCGCAACAATTACCACAGGCTCCAGTCATAACTCGCAGGGAGAACACAGTACAAGAAAAGGGAAAAGAAACCCTACATATAGAAGTGGGGTCAAAAGCAAGGAATGTTTTCTGTAATTCTATTGTTCACTCATATAAAACCATAGAAGATTTTCATGATAATGTGTTAAGCAGGGTATATGCGAGGGATGGTGAAGGAAAGAAGATAATGAACATCGCAAAAATTTCGCGACTTGAAGATTGGAAGAAGCGTGAAATTTCTTTTGAAGGTACTGAAATTCCAGAAGGTTGTGAAGTACATGATAACCCATTGGTAGTAAGGTTAGCAATTTGCATGAATATGGAAGAAAGTGAAGATGATATGGAGGAAGAATCAATTGGTCTTAATAGAATTTTGATTGATACGGAAAGTTCTGTCAATATCCTCTTCTATTCTGCTTACAAAACTATGGGGGGAAAAGACGCATATCTAATACCTTCTACCTACAGAATTTATGGTTTTAATGGAACTGCTAATAAACCAAAAGGAGAAGTAAGCATGCGAATTCCCTTAAGTGGAATGCGAACTGAAATTCTGTTTTGCGTTGTTGATGTCGAATCACCATATAATGCTTTGATAGGAAGACCCTGGCTTCATGGAATTTTGGGCGTAGCTTCCACTCTACATCAATGCATAAAGTTTCCTCATATGAAGGGTGTTGGAGTTATCAAGGGTGATTGGGATGAAGGCAAGAAATTTTACGATACAGTGGTAGAAGTTTGCGAAGGAAAAACTACTGAAAAGGAAAATTTGAGGAAAAGAGCAAAGGCTGTAAAAAGAAGTGAAAATTTAATGGCAGAGGATTAAGACGTGAAAAAATAAAATTACAATGTTAATCATACAGGAAATTTACGAGGATAACAAAGGGTGGTGATTTGCGAAGGAAGAAGAAATAAGGTAATGAAACAAGAAGGTAATCACTATGTTTGCTCGTAAAGTATAACAAGATATACGTTAAGGAACAAGAAATTGAAATGAGATATTTTGCAACACAAGAAATTTTTTGTGATAAAATTTTACGAATTAAAACAATTTATTGCGATTAACTTTCATAGAAGAAAGACGCAAACATTAATTTGCGAATAAAAGACCGCAATCTGTGATCAGCTTTCAAAAAAAGAAAGAAAGCCGCAGAAATATTACACAGGAAAACCTTTGTGGCGTACACCCTAGTTCGCGAAGAAATATTTCGTAAGAGGCAAAGTCCTAAAGTGCATCATTTAAGGGGGTACCTATAAGCATGGCTCAGGGACACCGGAACACCACCAAGGAACCTGAGTACATGGAACTTTACGGGGTACAACCCAATAACGGGGTACCTATCCGGGTTAGACACCTTGGATTCTCACCTAATCTTGCGAAATTACGCAATATTATGCGATGTAACATGATTTAGGTTGGGCGACTAAGGCATACTGTCTTTCCCAAGAAGTGCAGAAAACGATCAAGGCGCCGAGGTACACGGTTGAGTCAAGAGTGACGGGTGGGCTTGAAGCACATCTGCCATTTTTGACAAGTCTTGACAAATGATGCACTTGGCCCAAAGATACCCCATAGGGTGCAACCTCGTAACTATAAGCCCTATAGGCAAAAAGGATAATAGGTTGCGATCAAAAGCTGGTTGTTTGCAGAACCGGATGGGAAGAGCTAACCTTGTATGGTCGATGTATGCTTCCTTGAAGGGGCAACCAAGGGGAAGATAAAGGGCAGCACCCTCCATTAGGGAGCTGATACGTGCTATAAGACACAAATGTCACGAGGCTTTTTGTTTGCGAAAACATAAAGGCTTGTCATATTTGTGCAACAACTGAATTTCTGCGAGCATTCTAAAAAAAAATTAAAAAAATAATAATAATATACAGAAAAAGAGAACTCGCAGAATATAACAAAGAAGTTAAGATGAGATCAATGGGTTATTACATGAAAGTGTAAAAACGTCCTGCGATTTCATCGCAAGACGATAATGTCACGAGGTTGTATATTCGCAAGAATTTTCAAGCTTATCATATTATAGCAAATACAAAAATATTATCACAAAAGAGGTGGCAAAATAAGACCTTTACTTAGGAAGGCATGATAAGACCACAGCAATTAATGAAATTTATTCCATCAATATCATTGAATAATTTTTACAAGAATATATATCATGAAGTTCTGACAAAGATGGCAATTCCGTCAATATCATTGAAGAATTTTTACAAGAATATATATCATGAAGTCCTGCCAAAGAATACAATTCCATCAATATCATTGAAGAATTTTTACAAGAATATATATATCACGAAGACATAACAAAAGATGTGATAGTTCGTATTCATTAAATTTTACGAGGATTATATACTTCTTATACTTCTTCATACATTGAATATTTCTCCATAGTTTGAATACTTCTTCAAAAACGTCTCATACTTATTATATTTCTATAACGGATATTTCATATTTAGTAAATTTTGCAAAGATTAAATACTTGTTATACTTCTTCATACAATGAATAATTCTTATACTTCTTCATACATTGGATAATTCTTCATGAATTGAATAATTCTTACACTTCTTCACACATTGGATAATTATTCACGGATTGAATACTTCTAATACTTTTTCAAAAATATTTTATACTTCTTATACTTCGTAAGGATATTTCATACTTCGTATTTCTTATATTTCAAAGGGAGGATTTCTTATTCACAATTGCAACAAGATGAAGCTTCGCAAATTAAATTGAGGCAGATATACTAATACTTCCAACAATATTTGATCATCTGAAGAGCAATAATAGGGGGGAAAGGGATACTAAGCTAAGTATTGAAGATATATTATTTCTCTACACATGATCAAGTTATGCGAATAAGGGAAACACTCAATCAAAGAAAGATCAATTCACGTCGCAAAATTAAGACATTAATACTAGTTAAACTTCAAAAAGAAATTGTTGATTGATCAAAAGTGCAGGAAAGAAGAAAGTATTGTATTCAAACAGATAATATGAAAAGAACTAGAGCAGATATACAAAAAAGAATGAAGTAATTTTTCGGGTGATTTATTCCCATCAAAATGATCTTCTTTTTCTTCTTCAGAAGGATCATCTTCAACTTCACTATCAGAGATTTCCAGATATGGAGTATCCTCAGGAATTTCTTCAGAAAGGAGCGTATGGTACTTCTTAAGAGGAATTTGATTGTCTTCACAAATATTGAGAGTCATCTTAGCTCGGAAACGCTTGACATATAAACTATGATTGTTCTGGGAAATTAGAAATTGAGATCTTAAATCAGAAATCTTCTTGTTACGACTGGCAAGAATAGTTTCCAGATCATCATTCATCTTCGTATAATTTTCTGCAGCAAGGGAAGAAATTAAGGAATTGGTTAGCAAGTTACGAAGGAAATGTAATCAAAATACTTACCATTACAAAGAATTTACCTTCTAATTGCTTCTTATCATTACGAAGAGAAGAGTTTTCAAGCTTTAGTGGATTATTCTCCTCAAGAAGAGAATAACTATCAGCTGCGATGCTCGCAGACTGTTGATTATCTTCGTGACGGGATATTAATTCTGCATTATCAATACTTAAATCCTCTACTTTCTGACGAAGTTTTGAATTTTCAATCTCCAACTTCTTACAACGGTTTAAAGTTTTCTTCTCAGCAATGGAATGACGTCTTTCCCAATCTGAAGCAGTTGTGCAGCTGACTCTTCCAACCTGAACAAATAAAAAGGGTTAGAAATTAATGAAATAAGGGAAACAAACAAGGAATAGAAAAGAAACTTACCATAATCCCTAAAGCATATAATGTAGCAGGAGAGACGAATCTTGAAATTCCATTAAGAGACTTGTTATTGAGTACAGTAGGAACTTTGCAAGCCTTCGCAATAAGCTTATGAGCATTCGCAGTAGGAGAGTTTCCTAACCCACGATAGGAATGGAGAAAAGCCTCAGATACTCAAACCATTGCTGAATCAAAAGTTTCTGCGTTACTATAATCTTCATCTTCATTTTCATCAGCATCATCATCATCTCATTTATCAGAAAGGGTATCAGAATTAGAATTAAAGTCCTTCTCAGGAAATTTATCATCTTCATCACTTTGATCTTCGTCAACATCCTTACTAGAAGAGATCACATTGGAGTAAACATTGGTGGAAAGCTTCTTCTTCTTCCTCTCATAAACAACATCCTCAAGTTTCCTTTTTCCTTTGAGAAGAGCATCATCTTGACTACCAGAAGTTTGGGTATCCTTCGCAGAGCGAAGTGTTTTTTGTCTTGTAGTTAGCCTTTTGGAATAAGTAGAATTCTTATTCTCACTCGCAACAACCTCAGGAAAATCAGGAAGAGCCTACAAATTCAAATAAGGATAAGAAACAGAGGAAACAATATATTGTTTAGAAAGCGTATAAGAGTGTTTCTTACCTCATTTGAAAATAAGTTGAAGAATAACAAGAAAATAAGAAGATAGAGATACATACATTTTTATATTCGTTCAGCCAAGAAAAGACCCAAGGTTGATAGTTACGATCACGAAGGTTCGCAGGAAGATCTACTATCCCAGAAATGTAAAAACCCGATAATATTAGAGGGTAATTATACCAATCTTCGTCATGAGAACTGCGAGGGGTTCTATTATTTTCTGAGGCATAATCAATATCGTGCATGAGAAGGTCATATGTTGCAATATTGGCTTTACGATGAAGACGAACACCCCAACGTTTATCTTCCTTCTTCGCAGGAATTAGTGCGTAATTTTTAAAGAAACTCTCAACTGTATAATCTGCAGCAATAATTTCCATATCTTGAAATCCAGGTTTCCTAAGGTCAACTGAATACAAAGATTTTCCAGTAGCAGCACGAGTTGCGAATTCGACCAGAATGCGAATGCAATCACCAGTCAATTGATAAATGGCACATGAAAAATTGGGGTGGGAAATAATTTCATAGAATAAAGGAAGATTGACATCATAGAGAGGGAGAGGAAGACCTGCGAGGATTTGACCTTGTGATATTAAAATTTTCTGATCATTCCAAGCAAGATTGGTAAAGAGCTCCATACAGAGAGAAGACTTCTTGTCATAACCATCAATTTTAGAAAGAATGAGGTCCCTATCAGCAAGCTCTGCATTAATTTGTTCAATAGTTTTCTTCTTTGGAGCCATTGGATGTAGGATAGAAAATAGAAAGGAAAAGAGGTGAAAGAGATAAGAAATCGTAGTAGCAGAAAAAGGGAATAAATTGCAGAGGCAGAAGTGATGAAGAAGACGAATAGGATAAGAGAATAAAAAGAAAAACAAAAGATAATATTTATAAAGAAGAGAGAGTTCGATGAAGATAGAAACTCATCAATGCGATTAGACGTGAACGGTTACGAATAAACGTGTCAAAAATTCAATGAAAAAGGATAATACGTGTTGCGAATTTAACAGGTGGTGATAATTGTATTAAATTTACGAGAATAGAGGTTCTCATGACATTTCTTCTTCGTAGGATTGACATGAGAAGAGGCAAGATGTAGGTACCAGATATCACAAGGCGTTAGCTTACGAATATCATAATAAATATAAGAGGAAATAGTTACAAAATGATGCGATGATAGAGGAAGCACGGGGAAGTATAAAGATTTGCGAAGATAGAATAATCTTACGAAGATATATTGCGATGTTTCGCAATACGTAAACAGCTGTACAAATTTCACTATAAATAGGAGTTCAAATGTAAAATTCGAGAGGTTCTTTTTAGTGAGTGTCAGAATACATCTTAGGAAAGAGAATAGAGAAAGTTGTAACTATTCTAGTTCCATTTAGATATCTTTATGTAATCAATTGAGAGAATTAATAAGAAAATTGTCATTCATCATCAAGAACTTCTTAAGTTTTACAAATTCTACTGAGGGTGTAGTTGTAGGTTATTCTGCAATTACACCTATGATGATAATTAGAGTTTTTCACAAGTAAGCTTGTGATTGGATGCTCTAGGGTTATTAATATTTAGAGAAAATATATGTTGAGATTATTTCGGTTGATAACATGTTGGAAGATTAAAGATGAAAACTCTAACAAGTACTCTTTAACTCTGATATTAGGATTATTTTATTTTCTTTAGTATAATTTAGCTTTAATCATAATCAAAATCCCCTTGTTTGCATAAGTAATCAAAATAAATTGACAACCCATATCTCCATGAGGGTCGAATTTTCTTATTATTATTATACTCTTATTTATAATCGTGAAGGGAAATAACTTAAAATTATTTTTCTTGGTTGAAAACCGATCACAACGCAACCACCTTTAATCCAAATGCTTTTAATATTCTATATTCTGGATTTCCTTTTAGATCATCTGACTATAATTGAAGTCGGTCTTTCTATTTTTCTCTAGATTCCTTTTTAATTTTTTCAATGCAAGACATTTCCCTCACATGGAATTCCCGTCAATATTTAAAAATCTAACATTGTATCTTCTATTAAACAACATATTCATAAGTAAAAGTTGGTTGAATGTTTATAAAACTAAAAAAAAAAATCTAAATATTTAATTATAAGAAAAACAAACTTACCACATTCAAAGTCTTTGACAAAGAACGTGTTTGTAGTCTTCTAACATCGTTCCAATATAACTTGAATGATTTGAGTCCTATCTTTACTAGGTTGTATTTCATATAAACGCTAGCAAGGATATTTTTGGACTCTTTCTTGAACAAAAGGGGAGGGTATTCGAACACAATACATAACTCATATCATCCACCTCTTAGAGAAACTTTATTAACTCGCTTTGGATGGCTAGATATGTACACATGGAGATACCACCACCATCTAGTTGTCTAGTATGTTGAAACTCATATTATTTGTCCTACTCAAAATTTAATCCACTGTCTGGGGGTAATAGTAGATAGTTTGACTTTTTTGGTTCTTTTATTGTTTGTTTTCTGACTCATATTTGTAAGGAAGTAACCAGGGATCAAAGATTTTTTTTTAGGAAAAGTTAGAGAAATAAGAAAATGTGTGAAGAGGAAAGAAGGGAAGGTGTAGTATTCATAGGCGGGATAGATTTGCCATTAGCGATCTTAATTGTTTCGAGCGATATTATTTTAACTAGTATGTAATACGTGCTATGTACCGGGTCTAATGGGATCAATATCATTTGATTGTGTTGGTAATAATTTTTTGTGCATCCATCATTTCGCATTTGTTCTTGGTTGGGTTATCTTATCAGATCGAATGTGCATGTGTTTAAACTTCCACCATGTTCTTTTTGTTGGAATTGTAGGAGTGTCACCAAGGATATACTGTCTTGGATATATATGGACAGACTGCTGGACTCAATTATAAACTCTATAAAAATTACCATTTGAAGGGTACTGTTTGAATTCCGTGTAGTATGTAACCCGTGCTACACACCGGGTCTAATGGGAATCATCGATTGGTGTGGCAGGAGCCCATATTTATTGTAAAGCCGAACATGCATTTGGTTATTAGAAATACCCAAACGTAAAATTTGTAAAGTGTTAACTTTGACATATTGTTGCAAAATTATTAAAATATATCTAACATTCAGCTTTCTTTGATAAACTTGGAGGTCCAATTGATATGCAATTGTGTTGCATTCTTGAAACATACCTCCCATTATTTACATATTCTTATGCTTTCTTGTTATCCGATTCATTAAAACTTATTTTTTACTAAATTTTAATATTAGATCACACTTTTTCTGGAGTTGTAATTGTTTCATTCCAAAATATTAATAACTTCCACCGTTCATTACAGATTTTGGGTTCACTTAAAACATACTTTAGAACCCATAATTATAATGTGTGCTACCGTAGAGTGGAATAAAAGTATGCTACTATAATATCAAGAAGAAACATATTTAGTTCCAAATAATTAAATATATTAATTTTGATTTAATTGATGAACAATAATTTCAACGTATTATCTTGGAAAAAAAAGGCTAAGATGAGAACACTTGTCCAGTTTATTAGAGAAAAAGAAAAATGAGAAAACTTGTCCTCCATATCAGCTTTAGCTTAGTTTGGAGAGACCCGTGAACAAATTTATGTCAGAAAATAAAAGTAGTATATGATTTATTTATAGTCTCTTAAAGGAGAAATCCTATAAGGCTAATTTTTTGTCATGTTTTTTCACATCATATCGAACTTGTAGTGCTACTGGCTCTACTCATGTAACAAAAAGGGCGTACTCCTTTAGTATTTTGAAAATGGAACTCAACTGGTTGACCATTATGTTATTTATGCATCCATGCAATTGAATCCATGCTATTGAAGCTGTTCACTCTTCGCATCTACTCATTTACAATCATTATGTGATTCCCTCAATATATGAAGTACTAAGTACATCAATATTCCTCAGGGAATGTATATATAGTCTCTTAAAAGAGAAATCTGATAAGGCTGATTTTTTTGTCATGTTTTTCACATCTTATCGAACTTGGTTTTTAAACTTAATGATCTTCATCTGTTTCATATTCAAACTAATTTCCTCAAAATCTTCATGTTCTTGGACTTGGTTTGAACCCTTTTGCACCATACGACATAGGTAATCATTCCTCTTGTTAAATTTCTCATTTACTGTTCACATTTTTAGATCTTCGACTTGTGTATTAAGGGACATTTTTAATGTTTTTGAAATGTTTTACTCTTGGAATCGCTTTAAATTATGAGAGTTTTCGTTTGGATTTTGTGATGTAAAAAATTGGATAAACCAATGATGGAAGAAAAAAGAGGTCATTCGCTTAAGCGAAATATGTCTAGGAGGAGGAGGCGGATGTTTAGGTCTGATGTTGACAATACAAAGGAAAGTACTGCATGAAGTTCTTTGATTTAATATGCTAAAGCAAAAACCTTTTCACGAATTGGATTCCTTCATATGATTGAGGAAACCACGTCCCAATTGGGATAAAGACTACCCCATGAATCAAAATAAATGAATCAAACACATCAAAGAAGAACAATACCAATTTTTGTGTTTAATGGGGATAAAAAGTTTAATGAACATAGTGCCCTGTTATCAAAATGGAAGAGATAAATTGATAAATCTTCCTTTGTCGGCTTTACAAAATTGGCCAAACTGAAGCTTACCTGATCGGTCAATAGGAAGAACTAAGGTGAAGTTACTATCCAAAATTATTATACTCACATGTTATAAATTTCCAAACCACATTGGATTATGAATCTCTGTCCACCAAAATTATTAGCTAAAACCATACTCGACCAACGACCATAGCAAAATTGAAAAAAAATCAGTTATTTTTGGCTCACCGACCAACTTATCAATGCAAAATCTCTAATTTCTTGTAAATTGAAATGATTTCGTTCACACAGAAGGTACAAAAAGTATGAAGTATATAATCTCTTAAAAATTGCAAAATCCATGCATCACGGGCGCAATATTGCTAAAGTATTGGAAATTTACATTGGAAATATTTAGGTTAAAATTATATAAAGGGAATATGAGTAGTCAAATTTCACCCCATGGTATTATAGCCTTGACTCCCGATGCATCTCAAAGTCAAGTAACTGTGGGTCTATTTTAGATGGGTTTCCTCACTTCAGCAGCTTATGTGAGTTAAATCTCACCCGATAATCGGTAGTCAAATCTCACTCAATGATGTTATTGCCTTGACCACCCTACGAAGCTTCTTTTATTACCAACCAATTTGTGTTATTTCCTGAGAATATTATCTATATACCCCTACTATGAGATCCCTTGCAAAATACCCTTATGAACTTTACAAATACCCCTAAGCCTAATACATTACTAAAATACCCTCTTTTATATAGTGAATATACAAAACAACCACCACCACTATTTAAAAAAATAAAAAAATAAAAAAATCTCTAATGCCCACCACCACCGACCACCACCACCACCGACGACCACCACCACCGACCACCACCACCACCGACCACCACCACCACCAACCACCACCACCGCCAACCACCACCATTGTCCTCCGCCGCTAACGAACACCACCACTTTCCACTACCACCGCCGCCGCTAACAACCGACACCCACCGCCGCCAACCATCACCGCCGCCAACCACCATCGCCGCCGCCAACCACCAACCACCACCACCATGTGGAGTTAACTTGTTGAAGTTGTGTCCATATAGGAGGCAACTAGCTCAAGTTGTCTTCAACAAGTGAAAGCAACTAGCCTAAGTTGTCTCCAACAAGTGAAAGCAACTAGCCTAAGTTGTCTCCATACATGGAGGCAACTTGCACAAGTTGTCTCTAAAAAAAATAAAAATTATACACAAATAAGTGAACCTAGTGTGAATCGAACATACATCTTCTGACATATAGTCAGTTGTGCTACCATTGCACCACAGGTTCGCCACACCATCAGTATTCAACCAACAATTCAAACAACCACCATACAACACCACACCATCCATCTCTGCTACTGCAACTCTACCTATAATAGATTCATGACCACAACCGTTTATGCACACTTGCAACATGAGCCAATAACTGCAGTCACTTCCATGCCCCTACTCAAACACCATCAGCAACACACAAGCAGTAAAAACTTCAATGCCTGGATTTATATTGAGTTCCTTCTCAACTTCCTAACCATTCATCTACTCTCTTGACTTTAACGCATGAGCACCAGCAGCACAACCATCGTCAGCAACTCAACACAACCCTGTGTCACCATTGCACCACAAATTCTTCACAAATACTCTAAGATATATATATATATATATATAAGATAATTTCAGGTGAATAAATGGACCCAAAAACATAACCCAGTTGCCTCCAAAAGTGAAAGCAACTTGGTCAAGTTGTCTTCAAAGTTGTAAGCAACTAGCACAAGTTGTCTCCAAATATTAGAAGCAACTTGGTCAAGTTATCTTGATAGGTGAAAGCAACTAGCCCAAAGTTGTCTTCAAAACGAAAGCAACTAGTCCAAGTTGCCTCCAAAAAATGAGTGAACCTAGTGTGAGTAGAATACACATATACTGACATACAAACCATATCAAGCCCACAATCATGTTTCAAAGCTAGGGAATCACTGCAGAAACCTATTCTAAAGTCTGGGAAGTACCTTGACCAAAACAAACAAAAAGAACACCACAGTGGGATTTCATTGCTTAAAGTTAAAACATGAGATTCTTGAAACTAAATCACGTATAGTAGGCGACCATACACAGATGTGACCTACAATGATTCGACAAAACCCGTTCAAACATCTCCCAGAAACCAGAAACAACAAAAAAACGAACACTCGTGCCACTCCACCTTGAAGTCCTTAAAAAAATAAATACTAAATTTAAAACCTATCCTGCCATGCTTGAGTGTGCTTGTTAATCTGAAAGGAAATAGTGAGCCCCAGTACACCAAATCAAATTTACTTTTTCCCATATTACTCAAGGCAATGTCATATATAGAAACACTATGCGGTAGAAAAATATAGTGACTGGATTTTTACCATCTCAGAATGCAGGTAATAAGAAGCGAAACTCCCTTCTAAACATTAATCAACATCAGTTTCACACGTTACATAACAAAAAAGTTCGAAAGATTACACTGCAAACAAAGGTTCATAATTATCTTACTAAGTCAGTCAAGGTAAGCAGGAACGCTCAAACTAGATGCATTGAACTGACTGCCAAAATCACAAGGAACAAATGTATACAAACAATTTACCCCAAATTCTTACTCTACAGAATCAATTGTATACACAGGTAATCCCAAAGTCATAATTTAGAATTCCGCAACCAATAATCTACTGAATGGTAATTTTTAGGAACAAAAGACAATCTAACTGTAGAATCCTAACTCCATACTTGTTGACCTTATTTTGAACTCCATACTTGCTGACCTTATTTTTTCCACCAGTTTTTCCCTAACACAAAATTCGTAATCAGAATTACAACTACAGAAATATGTTTCCATGCTTGACGATTATGAAAAGAAATATGCATCTAAATTCACAAATTCGATTGAAGGAGTAAATTCACAAAGTACAGATAACTATGATGAAAAGAAGTACGCATCTGAATTAACAAATTCGAAGATATCAACGAAATAAATCGACTAAACAATATTCTGAAGCAAGATTGAGCATCCCTAATGGATTAAACCAATAATCTACAGATTGATGAAGCTAAAGTACGCAATTGATGATTGAATTTTTTTTTGAAGAGTATTGATTTAGGGTTTACCTTACGATTAGGCATTGTTGACTTGAATTAGTGATTTCAAACTGAAATTGCAGGGTTAGTGATTTCGAGATTTGATTGAAGTCGAAAACCTAAATCTCGATTTCTAGATCTGTTGAAAACCAAACAAATAAAAGGTAGCGGCGGTGATTAAGATGGTGATGGCGGCGACGATTGAGATACCGATGGTGGTTGAAGAGATGCAGATGGTGGTGGGAGGAGAGATAAAGCATTTTTTGAGATTATGAGTTGAGGAAGAAGATTTTGAAATTAATCTTTACAAGATGATGGTGATGGAGACGATTCTGGTTCTGGTATTGGTGTTGGTGGCGTTATTTTTGTAGGCGATAGAGATGGAGATGAAGATGGTGGTGGCAGTGGTGGAGGTGGTGGTGAGATCCATCGAATTTTCTCTTGTGAGAAATAAAGAAAAATCTGAAATATAAAATGTAAAGGTTAAAACTGGGATTATGAAAAATATTTATCTATTCATAATTTCAATTATGCCATCAGGGGTATTTGTAAAGACCCGTAAAGGTATTTGTGCATGACCCATGGATAGTAGGGGCATAAATAACATTCCCACTTCTTTCTTTTTCTGTACAATGAGCTTTTGCTCTTTGTCGGATGATTATTTTCCCTTGCTTTCAGTATTTAAAAGGAACAAAACCACTTTAACTACTTTGTTAGTCACATTTAGGTATTCAACCTTATCCTCCAATTCATTACCATTCTCATCTAATTCAATATCATACAACATTTTAATTAGTTCGAAAAAAAATCACAAAACCCACTCTTGAGAACTTAGATGGAAAGAAATTTCCAAAAGTAATTTAGTTTTCAAAGCACCAATGCTCATTGCGATGAGTCATAAAATATTTGGGGCGTCTTGCGAGCAGCGAGCTCAATAACATGTAATCCATTTGTGAGTCTTGGTTGTGCAGATAACTGGAAGACATTGGCCATGCAATATGGATGCTTCTCATTTCAAGAAAATACTATTTTTAAAATGAACAATATACTTTAACTCTCTTCTATGGTAAAACCCTGTATTAAAATTCCCAGTAATATTTTTTACTTCCATTGAAAAATTACATACCCAAAATTACACATCAATATCAAAATGCATCAATATCGTAATTAAGTATTCAATTAGAATGTGATAAAATAAAGAGATATTTTGTAAATGGGTCGCATCTATAATACCTAATTACGATTTGGGTCGTAGAACATGCAGTTGATGCAAAAGGGTTGAAGACTAATTTTGACCATCTGTTTTACTTACCAAAATTCCCTTCTAAACAAATTAAATGACATTATATCCTAAGCCAGTTAAATACTTAACCAAGATACATTGTGTTAGAGCATTGCTCATTCGAACTCGCATGCGTTGTTATCTTAAGAATGTGTGTCAATGTTAGTGATCAAAACTATAAAGTATTGATTTCTAGTCTACTATAGCTAAGATCTCAGACTAGGATAGAAAGTGTAGTTGAGCTCAAGAACTACATGGCGATCATCATACAAGACGAATGATTACTCAAGGAACCAGTGGATCTTCATCGACTAAAAGGTATGTGGAGACTTGAACTTATCTATCACTCAAAAGTCTATCCACTCTATCTCCTATCTTGAGACAAAAGTCGTATTACTATATAGACTAAGATTATACACATATGATATTTCGAGCTGATTATATCTCACTTATCCATTTCTCGAAACATGTGTTGGTAAAGCTTTCGCTTTAGCCAAGTTCATCTTTACCTAGTGACGAAAGTCATGTTATGTTTCAATCATTTTGGAAATCACTTTGACGAGAAATATTTTGTGAATAACAACTATATAACGTCCTCTGAGAATGTTCAATGATTGAAATGAGAGTTTAGACAATATAACCATTGGAGGATATAAGCATTGTTGTGGTAACACATATATGTATAAGTCCTTGTTGCTTGAACTGAAGTTTGCGAACTTTGTTGATCAAGTGAAACCGGAGTAGTGCGTGATCTCAGTCCGCGAACTCAACATACAAGCTTAGTCCGCGAACCTAGTCTGCGAAATGGCGTAGTTATCGAACCCGAGAATTTTTGCTGGAGTTTGTGAACTCCATCCGGGAACTTAAGTCTGCGAACCCAGTCCGCGAACTTGAGTAGGTTATGTATAAAAATTATGTTTGTGAACTTATCATAATAAACTAAGGAATGCTATTGCAAACCATGGATTTATAGTTCATGAATCGATTCGAGTGAATCACATCATTTTTGCTTCAATTGTGTCTTGTGTAGTACATAAAGATCTAAGCAATTGAACAACTCTCTAACTATTTCATTTGAGTCACTAACATATTATACAAAGCAAACTTCAGACGATTTGAATGCGATCATACATGCCACTACCCTAAATATTCAGCACCATGTGTCTAATTGCACTAAGTCGTAAGAAGCTTGGGATATCTTAGCAACCGTATTTGAAGGTAATACCATTGGAAAGGAGGCTAGGATTCAAAACCTTAATTCCGATTGGGAAAACCTTCATATGGCAGATGAAGAAACATTTGATGAGTTTAATCACAAAGTGTCTGAAATTGTTAATGCATCTTTTGCATTGGGTAAGACTATTCCAGAAAAGGACATTGTGATAAAAATTCTCAGATCACTGCCATCTTGATACGATGCTAAGAAGCATGCCATCATTGAGGGAAATAACCTTGATACTCTCTCCATAAATACACTGGTTGGGAAGCTTAAGATCTTTGATCATGAACACTCATCCAAATCTAAGGATGTTGCGTTCAAAGCATTAAAGGACATTAAATTACTTGCTAAAAGTAAAAATGTGTATATCTCTGAAGATGATCACTCTTTGACAGACTTATCAGATGAAGATCTTGATAAATCAGTCTCAATGATCACAAGACAGTTTAGGGATCTTCTTTTGAAGAGAAGTAAACGGTTCTCCAGAGATAAGCCTAAGGCATCAGTCAAACCTCATAATCGTGTTCCTCTTAAAAATAGGGATATTGCTGAAATTGATGACGAGGATATGCCTCATTGCTTTAAGTGTAAGGGATTTGATCATTTTGCAAACGAGTGTCCAAATCGGAGAAAATACACTGGGAACAAAGGTCTTGCTGCAACTCTTGATGAAATGTCTGACACTTATGATTCAAATGAAGACGAGAAATCAAGTGTTGCACTTTTTGGTGAAAATATTTACTTTGATAACTGTAGCAATACACACATCAATTTCAGTATCCTTTCAGAAGATAATCCAACCATTCTGGAAGAAAAAGTTTACCTTTTCCTTGGAAACTCTGTTTATAATATTTTAGGATCCACTATATGCCTAGCTGCTTGCACATCTCAGAAGCCTGATTATTATCCAAGTATGACATGCTCATATTGTTCATTAAAAGGTCATGAACTCTCGAAGTGTTACAAGTTCAAACACAAACAAAGACACGTCAACAAACTTCAATGAATAGCAAATCATTTAGAAAGAAAGCTTAAACTTGCTCAGAAGACCGCTAAGGTATGTAAGATTTTATCTTCGTCTAAGAAGTTAGTTTCCAAAGGAAAACCAAGACCATTTGAAAAGAAAGTATGGTCAAATCATTTTCATAAACAGAGGCCAGTGGATTCCCTACAAGAGTAAATTGGTGGACAAATTGTTGTTCGCCACAACGCAACTTGATTGTGTTGTTTTTAAAGTCTTATCTCATGTGCCTGATCAAAAGAGACAATGATTCTGTACCTCTCAGGCTTTAGGAAAAGTTCTTTTCTTATTTTCTTAGATATGTCTTCGTTTTTGTCTATCAAACAAAAGAAAAGGGTATTATCGACAATTCTACTCTTTATAGGGTTGAGAGTTGGTTGTTTATGAACCTGTTTAAAGGTTTCGAACCCTATATTCCTTTTCCTTCTCTAAAAACCTCTTTTTATCTCGAGACTACTTGTTGAGTTAATTGTGATTTCCTCTCACAAACCCTTACGTTCATGGAAACTCCAAGAATGATGTCTTCTGATGAAAAAGAAGGTAATGTGATTGTTAAGCCATCAATCATGAAGGAAAAAGAAAAATATCAATTGCCTCCAATCTTGAAAATAAAAGGAAGGAATATGAGGAAGCCAAGAGTCGTTCCTTCAAATTCTCAGAAGTTTTCTGATGTTCTTGAAGTGTTGAAGGAGCTTCGAAAGGAGATTCAGCAAATAAAGGCTTTTGTGTATAAGACTCATGAGATTTAGAAGGCCCTGGTTCGAGAACAACAACCAAGAAGGTTTATTGATATAAACTCCTACCTTAATGAACCTTATGCTCCAATGACTGTTGACGACAAGGAGTTCGGAGACGATAAATAATTCTTCAAAGGTCTTATTGCCTAGTACATCTTCTATTTTTCTCTTTTGTTTAGAAGAATAACTAGTGTTTTGGAATAGCCATTATTGTGATTACACATAGCTATGTCCAAAGTTTTCATCTTCTTGTTTTTAGATTTATTGGTTTAAATTCTAAACTTGTTTGGAAGATGATGATTGCAGTATTAATCTTTGGTTTTATATATTGCAATATTTTGATGGGATATGTGTGTTTACATCCGTGTACTTAATTGTCCCATATTTTGTCAAAAGTAAAGTCGTTCGTGAATTGATATGCAAATATTGATAAAAGAATGAATAGACTTTTGGCAAAACACAAAAGTTAAGCCTATATTGTCAATTATTGATAGGTTAAAATCTTTTGTGATTCAAGGATTATGTCTATTGTGTGTCACTGTAAAAATGGTGATGGAAACATATAATGAATCCTTGTGTATTCTGCAGTAATTGATCTTCCCCGATCCATTTTTTGAGTATTACTGTGAGACTCCGTATTGTGTCTTATGTTGATCACTAGACAACCAAGTTGATTATTTTTGTGATTAGCTTAGTTTTTTTTCCGTAATAAACTTTACGTCGAGTATATTGAACTAAATCAATCATCTTGTGTGATTATTTAGTTATGACTCCGTAAGTTTTTCTCATGTTTGAGCATGATTGGCTGGGTTGGTTATTTTTATGATTAACTTAGTCATCGCTCCATAGATTTTCTTATGTGAGTATAAACAATTGAATTGATTACTTTTGTGATTAGTTTAATTGTGTATTCCGGTTAGATTAATTATGGGTTCTCTTGTGAATAATCTAATCGAGTTATTAAGTCTCAATAAGTTTACTTGTGTTGAGCATATTTAGTCAAATTAAGCTTGATTCGCTTTGGTTAATATGATTGAATATTTCTTGTTGGATTCCAAATTCATACTTGTATGAATTTGTTGAGTCTAAAGAAATCCTTCTTTTCTTTTGAAATTAAGGTCGCTCTTGTTGTTCCCTTGGGAATGACATTTTATGGGGGAGAGTTCTTTTGAACTTGTGCTTAATTACCAAATCTTTGTGGGGAGTGCGGCTGTGGAATATTAGAGGGGTTATCTTGTATCTTTATAAACTCCTTGATGAATGCATTTAGCTTAGTATTTATGATTGCATCTAAACAAGATGATATACATTTACCTTTGGTCATGAAATATCTCTTACGGAAATTTCATTAGGATCACGTTCTTGTACCTTTGCCAATTTTAGTGACAAAAAGGGGGGATAATTAATATGTAGTTCATACTACAAATACATATGGTTTTCGGATCATTATGTAAGGGGGAGTGGTTTCCATGTGAGATGGAATATTGACTAAGGGGGAGTGAAGTATCACCATAGTATTGTCGTTAAAGTTGTGATGCAATTGGACTTTGACGTTGTGTAATAATACTATGACACTGTATAACAATGATTGAGAACCACTTCTTCAGAATATGATAAAATATGATATCAACAGAACTTCCTGCATCCACCAAAGTTCTATTCACAGCCCATTCTTCTTCAGATTTTACTGATTGTTCTCTTCTTATTGGGATAGTAGATACTGTAATTACCAAAGGAGATGTATGACTCAAATTTTCCTCCAACACTTCTGCTGCTGTAAATGTGATTTTTTGCTTTTCCCAATCTTTTAACGGTGATATTTTCTCCATCGTCATAATCTTTCTTCCTTCAAAATACCGTTTGTGTATCCTTCCCTTGATATTTTCATGAAATCTTTCAATCACTTCTTTTGTTATTACCTCATCCTTCAATTTCTGATAATTCTCTTTGGTTTTGATCATCCTTTTCTTCAACTATTTCCACCGACTTGCTCAATTTTCTTCCTAATCTTTAATACTTCTCCTCTTTTACTTTATCTTTTCTATGTTTTTCAATGATTCAATCCCTGTTTCTAGCGCCAAAATGTAGTTGCAGGATTTCCCACACTACACCCTTGTCAAGATTCTATGAAAACTAATTCATAATTGTGGATGAACAACAACACTTTTATTAATTCACTTTCAGGAAGATTTACAAGAAATATCAAAACTCAGAAGTACAACTTTATTTCTGGAGTTTCTCTCTCCTCAAAATTCTCTCAGCTCTCAAAAGTACCTCATCCTCTTCTGGATTTAGTCGGGCCCTTTATATAGGAAAATACATAGTGGAAGACAGCTAAGATTTCCCCTTAATTCGGATCTACTCTGGGATCTCACCGCCATAACTTTAGTTTTCACCATCGCCAACTTTGTAATCATCGTGGAGCAGACTTATTCTTCTCATATATCTTCAATCGTCAACCGTTATGTTGTTCTTTTGTGACACTCGCCAAATGTCATTGAAGAATCTTGCGACGTTCTCGTCAAAGTGTTGTTAATAATTATAGAAATGTTTGGCTCCTCGCAGAAGTGTCGTTTCTATCGTGAGAATATCGTTGTGGAGATATTCTTGTCATACATCTTGCCTCTTCTCATGTCTTTTCTGCAAAGAAGATAAGATATGAGAACTTTCAACTCTTCATGATGCTCGCAGCTTCTTTACAAGTTTTCTTCTCGAAAAACCTCCGTTTATTTTGTTTAATCGCCTACACGTGCTGTAGCTATTCTTAACACGTGTCCTCTTGATGGGTTCTACTGTTCTTCTCTATAAAAGGTGGAGCCAAGTTACGTAAATAATTTTCTCTTTTTACTTCTTCATCTTCTTTATTTGTTTATTTCACTTTCCGTCTGCAACTTCTATTTCTCTTCATATCCACCTGCTACTGTTTTAATGGAAGCGTCAAGGTATGTATTTCGATTATATCATCTTATTTGAATTATTTTTTTACTACTTTTGCTCTTCGATCTTCCTGATTTAATTCATTATAATCTTCGTCATATTTTCCTTTAGTGGAGTTATCCCTACCACCCATTCTGAAACTCCAAACCCTAATTCCCTCAAGAAGCTTGTTGAGAAGAGGAGGAAGAATGATTCTGCGAATGATAAGGTAGTAAGAAACATATTTTATCTTAATAACAATATTGTTGCCTCTGTTTCTTATCTAAATTATTATTTGCAGAATGACGAGAACATCGCTAGACCTCATAAAAAATCCCGTCGCAATAAAACTATTGAAGATGATATCATTATTCCCGAGTTATCATCTAAAAGAGATATCATCACACCTTTACAATCTAATCCTCCTCCTTCTGTCTGCGAGAACCTCGCTACCAATACCCCCCTTCCTTCAGAAAATTTGACAAATCAAATCCCTACAAATGTTGTGGCTGAAACTCCTTCTAGTCCAATATTACCTTCAACTGTCACTTTCCCAAAAACTCCTCCTTCTCATAATGCATCCACTGCAGATGACTCAAATCATCAAGTTGCTATCATTACTACTTCATCTTCTACATCTCATATTTCTTCAAATGAAGCTTTTGCAGGAGTTGATATTGCTTTTAAAATTTTATCTAATATTTTAGATAACGCCAGAAAATCTTCCATTGATTCTCTTCAATATGAAGCTTGCAAGACTTTACTCAAATATTTTGGCTCTGATAATTCTGCCTCGCGAGTATTCTTGGAAAATGAAGTTGAAGCTCTAAAGAATAGCCTTCAAGTTAAAACTTCTGAGTGTAATACTTTGAATCATATGCTTCGCAATTCTTTACTTGAGTGCGAGAATCTTCGCAGACATAATGACGAGCTGAAAGGTATAGTTTTCCTGCCTCTATCTTTTTGTCTCTCCATTCTTAATAATTCCTTATCTTCCTTATTTTTTACACTCCATTCTTTTTAAATGTTTGGTTTATTTATTTAGTTTCAAATCGGAATCGATTAATGAGGATATTTGAATTAGAATCAATCGCTGAAGAAGCTCGCGCTGAAAAAGAGTCTTGGATGGACCAACATAATAGATTAGATAATCTTCATACTTACTCAGTTGATCACATAAATAATCTTACTAATTAGAATAATCAATTGTCACAAATCCAAAATTTATTGTGTAGCGAAGTTGCTCGCCTTTCATATTTGTTATTTAAGACTGATTTGGCGATGAAATCTTTATCAGATGAGAATAAAACTTTATCCCAGGAGAAACATAAATTTTCAAGTTTATTGGCGGCTTCCTCGCGACAATTAGATAATCTTCAAAGAATTTGTAATAACCAAGAGCAATCTCTTCGCTCCCTTAAATATGAACTCAAAGAAGTAACTGAATCATCTGCTGCTGAGAAGGTAAACTTATCAAGGGTAGATTAACTCTTAGTTTAAAGGCTAATGAAATTAAAGATCAGTATTCCCAATTAGAGAAATCTCATTCTTTATTATCAAGATAAAACCTTTATCTTCGCACCAAAGAAGAAAACATGAAATCTCGTCTGAAGGGTATGGTTGGCGATAAATTTGACGATGCTATGAATCAGTGGGAGAATTGTCTCTTTGCACTAATCCAAAACTTAACCTCTCAAAAAGAAGGTAGTCAGTTGACTGCCTCAATTATTGATTTTTCTGATAAATTTATATGTTTTACTTCTCGTGAGATCTTCATTTGAATTTTTCCTTATTTTCTTTGGAATTCACAGAATCTGAAAGAAGCCATCTTGCTACTATTACTGCCCTTACTGATAAATTAGATAAAGTTCGCAAAGAAAACAAGACTCTCATTTCCGATTGCTTGGGCGTTCGCGATAAAGCAGAAAGAAGGCTTGATTATCTTAAGTACTTCAAGAATGTGGAGATTAGAAACCGTGATAAAGGTTTTCTTCGCAAAGTTCATCTTTCTGTGGAAGTTTTGTTGAATAAGATTCTGATCTCCCATTATCTCCCTCCTGAATCTGTTCTTCCTCTAGAAGTTGAGGATGACGAGATTCCCATTCCTATGGATAAAGATTTAGAAGATACACCTACTGAAGGAGAAGAAGAAGATGAAGAACATAACCCAGAAGAAGAAGAAGGTTCTCCTAGAGAAGAAGAAATTCTCAAAGAAAAGGATGCTGGCGATACTGAAAATAATGATGGCAATTCTGATAAATCTGCTGGCGAGAACGATAAATCTTCTGGCGAGAATGATAATTCTGGCAAGAAAAATACTGATGAGCCTGTCGCTGAAGTTTGAATTTCATTTTTGCTTTCTTTTGTGAGGAATGTAACTTGGATGACTTTTTTAACTTTTCATGTTGTCTCTGTGTTGAATCTTCTCAAGGAAGAGATTTTATTTTCTCATTCCTCTTCTTGCCCTCTAATATCTTTCTTGAGATGGTGAATTATATGATGTTGAATAAATTTTTGCTGAAGTATTCTGCCTCCTGCGATGAATAGATATTTCCTGCATTCTCAAATAATTAATGTTCAATATTAATCTGTTGGTCTTATTATGCCTTCCTAGTTAAAGGTCTTATTTTGCAAACCTTTAATATTTTTATTTTGCGACAAGATCGCAGGACGTCTTTACATTTATATGTATTGATCCATTGATCTTGTCTTATCAGTATTTTTTCAATATCTCTGCGACAATATGACAAGTCTAGACTCTCTCGCGAAAACAAAGCCTCGTGACATTGCCGTCTTGCGATGAAATCGCAGGACGTCTTTACACTTTCATGCAAAAACCCATTGATCTCATCTTAACATTTTCTCTTTAGGCTTTTTGCCTTTGTATAATTTTCATCACGCGACAATATGACAGGCCTAAATGATCTTGCGATCATAAAGCCCCATGACATTGCCGTCTTAAGACACTTATCATCTCCTTAATGGAGGGTGCCGCCCTTATCGTCCCACTGGTTTCCCCTTCAAGGAGGGCACATCAGCCATACAAGACTAGCTCCCCCCATCCGGATTTGCCAACAACCAGTTGTTTTCGCAGCCTCTTGTCCTTTATGCCTATATGGATTATAGTTACAAGACTGCACCCTAAGTGGGGTTTTCTTCAGGCCAAGTGCATTGTAGCCAAGACTTACCAAGGATGTCAAGAGAGTTTCGTACGCTCTGGGCACCCTTGGCTCAACCGTGTACCTCGGTGCCTTGGTCATACTCTGCACTTCTTGGAAGAGATTCTCGGTCGTCCAACCAGGGTATAAACTTATATAGCTGGAAATCCAAGATCTCTCTCCCAGATAGGTTTTCTTTAACCCCAACATCTGCATGACTCAAGTTCCAGCAACGGTATAACCTTATCGCTGAGTCATGTCAAGAGATACCCCCTCCTATAACGCGCTATTAGGTCTTACATTTGCCTCTTATGAAATTTTATTCGCGAACTAGGGTGCACGCCATAAAGGTTCGTCCCATTCTTTTAATCTCAGCGAAATTTTATTCGATGTTCTTGCGATGATGCTCGCATAAATTGTGATAGAGTAAGAAGAATTTTTTAACTATTTCATCTTATATTTGTATTTCTTACCTCGCAGAAATTGCTACAGATAATACTTTTTCAGAAACAATCTATTCCATGGTCTATCAAGTCTTTGCCCAACATCTCTTCCCTCTGGATCCATTAATTTGTATGCTCCATTTCCAATTATCTCTTTAATGATGTATGGTCCATCCCATTTTCTTGCTAATTTTCCACCACTTTCTTGCTGATATTTTGGTGTTTCTCGCAAAACTAGATCGCCAGGTTGGAAATGATGTTTCTTGACTCGTTTGTTGTATTCGCGAGCTAATCTTCGCTGGTAATTTTCCATATGTTGTAGAGTTTTTTCTCTCTTTTCTTCTAGTTCATCTAACTCATGTAAAATCATGCCAGCACTTAGATTTTTCTCCCATGCCTCTCTTTTTGTTGTTGGGATAGTAACTTCTGTTGGTAGGACAACTTCAACTCCATATGTTAAACAGAAAGGTGACATCCCAGTTTCTTCTCGTCTAGTTGTATTATATGCCCATATTGCATTATGCACTTTCTCGCACCATGATTTGTGATAACCTTCTAACTTCTTTTTTAAGATGTCTGCGATTGTCTTATTAGTTGCCTCAGCCTAACCATTTGCTTGTGGATATAAAGGAGTTGACTTTCCACATTTTATCTTAAATGCATTAAGTAACAATTCTATATTATGTCCCTCAAATTGCTTTCCATTATCAGATACTAATTGTGCTGGAATTCCAAATCTGCAGATTATATTTTCAAAGATGAATGTAAAAATATCTTTATCGCGAATATGTTGTACTGCCTTTACTTCTCCCCATTTTGTGAAATAATCTGTTGCGATAATCAGATATCTTCTCTGTCCAGAACCAGGTACAAATGGTCCCACAATATCCAATCCCCATTTTCCAAATGGCCATACACTTGATGAAGATGATAATGGTGCTCCTGGTGCATGTATCTTTTTCCCAAATCGCTGACAATCTTCACAACGCCTTGAAAGTTGCTTTGCATCCTCATGCATATATGGCCAATAATAACCCTGCATCTTTGTTTTATATGTTAAATATCTACCCCCGCTGTGATTACCAGCATCACGACTATGCAACATTTTTAGCACCTTTTTCCATTCTTCTCTCGTCAAACATCTTAGCGATGGTCCACTAAAAGATCTGCGATATAATACCCCATCTCTTAATTCATAATTGGTTGCTCTACTTTTTAATTTATGTGCTTCTAATCGATTTCTGGGGATTTCTCCTCTCGCCAAATAAGCATGAAGATCTGCTCGCCAATCTGTAGCATTATTCCCTATTTCTTCCTTGTCTGATTCTACAATCATTACATCTTCCTCTTCTTCTTCTTTGTTTATTGCCGGTTGTAAAAGTGTTTGAATTTTTGTGCATCTCGCAAGTGGGTTCGTCATCATACTTGATATGAAAGCAAAAGCATCTGCAAGCCTATTATCTTTCCTTGATATGTGTCTCCATTTTATTTTTGGAATCCTCGCAGACAATTCTTCAACAAGTTTTTTGTACTTCTTCAAAGATGGTTCATTTGTAGTATACTCTCCCTTTATCCGGCGAATAAACAATTGTGAATCGCTGGTGATTCTAGCATTTTCCAACTTCATTTCTATCGCAAACTTTAATGCATGGATTACAGCTTCATATTTTGTCTCATTATTAGTGGATGAAAATTCTAATCGAAACGAAAAAGCTGTTTTTTCTCCTTCTGGTGAAATGAAAACAACTCCAATCCCATTTCCTTCTCCATTTGACGATCCATCCACTAATATTTCCCATCTGTCAGGTTCTGTTAATAGCTCTTTTGGGTCCCCATGTTCTTCGTCTATATCCATCATTTCTTCTACAGCTTCGTCATCTTCTAAAGGAAATTCAGCTAAGAAGTCTGCGATAACTTGTGATTTTGGCGAGGATAGAATTTCATATTGAATATCAAAGTGCCCTACTTGCGCATTCCATCTCTCAACTCTGCCTGATCTTTTGGATTTTTTCATCACCGATTCAATTGGCACTATCGTTAACACTTTGACCTTATGCGCTTGGAAGTAAATTCGAAGATTAAAAGTTGCGTGTACCAATGCTAGAATTAGTTTCTCAATCTTCGAATAATTTCTCTCTGTTGAATTAAATGTTTTGCTGATATAATAAATTGGCTTTTCCACCCCTGCATCTACTCGCAGTAACACGGCACTTAGCGCGTATGTGGTTGTCGCAAGGTAGATCAATAGTTCTTCTCCTAGTTCAGCCTTTTGTAAAATAGATATGTTCATCAGTTGTTCTTTAATTCCTTGAAAAGCATTTTCACACTCATCTGTCCATTTAAATTTTGTTCCCTTCTTGAGTATATCGAAAAAATGTTTGCACTTGTCTGATGATCGCGAAATAAACCTTCCCGGCGAGGCTAAGAGTCCATTCAGTTTTTGCACATCTTTAACTGTTGCTGGTGTTGGCATATCGCGAACTGCTTGTACCTTTTCTGGATCAACTTGTATTCCTTCCTTTGATACAATATAACCCAAAAATTTCCCTGAAGCTACTCCAAAAGTACACTTTTCTGGGTTCACTTTGATGTTGAATTGTCGCATTTGATCGAAAATCTCTTTCAAATCCTGTACATGATTTTTAGCTTCTTTGCTTTTAATGAACATGTCATCCACGTACACTTCTAATGTTTTATGTATCCACTTTGCGAACACCTTCTCCACCATTCTTTGGTATGTTGCACCAGCATTTCGTAAGCCAAAAGGCATCTTTGTATAACAATATAATCCTCTTGCAACAAAAAATGTTGTATGCTCTTGATCTTCTTCTGCGAGGGGAATTTGATTATATCCTTTATATCCGTCTAATGGAGATATTCTATCATTTCCCGCTGCTGATTCAACCATTTGTGGAATATCTGGTAATGGAAAACTATCTTTAGGACAAGCTTTGTTTAAATCAGTAAAGTCTATGAAAATTCTTATCCCTTTATTTTTCTTTGGGACCACCACCATATTTGCAATCCAATCTGGATATTTTGCTTGCCTTATGATTCTTGCATCAAGCATTTTCTGTAGTTCTTCTTCTATTTGAGAATGGTATGTTGTTGCTATTTTTCTTATTCTTTGTTTAAATGGTCTCACATCTTTGTTGATCTCTAGTTTATGACATGCTACTAAAGGATCTATCCCTGGAATTTCATCCATATTCCACGCGAAGATGTCTTTGTATTCTCGCAAGAGACTTATAGTTCTTTCTTCTTCATCTTCCTCCATTTTGGTCTCAATTTTCAGTATTTTAGGCTCTTCTTCACTTCCAATATTTATTTTCTTTGTTAGCTCTGCTGCGGTGTAACTAGCTTCAGGTTATACCATTGGTGTTGGAGTTTTCATTTCTCTCGCGAATTCATCTTCTTCTCACGAAACTTCACTTGGTATCCCTTTTCCTTCTTTTGCCCTTATCATGTAAATTTTAATTTCCTCTTCTTTCTTTGCTTCTCTGTTCAATTTTCTGCGAGCTTTTCGCAGCTTTGGACGTTCTTCACAATTTCTTACTTCAATTTGGTAGCACAATCTCGCGAAATTCACATCTTCTCTAATTTTTCCAATTCCACTAGGCATAAGAAATTTAATACATTGATGTAATGTTGACGCCACATCCTTGATTGCATGTATCCATGGTCTTCCTAACATCATGTTATATGGTGATTCTACATCTACCACACATAATGTTACTCGCGTTTCAATCTCTCCTAGCGGAATTCGTACCACCATATCTCCTTTAGGTTTTGTTAAAGACTTTCCAAAGCCATGAATATGATATGATGAATGAGACATTTCTTCATCCCTGTATCCCATCCTTTTAAAAGTATGATAAAATATGATATCAACAGAACTTCCTACATCCACCAAAGTTCTATTCACAACCCATTCTTCTTCATATTTTACTGATTGTTCTCTTATTATTGGGATAGTAGATACTTTAATTACCAAAGGAGATGTATGACTCAAATTTTCCTCCAACACTTCTGCTGCTGTAAATGTGATTTTTTGCTTTTCCCAATCTTTTAACGGTGATATTTTCTCCACCGTCATAATCTTTCTTCCTTCAAAATCCCGTTTGTGTATCCTTCCCTTGATATTTTTATGAAATCTATCAATAACTTCTTTTGTTATTACCTCATCCTTCAATTTCTGACAATTCTCTTTGGTTTTGATCATCCTTTTCTTCAACTATTTCCACCGACTTGCTCAATTTTCTTCCTAATCTTTAATACTTCTCCTCTTTTACTTTATCTTTTCTATGTTTTTCAATGATTCAATCCCTGTTTCTAGCGCCAAAATGTAGTTGCAGGATTTTCCACACTACACCCTTGTCAAGAATCTATGAAAACTAATTCATAATTGAGGATGAACAACAACACTTTTATTAATTCACTTTCAGGAAGATTTACAAGAAATATCAAAACTCAGAAGTACAACTTTCTTTCTGGAGTTTCTCTCTCCTCAAAATTCTCTCAGCTCTCAAAAGTACCTCATCCTCTTCTGGATTTAGTCGGGCCCTTTATATAGGAAAATACATAGTGGAAGACAGCTAAGATTTCCCCTTAATTCGGATCTACTCTGCGATCTCACCGCCATAACTTTAGTTTTCACCATCGCCAACTTTGTAATCATCGTGGAGCAGACTTATTCTTCTCATATATCTTCAATCGTCAACCGTTATGTTGTTCTTTTGTGACACTCGCCAAATGTCATTGAAGAATCTTGTGACGCTCTCGTCAAAGTGTTGTTAATAATTATAGAAATGTTTGGTTCCTCGCAGAAGTGTCGTTTCTATCGTGAGAATATCGTTGTGGCGATATTCTGGTCCTACATTGTGAACTTATCATAATAAACTAAGGAATTCTATTGCAAACCGTGGCTTTATAGTTCATGAACCGATTCGAGTGAATCATATTGTTTTTGCTTCCATTGTATCTTGTGTAGTACATAAAGATCTAAGCTATTGAATAACTCTCCAACTAGTTCATTTGTGTCATTTGGACTAGTTATGGTGAAGAAGAATATGGTTGATATGAAAGTTATCATTTGGCTAACCATTTGGTTAACTAGTGTTGAACCAACTAATGTACAAGTTTGGGTACGGTTATGTGAACCTAAAATTGTCTAGTACATGTGTGTATGACAAGCTAAGTTTTCGATCTAACGGTTGATAAATATATCCAACGGTGAATATTGAATGCTTTGTTACTAAGCTAACATTGATTGCAAACCCTGATTTGAAGACTATATAAGGGAGAACTCTAGCAACTGGGAAACCTAATCCCCACACATTCTGTGTGATAATAGTTGTGCTAAGCTAGAGTCATTTCTCCTTTAACCTTTGGTTTTCTTCTTCTAAAACCAGGTTAATGACTTAAAGACTTCATTGGGATTGTAAAGCCAGAACGATACTACTTTTGTTGTAGTTGTGTGATCTGATCTTGTTGTTTTTATCATACTAGTACAATTGTAATAATTGGCTTGAGATTTCTATCTTCGATAGGCAAGATATAAGTAATCACAAACATCTTCGTCTCATCGTTTGTAATTTTCACAATATCTTTTTTCGCTGCGTCAATTAAGACTATTATGAGATGATTGATAAAACTGAGTTGTTCTTCGGGAATATAAGTCGGGTTTTATTGATTGGTTCATGTTCACCTTGATTTATCAAAAGACGGAACAAAACTCATAAGTTTATTCACGGGAGACGAATTTATCAATCTTGTAGACTTTTCTATGTGATACAAATTTGTTTATTAAAGTCTTCGACTTTGGGTCGTAGCAACTCTTGGTTGCGGGTGAGATCAACTAAGGGAATCAAGTGCATAGTATCCTGCTGGGATCAGAGGCGTAGGAGCATAGCTGTACCTTGGATCAGTGTGACATTGGTTGGGGTTCAACTACAGTCCAGACTGAAGTTAATTTGGAGTAGGCTAGTGTCTGTAGAGGCTTAATACATTGTATGTTTAATCTGGACTAGGTCCCGGGGGTTTTCTGCATTTGCAGTTTCCTCGTTAACAAAATTCTGGTTTCTGTGTTATTTCTTTTTCGCATTATATTTTGTTATATAATTGAAATAATACAGGTTGTGCGTTGTTCAATCAATTAGAATATCCGACCTTATTGGTTGTTGATTTAAATTGATTGACACTTGGATATTGGTCTTTGGTACCATCCAAGTTATCTCTCTTTGATTAAGACTTGCATATTGTATTTGTTTGAGTAAATCAAATTGAGAGATTGAAATAATAACTCCTTGAGATATTTTATATTGATTGAGTCTGACTGTCTAGTTGATTCTCTAGAAAGTAACTCGGAGTTGTCCATACAGATTTCTAATCGAAATATTAGGTGTGGTTGTTAGACCCCTGCTTTTCACACTGCAACATTTCATCGAACATGTTACCTGCATTTTCAGACACGTTAGTGAACAATAAAATTTCCATCTAAAAATAAGCAAATGTCGACCTAACATACACGAATTTAAGAGTATGACATTTTATACAGTGCAAAGTCTCCAAAGCCGTGAATTTTTGGGAAGGTTACAGATTCAACAGAGAAATAAACTGAGAAGATAAAAGATACCAAATGAGGTGCATTTTCCAATTTTGTTTCAAACCCATAAAATGATTTTTCACAAATCCATGTAGTTACACACTATATTAGGTTACACTTTTATTTCCATAGATTCTTCTCGGCGGATGAAAAATGATTACCATATGTTTAATAGGATTTTGAAGATTAAGGTACAATCTTGAATAGGCTTTTAGTTTGATTTGTATCTATTTAATACATGAGACAAATTTCATCTCTCTTCAGTTAGAGTTCATGAATGGTTTGGCTGTCTTTTGTTTTAGCGCATAAGATATCTGGAAAGTTGGGTTTATGAAGATTTGGGTTTTCTGTAGGAAAAAAAACGGACACAAAGAAAGAAGATTTGTTCTTTTTTAAAGTTGATGGTAAATTGTGGCGAATGATGAAGTTGATGGTCAACGGTGGTTTTGTGGTTCTCAGTTGATTATAATTGGAAGAAGTGAATACGAAGGAAGGGAAGAAAAAGACGGTAAGTTAGGGGAAGGATCCGTTGACATGGTTATAATGACATAATCTTGACATTTTAATGTCATTTTTTCTCTTAAACCCAACTGGAAATGAATTTGATGCTAAGATTTTGGTGAAATGTTCCCCATATAAAACTCTACATTCCCACAAAAAATAAGAGTATTCTGAAATTCGAAACTTTACCATCCACTAATTTTAATTTCAACCATTAATCTTCAACGGTTGATATTCAAAATGGTAAATGGTGGTCTTATACATCTCGGAATGTTCTCATTTTTGGTGGGAGTGTAGATACTTATAAGAAGAACATGTAATCAAAAAATTAGCTTCAAATTCATTGCGGGTTAGGTTTGGTAGAGAAAATGGCGTATTCATTCAATTGATTCTGAACAAAAAAGAAAAGAAATTGGCTGCTCAATACCTTTCCTGTACGTAAGAATCCTTGATCTCTCTAACATAAAATCCACGGAACCTTCTCATTTGTTTCCGTTCAATAGAAGCGCAATATCACCATAGTTTGTACGTAAACCCAGTATTAACTTCCAATAATAACATTCGTTTCCATTGAATAGACGTACAAAGATACCATAATTCCAATAATAGCATCGGTTTCCATTGCAAGTTTTTAACTGCTAATGATAGACACGCAAAGATGTCGCATTTAGAACAAAATCTTTGGAGTTTTTAACTGCCAATGATAGACACGCAAAGATGCCGTATTTAGAATATAACCTTTGGAAGTTTTTAAATATTTTTCTTAATTTTGGATACTTTAATATATTATTTTTTTTTCTTTCAGAAAAGCCAAGTGGCTTTAATATTTATTGGATCCAAGAAAAAAGAAGGAGGGGGGCTAGGCCTGACCTCAAAAAGACTGGAGAAAGGACAAAAACAAAACAAACAAAAAAAAACAAAAAGCGGAAGAGCGTATAAGCCCTCAACATAACTTGGCAGCCCAACACCACCTATGTCTAACAAAAGCGGAAGAGCGTACTAGAAACTGTCTAACAAACTCCTTTCGAAAAGGTAAGTTGTTAAAAAAATTGATGGGTATCGAATCTTGTAGGGGCTGTTTTGTAACCATTATTTTAATGGATTATCAGCCCATAATCCATTATGCAGATTATAATGGATTCTATATGCGTTTGGTAACCATTATAATAATTGCTTATTTTAATCATAATTGAAAAAATCCATTATTTCCATAAACAGGAAAAAGTTGTTTTGAAAATTTATTATAATCAATTATTTTTTCTAAGAAACTCAAATTGAATTTTTTTTTTTCTTATTTTCTCTAAACTATTAAGAGAGAGACATCAAAACAACATAGGACTAAAAAAACATCGTTGATCATTATTTTTTCTTCTCCTTTTTGAGATCATCGTTCTATGATAATCAATTATTTGAAAAAGTGTTTGGAAAAATTTATTTTAAAAATGATTATATCATAATCATTTATCAATTTATGATTATTTATAATCATAAATAGATAATCATTTATCAATTTATGATTATCTATAATCATAAATAGATAATCATAAATTTTAACAAACAAGGCCGTAATGGTACTAAAAGGTTCATGCTCGTTTTTGGATAACTTAGGAATTGGCTTCGAGGTATTGCCAGTTAGCGAGACACTCATTTGTTCCGCATTTTGGGTACTCCTCGAATTCAGCTCTTCACTAGAAGGCTCCAAATTTGATTTTTCTTCTACCGTCGTCTCCTCTTGTAGAATACTAAATTTGTTTGGAGACAACAATCCAGGAGTTGTAGAGCTTACAACTACCTCTACTTGAGCCATTCCAGCTTTAGTTCCCGCCGAAGACTCTTCTTTTGACGCAGGTTCCTCTACTTGGAGCAATTTCGTCACTCCATGTTTAATTATTTGCTTAATGGGAGAAGCCTTTCCCCACGCAAGCCTTTCATCAGCATTCGCACAAGTACCTTTTATGGGGGTCCCAACAGAATTGAGCACTCCCACCGAATTCAAACTTCCTTTTTCATATTCCTTATTTAAACAATTAGCTTTTGTCTCTTTTTGCAAGCCGACAGCTACCTCCCTACTTTCTATATCCACCCGCGCCTTGTCCGCAGCAACAGGTGTTGTCCATACCTTTTGACTTGTTGTCCCCTTGGATAATTCAAGATTTCTTGAGTTTGGTTCACGCGCATCACTACCAGCTCCCTGATTATATTGACCAGCGTTCGTATCTTCCAAAGGATCATCGACCGAAGTTCTAGCTGAATCTCCCTTTTGTATATCCTGAATCTTACCGTTCTGTGGTATAGAATTTTTATTTTTCCTGCACTCCTCATCCTCATGTCCAATAATCTTGCAAGAAGAACAAAATTTTGGACGTTTGTGAATGTTTATAGCTTGCCAAAATTCTCTCCCGCCAACGGAAACATGAATACTATCAACGTCATGTTTAGCAAAATCAATGTCAATTAACACTGGTGCAAAATGCCCAAACTCATGAGTTAGGGTTCTTTTATCAACCACGATAGGCGTTCCCAGAGATTTTGCCAAAGACAACAACGTTTTTTCAAACCAAAGTTCCACCGACAGTCCAGGAAATTGTACCCAAGCCGTAGCATGTGATGTTCTTTTCCTGTTTGCATCAAATCCGGGGTACCATTCTATCAATCTGAGCGCTTGTTGTTTCACAATCCAAGCCTCATCACAAAGAACTCTATTTCTATCCTCATCAGAAAATAATTTGATAATAAAGTAACCACGGTTCATAGGGATGAACTGTACCTTATTGTCTTCTATCTTCCATTGCTGCAATAGGTTTTGCTTAACCTCAGTGAAGCTCAAACCTGTTGAATCCAGCCTCCCAATTAGGTTATAGCGCCAGATCTCGCATACTTCCTTGAAGTACTCATTAGGTATTTGGATCGCTGGTTTCCCCTCTTTAATGGAAGGGTTTGGCAGAGAACTTAAATCCACTAAGGTTTTTTCAACCTTTTTCTGACCCTTAACTAGATCCGCATAAGTAATAGCCGTGTTAATATTGCCTTGAGCCTGATTTACTCCCATTGTAGATCATGCAGAGAAGATCTGAGCGATTCAGAGACCTTCAATTCAGATCATGAAGAGAAGACCTTCAATGCAGAGAAGACCTTTTCATGAAGAGGAGACCTTTAATATATTATTTCCCTAAACATAGAAATTCATTGATTTTTTTTTAAAATTCACGATTCCTTTCCCCCCTTTTTTTTTCCATATAAATATCCACGTTTTTTTTTTGTAGATTTTTTTCGACGACCAATCTGAAGGCCCAGATTTTATTAAAATCATGTAAACACAGTGTAAGAATCAGTTAAGCTATCACTCAATTTGGAGCGTCAGATCAGGTCATTCTATTAAAAATTAACGGCCACAAAATGTAGGGGGTATAAATTGCTTTTCGACCAATCAGGAACGAGGGTTTTGTTCACCAGCCAATAGGAAAGGAGGTTACCGCAACTCTCGACGAGGTGTGAGAGATGGCGTCTTCATTCAATTGCATTACCGTAACTCTCGACCAATAAATTAGAGGACAAAAAAGAAACCAACAATAGAAAGTCAGTCTTCATTCAATTGCATTAGCTCTTACAAATTCAATTATACATGAGTTAGTGGCTTTCATCAATAAAGTTGTGCCTATATTCCGCTGTTGCTTTATCAAAGAACCTCATCAAGCCTCCACTCCTATCCCTGACTACAATAAAGATAAGTGAAGAGTACAATGACTATGGAGGTGATGGTGATGGAGTCTGCTGAAGAGAAAAACACCATAAATAAATCAATTTTTAGGGAACAAAAACACAAACCCAAACCTATATTCTGGTGGTGGTGGTGGTTTCTGTTCACGGACCGATGACAGTTCGTTAAATGATTTGCAAGATCCAACATGCAAATATGCAAATGTTTATATTGATAAGAGATATAATGGGGACTTACATGGGTTCAACAGTGGATGATTTTATGGGTGGGATGTAAATGTCCATGATTTTATTGAATTCAACGGTGGAGAATAGCTGCCACCACAGCGCATTCAACTCATCTCCTTGTAACCCTAAGTTTAGAGGCCATTATTGTTTAATGAAATCATGAAGGAAAAATCCGCTTCTGACGCATCTTAAAACAATATATGTTTTCTTCGATGAACATGGTGGTATATTTAGATGTCACCCCTGTACCTGTACATGGCAAATCAATAAAAATGAGAAAAGTTCACTTTATACAGATCTATCTCCATGTAAAAACTAAGCGCTAATGACAACTAACAGCAAAATATCATGTAAAAGCAGATAGTGGTGGGGTCTTGAAAGTTAAATGAAAATATATGCATCCTTGACATAAAAGCAGGATCCATTAACATTTTTTAAGCGAGAAAAAACAAACTAAATCTTTCATTTTTGGGGTAGAATGTTCTTCTATCATGTATTAGGGTCCCAACTCCCAATCTAAAAGTTTCAGTAAAGCAATATATTGGATTTTTAAAAGCAACCTCTAAGGATCGGGTAGAGTCTATGCGGATCGGGCGACCGTGAGTCGACTCAATCTTTTCCGTTTCAAGCATTTTTGGGTTTCAATTCCTCTGCATGTTCTAGATCCAGAAATCTTTTCTCTCCAATCTCTTAATTTTTCTTCTATTGATTGGATTTCGCTTTCTATTCTCTAATTTTCATAATAACTTTCTCCTTACCTGTAAAAGAAAAAGAAAAAGAAAAAATCAATCCTCTCCATGTCCGGCTAATTGTTTGGGTTTACCGGCCATGTAGTCCCCTTAAGGGACATTTGAAGTTGTAGTATATGTGCTCTATATGGCGAGTTTCATTTTATTAATGGCTGGTCGTTGGGTAGCTGCAATTCAACTTTATGGGGATCTTCCATCAATTTCTCAAACTCTGGGTTTTTACCTACTTCATCTTTTAAATTAAGGGATCCCGTTTCACTCAGCAAGGTTAGATTTTTCTTATATATATTATATCAATTCTTCCATATTCAAGGGTTTTTATCTTCTTCTGCCTCTTAATTTATTTTAGTTCGTTGCTGCAATCCATCATATGAGTCATATAAGCTATATTCCCATCATCTGTTTGATTATTTTTCTCTGAGACATTATCAGTAATTAAAGCCAACGAGTTATATTTGTATCTGCCAAGTACCCATTTGCAACTCATCTTCTTATCGCGATGCCGTGGTGTTCGTTTCTTTGCTTTTTAGATTAAATTTGGTTTGCTGGCTTTTTTATTTTATCGATTTGTTGAAGTTTTTGCATTGTGGTCTAACTATTTTGGTGCCCTGTCAGATCAATTTTGGTATGGTTTTTAGTTTGTTCTTGTAAAATAGTTATTCCCAGTGGTAATAAGTGTTTTTGTTGACGCCGTCGGTGTTTTCTATGACTCTGTTTTGTAACTATTGTGGTATCTTTGTCAGACCTTTGTAGTCTGGAGTCATTTTTCTTTTCAGTGGGATAGTTTACAATCAGGGGTCCTTTCTCTTCTTAGCCAGCAATTCCTAACAATCTCATTTAGTGTTTTTCTTTGTTCTTATTCTAACGGTTTCGTTGGAATTCTGTTCTCTGTGCCTCTCTTTCTTGTTTCTAATTATCTTTCTGATTTGTTGGCTCCACTTAGTTTGGTTATCCATATATGGAGAATCTAACCCTCTTGTACTTAGAAAATTATTGGATATCCCTGAATAAGCTCTTGATAGGAATCTTGCCCTCTTTTCAACCCCAGCATCTTCCTCTCTACCTTTTGTTTTGGCCAGCAACATACGGTATTTCTCGCCATTTCTCTTAACAGATGCTACACAGATTAAATGGTTTTCTTATTGCGGTTACATGGTCGGTAAGCTATATTTATTTCTATTATATAGTTCTCTTATCCCGTTCCATCGTTCTTTCTTTATTATATAGTTTCGTCTGACATCTTCTGGTTGTGAGATTATATCTTTCTCTTCTGTTATTAGTCCAATTTTTGGAATTTCAAAACCTTCCCTCAGTGTGGCTTTTTCATCCTTTGCCTTTTTCATTTTCTCTTTTTCGTTTTGTCCAGAACTCAGTGTGTCTATAATTTTGTTTATAGTCTTGGTTTTTCATTTTCATTCACTCATGAAAATCCTTTCTTGGAATGTCCAGGGTATAGGAACTCCCTTGACTAGGGATCACCTTGACTATCTGTGTCAGTTTTACAGACCAGACATAGTTTTCTTAGCAGAGACTAAATCCTCGTTGTCTCGCATGGAGATGTTTTTGAAAAAATCCAGTTTTCACGACTGGTTCATAGTTCCTTCAGTGGGTATATCAAAAGGGTTAGTCATATCTTGGCACAATAACATGGAGATGAAGTTAGTTGATTCAAAATTTAATGTGTGTCATTTTGAAATGCCTCTAGAGGATAATAAAATCTTAATCACTTGCGTTTATGGAGCAATAGAAACTGATGACAAAATTGAACAATGGACATATATTGCTGAATTTGCTCTTCAGGTAAACATCCCATGGTTATTAATTGGGGATTTAAATGTTGTTTTTGATCTGGAAGAAAAACAAGGTGGAAATAAAGCGTCATCGAGCAGCAAATCGTTTATAGTCCAAACAATTGACTCCATGGGTTTGCAAGATGCGGGATACGAAGGTGCTCCTTTCACTTGGTCAAACAATAGACAGGGAGACGCAAACATATGTGAAAGAATTGACAGAGCCTTAACCTTGTACCAGTGGATTCAGAATTTTCCAGAAACTAAGGTAACTCACTTACCTAGAGTGGGCTCAGATCATACCCTATTTTTTTTAGACTCTAACCCGGAAAAAAAGAACTACAAAAGCCATTCAGGTGTATTAGATCTTGGTTAACGCACCCAACATTATCTTCAGTAGTTTCGGCGTCTTGGAGACTCCACTCAAATAGACATTCCAATATTGATCTACATTCGAACCTTAAACTTCTTTCTTCGGATCTAGCTCACTGGAACTCGGAGGTCTTTGGAAATATTCACAAGAATATAAAAACTCTAAATAAAAAAATAGAGAGTATTCATAGAGCTGGTAATTTCGCTTCAAACATAAAAAAAAATTGAAGGAGCTTCAAGCTGAGCTAAGAAAATGGTACGAAATAAAAAATGATTACTATCACCAGATTTCGAGGGATAAATTTTTTAGTGAATATGATCAAAACACTGAATACTTCCATGCAAAAGCTTCAAATAGGAAAAGGATCAATTCTATCAATTCTCTTAGAGAACCTTCGGGCCTTTGGTTATCTGATAGAGAGCAGATTTACTCCCTTCTTGTCAATCATTTATCTCAGATCGGTACCTCTCAATTAAGCAATTATGATATTGATATCTCAAACATAATTGAACCTTGCATCTCTGAAGAAGAAAACTCATCTCTCTGTGAAATTCATTCAAAAGAAGAAATCTGGGCTACAATTTCTAACATGAATCAATGGGGAGCTCCGGGCCCCGAAGGTTTCCAACCCGGCTTTCTTAAAGCGAACTGGGACATACTGGGTAGTGATATTAGTTTTGCAATTCAAGATTTCTTTAAAACTGGGATTTTAAATCCTGAATTCAATCGCTCTTTTATCACTTTAATCCCAAAAATTTCCACTCCTCAGACCCCAGCAGATTTCAGACCCATAAGTCAATACTACCTACAAGATAATCTCTAAGATTTTAGCTAATAGGCTAAAACCTATCCTAAACAAAATTATTTCCCCCAACCAATCAACATTTCTACCAGGCAGGCAAATTACGGATAACATTATCATAGCCCACGAACTCCTTCACTCAATGAGAATTTCAAAAGCCAAAAAGGGTTACCTTGCTCTTAAACTGGATCTCTCTAAAGTTTTCGATAGAGTGGAGTGGGGTTTCATTAATAAGGCACTTTTATCCTTTGGTTTTACCCCCTCTTGGGTAAATCTAATCATGCAATGTATTTCAACCACATCATTTTCTATACTCCTTAATGGTTCTTCGGGGCCAACATTCAAAAACTCTGGAGGATTAAGACAAGGAGATCCCCTTTCCCCTTATCTTTTATTAATCTGTATGGAAATTCTATCCAGATTATTGGAGAGAGGAATAGAGGAAAAAAAGTTATCAGGGCTGAAAATCAATAAAGACGCTCCGAATATTTCCCACCTATTCTTTGCAGATGACTGCTTTCTTTTCACAAGAGCAGATTTAGGAGAAGCAAAAAATCTACTAGATATTTTATCATATTTTGGAGAAATAACGGGGAAAATGGTTAATCTTCAAAAATCTGGAATACATTTCAGCCGACGCATTCACCCGAGACACGGAAAAATAATTGCGAAAATCTTAAAAGTTCAGCTGATGACAAAAAAATGAAAGGTATTTAGAGACGCCTCTATTCTTTGATAAAAATAGAAAAGAGAATTTTGAACCTCTTCTTCAAAGGTACTATGCTACTCTTCAAGGCTGGAAATCGAAACTTCTCTCACAGGCAGGGCGGACAGTGCTAATAAAATCTGTTCTTCAAGCTTACCCTACTTACCAAATGCAAGTTTTAGCATTACCCAAAGAGACTCTTGATCAATTAGACAGAATACAAAGGAACTTTTGGTGGAAAAAAGATGGGGTAAAAAGACAAGGCAGTTTTATAAAAGCTTTGGCTGGTATCTGCAAACCCATATCGCAAGGGGGGCTAGGCATTAAAAACCCTCACCAGTTCAATTTAGCCCTTCTAACCAAATTAGCCAGCAGACTAATCTCTGAACCAGATCAATTATGGGTTAAACTTATAAAAGCAAAATACTTCCCAAACACTAATCCACTAGAATCTTCTAGAACTTCCAATCTTTCCTGGATTTGGACTAGTATCCAAAAAGGTCTGAATCTTATAAAGGGTAACTTTGTGTGGCAAGTTAAAAATGGAGAGTCAGCAAAAATTTGGGAATACAGATGGATTCCTAATGAAAATATAATTCAACAACCGGCGGATAGAGGAGACCAAGTTCCAAAAACTGTAAAAGAGCTTATCACTCCTGAAAACAGTTGGGATATAGAAAAATTAGATGAATACTTCAGTCCTGCGATTAAATAAAAAATCCTTGCAATCTCAACTAAAAACGAAGATAAAGATAAAATGAAGTGGAGGCACCATTCTTCAGGAGCTTTCTCAGTGAAAAATATCTATAATTTTCTTAACAACCAGGATCAAGAAGTTGACACTATGGTTGATTTTCCTTGGAAGAAATTATGGAAAATTAAAACAATTCCAAGAATTAAATTATTCCTTTGGAAATTAGTGCAGAAGGCTCTCCCAACTTCAAGTAGACTTGCATCTCATATGGACAATATTTCTGCTGACTGCCAGATGTGTGACGCTCAAATTCAAGAAACCGAGCAACATTTATTCAGGTTTTGCCCCTTTGTGAGAGCCATCTGGTTTGGGGTTTCGTTAAGATTTATTAACTACCCACGTACTTTCCCTGACTCAATATGCAATTGGATCAAAAACTGGATAGAAGACCCGAGCTATGCTCAAATCTCAGACAAAATTGCTACAATCCTCTGGTTTATATGGAAATACAGATGTTCAGTTGTCTTCGAAGGAAAGGATCCTATCCCGACAATGATGATAGAGATGATAAACAAATATCTACACTCAGCAGCTTCAATATCAATCACGAAAAAAACTTCAGCTAGAAATGGAGTAGTATCAACTCCAAATTGGAATACAATTAACATGGATTGGATAATTTTTATAGATGCGGCTTTTATGAAAGAAGATCTTTCAATGGGTTTTGCCTTTATCTTATATTCAGTGGACCAAGAGGAATTCATGCATATCGAAGCAGGCTCAGATAAAGCAATGCCATCTGTTCATGCAGAAGCAAAGGCAATGCTTAAAGCTACATCTTGGTTAAGAAATAATATTTTATCCAGTGTTTCAATTATCACGGATTGCAAAACTATTGTTGATTTCATCAACAAGAAGTGTAAGGAAATATCTTGGGAAGCTGAAAACACAATAAAAGAAGTTGAAGAAAACCTAGATAACCTTCCTCAAGCCAAGGTAAGATATATAAACAGAAAATACAACTCAACGGCGGATTCATTAGCTAAGGAAGCAAGAATCAAGAGCCTCCAACATTTATCTTTACATATTAGAGAAAAAAATTGTAAGTCAAGTATTTTTGAGAAAAATGATGTTGTAAACCTATTGTACTATATTACTTGATTTATAATATCTTATCTTTTCATCAAAAAAAAAGTAAAGCAATATATATATATATCATAAGAGAATCTCCACATATCATAGTAGATTATTTTTTCTATGTTCAAAAATAATAGAGCAATTCAAAAGCATGGGCAAAAATTTAATTTCAATGTAAAGGGATATTGTTAGCTGACAAATGTAAAAATCTTAAATAAGCTTATGTGGTTCCCATCAACGACCATCAAAGATATTAGAGAATGTTGATCGGATGGCTAGTGAGTAAACTCGGATTCTCAGAAAAGCTCAACGAAAATCACGACACCCAACGTTAATTCCTTCAAATTTAATTGTATAATAAGCAGTAAATACTGAAAACTTAGAGAGAAGAAAACACTAAATAGATATCTCCAACTTACCTGAGTAAAATAGCTGCCAAATTAAGTGCACAACATAATGAAAAACATGCAATTCGATGTAGCTTGAAATCCCCCCGTTCCTGTTCATAACATCATATCGTCAAAATCAGAATTCCTTGTTTTTTAATGTAGAATAAACCCAACCCCAAATTTGTGAAGAAATATAAAGGTGCAAATCTAGGATGCAAAATATGTGAAACATAAAAAGTATCTTCTCCTCGTATTACAGAGTTCACATGACGCCTTGAAGAGGTACCCGGGTTAATCATCTATCTGAAGGTGCAGAAAAACCGAACTTCAAAGTGGAAACTCAAGTATAGTGTAGGGCCGGAAGTTCGACAACTACAACTACACAAATATAATGAATCTAACAATATTTATGGTCAGATAACAACAAACCTGAACCATCTCAGATGGCAGCTAATAACAACACATTAAGGTGCCCATCCGTCCGGGGAAATGAAAACTATTTGAGGAAAGGATAACTTTTACATCTCCCATATTGTATCCTAGCCACTACCGTTGCTAAGTCACCTTCATATACTCATGTACCTCCCACTTTAGCTACTGTAAGCCACTATCATAGTCCTGTACCTCAAACTTAGGTTAGGCCACCATACAATATACTCTTGGATCTCCCATGCCATAGCCAAGCCACCATCACACACTCTTTGTAAATCCCACTATCGTCGTTAAGCCTTCACCTTCATATCTTACTATAATAAAAAAAAAGATCCCCTTTTGGTGAAGCCTTTTTTGGTTGGTCACAAAAAAAAACAAAATAGTTTGGTGTCACCTTGATATTACTAATATGACCTTAAATATCAATCATTACTATGCATATATATTTAAGGATAAAAATGTATATTAAACCAATGATTATATATTTACATGAATGTCATTGTTTTAAAATTAGATCTAAATTTTTTAAAACTTGATATCTTTCAAAATACATACCGGATTTTTGTAAAATTAATATATTCGGAAAGCTCTTTGATTTATCTACGTAATAAGTACAAAATAAGAATATTAAAAAAAAAATATTAAGATTTTTTTTTCATTACCATCAAATTTGGTGTTGTTAAAGCAATCAAAATCAAGCATGTGCATCGCACATGTGGTCTTACTAGTACTCATTATTATAAGCCAATATCGCCTATGCATGTGCCTCCTAATCCCATTGTGAAGCCACAGACATATACTCCTTTACATAGTATCAACCCCGTCTTCTATACCATTACCCTTTGCATAGCAGGGGGAATATTCTTGAAGGATAAAACTCAAAATCGTAAAAATATATAAATCACATCAAGGCCACAGGTGTTTCTTTGAATATCTGACACCATTACATTCATGTTGATTTGTCACAGTTAAAATCAGATGGGGTGGATACGTAAACAAAGGTTTAAAATCAGATAGGGTGGATGCGTAAACAAAGGTTATGCAGAAATACAAAAAAAAACGCTTGAAGACTACATATTCAAATTACGGGGTGATAAGTAGAAATCGGTAACCAACAGTGAAACCCACTAAGAGAAAAGAACATTACATACTTAACACCTACGTAAATGCGCAATATACAACCCTTTTAATAAATCATAAGAAGAAAACCTTTCCTTTAACGAAACCAGCGTATGACTTAAACCTAGAAAAAATCATGAAAGATGAAACCATTTAAAAATGTAACTTGTAATTTGAGAAAAATACCAGCTTCTGATTCTGACAATCTCAACTCCAATTGTTTCACCAATTTCAAGTACCAGTTAAACGAAAAAGACTAATGAAAACACTAAATATGTATCATTAAATAAAGAAAGATGTAAATTCTGGTAGAACTCGCTAGAGCTTTATTTTAAGTCATAACAGCATCCTCACAACCAAATAGTGATAACAAAGCGCTAACTTGAGATGGATTCTCAAGCATTCCAGATCCTGACAAAATTTGAAACTAAAAACCAATGCTTTGACATTACCAAACAACCTAATATAAAGAAGGGAAGAGATTATGGTGACATATAATGGATTGAGTGACAAAAACATGGAAATAATATTCATCTTGTTTTAAACTCAATTCTATAAAACAGATAAAAGAATAGTACCTCATAAAATTGACTTGATGCACAGAGATTGGTTACAAACAACATTAACCTCTGCAACAAACATAAAAGTAGACTTTGTCAATTATATGGTCATGTAATGAAAAGAAGTTGATTAGAGTTTGAGAAGAGAGAAGGAGGATAAGAAGAGGAAAATAGGGCGGGCGCAAGAAAAGATAGTCAGTTCCTAAATATTAGTAGACCAACAAAACCAAACTTATCACCCAAAATCATAAAAAAATTAGCCATTCTGTCTCTGTTCTGATATGGCCTTGAAAACTTAAGAAAGTTAGGGAGTTCGGGTGGCAATAACTTGAAGCATTATGACTCCCATCGCTTATGCATTTTCACCCAAATCAATTATACATTACTCTGCAAAGGAGAATAATATTTTCTTAGTATTTAAACGGTAAGCCACAGACTTGATGGTTGAAGTTGAACCTATAAAAAATTAACGCATTTTCTAAACTAAAGTAAATAATCATCAAACAAAATTAAATTCCGATCAAAAAAAAAAAAGAAATCAAACTGATAAAAATGGGATTAATTAGGGAGTGAAACTCAGAAAAACAAAAAAGGAAGAAGAAGGAAAACCAACTCCATCAAACATCTCCTTACTAACCGATTCCTCTATACAAATCAGAAGACATGAATTAGTATTGATTTAAGTAACAAAAACAAAATCGGAGCGACCTCCATTAGATGGGAATGATTACCTCTATCGCCGGTGTATACATTCTGCAAACACAAAACCTAATCATTAGTGAAATAATTGGAAAAAAACAAAACGACATCAACAAAAAGAAGTAAAGAACACGTTGGCACAGTGTTTGAACCTACGGTTAATCAAGTCAATTCAAAACACTGGCCACAACATAAAGAAGAAGGGATTCCATTAAAAAAAAAAAAAGAGAGAGAGAGAGAGAGAAGAAGAAGACCAATATTGGAGCAAAAGAAGTGACACCAATAAAAGATGTTGCGCGACACCAATAAAATATGTTGCGCCAATCAACTACACTTCTGAGGATACCTGTAAAGCAGACAATGGATTGGATAGATATTAGACAACAAAACCCCTAATCGCAAGAAAAACAAAAGAAAAAACCAATAAAATCAATACGCATGAGAGAAGCTACGTGAAAACTATAGGATTTGGCATTTACTCGAGTCATTTATATTTCTGTCGCTAAATTTGGAACATAGCATGTACCGTAGTTTGGTAATCCTAGATTTTTTTCTGGAATTAAATCCAACAGGATCTGTAAATTTAAAAATAGATATAAATGAAAAAACATGAGTTAAAGATTTGGTTTCTGTTAAAGGTCCCATGCCCATGGATGTGCGGTCCAAAACGGAAGTCTTTTGGTTTTCCCATCTCCATGTATATAAAGGATAATCTATCCATGTAACATACATAACTCTCTTATCAATATAATCCTTCTCTTTCTTTATCTCTTTCTCTTTCCCTATTATTCTACTGCAACACGTCATCAACACGACTCTATCAATTGTGCAAATTTTTTAATCGTTCGAGAACTGTGATGGATTACTTCTTGAAGATTAGCGTGGTTTGGATCTTATGGTTATAATATTAAGGATGCGCCACCAGGTATTTCTTTTTAACAAAAGAATTTCGTTTTCATAGTATTTTCTAGGGTTCCACGAATATATGATTGTAAAACATAGAGATTTCAACATTAGATTTTAACAAAATTTGAATATCCGTGAACCAATTAGGTATTACATACTCTATAAAATTTTCAATCAAATCAGAATATGATGCAATCTCAAAAACTAGATTTTAATGAATCTGTGTAGTTCAGGAAAACCCTAATTTATAACAGCTTAGAAAAACTTAAGATTTAGGAATTCCAACCGTTAGATTATTCTGTAGTTTTGTTATATGTTACATATTGTTCTCCTTTAAGCACTTTAAAAATTTCATAAAGATCCAACCATAGGAAATACTCCAAAGTGCATGATATTTCCAGTTGTGTCCACAGAAATGTTAATTGGAACAGTCATACAACATCATTAATATATTTTTATCTGACCGTTGGATTTCCTTGAAATTTGATTTTGTTTGGAGTAATATTGGGTTGAATCAACTGCAAGAATTTCATCATGATCTGACAATGTTTCGGTCTCATATTCTAATAGTTTCAAACTTATTATCAATGGGCCTGAATACTTCATATATAATGGACCATGTATGTTTATATTCATTATCCATGACCTTGTCAACCCAATGGACCAGCTCTTGACCAAATAGTTGACCGAACTTTGACTAAACCAATTCGACTCTAATTTAACTTTTGGGGGATTTTGCGTTTCCCCCTCATTAAAGATACCTAATTTGCATTCCCCCTAGAGATATATAATAGGTAAAACCCCCTTTAACCTGGATGTACCGTGACTGCCCAGTTAAGTTAACATGTGCATTACACGTGTGTGTGAAGTTAAAATAAAAATAATAATATTACGTGTGAAATCCCGTAGATACCCTTCAGTATAAACTTCATCTTCTTCACAGCGCGATCAACATAGGTTGCAAACTTGCAGAGTAGAACAAAAAAATTAGGTCAAAATTTTGAAGTGTATTGTTTTCCCAAAAAATAAAATGGGTATCTAATATAAGATTTTCGTAGTTGAGTTGTGTAGTAACATTCGTAATCGGGTAAAAAATTGGATAGAAAAATTGAAATATATTGAAGAACAAACCCCTAGCTTTTTGGGTTTTTTGTTCAAAACAATAAAATACGAGTAATTAGGATCCAGATTGGAGAAGTAGAAAGATAACCTAGCCTTTTAATCGATTGTATACCCTTTGATGGAGCTAACCCACTCACAATATGTCTGGGTTAAGCGTTTGATCAAACACTTTAGACATGTGATCTAAATTCAGAGTATTTGATGCATATATTTGAATTAAACAATTTGTACCAAAAGTTGGTGGAACAAATTCAGAATCGACCAACCAACCAATCAATCACTTAATGGTAGATTAAGATCAGAGATCCATGAATCAATTATATCCCAAATCAATAAATTTCCACATCTTCACAGTAGTAATGGCTTGAAGCTTAATGTAAATTAGAATCAAATCCAACTTTTCCAAACCTTCAAAACATCTAAATAATCATTAATCCCCTCAATGCTTTAAAAAAATAAAATAAAAAATAATCCCCTCTGTGGCTCTGTGCATTATCTTTCTCCAATGGCAGCTGCATACTATTTTTCCTGTTTTTTTTTTTTTTTCTTCTAATGCAATATTTTCTAATAATAAATATTTTTGAAGATCTAACAAGAAGCATACTTAAGATAACCGTCCTTAAGTGTTAAGATTGGGACACCGAGTTTCAGTGTAAGAGAAAAATGGAGGAATTAAAAGAAATATTTTGGTTTCGTTATAAAGCAGAAGAGATAGGGATTTATATCGTGTTTCTCGTGTGTATAAGAAGAGATCGCAACATGCATGTGAACTGCACGTGCTGTACTTAACTGCCCAGTTACGGTACATCCAAGTTAAAGGGGGTTTTACCTATTATAAATCTCTAGGGGGTAATGCAAATTAGCTATCTTTAATAAGGGTGAAACGCAAAATCCTTCTTAACTTTTTGGACTTAGAAGTACTTGAGCACCATTAAAGAGTCTATGATGTGGAAGTATGTGTAAACAAGTACAATACTTTCTTCATAAAAATATCCAACTTATGAAGATACACCGTTCAAAGAGGAAACCATACCTTCAACATTTCTATGGTGACATATTGACTTCAGACGATGTAATGATTTGAAGGAGGTTTGTCGAAACATTTATTTTTCTCCCAAACTTGAATGTTGAGTGGGATGTAATCCACTTGTTAGACTATAATGAGTCAATAACTTCGACAATGATATGTTGTAATTAAAAGCACACCTCATTTTTTGTGGAAAGGAGGAACTCACAAAAGTTTCCATGAGTTAGAGATGTAATTTTGGCTCCAGTAGTAACGATACAAAGTAAATATATCTACCTAAAATGGGACAGAGATGCAATTCTGACTCATATCAATGAGAGTTGCAAATCTTGGTATAAGAATTTTACTGAGAATGGTACAAGCGTTGTAATGCAAGTATCATATATTAGTAGTCAGCTATAATAAATATAGGGAGTTTAAAGGAAAACGAACTCACTATATTCTTGGAGAAGGTCATATCCTAGCTAGACGTCAACATTAATGACAACAAGAACTTTGCCAATTTTTCTTATTTTTTATCTTTATTCAATCGAATTCATATGGTTAGATTCTATATTTTGCATGTTTGATCCTAAACTATTGTCTACATGATAGTTTGACCGATATTATATTAGCTAAAATAAATAATTTTTTTTGCGAATAATTATATCCATTGTATGCTCTTACGGAATGAATAGTATATCATTTCCATGAGACTGAAATACTCTAAAGCACTTGAGTTAAAAGGATCATTCATACATTATGATGAAATGTATATCATCTTCATGAACTGTAATACTCTAAAGTAAATGAGATAAATTTTATTTTGTTACGTAATAAGGCCACACCACTTATTACACAAAGCTCTTAAGAAAATATATTAAACTTCTTGTTGAATTGTTTCCTTATATAATACCATGTGATGATTGGATCATTACATGTAATAGCCGAGCGAAGGAATGCTCAATCTTTGTTGCCTAATTGGTATAACGATTAAAAGTTACATAAGCTCAGTAAGAACTAAGAGATAATCACACTTTGTCAAGTTCTTACGAAATCTGTGCGAACGATTATCGTACAAAAATTCATTGTGAGAATGAGAATGCATTTATAAATTGCCTCTAACGAATGAGAAAGGACTTACATTTTAGAGAAAATAATGAGCCAATTAGTCTAATGAACTGTAAATCACTAATATTTGGATAATTGAATCCAGATCATCACCGACAATGTAATGTTTGGAATTGACTCATTCAGGTTTTTGTCATAACCATAAAGACACTTTGGTTGTGATATGATGTTCTGTTTTGAAACATCCTTTTATTTGAGTGAACAAGAAAATGAGAATTACAAAGATTGTAAGAATGCAAAGTGACTGCATCTCTCATAATCAACTCTTTATAAAGTACTAGAAACACCACACCACCTCCCATCCCATTATTCTTTTAAAGTAATAAAGCATGTAACTCATTTTACAAAGTTATTGTTTAGTAAAAAGGATTGAGACCATCCTAAGATGCAAAATGGTAAACAACTCGTTCTTTCAAAATAAACAAGGTGATATTTGTGAACATATCCATGCATAATGCGGACCATTCAAGTGACTTATGGCTCTGGTGGATGACTCAAAGTGTTGAATTAATTATTGTTCACAAGAAATTATGCGTTTTTGAAACAATTCTAGCACTTATTATATAATTTAAGGGATCACCGACCTTGTCAATGCTAGATATTTACATCAAAAGGACTTGATGAATATTGCATGTTTAATAGGATCAATTTAGAACATCCTCACCCCATGGTCTCGCAGAGGCTACCATCAAAGGTTACAGATGGTATCTAAGGATAGGTTATGAGTAACAACCTTCCTATAAATGCTTGGGGGATATGCAATATTACATGCATCTTTACTTATTCATTTTAGACCCACAATTGGTCAACCATTCTTTGTGTACCAGTTGGTAACTGGATATAAGCCTGACGTTTTGTATTCTCACGCATATCTGGTTACACTATATATGTGCCTTTACAAATCCACATCGTACTATGATGGGTCATCAAAATGATTAAACGACAATGTTGGACAAGAATTTCCAACGACTATTGATAGGTGTGATAAACACCTAGATATGTATCTATTGTTTATGCTTTCTTTGCGAGTTTTTTTGTAAATTATGTATCTTATGTTTGCTTTTGAGTTTTATACGTATTTTGGAGTCATTGGAGAAAAAGAAGAAGAAATTGAGCGAAAAGAGAAAGAAGGGCAAATAGATCTTTTCCTAGGCAAGTGTTATCGGGATTGCAGTTGAAGATAAAAGGCAATCAGCTGAAGCTCAAAAATGAAAATGTTAAGGGACAGACTACTGAGGTGTCTTCTATCCAAGATGTGGGTGCCTGTGACCATTTATTGTCTTACACAAGCCCTGAAATTCAGTCATCTCAATCATTTCATTCTAGAATTCAAAGAGGAGAAAAACTGGTGACGGCTGCTGCTGAGGGTGTTAATTTGAAGAAGAACAATGCAAGCTGAGAAGAGGAATTCAGAGATCATGAACCTGAGTTCGATTTCAAGATTGAGAATAGGGTTGGAAGAGAAGAAGATTATGTTGTTAAATATCAGAGAGAGTTGGGGTTTTGTTGTTGTTCAATCGAACCAAGAAATTAGAGTTGAAAAAAAGGGGATCTGGTGCGAATTCAAATAAGGGGTTTGTGTCAATTTTCTAGTCTGAAGGAAGAACTGGGTGGATTTATATGAAGATTAAATTAAAAAAAGGGGTTTTGAACTGATTAGATGGGTTTTTGTTTGAATTTGATTTCTGGGAATGATTCTGAGGTTATATACAAAATGGGAAGAATACAAAGAAGAACAGGTGGATGTTGTTGGAGAATGGAATTGAAGGCAGTGGTGGAGCTCAACTGCAGTGGTTGTGACAATATGTGTTATGTTGCAGTTGTACTTGAATGGGATCTGGAAAGAAGGGAGTTGCAAGAGCTGGTTGGCTAGGAGAGATTGATTTATCATAGTATGCAATGAAGCGGCTACTAGGTTTGAGAAGCTGATCCTGAGATGGAGTTGTTGTTGCAGTTGGTGAACTGAGATGGTGGCTTGGGTCTGATGCAGTTGATGTTGAATCGCAGAGATATATGTTGGCGGTCTGAGGAATTGGTAATGCATATTGAGACTGATAGGTGTCTAAAACACCTTTATATTTATCTATTGTTTATGCTTTCTCTTCTAGTTTTCTTGTAAATTATGTATCTTATGTTTTGTTTTTGAGTATTTAGGTACTTTGGAGTCATTTGGAACAAAAGGAGAAGAAACAGCGTGAAAGCCTCATATCATGTGCGATGGCTATTGGAGACAAACTATTTCTCATTATTTGCTTTTTTTTCTTCACCTCTGTCTGAAAAGTATGTCGGCTTTAGTGATGCAAATTATGTCTGAAAAGCATGACAACTTTAATGATGAAAAGACATTGAAGGGAAGAAGTGAATCTGAGAAATAAGAGACGGATATTGTTGGTGAAAGAATTCAAAGAAGGAGAGCGTTCATTTGGAGCAAGAAGGAGCACAAAGGTCAATTCATATGCGAGCTATATTTGGAGAGGGCTAAGTTGTGTTGAGAAAGGAAGTAGCTTGGCAGTTCTGCGAGACTGACAAGTCATATATGAGCTAAGTGGCCCTCATCTGAGTTCTGGGTGCCTGAAGTGATTTTTATCATTACCAAACCCTGAGAGTGAGAGGAATTAATCTTCTCAATCATTTTTGTGTGGAATTCTGAGAGTAGAAGTGTGGCTATGCTTATCAGAAAATGAGTGAAAGTTCAGATGAATTGAGATTGATAAGGGTTTTGAATGTGAGAACAAGCGAATTACAGCAGCTGCTGATGCTGATTAACGAACTTAGGGTTTGTGTTAGATTTTGAATTGGCAGTGGTAATTAGATCAAATTTGTATTGAGAAGTTAGGGTTTCTGTTGATTAAAGAAGAACATCGGTTGCTGTTGGTTCAATTCTGGAATGAAGAATTGAACTACTGATGATGGGTTGGTTTGAGATTGATGGGTTCTTGCCTATTTCAAGCTTGCAGGAACTAGAAAAAGGAATTGAGGAAGACGTTGATTTTCATGGGTTGAGCTGTGGTACAGATCTATGGAGGTTTGAATCAGTTGCAGTCAAGAACACAAAAGGAATTGAAGCTGTACTGTTGATTAATTTGTTGTTGAAGTGAAAAAGAAATCCAAGTCAGGGTTAGTTTGAATCTGAGTTAGCATAATGAATTGAATGGTTTTGATGGATTCAGAAATGGAGGAGTGAGATTTGAGTTAGTATTTGAACTCATGAGAACATGGGTTGATTTGATTTTTGCTTCTGAAAAGAGGGTTCTGGAATTAGGTTGCTCTTGGATTGATGATTGTTGCGGGTTTGTGTGTTGAAATTGAAGCTACAGCAGGAATGAGTATGTGATGCTCAGGTGGTTTCTTGCAAGGGAGATGAAATGGTGTGATGCTATGGTTGAGCTTGAGTGATGTTGCAGGTGGTTTTACAGTGGTCTATGTTGCAGTGCCGTCTTGTTGGTGGTTTGAAGCAGCTGCAGTGAGTGTTTGTGGAGGTGGAGTTTAAGTGGATATGCAGTTCGAATGGATGCTGTTACAGGTGGGATGTTCAAGGAATGTGTTGCAGGAGGTATTGTTGGTGGAAGTGAAGTTTGTGCTTGACCTTGCTGAGATGAAGAATGAAGGGGGAGATGGAATGATACTGAAATGATGTTGTTGCTATGATGTGATGGTGGAACAGTTGTGTGCAGTGATGATATTGCAGGTGGAAAAGAAGCTGGGAATCTAGGGATTAAAGAAGTGGCGGTTATGGACAGATATGCAGCTGACGGATTGGTTTTGGATTGGCTTGTTGGAGATTGTTACATAGCTATGCAACTGCAATGGAAGCAATAGATACTGGTAGCTGCAAGGATAGAGGGTTGGCAGTTGGCAGAGTTGCAACTACAGGCTATGCAGGTGATGGAACACGACAGTAATGAATCAGTATGCAATGAGGCTCTGTGAAGCTCGAGTCTGGTGATGCAGAGATCAACGAGTAATTGGAGGTAGATGTTCTGGTGTTGTTCATAAAGGAATGCAGTTACAAGAGGTGCAAGGAACTGAAACTGAGAATGATTAGAGCTATAACATGAGCTTAGATGAATATTTGAGTAGGTTTTATGGCAGAGATGGTTGGGTTGAGAAGTGTGCAGGGAAGGCATAGGTGTTATGGATGGGATGGAAATGAATAATGCATCAAGATGGCACATCAGTATTCATGGCCAGTGAAAATGGCTTATGCCATGACAACTCAATCAAGTCATCCCAGTTAGCTCACTTGAATAGATGACTCTGGTCTGACTCATGATCTGACCGAGTTAGTCAATTAATTCAGTTGACTACCCGAGTTGACCCGTTTGACTGGTGACCGGGTGGACTTTGCCGGTCACCTGAGCTCCGGTCCAGTGCCGGATTCTGGCCTAATTCCGGCGATTACTTTTGACAGAGCTTTTTACTGGGTTATTTTCACACATGGGTTTAATGGGCTTGGTGGACTTTTTGGTGATGGACTTTGAAGACTAGACCTAGTTTTGGAAGGAAGAAAAGCTACAAAAAGGGAAACTTCTACAATTTTGAGGACGTATTATTCTTGGATCTTTGGAGGAGAGCAGCGACTAGGGTTTGCTTTCATTTATTTTTCATCTTCTTAAAATTCATTATTATTATGTTGATGAACTCCATAGCTATGAGTATCTAATTTATTATTTATTGGTTAAGGATGTAGTCATATTTCTTAAACTTTTGCTTGATTAATGCATTAGTTTTCTCTCTTTGTTTTCGTTCAAATCTCTACTATTTTTAATAATCACATGATTGATGTATTGTGATAGGATTTAGATGTTTGGTTAGTTAAGTGGCCAATTAATTGAACTTGCATCTTGTCCATAGCTATTTTAGGGTTTTTCATCAAGCGATAACCCAAATACAAGTAGCATTATATGATTATAGTTTGTAGTGATACACTCTTATAATCATATGTAGAGTTTGACCATTGTCCGAAATGTCATGCGCAATGTATGACAATTGCATTGATTAGCCTATTTCCCAAACTTAATGCTCCTAGGAATTGAACTTAATTAGCGCAAGGCGTTAGGTTATTCTTTAGGTAGAATTCACATAAGCAGCTCTAATGTGTGTGTTGGTGAACATAGGAAATTATTAGATTATCTTGCTCTCTTGATATTCTAGGATTTTGATAATAAAAGAGATTAAATTGTAATTCTAATCATATATGCAAGCACATGTTTAGGATTGAAGATGAATTCCTTGACCAATATCTTTCTCTCATTGATTACTTCCAACTATTTACTTTGCTTTTATCTTACTTTTATTTGCAAAAATCAGAAATTCCCCCTTTTGGTTACTAAGAAACTAGAATTTGATAACAACAATCGCCTCTCTGTGGATACGAACTCTTCCTTACTTTATACTTCATTCATATTTTGTTAAGTAAGAAAGTGAATTATTTTTGACACATATGACTGCGATCAAATTTTGGCGCCGTTGTCGGGGAGGCATTCGGCTAGTTATTAAGTTTTTAGTTTCTTTTTATTATTTCTGCTTGCATATTTGCTTTTTGTTTCTTGTCTTGTTTCTCACTTTTTTGCGAGAATTGTTTTCAGGTACCTAATCCCTGGCTTCTAAAGATTGGAATTATCCAAGGTGCGGGATAGCTACTCGAATAGGCACAATACTCCAACCAAGGAAAGGCACAACGGAAGAACAACACTTGGAAGTAGAACACGGTATTTTCCAGCAAGTAGAAGAAGAAGTTGTAGAAAAAGAAATTTCGGTTGAACAAGAACCAACTTTTGAAGAGGAAGAAGAAGAAGAAGCAATGGGTGATGTAAATCGTACACTCAAGGACTTAGCTTCTCACAAGCTAGATACTAAGCAGGGTTGTATTCAAACAAACTCCACTTTTGAGATCAAGCCAGGGTTGCTTAGGGAATTTCCAAAGTTCCATGGCATGGTGAATGAAGACCCAAACAAGCATCTTATGGACTTCCACACTATTGTCACGGCCATGCTTCCAGCGGATGTTGAGGCGGATGGTGCTATGTTGAAAGTTTTTCGATTCTCTTTGGCGGATAGTGCTAAGGATTGGTTATACTATTTGCCTTCCGGAAGTGTCACAACATGGAATGGGCTAAAGAAACTCTTTCTAGAGAGATATTTTCCTGCATCAAAGGCTACTCAAATTCGCAAGGAGATTTGCGGAATGAAGCAAAATGTGGGAGAATCCTTATATGATTGTTGGGAACGATATAAGAGATTGGTGGCAAGCTGCCCTCACCACCAATTCAGTGAGGCGATGATTATTCAATACTTCTATGAAGGACTCCATTCAAGTGATAGGAATCTTATTGATGCTGCGGGTGGTGGTGCACTAGTGAGCAAGACGGTGGCACAAGCTAGAGAGTTGATTGAAAACATGGCAGCAAACTCCCAACAATTTTTGAGTCGTGGCTCGGATGTACTTCTTAGGAGAGTAAATGAAGTGAGAGAGTTCGAGGAACTTCGTCAACAAATGGGTAACATAACAGCAATGCTGCAACAAGTTTCAGCCGCGGTGATACCAAGTTCTCATCAAGGGTATGAAGAAGCCAATGAACAAGCTAGCATGATCTTTCCAAATAAGCAAAGACGGTATGATCCATATTCAAATACCTACAATCTGGGATGGAGAGATCACCCCAATTTTAGCTATGCCAACAAGCAAGGTGCAGTCCAATAACCTACTTTCAACCGTTTGAGTGGATTTCAACCACAACAACAACAATTCCAGGCGCAACAATAATAATTTCAACAACCACAACAATCAATGCAAAATCAAGGTTCCGATATCGACTTAAAGCTTCAAACAATGATGCAAGGCATTTCTACTATGTTTAAAGATATTCAACAAGAGACTAAGAGTGCGATAAAGGATTTGCAGACACAAATGGGTTCCATGGCTACTGAGTTGAACCAAGTGAAGGCACAAATTGGTGGGAAACTCCCTTCTCAACCTATCAACCCAAAGGAGGGTGTCAATGCAATTACGTTGAGAAGTGGTACACAAATTTTGCCACCCGAAGTTACTGATTCGGGCAAGGTGGAAACACCAAAGGAACCTGTTTTTGAGGAGAAGAATGAGGATTCTCCCCAAACTTCTGAGGTACCTATTCCTAACTCAAAAACTCCGGTTTCTACTTATGTTCCTCCTTTACCTTTCCCTCGCAGATTTGAAAATTCCAAGAAGGAGGCTCTAGAAAAGGAGATTTTAGACGTTCTCAAGAAGATCCATGTGAATATACCACTCATAGATGCTATAAAGCAAGTTCCAAAGTATGCAAAGGTGTTGAAGGATTTGTGTACCAATAAGCAAAGGCTCAAAGGTAATGAATTTCTAAGTATGGGGGACAATGCTTCGGCAATCTTACAACACAAACTCCCACTGAAATGCATGGACCCGGGTAGCTTTGACATTCCCGTCACAATTGGTAATACTACATTTAATAAAGCTATGTTGGATTTAGGTGCATCCGTAAATGTTATGCCTGCATCTATGTATAACTCACTTGATCTTGGTCCTCTTAAAAAGGATGGAATTGTGTTGCAATTAGCCGATCGCTCTAATGTCTACCCAATGGGTATTGTTGAGGATGTTCTTGTGCAGGTTAATCAACTTGTATTTCCATCTGACTTTTGTGTCTTCGAGATGGATGAAGGCTCACCGGACTCGTCTCTTCCATTGCTACTTGGGCGTCCCTTCATGAAAATGGCTAAAACCATTATTGATGTTGACAAGGGAATGCTGACTATGGAGTTTGATGGAGAAATAATACGTTTCAACATTTTCGAAACGATGAGATATCCTAGTGATGTCCACTCTTGTTTCTCCGTTGATGTGATGGTCACATTGGCGCTACAAATGTTTGAGTTGAATGGCGTTGATTCTTTGGAAACCGTGCTCACTACACATATTGATAACGGTTTGGAGTACGGTGATGAGATTAAGGAAACCATTGGTTCTCTTGACTCATTACCGGAAAAATCTGCACTTAATAATATTTCATATGTTTCTTTATTTTGCAATGATGAAAAACTTTTACCTTCCATTGTTGAATCTCCAAAATTGGAATTGAAACCTCTTCCAAATCACTTAAAGTACTTGTACTTGGGTGACAATGAAGAGTTACCTGTGATTGTTTCTAACGAGCTTAGTGAATTACAGGAGCAAAAACTTCTAAGGGTGCTAAGGAAGAACAAGACGTCCATAGGATGGACAATTGTCGATATCAAGGGTATAAGCCCTGCCGTTTATATGCATAAGATCCGTTTGGAGGACGATGAAAAGCCTACAAGGGAAGTGCAACGTCGTTTGAACCCTCCCATGATGGAAGATGTGAAAAAGGAGATACTCAAGCTTTTTGAAGTGGGTGTTATCTATCCCATATCCGACAGCAAGTGGGTGAGCCCGGTACAAGTTGTACCAAATAAATCAGGTGTGACGGTGGTGGAGAATGATAAGAACGAACTTGTCCCAACTCATGTGCAAACCGGTTAGAGGGTTTGTATAGATTATAGAAAATTTAATGCCACTACTAGAAAAGATCACTTTCCATTACCTTTTATTGATAAAATGCTTGAACGTTTAGCTGGACACTCTTATTATTGCTTTCTTGATGGATATTCAGGTTATAATCAGATTGTGATAGCACCGGAGGATCAAGAGAAAACCATTTTCACTTGTCCTTTTGGCACTTTTGCTTATATAAGGATGCCTTTTGGCTTATGCAATTCTCTAGCTACCTTTCAAAGGTGTATGGTAAGTATCTTTTCAGAATATGTTGAAAAAATAATTGAAGTGTTCATGGACGACTTTAGTGTCTTTGGTGATTCATTTGACCTTTGCTTGAACAATTTGTCACTAATCCTTGAACGATGTGTTGAAACAAACCTTGTGCTGAATTGGGAGAAGTGCCATTTCATGGTAACTCATGGCGTAGTTTTAGGCCATATTATATCTTCTAAAGGCTTGGAAGTTAATAAATCTAAGATAGACCTTATTCGTGCTCTAACCCCTCCCACTACGGTGAGGGAGATACGTTCTTTCCTTGGTCATGCAGGTTTTTATCGTAGATTCATCAAGTATTTTTCCAAGATAGCATCACCACTTTGCAACTTATTGCAAAAAGATGTGGTTTTTAACTTTGATGAAAAGTGTATGGTGGCATTCAATCGTTTGAAAGAACTTTTGATTTCATCCCCTATCATTAAACCATCGGATTGGAGCAAGCCTTTTGAGCTTATGTGTGATGCAAGTGACTACGCGGTTGGTGCGGTGCTTGGGCAACGTATGGGGAAGATACCTCATGTCATTTATTATGCTTCTAGAACATTAAATGAGGCCCAACAAAACTACACAACTACTGAAATAAAGTTATTAGCTATTGTTTTTGCTTTGGAAAAGTTTCGCTCTTATCTAATTGGTACAAAAGTTGTTGTTTTTTCTGATCATGCAGCACTTAGGTACTTTCTTACAAAGAAAGAGGCAAAACCGAGGCTCATACGATGGATTTACTCTTCCAAGATTTTGATATTGAGATCAAAGATAAGAAAGGAATTGAGAACACCGTTGCGGATCACTTGAGCCATCTTGCTGTGGACAAGGAAGCTATCCCATTGCGTGAAAGTTTCCCGAATGAGCAACTATTCTCAATTGCCTTTGGAGAACCATGGTACGCTGATATTGTTAATTACTTAGTGTCTAAACAAATCCCAAAGAACTTGTCTCGTGCAGAGAGAGACAAACTTAAGAAGCTAGGAAACCAATACATATGGGATGATCCATACTTATGGAAACATTGTAGTGACCAAGTAATACGAAGGTGTGTTCCCGAATCTGAATTTAATTCTATCTTGTCATTTTGTCACTCATATGCTTGTGGGGGACACTTTGGGAGCAAAAGAACCGCTCTCAAGGTACTAGAATGTGGTTTCTATTGGCCGACTTTGTTTAAGGATGCACATGCATTTTGTACCACATGTGATAGGTGCCAAAGAACAGGCAATCTAGGTGCCCGAAATCAAATTCCACAAACTATTATTCAATTTGTTGAGGTTTTTGATGTATGGGGAATTGATTTTATGGGCCCTTTTGTCAATTCTAGTGGAAATTATTATATTTTGCTTGTTGTTGATTATGTCTCGAAATGAGTGGAAGCTAAGGCCACCCCAACTAATGATTCTAAAATTGGTTCAGATTTTGTGCAAGCAAATATATTTGCAAGGTTTGGAATTCCAAAGGCTATAATTAGCGATGGAGGTTCACACTTCAAAAACAGGTTCTTGCAAACCTTGTTAAGGAAGTACAATGTGTCGCATAGGATTGCAACACCATACCATCCACAAACAAATGGATAAGCCGAGGTTTCCAACCGAGAGGTGAAATCCATTCTCGAGAAGACGGTGAATCCAACAAGGAAAGATTGGAGTTTGTGACTCAATGATGATTTGTGGGCGTATAGAACCGCATACAAGACACCTATTGGGATGTGTCCCTTTAGCCTTGTTTACGGTAAACCTTGTCACTTACCCGTTGAAATTGAGCATAAGGCGTTTTGGGCTATTAAGCAATGCAATATGGAGTTAGATGGTGCTGGAAAGCAAAGGAAGTTGCAACTCCAAGAGTTATAAGAGATTCGCAATGATGCATTTGAAAGCTCAAGGATTTACAAGGAAAAGACGAAAGCATTTCATTGTAATATGATTACAAAGAAACAATTTTGCATTGGGCAGAAAGTGCTTTTGTTTAATTCTCATTTGCAATTATTTCTGGGTAAATTAAGGTCACGTTGGATTGGACCTTTTATTGTGACTAATGTGTTTTCTCATGGTGCAGTTGAAATTTGTAGTTTGGCTACAAGAAATGAACTTAAATTGAATGGGCACCGGTTGAAACCATATTATGAGAACTTCTCCTCGGATGTCGTGAAAGGAGTTAATCTTGTGGAAGTTCTTCCTCTGGAGGAGTATTAGCAAACAAGGAGAACGTCGGGCTGAAGACTTTAAACCAAGCGCTAATTGGCAGGAAACCCACCGGTTTTGTATCTTTATCTTCATCTTTTTATTCTTTAAGCATTTTATCTTTATTTTCTTGTTTTTGCATATCATTTGCGGAATTTCCCACCTTGAGCTTTATTTTGAATGACTCAATTTTACATTGAGGACAATGTAAAGTTTAAGTGTGGGGGAGCATTTATATGTTTGTATAGTTTGTTTTATGCCTTTAGTAAAAAAAATATAAAAAATAATAATCAGAAAAATAGAAAAATAGAAAAACCAAGAAAAAAATTGTGCTTTTTGAACTCCGAAATCTAGAAACTTGTGCCTTTAGGATGGCACTATAAGTGGATGGAACCATCTTGATTGCAGGAGTTGAGGAACCAATTAACTAAAAGAACGGACATATCCCAGGAATTACAAATAACATGATAGTTGTTACCATATCTCGGAATATCACCATATCACATTCTATTTTTATTTTTCCATATTTATCTATTGTTCTCTAAGTGTTTTGGTGGGTCACTAAACATCGACTTGTTATTACTGCTAGGATGAAATAGAGTGATTGAGTTGCTAAAAAAAAAAAGACCGACCAATTAGACCAAACGGAATAAAAAGACACTTGGATAGCAGTATGTGTGAAACGTTGTCCCTATATCCGTCGCCTAAACAAGCGTGTAATGCAGGATCCAAGGAAACTATCACATACTTGCTGACAAGAAGCATGCGCTTGGATCCAAAAGATCTAATCATGCTGTCTAAAAAAAAAAGTGAAGTGAAAAAGAAAAAGAAAAGAAAATATTATTATTGTTGAATAAAGTCACTCCTGGTTCCCTTGTATATGCCAGTTGAGTTGATGTAGAAATAAGATTGCTGACCACTGGTTCCCTTGTATATGCCAGTGTGTTGACACTAGAATTCAGACCAGTAGCTCAATCCAATAGGATGCATAGGTTCATCTTGGCGATGACCTTCAGACAGATATGGGAAACACCGATCACTTGTGAACATTCACAAACATCTACCTCAATATCCATCTTCTTAATCTTTTCATTGTGATTGTGGTTTGTTAGTTTCCGAGTATTGTGGTTTTTTCGACTATCTAATTAGATATTTATTTACTTATATATGAATTGAATTTGCGCAAGGTACCTCCTCCTGTAATCATTTTGGATTCATTCATTGATTTGTCACAAATAGACGAAGTTGGAAATATAGGTTTTGTAGGAAGATCTCTTGTAAACCTTCACGAGACTCAAACTCGTCCACTAGGGACACCTAGGGGTTCAGAGGCTTGTTATTTATTCTAAGAGTAACCGTAGCCTCGACGAGACGGAGTTGTATGTATGCTTTATAATTATTATTTTTTGATTTGCTCGAGGACTAGCAAAGTCTAAGTGTGGGGGAATTTGATAGGTGTCTAAAACACCTTTATATTTATCTATTGTTTATGCTTTCTCTGCTAGTTTTCTTGTAAATTATGTATCTTATGTTTTGTTTTTGAGTATTTAGGTACTTTGGAGTCATTTGGAACAAAAGGAGAAGAAACAACGCGAAATCCTCATCTCATGTGCGATGGCTATTGGAGACAAACTATTTCTCATTATTTGCTTTTATTTCTTCATCTCTGTCTGAAAAGTATGTCGGCTTTAGTGATGCAAATTATGTCTGAAAAGCATGACAACTTTAGTGATGAAAAGACATTGAAGGGAAGAAGTGAATCCGAGAAGTAAGAGACGGATATTGTTGGTGAAAGAATTCAAAGAAGGAGAGCGTTCATTTGGAGCAAGAAGGAGCACAAAGGTCAATTCATATGCGATCTATATTTAGAGAGGGCTAAGTTATGTTGAGAAAGGAAGTAGCTTGGCAGTTCTGCGAGACTGACAAGTCATATATGAGCTAAGTGGCCCTCATCTGAGTTCTGGGTGCCTGAAGTGATTTTTATCATTACCAAACCCTGAGAGTGAGAGGAATTAATCTTCTCAATCATTTGTGTGTGGAATTCTGAGAGTAGAAGTGCGGTTATGCTTATCAGAAAATGAGGGAAAATTCAGATGAATTGAGATTGATAAGGGTTTTGAATGTGAGAACAAGGGAATTACATCTGCTGCTGCTGATGATTAACGAACTTAGGGTTTGAGTTAGATTTTGAATTGGCAGTGGTAATTAGATCAAATTTGTATTGAGAAGTTAGGGTTTCTATTGATTAAAAAAGAACATCGGTTGCTGTTGGTTCAATTCTGGAATGAAGAATTGAACTACTGATGATGGGTTGGTGTGAGATTGATGGGTTCTTGCCTATTTCAAGCTCGCAGGAACCAGAAGAAGGAATTGAGGAAGACGTTGATTTTCATGGGATGAGCTGTGGTACAGATCGATGGAGGTTTGAATCAGTTGCAGTCAAGAACACAAAAGAAATTAAAGTTGTATTGTTGATTAATTTACTGTTGAAGTGAAGAAGAAATCCAAGTCAGGGTTGGTTTGAATATGAGTTAGGATAATGAATTGAATGGTTTTGACGGATTCAGAAATAGAGGAGTGAGATTTGAGTTAGTATTTGAACTCATGAGAATATGGGTTGATTTGATTTTTTATTCTGAGAAGAGGGTTCTGGAATTAGGTTGCTCTTGGATTGATGATTGTTGCGGGTTTGTGTGTTGAAATTGAAGCTACAGCAGGGATGAGTATGTAATGCTTAGGTGGTTTCTTGCAAGGGAGATGAACTGGTGTGCTCCTATGGTTGAGCTTGAGTGATGCTGCAGGTGGTTTTACAGTGGTCTATGTTGCAGTTCCGTCTTGTTGGTGGTTTGAAGCAGCTACAGTGAGTGTTTGTGGAGGTGGAGTTTAAGTGGATATGCAGTTGGAATGGATGCTGTTACATGTGCACTGTTCAAGGAATGTGTTGCAGGAGGTATTGTTGGTGGCAGTGAAGTTTGTGCTTGACCTTGCTGAGATGAAGAATGAAGGGGGAGATGGAATGATACTGAAATGATGTTGTTGCTATGATGTGATGGTGGAACAGTTGTGTGCAGTGATGATATTGCAGGTGGAAAAGAAGTTGGGAAGCTAGGGCTTAAATCAGTGGCGGTTATGGACAGAGATGCAGCTGACGGATTGGTTTTGGATTGGCTTGTTGGAGCTTGTTACAGATCTATGCAACTGCAATGGAAGCAATAGATGTTGGTAGCTGCAAGGATAAAGGGTTGGCAGTTGGCAAAGTTGCAACTATAGGCTATGCAGGTGATGGAACACGGCAGTAATAAATCAGTCTGCAATGAGGCTCTGTGAAGATCGAGTCTGGCGATGCAGAGATCAACGAGTAATTGGAGGTAGATGTTCTGGTGTTGTTCATAAAGTAATGCAGTTACAATAGGTGCAAGGAACTGAAACTGGGAATTATTGGAGCTATAACATGAGCTTAGATGAATATTTGAGTAGGTTTTATGGCAGAGATGGTTGGGCTGAGAAGTGTGCAGGGAAGGCACAACCGTTATGGCTGGGATGGAAATGAATAATGCATCAAGATGGCGCAGCAGTATTCATGGCCAGTGCAAATGGCTTATGCCATGGCAACACAATCAAGTCAGCCCAGTTAGCTCACTTGAATAGCTGACTCGGGTCTGACCAAGTTAGTCAATTAATTCAGTTGACTACCCAATTTGACCCGTTTGACTGGTGACCGGGTGGACTTTTCCGGTCACCTGAGATCCAGTCCGGTGCCGTATTCCGGCCTAATTCCGGCGGTAAACCCAGTTTTCCGGTGATTACTTTTGGCATAGATTTTTACTGGGTTATTTTCACACATGGGTTTAATGGGCTTGGTGGACTTTTTGGTGATGGACTTTGAAGACTAGACCTAGTTTTGGAAGGAAGAAAAGCTACAAAAAGGGAAACTTCTACAATTTTGAGGACGTATTATTCTTGGTGCTTTGGAGGAGAGCAGCGACTAGGGTTTGCTTTTATTTATTTTTCATCTTCTTAAAATTCATTATTATTATGTTGATGAACTCCATAGATATGAGTAGCTAATTTATTATTTATTGGTTAAGGATGTAGTCCTATTTCTAAAACTTGTGCTTGATTAATGCATTAGTTTTCTCTCTTTGTTTTCTTTCAAATCTCTACTATTTTTAATAATCACATGATTGATGTATTGTGATAGGATTTAGATGTTTGGTTAGTTAAGTGGCCAATTAATTGAACTTGCATCTTGTCCATAGCTATTTTAGGGTTTTTCATCAAGCGATAACCCAAATACAAGTAGCATGATATGATTATAGTTTGTAGTGATACACTCTTATAATCATATGTAGAGTTTGACCATTGTCCGAATTTTCATGCGCAATGTATGACAATTGCATTGATTAGCCAATTTCCCAAACTTAATGCTCCTAGGAATTGAACTTAATTAGCGCAAGGCGTTAGGTTATTCTTTAGGTAGAATTCACATACGCAGTTCTAATGTGTGTGTTGGTGAACATAGGAAATTATTAGATTATCTTACTCTCTTGATATTCTAGGCTTATGATAATAAAAGAGATTAAATTGTAATTCTAATAATATATGCAAGCACATGTTTAAGATTGAAGATGAATTCCTTAACCAATATCTTTCTCTCATTGATTACTTCCAACTATTTACTTTGCTTTTATTTTACTTTTATTTACAAAAATCAAAAATTCCCCCTTTTGGTTACTAAGAAACTAGAATTTGATAACAACAATCGCCTCTCTGTGGATACGAACTCTTCCTTACTTTATACTTCATTCATATTTTTTTGAGTAAGAAAGTGAATTATTTTTGACGCATACGACTGCGATCAGAGACCATGAACAACGGGATACATGGAATGATTGAATAGAACGGTGGTTGAGTTAATGGTGCAGGAATGGCTCGAATGAAGAAAAGAATGTTTTTGCAGGTGATCGGAATTAAGCTACAATGAACTAGCTGGTGATGTGCAGTGCATGGGATTGAAGTGAATGAATTCAGCGATTATCTAGGCACGTATTGTTTCTTGAATGAATGTTGGCTTGAGAGTAGTGTTGCAGCTGCATTGGAGATGAAGCTGATGCTCAAGAAGATGAACTGGTGGTGTTGGTTTGCTTGTGAAATGCATTGCTGGGTAGATGGCCTGAGACGGTGAAACCAGAGTTCATGGTTACTTCAGTTAGAGCATGGATGATTTTCAAGGAGGAATTAGTGATGGGTTTTGACCGAGATAGTAAATAAGTTGCTACTGTGTGTGTTTGTGGTGATATGAGGCACGGAAACGGAGTTGTTGGTGCAGCTGCAGCAGGGAGTAGCATTTCAGCGATCTGGGAATAGATTTGAGCAATCTTTAGCAAGTTAATAGACAAGGAAAGTGAGTTGTTTGATGAATAATTGAATGGAAATGAATTGAAGCATGAATGGTTGTCGGAAAAGAATTCCTGGGGATGAGCAATGGAGAATGTTGAAGCTACGGTTGGAGTTAAATGGCCGAGATATTACTGCAAGCCAAGTTGCAGCTACAATAAAGGTACTGGTGATGATAGATTGCAGCTGGTATTGATGTTGTTGTTGTGCATGGGAGCTTGAATGGTAGTTAATCTGAGAATGTGTATGCCTGGTGCTGAGCAGTAGTGTGAGCTAATGTGAACTTGGACTGAGAAATAGAATATTGCAACAAGGCTACAGATATTGTGCGAAAAGTGAGTGAGAATGGTGAGCCGGTGGTACTAGTTCCAGTAGTCGGATTTTGGAACATAAAGTGGGGATTACAAAGTTTCAGTGAATCATGAAGGGGTTACAAGTCGGATGCAAGATTCGATGGCCAGATATATGAGCTATGGGTCACATTTTTGGGTACGTTTTCTCAAGAAATGAGAAGTTGGTTTAGATGGTTTTTGTGAATGTATGAACTATAGAGAAGCAGAGATGAGTTGAAGGGAGTACATATTTGGACCACTGGAGATGGACTTTCGACGGTTTGAGATATCTCGGTGGCTAGATACAATTTTCCCTTTATCTTCCTTCTTGATAAAAAATTCCTTTTGGTTATGGATTAGTTGGATCGATGACCGGATTCGGTGATGACGTCAACATGATTGATTGTTTGTTTTGTCAATCCGTCACCCATTTTTGGACCCAGAATTTCCAAAAGAGATGTTTTCACACATTGGCTTGGTGGACCACTTGGAGATGGACTTTCGAGAAAAATGAGGCGTGACCTAGTTGAGAAAGAGTATCCTTTATGAAAATTGAGAAACATATAAAAGAGAAGACTTCTCTCTAAATATGGGATATCTCTAAACATATACAATCAAAACCAATCCTTTGGTTATGGTCAATATTCCACGTACCCTTTGAGTTATTCTCATACATACCAACCTTCTTTCGGTAGATATGTAAGTGAGCAACCACAAAGATGGGAGAATAGTTGTGCTTATCTTAATATTTCTTCTAGTTTGGTAGATGAAATGCAACAATTTATGGTCAACATGGAGTCAGTTTGTAGACAACCAAGCATGGAACCAGTTTCATCGACCGAATGTGCTCATAGTATGTTTGGCCCAATTTTTGATCGTAGTTATGATCATTCACCCATTCAAAGGAAAGATAATTGGCCTAGCAATACTGAAGTAAGTAATTCTACTTTTTCCTTGTCGAACGAGCTTTACCAACAAATGGAACGCTATTTTCGAAATTTGGATGGATCACTCCAAGAGCTTCAAAAAGGTGTTTCCAATTTAAGACAAGGAATTGAAGAATACAAAGAGGACATGCAAAATTCTGCAAAAGACCAATCTTTGGGAAATGGTAGCCAATCTTATGTTAATTATGATAGTGATGATGACTATGAAAATACATCGCTTGAACCAATTTATGGTGACATCCCAGAAGAGTGTATAATGGAGTCTTTTTGCGATCAAGGTGAAGTTGAAAAGGAATATGATGACACTAGTGTAGCTTACTCAAGCATTGATATTTATAACGATCAAGAACCTATTCAAAAGCTATAGCTTGAGGATGATGCAATGAGTGTTCTAATTGAGCTTGCATATGATTGTAATGAAGATGTTGATGTCGAGACTTTGGTTAAGGCAGAAACAGACGAAGAATGGTTGCAAGGTTTGATAGAGGACCATGATATACAAGAGGTGAATAATTCACTTGAGGTTTTCAAGGATGAAGAGGATTTTGTGATACAAGAGATTGTGATAGGTTTGTCTAACCCTTTGCATATTGTTTCTTCTCCTTTACATATTATTGGTTTGAATGTATGTGCTTCGAAAACATTATTGAATGATTTTGTTTCTCGATATCCGCCATTAGAGACACTTGATTCTCATACTATGCAGGTTTTGGAACAAGAAACCGTGGAAGTTCCTGAATTCTATATTCTTTACCCACTTCCAAGTGTGGACAAAAATAAGTGTAAGGGAAACACTTATCGGTTAATAGCTTCAATTATGTTTTCTTGTACTAATATTTGTGTGAAGCTAGTGTTTTCAAAACAGGTGTTATGGGTGGATCCCCAACTTTTCTGATTATTAGTGTATGGAGAATTCGTCTTGAAAGTCGGGATGACGACTTTAAACCAAGCGCTTAGTGGGTGGCAACCCACCTGTTTTGTATCTTTATCTTTTTATTTTTGATCATTTTGTCTTTGTTTTTGCATATCATTTGCGCAATTTCCCACCTTGAGATTTACTTTGAATGACTAAATTTTACATTGAGGACAATGTAAAGTTTAAGTGTGGGGGAGCATGTATATGTTTGTATAGTTTGTTTGATGCCTTTAGTAATTTTTTTTTTTTTTTTTTTGCTTTATACACTCTGAAACCTAGAAACATGTGCCTTTAGGATGACACTATCAATCTAAATGAATGGAACCATCTTGGCTGCATGAGTTGAGGAACCCATTAACTAAAAGGACATAATTATTCAAGTGTTAGAAATAATATGATAGTTGTTACCATATCTCGGAATGTCACCATATCACCTTCTGTTTTTATTTTTGCAAACTTTTTGTTTCTCTTGAGTGATTTGGTGGGTCACTAACATCGAATTATTATTACTGCTGGGATAAAATAGAGCAATTGAGTTACTAAAAATAAAAAAAGACCAGACCAGGCCAATTAGACCAACCGGTGTATATATAAAAAAAAATGACAGTTGGATAGCAATATGTGTGTGTTCTCCCTGTCTCCGTCGCCTAAACAAGCGTGGAATACAGGATCTAAGGGAATTACCATGTAATCTGCTGACAAGAAGCATGTGCTTGGATCCAAAAGATCTAATCATGTTGTCTAAAAAAAAACTAAAAAAAAAGTGAAAAAGTGAAACCGAAAAAAATAATAATATTATTATTGTATTATAAAGTCGACTCCTGGTTCCCTTGTATATGCCAGTTGAGTTGATGTAGAATTAAGATTGTTGACTACTGGTTCCCTTGTATATGCCAGCTGTGTTGATATTAGAATTCAGACCAGTACTCAATCCAATAGGATTCATAGGTTCATCTTGGCGGTGACCTTCAGACATAAATGGGAAACATCGATCACTTTAGTCAACATTCGAAACATCTATCTCTATATCCGTCTTCTTAATCTATTCATGTATGATTGTGGTTAGTCAGATTCCGAGTATTGTGGTTTGTTCAAGTTTCTGAATAGAGCTTAATTTACATATATATTAATTTGGATTCGCATCAGGGTACCTCCTCCAATAGCCATTTTGGATTCGTTCATAGATTTGTCACATGTAGATGGAGTTGGAAATATAGGTTTTGTAGGTAGACCTCCTGTAAACCTTCACGGGACTAAAACTCGTCCACTAGGGACACCTAGGGGTTCAAAGGCTTGTTATTTATGCTAAAATTAACCGTAGCCTTGACGCCACGGAGTTTTTATATTTTTTTTTATTTGATTTGTTCGAGGAATATCAAAGTCTAAGTGTGGGGGAATTTGATAGGTGTGATAAACACCTAAATATTTATCTATTATTTATGCTTTCTTTGCGAGTTTTCTTGTAAATTATGTATCTTATGTTTGCTTTTGAGTTTTATAGGTATTTTGGAGTCATTGGAGAAAAAGAAGAAGAAATGAAGCGAAAAGAGCAAGAAGGGCAAATAGATCTTTTCCTAGGCAAGTGCTACCGGGAGTGCAGTCGAAGATAAAAGGCAACCAGCTGAAGCTAAAAAATGAAAATGTTAAGGGACAGACTACTGAGGTGGCTTCTATCCAAGATGGGGGTGCCTGTGTTCATTTCTTGCCTTACACAAGCCCTGAAATTCAGTCATCTCAATCATTTTATTCTAGAATTCAGAGAGGAGAAAAACTGGTGACGGATGCTGCTGAGGGTGTGAATCTGAAGAAGAACAATGCAAGATGAGAAGAGGAATTCAAAGATCGTAAAGCTGAGTTCGATTTCAAGATTGATAATAGGGTTAGAAGTAGAGCTGCACAAGACCCGGTCCATTTTACCTGTACCGACCCGGAACAGAAAAAACCGGACTTGTACCGACCCAGACCCGGAGTTACCGGTACATGTACCGGTTCTGAAAACTGGTACCCAGAGTAGACCGGGACAGGTACCGGTTCTAGGGGTAGTCCCACTGTCACTCAGCTTGAAAATCCCTAAGTTAATAGCAGTCGTTGAACAACATTTGAGAAATCAATCTCAACCATCCGTGCTAGGTTGGAGTAAGAGATATTAAGAAACTGAATTAAAGCAGTCAAGTGAAAGGGATGACTTTTGCTTTTTTTTCTCTCTCCGAGCTCCCAAATACGGTTTCTTTTTCCAAATCAATTTTTTTCGAGATATTTCAATATGCAAGATTCTTGAACTTGAATAAAAATTAATAGAATTACAATGAAGATATCTATGAAGTTGAAGATCTAGTTGTCATAACACAAGGTTTGGGAGAGATTCAATTTTGAGTTTGGTGTTGTTTTGAATAGGATTTGGGAGAAAATGCAGTGACGGCCTTGAGTATGAGTTATGAACGGAGGGATTGGTGGGTGATTTTGAGTCTTTAGATCTGTTTTTATAGATTTCTCCCTTTAGATTAAGAAACTTTAATTTCCTCATCCTTTTTTCATTTTTTTCTCGATCATGAAGCTTGTCTTGATGTATTGCTAATCCTTTCAGGGTCTCTTTACTTCATCAAATCATGAGGAGTTTCCAGTATTGGACCTGAATTTCTAATTTCTAATTGATTTTTTTTATTTAATTTCAGATTCATAGATCTTGAGCTGGTGATGATATTAGGTTTCACAGGTTATGCAAATCTGGGATAAATTTTTTTTAGTCAATCATTATTAATTGCTGGTTTGATTAAAGGCATGGATAATTTATTGGAATTTAAGCCAAACCCAATAGATAAGTTTACCGTTCATTGTAAACACCACCAGTTCTCTAAATATTGAACTGTGTATTGAGTTTCAGTAAAATATCTCTTGAATCTCATAAACTTCTTTCTAGATTCGTTTTGTTATTGGTATTGTAATTGCAGATGGACTAACACAAGTTAGATTCTACATAATTTTTGTTCAGTATGCAAATTTGTGATTATATGATTTATGAAATCAGTATAAATTTGATATTTATTCAGTGTAATTTGGTATATTCAATTTGTTTGATTTGAACTGTAAAGTTAGTTGTATGTATATCAATGAAGATATGAGAAAAGAGACCGGGTAAAACCCGGTACCGGAGTGGAACCGGTCAGTCTTACCGGTACCGGTCCTCAAAATGAGGTACCGGTTCCGTGAGAAACCCGAACTGTACCGGCTCATGTGCAGCTCTAGTTGGAAGAGAAGAAGATTATGCTGTTAAATATCAGAGAGAGTTAGGGTTTTGTTGTTGTTCAATCGAATCAAGAAATTAGAGTTGAAAAAAAGGGATCTGGTGCGAATTGAAACAAGGGGTTTGTGTCGATTTTCTAGTCTGAAGGAAGAACCGGGTGTATTTATATGAAGATTAACTTAAGAAAAGGGGGTTTTGAACTGGTCAGATGGGTTTTTGTTTTAATTTGATTTCTGGGAATGATTCTGAGGTTATATCCAAAATAGGAAGAAGACAAAGAAGAACAGGTGGATGTTGTTGAAGAATGGAATTGCAGGCAGTGGAGCTCAACTGCAATGACTGTGACAATATGTGTTGTATTGCAATTGTACTTGAATGGGATCTGGCAAGAAGGGAGCTGCAGGAGCTGGTTGGCTAGGAGAGATTGATTTATCAGAGTATGCAATAAAATGGCTACCGGGTTTGAGAAGCTGAGCATGAGATGGAGTTGCTGTTGCAGTTGGTGAACTGAGATGGTGGTTTGGGTCTGATGCAGTTGATGTTGAGTCGTAGAGATATATGTTGGTGGTCTGAGGAATTGGTAATGCAGATTGAGACTATGAAAAACGGGATACATGGAATGATTGAATAGAACGGTGGTTGAGTTAATGGTGCAGGAATGGCTCGAATGAAGAAAAGAATGTTTTTGCAGGTGATCGTAATTAAGCTGCAATGAACTAGCTGGTGATATACAGTGTATGGGATTGAAGTGAATGAATTCAGCGATTATGTAGGGCAGGTATTGTTGCTTGAATTAATGTTGGCTTGAGAGTAGTGTTGCAGCTGCATTGGAGATGAAACTGATGCTCAAGAATATGAACAGGTGGTGTTGGTTTGCTTGTGAAATGTATTGCAGGGTAGATGGCCTGAGACGGTGAAACCAGAGTTCATGTTTACTTCAGTTAAAGCATGGATGATTTTCAAGGAGGAATCAGTGATGGGTTTTGACTGAGATAGTAAATAAGTTGCTAATGTGTGTGTTTATGGTGATATGAGGCACGGAAATGGAGTTTTTGGTGCAGCTGCAGATGCAGCAGGGAGTAGCATTTCAGCGAGCTGGGAATAGATTTGAGCAAGCTTTAACAAGTTAATAGACAAGGAAAGTGAGTTGTTTGATAAATAATTGAATGGCAATGAATTGAAGCATGAATGGTTGTCGAAAAAGAATTGCTGGTGATGAGCATTGTAGAATGTTGAAGCTACAGTTGGAGTTAAATGGCCGAGATATTACTGCAAGCCAAGTTGCAGCTACAATAAAGGTAATGGTGATGATAGATTGCAGCTGGTATTGATGTTGTTGCTGTGCAGGGGAGCTTGAATGGTAGTGAATCTGAGAATGTGTCTGCAAGGTGCTGAGCAGTAGTGTGAGCTAATGTGAACTTGGCCTGAGAAATAGAATGTTGCAACAAGGCTGCAGAAATTGTGCGAAAAGTGAGTGAGAATGGTGAGCCAGTGGTACTAGTTCCGGTAGTCGGATTTTGGAACAGAAAGTGGGGATTGCAAAGTTTCAGTGAATCATGAAGGGGGTACGAGTCGATGCAAAAGTCGATGGCCATATATATGAGCTATGGGTCACACTTTTGGGTATGTTTTCGCAAGAAATGAGAAGTTGGGTTATATGGTTTTTGTGAATGTATGAACTATAGAGAAGCATAAATGAGTTGCGGGGAGTACATATTTGCCTGCTGATGGTTTCAGATATCTCAGGTGGCTAGAGAGAATTTTCCGGTAACAAATTCCGGTGACCGTCGACCGGATTCCGATGGTGACGTCAGCAATCCGACACCCATTTTTGGACCCAGAATTTCCAGAAGAGATGTTTTCACACATGGTCTTGGTGGACCACTTGGAGATGGACTTTCGAGAAGAATGAGGCGTGACCTAGTTGAGAAAGAGTATCCTTTATGGAAATTGAGAAACATATAAAAGAAAAGACTTTTCTCTAAATATGGGATATCTTCTACTTTTGTTCTAGGGTTTAGAAACATGAAAACCTTTATCTCCCTTCTTGTGATGAACTCCATGAGCATGAGTACTTAATTTTCTTTTGGTTATGGATTAGTTGGATTTCACATAACATGATTCTTTGAGTCAATATATTATTTTTGTCTCATATTTATCGTTCACGATTCTATGAAAATATAGTTGTATGATTGACGCATTACAACATGATTTATTGTTTGTTTTGTCAAGTTGCAAATTGGTAGAACTTGTAATCACATCTATTGCTAGTTTAGGGTTTATTATACGTAAAAGTGATAATCCTTGAATACAAGTAGCATAATTGTTAATATTGCTTGTAGTGATACATCCTAGTAATCACAAGTGAATCGTGACCTTTGTTAAATTGTTTGAGAAATGTATTTCAATTGCATTGATTGGCCTGATTTCATTGAACTTGATGCATCTAGGGAATTAAACTTGATTAGTGCTTTTACACGTTAGGTTGTTCTCTTAGATAGAATTCATACCCGCATCTTTTAATGTGTTTGTTGATGACAATAGGAAATTAGCGGGATATTCTTGCGATCAAGGTATCCTAGGGATTTTGTTAAAAGTTAAGATCAAATATCAATTTTACTTATTATGACAAGAGCATGTTAGTGAATGAAAACGAAATCCTTAACCAATATCTTTCCTTGCTTGATTTGTTTATTTTTCTTTACTTGCTTTTATTTTAGTTTGCTTTTATAAAAATCAGAAAATTCCCCCTTGTTATTTATAGGAAACCGGAATTATATTGACAACCTAGTCCTCTCTGTGGGAACGATCCTTTCTTGCCCTTGCTATATTATATATTTTGAGTAGTAAGAAAGTGTAATTTATTTTTGACGCCTACGACAGCGATCAACTATTCGCATTTTAAAACCTTTGGCAGGAGATTTCTGATGCGTGTCGTATGCGTCAAAAATAATTCACTTCCTCACTTTACTAATTATGAATATAATACTCGATAAGAAAGAGTTCGTATCCACGGAGTGGCGATTTTTGTTATGCAATTTTCAGATTCTAAAGTAACCAATTAACCCTGGGTGTGTATTTGTTTTTATCAAAGTAATACTACTAAATAAAGCAAAGCAAATAATTGGAATAATCAATAAGGAGAAGATATTGGTTAAGGGATAGTATCATTCACAAGCATGTATTTTTCATCTATGATTAGAATTGGTATTTAATCTCGCAATTATCAAAAGTCCTAGGATATCTTGATTGCAAGAGTATCCCGTTTATTTCCTGATTTTATCACAAACAACATTAAAAGATGTTATTGTGAAATCTTCTTAAAAAGCAACCTAAAGTGTAAAAGCAAAATTAGATTTAACTCCCTAAGAGCAATAAGTTCTATGAAATAAGACTAATCGATGCAAACAAACGTGTAAAAGCACTAATTCGTTTTAACAAAGGTTATGATTCATATGCGATTAAAAAGATGTATCACTACAAGTATTAACCACAAGATGCTACTAGAAATCAGAGATAACAACTTTTACGTATCGAAAACCCTAATATAGCTATAGAGATGAAAACAAATCCAATTGATTCCGGACTCAACCAAGCTAGCATTCAAATCATGTGATAATATAAATAATGAATCATAAACGATAGAATTGAGACAAAACTAAATCATAGAATCAAATAACATGCTTGAAGAAATCAACTTTTATCCCATAACCAATTATAGTATTTAGCTACACATATTAATGGAGTTCATCATAATAATATTCAAAGGAAGAAGATGAAACATAAAAGAAAGCAAACCCTAGATGTAGTTCTCTGCAAAAGCTCCAAGAATAGAATAAAACGTCATCTCCAAAAGTTAGTAGAACTTTTCTTTTTTTAGCTTTTCTTCCTTCCAAAATTAGGTCAAAGTCTTCAAAATCCATTAGTTGGAAATTCACCCGGCCCACGAGTAAGAGAAACCCGTGTAGAAAATTTGTCCAAAAAACGCTAGCCGAAAAACTGGGCTTTTGACCGGAAATTGGTCGGAACGTCATCGCCGGTCATCTGAAATTAAACCAGTCAACGGTTTAAATCGGAAAGTCAACTGAGTTAGCTCGGTCAAAACGAGTCAAGACCGAATCAGCATCTGAGTCAGGTGAGAGTCACCTATTCAAGTAAGCTAACTGGGCTAACTTGTCTGAGCTAACTGGGCTACTTGTCTGAGCTAACTGTGCTACTTTCATCGCGCTTCACAAGTGCAACCCAGCCATGATGGCTGTGCACCACAGTTCCAGCTTTCCAACTGCACCATTACCAGCTCAAGTTCACCTTTCATTCAACATGGTTGTCACCACCAATACCCATTCATATCACCTGAGTTACCACCATTTAAATAGCATTAACACCAGATGCCAGGCAACCTCAGCTTCATGAACATCGACATAACCAAAAGCAGCACCACCTACAACTGCAGCTGCAACCAGTTCTCATCATCACTTAGTGCTTCTGCAATCACTGCTTCACCACTCCAAAATCAACAGTGCACAACATTCACTTGCCTGCATTACTGCATCGCAGTGCAACCTCAAAACAGCAACTCATGCCACAACTCCTGGTAAACTGCAAGAACAGTATCATAGCAGCAACTCCACCTCAGTCATGCCTTCATATTCAGCCTTCCAGTTCATTAGCTGACACAACCTCAAGTCTGTAATCCATCTACAACTGCAGCTGCAACCCATCTCAACACCATCCACACAATTCAAGCCTCCATTGGCAGCAGTTCAACCATTTGCAGCATCAACCTCAACTGCGTAATCAACAACCAATTCAAGAAGCTCCTTGCGCATCTCGGGTTTCATTTCAATACCACCTGAAACAGACACATTCATATTGCACTGGACAGATTTCTAATCTAGCCATGTTGGCGCTTCACTACACATTACAGCTCTGAACTGCAGCTTTACCCATTCTTCTCGTAACCCTTGAACATCATAGGCTGCCAGCACCTCCATCAGTTCTTCACAGTTCTTCAATTTCTTCATCTCAGAACCCTCACAGCATACCACTTAGCACAACCTAATTCTGACACATACCCATTCAATCAAACCCTAACCTGAAAACCCAATCTGTCCTTTAATGAGCAACAACTTCTTCACAACCCTGCAGCACCAACCACTTTTGTTCATTCTCTTGAGCATAATCACCACCTGAACCCATTTTACATCTTTGGCAATGACCACCCCGCTGTAACATTTCAGTACCACCATCTATTCATTTCACCACTGCAAGCCTCAACTGCACCAGTTATATATCCACTTGCAGTTGTGTCTTCCCCTGTAGCTGCATATCACCAAAACCACCTATCTAAGCCACCAGACTCAATCACACAAAGCAATACAACCTTGGCTTCAGATTCATGCCCTCACTGCCACCATTACAACCTCAGTTTTCAGAACATTCATATTCTGTAACCAAACCACCATTAGCACCAACAACTCTCCCCTTCAATCTCAGTCACCACCATGTTCACCATAACAACATCATAAGATTTCCAAATTCAATTCCATCATCACCACAGTGCAACAATTTGACCTCCAACCACAAACCCATCTTTAAATCTTTTTGAACTCTCAAATTTTAGTTCAAGGAGACCTAACTTCAATTTCAGAAGCCAAATCTTTAATTCATAACCCATTGAATCAGTTACCCATCTTCTGGTTCAATTTCCTATCTAACATCATCAGAACCCATGGTTTAGCCTCAATCTCTATAACCCAATCATCAGCAGCAGTTCTTCCTTCAGAACTCAGAATAACCATCTATGGAAATAGCATTTTCCATATCCTGTATTACCAACTTCACCAACCCATCTGAATCTTGATTCTCATCCTCATACCCATCAACTCTTCACTCGATTTTGTGCTCAACATCAGCTGTTGTTTTCTCCCAACTCTCCTCTCTCGATTTTAACAGCTGCTACACAGCTTTTCTCTTTTCTCTCATTCAGTAGCAAATGATTGAGTGAATGAGAGACAAGTTTCAATTTAGGGTTGGGTAGTTTGGGTGGATGGTTACACCCCAGAATGGAAACCACCCCAGAATAGGATGCTTATAATGGGTGATTAGTTCTTGATAAGGGTTAACCAAATTTCTAGCCCCTTATCCTTAGTTGTGCTCCAAATAATGTTTGTCTATGAAATGACTTTTATGCCCTTTTTCGCTCCAACTGAACGCTCTTCCACCAACTGCAGCCGCCTCTTGCATCTCAAATCCACTTTTCTCTTATATATCTTAACATCATTAAAGTTGTCATGCTTTTCAGACAGAAATTGCATCACTAAAGTGGACATACTTTTCAGACATAGATGAAGAAATAAAAGAAAATAATGAGACACAATCTGCCTCCAACGCTTTTGCCGTGTTTCCTCTTCTTTTGATCCAAATGACTCCAAAGTACCTAAATACTCAAAAACAAAACATAAGATACATAATTTACAAGAAAACTAGCAGAGAAAGCATAAACAATAGATAAATAATACGGTGTTTTAGACACCTATCAATTTCTTACCACTAGATTTGTGGGTTGTCATTTTAATGAGATAGTATTCCCGTCGTTAGGGGGAGATAAGAAAATGTAATTTCTAAGGGAACGACAGGAATTATCGTGGTGTGTTCCCACTGTGTCTCACATTTAATCTTGTACTTCACAAAAGTAAATGTGAAGTGACAAAGAATAATCGATTTCAGAAAGCAACGTGACAAGATCACACATACCAGCTGCAAGTAATCCTGCAAAGTTAGAAATCCTTAGTATGGGGTACACCATAGACTAAGGTGTTGCAACTACACTTGGTGGAAGTGTAGTTAAGGCCGTGGGTCCACAAAGGAAGATGGAGAGACCACCAGGATCGATCAATACTCACCTAGAAAGTAAGTAGATGAGTAAGGAATAACCTAATTTTTATCATTAATAAAATCATCTCATTTTATTGACTCTGACTATGTCCATGAATCAATACTAGAGGACGCTCCGAAGTTTTAAATGATTCCAGAGAACAATGAAATCCTGACGGATTATGAGAATGCACATGAGTCAATGGAAGGATCATGCGTGCACATTGATGATATAATCCATAAATAGTAGCTCCAGAAGTAGAACACAATGAGATCGAACCATGCTTTATTTTGATTAATTTCAGATAAGTAACATATTTGGCCAACACAATCCAGGTAGGACTTAGTTCTTTGGCAGATATACGGGTATTTGGTGTGGTAGTGCTAACAAACCAAGTGTAAATCCCATGGGACATACATGATTATTTGTCATAGAGCATGGTGGGAAGAATGAAGTCTCAAAGTATCAAGACTCTCCTTGTGGCGCAAGGTTTCTCACAAAGCCCTGGAATTGTCCTTTTGTAATGAACGATATAACGTTCTGCTACTTAGTTAGCTTGGTAATTTCAAAAGGACTTGAAATGCAGCATATGTATGTGGTTATTACTTATCTCTGAAAGAATCAAGAGATAACTGATATTTATAAAAGTACTTGATAGCCTTTTCTTACCCAAATCAAGTGACTCTAAACCACATAATGCGTTTACAGTTAGATAGAACACTCACTTATAGATTGAAGTAATCAGGCGGATGTGGTATACCTGTCTAAGTGGCAATTGATTTGGAGGGGATAGACAAGTAAGGTATTTTTCCTTGCGTATTCACAAGCAAGTTCCTAATTTGGAATTTTAGCTACCTATGTTGATGTTACAAACATGATGGGTGCTCTTGACGTAATAAGAGATCCTACAAGCTACTCAAAATCCATATTTGAGATGAGAAATCTGGGGAAAGCTCGACCGAAAATTGAGCTTGTGGTGTATTATTATTCCACCAGTTTGCATATGTCTAAAATTGCCAGGAAATTTAACAAGGACATGCATCCTTTTAGCACTCCCATGGTTAGTCGAGGTTCAGATGTAAGTAAATGACCAATTCGTCTAAAGGAAGATGGCGAAGATGTATCGGGAGACGCATTACCCTTATCTAAGTACAATAGACGTATTATTGTACTTAACATAATGTACTCAACCAAATGTTGCATCCTCAGTGAACTTGTTAGATAGATATAGCTAAGCGCCAACGGAACGTCATTGGAATGGTATAATGAACGTAATCATATACTTAAAAGTAACCATTGACATGAGTTTTTTTATCCCTGCAAAATCATAAAAAGGAATTATAATGAAAGTGTAATCCAAAAGTTTTTTATTATGAAGGAACAATAATCTCTTCTCCAACGAAAGTATTCAAGAGGAGATATGGTAGACTATTTTTTAGGTCATTACCAATATTCAGTTCCAAAAAGTACATGACTAAAGGAACTGTCTAGAAAAACTCTGAAAGTAATCAGGGGGAGATGTCGACATCAGGGGGAGGATCTAAGGATATGATGTCGGCATATTTTACTTCAAAATTGAAGTTGTGCTGTACTCTTTTTCCCTTCGATCGAGAATAGTTTTTCCCAACGGGTTTTGTTACTCGACAAGGTTTTTAGCGAGATAACACTAAAAACATCAAGTATGTTGAATGTTGAATACATAACAATCGAGTTGATATTACTGAAAATATCCGAATCAAAGAAATGAAACACGATATATTTTATTAAGCAACGTAACTTCCAGAATCAACAACATGGTCTTATAAACATTCAAGTCACCAAAGTAAAGTGTGATAAACTCCTTATGAATGCATTAGACTAATCAAAATTGTCTGACACCATGGGGAGCAGCTAATGGATGTTGAACTATTTTCCTTTACCGAGGTTATTTTTTCCCACAGGGTTTTGTTACTCGGTAAGGTTTTTGATGAGACAACAATAAACACCGGGAATGTAATTTCCCAACTAAGGCTATTGTCTTTACCACGAGGATTTTATGCCTTAAGAGTTGTGAAGCAACTATTCAACTTCAACGGAGCAAAGTGATCATCTGCAACTGATCACCTTTACTTGCATCTAGCACGTTGTACTCTTTTCCCTCCGTCAAGGTTTTATCCCACTGGGTTTTCCTTGTCAAGGTTTTAATGAGGCAACATATTCGAGTCCAACTATGTTATAAGTTTTCTTAATATTGTACTCTTTTTATTTAGTTCGGGTTTTGTCCCTTTGGGTTTTCCCTGACGAAGTTTTAACGAGGCAATTAACTTAGACTCATCGGTCTTTTAAGATCGTATTTCATGTGATGAACTACATGTAAAGTATGAGATAACATGTGAAGTACTACATGTGAAGAGTTGTACCAAGGTTTTATCCCACTAGGTTTTTTCTTGTCAAACTTTTAATGAGGCAACTGATTTCGGCACAAGTCATCAAGGAGAGGACGACATTTGAAGAACTACATTCGAAGCACTATATGTGAAGCACTGCATATGAAGTTTTATTGAACCGCACAAGGGGGAGTGTTAAAGGGCCCATGCCCATGGATGTGCGGTCCAAAACAGAAGTCTTTTGGTTTTCCCCTCTCCATGTATATAAAGGACAATCTATCCATGTAACATACAAAACTCTCTTATCAATAGAATCCTTCTCTTTCTTTACCTCTTTCTCTTTCCCTATTATTCTACTGCAACAGTTTGAATATTTTTACCAGCGGATTCTAGATTTTTTGACGAATATGCATCGAACATGAATGGTATAAAATTGTTTCAAATTTCCGTATAAAACATCAAAATACCTTTAAAAAAATTATGATCATGCATGCCTTTTTAAAATATTTTTTTTTCCTTTTTCTTTAATTAAGTAAGATCAGGCTTCTTTCGTATTTATGGGTAAGCATATATAAAACACTAAAATAACTTAAAAATCAGTCTCCAATGACGTTTTGTTACCGAACTTATAATTTTGTTATAAAATAAATCTACTTCCTAAATTACATTTTCTTATTCTTCCTAATCTACTTTAGTTAAAAAAACAAAGTTATTTCCTTAAATATGGTTTCTTTAGTATGCAAATCTTTTACTTTCTTAAATATCTTTTCAAAAATAACTTAATAAATAAATTTATACGGTGTAGAAAATATTTCCGTATATTTGTTTGATTTTCTTTCCCACATTTTTCGTCTTAAATAATATTATTTCAGTAATTTAGTTGGTGCAAATCCAATGGTCAGGATTTTATTAAAATCATGTAAACGCGGTGTAAGAATCCGCTAAGCTATCACTCGATTTGGAGCGTCAGATCGAACCAATTCAATTAAAAATTAACGGCCACGAAATGTAGGGGGTATAAGTTGCTTTTCGACCAATCAGGAATGAGGATTTTGTTCACCAGCCAATGAGAGGAAAGGTTACCGCAACTCTCGACGTGGAGTGAGAGATGGCGTGGGGTTTTTAGGTTGTTGATGATATCAAAAATCTTAATCACTTTAATCACCGAGACACCATGTCTCAGTTGTTTTCCCGTAAGAGCAGTGCTATCCCGCACGACCTTGCGGGATGGCTTCCCGCAAAAGCGGCTTCTAAGCCGTTAGATCACTATGTCCCACAACTAAAACCCAGATCTAGACGCCTTGAACCTTTTAAGAAAAATGGTGGGTCCTAAACTGAATGCAAATCTAATCGTTTATTTGCTCATCCAACGTCTTAGAAGCCGCTTTTGCGGGAAGCTATCCCACAAAGTCGTGTGGGATAACATTTCTCTTCCCGTAATGGCACGGCAAACGGATTTTTTTCCGACATGGTACATAGGAACCGGCCTATACGAGGGATGTAAATATACAAGAAAACGGTGCCCATATTACAAATCCATGTGCAATCAACGGTACACAGCAGTCGTCTTGAATATCCCATCTTCTTTAGTTTTCCTCTTCCTCTCAAGGGCACAAAATCATCCTGTTTTCCCAATTCGTACACACCACCGTCACCAAAACCAACACCACCACCACCACCACAACCATCACCATCACCATCACCATCACCATGGATCTTCTCAAACAGGAACTGATGAAGAAGAGACAAGCCTTATCAGAAGATGTTGGCGGTCGTAAGATATTCAAACGTTCAGAACTTGAACAAAAGAAAATTCAAAAAATCAGAGAAGAAGAGAAAAAAGAGTTAGAAGCAAAATCCAAATCCCTCCGTGAGAAACAACTCGATACAAACAATTCATCAAATACAACTTCAGCATCAAGTTCTCATCAAAACCCTAAATCTGAATCATCAAAAACCCCTGAAGCTTTAACTGAAGAAAAGAAAATCGATGACCTAGTTTTACCTAAACAAGAAGTAATTCGTCGTCTACGGTTTCTTAAACAACCTGTTACCTTATTCGGTGAAGATGATGATATGAGGCTAGATCGGTTGAAAGAGACGCTTAAAACGGGTTGTTTTGAAATTGATAATGATATGACAGAAGGGCAAACGAATGATTTCCTCAGAGATATTTCGGAGTTGAGGAAACGGCAGAAGACTGGGATTTTGAGTGATAGGAAGAGGAAAACAAGAGAAGATGGAATTGAAGATGCTGATGGGAATGGTGGATGTAGAGAAGATGAATATAGTGGTGATGGCGGTGATTCTGATGTTGATGTTGGTAAAGATTTGAAAAGATTGAAAGCGAAATTCGAAGATTTATGTGATGAAGATAAGATACTTGTGTTTTTTAAGAGGTTATTGATTGAATGGAAACAAGAATTAGATGATAGACCCGATGCGGAGAAGAGAACTGGGAAAGGTAAAGGGATTGTTGCGACGTTTAAACAGTGTGCAAGGTATCTGAATCCTCTATTCAGTTTCTGCAGGAAAAAGGTAATTGTCTTATACGTTTCTATAGATTGAAAATCACTCAACTTTGGTTAATATCAGAACTTTTATCACCGAATGCTTTGATATGTTCCGGTAATAGCCTGTTGATAGTATAGTCATGTTAAAAGTAACATTTAAATGCTCCATATGATCTGGTATAGGTGAGTTGTTTTTCCAGTGAAATAATTAGACAGAATTTGTGGATGAATCAGTCAATTTCGCAGTATGTCTAATTGTATTTTCTCTTGGACAAATGTACACTAACTTGGCAGAAAGTTGTTTTAGCTCCATGCGATGAATGCGTATTGTGGGTTCTTTAGCCTCTTTTGGTTAAGAGTTAGCGGTTGTATTGGGAATAGATATGTGATCACAAAATTAAACTAGAGTAAAGTATTGGGAATAGATATGTGATCACAAAATTAAACTAGAGTAAAAGAAGTCTCGTTTCTAACTTCTCTTATGTTATCTGCCAATCCAGTACTGTGGTTGGCTGTTTCTGCAAAAGAGGTAGTTTGAGTTTGTTGATTCTTTTGATTGGGAAAGAGTTGTTTAATCTGTGACTGCGCATTCCTGTTTGCTTCCATAGATCATAATTTGGAGGAAAAAAAAAAGGAAAAATTTGCAGCCAACTTGCTTAACCAATTTTCCTCAAAAATGCTACTGTAGTGTTGCACAGTAGTTGACTTTATCTGCACATAAAGGTATATAATCTAAGGTAGAAGCTTTCTAGGTTACACAATTATTAAGTTATGTTTTCAAGCAGTTTGCACGGTGTGTGAATCCACTCTTCAAGTTCCTTGGGGATGTTGTCTGTTCCCATAGATTAGACTTAGGTTTACATTGGAAACTACTAATGCATTCATAATGAGTTATTTTTGTAGACTAATTTGCTCTATATCTGTATCTTTGTTTTGAAGGAGCATGCTGGTTAACAGTATGAATTCCGATTAGTGAAATTTCCTCGGTTCGCACTTTTAACTGCGTGTGTGACATGCAACTGAATTTATTTATTTTTTTCCTATAGAATATAGATTGAAATTCACTCATAGTGAAAGTTTATTACTTTATGCTTTGATATAATCTGGTGAACAATTAGTTATTATGGATATGTTGCTTGGTAGTAAAAGTAACATTTAAATGCTTGATAGGGTCTCGTATAGGTAGTCGGTGTACCATTAAAATTATTAGAGGGGATATGTAGATGAATCAGAAAATGCTCCATTATAGCCTAATTATCATGTCTCCTAGAGCACAATGAATCATGATAATCCTGTTAGAAAGTTGCTTTAGCTCTAGGCATTGAATGTGTAATGTGTGTTTTAGCCTCTTTTAATTCAGAGTTAGGAGCTGGAATATGAATGTGATTGAATGCGTGCTCTCAAAATTGGAATAGCCAAGAAGAAACGTTGTTTGTTCGTTATCATTTGGTGTTTGCGGGTTTCTTTACTACGGTAGGCTGGTGGTGTGGAAAGACATAGTTGAACTTCGTTACCTTTTAATTTTTAAGAGTTGTTCAAGTTGTAACCATGCATCTCTGTTCCTTGCCATGAATCATAATTAGGAAAATGTGGGAAAAAAAATGTAACAGGCATGCATACCAAGTCAATAACTCCTCATATGTGATATGGTAGCGAAGAAAGAAAACATGATGCTCCCTTGTTTCTTATGAGTTGAAGTAACTTAAAGGAGAAGCTTTCTAGGTTAAAAACAAGACAATATTCGAGCAGTCTGCTTGATGTCTGAATCCACTCTTCAGTTTCGATCGGGAAAACTAATGCTGCTGTACATTAGAGTGCTATCTATACCGTGAGATTGAATCCAGGTTTACATTGGTAGGATCTGGCGGGTGAGCAGAAACTGTAAGTTGCATGGTTTTAGTCTCTATCGTTGTGTTAGGACTCAGAAATGAGCATGCTTAGTAGTAGTATGATCATTTACTTCACCCTAGTCGGGTGGTAATCGGGAATGCAACCTTTAGTAAGTAATTTTTCTTCTCAAGGATTGAAAAGAAGCGAACATGTTAGCTACATGAATTTTGTAGCATCTAGGTGCAATCCTTCTGAGCACAGAGAAGGAAATTAAGAAGTCGGGCAGTATGATTTCTGTTTTCGCTCAACTTGGATAATGAGAACACAAAAATGGAGAAATATGTTTAGCTCCCTTACTATTAAATATCCAAGTTCTTTATCATTTCAGTTTCTACTGTATGTTCTATTATCATTCTTCATTTTTTTTTGGTTTATTTGGTCGGTACAGTTTTTTCTACCCATGATTTGTTTTTAGCCATGAAGGAATTCAATTTGCTAATGATATTCTCCATCTCCAACTGCAGGTTCTTCCCGATGATATCCGCCAATCTCTACTAGTGGTTGTCAATTGTTGTCTAGAGAGGGATTACTTAGCAGCAATGAGACAGTACATCAGCATGGCCATTGGAAATGCTCCCTGGCCCATTGGTGTTACTATGGTTGGTATTCACGAGCGTTCAGCTCGAGAGAAAATTCACACCAACAGTGTTGCACATATCATGAATGATGAGACAACTCGTAAGTACCTACAATCTGTGAAGAGGTTGATGACTTTCTGCCAACGTCGGTACCCAACAATGCCTTCAAAGGCAGTAGAGTTCAACAGCTTGGCAAACGGAAGCGATTTGCAGTCTCTCTTGGCAGAGGAAAAGGTTGTTATGGGTAATCAAGCGAACGAGGAAATGCTGCGTCTAATGCCTGCAGCAGCATCAAGGGAGAATTAACTTTTTTTGTACTTATTCAACCTTTGTTGCGTTATCTGTTGAAGTACCAAAAAGTTTTCATGCCTGTACTTTCTAGACTCAGCTTGTGATGATCTCCCATATATCTGTGGCCAATGTTGTACTGTTGATTATTGGTAGTCAGACCATTCATATCCTTCTAATGATGTTTACTGGTCAGCAACCTTTTTTTCTGTAATTAGGTCCATTTTGGAATTATAGAACCAAGATCACCGATCATTTGAAGGCTTGTTTCTCAAATTCTCAGGAAGGACTCTTTGTGGAAATCTTTTGGTTCATGATTATTAGGTCAAGTTAAAGAAAATTCTCAGATGAGCTACGTAAAATATTTCTAGGGAAATCTTTTGGTTCAGTATTACATGATCCAAGTTGAAGATTAAGGCGTTGCAGGTAAATTATTTTTTTTTGCCCACTATTCAGAATCTAAGGAATGAATAGGACTCTGAAGCTTTCTGTATGCAAACAAACTCGAATCAAAGGACAAGATTAAGAAAACAAAAAATCTAGTGATTCAGAAAAGATGTGGACCAAGAAAGAAAACTACAAAAATATGAATGTGGTTTGGGTAAGATTTCATATCAAAAACATATGCTTTTATTGGTTCAGACCAAATCTCACCTTATCCATTTATTTTTTATCCACCACTCATCAAATTTCTTAAAACACTCTTCACTACTTCTTCTCTGTGACCTTACCACACAACCTACTGCAGCTCGAGGAAATCAACTACCTCTTGAATATTCCATGGCTATGGCAACTCAAGCAGCTCTTTTTACCCCAACTCTCTCCACCTCAAAATCAAGCAATTTAGCATGGAAACAATCCTCAACTGTGTCATTCGCCAGCCCTAAACCATTCAACTTTGCTGCACCACAACGTTCCATTAAGGCCTCAGCTGCTGAAGGAAAGACAGAAGCTCCAGCGAAAGAAGCCCCAGCAGGTTTCACCCCACCAGAGTTGGACCCAAACACACCATCTCCAATCTTCGGAGGTAGTACTGGTGGATTGTTGCGTAAAGCTCAAGTAGAGGAGTTTTACGTGATCACTTGGGATTCTCCTAAAGAACAAGTATTTGAAATGCCAACTGGAGGTGCAGCTATCATGAGACAAGGACCTAACTTGCTCAAGTTGGCTAGGAAAGAACAGTGTTTAGCTCTTGGAACTAGATTGAGATCTAAGTACAAGATTAAGTACCAATTTTACAGGGTTTTCCCTAATGGTGAAGTTCAATATCTTCATCCTAAAGATGGTGTGTACCCAGAGAAGGTGAACCCAGGACGTCAAGGAGTCGGACAAAACTTCAGGTCTATCGGAAAGAATGTCAGCCCTATTGAAGTTAAGTTCACTGGAAAACAAGCTTATGATTTGTGATGAGATAACTTTTTATGTGTTTTGTGTGATTATGTAATGAAATTATTGTTTGAACTTAATTTGTATTTTCATGTTCCAAAGCTACCATTAAACATGTGGATTACTGTATAATTTCAATTCAACTGGATACTCTTAGTCTTAACTCTTTAGTATTTAGCTAACTTTAATCAATTCAAGACAAATGGTTTTCGCTAACGTCCCCGAAAAATATAATCAAAATTTCAAGAGAAAAATTGGTTGAAGTGAGTAGCTAGAGAGAGAAAGAGTGAGGTGGAGCGATTTTAATTGGTGGTGGGTTTTTAACTATTTTTTTGTCGGCTCTTGGTTTCCGTGTTCTTTCCACCGTCTGGTGGCATGGACTCTTTTCCACCACCGCTCTTTCCGCCGCTACCAACCACCTCTCAGGTGGTAGCTGGCTGTCCTTTGGGAGGAGGGTTAATTTCTTCGAGTAATGATGCAAGTGGTTCGAATCCTGGGAATCCTCAGATCGATTCTAGTTCTTCTTTTCCTGGTTCTGTTGGTCTTCATTTCTGTTTCCGGCGAAGAAGGGCTTTTCTACTGATGCTGTAATGTCCTATAAACCTTCTTCTCTGATTAATGGAGAAAGAGTTGTATCTGTTTCCTCTACAGATCTTGAAGCTAAAGTCAAGAGATGTGAGAATTTGGTTGTTGGGGTTTTTGTTGGTAAGAGATTACATTACTCTTTCGTGAAACGAGTTGTTGAACGTGCTTGGAAGACCAAAGGTGAGTTTAAACTTACTATTCATGGTGAATCTGCTTTTATCTTTGATTTTGATGATGAAGAAGATCGATCTACTGCTCTTGAACATGGATCTATGTATATTTCTAATCAGTTATTCATTGTTCAACCATGGCATCATGATATTGAGAATGAGATTGCTGAACTTAAATATGCTCCTGTATGGATGAATTTTAGGAAAGTCCCTTTACATTTTTGGGATAATGAGGGTTTAAGTCAGATTGCTAGTTATTTGGGCAAACCTATTATGATGGATTATCAGACTCTCCATAGAACTAGAATGAGCTATGCTCGGGTTTGTGTGGAGATAGATGTGTCATTTAATTTTCCTACTACTATTCCTGTAGTAATTGATGGGGTTAAAAGATTTAATGTTGAAGTCGAATACTCTTGGAAACCTCAGAGGTGTATGCATTGTCACGTTTTTGGTCATAATGATAATTCTTGCTCTAAGTTGAAGATTGTAAAGGCTTTTGAAGCTGCAGCTGCCAGGGCATCTCAACAACAAAAAGTTAAATAAGTATGGGTTGTAAAGAACTCAAAGCCATCTATTAAGATATCTAGAGATCCAAACACAATGGAGGATGTAACTATGGAAGACTCGACTGATGGTGATTCAGCCTCTGCTATGAGTGATGATGAGGTGAATATTTCTCCTAATGATAATAAGCAGCCTGCACAGGATGGTAATGCTACTACACCTATTTCAGTCGATGTTGTTAACCTTCATGTTCAAGTTAATTCTCAGGGTCCTCCTGTATTGGTTACCAATATGTTTCAAGCTTTGGGATCTGACGATTCCTCTAAAGCCTTAAATGATATTACTCATCTTTCTAATGGTGGAATTCTTCCTGGAAGCTCAAGTAAATCTTCTCAAGCTAATTCAACTGAAGGTAACTCTGTCAGAGTTCATTTTGGAATAAAACCTGGTGCTGTAAATTCTTCACAAGGGCTCCAGGTTAGATCTACTGACCCAAAAAAGGTTAGTAGAAGTAAGAAACCCTACATCCCTTCTCTGAAGGATGTTTAAAACTGCTGCTTGGAATACGAGAGGTCTAAATGAGCCTCTCAAACAATTAGAAGTAGGTAGATTAATTAGAGAAAATAAGTTGTCCATTGTGGGCATTTTAGAAACTCATGTTCAAAGTTCTAATAAAGAATCCATTAGACGTAGAATTCAATCTAATTGGTCTTTTATTGATAATTTTGCTAATAATCCTTCTGGTAGAATTTGGGTTGGTTGGGATCCTAAGGAAGTTACCATTACTGTTCTTCATACTTCTTCTCAGATAATTTTTCTTGATGTTTCTACTTCCAGTAACATGAATTTTGTTCTCTCTTTTGTTTATGGTTTTAATGATAATAATCAGAGAATTTCTTTATGGAATGAGCTCATTGCTTTTGCTGAGTTTAATAATAGACCTTGTATGGTCATGGGAGATTTTAAATCCATATTGCATTCGCATGAGAAAGTTGGAGGAGCCACTGTGACTGCTAGCCAACTAAATGATTTTCAAAATTGTATTCATGAGACTAGCTTATTTGATCTTCCTTTTTCTGGTTGTCAACTTACTTGGTGGAATCAACAACAAGGTGCTGGAAGAATTGCTTCTAAATTGGATAGAATTATTGTTAATCTAGAATGGATTGATCAGTTTACTGACTCAAAAGCTGAATTTCTTACTCAAGGTGTTTCTGATCATTCTCCTTCTTTGGCTACTATTTACGAGAAGCGAAAACATGGCCCACCTCCTTTTCGTTTTTATAATTTTGTGACTGAGGAACCTGATTTCCTTGATTTGGTTAAAAATTCCTGGCAGCATAAAGTTGATGGTAATCCCATGTTTGTTTTAGTTTCTAAACTCAAGAGACTTGCACATTCTTATTAAGTGGAAAAAAGAGAGATTTCAATCTGCTAAAGTTCTGGAAGCTAAGAATGTTATGCAGGATATTCAATCTCAACTTCAGCATCAACCTCTGAACACCCAATTGGCTAGAGAGGAAAGATCTACTGTTAGGAATTATGATACTCTTGTAAAGTATGAAGAATTCATGCTCCAACAGAAATCAAGAGTTCAATGGCTAAATCTTGGTGATTCTAATTCATCTTTTTTCTTTAATTCAGTGAAGGAAAGAAGGTCTAGAAACAATATTCTAACTCTTACTTCTCTGAATGGTGATACTTTGGATGAAGATGAGTCTATTGCTAATGAGTGCATTACTTTTTTGTCTTCTTTATTTGATGAGAAAGGTATGATTGCTACTTCTCCTGATTTAATTGACACTCTTACTTTTAATACTCTTGTAGACTCAAATGTGGCTGATAACCTTATTAAAGATATCTCTAGAGATGAAATTATTCTTGCTCTATCCACTATTGGTTCTAGTAAGGCCCCTGGCCCAGATGGTTTCTCCAGTCACTTCTTCAAAGTTTGTTGGTCCATTGTGGGTGATGATTTTGTGGCAGCTATCACTAATTTCTTCTCTAAATCCAAGATGCTGAAAGAGATCAACAGTACCTTCATTACTATGGTTGCTAAATGTGAAAATCCTTCTCAGGTTACTGATTACAGACCTATTGCATGTTGTAATGTAGTTTATAAATGCATCACTAAAATTATTTCTCTTAGGATGAAGAATGTTATGCAAAACTTGATTAGTGAGAATCAGTCTGCTTTCATTGTTGGAAGATCTATTCAGGATAATATTCTTGTTTCTCATGAGATTGTCAGAAATTATCATAGAACTAGTGGCTCTCCTAGATGCTCTCTTAAGATCGATCTTAAAAAATCTTATGATACTGTGAGTTGGCAAGCTGTTTTGAACACAATGAAGAAGATGAGATTTCCTGACAAATTTATTCATTGGATATTTTTATGTATGTCTACTGCTAAGTACTCTGTACTTATAAATGGATCCCCTTATTGGTTTTTTGGTGCTAAAAGAGGCTTGAGACAAGGTTGTCCTTTATATCCTTATCTATTTGTGATTGTTATGGAAATTTTTAATAGTATCTTAAAGCACCACATAGATAATGGTAGTTATGGATTCCACCCAAGATGTTCTTTGACAAAGCTTACTCACATCTGTTTTGATGATGATGTTTTAGTCTTCTTCAAAGGTTCTCTTAGTGCTGCCACTACTCTTAAAAGAAGCTTAGATGATTTCAGCCATTGTTCTGGTTTGGAGGTTAACAAGCAAAAGACTGCTCTTTATTCTTCTTCTATTGACTCAGGGGTTTTAGATGATATTATTAAATGTCTGGATTGTTCTTCTGGTACTCTCCCTGTTAGATATCTTGGTATGCCTTTATTATCTACAAGACTTTCTTATGCTGATTGTTTGCCTCTCATCTCTAAGGTTATTGCTAGAGTTAAGTCTTGGAAAGCTAAAAAGTTAGCTTTTCATGGTAGAGTTATACTGATCAAGGCTGTTCTCACTGGCATGGTTCATTTTTGGCTAACTTGTTTCATCCTTCCAAAAAGAGCTATTGAGGAACTGAATTCTATTTTTAAGAGATTCTTATGGTTTGGTTCTGAGCATGGTAATAAGCACAACCCTATTAGCTAGAGTACTATATGTTTATCTTATGAAGAAGGGGGTTTAAACATTACAGACCTATCTACTTCTAATATTGCTTCTAACCTCAGACATATTTGGGATATCATTTCTGGTAAGCACACTATTTGGACTCATTGGGTACACAAGAATCTTATCAAGAATAAGGATTTTTGGAGATTGAATACTCCCCAGGATTCTTCTTGGTGCTGGAGAAGAGTTCTTGAGCATAGAAATTTGGCTCAATCTCATATTGGATTCATTCTTGGAGATGGGTCTAAAACAAAATTTCTTATTGATAGCTGGCACTCTAAAGGTAAACTTACTGATTGGGTTGATCCAAATATTCTTGCAGATTACTTTCCGGATTCAGAGGCTAAAGTGGCTGACTTTTTTAATGTTGATAAGTGGAATTTGCCTATTCCTAATTCTGAGCCTGTTTCAGAAATTTTCTCTCAAATTTCATATGCCGATTTTGATTCTAATGGGGAAGACATTATTATATGGAAACCCAACTCTAAGGGTCAGTTTTCCTTGAAGGATACCTATAAAGTAATTTCAGTCCATCAAGAAACTGTCAGCTGGCATTCTTTAATTTGGTTCAAGCTGCATATCCCTAGACACTCTTTCATATCCTGGTTGGCTCTGTATGGAAGACTTAAAACTAGAGATAAATTACTTAAATGGGGAGTTAGTGAACATGATAAGTGTGTTCTTTGTGATAATGGTTCTGAATCTGTTGCTCACCTTTTCCATGAATACCAGTTTTATGCTCTTATATGGGAAGGACTTCTTATGAAGATGGGCTATGTTAGGGGTGAAACCCCCTCTTGGGATGTTGAAATTCAATGGTGCATTGCCTACTTAACTGGTAATGATCTCATCAGTTCCATTAAGAAGCTAGTATTTACTGGATTCATTTACCAGATTTGGAGAGAGAGGAATAATAGAATTTTTGCTAAGAAGAATTGCTCTTCTCACCAAGTAAGTATGATTATTATTAATGACATTCAACTTAAACTAAGCACCTATTCTAGAACTATCATTGACATCCCTGAAAATAGAAGATTTCTTATGAACTGGAATGTGGACTGCACTTTCACCCATAAAGTCTGGAAAGAATGTAGATGGCTTGTCCCTAAAACCAATGTTATTATGATAAATTCTGATGGTTCTTTAAAAGAATCTACTGCTGGATTTGGGGCTATTCTCAGGACTGAGCATGGTGATGTTGTGGACAGTGGTTTTGGTGGTTGTTTACCTATCTCAATCACTGGTCATGAACTGCAAGGAGTTGAATTAGGATTACAGTTAGCCATTCATCATAATATCCCAAATATACATATCTATGTAGACTCCATGACTGTTTTTCATTTACTGAAGAAGATTGAACCTAAACCTCCTTGGAATCTGTTTCACATATGGAGAAGAATCAATGCCATGTTGAGTGTCTTTGAAAGTGTTGAGATCAGCCATTGTTACAGAGAAGTAAATAGAGCTGCAGATCTTTTGGCCAGCTATCACCCAAGATCCAAATTTTGTCAGACTGAATCCATAGCAATTCAGTCAGGAGTTACATGCCATTATCCTGGAGGATAAAAATGGGAAAGTGTACCGGAGATAGCTTTAGTCTAGGCCGTGGGCCTTTGGTTGTAGTTTTTTCTTTGTTGTAGCTTTCTTTTCTTGTTTTTTTCTTTGTTGTTGTTTTCTTTTGTTTTGGTTTTGGGCTTTAGCCCTGCTGATTGTATCAAAAAAAAAAAAGACGTCCCCGAAACAAAATAATGGCTATGGCTATGGGGTGTCCTAGGGTTGCTGAAAATACTATTTTACCCACAAACCTTCCGATATTAAGATTATACCCTTTTTCTGTTAGTACTTATTAAACTATTTTTGATGAGTCCAAATTTGTGCACCTTCTAAAAGCGGAATGCACATTCCGGCCCTCCTTATTGAAGGTTTTCTTGGTCAGAAAACCAGTTTTCGTATTTTATTATCAATAAAATATTTTCCATGTAAACACAAAGTCTCAAATAATATAATTATCTTCTCTTTTTTATTATTCACCAAATAATAATAATTTCATTCTCACCGTAATAACCGAGTGGAGTTGGAGTTCGTATTAATAAACTATTGATAAAACAGAAAAACCGCCTCAATCAGGAAAACCACCATTATTGTTTTCACCACCACAATAATAATCAAAATTTATCAAACCTTCAATAATTTGAATTTATACGTTTCACTGACTAACATTCATACTACAAATAAAGTAAATTTATAAACCCAGAGGACAAGATTGATGGATCTCTCTAGGGGACTTGTTAGGTATAATAGATCAACTAAAAGAAACATATTACCGCCCTCCATTACATTTCCGTTAACATACCCACACAGACTACTAAATGCTGAAGATTAAGAGATAATGACATTATTAAATAACCTCTTGGTTCCATGATTGTTAAAGGAGGGTACCAGGATTAGCAGATGGGATACCGTTCAAGTATTACGACGGTTAGAATCGGTTTTAACTTTTATGCCTCATAGGAAATTATACCACCCCCGCTAGGAAAGGTACTCGCCTATAGTAATCCTAAAAGGCTGGAGCATTAGTTGTTTCAGCATTAGATTCATAACGATAGTCATCGGAATACAATCAGTTTTCACATCCGCTAGCCTCTAAAATTGGATAAAAAAATCATCGATAACAATAATCGACAACAACCCATAATATGGGTATCAGAAGATTCATTAATTTCTAGCACACCATTCAATGAATCTTTTTCTCCATTTTCTTTGCCAATCAATCTCTCTGTGAATGATTTATTTCATCTTTGATTACAAGGTACTATGGCAAACAACTTTGTTTAAAGCTAACATATAACCCTTAAGAGTTGAATAAACAGCTCGCTAGCTATTTTGATGAAGGATAATGATTTATGATGAAAAAATCATAATTGTGCACTGAAATTCTTAATGGAGTATGAATGGTTTTTTGACGAAGCAAATTCATCTATTCTAAATATTTATCCCTTCAAAATCGAATAAACAGTTCCTTATTTTGTTGGGAGAAGAGAAGAAGATGCTTGGCTGAAAATTTTCCTTCATTTTTTCGCATTATATTAAGAATAATAATAGTAAAAAAAGTATAACAGGGAATAAACTCACTTAAAAAAATATTAGCCAATCACAAGGGCCAAAATGTGCACCGCGGTATATTAGGGGTGCACAAATTTGGACTCATTTTTGATTTATGTGTAATAATATTATAACATATAGATTTCGTTTTTGACTTTGAGAGATTTTAATTAATAGAGTTCATACGATTAACAATTGGGAAGTTAATGATGTTTTATCAAGATGGAGAAAATAAAAGATTCATGGCTAGAGCGGTGATAAGTAGGTGATGATAACACTTCTTAAAATAAAACACCATGATCTTAACCTCAAGCAAAATAATATATACTCCCTCCATCCGGCTTTAGTTAATAAATAGGATGTTTGTCTTTTCCCTTAATACTTAATAAAATTGATGTTTTCCCACATATTTTCCTAATTTGTCCATATCTTGAAATGAGTGCATAACATAAAAATAGTGTAAAAACTAATAACACTAGGGAATTAAATAAACTTGAAGGGTGTAAATGGGGAAAAACTACTCTCTATCTCGTTCTTAATATTCGTGTAAATTCCAATTTTATCAATAAAACCCAGACGGAGGGAGTATGTATTTTTTAAAATCATCTTTTATCGTCAAAAACACGAAAAACATTACCAAGAACTTTTTTTTTTGGCATAAAGCAGTTATAACATACTAGAAAATCTCGCGCCAGCGCCGTGTCTTGTATACTGAGACTTCCAGATGCGCCATTCTGATGCAGTGGACGCGTCATAAAGCTTCAAGTTTCACCATGAAAATGCACGTTGATTTGCATTTCCAAGAATGCTTTGCAAGCATGATACTCGAAATGTAGTTTCCATATGTAGCTCCTAGGTATTCCAACTTACTCTTGTTAGCGAAGAGTCCAAGGCCGTAAAGACCAATTGTGATGCATTTTGCATGCATCACTGACTTCCAAGAACAGTCCACGAATAAGGCATGCATTGGACTAGGATATAGGCCATTGCAAGCCCATTTCCGTGTCTTTACTTTATTTTGACAATGAGCTAGATGCATGCACTGGTCATGCTCGTCTCAAGGGTGCATCATCCAATCTTTTGTCATACTTGTTGTGCATCATTCTTGTAATGCAAGCAACTTATGAAACCTCCCCTAACTTGTCATGCCCAATCGGTGCAGGTTAATATCGAATAGTTTGATAGGCAATATGAGCATCCAAGCAATGGACTGCAACTACCTCATTGAGCGTGTTGCAATCGTCTCGCAATTAGATGATATGAGCCACAAGGTGCCGGACCGCAAATGTAGTGAATTGTGGCTACCTATACATATCCAACTCGTACCTTGAAGGATCAAGCACATACCATAGTTTATCCGAAGGGTCATCTCTAATGGAACACGCAACTCAACTTGCAAAATGCATCATTACGATGCATTTAAACTTTTTCCAACACCCCACTTGCGTGTTATACCATAAATAATGGTGCAATTTTAGTTTTTGGGCAGAAGGTCCTGCATGCGCAACACAAGCTTGAGATGAAGCTTTATCTCATCTAATGACGCATCACACAGTATACATCAAGCAAAAAATGAGGATGCGGCATTATTACACCCTTTGAAGAACTTCGTCCCCAAGTTCAAAATAAACATTATAGTTACAAGTATCACCAACTGTGATTTCCTAAGCAAATGTTCATACCATGATGCTCAGAAATTCTGCAAGACTTCACAACCTTCTGAGTGCACGCCCCATACCGCATCCCAGAAATCTAAAATGGGTTCACAAGTATAAACATCAATTAAGTCCTTCTGACGTCCCATACCGCGTACCGAGGAATCTTAAAAGACCCAAGCATACCATAACACTCAGGAATCCTCAACTTTTACAGTTTGGAAAAGGTCATCGAAGATGAGAAGAAAATATTCTTAGTGCATACTGTGAAGATCAAACTCTAATGTCAGAGTACTCAGATGAAAGCTAGAGTTCCAAACGGTCTTTTAGGTTACCACTGAGGTAGTGGGAGATATCCAACATGACAACGCATATTATACTACAATGACACCCGGGAAAAAAGGTGCCTTGATTTATAAGATATCGATGGTTAGCTGCTTGTGCAAATTATTTCTCTGTTAAATATAAACTTGCATATATGGAGATTAATTTTAATGTTAACGAGATGTCAAAGAGAGGATGTTCTCTAAATGCTGGTGAAGGGATAATTCACGAAGGTAAACCTTTATTACAAATATTGAGATGGTTTTAATTTCTTGTAATTTCATATATTTAGCAAGTTTCTAGGGATACTATGGCCTCTTTTCTTGCTTGTCTTTCTTGTAAATACCGTTGTGTTGTAATTATAATTTTGTTTTAATTCAATTTGAATTTACCAAATGAAAATCACACCAAGTATTTTGGGAAACAAATGTAGCAAAATGTATTGCACCATCTTCTCATTTAAAACGAGGGAGGATCCACTCACACTCCTATTTTCACTTTATCTCATATTTCGAACACTAATTATAATTTTTTAACAAAAAATAAACGGTAGCGAATTTAAAGCTAATATTTTGGGTATGTGTTCTTCTTACAATGTTCTACATATCCACGAGAATGAGCACATTCTGAAACACATAACTCCACCATCTATTATTCTGAAAATCAACCGTCGAAAATCAACTAATTTTTAACCGTTAAATTAAGATTAATAAATAGCGAGATTTGGTATTTCAGAATATATTCATTTTTGTGGATATGTAGAGCTTTATGTGACATACATGTTCCCAAATTATTAGCTTTCAAATACTCTTCCATTCAAATTTTATTAAGAAAAATGTTTTCCAAAAAGCAAGATTGTCTGGATTTAAGAGTGTGAGAATATTCTCCCTCGTGTATTCAATTTCACGTTATTTTCTAATATCTCCACTTTTCAATCCAACGCACCATCAATAAGAGAGTGCAGAATGGGCACCTAGGTTTTATTGACAAAGTTTTTTTTTTTTTTTTTTGATGGAAGACGAAATTATATTAAGACTAAAAGATATTGTACAATAATTCTACAATTTCATATTTTGAAAATATATTGGAGATGATACTCTCCTTTTTGACCTTCTGTTGAATGTGGCTAGTCCTGTGTTGGGATTTTGAAATCCTCTCTTCTTTAGCTATTGAGTCCGCCGATGTCCCTAATTATGTGTCTGATTTTTGCTTGAGGAAGTCTTTTTAGAATTTGCATAATGTCTTCAACAGTATTCTCAGTTACCCAAGAAGTGACCTCACCAGAATTGTTGATAGAATCAACCAATATTTTTCAATTTGTGGCTATTGTAACACTTGAGAGAAGATTTTCTTCTAACCATTTCAAAGTTCTTAGGATCTCCTTTGCTTCTGCATGGACTGTTGTGAAAGACAACTCTGAACCCGCTGAAATATGTATGAACGTCTTGATCAGATGAGTAAAGGATGAAAGCGTACCCCATAGAAGAGTCCTCCTTTTTAAAAGCATCATCAACATATATTATCCAATCCGAATTGAAGTCCGACCAAGAGAATTTATTAGTCTTACTTCCTTTTTTAGTTAAAGGATTTTCCTTTGTGCTTGCCTCTTTCATGAAATTCTTGATTTGTTCGATTAGTCTTATGGGATCTGGGTTTGTTTGCTGAAAAACTACCTCACACCTGTATTTCCAAATAAACCACGTAGTAATAGCAATTTTTTCCTTGAAATTAGAGAAAATCGGGTCTTCCAAGTTTTAACCCATTCCTCGATCGAAGCTGTAGAAATTTGCGTATTTGCTACATCTAGAGAACACCCAAACCATATGGCCCTCGCGAAGGGGCAATTTTTGAAAAGATGTATTTCCGTTTCCACCTCCTAAGAATTGCACATATGACAATTTGGCGAGATTTCCGAATTATGTGCTGCCAAGTTGGATTGATTATCTTCCACATGTTGTGGTGATTATTGATGGACTTACTTTACATGAGGAAAGAGAATTTACAGAGTCCACTCTGGATATAGAAAGCTAAAACTAGACAAAGTTAAAACTTGCCCAGATATATCCCATATTTGTTTTGGTAACCTGTTAAAGGAGCTGAAGAAATCATTAGAGGCTGATACAATATGACAAAAAAGGGTAACCAGTTAGTAATTTCAAAAACCCCTTATCTCTATAATTTTCATAGTGGTTAAAAAACCCTTATTTTGTTAGTGTTGTTGATTTAATTAGCTAATCACTAGATTAATGAACTTTTTTTTTCATACTTAGTGAAAAATTAATCAGATTAACAGTTAGGTTTGGTGGAGAGATAAAATAGAGAGTTTTTTTTTGTTGAGATTTATTTCAAAAACCTAGATTTTGATTTACTCAACCAAAATGAGTGATTTCAGTGGCAAATTGGAGGTGGGTGAATCTTTATATGATAGATAAACCATATTTTACAGATACCCCACGATGGAGATCCTATTATGGTTGATCTCTTAGCTCCAATGTCCATTTCAGGGCAATTTATGGTTGGAATTAACCATAGAAGCCAACCGTAGGGGCCATTTACGGTAGCAATCATCCATATAAGCCAAACGTAGGGGCCATTTACGGTTAGTATCTGAAGAACATCCAACCGTGACTGGTTAAACGAACCGTAAATAAGTTACGGTTCGTTTATTGATGGCTAATATCCAATCATAACTGTTTACGGTTGATAACATTTAAGTCAAATCCAACCGTAATCAAACTCAAAAACTTAGATTATTTTCGCTCAGAATTTTTACGGTTGGTATTGTTAAAATCAAAACCAACCGTAAATATTTTTACGGTTACAAAATGAACCGTAACTGGATATTCCAAATAGTTTTTTAGGATTTACGGTTGGTAGTTCTTCAATCACCAACAGTAACACCTTCAGAAATCATAGTTACGGTTGGTTAATTAAGAATAACCAACCGTAACTCCATCTGCAATCATTTTTAATTTTTTTGATTTTAGGTTTTTTTCTTTTAAGGTTTAAATATATTTGATGATGATTATCAAAGAATATTTTTTTTTATGATTATGTATGAATAGATATGAGGGTAATTTAACCTAGTTTAATTGGGGGCCTTGATATTTTATTTACACCCCAAATTTATCAGAGGTGTATTCATCTGATTGTGAAAATACTGTTTTATCCTTGTCTATTTTTTTCCCTTTCAAATAACGACTCGATTAACGACCCTTCAAAGACAATAACGATCGTTTAGAGGCGTCACTGAAACAATAACGACTGTTTGGAGTCGTCCATACAAAATAAAAACAATAATGACTGTTTATAGTCGTCACTGAAACAGTCGAAACATTAACGACTGTTTAGAATCGTCGCTGAAACAGCAACGGCTGTTTAGAGTCTTCACTGAAAAACTTCAATACTATGACGATTTTTCATACAAATCTGGGCAAAAAAAATTACAAACAAAAAATTTGAAAAAAAAAAGTTAAACTCTAATTAAGTAAGATTATCACTTATTATTTCGAGACATTTTAACCATTTAGAAGAAAAAAATTATAAGGATGACCCAAATTAGGGTGAGGTTACCTTTTTTATCCTCCAGTGGAGGCCCCCAATTAAAATTGTTGACCCCCAATTAAACTAGGTAATTTAATCCCTTTAAAAATGGAAGGGATACTAGGACACCACTGACCAATTTGGTAGACATTATTATCATGGTTTCAGCCCCTCCAATGGAATCATCAGCCCCTATAATAGGTTACTCGTTTTTCTGTATCACGTCCTCCTGAACCAATTTGTGCCTCATATCATATGCAGTAGTTACATGTTAATTTAGTAGAACGCCCTCGAATTTACAAAAAAAGTACTCTTAACTTGGGCAACATTCATCGAGATTCGAGATGCTCCTTACCAAAAGTGAATATAAGAGATGGTGCAAATTAAATAGGTTAATTAAAACGAACCATTGGGGCCAGGAGGGGGTAACTACAGTCCATGGCATTTCAACTAAGCACCGAGAAAGTCAACTTCATCTGAGCTTGCATAAAGGTAATTGCCCTGATCGCTATTGTAACTACTCTCGGATGAAAAAATAGACAACGAACTGTCCGATGTGGCACCAGTTATCTCCAAATCCAAGTTTGCATCACTGTTCACCTCACTTTCGCTCCTTCGTTCAGTATCCATGAAGCTACATAGGTAACGTAAAAGAGGATGAAGTTGTTAGTATAACTTCTAAGTTATCATGCAAAGGTTTCACAGAATCACAAAAAATACAAGAAACTAACCTCCCTTCTGGGGGGAAATCGGCTATTAAACAGAGTCCAGGCCTTTCTTCCATGACCAGCTTAACAGGTATACTGCAGAATTTTAGACCAACTAAATTGGAAAAGAACAAAGGCAAAAAGATTAAACTTTAACATCAATCTCTAAGGAATACTCATATACCTTGGGCTATAACACCTGTCGTACCAATCATGGACTGAAGCTAACCCTTCCTTGTTGGATATGTCCTATTTGGAGTCCAAAGTCAGGAAGAATTCCAATATCAAGATGTCATAAAGGATAACATTAGCAAAAAGTTAAAGATATTTCTTCTACCCACAAGATGCTTAAGGAATTTAAAGTCCCCTGAAAGCACTGCCGCTAAAAGTCGGCCCACTTCCACCTGCAAAATAGACACAATGTTATGACAAGTAGTAATTGTGTTCATGCTAAAAATTATGACAAGTGACAAGTAGTAATTGTGTTCATGCTAAAAATTTAAGAAGACATGGAGCTCTCACTTCTTTAAGATGCATGCAGTCACGAAAGATCAAAACTTCCAGTTGATGTTCGCTAGTGCCAGAAAGGTTCCTACAAAATAAATAAAATGAACTGAGTACCAGCTAAAAATCCGAGGAAGTGATACATGCGCAATGAAAACATAAGAAATCTAAAAGGCGTATACAATAGAAACCTTAAAAAGGTTCCAGTGATTGAATAAGATGTTGAAAGATCAACGAACTTCAGCTTCCGGAACCCCTAATAGAAAGATGGTTCATTCAAAAAAAAAAGAGAGAGGGTAATATTATGTCAGCAGGCTATTTCCAGTACTAGAAAACAATGACCCCACATTTAAGCTCCAGTTGCGAAAAGAAAACAACATACTGTGTATCCAATCTGTCAGTAAGTTAATTCTTGTCTTTGTTGGTTGGTCAACATTTCAGCCTAAAGCATGATCATAGGGAATGTGAATTTGGAGAGTAAAAAACAATATGCGAGATATTTGAACTTGGAGTTAAGAACCAGTTCACTATTGACATCAAACTAATAAGTATGCTACCTTCACGAGTATACGGATTTTGTAATCTTGCAGGATGAATCCTCTGAGGGCCAAGGAGGTCAAACGAGGACAGCCATTTACGAAATCGACACAAGTTGTTGACTTCAAACTGTCATCTCTGCCTGATGAAGATATCTTCAAAAGTAAGTGGGAATTACTTATAATGCAAGGTAATCCAAAAAAAGAGAGGCAATGTACCTGTTTTATAAGATTCGAAGAATAGACACTCTAAGTTAGGACAATTTGTGCTCACAGATTCCAATGTTTGCTTAAGTTCAGTAACACTGCTCACAAGAAAAGAAGTTAAGGGATTGAACCTTTACGTCACATTCTCACTACAAGAGATTCAAGGCGCATGAGTACATCAGGACGATAAAGACTATGTTCTTCCCGTGATGTATAATACACAGGCCAAGCATGGATAAAAAGAAAAACCAAGGCATGAAAGAGGAAAAAGATAGAAGCATGAACCTGCAGTATGTCACCTATTCCCATATCATTTAATCATGGTCACGTTCAGTGCACAATGAAGGAACAAAGTAGAGTTCCTAAGGAGAAATACACTCTACCAGAGAACACAAGATGAAAACCAAAAGCATCAAGAAGACTTACAGGCCAACAATTTCGAAATCCGTAAGTGCTTTGCAAACTGATAAAGCCACGCGGAGTGCGGTATTGTCCATTTTATCAATATTGTAGAGGTGCAACTTCTTCAATAAAGCCCTTCCATCACAGCAAAACAAATGTTAAATACATATTTGTTTCCCTTGAAATCAAGAGGTTCTCGTCAAATTCATTGTTTCCCTTGAAAGCAAGAGGTTCTTGTTAAATTCATCCATACCCGGAAGCCCCACCATCCAAGCTTAAAGATGTTAAGCAGGACCTAGATAGTACATATGAGTCTTTCCCCTGACAATATTTCTTACTGTTCCGGGAATAAACAGCATCAGCAGAACTATTGATACCATAGACAATTGGACGTGAATGCCCTGAGAATGTTGTAGGAGACGGCAATACACCAAGTTTAAGTGACCTTAAAATAAGAATACGATAACAAAGTAACAAAACTCAGTAAGAAGTGCGAAAAATGGATCCACTGATATTCAACGTACTATATCAATAGCTTGGGGACTAAGAAATTAAAACATGATGGGAATTAAAACAACAGGTGTAAAGAAAAAATGACTAGGAAATCCAAACCATTGCGTGTAATGATCAAAAGCTAGATAGAAATTTCATGGACCACTCTAATCTGTATGACATTTCATTGTGCTCTTTATAAGCTAAAGACATATTCGGCGTAAATCAATCCATTTAGATGCCAAATTTCGACAACCAACACATTTTGTGTAGTAAAACATCTATTACATACAATGAAAACTAAAAGGAATATTTTATTACGACTTGTTTCCAGATTCCTAATCATAAGCAATCAATGCCTTCTGCTTATTCAACTGTTATTTGCTTTTAATTTTCTTGAGAAGTATACAAATGTTCTCTAGTTGGCCACTCCAAGAAGTATTTAGTCTTTTTAAACCCAGAAATCAACTCCAAGTTTATCCACGTCATCAATGAAATTGCGAACAAGTAAATCCATACTACAATCCCTCCATCGTATCCAATATCCAATCTATTTTTATCAAATGAGCAGAGATGTTCTGTACTAGGCGGATAATCATTTCATGAATATCTATATAATTTTATCCAAGGTGCTCTTGATGATCTTCAATACTTCCTAGGTCCTTCCAAACCTACTAGTACTTTCCCATTTATCTGGGAGCTTAAGTATACCATAGCGTGTAATGAACCACAAGTTTTAACTGCAGACTGCAGCACTTACAGAAGCAACATCCATGAAATGTAAGCAAAATGCATGATGATTATATGATATTACATCACTGCCTATCGACTAATGAATTAAAGTACCTGCAGATCCTGCAGACATGACTTCCTAATAGAACAAATAAACAAAATTAGAATACTATGTGTGGAAGGATTCTCACCGGAGCCTCTTCCCTGATCGATGAATCATTGTGGCAACAACCGCATTATCAACCCTTGGTACTACTGTAGTTAAATCAATATCAGCATAACACAATGGGTTCATAGCACACTTATTAAACATCCAACAAGTAGCTGCTGTAGAACAAAGGCTTTGCGTATCAAGCATAGCAAATACCTTCATATCAATAAACCCCATAAAAAAATCAGGGTGAATTTCAAAAGCAAGAGAAAATTCCAGAAAATGAAAATGAAAAAATTGAATTGAACCTACATATACATACTTTAATGGTGAGATCATGAGAAAGAGCCCAACAAACAGAATTATGTTTACTGAATCTATTACGTTGAGCTCGTTTCCCAACTTCAAGAAGAATAGAACCCATTTTAAGTGTATTTTCAATTAATTGATCTTGATCAAATTCGGATACCCTAGATTCAAGTAAGCGTTCAAGAGAAAGCTCAATTGAAGCAGCAACCGATGTATTATAATTATCTAAAGAGGATAACCCTATAAATTTTTCTAAGAGATTGTCCATTTTTGAAGAAGAAGAAGAAGAAACCCTACTAATTCAGGGTTCTATAGGTGAGTATCGTATAAAGCATTAGCAGTTACTGAGTGGAGACAACAGCTAAGGAAAATGCTGATTTCTTCTCTGGAACCTAATGCAAATTTTTCATTTTATAGCGAAGCTTTACTTCTATTTTTAATCGGGTCGGGTACCCGGAACCGATTGTCCTACATAATGTCTCTTGAACCGTCACACTACAGTTCAATAGCTCGACTGGTTTAACCCTTTTAAACATTGGTGGTATACCTAACATTGTTGTAAGGCGTCTTTTCGTCATATCAGTTCCGTAATGTTTTTGATAAAAACTTCAGCGTACTAGTAGGAAAATGTTCGTTCACATAAATTACAGTAAACACCAATTATCTTACTTCCTCCCAGAGGAACAAAGAAAGTAAAACCAACAAAAAAAGATATGATAAACTCAACAAAAAAAATAACTAAAACAAACTACTACTAGATTTCTTAGGCCTTTCTTCATTCACGGCGGTGCCTCTATTGGAAGCCGTCCCATCTGTTCATGTTTAACTGCTGTGAGTTTTGTGTGCAGTTCCGTAGCCATAGATAAACCTTGCTGTTCCTTCTGTGTATACTTGAGTTTCCTTGGCAAGTCTTGAGGAAAAAAAGATTAACAGGGATAAGAATGTTGGCCTTAAACATAATGGATTAATGAAGGAAAGAAAAAAACACTCACGACTTTCTAACGGCTTTGCATAGGATGGAAGCTGAAGTAAAAGTGTTTCCGTCCAGGTATCTGTTTTCTCCAGTCATTCTCTGTTTCATTCTAATGTCTAGTTCTTCTGCATCAGCCGTGAATGGAGTATCTGATGCCTGCAGCGGTAGAGAATTTTTTTGAGCACCATGACATAACTTTTTTAATTCACTAAGAGTGAAATAGAGAAAGAACGATTACCATGACCCATCCCCAAGTATCAGCATATGAAGGAATATGAGCTGAATAAGGAACAACATCTGCACACAGACGGAATTTAGTTTACCATAAAAAAAAAAAATGCTTACTCTTGCTCTTGATACAACAAAGAAAATGAGATATCACGTTTTGAATACTAACATTTGAAAACTTGTCTAAGAGTGTTGTAAATGCATGAGAAAACCTCTGTATGACTAAAAAATCCTGCTGGTCCCGCCTGCAACAGTGAATCAAAACTTGTTGAGAACTATCAGAATCTCCCATGAACAATTGGAAGTAATGCATTGGTAGACTGATTTACCTGAGTGACAAAAATGCCATCTTCATTGAGTCTAGTCTTGACAATTGACTCATAAAAGGACTTTGTGTAGAGTTGGTAACATGGGCCTCCTTCAATTGGATCAGCCAAGTCCCCTATTATCACATCAAAACCATCTTGTCTACTCTCAAGCTCTGCCCTAGCATCATTTATTATGAGTTGAAGTCTTAAATCAGAGAAAGCTTCTTTGTTTGCAACCAAATGTGATTTGCAAAATTCAACCACTTCCTGTTACACGAAATAAATAATGGAACATCATTCATTAGAAACCAAATTAGCATAATTCTTCTGTTAACGAACAAGATTAAATGGGATGAAGTTGTAACTTTTTAGGGTTGTTGCTATTACCTCATCAATGTCGCACATAACAACTTCGTCTACAGTTTTGTGTCTTAAGATTTCTCTTGCAGTAGTACCTTCTCCACCTCCCATGATGAAAATGTTCTTTGGACTAAAAAACATAAAAATCAATGTTGAAGGCTTTATAACGAATACAGTTTTTTTTTATTTATTTACAGTTATTATTGACTAGTGAAAGGAAATACAAGCATATGATCTTCCCATTCTTATGAATAAAGTAGACATTTTAACATCCAAGACCTCGTAAATTGGATAAGATTGTAAGTTCCTTGCATCCCATTTTAAGACTTTTTAGCTTTAGGTGTTTGTCAACTATGTTTTGTACTATAAAAAGATGTAACCAAAATGAAGTTAACTGAAAAAGAATATCAAGAAATGTACTTTGAATGTTGTAGAAGAGGTGGATGAACAAGAGATTCATGATAAATGAATTCATCAATTTCTGCACTTTGAAGCTTCCCATCAATAACCAATGCCTACAATAGAATGTATACAAACAGATATAAGTGAAACATTCTTGATAACTATAATTAAAAGGAAATCCATCAAAGGAAATAAGGTTTGCATGCAAAGATAACTATAATATGTTACAAACCTTTCCAAAGGGTTTTGTGTCCAATAAAGCAATATCTTGATACTGACTAGCTCCTGTGTGTAAGATACTGCACCAGAAAATCAAAACTTTTAAACCCCAGAAAAAAAATATAGTAATTAAATAAAATAAAACATAATACAAAGAAGTTTTAAAAAGTAAGCCTATTGTCTAGCTTTTACATGACCAAGATTATAAGAAAATTGAAGCTCCTTTTAGATTTGGATATGCTTGGAACTTCCATCGAAGTTAAAATCATGAAGTCTTCCTATTTGCTTTTGTACTTCGTTGCAGCAAGGTTAAATCCGACCAAACCATGAGGCTCAGTGGAGATACCAGATAGGGACAGCATAAGTTAGCCCAAACGACTATGAGGGTTATTTAAACCGGTCACCTATTGACCTATTGGGACCAAACCCAGGGTAGAATGACTCCAATGACGCTAGGTAAGATAATGAGTATATGACACAAGCAGATATAACAAACTCCAAGTGGGAACAAAATAAGAAACAACATCTTTAACTTAACTTGTATCGACATATAGGTGAGATGATGTGTATATATATACCTGTTGAGTGCAAAACACCATCTCAAGTCTTGCTCAATCTCTTCTTCATACCAACAGCTTTTTCTATGACCATTCTTATTTGCACTATGAGCAACTCCACTACCATTACTCCCGTGAGGAACTCCATTGCCATTGATGATACCATTTCCGTTACCATTGCCATTAGAAATATCACCCATTTCCTAGTAGCTAAGTAAAAATGTTAAAGATAGAATTTAAATAGCAGAGAAGAGGAGATATTTGGAGGAGTTAGAAAGTGTGATTTGTGAATGAAGTAATGGAGATGGAAGGGATTAATATATATATAAGGAATTATGCTCAAGGTTGAGAGGCCTTGAGGGTGGCAGGCTGGTTGGCATGGCGGAGTAATCGAAGTGTTGTGTGATGATTCAGGATTACAGAGAGAGAAAGAGAGTAGAGAGAATACAATTATTTGAGTTTTGAAGCTAGTGGGAATTGAAATTGAGTAGAGAAATGAATGCAAAATTGAAGAAGAAACATGGATTTCAGCAACACTACTCTAATAAAATTAAGTTAAAAAGTAAATGGAAAGAGAGAGAAGAGAGTGGTTTCTAAGGTTGATTCTGTCGCATGGGAGTTCTGGTATGGACAGAGTAGTTATCATATCCTCTACATGCATATCATTGTTGCTTCCAAGTTTTTAACACATTATACTACTCTTCATAGGCACAGCTAGCTAGCTGGAAAGAGATGGTTTTGGTCACGATTCTTTGGAAGCTGAACCAATTTGACCCAATTGCACATTGCACTAATGTAATTGTGTTTATCTACAAACTATAGCGTTATTCCAGTTTGTTGTCCAGACTTATGCCTAATAAGAGTACTCGATCAACTTTAAAATGCTATTTGTATGGACCCTATTTAGCCCGTCGATGTCAGAAATTGCGTGGACATGAGGCTACCTGCAGCCTCTTATATCCTCTGGGCTTGAGTAAGTAAATTGGTACCACTAGCAATTAGTAAATAAATTACTCCACAAACTACAATGCATCGGTGAGCATAAAAACCGTAACCGCGGATTTCACCCGCAACCGTCCGCAAAATTGCGGATTTGACCCAAACCGCAAGACGCATGGGCCGGACACGGGTGGGATTCTTAAATCCGCACATTTTAGCGGTTTGGGTGCGGTTGGGTTTTGAAAACCGCGGATTACCCGCACCGTAGGGTAGTCAGGGAATTTAGTAAAATTTTTAAGGATAATATGGGAATTCTGAGTATTATATATAAGCATCTTTATCAAACCTAATATCATATTTTTCTTTTGCGAGAGGAAGGGACATAACATTCGTTTTTCTACATCAGCTTCTTCAGTTCTTCTTCATTTCTTCTTCATTTGTTCAATCGACTAGTTTTAATTAGTACTTTTTAGTTTTAATTAGTACTTTCAGTGGGTGGACTTGGGATTCAATCGATTTCTTCTTCAGTATTAACTTTCAGTGGGTGGACTTGGGATTCAATCGATTTCTTCTTTAGGGATTCAATTCGACAGATGCCTTCAGCTAATACATGATACAGTCAGTTGAATTTGAATTGTCTCTAAACGTACTCTTGATAATCGGAAAGTAACTAAGTGATTCTTCTGCAGGTAAATGACCTTCCTACTTTTGGTGTCGGCCATTCTTTGGGATCTCTAATCCACCTTATGATTGGTTATTCCCTTCAACCATCTCCTGTTTCTATAGATCTTGAAGTTGCTGTTGTTGCTGATGGAAATAATTTCTCTTTTTTATGTTTCTTTGCTTCTTCTAATTTTATAATCCTTTTTTTTTCGATCAATTTTTCATACCGTTTATCGTTTAGAATTTGATGTTAAGATTTGCTTTGTTCTTTTGTTGTAGATCATGTTGTGATGGGTAATTATGCAAGGGGTTTTCGATAATAAAGTGTCGCTGTTGATTGAAGACAAGATGCAGATGGTGATTGTGGTATATGAGATGGGTAATTCTACAAGGGGTTTGAATGAATTCTAAGAGATGGGTTCGATCTGTAATTACAGGGAGGAGATTGGTTGATTAATTCTAGTTTCTATACTTTTTTATATATTTTTTTTAAATTCTAGTCGTCTGTAATTCTAGTTTCTATATTTATTTTTTTTGATTAAACCGCGGATAATCCGCAACCGGCCCGTACAATCCGCAGATCCGCAGAGGATAAATCCGCGGTTGATTGGGCCGGTCACGGTTCCATTTTCCAAATCCGCAACTTTGACGGTTTGGTTGCGGGTGACCCCTAATCCGCAACCGTCCGTCCGTTGCTCACCCCTATGCATCTTATTCTTAAGAAAAAAGGCTTCATTTAACAAACTGTTGCACACCCCAAAATAAATAAATTAGCAGCTAATTTTAGCCCTTTAATCAATTTCACCATTATAACCTTTTCATATCTTTCATCCGTGCCAACTGTGGTCGAAGCCGTTCCTATTCAGCTCAGAAGGACCAATTCTAGTCATATGAAATGTGAATATGTATGTCAGCAGTCAGTACGCGGGCTTGTATAGTTATGAATTTCTAAGGAGAGTATAGAATTAGAAATCTAGACAAAAACGACAAGAAGAGATAAAAGAGAAAGAAAGACAAGTACCGGGGATATTTTGTGAGAGTGAGATCATTGGATTTCATTTCCCGTCTTTCTTGGTTACAGAGAGGGGGCGTGCGTTGAGTGTCGTCAAAACTTCATCATGATTCATATATACTCTCCTCTCTCTATCATTCTAAATGGCGTGCAGTGGCAGGCACACTCCCGCATCATCTTCAGCATCATAATAATCACTCGAATATCTCTCTTCCAACAAAGATTTCATTCCCCCCGTCTAACTGGCCTAGTAGACTCAGGTCCACCGAGCCAACAATTATTTGGTGCTAATGATCGCTGTCGTATGCGTCAAAAATAATTACACTTTCTTACTACTCAAAATATAAATATAGCAAGGGCAAGAAAGGATCGATCCCACATAGAGGACTAGGTTGTCTCGTTGTTTCGGTTTCCTATATAAAATACCGGGGGTTTTCTGATTTTTATGCAAGTAATAAAAGTAAAAGCAAACAAATAAATAAACAAACAAATCAAGGTAGTGAGAATATTGGGTAAAGATTTCATCTTCAATTGTAAACAAGTATTGAATGTATGATTAGATTTCCTATTTAATCTCGCTATCATCAAAAGCCCTAGAATACCTTATTGCAAGAATACTCCGTAAATTTCTTAAGTCATCAACACACACATTAGAGCTGCGTATGTGAATTCTACCTAAAGAATAACCTAACGCCTTGCGCTAATTAAGTTCAATTCCTAGGAGCATTAAGTTTCAGAAATAGGCTAATCAATGCAACTATCACACATTGCGCATGACAATTCGGACAAAGGTTAAAGTCTACATATGATTACTAGAGTGTATCACTACAAACCGCAATCATATCATGCTACTCGTATTCAAGGTTATCGCTCGATGAAAACCCTAAAATAGCTATAGATATAGATGTATGTTCAATCAATTCTAGACTCAACCAAACAAACATTCAATCATATTGCAATACATCAATCATGCAATTATTATAATCAGTAGAAATCAAACGATAATATTGAGAGAAAACTAGCTCATAAAGATCAAAACTTGTTTTCAAAATCCAACTACATCTTTAACCAATAATAGAATTAAGTACTCATGTTAATGGAGTTCATAACAAAAAAGCATAAAAGAAAGCATCATGTTCTAAACCCTAGAAACCAAAAGTAGCAGCAGCCCCCTAATGGAGATATGAGATAAAAGATAGATAGGTTTAGAGAAAAAGTTCTATTTATATGCCTCTCCCAAAAGGATACCCAAAATTAGGACAAGTCTTCTCAAAACCCATCTCAAAATTGTCCACCAAGCCCATGTGTGAAAATAAGTCTCTGGGAAATTTGGGTCCAAAACTAGTTGCCGGAGTTGCTGACGTCATTGCCGGAATCCGGTCGCCGGAAAATTTCTCCGACCGTCTTTTTTATCAGGTACTATCACCAGGAAATTCTACACTTCCAGTAGCTCAACTTTGCTTTTCTGCAGTCTAAACATTCACAAAAACCATCCAACCCAACTTATCATTTCTTGCGAAAACGTACCCAAAAGCGCGCCATGTAGCTCACATATCCGGCCGCCAACTCTTCCATTCGACTCATACCCCTTTCATGATTCAGTGAAATATTATGATTCACGCTTTAACTTCCGCAATCCGACATCCCGGGCTATGCTCACCGGTCCACCAATTCTGCTCCGTTTTCGCACTGCGGCTGCACTTTCTTGAACCCTCTGAAATCACCACCAGCTATTCCTTGAACCCATTGCTTCCCTGCACTTCAGTTTGTTACCTCAAATCCATTCTCAACAACCAAGAATTCCAGCTCCTCTTCATCTCAGTCATACCACCTGCCATTTCAAGCACCTTCATCGTAGAATCCCATTCATAATCACTGCCACCACCCTTTCTTTTATAGCTTCTTTCCTGTAACTTTAAACACCTTGACCTAGCCACATCAACTGCATCACTCAACCAATTGCTGGTGAACCAGCACTGCAATCCTGCAACCCATTTGTTCTCTCGAACTCAACACTATCCCAGTTTCCAGGACAAACATTGCAGCAACTGCACTTTTATAATCATCAGCAACATATCACTTCACTGCAACTCAACCAACAGTCCTTTGTAAACAGCACTGCAGTCTCGATCCATCACAAAACCCTCATATGTCTTATCTGACAAACTCTGCCATCACCTATCCATCTTCATTCTATTGCAAAACCACCCAGCAACAAATCCATACAAAGACAGCTTTCAGTTCACTTGCACTCCATCTGGTTCAACCAACGTCAACTCCATCTTTCTCCTCCTTATGCACCACCAGCTGTGCATCACTAGCAACACAGAATCCAACAGATCACAACTAACTCCATCTGAGCTGTAATTCAACCCTTGCTCACCTGCACAACCTCAACTGCAGCTCAATATCAATCCATGAACATCATCTATTCCTCACAATTCAGCTGCTCAAATGCATCTCACTCTGTCCCCATTTTAGCACCACCAGGACCACTTTTGTTTCAACTCTGTTACAAGCCAACCACAAACAACACCATGCTCAAGTCCCAGAACCAAAAAACATTGCAACCTCACCTGCAAACGCTACATCCACCACCTACTGTGGATGCGAAAGATACATCCCACCAGCAGTTCTATTGTGGTCACCACCAGCGATACCCATTGCAACCTCACCTGCCAAATCTACATGCAGGTTCAGGTCCAATTCCATTTCACCCAGCAAACAATCAACCTTCAGTCCCATTATTTTGTACCACCACTTGCAGTTAACACAATCACCAACTTCTCATGGCAGTGACCACCATTTCTTCAGAACCTCCTTCTCAGATTCCAGCATCTCTGCTTCAAACTCAACAACAACCAAACAACACTAATCTGGCTGTAGCCATTCTCCTTGTAACCTAATAAGCATACATCTACATTCATGCACAGCCATAGTGGCAGCAAAGCATCACCTCTTCCGACTGCACATGGTTGCAAATCAAGCTATTCAGGCCTTTTCTCAAACATCTGGTGTGCGTTTTCAACACCCAAAACAATGGCAGCAGCTTCACTTCCTTGGCTGGTTTCTCACTTTATCAAAACTTCATTCCAGTGAAAACCCAACTCATAATTCATCACAGACTCTTCAAAACATCCTCAATATCCTCCATTGATACTTTCAATCCACGACTGCAGCTTTGTTTCTTCCCAGTCTTTACGACTTGTATTCAAACACGAACCCAAAACTCAGGAAAATATCCATGTTCTTCTCGACTTCAAAAACTCTCTTAACCCTCAGACAATCACTCATCAGCACTATGGTCTGAACCCTTGGTACACAGCTAGCCGGCAGGGAACTTGGTGCAACTGATAGTTGTGACAAGAAGAAATACAAACCCTCTTGTTTGTGCTCGACCTAGTTTAGTTGTAAACAAGGAAGAGGTGCCCCTTAGCGAATAGTAGTCTGTCATTAGAGAACTTGTTAGATGGTTGCCTCTTATCCTCGTCTGGGCTCCCAATAGTACTTTCTTAAGACGGACGATTTTGCCAATTTTGCACATATTTCTCCCTCTTTCGCTCCAATGACTCCAAAGCTCCTAATACACTCAAACTCACACATAAGATACATAATTCACACAAAAAATAGCAAAGAAAGCATAAACTCTACATAGAAAATACGGTGTATTCTACACCTATCAAATTCCCCCCACACTTAGACTTTGCTAGTCCTCGAGTAAATCAAACAAAACAATTATAGAACATACATACAACTCCGTCTCGTCGAGGCTACGGTCACTTTTAGCATAAATAACAAGCCTTTAAACCCCTAGGTGTCCCTAGTGGACGAGTTATAGTCTCGTGAAGGTTACAAGAGATCTACCTACAAAACCTATTTTTCCAACTCCGTCTATTTGTGACAAATCAATGAACAAATCCAAAATGACTACAGGAGGAGGTACCTTGCACAAATTCAGTTCATATATTAGTAAGTAAAGCTTTAATTAGATAGTCGAACAAGCCACAATACTTGGAAACTAACAAACCACAATCACAATGAAAAGATTAAGAAGATGGATAAAGATGTGGATGTTGGCGAATGTTCACAAGTGATCGATGTTTCCCATATCTGTCTGAAGGTCACTGCCAAGATGAACCTATGCATCCTATTGGATTGAGCTACTGGTTTGAATTCTACATCAACTCACTGGCATATACAAGGGAACCAGAAGTGACTTTATTCAACCAAAATACTTTCTTTTCTTTTTCACTTTTTTTTTCACCTTTTTTTTTTTTTACATCTTAGACAACATGATTAAATCTTTTGGATCCAAGCGCATGCTTCTTGTCAGCAAGTACGTGATATTTGCCTTGGATCCTGCATTCCACGCTTGTTTAGGCGACGGAGACAGGGACTACGCTTCACACATACTGCTATTCCCAAGTGTCATTTTATTCCGTTTGGTCTAATTGGTCGGTCTTTTTTTTTTTAGTAACTCAATCACTCTATTTCATCCTAGCAGTAATAACACGTCGATGTTTAGTGACCCACCAAAGCACTTAGAGAACAATAGATAAATATGGAAAAATAAAAATAGAACGTGATATGGTGATATTCCGAGATATGGTAACAACTATCATATTATTTGTGATTTCTGAGCTATGTTCGTCCCCTTTATAGTTAATTGGTTCCTCAACTCCTGCATTCAAAATGGTTCCATCCACTAATGGTGTCATCCTAAGGCACAAGTTTATAGATTTCGGGGTTCAAAAAGCACAATTTTTTTCTTGGTTTTCTATTTTTCTGATTTTATTTATTTTTTTAAAACAAGGGAAAAATAAAATAAAATAACAAGGCTAAAAACTTTATATGAGAATACTCCCCCACACTTAAACTTTACATTGTCCTCAATATAAAATTTAGTCATTCAAAGTAAAGTTCAAGATGGGAAATTCATACATGATATATATACACAATAAGAAAAGAAAATAAAATGCATGATAAAAACTCATTACTCCAACTCATAGATATTTCAGAACAATAGAGGATAAACACTAAGCAAACTATTTAGTTGGTATATAATCACAACTCAGCCAATATATACACCTCACCGCCAAGAAAAAATTCCATCTACTTAGAAAGGCTAGTGTTTATTCTAGATTGTTCAAAAATCTCTAAAAGTTGGAGTTTTGATATGCAAATATCCAAAATTAGAAAATAAAAATAAAAGACTTAAAATAAAAGAAAAAGATAGAGATAGATACACAAAACCAGTGGGTTTCCTCCCATTAGTGCTTGGTTTAAAGTCGTCATCCCGACATGCAAGTTGAATTCCCCATACACCAATAATCGGAAAAGTTGGGGATCCACCCATAGCACTTGTTTTGCAAAAACTAGCTTCACACAAATATTAGTACAAGAAAACAGAATTGAAGCTATTAACCGATAAAAGCTTCCCCCATACTTATTCTTGTCCACACTTGGAAGTGCATAAAGAATATAGGAGTCGGGTACTTCCACGGTTTCTTGTTCACAAACCTGCATAGTATGAGAATCAAGTGTCTCTAATGGAGGATATCGAGAAACAAAGTCATCTAACAATGTTTTCGAAGCACATATATTCAAACCAATAAGAGGTAAAGGAGAAGAAACAATATGCAAAGGGTTAGACAAACCTCGCACAATCTCTTGTAGCACGGAATCCTCTTCATCCTTGAAAAACTCAAGTGAACTATTCACCTCTTGTATATCATGGTCCTCTATCAAACCTTGCAACCATTCTTCATCCGTTTTTTCCTTAACCGGAGTCTCGACATAAACATCTTCATTACAATCATATGCAAGCTCAATTGGGTCTTCCACAATATTGGTCATAACGGTCACATTCTTAACACACTCCTCTTCATTAGACTCAAACCATGTTGCAAAATTCTGAAAAGCATTAGTTTCATCATACTCATTTACCTTTTGAATAGGTGCTTGATCATTATAAAGATCAAGAGTTGAGTCAACTACACTAACGTCATCAAATATCTCCAAAGGTTGGTCATTTTCAACATAATCATCATCGTCTTCATCTTCAGACTCACCATAATCAGAATCGTCGTCGGTTTCCCAACCTTTATCACGACGTCGTTTGAGTTCCATATGAATGGTCCTACTAATTTCATCGACAAGCTCTTCCGAGTATCCATCGTCTTCCAACTTGTATAATTTCTGCGCAAGTTTCCTGACGTTCACACGCTTACCACCATTAGCTACAATATGTTCTCTTTCCCATGACTCTTCCCTTGGAATGGGTGAATGATCATAACTACGATCCGGAGTTGGGTAAGAAGGCATATTCCAGAAATTGGTTTGTGCGACGTTCTCTCTATTACGGTCAAGTTGGTCTAGCCTTTGTTGCATATCTTGCAATCCATGCATAATCTGCATACAACTCGAATAAAGCCAATTAGAAGTAGAATTATCCCACCTAGGTGCTTGACTTACATACCCACTACAAGGTTGTTGTTGGTATGTATGAAAATCACCATAAGGTTCTCTAGGATATGCATCATAGCCAATAAATTGGTTTTGATTGCATCCCAAAGTTGGTGGGAAATTGTCATAGTGTTGAGGAGGTTGAAAGCCGTATCCCTTGTTCCAATATGCTCCTTCCATAGAATTGGTACCTGAAACAAGAGTTCTCAAAACTATATCAAAAACCAGAAAATAAGAAACAAAAAAAATAAGAAACAAAACTAAAAAAAAAAAAAATAAGAAACCAAAAACAAGTGAAAACCGTTGCCTCCCCCGGCAACGGCGCCAAAATTTGATCGCTGTCGTATGCGTCAAAAATAATTACACTTTCTTACTACTCAAAATATAAATATAGCAAGGGCAAGAAATGATCGATCCCACAGAGAGGACTAGGTTGTCTCGTTGTTTCGGTTTCCTATATAAAATACCGGGGGTTTTATGATTTTTATGCAAGTAATAAAAGCAAAAGCAAATAAAGAAATAAACAAACAAATCAAGGTAGTGAGAATATTGGGTAAAGATTTCATCTTCAATTGTAAATAAGTATTGAATGTATGATTAGAATTCCTATTTAATCTCGCTATCATCAAAAGCCCTAGAATACCTTATTGCAAGAATACTCCGTAAATTTCCTAAGTCATCAACACACACATTAGAGCTGCATATGTGAATTCTACCTAAAGAATAACCTAACGCCTTGCGCTAATTAATTTCAATTCCTAGGAGCATTAAGTTTCAGAAATAGGCTAATCAATGCAACTATCACACATTGTGCATGACAATTCGGACAAAGGTTAAAGTCTACATATGATTACTAGAGTGTATCACTACAAACCGCAATCATATCATGCTACTCGTATTCAAGGTTATCGCTTGATGAAAACCCTAAAATATCTATAGATATAGATGTATGTTCAATCAATTCTAGACTCAACTAAATAAACATTCAATCATATTGCAATACATCAATCATGCAATTATTATAATCAGTAGAAATCAAACGATAATATTGAGAGAAAACTAGCTCATAAAGATCAAAACTTGTTTTCAAAATCCAACTACATCTTTAACCAATAATAGAATTAAGTACTCATGTTAATGGAGTTCATAACAAAAAGCATAGAAGAAAGCATCATGTTCTAAACCCTAGAAACCAAAAGTAGCAGCAGCCCCCTAATGGAGATATGAGATAAAAGATAGATAGGTTTAGAGAAAAAGTTCTATTTATATGCCTCTCCCAAAAGGATACCCAAAATTAGGTCAAGTCTTCTCAAAACCCGTCTCAAAATTGTCCACCAATCCCATGTGTGAAAATAAGTCTCTGGAAAATTTGGGTCCAAAACTAGTCGCCGGAGTTGCTGACGTCATCGCCGGAAAATTTCTTCGGCCGTATTTTTCATCTGGTACTATCACCAGGAAATTCTACACTTCCAGTAGCTCAACTTTGCTTCTCTGCAGTCCAAACAATCACAAAAACCATCCAACCCAACTTATCATTTCTTGCGAAAACGTACCCAAAAGCGCGCCATGTAGCTCACATATCCGGCCGCCAACTCTTCCATTCGACTCATACCCCTTTCATGATTCAGTGAAATATTATGATTCACGCTTTAACTTTCGCAATCCGACATCCCGGGCTATGCTCACCGGTGCACCAATTCTGCTCCGTTTTCGCACTGCGGCTGCACTTTCTTGAACCCTCTGAAATCACCACCAGCTATTCCTTGAACCCATTGCTTCCCTGCACTTTAGTTTGTTACCTCAAATCCATTCTCAACAACCAATAATTCCAGCTCCTCTTCATCTCAGTCATACCACCTGCCATTTCAAGAACCTTCATCGTAGAATCCCATTCATAATCACTGCCACCACCCTTTATTCTGTAGCTTCTTTCCTGCAACTTCAAACACCTTGACCTAGCCACGAAAACTGCATCACTCAACCAATTGCTGGTGAACCAGCACTGCCATCCTGCAACCCATTTGTTCTCTCGAACTCAACATTATCCCAGTTTCCAGGTCAAACATTGCAGCAACTACACTTTTATAATCATCAACAACATATCACTTCACTGCAACTCAGCCAACAGTCCTTTGTAAACAGCACTGCAGTCTCGATCCATCACAAAACCCTCATATGTCTTATCTGACAAACTCTGCCATCACCTATCCATCTTCATTCCATTGCAAAACCACCCAGCAGCAAATCCATACAGCAGCTTCAGTTCACTTGCACTCCATCTGGTTCAACCAACGTCAACTCCATCTTTCTCCTCCTTATGCACCACCAGCTGTGCATCACTAGCAACACAGAATCCAACAGATCACAACTAACTCCATCTGAGCTGTAATTCAACCCTTGCTCACCTGCACAACCTCAACTGCAGCTCAATCTCAATCCATGAACATCATCTATTCCTCACAATTCAGCTGCTCAAATGCATCTCACTCTGTCCCCATTTTAGCACCACCAGGACCACTTTTGTTTCAACTCTGTTACAAGCCAACCACAAACAACACCATTCTCAAGTCCCAGAACCAAAAAACATTGCAACCTCACCTGCAAAAGCTACATCCACCACCTACTATGGATGCGAAAGATACATCCCACCAGCAGTTCTACTGTGGTCACCACCAGCTATACCCATTGCAACCTCACCTGCAAAAGCTACATGCAAGTTCAGCTCCAATTCCATTTCACCCAACAAACAATCAACCTTTAGTCCCATTACTTTGTACCACCACTTGCAGTTAACACAACCACCAACTTCTCATGGCAGTGACCACCATTTCTTCAGAACCTCCTTCTCAGATTCCAGTATCTATGATTCAAACTCAATAACAACCAAACAACACTAATCTTCCTGTATCCATTCTCCTTGTAACCTAATAAGCATACATCTACATTCATGCACATCCATAGTGGTAGCAAAGCATCACCTCTTCCGACTGCACATGGTTGCAAATCAAGCTATTCAGGCCTTTTCTCAAACATCTGGTGTGCATTTTCAACACCCAAAACAATGGCAGCAACTTCACTTCCTTGGCTGGTTTCTCTCTTGATCAAAACTTCATTCCAGTAAAAACCCAACTCATAATTCATCACAGACTCTTCAAAACATCCTCAGTATCCTCCATTGATACTTTCAATCCACGACTGCAGCTTTGTTTCTTCCCAGTCTTTACGACTTGTATTCAAACACGAACCCAAAACTCAGGAAAATCTCCATGTTATTCTCGACTTCAAAAACTCTCTTAACCCTCAGACAATCACTCATCAGCACTATGGTCTGAACCCTTGGTACACAGCTAGCCGGCAGGGAACTTGGTGCAACTGATAGTTGTGACAAGAAGAAATGCAAACCCTCTTGTTTGTGCTCGACCTAGTTTAGTTGTAAACAAGGAAGAGGTGCCCCTTAGCGAACAATAGTCTGTCATTAGAGAACCTGTTAGGTGGCTGCCTCTTATCCTCGTCTGGGCTCCCAATAGTATTTTCTTAAGACGGACGATTTTGCCAATTTTGCACATATTTCTCCCTCTTTCGCTCCAATGACTCCAAAGCTCCTAATACACTCAAACTCACACATAAAATACATAATTCACACGAAAAATAGCAAAGAAAGCATAAACTCTACATAGAAAATACGGTGTATTCTACACCTATCAGCTAACTTTAAATTTATTTTGTATATGTGGCATTTTTTGTACACAAATCACATTTCTCCCTTGTATTTAATCTTCTCAACCAATTAGTACATGCCGACTTTTGTGTACCAAACTCATATCTCTAAAACGAATTATACACGTACGTATGCCGTTCCGTATTACTGCCGTATCACGAACCGTTGACCGAATTCTTGACCGAATTCGACTTTTACAAATCCGTTTAATTCCCGTATGTATCCCATACCGTACGTATCCCGTATCCCGAATTTCTAACTAGGGATGGTACCATTGAAAATGGTTAGGAGATACCCGGTGGAGGCAGGTACCAGAATTGAGAGATTTGTAGTTTAGTCCAGTAAACCCGACCCGGTTTACTGGCTAGTCCAGCGGGAAAACACATTTACTAGTTAGTCCAAAAAAGTTTTGAAAAGAGTAAAATTACTCTAATAACCCTAACATATAAAATTTCATATATTAATGTATACTAGTAGTATGTAGTATAGTAGTTGTAACTAGTATGTAGTAATAACAAATGTAGTATTTAGTATACTAGTAGTAACTAGTATGTAGTAATAACATATGTAGTATGTAGTATACTAGTAGTAACTAGTATACTAGTAGTATACTAGTAGTAACTAGTACTAATAGTAATATGTTATGTATTGATACTACTACATATAGATATGTATTACGTTATATATTGACACTACATATTGATATGTAGTATATGTTGATATGTAGTATGTTATATATTGATACTACATATTGATATGTAGTACGTTATATATTGACACTACATATTGATATGTAGTACGTTATATATTGATATGTAGTATGTTTGATATGTAGTACGTTATATATTGATACTACATATTGATATGTAGTTAGTATGTTTGATATGTAGTACATTATATATTGATACTACATATTGATATGTAGTATGTTATGTATTGATACTACATATCAAAAAATTGTTATATATTGATACTACTAGTATACTATATTATACTAGTATACTAGTTACTAGTATAGTATACTAGTTACTACTAGTATAGTAAAGTAGTTACCTAATTTACGAGTAACAATAAGATATTTTTGTTACAACTAGTATAGTACATATTAATATGTAGTATCACCGTATTGATATTACTAGTATGTAGTAACATACTACTAGTAACATTTACATGTGTTGATACTAATTAGATCTGGAAGGGTGTTTTAGGCATTTAGAAAATACACTTTTTAATCTCCACGAAGTTTTTGGACTAGAGAGTAAATAATCTAGTCCAAAAACATGTTTTTGGACTAGGGAGTAAATGTTTTCCATGTGTGGACTAGCCATTAACTGGGTCATGAAAAAGTGGACTAAACAGTAATTTCTACACCAGAATTAGCAGTTGGACCCGTTTGAATGATCCGACGGTCAGGACCAGTTTTATTTTTTTGTCTTTCATAAAATGGTACCATCCTCATTTTTTTCTTTTTTTATAGAAAAATCTTAGGCCTAGAAAGGCACTTAAGACAGGTACATAGAGTTTGTGATGGTATTGGATGTACCACTCATCCTGCCAGCTTTGTTTTTACAAAAAAGGGCTGAATTGAAAGCTTCCATATTTTGAAGTCGATGGATGATGTTGAGGTTCAGTAAAACAAACAATTGAAAGCTTCTTGACAATTACTTCTTTCATAAGAACTAAGGTGAAATCTTCCTCTAACATCTTCATGGTAGATCATCTTGAAACAAATGAGAATCTCTATTGACCCAACAGATATTACTATGTTTGTGTGCTGCAATTCTTTAGCCCACTGGAAAGCTAGGTCTGCCCCTCCTGTTACTCCCCAAGCTCTAAAGTATCTTGGATGTCCTCTGGTAACTAGTTCCAACGATGTTTCCTGCAAAATCTGTCATAGTCAGAGCAGTATAATATAATAAGTTCTCAGGGTCTTGTAGGGTACACATTTTGATAATATTACCATACTCTGATGTTGCATTCAGATTATATGGAGTAATATTATGATGTATTGTTGGATCAATTTCCTCAGGTAACAGTGGGAAATTATTCATGATATGATCCTGCATATAATGTATTATATTATGGTTGCACAAATGTTGCTTAATACACAGAGATATAATTCCCGCATTAGGCTGTATTTTTCTGAAAATCAAGTCACATCTTGCTTTCCAGATATACCAACAAGTAGTAGCATAGATGTTGCAGTCATTACTGGTCATTCTAGTTTGAAACCAGGAATTCAGCCAGTCTATGAAAATGGTGTTGTTATCAAACTGAGTGTTATAAGAGCCAATAATTTCCTGCCAAACTAGAGTAGCAGCAGGACAGTTTAGGAACATGTGTGTCATGGTTTCTTTTTCCCCACTATTGCAAACAGTGAATGTAGGATTGATGTATTGAAGTATGCTAGCTATTTTGGCATTAGTAGGAAGAATCCCATGAGCATATTTCCAAATGAAGATTCTGATAACTGGAGCCACCTCCATGTTCTAGATAGCTTCCCAGTTCCCTATTGTTGTATCATTTCTATATAGGTTTCCAATTTTTGCCTTGTACAGAGCCTTGACAGAAAAGACTCATGTGTCATTTAGATTCCATATTATCTTGTCTTCTTCATGTGGGTGAGTCTGCAGGTTGATAATCACTGCAGCTTCATTGTTGCTGAAGTAAGCATAAACTTGAGTTTCATCCCAATTTCCATCTGGAAAAAGTAAAGACTCCACGGTTTCTATGTGTTGGGGACAGTTCTGAGGTTTATGCAATCTTGAAGTGGTATTGGGTATCCAAATATCTTCCCAAAGCTTGATCTTCCTCCCATTTCCAATTCTCCGGGAGCAGTGATGTTGGATGTTGTTTATGCCTTCTAGAATTCCTTTCCATATCCATGAGTCACCATCCTTTGATTTTGTATCCATGTTGAGAACATTTCTGCCCAAGATATACTTGGCATTCATGAGTTTATGCCATTATTTGAGGGTGAAAACGGTATCTGCTGATTTCGGTAATTTCAGGTGTGTGGGTGAGAAAAGAATTTAAACCCTAAACAATGTACTGCAAGGGAGTACTTTAGATTCGAAAGATAAATCTGTACAAGTCTGACCTAAACCAATAAATGGCCGTTCCAGACTTGCTTCGGTCACAAAGTGAAGGAAAATGGGTTGGTTTTTGGGAGGGAAGCAAGGAAAGTGATGAGACCAGAATAGTTGATTTCTGGAAGAGTAGTTGTTTTCTATAACTTGTATCAGAAAGTGTGAAGCCAACAAATGGAAAGCTAGCAAATGTTTTCTGAGCATTGTATTCTCCTAACTGAACTTGTTGTTCGGTGGAAATAGGTAAGACCTATTTATACAAGTCGATATGAAACGTACTCTGGTCTTTTTAAGGAATGGAAAAATGGGTGAGTAAATGGGAGGAGGTGATAACCGTTAACGTATGGAATTGATGTTCCATAAAAAAGAGCATTTCACCATTAACTCCTTGTATTTACTAACAGCCTCATCCTTATGACACTTCCTTATGACGGGCATAGTGTACGCCGCACGCTGTAAACCGCCAAACCAATACCCAAAGAGGATCCCCCAGTTTGTGATATGTGTTGATGTCTCGGATGTTTTTGTGGAAAATATGTAGAATATTGTTGTTGCCTGGCAAGTCGAGTTTAGGAGACTTGCTAGCTTGGTGACATTCGACGGTCGAGATTTTGCATCTTAAGACGAAAGGTAGCCATTGATCGTCGCATGCTTTTGTTTTAGTATCCGCATAGGGAAGGCCAGCATGGTGGCGCGACAAGGTTGGTATGCCGTTGTCATGGCATTCCTTGGCGCGGTTTGGCATGGCCAAATTAGGGTTCGGGCCAAAGGTTATCATCCGTTGTCTGGTAACCTTGGACGGCTAGGATTTTCTCATGGGATTGAAGGGCGACCGTTGATTGTCGCACGCCTTCGTTTTTGGTAGCCGCATAGGGAAGGCCAGAACGGCATGCCAACCTTGTCGCGGTTTGGCATGTCCAAACTAGGGTTTTGGGCCAAAGGTTACCATGCGTTGTCTGGTAACCTTGGACGGCTAGGATTTTCTCCTAGGATTAAAGGACGACCGTTGATTGTCGCACGCCTTCGTTTTGGTAGCCGCATAGGGAAGGCTAGCATGGTGGCGCGGCTAAGTCGGCATGCCATTGGCATGGAATGCCTTGGCACGGTTTGGTGTGGCCAAACTGGGGTTTCGGGTCAAAGGTTACCATGTGTTGTCTGGTAACCTTGGACGGCTAGGATTTCCTCATGTGATTGAATGGCGACCGTTTATTGTCGCACGCCTTCATTTTGGTAGCCGTATAGGGAAGGCCAGCATGGTGGCGCAACTAGGCATGGGTCCATGGCAAGGTGTGTTTGGCATGGCACGGTGGGGGCCAAGGGCTTGGCATGGACGGTTTGGCTTGGCATGGTGGGGCCAATGGATTAGCATGCCATGAGCGCATGGTGCGGCTAGCATGGATAGGGCCAAGGCAAGGTGCGGTTTGGCTTGGCATGGTGGGGCCAAGGGGTTGGCATGAACGGTTTGGCTTGGCATGGTGGGGCCAAGGGCTTGGACGGCTAAGATTTGCGTCTTAGATGGAAAGACGGCCGTTGATTGTTGCATGCCTTTGTTTTGATAGCCAGCGTTGTGCATGGCGTATTGGGATGGAAAGCATGGTTGGCTTGCTTTAGCGAGGAGATATGGATAGCATGGTTTTCCATTAGCACAGTGGTGCGGCTAGCATGGTTGGCATTCCTTGGCGCGGTAGGTGTGGCTGTCACGGCTTGCCATTGGCATAGGGGTGCGGCTAACATGGTTGGCATGCCTTGGAGCGGTAGGTATGTCCGACATGACTTTCCATTGGCACAGGGGTGCGGATAGCACGGTTGGTATACCTTGGCGTGGTAGGTGTGGGTGGAACGGCTAGCCATTGGCACAGGGGGTACAACTAGCATGGTTGGCATGCCTTGGCGTGGTGGGTGTGGCTGGCATGGCTTTCCATTGGCACAGGGGGTGTGGCTGGCATGGTTGGCATGCCTTGGCGTGGTAGGTGTGGTTGGCACAGCTTGCCATTGGCACAGGGGGTGCAACTAGCATGGTTGGCATACCTTGGCGTGGTGGGTGTGGCAGGCATGGCTTGCCATTGGCACAGGGGGTGTGGCTGGCATGGTTGGCATGCCTTGGCGTGGTAGGTGTGGTTGGCACAGCTTGTCATTGGTACAGGGGGTGCAACTAGCATGGTTGGCATACCTTGGCGTGGTGGGTGTGGCTGGCATGGCTTGCCATTGGCACAGGGGATGCGACTAGCATGGTTGGCATGCCTTGGCACTGTGGGTGTGGCTGCCATGGCTTGCCATTGGCACGGGGGTGCGGATAGCATGGTTAGCATGCCTTGGCGCGGTGTGTGTGGCTGGTATGGCTTGCCATTGGCACATGGGTGCAGCTAGCATGGTTGGAATGCCTTGGCGCGGTTGGCATGGCTTGCCATTGGCACAGGGGTGCGGCTAGCATGGTTGGCATGCCTTGGTGCGGTGGGTGTGGCTGGCATGGCTTTCCATTGGCACAGGGGATGCGGCTAGCATGGTTGGCATGCCTTGGCGCGGTGGGTGCGGCTGGCATGGATTACCATTGGTAGGTATGGCTGGCATGCCTTTCCATTGGCACAGGGGTGAAGCTAGCATGGTTGGCATGCCTTGGCACGGTGGGGGTGGCTGGCATGGATTGTCATTGGCACATGGGTGCGGCTAGCATGTTTGGCATTCCTTGGCGTGGTAGGTGTGGATGGCATGGCTTGCCATTGGCATAGAGGTGCGGCTAGCATGGTTGGCATGCCTTGGAGCGGTGGGTGTGGCTGGCATGGTTTTCTATTGGCACATGTGGCGTGGGAATTGGGGTTTTGGCCAATCGAAACCCTAATTAGTAATTAATAAAAAAAGGTATCCTGGTAATTTTCTCGCAGACATATTAAAGGGTTCAATAAATGCGTTTAAGGCCTGTGACGTAACTGTCTGACTAGGGTTTTATTATTTTACCCCTAAGTTAAAAACTACCCTCAACAACTATAATGAGTCTTTATCATGCTCAAGTCTCTAGCCAATTTTGGCTATCATAGAGCTGTTAAAGAGTTCCATATTCATGAATCCTAATCCCCCTAGCTCTTTTGGTTTGCACACTGAGTCCAAGCTTTAGGGTTACTAGCCATTTGTATTTTCTACATTTTTGCCCTATAAGAAATCTCTTTAGAGCTTGTTAATGTCTTTATAGGTTTTCTTAGGCACCTTGAAGCAATTCATTTGATAGATACATGCTGAAGATGTGACAGATTTGATGAGAACTTCCCTTCCAGCTGGGTTTAGAGGAGTGTTTTTCCAACCAAAGAGTCTCTGTTTCAATTTTTCCACTCCAGGATTGAGAATTTATTTTGCTTCTATGAGTGAAGAGAGGTGAGCCTAGATATTTATCATCCAACTGTAGAACTTGAACTCCCATAGAGCTACTGATTTGAGGGATGAGATTTGGATTGGTGTTTTTGCTGAAAAAGACTTCAGATTTGTTGAAATTTATTAGTTTCCCTGAGGTGCTTCCAAATATTTGAAGAATGTTTATAATATTTTGGGCTTCAGACAGATTGGCTTTGCAGAAAATCATACAGTCATCAGCAAATAGAAGATGGCTAATAAATGGTGCAGCTTTACAGATCTTGATACCAGTAATGATGCCCATTTCCTCAACATGAACAAAATTTCTTGAAAGAGATTCCATGCAGAATAGAAATAATATAAGGGGATATGGGGTCACCTTGCCTTAGCCCTATGGAGGTTTTGAAGAATTTATCAGGAGAGCCATTAATTAGGACAGCAGAGGTGGAGGTCGAAATGCACTGGAGGATTTTTTTTACAACATTGATCATCAAAGCCAATTTTCTTCATAATGGCCATTAGAAATGTCCAATCAACTCTGTCAAAAGATTTTGCCATATCTATTTTTATGCCCATGATATAAGAATCTCATTTTTTCCCTGTTTTTGATCTCATATTATGAATGATTTCATGAGCAATGGCTATGTTGTCAAAAAATTTCCTTCTAGGTATGAAAGCATATTGGTAAGGAGATATGATTTTGTTGAGGTAAGGTTTCATTCTCTGTGCTAATAATTTTGATATAATTTTGTAAGTGTATTTCAAAGACTGATAGGTCTGAAATGTCTAGGGGAGATTGGGTTGTCAGTTTTGGGTATGAGAGATATGAAAGTGGCATTTATTTCCTTAAGTAAGTGACCAGAAGAGAAAAAATGTTGAACCATTTTGACAATATCAGTGCCAATGAAATTCCAGTTGGTTTTGAAGAAGTTTGGTAGGAATCCATCTAGTCATGGAGCTTTATCATTGGCCATACTAATAAGATAGATTTAATTTCATAAGGTTCAGGCTTTCTGTTGAGCATAGTATTGTCAGCATAGGATATGGTTAAGGGAATGAGGTTGATGATTTCTGAAGATGGGTTTATGGTTTTAGAAGTTTCCATCTGAGAAAAATGATTTGTAAAATAGTTCTTGATTTCTTGATAATCAGTAATCCAGTTGTCTTCCTCATTATGAATTGAATCTATTTTGTTTCTTCTTGTTCTGCTCTTAGTAGCTCTATGGAAGTAACTTGTGTTATAATCTCCCTACGTGATAAGTTGATCTCTGCTCTTAGTTTTCCAGAACTTTTCTTCTATGTCTAGACAATTTTTGAGTTATTTTCTTGCATCAGCTAGGGCCTGACCTCTATCTTCTTTGAAGTAGTGTATGTGGAGACAATTTAAGTATTGCTTGCATTCATCAATATTGGTTTTGATGTTTCCATAAACTTCCTTGTTTTAAACTCTGATTTGTAGCTTTATGTCTTTAAGTTTTCTAGCAATACAGAAGGCACTTGAACCAGGAATTGCCTTTTCCAAGCAATTAGCTATAATTTTCCCGCATTTAGCATGATCTAACCAGGGACCAAAAAACTTGAATGGTATCTTACCATTTCTCCAATGAGGATTGGAATTTAGCAGAATGGGGTGATGGTCAGACCCAATGGCTAACATATTAGTGATGGTGGTGTTAGGATATATGGCTATCCAATCATTATTTTCTAGTCCTCAATCCAGTCTTTGTTTAGTAAGAGCGTGCCCCGTTCTTTTGTTTGACCAAGTAAAAAGGCAACCAGTAAAACCAAGATCAATTAAATCCAGATCAAGGATATTTTCATTGAATATAGAAGCTTCATTGGCATCCATTGGGTGAGTGCTAAAATTTTCAGTGTCATGGACAATAAAGTTAAGGTCCCCAATTACCAACCAAGGCAAGTTATTGGAAGCTGCAGTTTTATATATCAATTGCCAAGAGTTTAGATTATAAGAAGTGTCATAAGGGTTACCATAGTACCCTGTGAATAGCCAAGGAGGGATATTGGCAGTTACGATTATTGCATTGATATGATTCAGAGAGAAATCCTTAATTTCTAATGATACACTGCTTTTCCATATTAATGCTAATCCACCAGCAGTGCCACTTGCCCCTCCTGGGTTAACAGCCCAGAAATTGTTGACCCCTATTTCATGCATAGTTTTCTTAAACTTATCATGTTTTTGTTTTGTTTCAGATAAGAATATAATGTCAGGATTCAGTTTATTAAGAATAATTGAGATATCTCTTAGCATCCCTAGTTCCAAATCCTTGGCAATTCCATGCTAGAGTGGTACAGAATTTCCAAAAATAAGACATATTTGGATACTTGGAGATGAGTCTTCTAATGATATTATCAAGCATGATTTGATCAAGATATAAGAGATTATGAGATCTTAATGAATCGTAATTAGTTGAGTTGAGAAGGTGTACCATTTTTCCTATGGAGGAGATATCCAAAGTGCCATTAGCCATGAGGAAAGGAATGTTGCCCATCTGCTCTTGAGGAAGTTCAGTCAGATCTTTGAATCTTTTGACATTTGTCATTCCCATGCTGTTGAGAGATAGGTTATCTTCATTGGATATAAACTTATTTATTTTGGTATCTATGATGGGAGTGTTAGAATATTTTTGGGTATTTTTATCAAAATTATCAAATGAGTTTTCTTTTTTCTTGGCTTTCCATGCTTCCTTTTTCTTATTGATAGCTTCAACTTCCATGTTAGCTTTGATTTGAGCCAATGTAGGGAGGGTATTGAAAGGGAAAGGTTTTGGAGTGTTAGTGGCTGGAATTTTTTTTTCAGCAGCAACTTCCTCATCTTCAATTCTTGTTTCAGAGTTCTTATGGAGATTTGTTCTTGCAGCAGCTTTCCACTTTGGAAGTTTTTTCTTGTAAGATCCAACAATCTTTTTTGCTAGATCCAATCTTTTGTTTTTAATTTGACAAGCTAGGATATCAGGATGTGGAAAGTTTGAAATATCAGTAGGAGAAGACTGATCTCCAAAGATAATGGGATTGTTTAAAGTAGAAGCAATATTAGCTATTATCTTTTCAAGCTCCAATCTTTTAGCAGCCTTCATTTTTGCTTCAAACTCAGCAGCTGCATCTGCATCATCATATTGTCTATGAATGACATCCTTTCCAACTTGAACAATTTTTTGTTGGGGGATTATTGGTGGTGGGGCTGGTTGAGGAGTTGGTAAATGATGGTAATCAAGATTGTTTTAGTTTGGAGAGGAGGAACAGGGAGAGCCTGGGTGGTCAAGCACTCTGCAAACTTTGCAGAATTTGATGTCATTGAGAGCATACGCACATTCCAGCAAGTGGGAGAGAGTAGGAGTTTCAAAAGCTTATATCCCAAACTTGAGAGATCTAGTTACATTGATTGTAACTTTTACTTCTATATTTTTTTCAAATCTATCTCTACCATAAGGTTTTTTTGCATCTTGATATACACCAATTGGTTGGACTATATTTTTTATATCTGGAATGATATGAGTTGGAATTATCTTAACTAGGAGCCAGATCATGACTTTAGAGAAGAGTTCTTCATCAATTAGTTCAGGACCTTTAGCAGGGACTCCTACTAGAATTACCAGCTTGTCAAATACCCCTCTAGTGCCTCATTTCCTCAATGTTGAGTAGTCTTCTTCATGAGTGGTTCGGAGAATGTAAATATTTCTTCTTTTGTTCCAGACTTCAACCTCAATTTTGCTAATCATTTCCCTGTTTATATTTATAAAGTTACTGACTCTGGCTGTTTGAAAGCATATGTTGCTGCACAGTTTGCCAATAAAGCACCCTTTCCAATCATGAGGTTGTTTGGTTCTGATATTTTCTGAGTTGATGAACACTTTTGGGAACAAATCCTCGGGGATGGTTAATGCTGAATTCATCTTTTTCACTAGGTTATCAATGGAGTGTGGGTTTGAGTTTGAGAAAGAGGCCATGATACTGATAGTTTGGTACCAGATAAGAGAGGATGGATGAAGGTTATGTTCACTTGGAGAAAAGAAGGTAACAGAGATAGTACTGAGAGTGATATTGATAGGGCTAGCTTTAATTTGAAATTTGTTCACGGGTGTACTTTGAGACTTGTCGTGAGTGGAATAGGAAAAAGGTTTTGTATGAAGACTGTTGAAAATGTACTTGTATGTGTTGTAGTTTCTAATTATGTTGTTACATTAGTCGTGGTCTTCCGTGGCTAATGAAAGTTTGGATAGAGACCTGTTATCAAAGGAGAAGTTGTGTACTACAAAGTTAGAAGCTGGAAAAACATAGTTTGATGAGTGCATAATTACCAGTTTACTATGCTTTTCAACCTTATCATCTTCGGGTGTAAGGAGAGTGTAACCAATCTTTTGATTAAAACTTAAAAATTTGTTGGGCTGTCTCCTTGGGATTATGGCTTAGCTATGTGATTGCAATAAATTTTAGCCCAGACGTATTTCGAATTAGCCGATGTCTGAGTCCTTATCTGGAGAGTAAGCATCTGAGTTAGAACCGTGAGAGATAGGCATGTGGAATGCCAAGTTTCTTTGCATGTCAGCCATCTGCTAGTGCCCAATGTGGTTTTGTCCACCGGCTCATTTCCATCTATCAAGACCAACAGAAAATTAGTCAGATGAGAAATGCGTGTGGAAAATAGTTTTCTGCAGCATAGGTTTTTATAGCCTATGTGTGGGAGATTTTAAGCGACAAGAGTAAGAGAGAAAGGATTTTGAGGAAGAGGGAATAGATATTGGGAATCGTCGCAATTTATTGGCTAAACGATCGAAGCTTCAAGGATGAATCCCTTTATAAGAGCATTTTTAGGTTCTGGGAAGAGAATAATTTTTTTTTAACTGCAAGTCTTCCTTCTAAATTTTTTTTGAGAGATTCTCCATGGATGGAAATCAGGAAAATATCGATCGCAAGGGCAAACGTAAGTTGGTTGAAGTAGATATCAAACCCCGTATACATTGGTATCCTTATGAGCATTTGGTTAATCGTATGCCCTATGGAGTAGCTTTTACATAGGGATGTGAATCCCCCAATTTCAGAGAGAGTTTCGACAGGTATTTGAGAGACATGCAACATAACTTAGATGTAAAGATTGAAGAGTGTATGCGGAAAGACAGTCCACCAGGAGTTATTCTTGAGTTGTTTCTCGATTCCCCAGTTGAAAGATTGATTCAGTTCTTCAAACAACCCAAACCCTCTCCCATTCATTAAGATACAGGTAATCCCTTTCTCAGGCCTGATTTGAGTGTTGAACAGGGTGGATGTAGAATGTCTAGTGCTAAGCATACTAGTGTGAGTAGTTCTCCTGATTATAGAAGGACTGAAGAACCAAAGCCATCGGAAAAGCCAAAGAGACATGGGTCTGATGATGATGATTGGCTTTTGTACGCTTATCATCTAAAGTACAAACCCTTTAGAGTTCATGAGGGAGTTGCAATTGTTGCTAATCGGTTTTTGATTTCTGGGTTGGGTAGGATTGGTTTTCAGTCGATTACTCTTCCTGCTGCTGAACGATTCATGATTCGACAATTGGATGCACAGCCTTGGAAGGAGGAGGAGCCTATGCACTTTCCAGTTTGGATGCTCTCTGTCTGGCTACTGGTAAAATTGGGTGAGTTATTTTTGTCGGAGTCTCGCAACCCGCAACCTATCCAACCGCCGATCCAGAAACCGATCCAGAAGCCGATCCCATTCAGCCGATGAGTCCATCCAGTGATGTACCTGAGCAGACTGGGCCGGAGATGGACCATGAAGAGCAACATACAACTCCTCCAAGAAGCCAGATTCCAAGTATTACAACATTGCTCGGTCGAACTCGCATGCGTTGCTATATCAAGCATGTTTGTCAATCTTAGTGATTAAAACTATAAAGTCTTGATTTCTATTCTACTATAACTAAGGTCTCGGACTAGGATAGAAAGTTTGGTTGAGCTCAAAACCTCCATGTCAATCATCATACAAGACGAAGGACTACTTAAGGAACCAGTGGATCTTCATCGACTAAAAGGTTTGTGGACACTTGAACTTATCTATCACTCAAAAGTCTATATACTCTATCTCATGTGACATTTCAAGCTGAGTATATCTCCCTTATCTATTTATCTAAATGTGTGTTGGTAAAGCTTTCGCTTTAGCCGAATTCATCTTTTCCTAGTGAAGAAACTCATGTTATGTTTCAATCACTTTGGAAATTACTCTGACGAAAACTAGTTTGTGAATAACAACTATATGACGTCCTCTGAGAATGTTTCAATGATTGAAATGAGAGTTTAGACAATATAACCACTGGGGATATAAACATTGTTGTGGAAACACATATATGTATAAGTCCTTAGCACTTGAACCGAAGTTTGCGAACTTTGTTGATCAAGTGAAAACCGGAAATTGAGCCATGAACTCAGTCCGCGAACGTGCGTAGTTCTCGAACCCGAGAATTTCTGCTAGAGTTGTAGTTTGGTTTCAGTCCGTGAACTGACGGAAGTTCTCGAACCCGAGAATTTATGCTGGAGTTTGTGAACTCCAACCGGTTACTTGGGTTTGCGAACCCAGTCCGCGAACTTAAGTGGTTATGTCTAAAAACGATGTTCGTGAACTTATTTAAATTATCTAAGGAATGCAATTGAAAACCGTGGCTTTATAGTTCATGAATCGATTCGAGTGAATCACATCGTTTTTTCTTCAATTGTGTCTTGTGTAGTACATAAGATCTCATAGCAATTGAACAACTCTCTAACTAGTTCATTTGATTCATTTGGACTAGTTATGGAGAAGAAGAATATGGTTGATATGAAAGTTATCATTTTGCTAACCATTTGGTTGAATAATATTGAACCTACTATTGTACATGTTTGGGTACGGTTACACAAACCCAAAATCTTCAAGTACATGTGTGTATGGCAAGCTAGGTTTTCGAACTAACGGTTGATAGATATTAGCTTGTATCTAATCAGGTTTTCATCTAACGGTGAATATTGAATGCTTTGTTACTAAGCTAACATTGATTGCAAACCCTGATTTGAAAGACTATATAAGGGATAACTCTAGCAACTGGGAAATCTAATCCCCACACATTCTGTGTGATACTAGTTTGCTAAGCTAGAGTCTATTCTCCTTTAACCTTTGGATTTCTTCTTATAAAACCAGGTTAATGACTTAAAGAATTCATTGGGATTGTGAATCCAGATCGATACTATTTTTCTTGTAGTTTTGTGATCTGATCTTCTTGTTTATATCGTACGAGTACAATTGTAATAATTGGCTTGAGATTTCTATCTCAGATAGGCAAGATATAAAAGTAATCACAAACATTTTTGTCTCATCGTTTGTGATTCCACAATATCTTTTTTCGCTGCGTCGATTAAGACTATTGTGAGGTGATTGATAAACCTGAGTTGTTCTTCGGGAATATAAGTCTGGTTTCATTGATTGGTTCCTGTTTACCTTGATTTATCAAAAGATGGAACAAAACTCATAGGTTTATTCGTGGGAGATGAATTTATCTATCTTGTAGACTTTTCTGTGTGAGACAGATTTTTTTGATAAAGTCTTCGACTTTGGGTCGTAGAAACTCTTGGTTATGAGTGAGATCATCTATGGGAATCAAGTGCGCAAGTATCCTACAGAGATCAGAGGTGTAGGAGCATAACTGTACCTTGGATCAGTGTGAGATTGTTTGGGGTTAAACTACAGTCCAGACTGAAGTTAATTTGGAGTAGGCTAGTGTCTGTAACGGATTAATACAATGTATGTTTAATATGGCCTAGGTCCCGGGTTTTTTTTGTATTTGCGATTTCCTCGTTAACAAAATTCTGGTGTCTGTGTTATTTTTTTTCCGCATTATATTTTGTTATATAATTAAAATAATACAGGTTGTGCGTTATTCAATTAATTAAAATATACGACTTTATTGGTTGTTGATTTAAATTGATTGACACTTGGATATTGGTCTTTGGTACCATCCAAGTTATCTCTATTTGATTAGACTCGCGAATCACTTTTGCTTGAGTAAATAAAATTGAGAGATTGAGATAATAACTCCTTGAGTATTTTCTATTGATTGAGTCTAGTTGATTCTCTAGAAAATAACTCGGAGTTGTCCATACATATTTCTAATCGAAATATTGGGCGAAGTTGTTAGACCCCTACCTTTTCAATTGGTATCAGAGCAGGCAAACATGTTCAAGACCTTACAAGTCTGTGTTTATAGCGATCTGAATCTATAGACGACAAAGTCTCTTATAACGCTTCACCAGGATTAAAAAACAATGGTAGAAGAAATTCTGATAAACTAGTTATCCTTCAAAGGTTTAAACAAATCCAGATCAATTCTGATCTTATTGCAGAAATTGCAATCCTAAAGGATTTGAAACCCAATTTAAGTTCCTTAATGGATATGGGTAACTATAATAGTTCCTCTCTAAGGAACCATCAAATATCATATGATAAACAACGTATAAAGGTTGTGAAAACTGATGTGACTCAGAACTGTTCTACCAATCTTAAAGGTGTTAGTCTATGTTTGTTTTGTGATTCCTCTAATCACTTTCAACATAAGTGTGTATCTTTTCAAAAGAGTTTAAAAGTTTCAAGTGATCTTTATAAGAAAACTAAACAACTTCTTGCGTCTCTAAAAAGACATACAGAACTATTAGAAAACACCAAAAAGGACATCACTAATAGTATGGGAGCATTTGATTTAAAATCAACGTCACCTTTTCAATGGTTTATTGATAGTGGATGTAGCAGACATATGACATGTGATCTTACTTGGTTTGTTTCCGCAGAAGACTGTGAAGGAGGACCAATAATATTTGGAGATGGAAGATGTTGCTACAGAAGTAAGAAGGGAACGATCAAATTACCTGGTGTACCTGAAATTCATGACGTAGTCTACGTAAAAGGTATGACTGCAAATCTTCTTTCTATTAGTCAAATCTGTGACAAGGGACATCGAGTTGTCTTCAATACAAATGGATGTGACATTGTAGACAAAACTGGGAAAGTAACATTTCAAGGAACTCGTGGTAAAAACAACTGTTATCTTCTCGATACTCAGTTTAGAAATTATTGCAATTTGACTAAGGTGGAATCTACACATCTTTGGCATGAAATTTTTTGGTCACATCAATTATCGCCTTCTAACTAAGATCATTAACAAAGAACTTGTTAGAGGTGTTCCAAAAATCAATGCAAAGATTGAAGGTGTATGTGGTGCCTGTCAAAAGGGTAAACAAACAAAATTTCACCATAAATCATCCCGAGATATTCTCACCAAAGCCCCACTTGATTTAATTCATATGGATCTCTTCGGACCAATTCAACAACCCACTGTTGCTAGCAAGAAGTATGCTTTGGTTATGGTAGATGATTACACCAGATTCACTTGGGTTGCATTTCTATCTCATAAGAATGAAACCCTTGGAGAATTCAAGATTATTGTGAGTAGAATCTAGAACGAACAAGGTCGTAAACTAAAGAAAATTAGGAGCGACCGTGGAACTGAATTCAAGGACACTAAAGTGTTTGAATTTTTTGACGAACTGGGGATTACTCAAAAATATTCTCCACCCATTACTCCTCAAGCTAATGGAGTTGCCGAGAGAAAGAACGGGAATATTCAAGAGATGGACAGGGTAATGCTCCACAACAAAAATATACCTTTAAGATTTTGGGGAGAAGCTGTCTTTACAACATGTTACTTGATCAACCGTGTTTACTTACGATCTAAAACTCTCAACACTCCTTATGAGTTATGGTATGGTAGAAAACCCAACTTACACTATCTTAGAGTGTTTGAAAGTAAGTGCTACATACTAAAATATAGAGAGCACAAAGGGAAATTTGATACCAAAAGTGATGAAGGTATTTTCCTTGGCTATGATTCTGACAGTAGTAGGTTCCGAGTTTTTAATCTCAGAACATAGGTCATGATGGAATCTGATAATGTTATTATTGATGATATTAGTGATTTCTATCACGATAATTCTCCTACCGAGTTTCCTCCAACTGAGACAATTGAGAAAGTCAAAGAAAGACCGGAATCAGTTGAAGTCATTCCAACTGTTACTGATCATGATATTTCTAGTGACGAGGAGAAGGACACTGATCAAGCTTCCCCTGACGAACCAAATTTTTTTCCCCCTCTACGACACCTATGGGTTCAAAGGAATCATGATCCAAACAGTATTATTTGAGGAAGAGATTCTACAGCTAGAACAAGAGGACAACTTCAAAATATTTGCAATTTTGGTTGTTATATGTCTCTTGTAGAACCAAGAAATATTGATGAAGCTCTTAATGATCCCGCTTGGGTGAATGCTATGCATGAAGATTTAAATTAATTTCAAAGGCAAGACGTATGGGAACTCGTACCTTGTCCCTCCAATGTTAATGTTGTTGGTACCAAATGGATATTTAAGAACAAGTCTGATGAATTTGGCACAATTGTTAGAAACAAATCCAGGCTTGTCGCTCAAGGATACTCACAAATTGAAGGTATCGACTTTGATGAAACCTTTGCACCTGTGGCACACCTTGAGTCCATTAGGCTCTTATTAGCTCATGCTTGTTTTCTCAAAGTTAAACTTTTCCAGATGGATGTAAAATCTGCGTTCCTGAACGGGATTTTAAAAGAAGAAGTCTATGTTGCTCAACCAAAAGGGTTTGAAAACCGTGACTTTCCAGATCATATTCTCAAACTCAAAAAGGCTTTATATGGGTTAAAACAGGCACCTAGAGCCTGGTTTGAAAAATTTACCACTTCTCTTATTCAGAAAGGTTTCTTAAGAGGTGGAACTGATAAGACCTTATTTACAAAATGGATTGGGAAAAACGTTGTCATTGCTCAAGTATATGTAGATGAAATCATCTATGGATCAACTTCTGAGAAGATAGCAAAGGACTTTCAAGTTTCACTAGCTAGAGAATTTGAAATGAGCAATGTTGGTGAATTGAAATTCTTTCTAGGATTACAAATTCAACAACATAAGAATGGAATTTACTTATCCCAGGAAAAGTATGCAAGGGATCTTGTAACACGATTCGGCTTGGATTAGTCTTCTCCAAAATTGACACCTATGCCCAGTACTGGTAAATTACATAGAGATGAGAAAGGAGTAAAAGTATATCAAAAGTTGTATCGATCTATTATTGGAAGCCTTTTATATCTAACATCTAATAGACTTGATATTTCTTTTAGTGTTGGTTGTTGTGCTAGATTTCAGGCTGATCCAAAGGAATCTCATCTTGTAGATGAAAAAAGGATCATACGTTACGTCAATCACACTGTCGGGTATGGTCTATTCTACACTTTTGATACTAATACTGACCTTTCCGCTTATTCTGATGCTGATTGGGCAAGATGTGTAGAAGACAGAAAAAGTACATCAGGGGGTTTCTACTATGTAGGACTGAATCTTGTTGCTTGGTACAGTAATAAACAAAATTAACAATCCATGTCTACATGCGAAGCAGAGTATATTGCTGCTGGATCAAGCTGTACAAAACTTTTATGGATGAAATAAATGTTGGCAGACTATGGAGTTGATACTGGAATAATGAAGATCTTTTGTGATAACTCTAGCGCGATTCAAATCACTGAGAATCCTGTTGAGCACTCAAGAACAAAGCACATTTACATAAGGTACCATTTTATTTGAGATCTTTATGAAAATGGTATCATAAATATGGAATTTGTGCCTTACGAACAACAGTTGGCTGACATTCTCGCCAAGCCATTAGACACTGCCACTTTTTAGCACTTAAGGCAGTCTATTGGTGTTGTTTCGGTTCATTAGATATTTCAGTAACTCTTGCCCCTATGCTTATCTCGATCTTTTGGGCAATTGAGTTGGAACTCCAGTTGGTGTATACTTTGTTTGTATTTGATTCATCTATTCTTTTCTGTAAGTGTGAATAAATCATTATTTTCTCTTGAAATTAAGGTTTCTCTTGTTGTTCCTTTGGGAATGACATTTTATGGGGGAGAGTTCTTTTGAACTTGTGCTTAATTAACAAATCTTTGTGGGGAGTGCGGCTGTGGAATATTTTAGGGGTTGTCTTGCGTCTTTATAAACTCCTTGATGAATGCATTTAGCTTCGGCTTTATGATTGCATCTAAATAAGATGATATACATTTACCTTTGGTCATGAAATGTCTCTTACGGAAATTTCATTAGGATCCCGTTCTTGTACCTTTGCCAATTTTATTGACAAAAAGGGGGAGAATTAATTGTAGTTCACACTACAAATACATATGGTTTTCGGATCATTATGTAAGGGGGAGTGGTTTCCATGTGAGATGTAGTATTGACTAAGGGGAAGTGAAGTATCACCATAGTATTGTTGTTGAAGTTGTGATGCAATTAGACTTTGACGATGTGTAATAATACTATGACACTGTATAACAATGATTGAGAACCGATGCTTTTCTCATTGTTATAGCTACGGATTTTCAACAACGATGATGCTAAACTTACAACCTTTGGGATCATTAGACTACTTGGAAGTGACGAAGATTTCGAGTATTGTTGCAGATTAGGCATGTGGAATATGAGTTACAAAGTTTATTCATATATTTTTTGTATTCCATATGTATTAATAGTTTTGCCACTAAAATTGACAAAGGGGGAGATTGTTAGAGCATTGCTCGGTCGAACTCACATGCGTTTCTATCTCAAGCATGTTTGTCAATGTTAGTGATCAAAACTATAAAGTCTTGATTTCTAGTCTACTATAGCTAAGGTCTCGGACTAGGATAAAAAGTGTACTTGAGTTCAAGAACTCCATGGTAATCATCATACAAGACGAAGGACTACTTAAGGAACCAGTGGATCTTCATCGACTAAAAGGTATGTAGAGACTTGAACTTATCTATCAATCAAAAGTCTATCTACTCTATCTCCTATCTTGAGACAAAAGTCGTTTACTATATAGACTAAGAATATGCACATGTGATATTTCGAGCTGAGTATATCTCGCTTATCTATTTCTAGAAATATGTGTTGGTAAAGCTTTCGATTAATCCAAGTTCATCTTTACCTAGTGAAGAAAGTCATGTTATGTTTTAATCACTTTGGAAATTGCTCTGACGAAAAATAGTGTGTGAATAACAAGTATAATGACGTCCTCTGAGAATGTTTCAATGATTGAAATGAGAGTTTAGACTATATAACCATTGGGGGATATAAACAATATTGTGGCAATACATATATGTATAAGTCCTTAGCACTTGAACCGAAGCTTGCGAACTTTGTTAATCAAGTGAAACCGAAATGTGAGTTGTAAACTCAGTCCGCGAACTGGCGTAGTTCTCGAACCCGAGAATTTCTGCTGGAGTTAAAGCTCAGTTTTAGTCCGCGAACTCAGTACGCGAACTGATGGAAGTTCTCGAACCCGAGAATTTCTGCTGGAGTTTTTGAACTACCGGTTAACTTGAGTCCGCGAACTAATGCGGGTTATGTCTGAAAACGATGATTCGTGAACTTATCTTAATTAACTAAGGAATGCTTTTTCAAACCGTGGCTTTATAGTTCATGAATTGATTCGAGTGAATCACATTGCTTTTGATTCAATTGTGTCTTATGTAGTACACGAGATCTCACATCAATTGAATAACTCAACTAGTTCATTTGAGTCATTTGGACTAGTTATGGTGAAGAAGAATATGGTTGATATGAAAGTTATCATTTGGTTGACTAATATTGAACCAACCATTGTACACGTTTGGGTACGGTGACACAAACCCAAAATCGTCAAGTACATGTGTGTATGGCAAGCTAAGTTTTCGATCTAACGGTTGAGAAATATTAGCTTGTATCTAATCAGGTTTTCATCTAACGGTGAATATTGAATGCTTTGTTACTAAGCTAACATTGATTGCAAACCATGATTTGAAAGACTATATAAGGGAGAACTCTAGCAAATGGGAAATCTAATCCCCACACATTCTGTGTGATACTAGTTTGCTAAAATAGATTCGATTCTCCTTTAACCTTTGGTTTTCTTCTTCTAAAACCAGGTTAACGACTTAAAGACTTCATTGGGATTGTGAAGCCAGACCGATACTATTTTTCTTGTAGTTGTGTGATCTGATCTTGCTGTTTCTATCATATGAGTACAATTATAATAATTGGCTTGAGATTTCTATCTCCGATAGGCAAGATATACAAGTAGTCACAAACATCTTCGTCTCATTGTTTGTGACTCCACAATATTTTTTTTCGCTGCGTCGATTAAGACTATTGTGAGGTGATTAATAAAACTGAGCTGTTCTTCGGGAATATAAGTCTGGTTTTATTGATTGGTTCCTGTTCACCTTGATTTATCAAAAGACGGAACAAAACTCATAGGTTTATTCGTGGGAGACGAATTTATCTATCTTGTAGACTTTTATGTGTGAGATAATTTTGTTTGCTAAATTCTTCGACTTTGGGTCGTAGCAACTCTTGGTTGTGGGTGAGATCAGCTAAGGGAATCAAGTGCGCAATATCCTGCTGGTATCAGAGGCGTATGAGCATAACTGTACCTTGGATCAGTGTGAGATTGATTAAGGTTAAACTACAGTCTAGACCGAAGTTAATTTGGAGTAGGCTAGTGTCTGTAGCGGCTTAGTACAATGTATGTTTAATCTGGACTAGGTCTCGGGGTTTTTCTGCATTTGCAGTTTCCTCGTTAACAAAATTCTGGTGTCTGTGTTATTTCTTTTCCGCATTATATTTTTATATAATTGAAATAATACAGATTGTGCGTTGTTCAATCAATTAGAATATCCGAACTTATTGGTTGTTGATTTAAATTGATTGACACTTGGATATTGGTCTTTGGTACCATCCAAGTTATCTGTCTTTGATTAGACTCGCGAATCATATTTGCTTGAGTAAATCAAATCGAGAGATTGAGATAATCACTCCTTGAGTATTTACTATTGATTGAGTCTAGTTGATTCTCTTGAAAACAACTCGGAGTTGTCCATACAGATTGCTAATCGAAAAATTGGGTGTGGTTGTTAAACCCCCAGCTTTTTCACTAAGGCTAACCAGGCATTTGACCCAGAGTTAGACTCGTAGTGTTAGCCGAGGCACTCGGAGCCGAACTCAAAAAATGGTTTAGAAGGTAATTATGCTGATTCTCTTGCTTCCTATAATCAAGAATCATGTGAGGCAGTGTTTGATTTGGTTTTGGATAAGTTGGATAATTTGGGGAGAAATTTGGATTTTTTTGTTTTGGATTTTTTTGGTGAGTATTTTGGATAAGTTGGATAATTTGGATACTGGTATTGTTATGGATAATTGATGAATTTTTGTGTTTATATAATTTTTGAACGAGGTTTTTGTTGATTATGGATGTGTGGACATGAGTGGCTTTTTTGTTCAGAATTTTGAAATTGGTATCAATAGATAGAGAATCAGTAGGATTTTCTAAGATAGGCTTTGTTTGAAAATTAACTGATAAATCTTGAGTATGATTTTTCTCTAAATGTTGAGGATTGGTTGAGTTATTCAAAGAAGGGGTTTTAGAGACATATCGCTTCTCTGCTAGATGATTAAAATTATTCTGATTGTAATGTAGGATGTGAGGTCTCTTGATAGTGTTAGGTGATCTCATGATGGGGAGATGGTTTAGATGTTCCTTAAATTTATTTTTGGTATTAGCTATGTTTGAAAAGAGATAGTAGGGATTTATTTTAACAGTAGTTAGGTAACGGGTAGTATTGATTAATATGAAAGGTCTCATGTATCTAAAAGATTGGTTTTCCAAATTAATCTTGGAGAAGATGAGGGTTTGATTTATGGGATTTGTATTTTTTGTGATATTGGGGTTGCTTGGGATGCTATTTTTGCCTGTGATGATTGAGTGACCTATTATACCTGTAATACCTGTGATTCTCATGATTCAAGTGATTCCGGCGTTACCTGTGATTTGTGGTTTACCTTCCATGTAAGAGCTGAAGCAATTACAAATTCTGTGATTTCGATTACTGTGATTCTGATTGTGATTGTGATTGTGTTGTTGGTGATTATCCATGAAGAAAAAAACTAATTAGGAGAGAATGAAAGAAAAGATTATCATGGAAGCAATCAAGAAGGAAGAGAAAAAGAGAAGAAATTGAAAGACGGTAGGAATCCGGTTGAACAAGACCGTTGAGAGACTAGAGGACAAGGATAACAGATAAAAGCTAACTGATATTTGAGTTTTCAGGGAATAATTTATTTCAGTTATACGACTCATTCTCTCTCCAAAATTTTGAGGTATCTCCAGACACACGATGCAGACTGCAAAAGTCTGATACTTACTAAGTATGGTAAGAGTAAGGGTGCACACGGTACGGTTCGGATCGGTTCTTTCCGAGGCCGAGTACCTGTACCTCCCTAGCCTCGGTTCCAAAATTTTGGACCGGTACCTGTACCTTGTACCTCGGTTCAGTACTATTCGGTACACGGGCGGTACCAGGTACGGTTCCGGTACTATTAGGTACACGGGCGGTACCAGGTACGGTTCCGGTACTAGTCTCGGTTCCATTGGCGTGAGACTAATCATGAACCAGCCTCCTGAACTCTAACTCCATCACTTTCTGTTAGATTTCCATCACTTCCATTCGAGCTCTAAATCCATGAACCAGCCTCCTAAACTGACTCCATCACTTTCTGTTTTACTCGGCCAACTAATCATGCATACTTTCATCTCCGTCACTAACTCATCCCATCACAGTGATTGTCCATCACTGTCATAGATCGTCTCTCTATTTTTGATAGTGGCATTAAACTTAAACTCCTGCAACATATCTAGTTCTTCTTTCATCATCCATGTCGTCTCCGATCATCAGCACCAAACCCAAGCAACAACTATCACTGAACCAAGATCATCGTACGCGATCATCACAACATCTATATCTTCATCATACACAGAACCGAGAACTCCTCCATATATTTCACCGATAATAGCTATCACCATCATTCTCAGTTTTCTGTTTAGGAATGGCAGCAAGCCAACACTTTCCCTGAACTGGTCATGATATGAAAGTAAAGAAGACGATGGTAGCAAGCCAACACTCTCTTATTCACTCTACAAACTATTACTACTCGGTACAATCGGTCCAGGACGGTACGAGACTGGTATAGGACCGTGTACCTGTACCTCCCTAGCCTTGGTTCCTATTTTTGGGACCGGTACCTGTACCCCCTTCCTCGGTTCGGTACAAAAATAGGTACGGTTCTACCGGTTTCGGGACGGTCTGGGATTTCGTCTCGGTTCCTGTGCAGCTATAGGTAAGAGAGAGATTTCTTTCCATTGTACCTTGTCATTCCTTATATAGACTTTCTAAAAGTTACTCATTTTATGACATCATGCCATATATCCTAAACCTCCTTATTTACCACTAATGTCCTATATCCTCATTTTATGACATCATGCCACATGTCCTCAATTCCTTCCTTGTCCCATTTATCTCATGGATATTTCCTTATTGGACTTGGGTAAGTCCCCATGTCTATGTTGGGCTTGCCTGCCCATTAGGGCACTTAGTCCCGTTAAGGGATATTATTTTTCATGTATCAATATTAGTCCCTTGACTATTGGGTCGATTGTTAAATGACCCAGTAGTCATTATCGTCCTTAGATTTAAGCCCCTTTTCCTCGATGACAATCCGTTACTTTATTTTAATGCTTTCTCAAAGACCCAGCCACGGGTTGCCGCGTGTCACAGCATGCATCGGAAGTACGGGTGGTTATAGTGATTATTGATGACGCCATCTCTTCTATATATAAGTGACTTTATAGGTCGGCCATAGTTCTCACCTTTGTCTCTTGGATTACTCTTTCCGTCATAAATACCCCGCTTGGATGGCTCACCCTCTTCACGGTTACGTGTTAACCTTAGCACATATCCCCGCGCTAGCTAGGGCAGTGTTTGAAAGTCACGAATTGGCTTGGTTGTTGCTGGTGAGAACTGAGATCGAAGCGCTTCGCGGTCAAATATTAGTGAATAAAGATTCTATGCGCGCCAAGTTTGATGAACAATACACGGAAGGGGACTCTGCGTCTTCATGGTTATACTCTGACTCTGGCAGCCGTATCTGCACTCGTACCTTTTACCTATCTTCAGGATGAGTTGGCTTATCTGCTGGTGTTGAGGAAGGAAGTGGCTCTGCTGTGGACCCTAATTATGATGCTCCAAGACAAGGCGCGTAAGGAGTATGATGAACACGAAGATACTCTTTCACTAGTACGTGGGGCGCATGCTAAGGAAAAAATTATTCAAGATATCTACAAGTTGGTAAACGAGGATGATCAGGACCTAGCTATGGCCAACGTGCAGTGTGAAGAAGCGCGTCTGATGGTGGAGACTTTGGATGTGGTTATTTCCCATTGTCGTGCATTGATAGCTGGCTAGGTTGCGCGCCAATATGTGAGGGTTGATTATTTCTTTATTTCGTCGTCTTTGTTCGTGTTTTACTGCTACTTTTTATTCATGTATCTATTATGGGGCCTTATCCTTTTTATGTGTTTCTTTCAAATGTTTGATTCTCTTTATGTATATAATTTTCGCTTTTGGTGGTTTATTTGTTGTACGATTATTGATGTCGTTGGTGTTATCCATTGTGGGTGAGGATACTACTTTCCCTTTTTTAAGGAGCATTGCTTGACACTTTGGGCGGGTTGGTATAGGATGGTGGTAACGCGCCTACCCCTTTCCACCTTTTTTATTTATGTAGATTGTGGTGAGTATAATGCGCCTACTCCTTCTTTCTTTCTTTTTTGTGAAGGTTGAGTGGGGTGGGATAGGGCGTGGATGAAATGCACCTACTTCCCCCCCTTTTTAAATGTTAGGTAGGATGGGATAGGGCGCGGGTGAAACACGCCTACTCCCCCCTTCTTCTTTTAAATGAGTGGGGGCGGGATGGGGTAGAGCGTAGGTTAAACGCTCCTTCTCCCCCCTTATTCATTCATATGAGTGGGGCGGAATGGGATAGGGTGTATGTCTAACGAACCTTCCCCCTCCTTTCTTTTGTCAGCTGAGTGGAGTGGAATGGGATAAGGCCTGGGTTAAACGCGCCTATCCCCCTGTTATCACAGTTCAGTTTCCTGATGTATAAATATCTTAAAATATTTCCTTAAGTTGAGCCATAGTTACATTCCATTTATATAGGGAGCTTATACGGGTTTTGTGCGTCAGTATCAAATTTGAAACTGATATTTTGTTCTTAACCCATTCAGCAACAGGAGATGAGTGGGGCGAGATGGGATAAGACGTATGCTAAATGCGCCTTCTTCGCCATTTTTTTCCCCAGATAAGTGGGGGTGGGGGGGATGAGATAGGGCGTAGGTTAAACACACCTACTCGCCTTATCCCCCCATTTTTGTTTCAGATGAGTGGGGCGGTAGGGGTAGGGTGTAGGGTAAACGCGCCTGATCCCCCTCCTTCTTTTTTCAGATGAGTGGGGGGATGGGATATGGCATAGGTTAAACGCGCCTTCCCCCCATATCCTTTCAGATGAGTGGGGCGGGATGGGATATGTTGTGAATGACCAGAAAATTACGCCTGGAGCACCTGGGCGCGCATGCCATAACTTCCTTGATGCGCCATGATGATGCAACAATCCGGGTCTTTAAGCTAGGAAAATGCACATTCAATTGCCGTTGCAAGCATGATCAGGGAGCATGGTGCAACTAACTTAGCTTCCACGATGTTCCAAACTTACCCTTGTCCACTAAAGGGTGTAAGGCCATAAGGCCAAGGCCAATGCGTATTGCATGCATCACTGGTTTCTCTTACCAACTATGTGTAGCTTGATAGGTAGTATGAGCATCCACCTGTTGGCATGCAACAAGCCTCATCAAGTTTGGCATAATCATCTCTTGCATCGAGCTACCAAGATAGGTGATATGAGAGGCCAGAGTGTCATAATCATCTCACAAGTAGATGATATGAGCGACAAATTACTGGACCGGCAATGCTGCTGTTTGTGGATGAAAACTGTTTCTGCGAATTTTGGTAATTTTGGGTGTGTGGATGAGAAATGAATCTAAACCCTAAATAATGCACTGCATGGGAGTGTTTTTGATTCGAGAGATCAATATGTACAATCCTAGCCTAAACCAAGAAATGGCCATTCCAGGCTTGCTTCAGTCATAAAGTGAAGGAGAATGGTTGGTCTTAGGGAGGGAAGCGCAGAGATTATTGAGACCAAAATAGTTGATCCCGAAGATGTAGCTTGTTTTTATGACTTGTATCAGAAAGTGGAACTGGCTTGTAAAGTGGAAAAGATATCAGTTCTTGGTGATTTCTGGATACTATATTGTTGCCGACCAAAAAGCTTGTCGTTTGGTTGAAATAGGTGAAGCCTATTTATACAAGTCATATTGAAACATACCCTGGTCTCGTAGGAAGTGGAAACGATTGATTAGTGGAAGAAAATAGAGTAACGTGTAACCGTCAGTCATTATGCTTCCATGATGAAGGAGGTGAATTCGTTTACACCGTTATTTTTAACCACCACTAAGTTTCCTGATTCATGACACTTTCTTATAACGGGCGCATTGCACGCCGCATGCTGTAAACCGTCAGACCAATACCCTGATGAGCATCCCCCAGTTTGTGACATGTTTGATGTCTCGAGTGTTTTCGTGGAAAACATGTAGCACTTTGCTACTTGTGGCAAGTCAAAGTCAAGGGACTTACCGCAAGAAAATAACATGTGATGCTATTAGGCTTCGTTTTGGATGGTCACCTAAAACTTGCCACAAGTTTGTCAATTCAGTGGCAAACTTCGATGGATAAGATCACATCTCATGAAGGAGGGTAGCCGTTGATTATGGCTACCTTGTGTTGGCGCCTGATAATGGCGCATGGTCGTTTTGGTGTACGCCAGTGGTAATGTTTCATGGCTAGCATGGCTCGTACATGCCAGTAGCACGGTGGTGCAAGTGGCGCCTGGCGTAGCCATGGACACTATATTTAGGCGGCTGGTCGCCTAAAACTTTCCACAAGTCTGTCAGTTCGGTGGCGAACTTAGATAGCTGAGATTGTAATTTAGGAGAGAGGGTGGCCGTTGATTATGGACACATTCTGTTGGCACCTTTAACGGCTTAGCTGCGACGTAGTGGTATGCGCCTATGGCATGGTGGCATAGACGCGTTTGTGACGTTGTGGAATGGCCACGCCTATGGATTTGAGGCATGGCCAAGGCTATGATTTGGCGCCGTGGCCAAAGTTAGGGCTTGGCGGCATGGCCAAAGTTAGGATTTGGCATCGTGGCCATAATTAGGGCTTTGCGGCATGGCCAAGGTTAGGATTTGGAGCCATGGACAAAGCTATGGCTTGGAGGCATGGCCAAGGCTAGGATTTGGCATCGTGGTCAAAGTTAGGGCTTGACGGCATGGCCAAGGATAAAAAGTGATTCGTGGCATGTTATGGTCTATGGACAAAAATTAGGGTTTCGGCTTATGCTACTGAAGAAAAAGTCTTATTTCGATCATGAAACCCTAATTGGAGTTCGTTATGGCATTGGCTCCGAATAGAAAGTGGATTAGCACGTAGTGGCATCATTTATGGCGTATTGGCACATTTCTACGGCAGAGTGGTATGTTGGTATTGCGGTTAATACATTGTTATGCCAATTGTTTGTGGGTGAAAACTATTTCTGCGGATTTTGGTAATTTTGGGTGTGTGGATGAGAAACGAATCTAAACCCTAAACAATTCACTGCACGGTAGTGCTTTTGATTCGAGAGATCAATCTGTACAATCCTGGCCTAAACCAAGAAATGACCGTTTTAGGCTTGCTTCGGTCACAAAGTGAAGGAGAAGGGTTGGTCTTAGGGAGGGAAGCGCAGAGAGTGTTGAGACTAGAATAGTTGATTCTGAAGATGTGGCTTATTTTATGACTTGTATCATAAAGTGGATCTGACTTGGAAAATGGAAAAGCTATCAGTTCTTGGTGATTTTTGCATACTGTATTGTTGCTGACCAAAAAGCTTGTCGTTTGGTGAAAATAGGTGAAGCCTATTTATACAATTCATATTGAAACGTACCCTGGTCTCATAGGAAGTGGAAACGATTGAGTGGTGGAAGAAAATAGAGTAATGTGTAACCGTCAGTCATTATGCTTCCATGATGAAGGAAGTGAATTCGTTTACACCGTTACTTTTTACCACCACTAATTGTCCTGCTTCATGACACTTTCTTGTAACGGGCGCATTGCATGCCACATGCTGTAAACCGCCATACCAATACCCTGATGAGCATCCCCCAGTTTGTGACATGTTTGATGTCTCGAGTATTTTCGTGGAAAAATGTAACACTTTGCTACTTGTGGAAAGTCAAAGTCAAGGGACTTACCGCAGGAAAATAGCATGTGATGCTATTCGGTTTCGTTTTGGTTGGTCGCCTAAAATTTTCCACAAGTTTGTCATTTCAGTGGCGTACTTTGATGGATGAGATCACGTCTCATGAAGGAGGGTAGCCGTTGATTATGGCTACCTTGTGTTGGTGCCTGATAATGGTGCAGGGCTGTTTTGGTATACACCAGTGGTAATGTAGCATGGCTGGAATGGCTCGTGCATGCCAGTGGAACGGTAGTGCAAGTGGCTCCTGGCGTATCCATGTCCACTAGATTTAGGCGGCTAGTCACCTAAAACTTTCCACAAGTATGTCAGTTCGGTGGCGAACTTGGATGGATGAGATTCTAATCCAGGAGGGAGGGTGGCCGTTGATTATGGCCATATTATGTTGGCACCTGTTATCGACATAGACGCGACGTAGTTGTATGAGCCTATGGCATGGTGGCGTATCCGCGTCTGTGGCATTGCCACGCATGTGGCATTGAGGCATGGCCAGGGCTAGGATTTGGCGTCGTGGCCAAAGTTAGGGCTTAGCGGCATGGCCAAGGTTAAAATTTGGCGTCGTGGACAAAGTTAGGGCTTGGCGGGATGGCCAAGGTTAGGAATTGGCGCCATGGACAAAGTTAGGACTTGGAGGCATGGCCAAAGCTTGGATTTGGCATCGTGGCCAAAGTTAGGGCTTGGCAACATGGCCAAGGCTAAACAGTGATTCGTGGCATGTTGTGGACTATGGCCAAAAATCAGGGTTTCAGCTTATGCTACTGAAGCAAAAGTCTTATTTCGATCATGAAACCCTAATTAGAGTTCATTATGGCATTGACCCCTAATAGAAAGTGGATTAGCATGTAGTGACGTCATTTGTGGCGCATTGGCACATTGCTGCGGCAGAGTGGTATGTTGGCATACCAGTTAATACGTTGCTATGTCAAGGTGTGTTTGGATTGCTAGTTAGTATGGTTGCGTGGCAGGGTGCGTTTGGCTTTGTATGTATGGTGGCGAGTTTAGAGCGATTTGATTGGTCAAGAAAATGGTCCGGCCAAACATAAGGCGCGACCACCTCTCTAGTGCTCATGGCGCATTTTAAAGTGACTTGATCGGTTGGTAGAAGGAGAGGGGCCGGCCAAGCATGGGTTTGGATACACTTTTGGTGTGAGCGTGACAACGTTAGTACAACCTGATTGGTCGAGAGAGATGGGGCCAGCAAGCAACATGGGCTCGGCCTCATTTTAAATGTGTGTGGCGCATTTTGAGCAACCTGATTGGACGATGGAAAGGGAGACAACAATCGAGGTCGTGGACACCCTTCCAGTGCGCCGTGGCGGGTTTAAAGTGGCCTGATTGGTCGATGTAAAGGGGACGGTTGAGCAGCGTGGGTGTGGACAATTACAAGTGGTGTCGGCTGGCCTATGGCATGGCCACACCTCCCTTTGTTGCTGCACCCATTTCGCAGCTCCTTGTTTTATGATTTTGGGTAGGATTTTGCACCTACTAATCCATGGAGGATTAATCACCTAGTTTTCCTAGGATTAATTTCGACAAGCAAGGTCTGATATACTTCGCAAGGCGCAAAACCCTGACATTTACAAATTAGTCAGGATAATTAATTGAATTCTACATGTTGAAGCAAAGCTCTTTTTTTTAAGTTCATTATGAGAGAGCAACATCCATTCTGATTGAATACCTTATGAAAATACCTTATACTTGATACTTGGAAATTCGTGCAACTCTGCTGCAAGTGAACATAAATTTTCATGCCATATCAATATTAAGGGTTCAGCCGGGGAACATAGCACAGAAAACATTCTAAGAAACTTATTTTAAGTGAATATAGGCATGGTGCCAAAATTTACAGAATATCTGGGATAGTTGTTACATGCACCATTATGAGTAAATTTCATAAAAGAATATTGAGTTGCTTAATAAATATGCCAGTGAAGAGGTGGACACTTATGTCTCCGTTTCCTTTTAGAGTGACGTCACATCAGATGTAAGGTTTCACAATTTTAACCCTAAGCTAAAAACCACCATCAACATTAAGTCCCATGCTTAGCTCGGATGGCTCACCCTCTTCACGGTTACGTGTTAACCTTAGCACCTATCCCCGCGCTAGCTAGGGTAGTGTTTGAACGTCACGAATTGGCTTGGTTGTTGCTGGTGAAAACTGAGATCGAAGCGCTTTGCGGTCAAATATTGGTGAATAAAGATTCTATGCGCGCCAATTTTGATGAACAATACACGACAGGGGACTATGCGTCTTCATGGTTATACTCTGACTCTGGCATCCATATTTTCACTCGTGCCTTCGTCCTATCTTCAGGATGAGTTGTCTCGTCTGCTGGTGTTGAGGAAGGAAGTGTCTCTGCTGTGGACCCTAATGATGATGCACCAAGACAAGGCGCGTTAGGAGTATGATGAACACGAAGATACTCTTTCACTAGTACGTGGGGCGCATGCTAAGGACAAAATTATTCAAGATATCTACAAGTTAAAACGAGGCTGATCATGACCTAGCTATGGCCAATGTACAGTGTGAAGAAGTGCGTCTGATGGTGGAGACTTTGGATGTGGTTATTTTCCATTGTCGTGTATTGATAGCTGGCTAGGTTGCGCGCCAATATGTGAGGGTTGATTATTGCTTTATTTTGTCGTCTTTGTTCGTGTTTTACTGCTATTTTTTATCCATGTATCTATTATGGGGCCTTATCCTTTTTATGTGTTTCTTTCAAACGTTTGTTTCTATTTATGTATGTAATTTTCGCTTTTGGTGATTTATTTGTTGTACGATTATTGATGTCGTTGGTGTTATCCATTGTGGGTGAGGATACTACTTTCCCTTCTTTTAAGGAGCATTGCTTGACGCTTTGGGGAGGTTGGTATAAGATGGTGGTAACACGCCTACCCCTTCCAACCTTTTTTGTATAGATTGTGATGAGTATAATGCGCCTAATCCTTCTTTCTTTCTTTATTTTTTGTGAAGGTTGGGTGGGGTGGGATAGGGCGTGGATGAAACGCACCTACTCCCCCCCCTTTTGTAAATGTTAGGTAGGATGGGATAGGGCGTGGGTGAAACACGCCTACTCCCCCTTCTTCTTTTAAATGAGTGGGGGCGGGATGGGGTAGAGCGTTGGTTAAACGCTCCTTCTCCCCCCTTATTCGTTCAGATGAGTGGGGCGGAATGGGTTAGGGCGTATGTTAAACGAACCTTCCCCCCTCCTTTCTTTTGTCAGCTGAGTGGAGCGGAATGGGATAGGGCCTGGGTTAAACGTGCCTATCCCCCCTCCCCCCACTGCTTTTTTCAGATGAGTGGGGCGAGATGGGATAAGACGTATGCTAAATGCGCCTTCTCCACCATTTTGTTTCCCAGATAAGTGGGGGGGGGTGAGATAGGGCGTAGGTTAAACACGCCTTCTCCCCCCCCCCCCATTTTTGTTTCAGATGAGTGGGGAGGTAGGGGTAGGGCGTAGGGTAAATGTGCCTTCTCCCCCTCCTTCTTTTTTCAGATGAGTGGGGGGATGGGATATGGCGTAGGTTAAACGCGCCTTCCCCCTATCTTCTTTCAGATGAGTGGGGCGGGATTGGATAGGTTGTGAATGACCAGAAAATTACGCCTGGAGCGCCTGGGCGCACATGCCATAACTTCCTTGATGCGCCATGATGATGCTACAATCCGGGCCTTTAAGCTAGGAAAATGCACGTTCAATTGCCATTGCAAGCATGATCAGGGAGCATGGTGCAGCTAACTTAGCTTCCACGATGTTCCAAACTTACCCTTGTCTGTTAAAGGGTGTAAGACCATAAGGCCAAGGCCAATGCATATTGCATGCATCACTGGTTTCTCTTACCAACTATGTGTAGCTTGATAGGTAGTATGAGCATCCACCTGTTGGCATGCAACTAGCCTCATCAAGTTTGGAATAATCATCTCTTGCATCGAGCTACCAAGACAGGTGATATGAGAGTCCAAAGTGTTATAATCATCTCACAAGTAGATGATATGAGCGACAAAGTACTGGACCGGCAATGCTGCTGTTTGTGGATGAAAACGGTTTCTGCGGATTTTGGTAATTTTGGTTGTGTGGATGAGAAATGAATCTAAACCCTAAATAATGCACTGCAGGGAAGGCTTTTGATTCGAGAGATCAATCTGTACAATCCTAGCCTAAACCAAGAAATGGCCATTCCAGGATTGCTTCGGTCACAAAGTGAAGGAGAAGGGTTGGTCTTAGGGAGGGAAGCGCAGAGAGTATTGAGACCAAAATAGTTGATTCCGAAGATGTAGCTTTCTTTTATGACTTGTATCAGAAAGTGGAACTGGCTTGTAATGTGGAGAAGATATCAGTTCTTGGTGATTTCTGGATACTATATTGTTGCCGACCAAAAAGCTTGTTGTTTGGTTAAAATAGGTGAAGCCTATTTATACAAGTCATATTGAAACATACTCTGGTCTCATAGGAAGTGGAAACAATTGAGTGGTGGAAGAAAATAGAGTAACGTGTAACCTTCAGTCATTATGCTTCCATGATGAAGGAGGTGAATTTGTTTACACCGTTATTTTTTACCACCACTAAGTTTCCTGCTTTATGACACTTTCTTATAACGGACGTATTGCACACCGCACGCTGTAAACCGTCAGACCAATACCCTGATGAGCATCCCCCAGTTTGTGACATGTTTGATGTCTCGAGTGTTTTCGTGGAAAACATGTAGCACTTTGCTACTTGTGGCAAGTCAAAGTCAAGGGACTTACCGCAAGAAAATAACATGTGATGCTATTAGGCTTCGTTTTGGATGGTCGCCTAAAACTTGCCACAGGTTTGTCAGTTCAGTGGCGAACTTCGATGGATAAGATCGCATCTCATGAAGGAGGGTAGCCGTTGATTATGGCTACCTTGTGTTGGCGCCTAATAATGGTGCATGGGCGTTTTGGTGTACGCCATTGGTAATGTTGCATGGTTATCATGGATCGTACATGCCAGTAGCACGGTGGTGCAAGTGGTGCCTGGCGTAGCCATGGAAACTATATTTAGGCGGCTAGTCGCCTAAAACTTTCCACAAGTCTGTCAGTTCGGTGGCGAACTTAGATCGCTGAGATTATAATTCAGGAGAGAGGGTGGCCGTTGATTATGGCCATATTATATTGGAACCTTTAACGGCATAGCTGCGACGTAGTGGTATGCGCCTATGGCATGGTGGCATAGACGCGTCTGTGACGTTGTGGAATGGCCATGCCTGTGGCTTTGAGGCATGGCCAAGGCTATGATTTGGCGCCGTGGCCAAAGTTAGGGCTTAACGACATGGCCAAGGTTAGGATTTGGCGTCGTGGCCATAATTAGGGCTTTGCGGCATGGCCAAGGTTAGGATTTGGATCCATGGCCAAAGTTAGGGCTTGGAGGCATGGCCAAGGCTAGGATTTGGCATCGTGGCCAAAGTTAAAGCTTGGCGGCATGGCCAAGGCTAAAAAGTGATTCGTGGCATGTTGTGGTCTATGGACAAAAATTAGGGTTTCGGCTTATGCTACTGAAGCAAAAGTCTTATTTCGATCATGAAACCCTAATTGGAGTTTGTTATGGCATTGGATCTGTATAGAAAGTGGGTTAGCACGTAGTGGCATCATTTATGACGTATTGGCACATTGCTACGACAGAGTGGTATGTTGGTATTGCGGTTAATACGTTGTTGTGGCAAGGTGTGTTTGGCATGCCAGTTAGTATGGTGGTGTGGCAGGGTGCATTTGGATTTTTATGTATGGTGGTGATTTGGAGCGATTTGATTGGTCAAGAAAATAGGTCGTCCAAACATAAGGCATCTCTAGTGCTCATGGTGCATTTTAAAGTAACTTGATCGGTTGGTAGGAAGGAGAGGGGACGACCAAGCATGGGTGTGATTACACTTATGGTGTGAGCGTGGCGGATTTAGTGCAACCTGATTGATCGAGGGATATGGGGCCGACAAGCAACATGGGCCAGGCCTCATTCTAAATGCGTGTGGCGCATTTAGAGCGACCTGATTGGTCGATGGAAAGGGGCTGGTTGAGCAGCATGGATGTGGTCACTTGTAAGTGGCGTCGGCTGGCCTATCGCATGGCCATACCTCCCTTTGTTGCTGCTCCCATTCCACAGCTCCTTGTTTTATGATTTTGGGTAGGATTTTTCACTTACTAATCTATGGCGGATTAATCACCTAGTTTTCCTAGGCTTAATTTCGACAAGAAAAGTCTGATATACTGCGCAAGGCGCAAAGCCATGAATTTTGAAAATTAGTATGGGTAATTGATTGAATTCTACGTGTTGACGCAGAGCTCTTTTTTTTAAGTTCATTTACAGAGGGCAGTATGCTTTCTGATTGAATACCTTATGCAAAGACCTTATCCTTGATACTTGGAAATTCATGCTACTCTGCTGCGAGTAAACACAAATTGTCATGCCATATCAACATTAAGGGTTCAGCCGGGGAACATAGCACATCAAACATTCAAAGAAACTTATATTAAGTGAATATAGGCAAGGTGCCAAAATTTACATAATATCTGGGATTGTTTCTACATGCACCATTCTGGGTAAATTTCATAAGAGAATATTGAGTTTCTCAATAAATGTACCAGTGAAGAGGTGGACACTTATGTCTCCGTTTCCTTATAGAGTGACGTCACATCAGATGTAAGGTTTTACAATTTTAACCCTAAGCTAAAAACCACCATCAACATTAAGTCCCATGCTTAGATCGGAACAGTGAAATTGTTGCTGGGTAAACATGAAATGGTGACAGACAAGGATAAAATCAAAACGGAAAGTCATGAAATTATTGTCAGGAAGATTTGGCTAACCTTTGTCAGGGGACATGAAGAATCTGTGATCCTTGCATTGGCGATTTTTCTTAAATTCTGCTTGGCCATGGGGTGCTGGCATCAGCATTGCAGCTTTGGCTACTGATCGGCAGAGATGGCGCTGTAACTTGGTCCGCGGAACGGGCGCTGTCTGGCTAGGAAAGGTAGATGGCGTTATTGGCTTTGAATGATGGATGGCGCTGCTGGCTATGAAAGGATGAATGGCGCTGCTTTGGCTGGCTGTGGAGTAGGAAGATGGCACTGGCTATGTCATGGAATGGCAGGGGTGGTTGTTGACCTGGATGCCAAACCCTAATTATCCGTATATTCAAGTATCAAATCCAGCTGGTTTCGGAGCCTTGATACACGGCTAGTAAAAGGGTTCTCTTTCGTGGCTTCATCAATCTGCTCAATATAAGAGGTGATCTGGAACTTTTCGTTCATATAGATCACTATAGAATTGCGTACATCCTCTTCGCAGGTACCCTCCTCGGTTCTCTTCTCTTAGTTCTCTATTTTGTTTTCTTCATCATGTAAATTTACGATGTATATATAATGTATTATTTTTTTGTAGTGTGCAATGGGATCTTCCGGTGATGATCATACCTTTTACTCCTCGAAGAAATTTTTTGAAGTCGACAAACCCAGATTTTCTTCACATGAGGAGATATTAAACCAAATCAACTCTTTGTTCCATGCAGCTGGCCGGATTATACAAGGCATGTCTTTCACTCATCTACGCATCATGCGGGTGCGTGCTCAGGATTTCATAGCGTTGATGGACATATAAGAGAAATGGAGAAATGATGAAGCATCTCAGCAAGTCGGGAAATCTCAAGGTGATGAAGCTTCTCCACATCCCAATGCCAGGGCTAATCGATTCGCTTCTCGATTGAAATGACGGAGGACTGAGCCCAAGAAACTTCTGGGCGAGAGTCAATTTGATTACCATGTCCATAATGGCATCATAATCCTTGATTCTGATGTGGATGAACTGGAGCATCCTCAAGGGGTTGTTGGAAAAGTTCCGTAGAAAGACGTTGACGCGGTTCACGAGACTAGGGAAGCTTCTAGAGTGGGCGTCGAAACTGCTGCTGGGGGAGTTGAAGCGATTACTGAGGATTTTGTCAAGGTAGATGGTAAGGTGGTGGAAGTATATGTTGGAGTCGTTATCTAAATGGATCCTGAACGAGACACTGCTACTGAAACAACTTCTAGATGGTATGTTGAGGTTGTTGCTGAAAAGGCCTCTGGATGGAATATTGAAGCTGCTGCTGGAAAGGCTGCGGGATGGGATATTGAACCTGCTGCTGAAATGACTTCTGGATGGGATGTTTGCTGCCAGAGAGGGTGCTAGGGCAAGTGCTTGAAAAGGCTCTGATGGAGGCGTCATCGGTGTCTTGTCCTTGACAACTGGTTTTCATTTTGTTATTTCCTTCCACATAGAAAACAATCTTTTCGTAGATCGTAGATGTTTTTGATACTTCAATTTTTCTTTTTGTTCATGCGATTGAAGCCATGTTTCACCAAGTAGTATTCTTTCATTTATGCTGCTTTGATAATTTTACATCTTTGATTGAATGAATAAAATCTCCCGGAAGAGACCTAAAACCCCTTTTGCGAAAAACAAGTTCTTCCACCCTTCCAAAGCGATTCAACGGATGGGAAGCCATATCATATAAATAATGCAGGAATAATGCTAGTAAGCGTGTCTCATTTTCTCCATTTAGATACTCCCATGGGAACGCCTCGCATGCCGTTGGCAACAGTAACTCAAAAACAAGGAAAAACAGTAGCAATGATTAAGGATTTTGACCAACCTTTTATTGGATTTTCCCTTGCAAATTATACAGGATGCATGTGACATGCCACCTGGTTATGTAGAAGTGTGAGTCGTCATAAGCTAGGAAGCACATAGTGAGAAGTAGAGAATCCTCGTCGGGCAAAAGTCGAAGCCAGATGTTCTTGAAGGATGGTGTTCGTGCCGCCACTCGATGATCTTCTTCCATGCACATTCCCTTTCTTCAATATTTTTTTTTTGAATAAGATATTTCTTGTAGGGTTTGATTTTTTATGGTTTTTTAATTAATGGGTAATGACTTTGTAGGTTTGCGGGATACTTTTCCCTTGAGATTATTTAGGAAAACTTATTTTGAAAAGATGCTTTTGATTAAAATCGAAACCCTAATTATGAATGCAGGCAGTGCAATCATTTTGGAGAGATTGCAAATATTACAGGGAAAAGGGAAATTATTGAAGGAAATACTTAAAAGAAAAATGCTGGAGGAAAAGGTAGCACAACGTATTTGGTATTGAAGGGCTTGAGCCATCGCGAGTGAATTGTCACGCCATCTAGTTTGTCGGCATTGATGAGTTTGAAGTAACCACCCAAGATAACATCTGCCACCAGTTATGGCTTATCCTCCATTTCTTTAGGCGAATCAGGTTGAGCGGAAATCTTTACTGTTACATCTCCAACTTGAAACGCGGTCGCCTTGACTACCATATCACCAATTTGAAATGGGCTTTGGCATTGTGCAACCACTTGATTTTTGAGCTCATTATCTTTGACGGAGTCAGCTTCTAAATTTTTGACAAAGAACTTTAAAGGCCCAGCATCCCATTCACATCTCTTAATGACGCCCGGGTTGATAACTGGACCGAATCCCCATGTCTGACCGAGAGGAGAAATGATTGGGTTCAATAAGACTTACTTGCATTTGAAATCTTCGGATGAACATCGACATGGTTTCTCCAGGTAATTGAGTTACCTTGGTAAGTTGTTGATATGGGAACATGCGATCTTCAGGATTGGATGGCTCATTGGAAAAAAATTGGGGTATCGACACTGGCAGAGGGGATACTCCTAATTTCACTTTATTGCCATGTACCCATGAACGCCCCAGAATCATGTCGTAATCTGAGAGATCTTTGACAATGTGGAATTTTCCATGTGTTAGAGAATCTCCCACCTTAATTTCAAGGCCGATGTAGCCATATGCGTCCATTGCTTCTCCTTCCAAGTTTTTGACCATCATTGGGGAAAGAGTAGCCTCCTGATTCGAAATCCTCGCATCCCTCAGAGTCTTGATTATAATGATGTTGAAGTCAGAGGCCGCGTTGATTAATGTGCTATCAAACTCGGCGCCCCTCAGATAAATCGTGGTCAGCAGTCCCCAGTTGAATTTTCCAACACCGCTTCCTGAGAGAGCTTGGGGATTCTGATGTGGTTTCTTTAATAGGAAAAAGTTTCTTGCCCGACACAACGTGATTAAGGGCTGTGAATAAATCTTGACGATGTGCCTTGGAGAAATAGAGAATTTCGCATACATGCGGCATCATGGATTGCACGGTTTTGTGAACAGAGTCCCCGGAGAGTATGCAACTCCTAACTGGAAGAGGATCCCTGTGAACTCCCTCATTTCCTAGTTGAAGTTCCCCTTCCTCCACCTTTTCTTTGAAGATACGTTTTAATTTATTGCAGTCACTGGTCGGTTGATGGACAAACCTGTGGTAGTGGCAATACTCAGGGTTTTCCATTTCCTCTTCAGTTGATGGGCGCCTGATAGGAGGCAGTTTGATGGCGCCATCTTGGAGCCGCCTGATGCACAGGCATTGCGCGCTTGGATTGATGTTCTGCCGCTTGAGCCTTTCTTTTTCCTCTTTCACTTACCATGCTCACAGAGGGGCCAATATTATATTGTTTGTTGATGATACATCTATTTCCCCGAGTTTCGTGTGCTTCTTCAACCTTGGTTGGCCTGGTTCTTTCCAAAAATGCTGGTGTTGTTGTGTCCAACTATTTAGCAGCCTCATGAAGTTTAGAGAATATCTGGATTCGCAGATTCTCAAGTAAGGCATGGTAGATGGGAACCATGCCATTGATAAAAGAATCCACTAATTGTTGTTCGGTCACATTTTGGTTGTGATAATCCTGCGCTTGAATTCTGAATCTTTTGACATAATCATTTGGATGTTCATTATTTCATTGAAACATCCTTTCTAAATCTGAGAAGGTAATTTGCTTAGACACAAAAAAGTACTCTTTGTAGAAAGCCGTGACCATGTCACCCCAGTTGGATATGCTATTTGGTGCAATGATGTTGTACCACGTGTATGCTCTTCCGGTAAGTGACTTCGAAAACTCTTTCAGACGGAGAACATGATTGTATTCGTGCTTGCCCAAGATTCCAAAAATCGAGAGACATGTTCACGCGCATTACCAGTGTCGTCATACAAAGAGAATTGAAGAGAAGAGTATCCTCTCAGAAGATAAATTCTTTATACTTCAGGAGGATACGGGGGTTGACGTTGATGCATGTCCGTATAATCATTTTTGTCTCGGTTTCGAAGAAGTCGTTCCAAATCTTCTCGTGTGACAAAATTGGATGGTTGATTCCTCTCCGCTGGAGCTCCTGAACGAGCCCCTTCATCTACAAAGGCGCACCCTGCTGAGTTATCGGCTCTAGGAGTATTTAAGGTGTTCCTCGTTGGCTCTGGTTGGCATGATGAATGTGGTATATGATCCGTCAGTATCTTGAGGAAAATAAGCACTTCTTTTTGAGTCGAAGCCATGTCCGTCAGAGCTCTAGCGAGAACCTCCTGTCTTTCCATCAAATCACAATGGTAATGTGAGATCGACATCCTCTGGATCCCCCAGTTTCTCGTCCTGATGGTGGAGTAGCAGCGGTTCTGGTGATGGTTGGAGGTGTCATACTTGAAGAAACGTTGGGAGTGACGGCAGCGTCTCTGGTTCTGGTGATCGGTGGTGTAACACCTGAAGGAATATTTTCCGCACTGCTGGTATTGACAGGTGGCGTGTTAATGCCACTGGAAGGTACGTTAATACCGAGAGTAACTTCAGCCCTAGTATTTTCAGGGTTTGTTGCTGATCCGGATCTGAGTTCTACCATCTTGAGATCGGGATTGGAAAATGAAATTTGGAAATTAGAAATTGATATTGCAACCGAGAGATTGACCGCCCACTGTGGTCGCCAATTGTTTGTGGGTGAAAACTGTTTCTGCGGATTTTGGTAATTTTGGGTGTGTGGATGAGAAACGAATCTAAACCCTAAACAATGCACTGCACGGGAGTTCTTTTGATTCGAGAGATCAATATGTACAATCCTGGCCTAAACCAAGAAATGACTGTTCTAGGCTTGCTTCGGTCACAAAGTGAAGGAGAAGGGTTGGTCTTAGGGAGGGAAGCGCAGAGAGTGTTGAGACTAGAATAGTTGATTCTGAAGATGTGGCTTGTTTGTACGACTTGTATCATAAAGTGGATCTGGCTTGCAAAATGGAAAAGCTATCAGTTCTTGGTGATTTCTGCATACTGTATTGTTGCTGACCAAAAAGCTTGTAGTTTGATGAAAATAGGTGAAGCCTATTTATACAATTCATATTGAAACATACCCTGGTCTCATAGGAAGTGGAAATGATTGAGTGGTGGAATAAAATAGAGTAATGTGTAACCGTCAGTCATTATGCTTCCATGATGAAGGAAGTGAATTCGTTTACACCGTTACTTTTTACCACCACTAATTATCCTGCTTCATGACACTTTCTTGTAACGGGCGCATTGCATGCCACACGCTGTAAACCGCCATACCAATACCCTGATGAGCATCCCCCAGTTTGTGACATGTTTGATGTCTCGAGTATTTTCGTGGAAAACATGTAACACTTTGCTACTTGTGGAAAGTCAAAGTCATGGGACTTACCGCAGGAAAATAGCATGTGATGCTATTCGGTTTCGTTTTGGCTGGTCGCCTAAAATTTGCCACAAGTTTGTCATTTTGGTGGAGAACTTCGATGGATGGGATCGCGTCTCATGAAGGAGGGTAGCCGTTGATTATGGATACCTTGTGTTGGTGCCTGATAAAGGTACAGGGTTGTTTTGGTGTACGCCAGTGGTAATGTAGCATGGCTGGCATGGCTCGTGCATGCCAGTGGCACGGTGGTGCAAGTGGCGCCGGGCGTAGCCATGTCCACTAGATTTAGGCGGCTAGTCGCCTAAAACTTTCCACAAGTCTGTCATTTCGGTGGCGAACTTGGATGGATGAGATTCTAATCCAGGAGAGAGGGTGGCCGTTGATTATGGCCATATTATGTTGGCACCTGTTAACGGCATAGCCGCGACGTAGTTGTATGCGCCTATGGAATGGTGGCATAGACCTGTCTGTGGCATGGCCACGCATATAGCATTGAGGCATGGCCAAGGCTAGGATTTGGCGTCGTGGCCAGGGCTTGACGACATGGCCAAGGTTAAAATTTGGCATCGTGGACAAAGTTAGGGATTGGCGGGATGGCCAAGGTTAGGAATTGGCGCCTTGGACAAAGTTAGGACTTGGAGTCATGGTCAAGGCTAGGATTTGGCATCATGGCCAAGGTTAGGGCTTGGCAGCATGGCCAAGGCTAAACAGTGATTCGTGGCATGTTGTGGACTATGGCCAAAAATCATGGTTTCGGCTTATGTTACTGAAGCAAAAGTCATATTTCAGTCATGAAACCCTAATTGGAGTTCATTATGGCATTGACCCCGAATAGAAAGTGGATTAGCATGTAGTGACGTCATTTGTGGCGCATTGGCACATTGCTGCAGCAGAGTAGTATGTTGGCATACCGGTTAATACGTTGTTATGGCAAGGTGTGTTTTGCTTGCCAGTTAGTATGGTTGCGTTGCAGGGTGCGTTTGGATTTTTATGTATGGTGGCGAGTTTGGAGCGATTTGATTGGTCAAGAAAATGGGTCGGCCAAACATAAGGCGCGACCACCTCTCTAGTGCTCATGGCGCATTTTAAAGTGACTTGATCGGTTGGTAGAAGGAGAGGGGCCGGCCAAGCATGGGTGTGGCTACCCTTTTGGTGTGAGCGTGGCAATGTTAGTACAACCTGATTGGTCGAGGGAGATGGGTCCAGCAAGCAACATGGGCCCGGCCTCATTATAAATGTGTGTGGCGCATTTTAAGCGACCTGATTGGATGATGGAAAGGGAGACAACAATCGAGGTCGTGGACACCCTTCCATCGCGCCGTGGCGGGTTTAAAGTGGCCTGATTGGTCGATGGAAATGGGCCGGTTGAGCAGCATGGGTGTGGCCACTTACAAGTGGCGCCGGCTGGCCTATGGAATGGCCACACCTCCCTTTGTTGCTGCTCCCATTTCGCAGCTCCTTTTTTTTATGATTTTGGGTAGGATTTTGCACCTACTAATCCATGGCGGATTAATCACCTAGTTTGCCTAGGATTAATTTCGAAAAGCAAGGTCTGATATACTTTGCAAGGCGCAAAACCCTGACATTTGCAAATCAGTCAGGATAATTAATTGAATTCTACGTGTTGACGCAAAGTTTTTTTTTTTAAGTTCATTCTGAGAGAGCAACATGCTTTCTGATTGAATACCTTATGCAAATACCTTATCTTTGATACTTGGAAATTTGTGCAACTCTGCTGCGAGTGAACACAAATTTTCATGCCATATCAATATTAAGGGTTCAGCCGGGGAACATAGCATAGAAAGCATTCAAAGAAACTTATTTTAAGTGAATATAGGCAAGGTGCCAAAATTTACAGAATATCTGGGATAGTTGCTACATGCACCATTATGAGTAAATTTCATAAAATAATATTGAGTTGCTTAATAAATATGCCAGTGAAGAGGTGGACACTTATGGCTCCGTTTCCTTACAGAGTGACGTCACATCATATGTAAGGTTTTACAATTTTAATCCTAAGCTAAAAACCACCATCAACAACTGCAACTCATTACGGCTGCCTACGTACCCTTTCCTACTCCAAAAAGATCAAGCACATACCGTAGTTCATCCTCGAAGGGACAAGCAACTTAATCCAACTCGTTTGCAAGGCCGTAGCCAAGCAATAATGGTAATGTCCTAGCCCGTATTAGGCCGTTCCGTCAAAATACATCCAAGTGATGCATCTTTGGTCCATAATATGGCATAACGATCCCTAAGCATCAAATGCCCACTTCACGAGTCTACACAACTATAAATGAGCCTTAGGCATCATTTATATTCTTCCGGCTAAGCTATGAAGCTTACTTGGTGCATGGTCCACATATGCACCAGGCCGTGATGGCTGCACCTTACCACCCTGGTCAACTGCGACGTACAACCGTGATGGCTATACATTCAATTCTGGCTCACGGTCCAGTTATAATGTCCGGCCATGACGGTAGAACATTTCCTGAGCCAGGTCTCGTGAAGGGCCGTAATGGATGTATATTTCCAAGGCTATCTTACTTGGTGTATGGTCCATATATGCACCTTCAACCAAGTACCCCTACCTATATATGTTAATTTGACATTTTTACAACTTAAATTGGGGGACCAAAAATCATTCATCAACTCCCAATTTTACTATTCATGGTCGTTGCCATGTATTTCTGAATAACCGGCCAAGATGGTTGTTCACTACCAATGCCAACTCAGATGTCCAGCCGTGTTGGCTGTCCACTGCCAACCCTATATCCATCCATGTTGGCTGTCCACTGCCAACCCGATGTCCAGCCATGTTGGCTGAACATTGTCAACCCGATGACCAGCCATGTTAGCAGAACATTGTCAACGCATTGGCCAAGGTCCAATGTTCCTTTTCCTACGCAACGGAAGCTTTGGATAAAGCTTCATATCGGGCCATGGCGCACCTTTTAGCATGCGCCATGCTAAAAACATGGGGTGTTACAATATTCACCCCTTTAAAGAATTTCGTCCCCGAAATTCAAAACAAAACTATTGTGGAAAATCTCTTCGGTTTGGATTCCTGAGTAAAAGTCCCATACCAAATTCTCAGAAATCACGGGTTTCTTCAAGTTTTTCATGGAACATCAATTAGGACCTTCTGAGAAATTGTCCCATACCGCATACTCAAGAATTCAAAAAGAGTCCACAATGTTACCAAGAATCTGAATTGGCCAGTGCCATAAGGATATCTCAACAAGGTATCCCAAATGTAAATCCCATACTAAACACTCAGGAGTCCCTAAAGTTCACAAGGTTAGTGTCATTGAAATAATAAGATCTTAGCGTAGTCCTGTGTGGAACAGTATCCAGTTGTCCACCGTCCCTGACGGTCATCCAGGTTGCCACTCGTAAGTGGGATGCTAGCTGGGCCTGACAACGCACACCCTTGGCCAGTTGCCAACATGTGGGGATGATCAGTCCCATTGTCTACACACCATCCTAGATGGTCTTATGGATATCCACTCATAAGTGGGGTTCCACTTAGGCCATGCAAACTCACGGTACTTAAACAAGCTCAACTCGATTCGCAAAGTAACTGGTCTAGCAGTTACTATCTCTTTCCGCATAAAAGTTGGTCTACTCTCCAACTTTAAGTTTTTCATTAAGGAAAACACTCGATGACAAGCCATTCCCGAACAGTCCCTAGAGTAATATCGGAACTTTCTATAATACCAACTATGACGGACCGGAAGATTACGTCTGGAACGCCTGGGCGCACATGCCATAACTTCCCGATGCGCCATGATGATGCTATAATTCGGGCCTTTAAGCTAGGAAAATGCACGTTCAATTGCCCTTGTAAGCATTCTCTGGGAGGCTTCCACACTGTTCCAAACTTACCCTTGTCCGCTAAAGGGTGTAAGGCCATAAGGCCAAGGACAATGCATATTTCATGCATCACTGGATTCTCTTACCAACAAAGTGTATCTTGATAAGTAGTATGAGAATCCTCCTGTTGGCATGCAACTAGCCTCATCAAGTCTGGCCACAATCATCTCTTGCATCGAGCTACCGAGCTAGATGATATGAGAGGCCAGAGTGTCGCAATCATCTCACAATTAGATGATATGAGCGAAAAAGTGTTGGACCGGCAATGCTGCAACTTATTATGGCTGCCTACGTACCTTCCCTACTCTAAAGGGATCAAGCACAAACTGTAGTTCATCCTCGATGGGACAAGAAACTTAATCCAACTCTTTTGCAAGGCCGTGTACAAGCAATAATGGTAATTTCCTAGTTTGTATTAGGCCGTTCCGTCAGTATACATCCAAGTGATGCATATATGGTCCATAATATGGCATAACGATCCCTAAGAATTAAATGCCCTCTTCACGAGGCTACACAACTATAAATGAGCCTTAGGTATCATTTATATTCTTCCGGATAAGATATGAAGCTTGGTGCATGGTCCGCATATGCACCAGGCCATGATGCCTGCACCTTACCACCCTGGCCAACTGCGATGTACAACCGTGATGTCTGTACATTCAATTCTGGCTCATGGCCCAGTTCTAATGTCCGACCATGATGGTTGTATATTTCCTGAGCCTGGTCCCGTGAAGGGCCGTAATGGCTGTATATTTCCAACGCTATCTTACTTGGTGCATGGTCCGTATATGCACCTTCAACCAAGTACCCCTCCCTATATATGTTAATTTGACATTTTTACAACTTAAATTGGGGGACCAAAAATCATTCATCAACTCCCACTTTTATTATTCATGGTCGTTGCCATATATTTCTGAATAACCGACCAAGGTGGCTATTCACTACCAATGCCATATCTGATGTTCACCCATGTTGGTTGTTGTTTGAGGGTAAAAACTGGTTCTGCTATTTTTGGTAAATTTGGGTGTGTTGATCAAAAACAAATTCTAACCCTAAATAACGCACTACACGGGAGTGCTTTCATATTCGAGAGATCAATCTGTATGACTCTGGCCTAAACCAAGAAATGGCCGTTCCTGATTCAATTCAATCACAAAGTGAAGGACATGGGTTTGATCTTAGGGAGGGAAGCGAAGAAGGTGTTTGAGATCAGAATATTGAATTATGAAGGTTTGGCTATTTATGACTTGTATCAAAATGTGGAACTGGCTTGGGTAATGTAAGCTATCAGTTCTGGGTATTTTCTGGATACTGTGTTAACAACACTTGGTTCCCTTTGTCAAAATAGGTTGAAAACCTATTTATACAAGTCATTTAAGCGCAACCCTGATCTCGAAGGAAGTGGAGGAGGTTAAGTAGAGGAGTAGTGGGATCGTGTAAGAAGTGGTGATCTTCACGTGGTCACATCTTCGTCTACTACTCTCATCATTGTCAACCGTCCGTCCTTTCCTAACACGTTCTCATAATGGGTGCGTTGCACGCCGCACGATGTAACCCACCAGACCAATACCCCAGTAAGTATCCCCCAGTTTGTGACATGTTCGATGTCTTAAGTACGTGGGTCAAGTAGTAATACTTGCCGCAAATAATAGCATATGGTGATATTAGTTTAAATAACTAAGTTATTTATAAAGTCGATATTCATAAAATATCGTATGTGTTTGATGCATGTAAAGCATCACTTTTGAGCGAGCAGCTCAAAATTATCGATGTGCATAATGCATTTTTGTTTTAGATCTCGATTGAATAAGTCATGGATTGGGCGTCTTAAAAGAGGTAGCATGGCTGACCATCTTTGGGTGATCGTTTGAAGGTTGCATGGACGATCCATCACTTGGTCGATCGCTCCCTTTGAAAGGGAGGTGGTCGGTAATCACCATGATACTTTGTTGGTTTGCTGGAAATAAATCCACATCATTCAGCAAGTCTAGAAAAGTTGGATGGACGAGATTATACGTGGCAATTACATATTTCCGTTAATGCAATTTAGGGTTTAAAGGCCGTGGGGCCAACCCATCTTTGGGCAAGCTTTTAGAGGTATCGAGCCCTAGTTCGAATAGGCCGGTCGGCCATGTGTACAGGTGGGTCGATGGTGATCACACTGGTATCTTCGGGACTGCCTGAAATTAGATATATACAGCCCGTTTAGGCCGACGAAGATGGATGGTTATGATCAATTTGCGACGGTAGTATGTTGTCGTAAACCCCAATTAGGGTTTTGATACAACCACCTCCACCATAGTTCGATCAAGCAATTTGGCGTGCCATTGACTTCCCTTGGGCAAGTCGACCGAGTGGGGATAAAATTGGCCCGGTGGTGGACCCATGTGCACCCCCTTGATCATCTGAAACACGATCTAAGACGTCTAATTAGGATAGCTAAGTTGGACAGACATGATCGATTTGCGACAGTTGTAAACTGCCGCGACCCAAATTAGGGTTTTGAACACAGCGTGTTTGCTCAAGTTTGGGAAAATGGTTGAGCACTTTGTAGGCTTGCCACAGGCAAGTCGATTGACTAATGGGAAAGTTGGGCCGCCAATAAGCATGTCGGCACTTCCTTAATCAATTGTAAGAAGATCCAAGCCGTCCAACTAGGCTGGCGAAGTTGGACAGTCGTGATATTTCTGAGACCGTTTTGGACGGCCTAACTCATTGGAGCTATTCTTTAACAGCACGATCACCCATGTTTGGGGTTGACATTTGGTGGCATTGGAGTGTATTAAATGAAGTTCGACCGTTTAAGGCATTAGTGGGCCATCGGCGGTCAATATTATAATTGCCTAGTTCTGCTAGGAGTGGTCTAGGCTTGCTGAAACACGCAGCCAAATTGTGTGGCCGTGATCGTTTTTAAGACTGATATTAACATTCTAGGATTTTCTTAAGGAATTTAAGCGTGAGCGAGCTAACTTAAAAGCATGTCGATACGAAAATTTCTTTGTTAGAGAGTGACGTAGCCTGTGTGGGTATTTTCATGCAGATCTCAATACTGACACTTCGGTAGATTCATGCTACTCTGCTGAGAGTGAACATTTAATCGTTATGTCATGTCAATGATGAGAGTTCGGCTGGGAATATAGTACAGGAAAATACTATGCAAGTCATGCATTAATTAATAATGCTGGCAAAAAATAGAATTCACGGAATATTTGGGATTTCTATATATATTGAAATGCTCAATGGCTTTACCCCTTGCAAGGAAGCAGCGCATTAAATACATGTTTTACAATTTTATTCTTGAACTAAAAACCACCATCAATATTAAGTCCCCCGCTTAGCACGTAATGGTATTGCCATTGCGGGGTAAGCACTAGATGGTGCCAATAAAATAAATTCACAAAGAGAGTTTTAACGCATATTATCAGGATAGAGTTTGGATCATTTCTTGAGCAATATATATTCCCTTTTAGCGCACGTCAGTTGTCTTCAGATAAGTTAGTATCTATGTGATGGATCAGATTTTTTTTGCTCCCAACGGGTCGGGCTACGACCCGCTTGGCAAGATCCAACCTCCCGATACGCCACTCAGAAAGAAAACAGACTTCCAAATTTCGCTACCGCGCGTATATGGTTTCATAACTCGGGTCACCGAAGCAAACCAGTGATCTTCATCATTTTACTGTGAGGATACAATATCCCTTGCCAGAGTAGTCTGATACCAGCCACCGTTATCAAACAAACGGTCTTCCGGGTTGCCACCAGTAGATGGGGTGCCAATTAAGGCCTGACATGACGCGTCGTTATCAAACAAACGGTAATCAAATGCCAGGGTAGTCCGATACCAGCCACCGTTATCAAACAAACGGTCTTCCGGGTTGCCACACATAGGTGGGGTGCCATTTCTGTCCTGACAATTCACAGTAATTGGTCAAGATCAACGGATGATCTATCTCAGGTGATATGAACTACTCAAAGAGCCAGAAATCATCTCTAGATCGATGGTATGAACTGCCATCATATGCAACAACCATCCTTATCATATTGAACGAGTCACCTCGTGTGGTAGTAACCATTGCTTAACTCGCAAGCCCAGACAGATCATATAAATTACCTCCAATGATAATAATCATCTCGTTTCATGGGTTGTACAGTTATCAGATGGTATGAATTACCTTGGATGATAATAAATATCTCACTAGATATTATGAACAGCCAATGCTGCAACTACCTCTATCAAACATAATATAAACTGCCACGGTTGCAATCATCTCTCAATAGTCGGTATGAACTGCCAGGCAATAACTAACTCATTTCAAATGATATGAACAGCCTTGTGACATGTGCTGAACCGCATAGCGGCTGCATACGTACCCCTCTCCATTGCTCGAAGGGATCAAGCACGACCGTAGTTCGTCAAATAGATAATATGAACTACCCTTAGTAGCAATTATCTCTTCTTAGAAGCTGATATGAACTACTTGTTGAAGGTAGAAATCAACTCTTTTACTAGATAGTATGAACTACTTATTGTAGCAGTAACTATCTCTAATGTAGCAGTAAGTTAAATGATATAGACAGTATGAGTTGCATAGAAATAACTATCCCTAGCACATCTTAATGAACAAGATGTCAGCATATATCTGCACATGTACCTGCCACTAAAGATCAATAATAAACTAGACCTATGTTGTGTGTCTAACCCAAGCCATACATTCTTATCAATTACTTAATTACCAAACTAGATATACTTAACGATACAAATCAATGCAAGCAATTCACTATATTAGATTAGACTACTGTGCAAAAGCTACCAATAGACAAATAAGATTGCACAATCAACCATAAGCATATTCTGAATACCAGCAAATCCTAACCAAATTCTCCTACCTAGTTCAAGCTCATTCCGTTTCCTGCTACTTGTATCTTTTACTTCCAACCCATTCGATAGTTTCTAGTGTGATTAAAAATCTATAATCAAAGAGAACCAGAAAATCCCAAACATTGTTTTTTTCTTAATTGAAAAATGAGAATATGAATATTAGCAATCAAAATTGTCCACTTAAAGTAAGATAAATCACCACAAGATAAAATGTTGCCACTAAAAGTAAGAGGAAAAGTATTGTTCAGAAACAGTGATCATAATCAAATTTTCACAAGCTCACTACATTGGAGGCGAGTTCTTTACTCCGATTTCCTTCAAAGGCTTTAGTGGCTTCTTTTAGAATCCGTCACTCAAAGCCATTTCTATATTGTTAGCAAAACAAATGCTATCCAGGACTCGGCTACCGCTGGCTCGGCAAAAAATGAAGTAATAAAGTCCCATTTTCTAAGGACATATTTACAGTAAATTAATTTTTGAATGTGGCATGTTGAGGCTATGTAAAATAGGCTAAACAAATCACACCACTGCATTATGAATTAGTTACATAAAACTAAAGGAGTTCACCTTAATTTGACTACTTCACTTACTGCCCTGATTTGTCTTCACATATTGAAAGATAACTCTTTACTTTTTCTGTATCAAAACTTCTCACAGTAAGATCAGTGCATAATAAGTCAAGGAAACTACATAATGATCAGCACCACAAAAATTAGCAACCAACCATATATCTCCAACATTTCAGAACGCTAGCCAATAAATTATGCTTCAAGAGTAGTAAATTGCCATAGGCACAAGTTAAAACACTAAGTTTGAGTATGATGTGCATTACAAATAAAACTGCACAAATAGCATATTGTCTCATGCTTGTACATGCTACTGTATAGTCCAACCACTAGTCATTACCTCTGTTGAATATTCAACACTAACTTAGTCAAGTGTTCACACCTATCTAGATTAACCTAGAAATATCTAGGATGTCTAGAGTCAATGTCAGACAATTAACATGTGTAAAATGAGTGTTCTAGAGTTAGACAAATCAAATAAGAATACTAGATTGTCTAGTAGTTGGTTTGGTGGAAACCTCCATGGTAGGTAAGCCTCCATAGGCATAGTTGTTAGCCTCCATAGGCATACTTGTTAGCCTCCATAGGCATAGTTCTCTTCTTATTTTTGTAGCCTATAAATAGGCATGTTGTATTCATTTGTAAGTAAGGTAGCAAGAATCAATCAATACAAAGTTCAAGTTACAAAGTCCTTGCTTCCACCCTTCACTACTAGAGCTCTAGGAGCTCTATACGAGCAACACCACGATGCTCGTATATCTCCGAAAAATATTATCAAGGTTTCTAAGTTCTTGAAAAGAGTATAAATTTTAACTTGGTATCAGAGCTCCAAAAAATATTTCAATTTCTAACTTGGTATCAGAGCTCGTTCGATCCGAAATGGGCGTAAAAGTTTCCGCTACGAATTGATGGGTTTCAAAGCTTTCGAGTTGAGAAGATATGAAGTTTAAGAAGGAGAAGATGCAAACACCACTAAGAAGATTTCAACCATTCCAACTGTCAAAAAAAAAAAAAAAAAAAAAAAATCCTACCTTCACAGGAGCAAAAACGCCTCCATGTGGAAAAAGAAAAGTAGAGAAGAAAAAAAGAAATCACTTTTTGATAAGTGACCAGAAGACAAGTTTGAGGGAAGAGAGCAATAATTTTCCTCCTCAAATTGTTTACAAAATTATAAAGACAATTGTGGGAAGAGTGCACCAAGGATTGCCTCCACAATCGTTCAAGAGTTTTAGAAGTCGATATCATGAAAACGTCAACAACGAATGCCTCCATATATTGAGGGAAGAGAGCTTCAAATGATCGCCTCCTCATATTGTGGGAAGAGAGCCTCAATGAGACGACCTACTCGGTTTTGAGAGAAAAAAAAATGGCAAGAAAGCCATGTTTGTCACGACAACATCAAGTTTCTACTTGTGACACGAAGCCGGTGGACATGTATCCACTGGAAGAAGAAAAAACTACTGCTACTACAAGACAAAGCTTTTGTAATATCGACATTTCAAAAATGTTGAATTTGTAGAGGCTTGCACGCAGAAGTTAGGAGACATACTAAATGAGCAAGAAATACTAAAAGAGAAGAAATGGGGTCTCCATGAAGAAAAAAAAAATGGGGTCTCCATGAAAAAAAAAAACAAGATAAAAGAGAAGAAGAAAGGGTCACTTCCTAATAAGTGATCAGAGAAGGGTTTGAGGGTAAGAACAATAAGTGGTTGTTTCCTCAAATCGGGAAGAAAAAAAAAACAAAAAGAATATTGAGGGTAAGAGCAACAGATTGCTTCCTCAATTGTCGAAGAAAAGCATGGCATGTTTGTCACGAGATACTAAATCATACTCGTGATAAGAAGAAGAACAAAAAAAAAAAAAAAAAAAAAACGGCGGTACGTGGCGGCAAACATAAAGAGTTTACTGCGAGAGAAGCAAGCATGAGGAGATAAGAGACGCAAACGGAGATTGGGTGAATATCAAAAAAAAAAAAAAACAGAGCCATTACAAATTACGGGGGAGTGTTGGAATTACCTAATTTGTAATGTCCAAATGAAGTCTAAATGGGTTTACAGGTGTTTGTTTAAATACGTACAAACCAAAGTGTGACAATTATGTCATAGCGTGGCAAATCTGTTACGAATTCAGAAATGTGGCAAATCTGGATAAAGTGGCAAATTTGTAACATCAAATAACAAGAAGAAAAATAGTTAGAGCTTGTGGCAGAAGCTTGACGAAATGAAAGATTGTGAGAGAATCTGGATAACCAAAGAAGTGTTACAGTTTTCGAACAAAAGCGTGACTGGAACAAAGATGAATAGAAGAAGAAACAACAAAAAATGTTGTGAAGAAACGGAAGCAATCACCAAGTGGTGATGAGATAGAAAACAACAATAGTGGGTGAAAATCCTATGAGTTGTCTAAAGAGTACAAGAAGTATTTTACTGAAACGAAGAAGGACCGCAATGTCCCTAAACTACGATGGAACCCGTATGTTCTAAAACTACAAAGAGGACCGAAATGTCCCTAAACTACGAAGAGGACCATAATGTCCTTAAACTTCCGAAGAGGACCGAAACGTCCTTAAACTATGAAGAGGACCGAAACATCCTTAAACTATGAAGGGTACCGAAATGTCTACGATAAAGAGAAGTTGGAAAGTCGGTGTTGAGGGGGAGTGTTGAATATTCAACACCAACTTAGTCAAGTGTTCACACCTATCTAGATTAACCTAGAAATATCTAGGATGTCTAGAGTCAATGTTAGACAATTAACATGTGTAAAATGAGTGTTCTAGAGTTAGACAAATCAAATAAGAATACTAGATTGTCTAGTAGTTGGTTTGGTGGAAACCTCCATGGTAGGTAAGCCTCCATAGGCATAGTTGTTAGCCTCCATAGGCATAGTTCTCTTCTTCTTTTTGTAGCCTATAAATAGGCATGTTGTATTTATTTGTAAGTAAGGTAGCAAGAATCAATCAATACAAAGTTCAAGTTACAAAGTCCTTGCTTCCACCCTTCACTACTAGAGCTCTAGGATCTCTATACGAGCAACACTACGATGCTCGTATATCTCCGAAAAATATTATCAAGGTTTCTAAGTTCTTGAAAAGAGTATAAATTTTAACTTGGTATCAGAGCTCCAAAAAATATTTCAATTTCTAACTTTTATAGGCTACAAAAAGAAGAAGAGAACTATGCCTATGGAGGCTAACAACTATGCCTATGGAGGCTAACAACTATGCCTATGGAGGCTTACCTACCATGGAGGTTTCCACCAAACCAACTACTAGACAATCTAGTATTCTTATTTGATTTGTCTAACTCTAGAACACTCATTTTACACATGTTAATTGTCTAACATTGACTCTAGACATCCTAGATATTTCTAGGTTAATCTAGATAGGTGTGAACACTTGACTAAGTTGGTGTTGAATATTCAACACTCCCCCTCAACACCGACTTTCCAACTTCTCTTTATCGTAGACATTTCGGTCCCCTTCATAGTTTAAGGATGTTTCGGTCCTCTTCATAGTTTAAGGACGTTTCGGTCCTCTTCGGAAGTTTAAGGACATTATGGTCCTCTTCGTAGTTTAGGGACATTTCGGTCCTCTTTGTAGTTTTAGAACATATGGGTTCCATCGTAGTTTAGGGACATTGCGGTCCTTCTTCGTTTCAGTAAAATACTTCTTGTACTCTTTAGACAACTCATAAGATTTTCACCCACTTTTGTTGTTCTCTATCTCATCACCACTTGGTGATTGCTTCCGTTTCTTCACAACATTTTTTGTTGTTTCTTCTTCTATTCATCTTTGTTCCAGTCACGCTTTTGTACGAAAACTGTAACCCTTCTTTGGTTATCCAGATTCTCTCACAATCTTTCATTTCGTCAAGCTTCTGCCACAAGCTCTAACTATTTTTCTTCTTGTTATTTGATGTTATAAATTTGCCACTTTATCCAGATTTGCCACATCTCTGAATTCGTAACAGATTTGCCACGCTATGACATAATTGTCACACTTTGGTTTGTACGTATTTAAACAAACACCTGTAAACCCATTTAGACTTCATTTGGACATTACAAATTAGGTAATTCTAACAACCTCTAACAACTCAACAAGTCAACTAAAAGGGGTATGGTTACAACCTAATCATTAAACTCCACAATTATGATCATATAATAACAATTGTGATTCAAAACTCATTTTCAAGCAACCAAATAGTAACCAATCTTAAAAGTTGAATTATACAACTCATGCACGATACCCATGAGAATTATCCATCAAATCATAGCAATTCAATAATTCACTAGCGAGGTACTTGTAACAGATACGCCAGCCACAACTATATAGAATACAATCATAATGTTTCTAAATCCTCTAGGAGATAAAGTTATCCGATCATCTCAAAACTTTTACAGTAGACCTGCGACTCAAGGCATTACAACGTACTAAAAGATGGATACATTCTGACGGTCCATTATAAAATCATACACACCAAAAGTTTGTTGTTCGCATTACCAACCTGCAGAAGTCAGTCCCAAATCGGCTAAGATAATATAATAAACAAGATTTTTGTTATAGGGAAAGCTAAAATGTTTAAGGGGAAAGCTGACTTTCGGTCAAACGAAATTGACTAAGAATAACTCGGGTGAAAATAAAAAAATCTCTGTGTTCAATGATCTTCTTCCTCTCGCATATACGTTTTTTTCCTCTCGTGATGGAATCACCATCAAACTCCCCCACGAATTAATTGTTCTTCTTTTATCGTTGGATCCTTCTCGAATATAATAAAAACAAAGGTCACTTGAATACCGGTTTGGATTCAGATACAACTAAACCATTAGATTACTGGAATAAATATGTTTATGATATTGATTTGTAAAATCAATCACCATTAGTTTTATTCCCTATAAACTTGATTTGTAAAACAACTTTTTTTTTTACTATCATTGTTATTATGATCATGTATGGCACGCATATACATGGATAGTGTATAAAAATTGATGATTGACATAAGGATCTCTCGCTCTATAACATCCTTCGCACATTCATATGCATTCCTTTGGGTTTCTTTTTGGTACCCCTTTAGTTTCTGTCTGAATCCCATTTGAGGTTGTTTTAGCCTCTTTGAAGTAAATCAGTGATTTACTCAATCTAAAATAAGAACTTTCGAAAACAAGGAAAATTGAGTCGGGGAAAAAGATATTTATTACAGAGAATGCAAAAGAAAAAGTTGTGGCGGAAGATAAATTATATCAATCAGAGATGATTTAAAATCAATGGGAAACTAAAACATCAAGATTTTTTTTTGAAGTACCCAGACGGTAGATCATGAGTTCTTTAAGTTTTTTTATTTCTACCCTAATTGTCAATAATCAACTTCGTTTGACCGGAAGTCAGCTTTCCCCATAAACATTTTAGCTTTCCCTATAACAAAAATCATAAACAACATATCCAAATTTCAGCTATAATGGATAATCACATAATGAGAATCTTAATAATCACTGGAACTGTACAGGATTTTAGTCAGCAAAATGTAGTCACTTTTATCTCAAACTTAGGGATACCTACTGGGATCAGATCTTCTTCAAATGTTTACAGTAATTTCATTACACAACGAAGTATTATATATGAAAATTGCATTGCAATCGAACCACTGGATCACAAGATATCAATTAAATACGAACATGCATTTTAGGATTTATTACATTGTAAACAAGATATTAAACCACGAATTATTCATGAGAAATTCTAAAAACTATAATAATCAAATCAACATTTGAGTAATTGGAGATAATTAAGAGGTACCAAATTAAGAAAGTTATAGAAAAGATCATGAGTTATGTAAAAATAGATCCATACAATGCCTCATGAACCCTAAAATTTCAAATTCCCAAATCAAGGTTCAAAATATGAAATTAAGGTTTTTAGTTGAATACCCATTGTTCTAAAACAAAGAAACTTCAGTAATCTCAACTCATTTCCAGCAAACATCAACAAATTACCATTAGGTAAAATTGCAGTATGACTAGAAAAAAAAAGGAAAGAAGTTTCCCACCTTTCATGCAATCAACACCAAGACTAGCAGTACCGAATCTAAAGAATCAACACCTTTGATTTCTCTCACAAATAAATTAGGGTTCTTCCCAAGGGAGAATTTTAAGTAATCACCAGAAGTGAAAAGGAGAGACCCCTTCTCCATGAAAATAAAAGACTAGACTGCCTTTAAGCCATTCCAATTATTGACACACGTCCCATGATGTGGAGGGATGCATGTGGAGCTATTTTGGCACTCATACACATGCTTGAGGCTATCCAGCACCCTATAAAAGCCCTATCTTGTTACTTGGGCAGACTCATAGTGTTGAAAACACTCTAATCAAGGTTTATAGAATTATTAGAAGTAAAACACTTGTGATCCAAATGACAATGGGTTGAATTAAACTACAGAAAAAATTTGGAGTCTTACAATCTATTTAATCATTATCCGTATCTAGAGCCTTTATACGCGGAAAGCAGAGACTCCTCTTCTTCTCGGGATCTTGCTGGTTTATGAAATATAAAGAAGACGTTGAGACTTTCTTCCCATCGCAAAGTTTCTTTTTTTTTTTGCTCCAGGTATCGATCCATGTTCATCATGAGATCTGGTCTTTTGATTGATAATTTTTTATTTGTATACCAGTTGTTGATATAATCATAACGTCCACTCCTTTACTTCTCCAGAAAAGAGTTTTGAAGTCGACAAACCCGAGGCCAATGTGTTCGAGGAGGTGATGGCAAAAATTGGTTCTCCGTTTCGCGAAGCCGGTCGTTCTATACAGGTGTTTATAGGTGAAAATGGTTTCTATTGATTTTGGTAATTGCGGGTGTGAAAGTGAGAAACAATTTAAACCCTAAATAATGTACTGCAAGGGAGTAATTTAGATTCGAGAGATCAATCTGTACAAGTCCGGCCTAAACCAAGAAATGGCCATTTCAGAATTGCTTCGGTCACAAAGTGAAGGAGAAGGGTTGGTTTAGGAAGGGAAGCGAAGAGAGTGCTGAAGACAGAATAATTCTGGAAGAGTAGTACTTGACTTGTATCAGAAGGTGAAAGGTTTGATAAAGTTAGCAAGAGTTTCCTTTCTGAGTGTGGTATTTTCCCTGACCAAAAACTTGTGTCTCTGGTGGAAATATGTGAGTCTATTTATACAAGTCCAAAAAGAAACGTACTCTGGCCTCATAAGAAAAGAAAATGGATGAGTTAAATGGGAATAGGTGGTAATGCCTGGTATTGATGGAATTTGATGGAATTGATGTTCCATAATGAAAGGGCGTTTCACCGTTGCTTCCTGTATTTACTAACCGCCTTATTCTTATTACACTATCTTGAAACGGGCATTTGTGTATGCCGCACGATGTAGACCACCAAACCAAAACCCTAATGAGCATCCCCCAGTTTGTGTTGATGTCTCGAATGTTTTTGGAAAACATGTAGCATGTTGTTGTGGCTTGGAAAGTAAAGCTCGGGAAACTTGCTAGCCTGGTGACCTTCGACGGTCGAGATTTTGCATCTTGAGAGGAGGGGCAACCATTGATCGTTGCACGCCTTTGTTTTGGTAGCCGTGTAGTGAGGGCCACCGTGGTGGCACGGCTAGGTTGGCATGCCGTTGGCATGGCATGGTTTGGCATGGCCAAACTTAGGTTTTTGGGCCAAAGGTTACCATGTGTCGTCTGGTAACCTTGGATGTCTAGGATTTTCTCCTGGGTTTGAAGGGCAACCGTTGATTATTACACGCCTTTGTTTTCGTAGCCACGTACTGAGGGCCAACAGGGTGGCGCGTCTAGGTTAGGCTTGGCATGTGGGGCCAAGGGTTCGCCTTGTGCGTGGCTAGCTTTGGCTAGGTGCGATTTTGGCTTGGTATGTGGGGCCAAGGGTTTGCCATGGGCGTATGGCGTGGTTAGGGCCAAGGAAAGGGCGTTTGGCATTGCATGATGTGACTAACATGGCTAGGGCCAAGGCAAAGTGAGTTTGGCATGGCGCGGCTAGTTGGGATAGGTTTGGTTTGGCTTGGCATGTGGTGCCAAGGGTTTTCCATAGGCGCATGACGCGGCTAGCTTGGGCTAGGTGCGGTTTTGGCTTGGCATGTGGGGCCAAGGGTCTGCCATAGGCGCATGGTGTGGTTAGGGCCAAGGAAAGGGCGTTTAGGTTGGCATGATGTGACTAGCATGGATAGGGCCAATTCAAAGTGCGTTTGGAATGGCACGGCTAGCTTGGGCTAGGTTTGGTTTGGCTTGGCATGTGGGGCCAAGGGTTTACCATAGGCGCATGGCGCGTCTAGCTTGGGCTAGGTGCGGTTTTGAATTGGCATGCGGGGCCAAGGGTCTACCATAGGCGCATGGCGTGGCTAGGGCCAAGGCAAGGGCATTTGGCTTATCATGGTATGACTAGCATAGCTAGGGCCAAGGCAGAGTGCATTTGGCATGGCGCGGCTAGATTGGGATGGGTGCGGTTTTGGCTTGGCATGTGGGGCCAAGGGTTTGCCATAGGCGCATGGCGTGACTAGATTGGGCTAGGTGCGCGACCAAGCTAGGGTTTTGGGGGCAAATGTCATTTGGTAACCATAGACGTCCAGGATTTGCTCCTGGATTTGAAGGGCAACCGTTGATTATTGCACGCCTTCGTTTTGATAGCCGCGTAGTGAAGGCCAGTTTTGTGGCGCGGCATGGGGCCATGGCGAGGTGCATTTGGCATGGCGTGGTAGGAGTGGCTGGCATGATTTGTCATTGGCACGGAGGTGCGGCTATCATGGTTGGCATGCTTTCGCGCGGTCGGTGTGGCTGGCATGATTTGCCATTGGCACAGAGGTGCGGATAGCATGGTTGGCATGCTTTGGCTCGGTCGGTATGGCTGGCATGATTTTCCATTGGCACAAAGGTGCGGCTAGCATGTTTGGCATGCTTTGGATCGGTCGGTATGGCTGGCATGAATTTCCATTGGCACAGAGGTGCGGGTAGCATGGTTGGCATGCTTTGTTGTGGTTGGTGTGGATGGCATGATTTACCATTGGAACAGAGGTGTGGCTAGCATGGTTGGCATGCTTTGGTGCGGTCAGTGTGGCTAGCATGATTTGTCATTGGCACAGAGGTGCGGCTAGCATGGTTGGCATGCTTTAGCGCGGTTGGTGTGGCTGGCATGATTTGCCATTGGAACAGAGGTGCGGCTAGCATGGTTGGCATGCTTTGGAACTGTCGGTGTGGCTGGCATGATTTGTCATTGGCATAGATGTGTGGATAGCATGGTTGGCATGCCTTGGCGCAGTCGGTGTGGATGGCATGATTTGACATTGGCACAGAGGTGCGGCTAGCATGGTTGGCATGCTTTGGCGCTGTCGGTGTGGCTGACATGATTTTCCATTGGCACAGAGGTGCGGCTATCATGGTTGGCATGCTTTCGTGCGGTCGATGTGGCTGGCATGATTTTCCATTGGCATAGAGGTGCGGCTAGCATGGTTGGCATGCTTTGGCGCGATCGGTCTGGCTGCCATGATTTGTCATTGGCACAGAGGTGCGGCTAGCATGGTTGGCATGCCTTGGCGCGGTCGGTGTGTCTGGCATGATTTTCCATTGGAACAGAGGTGCGGCTAGCATGGTTGGCATGCTTTGGCGCGGTCGGTGTGGCTAACATGATTTTCCATTGGCATAGAGGTGCGGCTAGCATGGTTGGCATGCTTTGGCGCGGTCGGTGTGGCTGGCATGATTTGCCATTGGTACAGAGGTGCGACTAGCATGGTTAGCATGCATTGGCACGGTGGGTATGTCTGGTATGATTTTCCATTGGCACAGAGGTGCGGCTAGCATGGTTGGCATGCTTTGGCGCGGTCGATGTGGATGTCATGATTTGCCATTGGCATAGAGGTGCGGATAGCATGGTTGGCATGCTTTGGCGCGGTCGATGTGGCTGGCATGATTTCCCATTGGCACAGAGGTGCGGCTAGCATGGTTGGTATGCTTTGGCGCGGTCGGTGTGGCTGGCATGATTTTCCATTGGCACAGAGGTGCGGCTAGCATGGTTGGCATGCTTTGGCGCGGTCGGTGTGGCTGGCATGATTTTACATTGGCACACGTGGGAATTATGGTTTGGCTTTTCATAACCCTAATTTGAAAAACATACCCCGATAATTATTTAGGGACATATTAATGGTTTCAGTAAATGTGACTAGTAAATGCTAGTTACTTTAAATGTTGTGACATCACTGTCTGCTAGGGTTTAGTGTTTTACGATTTTAACCCTAAGCTAAAAACCACCATTAACATTAAGTCCCCTGCTTAGCTCGGAAGAGGTTCCTTTTTGCGAGGAAATCATATGATGGTGACAGACAAGGACGAAATCGAGGAGTAAATCTTTGCAAAGATGGTCAGGAGAATCCGACTAACCTTTTTGAGTGGTAAAGAGAGTTTTTGCTTCCCGTGTTGCCGGCCCTGTGTAAGTTGTACTTGGAATGCAGACCGTGGAGTGGTGAGATGAAAGTTACCAGCTTGGTCTGGTCGTACATATCCAAGGAAAATGGGGCGCGGTCTTGGAAGGAGACGCGAGTGGACGGCTTGGATCGAGGGGCCAAGAGGAGGCGTGGTCTTGGTAAGGCAGACGCGTGTGTATGATAGGGTCGCGTCAGTGGAGCGGGCGTCTTGGCCTGGTGCGGCCATGGCTAGGCGCGGCTCGGTGAGGTTAGGCATGCACGGACGGCTAGGCGTGGTGGGTCCACAATAATGGAGCGAATGTCTTGGTCTGGCATGACTGTGATAATGCGCGGTTTGGTGGGGTGAGACGTGCACAGGTGACCAGTAGATGTGAGGATGAGATATGTCATGGATTGCTTGGTGATTTATCTTCAAGGGCTTGGTTGCCTCTTTCCTTATTTGACTCTACCAGGAAGTTCTTCTTCTCTTCAACCCAAAACATTACGCCCGCAAAAAGAGGAAAATGTTACTCTTTCTACTTTGGTTATGTTTCCGGTTTTGCTTCCAAAGCTTAGCATTGGAGGTGGGAAAGGAAAACATTATCTAGTATGCCTCGAGCACGTTCTTCCACGCTTTATCACCAACCATAATTATTTCTCACAGCCAGGCATGAGGTTTAATTAGGATCAGATATCATGCCTTAACTCACGGCCGGTATAAAAGCTTTCCCTTTTGAGGTTGCGTCATCTTGTTGTACATAAAAGATGATCTTGAACTCTACATTCGTGTAGTTCGTCTTCGTCCATCCTCTTTACAGGTATCGTCTCACATTTCCTTCTTTTTTTTAACCTCTTTCTTATGTGTGCATGGATAAGATGGAACTTAACCCTTTTCCTTGTTCTTTGTAGTGTATGATGGGACCCTCAAGGGATAGCCATGTCTTTAATTCTTCGGAGAAATACTTCAGGATTGGCGGAAACCGCTCCTCTTCTCATGAGGAGACATTAGATAGAGTCGAATCTCTATTCCATGAAGCTGGTGAAATCATTAAGGACCTCCCTTCCATCTACCTCCATGAAGTGCAGGCGCGTGTTAGGACTTTCTTGGGTTCGGTGGACATGGAGGAGGGACGAGAAAATGAGGAAGAACCTTGGCATGTTGATAAGTTCCAGTGCGGCAAAACCTTTCCTCGATCTAGTTATAGGGAGGATCGAATTGTTTCTAGGTCGGAGCAAAAAAAAAATCGAGCATGTGAATCTTTTGGAGGCAAGCGCCATGGTTCTCGATTTCGATGCGGATGAATCAAAAAATCTTCTTCGAAGGGTCAATCAGAAAACCTTCGAGGGAGCGTCTGACGGGATCGAAGTAGCCTTTGGAGTTGACGCCAGAGGTGCCGTTGGTAGTATTGGAGGGGTCATGGTGGCGTATGCTGAACCGGTCGTCGAAACAGACATTGTTGATGATGTGGTTGCTTCAGGATGGGATGTTGAGATTGCTGCTGCTAACACCGTTGAATGGAATCTTTGTTGCCCGAGAGATTATTTGGGGAAGTGCTTGAAGATAGCCTTGACCAAGGGGACTCGTGTTCTATCCTTAGAGGGATAGTTCCTCCCTTTTGTTATTCATGTTAGTTGCTTAGTTCCCCTACTGTAAACTCATCTTTACCTTCTTCTTCATCAGTAAACATTTCGCTTTATGTGTTTTTTTTTGAATGATTTGAATGAGGTATTTCTGGTTGTGGTATGATGGATTTGCAGTGGTTTTTGGATTAGTTTGATGTATTTCTCTGATATCTGGAGAACTCGTTTGGAAAAATATGTATTTATACTTTCCTCTTTTTTTTTTTTTTGACGAAAAATGAAAATACAGGGAAGAATACAAACGGTGTATTCATCTTGGGGAAATACAACTACTAAGAGGAATTGTTAAAGGAAATACTAAAGGGAGAGTGACTGGAAAAGTACATCATTTAGGGATTGGAGGCCTTGAGCCATCGCGAGTGAACTATCATGCCTTCAGGTGTGTCTGTGTTGATGAGCTGGCAATATCCTCCTAAAAGGATGTCCGCCACCAGATACAGCTCGTCTTCTCTTCCATTGGTCGAATCAATTTGAATAACCATTTTTACCGTCATCTTCCCAACTTGAAACGAGTTTACCTTAACCACTATATCTCCGATTGAAAATAGGTTCAGGCATCGTGCAACCGTTTGAGTCTTGGATTTATTGGTTTCGATGGAAGTTTCCAAGATTTTTGCAAAGTATTCAAATGGGCCAGCACCCATTCACACTTCTTGATAGTGTTCGTCCCAGTAATCGCGCCGAGTCCCCATGATGTAATAGGGAAATGAATGACTGGTTGTAGAGAAGGTCGCTTAGTCATACTTACTTGCATTTAAAACCCATGAGCTAGTGCCAACAGGTCTTATCCAGACGTCTGGGTTCCTTTCATAGCTCATCGATGTGACAACCAGTGGGATGATTTGTTGGAAATTCCTTCGGGCGTGGACGTCGGTAGAGGGTGCACATCTAATTTCGCTTTGTTGTCGAGTACCCATAAGTGCCCCAATATCATGTCGTGACCCATTTATTTGACAATGTGGAATTTGCTATGCGTTATAGCGTCTCCCACCTTGATCTAGAGGTTGATATAGCCATGCGCGTTTAAAGCTTCTCCTCTCGGGTTCTTAATCACAAACGGGAATGGGTAGCGTCTTGTTTTGTAAATCCCACAACCTTTAGTGTCTTGAAAGTAATGATGTTGAGGTCAGAAGCCGTGTCGATAAGCGTGTTGTCAAATTCAATACCTCTTAAATGGGACGTGGTTAGCAGTCCCCAGTTCTCCCCTTTGGTTCCGCTCGTTTGGAAAGCTTGGGCCCCTGGTGTGGTTTCCGGGGAGATAAAAAGTCGTTTGCCGGATACAACTCGATTGAGAGCTGCGAAAATATCTTGGCGCTGCACCTTGGAAAGATAGAGAATTTTGCATACATGCTGCATCATGGATTGTACAGCCTCTTGCACGGAGTCCCCAGAGAACCCACAATTTCTTATTGGAAGTGGGTCTCGATGTACTCCCTTGTCTCCTAGTTGGAGCTCTCCCGCTTCTATCTTTTCTTTGAAAATATGCTTTAGTCTATTGCAATCACTGGTCGGGTGGTGAACGAATCTGTGGTAATGGAAATACTTGGGGATTGCCATCTCAGCCTCAGTTGGTGGACGTCTGGGAGGTGGCAGTCTGATAACATCATCTTGAATCCATGCTTCTAGGAGGTCAATCACCTCCTCGATGGGAAACGGGAAATCGAAGGTATTTCCTTCGGTTTCATGATGATGCATGGGAGCTTTAGTGGAGGTCTTCCGTGGCGGGGTTTCCCGTTACGCTGGTGTTTTACATTTTGGCTGGGGGCTTGTAGTTGGGGCCTTCCTTTTTCCTCTTTCGTTCACTATGTTCACATAGTATGAGCCGGCATTAAATTGTGTGCCGGTGAGGCGTCTATTCCCGCGAGTTTCATGCGTGTCTTCGGTTCGAGTTGGCCTAGTTCTTTCCAGTAATGTTGGTGTTGTTGTTGCAGATTGTCTAGCGGCTTCATGGAGTTCGGAGAATGTTTGGAAGAGCAAGTTTTTTAGCAAGGCACGGTAAATAGGAACCATACCATTGATGCACGCGTTCACCAGCTGTTGCTCAATCACATTTGGGTCGTGACTGTCGAGCGATTGAACCCTGAACCTTTTGACAAAATCATTCGGATGTTCGTTATCCCACTGTTATATTCTTCCGAGGTCTGAGAAAGTAACTTGTTCGAACACGAATAAGTACTTCCTGTAAAACGCGGTAACCATGCTACTCTAGTTGGGAATACTATTCGGAAGGATGTTGTTGTACCATGTATACGCCCTTCCAGTAAGTGATTTTGAGAACTCCCTCATATAGAGAACGTGATTATATTCATGTTCACCTAGGGATTCCAAGAAACGGGAGACATGCTCATGTGCATTCCCAGTACCATCGTACAAGGTGAACCGAGGAGAGGAGAATCCCCTTGGAATATGGATTCTTTGCATTTCGTATGGGTAAGGGGGTTGGTGTTGATGCATGTCCATTTCATCATTCTTGATTCGGTTGCGGAGAAGTTGCTCCAGATCTGCTCGCATGACGAAGTTGGATGGCTGATTTCTTTCTAATGGGATTCTAGCGCGAATTTCCTCGTCCGTGGAGGCGTGCTCCGCCGAGGTGCTAGAGTCAGGGTTGTTGGAGACGTTCCTAAGAGGCTCTGGTGGACATGACTCACGTGGTAGCCGCTCTGTCATGGTCTTGAGAAAGACGAGTACTTCCTTCTGTGTTGAAACCATATCTGTCTGGACACTAGCAAGCATTTCTTGTCGTTCCATCAAATCAGCGATGGTGACATAAGGACGACTTCCTATGGTCCCTCTGAACTCTCGTCCCGTCGGTAGGGTAGTTGGAACCTTAGTTGTAGTTGGAGGTTCCATGCTAGACGAAACATTAGGAGACGCAACGGCGGCTCTGGCCCTGGTGACTGGTGGCGTAATTCCCGAAGAGGTGTTTTCGTTGCCGTGATTAGAGGGTTGTGAAGAGACATTAGAGGCGGCGGCGTCTCTGGCACTGGTGATTGGAGGTGTTACGCTTGAGGGAGTGCATTCGTAGTTATTGTAGTCAGTAGGTGATGTGACAACGTTATTTGGAGAGATGTTAACATCAGGGACATGCTCTGTGCTGGTATTCTTGGCATCCACTCCAGACCTGAGTTCCACCATATTGGGATTGACGTTAGGGAAACGAAATCAGGAGTTGGAGTTGATATTATAACCGATAGATCAATCCTCCCGCTGTGGTCGCCAATTATTTGTAGGTGAAAATGGTTTCTACTGATTTTGGTAATTGCGGGTGTGAAAGTGAGAAACAATTTAAACCCTAAACAATGTACTACAAGGGAGTACTATAGATTCGAGAGATCAATCTGTACAAGTCCACCCTAAACCAAGAAATGGCCGTTCTAGACTTGATTCGGTCACAAAGTGGAGGAGAAGGGTTGGTTTAGGGAGGGAAGCGAAGAGAGTGTTGAAGCCAGAATAATTCTGGAAGAGTAGTACTTAACTTGTATCAGAAGGTGAAAGCTTCGAGAAAGCTAGCAAGAGTTGCCTTTCTGAGTGTTGTATTTTCCATGACCAAAAAATTGTGTCTCTGGTGGAAATAAGTGAGTCTATTTATACAATTCCAAAAAGAAACATACTCTGGCCTCATAAGAAAAGAAAACAGATGAGTTAAATGGGAAGAGGTGGTAACGCCTGGTATTGATGGAATTTGATGGAATTGATGTTCCATAATGAAAGAGCGTTTCACCGTTGTTTCCTGCATTTACCAACCTCCTTATTCTTATTACACTATCTTGAAAATGGCATTTGTGTATACCGCATGCTATATACTACCAAACCAAAACCCTAATGAGCATACCCCAGTTTGTGTTGATGTCTCAAATGTTTTTGGAAAACATTTAGCATGTTGTTGTGGCTTGGCAAGTCAATCTCGGGAAACTTGCTAGCCTGGTGACCTTCGACGGTGGAGATTTTGCATCTTGAGAGGAGGGTAAACTGTTGATCGTTGCACGCCTTTGATTTGGTATCCGCGTAGTGAGGGACAACGTGGTGGCGCAACTAGGTTGGCATGCCATTGGCATGGCATGGTTTGGCGTGGCCAAACTTAGGTTTTCGTGCCAAAGGTTACCATGTGTCATCTGGTAACCTTGGATGGCTAGGATTTTCTCATGGGGTTGAAGGGAAACCGTTGATTATTGCACGCCTTTGTTTTGGTAGCCGCGTAGTGAGGGCCAACAGGGTGGCGCGGCTAGGTTAGGCTTGGCATGTGGGGCCAAGGGTTCGCCTTGGAGTAGCTAGCTTTGGCTAGGTGCGATTTTGACTTGGGATATGGTGCCAAGGGTTTGCCATGGGCATATGGCGTGGTTAGGGCCAAGGCAAGGGCGTTTGGCTTGGCATGATGTGACTAGCATGGCTAGGGCCAAGGCAAAGTGCGTTTGGCATGGCGCGGCTAGCTTGGGCTAGGTTTGGTTTGGTTTGGCATGTGGGGACAAGGGTTTTCCATAGGCGCATGGCACGACTAGCTTTGGGTAGGTGCGATTTTGGTTTGGCATGCGGGGCCAAGGGTCTGCCATAGGCGCATGGCGTGGTTAGGGCCAAGGAAAGGGCGTTTGGCCTGACATAATGTGACTAGCATGGCTAGGGCCAAGGCAAAGTGCGTTTGGCATGGCACGACTAGCTTGGGCTAGGTTTGGTTTGGTTTGGCTTGGCATGTGGGGCCAAGGGTTTTCCATAGGCGCATGGCGTGGCTAGCTTTGGCGATGTGCGGTTTTGGCTTGGCATGCGGGGCCAAGGGTCTGCCATAGGCGCATGGTGTGGCTAGGGCCAAGGCAAGGGCGCTTGGCTTGGCATGGTGTGACTAGCATAGCTAGGGCTAAGGAAGAGTGCGTTTGGCATGGAGTGGATAGCTTGGGCTAGGTGCAGTTTTGGCTTGGCATGTGGGGCCAAGGGTTTTCCATAGGTGCATGGCATGACTAGCTTGGGCTAGGTGTGCGACCAAGCTAGGGTTTTGGAGGCAAATATCGTTTGGTAACCTTAGACAGCCAGGATTTTCTCCTGGATTTGAAGGGCAACCGTTGATTATTGCACGCCTTCGTTTTGATAGCCGCGTAGTAAAGGCCAGTATGGTGGCGCGACATGGGGCCATGGCGAGGTGCGTTTGGCATGGCGCGGTAGGTGTGTCTAGCATTATTTGTCATTGGTACGGAGGTGCGGCTAGCAAGGTTGGCATGCTTTGGCGCGGTCGATGTGGCTGGCATGATTTTACATTGGCACAGAGGTGCGGCTAGCATGGTTGGCATGCTTTGGCGCGGTCGGTGTGGATGGCATGATTTGTCATTGGAACAGAGGTGCGGATAGCATGGTTGGCATGCTTTGGCGTGGTTGGTGTGGCTGGCATGATTTGCCATTGGCACAGAGGTGCGGCTAGCATGGTTGGCATGCTTTGGCGCGGTTGGTGTGGCTGGCATGATTTTCCATTGGCACAGAGGTGCGGCTAGCATGTTTGGCATGCTTTGTCGCGGTCGGCGTGGATGGCATGATTTTCCATTGGCACATAGGTGTGGCTAGCATGGTTGGCATGCTTTGGCACAGTCGGTGTGGATGGAATGATTTTCCATTGGCACAGAGGTACGGCTAGCATGGTTTGCATGCTTTTGCGCGGTCGGTGTGGCTGGCATGATTTTCCATTGGCACAGAGGTGCAGATAGCATGGTTGACATGCTTTGGTGCGGTCGGTATGGCTGGCATGATTTTCCATTGGCACAGAGGTGAGGCTAGCATGGTTGGCATGCTTTGGCGCGGTGGATGTGGCTGGCATGATTTTCCATTGGCACGGAGGTGCGGCTAGCATGGTTGGCATGCTTTGGTGCGGTCTGTGTGGCTAGCATGATTTTCTATTGGCATAGAGTTGCGACTAGCATGGTTGGCATGCTTTGGTGCGGTCGGTGTGGCTGGCATGATTTTCCATTGGCACAGAGGTGCGGCTATCATGGTTGGCATGCTTTGGCGCGGTCGGTGTGGCTTGCATGATTTGCCATTAGCACAAAGGTGCGGCTAGCATGGTTGGCATGCTTTGGCGCGGTCGATGTGGCTGACATGATTTGCCATTGGCATACGTGGGAATTAGGGTTTGGCTTGTCGTAACTCTAATTTGAAAAAGATACCCCGATAATTATATAGGGATACATTAAAGGTTTCAGTAAATGTGCCTAGTAAATGCTCGTTACTTTAAATGTTGTGACATCACTGTCTGCTAGGGTTTAGTGTTTTACGATTTTAACCCTAAGCTAAAAACCACCATAAACAACAGGGTATGTCTCTTCTGCACTTGATCGCATCATTCGAGAGCATACTAAAGCTTTCTTGGCTCCAGTCAACATGGAGGCATGATGAAGCCTCACAGCTGCTGACGAGTGCAAGGGCTAAGAGATTTACAGCTCCGCTGAAAAGGCGAAAATAAATGTGATTATCCGATCCACAATGGCGTCATAATCCTCGACCCTGACGTTGACGAAACCGAACATCCAAAGTTTGTTAGCACAATTTCTGAAAAGAATGTTGAAGGGACTTCCGGAGAGGACGTTGAAGCATAAAGATGTGTTGGCGCATCTTCCGAAGAAATCGCGGTTGGGGAGGATGCTGAAGCAGTGTCCAAAATGGAAGTTGAGGAAGATCATAGGGAGGATGCAGTAGTGGCTCGTGATGAAGGTGTTAAAGTAGCTTCTGGTAACGGCTCTGGCGAAGGCACTGCCGATCTCTTTGTTGGCTAGATTTCCTCTTTTGCTGCCTCCTTTTTTTTTTTTAGTATTTCTCCGTATCTTGTAAATATTTTCTCCTTACACTCAGTGGAGGCTGAGTTTAAGTTAGACTAATTTCTTTTGGTTTGAACAATAGCCTTTATTCAAGTCATCTTGAGACCTTAACTGCGGATATTTATTCAGTAGGGCTAGAATCTCCCTATTTCATCATCGTGCGGCCACCACGCATATATGGTGATGCATGACTTGTGCGTTTTCCTCATGATGATTGCTCATGACCCCAAAAAATAATGTAGAGGATGCAATAATTGAAATCAGAGACCACAAACTTGCATGTCCTCTTATTAATGTCGTGTTGCAATCCACCTAATCATGTGGTGATTGAGAGGACGCTTTATTGTTGGAATGAACTTCTCTTTGAAGCGCTTGCCCCAATAATCATACTATCCTTTTGCCCTTCCTTCTTTCCGCTCGTACCCCTTCAATGTTTCTCGAATGAAATATTTATTTTGGGTTTTTAGGGTTTTATCTTTGTGGTTTGAACTGATGGGTGATGATAAGAGTTTAGACCGGCTCAAAACTTTGTGTCATGATTCAAGAGTAAAGAGATTTCTAATAGGAAACAATACTTTGATTAATTGACAAATTGGAACCCTAATAATCATGAATGCAAGCAGTGCAATCACTTTGGAGAAATTACAAATATTGCATGAAATAGGAAATTGTTGGAAGAAATACTACGGAAAAGTTTGAGGAAAAGGTATCAAAGCATTTTAGGTATGAAAAACACTGGAGGAAAAGGTAGCACAACGTTTTAGGTATTATAGGGCTTGATCCATCGTAGGTGAATCGTTACGCCTTCCAGTTTGTCAGCATTGATGAGCTTGCAGTAACCGTTGAAGATAATACCAGGTATGACTCGTCTTCCCTTTCTGCCGGCAAATCATACTGAGCGGTCATGTTCACTGTCATGTCTCCAACTCAAAACGTAGTCATGTTCACTACTATATCTCTAATTTGAAATGGTTTTGGGCGTTGTACAACTACTTGATTCTGTGGCCTGTTGTCTTTGACTAGGGAAACTTCTAAATTTTTGATAAAACATTTGAAAATACCAGCATCCCATTCACATCTCTTCATGGTGGCAGGGTTTTTGATCGAAGCGAGTCCCCGAGCCTTAGTGGAAGGAGGAGTGACTGATTGTAAAAATGGTTGTTCAATAAGACTTACTTGGGCTCGAAAATTTTGGAGGTATGCTGATAGACTCTCTCCAGGAAGTTGCGTCACATTTGTGAGTGGCTGAAATGACAAAAAGTAGTCATCGAGATTGGATGGCTTGTTAGAGATCCTCTCAGATATAGACACCGGCAAAGGACATACTCCTAGCTTCGCATTGTTGTCGTGTATCCATGAGCGCCCCAGGACCAAATCATAACTCAGATACTCTTTAACTATATGAAATTTTGCGTGTGTTAGAGCATCTCCCACCTTAACTTCAAGATTGATGTGCCCGTAAGCGTCTTTGGCTTCTCATTCTGAATTTTTGATTATGGTTGGGATGTGAACACCTTCCTTCTTTGAAACCTTTGCAGCTCTCAGGGTCTTGATGGTGAAAATAATGAAATCAGAGGCTGCATCAATCAGTGTGTTGTCGAACTCAACATCCTTCAAATGGGCGATGTTCAAGAGTCCCCAGTTGCATTTATTAATCACGCTTTCCAAGAAATATTGGGGTTTGGAAATGACCTCTTTGACTGGAAATAAACGCTTTCCTGTTACAATACGGTTGAGGGCTGCAAATATGTCTTAACGCTGTGTGTTGGAGAAATACATAATTTCACATAATTGCTCCATCATAGACTATACGGTTTTTTGGACGGAGTCCCCATAAATCAGGCAACCCCTGACAGAAAGAAGATATATGTGAACGCCTTTATTTCCTAATTGGAGTTCCCCCGCATCCACTTTTTCTTTGAAAATGCGCTTCAACTTGTTGCAGCCACTAGTTGGGTGATTGAATACGGTTTTGTGGACGGAGTCCCCAGAAATCAGGCAACCCCTGACAGGAAGAGGATCTTTGTGAAAGCCTTTATTTCCTAATTGGAGTTCTCCCACATCCACTTTTTCTTTGAAAATACGCTTCAACTTGTTGCGGTCACTATTTGGGTGATTGACGAACCTATGGTAACTGCAATATTTGGGATTTTCCATGTCTTCCTCGGTTGGTGGATGCCTGAGAGGAGGTAACTTGATGGCGTCATCTTGAATCCATGCTTCCAGGAGTTCTATGACCTTGTTCATCGGAAATGGGAAGTCAGGCGCAACAACCACAGTTTTTTGTGTGGGAGTCTTAGCAGATTTCCGGGATGAGGTTGTATGTACCAGTGCTGCACGCTTGGGTTATTTCTCCGCCGCAGGAGCTTTCATTTTTCCTCCTTTTTATTTTCGCTCACAAAAGGACCGGTTTTATATTGCTTATTGATGAGACATCTGTTACCTCGAGTTTCGCATGCATCTTCACCCCTAACTGGTCTGGCTCTCTCTAACAGCACTGGTGCGATCGTAGCTGAATGCTTAGCGGCTTCATGGAGTTCGGAAAACGTCTGGAAACGCAAGTTTTCCAGTAAAGCACGATATATAGGAAACATACCATTAATGCACGATTCCACCAACTGCTACTTAGTCACATTCAAGTCGTGACAATCTAAAGCTTGAATTATGAATCTCTTATGTTTGGATGCTCATTGTTTCGTTGAAACATTCTTCCTAAGTCTGAGAAAGTTATTTTCTCAGACACGAAGAATATTTATTGTAGAAAGCGGTGACCATCTCACACTAGTTGGATATTTTTGTTTGGTGCGATGTTATTGTACCAGGTGTATGCTCTTCCAGTAAGTTACTTTGAAAATTCCTTTAGGTGGGGGACATGGTTATATTCATGTTCCCCCAAATATTTCAGGAAACGAGAGATATGTTCACGAGCATTACTAGTGCTATCATAGAGGGAGAATTGAGGAGAGGAGTATCCTCTCGGAAGAGGAACCCTTTGCACGTCAGGAGGGTACGGAGGTTGATGCTCATGCATGTCCACTGGATTCTCTTTGCCTCGATTTTGAAGGAGTCTCTCTAAATCCTCATGTGTAATGAAATTGGATGATTATTCCTATCCCACGGACATTCAGGAGCAACACGCACTTCCTCATCTATAAAGGCTCTCCTTGTTGAAGCGCTTGCACCAGGAGTGTTAAAAGTAGTCTTATTGGGTCCGAAGGTTGACGTGGCTCTTGTGGTAACCGCTCCGTTAGTGTCTTGAGAAAATTGAGCACCTCCTTCTGAGTTGTAGCCATGTCTGTCTGAGCTTTAACGAGAACTTCCCTTTCCATCAAATCAGCGATAGTGATATGAAGTTGATTTCCCCTGGTTCCTCCAGCTTCTCATACTAATGGAGGAGTAGCAGTTGCTCTGGTGATAACCGAAGGCATTACACTTGAAGAAATACTGGGGTTTGAAGCGGCTCTGGCTCTGGTAATAGGATGTGTCACGCCCAAGGGGATGCTTCCTACTCCGCTGGTATTGGTGGTAGAGGATGTGGTACCACGAGATGCATTGATCGTATTGGCGGGTTGCACGGTGGTGCCGCTGACAGGAATATCAACGCCAAGAGTGTTGTCAGCGCTAGTACCGTCGGAATTAGTTGTTGATCCCGACCTAAGATCCACTATTTTAAAATCAGTGAAATTGAATTGGATTTGAAAAATTGACTTCACGACCGAGATATTAATCTCCCACTGTGATCGCCAGTTGTTTGAGGGTAAAAACTGGTTCTGCTATTTTTGGAAAATTTGGGTATGTTGATGAGAAATAAATTCTAACCCTAAAAAACGTACTGCACGGGAGTACTTTCAGATACGAGAGATCAATCTGTAAGACTCTGGACTAAACCAAGAAATGGTCGTCCCATACTCAATTCGGTCACAAAGTGAAGGAAATGGGGTTGATCTTAGGGAGGGAAGCGAAGAAAGTGTTTGATATCAGAATATTGAATTATGAAGGTTTGGTTATTTATGACTTGTATCAGAATGTGGAACTGGCTTGCATAATATAATCTATCAGTTCTGGGTGTTTTCTGGATACTGTGTTAACAAAACTTGCTCCCCTTTGTCTAAATAGGTTGAAAACCTATTTATACAAGTCATTTGAGCGTAATCGTGATCTCGTAGAAAGTGGAGGAGGTTAAGTAGTGGAGTAGTGGGGTGTAAGAAGTGGTGATCATCACGTGGTCACGTCTTCATCCACTAATCTCATCATTGTCAACCGTCCGTCCTTTCCTAACACGTTCTCATAATGGGCGCGTTGCACACCGCTCACTATAAACCGCCAGACCAATACCCCAGTAACTATCCCCCAGTTTGTGACATGTTCGATATCTCGAGTAAGTGGGTCAAGTAGTACTACTTTCCACAAAGAATAGCATATGGTGCTCTTAGGTTAAATAACTAAGTTATTTATAGAGTCGATATTCATAAAATATCATATGTGTTCAATGCATGTAAAGCATCGCTTTTGAACGAGCAGCTCAAAATTATCGATGTGCATGATGCATTGTTGTTTTAGAGCTCAATTGAATAAGTCGCAGATTTAGCTTCTTAAAAGAGGTAGCATGGCCGGCCGTCTTTGAGTGAACGTTTGAAGGTTGCATGGACGAGCCATCACTTGGTTGATCGCTCCCTGTGAAAGAGAGGTGGTCGGTAATCACCATGATACTTTGTTGGTTTGCTAGAAATGAATCTACATCATCCAACAAGGCTACCAAAGTTGGATGGATGAGATGATTTGTGGTAATTACATATTGTCGTTGATGCAATTTAGGGTTTAAAGGCCGTGCGGCCAACCCATCTTTGGGCGAGCGTTTCGAGGCATCGATCCCTAGTTTGAACAGGCCGGTCGGCCATGCAGACAGGTGGGTCGACACTGATCACACTGATATCTTCGGGACAGCCTGAAATTAGATCTATACTACTCTTTTAGGCTGGCTAAGATGGATGTTTGTGATCAATTTGCGACCGTAGTGTGTTTCTGTAAACCCCAATTAGGGTTTTGATACATCCACATCCACCTTAGTTCGATCAAGCAATTTGGCATGCCATTGATTTCCCTTGGCTAAGTCGATCAAGTGGGGATAAAATTGGGCTGGTGGTGGACCCATGTGCACCCCCTTAATCATCTGAAATACGATCTAAGCCGTATAATTATGCTAGCTAAGTTGGACGAACATGATAAATTTGCGACAATTGTAAACTGTCTTGACCCAAATTAGGGTTTTGAACATAGTGTGTTTTCTCAAGTTTGGGAAAACGGTTGAGCACTTTGTAGGCTTGCCGCAGGCAAGTCGATTGACCAAGGGGAAAGTTGGGACGCCAATGAGCATGCCGGCACTTCCTTAATCATTTGTAAAAATATCCAAGTTATCCAACTAGGCTGGCGAAGTTGGACGGTCTTGATATTTCTAAGATTGTTTTGGACGGCCTAGCTCATTTGAGATCTTCTTCAACATCACGACCACCCATGTTTGGGGTTGGCGTTTGGTAGCGCTGGACCGTATTAAATGGAGTTCGACCGGTTAAGGCATTAGTGGGCCTAGCGGTGGTCAATATGATAACTACCTAGTTCTGCTAGGAGTGGTTTAGGCTTGCTGAAACACGTGGACAAATTATATGGTCATGATCGTTTCTGAGACTGATATTAACAGTTGTAGATGGGGATAAACGAGTTGCTGGTTTTTACGAAATTGAGGAGATGACTGTGCGGAGGAAACTCCTTGAACCGAGTGAACTGTCGAACCTCACACAGATGCACTGCAAGAAGGGAGTGCTTTGAATTCGAGAGATCAATCTGTAGAACTCCGGCCTAAACCAAGACAATGGCCGTTCCAGAGTAAATTTGGCCATAAGAGAGGATGGGTCGATCTGTAGGAGGGAAGCTAAGAATTATGTAAGATCAATAGTGATCGAAGATTGTAGGTGTGTTGTGTATTCTGAAAAATAAGATAAGATAAGTTCTGAATGATTGAATTTTCTCTGTTGAGAGTAATTGATCAGACGTTGAGTTGTTAATCTCGTATTGTCTATTTGACGTCTGATTGTCCTCCTTTCAATCATGATTCAGAGACTTATTTATATTGCTAGAATTGTAAACACCATGATCCCATGAAGTATGATAGTTGATGGAATCAAAGAGTGAAGAAGTGGAAAACGTGGTAAAACCAGTTGCTCAACGTGCGGAGACTTGGTTGATTTTCCATCCACTACTTTGTTAACTCTTCCAAATGATTGCACTACTTGCTCACATTCTCATCGTGTATATGAACACACGTATCGTAGACCACCAGACCAAAACCCTAGTTAATATCCCCCATGTGACACGATTGATGTCTTGTGATTGTGGTGTCTGCAAGGCAGACGTGTATTTAGTTAGTCAGTTGCTGACTTCATGACTTCACGGGACGATGATTCCTTGTATTGTTGAGTCAAACATGATTTGAAAATATTCTAAGACTCATGAATTGAATATGTATGTTGATATAGAGATATAATTCTCAAGTAAATTTTGATAGTTAAGGTGATAAAATATTGCTCATTCGATGAATTGTTGAATATTGATAGTTGTACCAATATTCCTTGGTTTGAGAAAATATTGCTCGCTTGATGAATTATTGGTAGCATGACCAAATAAAGTATTAAATCAGAATACTAGCAACTGAACCAAGTATAATTAATAAAATGTTGATCATGAGATCAACGTAAAATCATTAGCGTTTGAATCTGTAATTATGAACCTTGTACTCAAAACCCTAATTTGATCAATTTATGATTTATTGAAAATAAACCACATAGTCAAGGAAGGACCGGCTACATGGGATGATGGATCGACCATGTAGCGCCCAGATGCTCAAGTGAGCAAAATATACCAAAGTCTCTTGAAGACTAGTTGGTGAAAAGATGATTAAATGCTGGTTTAATCATTTATTAAAATAATGCCCCTCTGAACCTTAAGTGATAAAACCTAATTAATTATGAAGAGATGATGGACCGACCAAGGGGTCATGAAACCATCCCTGGGTGGTCACGGGATCGAATAACGATCGTTTCATGAAGTTCTAAATTGTTTGGGAGAGTTAGAACCTAATGTGAACAAATTAGGTCAAATGATGAAAAATATGCGGGACCGGCCTCTTGCAAGCCAAATATCCAACCTTGGTCGGTCAAGGTAGTATGCTCGCATCACCAAAGTGTTCGTGTCTCAGTCCTGAGAATTTTGATATTTTATGATATGCGTTTGAGCAATCATTTGGGAAAATATGAAGAAATCAAGGATTTTTGCTGAAACTAAGGAAACTTCATGAGATGAAGGAAAAATAATAATAAAATGAAGGAATCAAGAAGTGTGGGATAGGCTATGGCCAAGGCATGGCCGTCCAATGAGCCCGGTCCCATAGCATTTCCTAATTTTATTATATTTTTTCATGATTTTATGGAAATATCATAAAATCAAGGAGTTTGTTGAAACTAAGGAATTTTGTTGAAATCAAGGAGTTTCCTTGAGGTAAAGGAGTTTACATGATATGAAGGAAACAAAAATATTAATAATAATGAAATAAGGACGTGTGGGACCGGCTAGGGCCCGGTCCCGTGAGCTTTCCCTAATTTTATGTATTATTTTCATGATTTGAAGGAATATTCATAATTTGAAGGAAACATCATGAAATCAAGGAATTTCATGGGATCAAGGAAACATAAAAAAAATAAAAATAAATAAATAAGGAGCATGTGGGACCGGCTAGGGCCCGGTCCCATGAGTTTCCCTAATTTTATATTATTTTCATGACTTGAAGGAGTTTTCATGAGATTAAGGAAATAATAATAAAATAATAAGGAATCATGATATGTGGGACCGGCCACGACTAGGGCATAGCCGTCCGTCTAATAGTCACGGTCCCACGACACCTTTCCCAATTTTATATTATTTCCTTGATGCGAAGGAAACACCATGAAACTGAGGAGTTTCCTTAAAACGAAGGATATTTGTTCAAATGAAGGGATTTTCATGAGATCAAGGAAAATATGATAAAATATAGAATTGGGCGTGAGACTGGCCACGACGTGACCGGCCGTCCGGTGGGTCCAGTCCCCTAGCGGCTTGACTAATATTTTATTATTTATTATTTTCTTCCTATTTTGCATAGGTTCATCGTTCCTTCGTGTTTTGGAATGCTCGCTCGTGCATTCAGATGCTTGTTAGTGCATTATTGCAAAGTACACTTGCACCATTTTGGTCGGGGCTTACTCGAAGGTAGCTCAGATGCCCATGTGTTGAATATTTATCACTAACCCATGGAATTCTGCTGGGAAGAACCATAAATTGAAGTAACAAAATATTATGAAAAACATTGAATATTTTCCAGGGATTCAGTTAATGAATCTAATGATCTAAGAATAATTAATTGATGGCTCTATACTAGTACGATCGTCTAGGAGCATTAATTATTCAGGAATTGAGTGATACGAGCTTGTTGAAGCGTCATATTTCTTTTATATAGTCAGGGAAAACATTGTTACATCCTGAAGACGTTATTGCTCTATACTAGCAGGCAATATGTCTAGGAGGCGTCTAATCTTGCGATTCTTTATAAATGTTATCACTGAAATTGCTCAGTATTCATGAGATATGTCGTTTCCTCAGCTGAGAGACTACACATCTACATATACTCTGAGAGACAGTATTCTCAGTCAGAGATTCTCGTGGCATGAGCTTTCACGCTTTCGATAAGAGTCATGAACCTCAATATTCGTATGATTGCTGGATCAGGAGCATATACATGGGTTTACGATTTTAGCCCTTGTCGAAAATACACTATCTACATTAAGTCCCCTGCTTAGTGAGGAACAATTATATTCCTCAGTCAACACTAAATGGTGATTTTCCTGTTACAAACAATGTAAGCAATAGACATTACCGGATTTTTGATAGTATGAGCAAACCACGGCTTGAACAAAGATTCCAGTGGCATGATAGAGCATCTCCTAATGATCATGAATTGGTTTTGAACCGCTGATTTTGATGACGAGACCTTGGTCGTTTTAGGATTCATGGGCCGGGCCCAATAAGGAAATCCTTGTGAGATTAGGTTTTGGAAATAAAATTTGATATAAAAGGGAATTAATCTTTTTTTTTATTTCTTTCATGCGATCGACCACCTTCTTCCTCCCTTCATCATCTTCACGTCAGAGCATAGGAGAAAACAGGAGAAAAATTTCACCGGAATTGTTGTCGTCGATCACCGTCCAGCCATATTTCGGCCTGCGCTGACCATGTATGTGAAGTTTTTTTTTTCTTTGTTTGCTGATTTCATGAGTTTCATGAGTTGTTCATGCCTTGATCATGTTGAAGTTCTATACACATGCATGTATGAATGTGAGTTTTATTGAAAACCTATGTTCGTTCGATCGTTAGTTTGAGAAACTATTAATAATCCCTGACCTAGGAGAGATTATTTATTTTTTTTGAAATATACCTGTGTCCAGTGATAAATTTTTTTTATGAGCTTTCATGAAAACCAAAACTTTACCTTAAACCATGTGAATTTTCATAAGATCGAAATAAACCCTCGTTTCGAAGACGAACGATAGTACGAAGGAAAAATATATTATTTTTTGATAAAACTGTGGAATATCCACAAAACTTCGTGTATAGAATCGTGACTTGTTCGTGTTTTTTTTTACGTGAGTTTTTTACTTACATTAAAATAATAAAATTTATTTTTTACGTGAATAATTCACGTTATATATATATATATATATATTTTGAAAAATCAAATCCTGACTTTGGATAGTGTTTAAAGGTAAACAATATTATGATGAAATATTATTTAGTTTTTAGTTTTCATAATTCAGTAGTTAATGTTCACAGTAGAAGTGTTCATGATTTTATGAAAATCCGAGTTTTGCTCGTCTTTTTGTAGATTCGAAGAAGCGAGCGAGTTTTGAAGTGTTAACTCTTGCATTACAATTACTATTGTTAGCAGAATCGTAAAAGGTAAGAGTTTAAGAATTACTATTTCATTGTGAAATTGACATATCCATGATACCGTGTCTCTGGTTGCAGATAATGGTGTCTTCCAGCTCTTCTGAGGAGGATTCCAGAATCCCCGCGGCTAAAGCACATGTTAATACGGATCATGCTAAGAAGATGATAAATAGCACATCTCCCGATAAAATAAAAGCTGCTCGTGACGAGCTCTTGAAGAGGAAATAAAGGGAGAAAATACTTGCTGAGTATTGGGAAAAGAGACGCAGAATTCAACGGAGAAGACTATAAGCCGAGGAGAGACTCCTATCATGTCCTGATGGTGTAGCCTCAGACTTAGATGTTAAAGAAGAGGAACCTGTATGGGAGCCAATGGAACGCAAAAGCATGCCATATCCACCGCACAGGGAGATTGAACGACAAGTTAAGGATGATCTCCAAGCTGAATGTGATGATGACGATTTACTGGATGCAACATATGGTGATATCGAGGAAGAATTCCCTGATGATTCAGACAGTGACTCCGATAAAGAGTCTGAAGAGGATTCTTCAGAGGATGATGATGATGATGATGATGAATCAGATAACTCTGACTTTTGATTATTTGAACAGCTTCACTTCAGAATTAGGATTTTCTTTTTGAATGATAAAACTTTATCAATATTGATTCCTTCTGATTAAACAAAATGGACCATTGTTCATGTGCCAAAATCCATCATGATCCCCTTTGATGATTTTCGAGTCTTGTGAGAAATACCAGAGCAACATGTGATATGTGCAAAGCCAGACCATGTGGCTATTCTGACCATGTCTAGCTTTGGTCATTGTCAGTCCCCGGTACGTTATTTTCCTCTACGTCTTCAGTATTGTTCTTGTTTAAAATTTAGGGTTTCAGTAAAACCCGCAACTGAATTGACTATCCGTAGAAGATAAGTATCCATCGTATCTTGAATATATTTCCAAGACTTGGGGTTTAGCATTTACGCAAATATTTCTTCCATTCCTAATTCAGTTTCATCGTGCAGAGGAAATTTTGATTATCATACCTTTTCATCGCTATGTCCAGCAGTAGTATTTCTTCTCCCAATGAACCTCAGTAGAAGCATGAAGTAGAAGCGTTTGTCTCAGTAAGTTGTGTATTTTTCTTCATATCCGTTTTATCAGAGCTATTGATCATAGGAAAATGATTTGTTGCAGGATAATCAGAAGAATCCATCTTCTTCTCATAATTCAAGACCGGGCGGACTGTTAGATACCCTGCCCGGTATAGGTCAACTCATGCTGAAGCCGGCACATCTGTGAGTATTTCTATGATTTTTGAGTGGAGTATTATTCAACGGTTTTATCCAATCTTCATATGAAATTAAAAACTTCTTTACTGCAGGTTGATGTGCATGTTGTTGTTGATGCTAGAAAGAGAAGGAATGGGAAGTCTGCGACTGATGATGACGACGTCGACAAAAACTTTACCAAGTCCGTGGAGACTGGAGTTAGAATTCACTATCCAACACCTGAACTCCCGTTTGAGACTCCCATGATTAACAATTTCCCAGCCAATTAAATAGTTGGCGGCTTAGTCGTTCCCAAGTGTCACGCATCTTTGTATACCAAGATATGGAGACGATATGGTCACACTTCCACTACTGAGGTGTGGAGTGGATTCTTTCCGACCCTCCTGACTACAGTCATCGAGGTTTTACCAATCATTGAAGAGATGATGGAGACGAATCTGCGAGATGTTAAGAATCATGAACTTCACAGATGGGATGACATGATATCGAATTACGAGAACTTGCGGTTTAATATAAGTTGGCTTCGCCGTCGGCTTGACATGATCAAAGTTCACAGGGCAGCAGCCGCTGCTGAAGAAATTTCCACCACAACTGCTTTTTTAGAATAGGAGAATGCACTTGCCTTGGAGTCGGCGAGAGTTCAGAAAGATGTCCAGGATTTGAAAGTGAAAACCAAGAACTTTCAAAAGAAGCTTGACATGGCTGTCTATAAAAATTACTCTTTGTTGGATGGTTTACTCTGAGTGAGCATTTATGATTGTTGTCTTTCGAATAGGTTTAGGCTTTTTCTTAGTTAGAATAATTAATCATGACAAGAGGAAATTTTGTTCATTTGTGAAATATTTAATGAACAAAGGAGCATTTTGCACGCTCTTTGAAGGAATATAAATTACATTCTGAAAATGCTTGAAATGATGAAATGGTGAAAAGTTAATCATTTTCTACAGATCGTGCGTAATATGCTTTGAACCATTTACCGTTGATTATATTTCCTTCCACTCCTCCATCAATATCTAAGATTTTGTAATATATGTTGGATACTGCTTTGATAACTACATATGGCCCCTCCCATTTCGGAGAAAACTTGTGAGCAGACATTCTGGTTGAATGTGCTTTGTTGTCTTTAATACCAGATGCCCTACTTGAAATGTTCGAGGTCTTACCATTTTGTTGTAGGCTCTAGAGATCCTTTGTTTGTAGGTTTCTACGTATTTTTCCACCTTAGCCCTCCTTGACTCGAGCATGTCCAGTTCAGCAATTCTTGAATTGGACACTTCGGCTTCATCCCATTGTACTCCACTGGATGTTGCAATCCTTGATGGAGGAATTTTAATTTCATCCGGCAGTATGGCATCGGCCCCATAGACGAGAGAATATGGTGAAGTCTTAATCGAGATCCTTGGCGCGGTTCAATAAGCCCATAAATCCATAGGCAATTGTTCATGCCAGGTTCGAGGATTATCATGAATTGTTCGGCTGAGAATTCAGATAAAAGTTTTGTTGGTGCTCTCTGCTTGTCCATTTCCTTGGGGATAATACGACGTGGATAAAACTTGTTTGATGTCGTATTCCTCGAGAAATTTTGTCACGTGCTTGTTGGCAAAAAGAGTTCTATTATCAGTGACAATGTGTTTAGGAACACCGAATCTACATATTATGTATTCTTTGATGAAGGCTGCAATCGTGAATCCAGTGGTGCTTCGAAGAGGAATAGCTTCAACCCATTTGGTAAAATACTCGGTTATAGTGATGATGTATTCATGCTGCTTCGAAGATGCTGGATTGGTTTTCCCGATGATATCCAGTCCCCAGCTATAGAAAGGACATGGACTACTCGTAGAATTCAATAGGAGACAAGGAGTGTGAATGAGATTACCATGGACTTGGCATTGATGACACCTCTGAACGTGCGCAGCTGCATCATCTTCCATGGCCGGCCAATAATATTTCTCATGAATCTGGAGAAATAATTTCCTTTTTCCTTGATGTTCTCCATCATGCATCTCCTTCAAAATTGTTGGGATTTCATGCTCATCTAAGCATCTCAACAAGTTTCTACCAAAGCTTTTGCGGTATAAGATTTCATCAGGAAAGACAAATATTTTAGCTCTCTAAATGAGTTTGATTGTTTCTTTCTTTTCCAACGAAAACTCATTGTCCCAGAGGTACTTGATGTGTGGTTACCTCCAGTCCCCAGTGTGATGGGATGTCAGAGCTTCTAAGTGATGAGGAGGCGTCTGACAATTGGGACATGACTTTTGCAGAATTCTTGATTGAGCCTCCATGGAAGGCCAATAGTATCCCATTCTTTGAAGCTTTCTGTAAAGTGTTACCACTATCGTATGTCCGCAGATTTATTCATGTATGCATTTGAGTTGTTCGTACGCTTCGTCGTTTCCAGGGCATCGTGATAAGGACCCATCAGAGTTTCGATAGTATAACGCTCCATGAAGCAATAAATAATTCTTTAATTCCTTGAGACTGGCTTTCCCTTCTGAAAGAGAACCGTTCAATTCATAAATAATAGGTGCTCGCCAATTATCTGCTTGAATGTCTTCGACTCGAGCAATCCAAGTAGATGACATAGCATGCCTCTTTACAGTGATTATTTTTTCTTCTCCTTTGAATTTCAGCTTAGAAGAGAGAGTTTTCAGGTAGTCATCATGCCTATTATTAGTTCATCCAGTATGGACAATCGTTGCATCAACGAAGTGACTCAATAGCCGTTGATCTTCAGTTCTGAATGGAGCAAGTTTGATTTCTTTTAGAGAGTATGTTCCATTCATTTGATTGACCAGTAACTTTGAATCTCCTCTTATCTCAAGGTGTGTTACTCCTGCTTGCTTGTCCAGGGACAATCCTAGTAAGAAGGCTTCATATTCTGCTGAATTGTTGGTGCAGTGAAAATCCAACTTGAATGAATGTGAGAAAACTTCTTCGGATGGAGAGACTAGCACTATTCCTGCTCCTCCAGTGTCGTTTCTAGGGTTGTGGAACCGTCAAAGTATAAAAGCCACGTATCTTCTTTAATAACTAAGATATCTGGAAACTCACCAGGTACATCTTCATGTAACATGGTTGCATCCTCTCCTGGAAAATCAGCGAGCAAGTATGCAACTACTTGGCCTTTGATTGCTTTAGGCGGTATACATGCTATGTCAAATTCTGACATCTGAAGTAGCCACTTTGCTGGTCTTACTATCAAGGTTGGATTTGATAATAGAAACTTTATAGGGTCAGCTTTGGAAACGAGCACGACTCTGTTGGATAGTAAATAGTTCCTGAGTTTCTGAATTGTATGCACTAATGCTAGACATGCTCTCTCAGCCTTTGGGTATCGGAGTTGAGCATCTCACATTATACGACTAAACTAGTAGATCGGTCGTTTGATGCCTTCGTCGTCTTCTTGAGCAAGGAATGCTCTGATAGAGACATCACTAGAAGCTGTGTAAAGTATCAGTGGTCGTCCTTACACCGGTGATTTCATGACAACAGGTGATAATAGTATCTGTATTTTTTGAAATGCTTCTTATTGGACAGTTGTCCATGTAAAACTCGCTCATTTCTTCAGTAGATGGGTGAACAAAGCAATGAGCTGAGCCAATCCAGGGATGAAGCGTCGAATATAATTTACCTTGCCCGTAAAACTTTGGAGTTTCTTCACAGTGCGTGGAGGAGGCATGGTAGTAATAGCCTTCGTCTTGTCTGGATCGACTTTGATTCCATCTGTTGTGACCATTAATCCTAGAAATTTTCCAGAAGAGACACCAAAAGCACATTTCAGAGGGTTCATCTTTAATTTATTCTCTGTATCTTGCAAAGACTTGTCTAAGAACTTCAAGGTGGGATGTTCGAGTATTCGACTTCACCACCACATCATCAACATAATCTTCCATTTTCCTGTGCATCATGTCATGAAATATGGCAGTCATGGCTCATTGATAAGTGGTACATGTATTTTTTAATCCAAAAGGCATCAAAGTGTAATGAAAATTCCCAATGGGAGTACGGAACGCGGTCTTGTTGGCATCATGCTCGTACATCTTGATCTGGTTGTATCCACTGTAACCGTCCATGAATGAGAACATACCATGGACACTGGTTGAGACGACAAGCATATCAATGTTGGGTAAAGTAAAATCATCCTTCGGACAACATTTATTCAGATTCCTGAAATCGACACAGCATCTGATTTGACCATTTTGTTTCTTGTCAAGAACGACGTTTGCTAGACATGTCGGGTGTTGAATCGGTTTGATGAATCATGCTGCTAGTAGTTTCTGAATCTTAACTTTGATTTTCTCTTCGACTTCATGTCAGAACTGCCTACGCGGTTGCTTGATAGCTTTGGATCCAGGAGTGATGTGCAGATGATGAGTAACTAGTTTGTTGTCTAGACCATGCATTTCTTCGTACATCCAAGCGAAGACATTCTGATACTCTTTCAGCAGATTTACCAATTCCGTCCATTCCTATGGTGACATCATGAAACTGATTAAATTTTTCCTTGGATCATCTCCATCTCAATGTTGATTGTTTCGAGATCATCAGTGGTGGAATCAGTGCCGTCTTGCAATTTCCATTGAGCATCTTGAACCTCTTCGTCGAGTGATGGTTCGATTTGACATGATTCTTCAGGGAGGGGAGACTTTTCATCATTCTCCCCGGTTAATTGCTAATTTTTGCATCGGAGGTAAATGATCCTCCTCTCTGCATCATGACTGGTTATGAAATTAGATCTTGGAGTAGAGACTTGATCCTTGCAGTGCTTAATTGGTGAAGCAGATGACTTGATTGACTTAGTGTTTGAGGATGATGGCTTGTCTGCAACTTCTTCAATGGACTTACAACTTGGGAATGGAGTACTGCAAACCTTATTTGGAGTTTCGGGGATGCTTTTTTGAGATTTAAGGAATTCAGCATCATAGACAGAAGCATAAGGAGATGATGAAGCCGCGATATGAACAATATTGTTGTTGAGTAGAGCCTTCATGCATTGATAGTATGTTGAGGGAACCACCTTGTTGTCATGGAGACATGGTCGTCCAAGTATCATGTGATAATCAGGCTCTTGTTCGATCACGTGGAAGTTGGCCTTTGATTGAATAGGCCCAACTTTCAAGTCTATGTATGCATATCCATATGTATGGATATGGCTTCCTTCAAAACCTGTCATCAATATGGGATGACAAACGATTTTATTCTGTGGGAATTTGGCCGTTTTGAGAGTCTTCATAGTAATAATATTTTTACAAGCGCCCATATCAACAAAAGCTCTTTTAAACTCAGAGTCTTTGATGAAACCAGTCACGTACAAGGCTCGATTATGTCCTTCGTCTGCCATGCGGTCTTCTTCTCCGAAAGTGATATTGTTGATCGAATGCTCAGACATCATGGATATTTCTTCAACTACTAGGCATGACAAAGTTAGCTGCACGTCTGACGATATTTGGTTGAGTGCAGCGAACGTGTTCGTACGTTGATCCCTTGAGAATTGCAGGAGTTCACATAGATTTTCAATCAAGTGTGTAACCTCCTGGTCTACCGGCTTATTATAAGTAGTAAAACTATTGGTTTGAGGAGTATCAGTGGTAGTAGAGCTGAGATGTTCCACTACTTCTTCTCCCAAAAGTCTTGTCAGCTCTACCATACAGTTGAATAACTCATCGATCACTTCTTTCAATCGATTGATGCTCCCATCTAGAATTCCTTGCCTCCATGCTAATTCATCTAATGATGGGATATCTTCATTGAATGCATCATTAGAGGGAAATAGAGTAGTAAAGTAGGAATGACGAATGTTACCAGAGTCGTTCGAACGAGCGTGAGGAGTATTACCATTTGAAATACTCTGGTTGGTCTCTGAAGTTTCCGACGAAGACCTAAGACCGACAATCTTTGTGAGAATTTAGATTGCAACCGAGAGAATGATCTCCCACTGTGGTTGCCAATCTATATATGGGGAAAAACGAGTTGCTAGTTTTTACGAAATTAAGGAGATGCCCGTGCGGAGGAAACTCCTTGAACCGAGCGAATTGTCGAACCTCAGACAGATGCACTGCAAGAAGGGAGTGCTTTGAATTCGAGAGATCAATCTGTAGTACTCCGGCCTAAACCAAGACAATGGCCGTTCCAGAGTAAATTCGGTCACATGAGAGGATGTGTTGATCCGTATGAGGGAAGCTGAGAAATGTGTGACATCAATGGCGATCGAAGATTGTAGGTGTGTTGTGTATTCTGAAAATAAGATAATATAAGTTCTGAATGATTGAATTTGCTCTGTTGAGAGTAATTACTCAGATGTTGAGTTGTTAATCTCGTATTGTCTGTTTGACGTCTAATTGTCCTCATTTCAATCATGATTCAAATACTTATTTATATTGCTAGAATTGTAAACACCATGATCCCATGAAGTGTGACAATTGATGTAATCAAAGAGTGAATAAGTGGAAACCGTGTTAAAACCAGCTACTCAACGTGCGGAGACTTGGTTGATTTTCCATCCACTACTTTGTTAACTCCTCCAAATGATTGCACAACTTGCTGACATTCTCATCGTGTGTATGAAGACATGTGTCGTAGACTAACATACCAAAACCCTAGTTAATATCCCCCATGTGACACGAATGATATCTCTTGATTATGGAGTCTGCAAGGCAGACGTGTATTTAGTTAGTCAGTTGCTGACTTCATGACTTCATGGGACGATGAGTCCTTGTATTGTTGAGTCGAACATGATTTGAAAATATTCTGAGACTCATGAATTGAGCATGTCTATTGAGACAAAGATATAATTCTCAAGTAAATGTTGATAGTTAAGGTGATCAAATATTGCTCATTCGGTAAATTGTTGAATATTCATAGTTGTACCAATATTTGCTCAAATATTCCCTGGTTTGAGCAAATATTGCTCATTTGATGAATTATTGGTATCATGAACAAATAATGTATTAAATCAATATATTGGCAACTGAACCAAGTATAATTAATAAAATGTTTATCATGAGATCAACGTAAAACTATTAGCGTTTGAATCTGGAATTATGAACCTTGGACTCAAAACCCTAATTTGATCAATTGATGATTTATTGAAAATAAACCACATAGTGAAGGAGGTAACGACTACATGGGATGATGGATCGACCATGTAGCGCCCAGATGCTCAAGTGAGCAAAATATACCAAAGTCTCTTGAAGACCAGTTGGTGAAAAGATGATTAAATGCTGGTTTAATCATTTATTAAAATAATTCCCCTCTTAACCTTAGGTGATAAAACCTATTTAATTATGAAGAGATGAGAGACCGACCAAGGGATCATGAAACCGGCCCTGTGTGGTCACGGGATCGAATAACGATCGTTTCATGAAGTTCCAAATTCTTTGGGAGAGTTAGAACTTAATGTGAACAAATTAGGTCAAATGATGAAAAATATGCGGGACCGGCATATTGCAAGCCAAAGAGAGAACCTTGGTCGGTGAAGGTAGTATGCTCGCATCACCAAAGTGTTCGTGTCTCAGTCCTGAGAATTTTGATATTTTCTGATGTGCGTTTGAGCAACCATTTGGGAAAATATGAAGAAATCAAGGATTTTTGGTGAAACTGAGGAAACTTCATGAGATGAAGGAAAAATAATAATAAAATGAATAAATCATGAAGTGTGGGAAAGGATATGGCCAAGGCATGGCCGGCCGTCCAATGAGCCTGGTCCCAAAGCATTTCCTAATTTTATTATATTTTTTCATGATTTTATGGAAATATCATAAATCAATGAGTTTGTTGAAACTAAGGAATTTTGTTGAAATCAAGGAGTTTCCTTGAGGTGAAGGAGTTTCCATGAGATTTATGAAACAAAAATATTAATAATAATAAAATAAGGGCGTGTGGGACCGGCTTGGGCATGGTCGGCCGGCTAGGGCCTGGTCCCGTGAGCTTTCCCTAATTTTATGTATTATTTTCATGATTTGAAGGAAACATCATGAAATCAAGGAATTTCATGGGATCAAGGAAACATAAATAATAATAATAAAATAATAAGGGGCGTGTGGGACCGGCTAGGCCATGACCGGCCGGCTAGGGCCCGGTCCCACGAGTTTCCCTAATTTTATATTATTTTCATGACTTGAAGGAAATATCATGAGATTAAGGAGTTTTCATGAGATTAGGGAAATAATAATAAAATAATAAGGAATCATGAGGTGTGGGACCGGCCAAGACTATGGCATAGCAGGCCGGCTAATAAACACGGTCCCACGACACCTTTCCCAATTTTATATTATTTCCTTGATGCGAAGGAAACACCATGAAACTAAGGAGTTTCCTTAAAACGAAGGATATTTATTCAAATGAAGGGATTTTCATGAGATCAAGGAAAATAATAAAAATATGATAAAATATAGAATTGGGCGTGGGACTAGCCACGGCGTGACCGGCCGGCCGGTGGGTCCAGTCCCCTAGTGCCTTAATTAATATTTTATTATTTATAATTTTCTTCCTATTTCGCATAGGATCATCGTTCCTTCGTGTTTTGGAATGCTCGTTCGTGCATTCATATGCTCGTTAGTGCATTATTGCTAAGTACACTTGCACCATTTTGGTTGGGGCTTACTCGAAGGTAGCTCAGATACACGTGTGTTGAATATTTATCACTAACCCATGGAATTTTGCTGGGAAGAACCATAAATTGAAGTAACAAAATATTATGAAAAATATTAAATTGAATATTTTCCATAATATTCGGTTAACGAATCTAATGATCGAAGAATAATTAATTGATGGTTCTATACTATTACGATCGTCTAGGAGCATTAATTATTCAGGAATTGAGTGATATGAGCTTGTTGAAGCGTCATATTTCTTTTATATAGTCAGGGAAAACATTGTTACATCCTGAAGTTATTATTGCTCTATACTAGCAGGCAAGCTGTCTAGGAGCCGTCTAATCTTGCAATTCTAAATAAAAGTGATCACTGAAATTGCTCAGTATTCATGAGATATGTCGTTGCCTCAACTGAGAGACTACACATCTACAATATACTTTGAGAGACAGTATTTTCAGTCAAATATTCTCGTGGCATGAGCTTTCACGCTTTCGATAAGAGTCATGAGCCTCAATATTCGTCTGATTGCTGGATCAGGAGTATATATAATTATGGGTTTATGATTTTATTCCTTGTAGAAAATCCACCATCTACAACAGTCTAGGTTTTCCTTAAGGAATTTAAGTGTGATCAAGCAAACTTAAAAGCACGTCGATACGAAAATCTCTTTGTTAGAGAGTGACGTAGCATGTGTGGGTATTTTCATGCAGATGTCAATACTAACACTTCGGGAGATTTGCTGAGAGTGAATATTTAATCGTCATGTCATTTCAATGATGAGAGTTCGTCTGGGAACATAACACGAGAAAATTATAGGCAAGTCATGCATTAATTAATAATGCTGGAAAAAAATAGAATTCATAGAATATTTGGGATTGCTACGCACTATTCTAAGTGAATTTCATATATATATATATTGAATTGCTTAATCGAGCGAAGAGGTTTTTAGCACTCATCACTTCTTAAATGTATTTACCCCTTGCAAGGTAGCAACATATTAAATACAGGTTTTACAATTTTAGCCTTGAACTAAAAACCACCATCAACAGCTGTACACTGCCAACCCGATGTCCAGCCGTGTTGGCTGTCCTCTGCCAACCCGATATCCATCCCTGTTGGTTGAACATTGTCAACCCGATGACCAGCAATGTTGGTTGAACATTGTCAATGTATTGGCCAAGGGACAATATTCCTTTTCCTAGGCAACAGAAGCTTTGGATGAAGCTTCATATCGGGCCATGTCGCACCTTTTAGCATGCGCCATGCTAAAAACACGAGGTGTTACAATATTCACCACTTTAAAGAATTTCGTCTCCGAAATTCAAAAAAAAAATATTGTGGACAATATCTTCGGTTTGGATTCCTGAGCAAAAGTCCCATACCAGATACTCAGAAATCACGTGTTTATTCAAGTTTGTCATGGAACATCAATTAGGACCTTCTGAGCAAACGTCCCATACCGCATACTCAGGAATCCAAAAAGAGTCCATAATGTTACCAAGAATCTCAATTGGACAGTGCCAAAAGGATATCTCAACAAGGTATCCGAAATGTGCATCTCATACTACACACTTAGGAGTCCATAAAGTTCACAAGGTTGATGTCATTGAAATGACAAGATCTTAGCGCAGTACTTTGTGGAACAGTATCCAGTTGCCCACCATCCATGATGGTCATCCAGGTTGCCACAAGTAAGTGGGATGCTATCCGGTCCTGACAACGCACACCCTTGGCCAGTTGATAACGTGTGGGGATGATCAGTCCCATTGTCTACATACCATCCCATACGGTCTTCCGGATAGCCACTTGTAAGTTGGGTGCCACTTAGGCCAGGAAAACTCACAGTACTTAAACAAGATGAACTCGATTCGCAAAATAACTGGTATAGCAGTTACTAACTATTTTTGCGCAAAATTTGGCCTACTCTCCAACTTTAAGTTTTCCATTAAGGAAAATACTCGCTGACAAACCATTCCCGTACAGTTCCTAGAGTTATCTCAGAACTTTCTCTGATACCAACTGTGACGGACTGAAAAATTACGCCTAGAGTGCCTGGGTGCGTAGGCCATAACTTCCCTTGTGCGTCATGATGATTCTACAATCCGGGCCTTTAAGATAAGCAAATGCACATTCAATTTCCCTTGCAAGAATTCTCGGGGAGCATGGTGTAGCTAATTTATCTTTCGCATTGTTCCAAACTTACCCTTGTCCGCTAAAGGGTGTCAGGACATAAGGCCAAGGCCAATGCATATTGCATGCATCACTGGCTTCTCTTACCAACTATGTGTAGCTTGATAGGTAGTATGAGCATCCGCCTATTGGCATACAAATATCCTCATCAAGTTTGGCCACAATCATCTCTTACATCGAGCTACCGAGCCATATGATATGATAGGCCAGAGTGTCGCAATCATCTCACAATTAGATGATATAAGCGACAAAGTGCTGGACCAGAAATGTTGCAACTCATTACGGATTCCTACGTACCCTTCCCTACTCTAAAAGGATCAAGCACAGACCGTAGTTCATACTCGAAGGGACAAGCAACTTAATCCAACTCGTTTGCAAGGCCGTGTCCAAGAAATAATGGTAATGGACTAGTTTCGTCAAAATACATCCAAGTGATGCATGTTTGGTCCATAATATGGCATAATGATCCCTAAGCATCAAATTCCCTCTTCACGAGACTACGAAACTATAAATGAGCCTTAGGCATCATTTATACTTGTTGAAAATACTGTAATTGCAGATTTAGAATCAGCATTCACAATCATCTGCAGCATATTATGTTGAACTGCCCATTCTAAAGCACAAAGAATTCCCATTATTTCAGCCACAAAGTTGGTAGTAATACCCAGACCTCCACTTTCTGCAGCAATGAAATGACCATAGTAATTTCTTAAAATAAAACCATACCCAAAGTAACCAGGATTACCTCTTGAAGCCCCATCACAGCACATCAGAGTGAAATTCTCCATGGGTAAATGGAACAAACATTCAATAATTCTAGGTTGTTTTAGTTTCCTGTATTTAAGCTCAAAGAAAATCATTACCGAAAGATCATATCTGGAGTTGTTAGTGTATCCCTTAAGCCTTACTTCACAATCTTTGACTATTCCGAGAATGTTTTTTTTTTTTTGCATTTATCACATTTGGGGTCTCATTGTCAAAACAACTTCTATTCCTAGTGAACCATATATTAACCATAACATTGAAGGATGCAATAAACCAAATATCTTGGATCACTGTACTTCTTTGTTTATAGCATTCTATAATTTCTTCAAAAGATTTAGGATTCTTAAAAGCAAAAATACCACCCAGCCAATTCCAGAGAATCTGACCATAATTGCACTCCCATAACATGTAACTCATGGAATCTTGATATTCATTACAAATAAAGCATCTTGAAACTAACTGAAAACCCCTTTTATTAAGGTTCTCATCTGTGGCACAAGCACCCCTGGTGATTTTCCAAATATTGCTGCAAGTTGATGGGTGAACACACTTTTTCCAAATATGTTTATACCATTTAAATCCGGGAAAATATTTTCTAATGAAAGAAATTGCACTGGCCACAGAAAACTTACCATTTTGAGCAGCAATCCACAATAATTTGTCTTTACCAGGCATAATAATGATTGGGAAGTCAGAAGAATTGAAGCATCTCCTCAGGGATTACCCATTTATTATCAACAATTATATTACTGACCTTCATATGTATATTATGTTTGATATAATCATTATCTGGAAAGAGGGTGATGATACTTTTCTCCATAATCCACTTATCCCTCCAAACAGAAATTTGCTCACCATTTCCAACAGTCCATCTAATATGATCATAGAATTCTAGTAAGATCCATTTGATTTCAGGCCACACAGAAGATTGTATGTGATAAGAAATCCAGCAGTCATGTTTATCTCTATACTTTGCAAGAAAAAATCTAGCCCATTCCTCATCTGAGTTTAAAATTCTCCATAAAAGTTTCATCAACAATGCCTTGTTAATGTATTTAAATTTTCTTAAACCAAGCCCACCTTCTTCAACAGGAGAGCAAACTTGATCCCAAGAGACTGTCACACACTTCTTATCTTCTGCATTTCCACTCCAAAGAATATTGCGAATAATTATTTCACAGGCTTCTATCACTTTCTTATGCCACTTGTAAATTGACATATTGTAAAGGAGAATACTACTTAAAACAAATTTTATAAGAGTTATTCTTGCTTGGAAGGATAACAATTTACCAATCCATGCAACAAGTTTTCTTTGAAGTAGTTCCACAAAAGACCAGAGATGTTCAGATTTAATTCTCCCTTGAACCAGCATGACCCTAAATATTTATCAGGAAAGAATGATAATTTCATATTCATAAATTCAGCAATTTGGTTACCTCTTAAGCTGGAAGTACCTCCAATAAAGCACTTGCTCTTAGAAGCACTCACTATTTTCCCAGAAGCTTGTTGATATTCAGTTAGGATATTCTTTAGATATTAAAGACTTGTTTTACTACCATTACAAAAGATGAAGATATCATCTGCAAAAAACATATGTGAAGGATAAATACCATTTCTAATCACCATTGTCTTCAATTTCCTCCCATGAATTGATTTAATAAGATTCTTGCTAAGAACATCAGTTGCAATAACATATAAAATTGGAGATAGGGGATCTCCTTTCTTAAGGCCTCTGCCTACCCCAAAATACCCTACTCGGCCACCATTAAGCATTATAGAAATTTTTGTATTACTGAGAAAGACAAGAATCCAATTACAGAACTTGGATGAAAAACCAGATTTCTTTAGAACAACCAAGAGATAATTCCAACTCAAAGTATCATATGCTTTTGAAATATCAAGCTTAAAGCCAGCATTCCATCCCATTATTTTAATATTCATCTCATTAACCAGTTCAAAAGAAAGAAGGACTTGTTCATGAATGTTTCTTCCCTTGACAAAAGCACATTGTTGGGGAGACACTAGTTTATGCAGTAAAATACTCAATCTTACTGTGATAATCTTAGTAATAATCTTGAAGAAAAAATTACTTAAACCTATGGGTCTAAACTGATCAGCCCTTTTAGCACCCTTTGTTTTAGGCAGAAGAACAAGAAAATTTGAATTAACTCTAGGAGGAATCACTTGAAAATGCCAGCAATAAGTTAATGCTTTGACCAAATCCTATTGAATAATATCCCAAGCAAATCTATAGAAAACACTAGTGAATCCATCTGGTCCAGGTGATCCATCTTGATTTAAATCAAAAATTGCATTTCTAATTTCATCTTTAGAAGGAATACATTCTAAAAAAGCATTATCACCATCATTAATAACTTGAGGTGTAATATTTAATATAGTATCTGAAATTTCCACAACTTTCTCTTTGAATTTTTCTGAGAAGTAACTTATCAAGTTAGAAGCAATCTCATTCTTATTTGTTATCAGAGACCTTGAGGAATCCTCTAACTCAGCAATAGTATTTCTAGCTTGTCTTAATCTGATCGAAGTATGAAAAAATGAAGTATTAGCTTCCCCAAATTTAATCCAATTTATCCTTGCTTTCTGACTTAACAAAGTATGATAATTCTGTGCTGCTATGTCTCTCACACCCCTTGTTGTAACATACTGATTTAGAAGTTCTAAATTTTGAGGGTCAGAATCATATAAAATATTTGTTTCCATAACCTTCTTTTCATCTTCACTTAAAACAACTTGAACATTTCCAAAAACCTCCCAATTCCATTTTATTATAACGTTTTTCAAATATTTTAGTTTGGACATAAAAATGTATATAGGGTTACCCACAAAGAGTTCTTTCTAAGCATCAATTAAGACTTGTAGAAAACCTGGATGAGAAATCCACATTTGTTGAAACTTAAAAGGGCAATTTAAAGGCTTCTGGATTTCTGCATTGGAACCAATGAGAATGCTATGATATGAAATGCCCCTTGCAGCTACATGATATTTCCACCCTGGATATTTCTCTAACCATTGTGAATTAAACAAAACTCTATCCAAATTACATAGTATTCTTTTCCTTCCACTTCTTCCATTGGACCTTGAAAAATGAAGCCCAGTTTTTTCAGCATGTAACAGATCACAATTATCAATCCAATCATTAAACTCTGCAACAGAAGAAGTATTTGGAACTCTGCCACCCTTTTTTCATCTAAAGTAGAAATTGTATTGAAATCACCCAAAATTATCCAATATTTATTAGACATACTGAAAGAAACCAACTCATTCCATAAAGTTCTTCTGTTAATCCTTAAAACATCAGCATGGATACCAGTCACCAAAACACCTCCCACTTCCACAATAATTCTTTGTCTAGAAGAATGAAGTACTATAGGAGCAGTTATTGAATTGTTCCAAAAAAAGCCAAAGATTGGCTTTTCTATCATCTGTTTTATTATGAATAATTTTCTGACTCATACCAGGCAGATTTATTTTGTTACTAGACTTGTAATGAATTTTTGGTTCTGCTATAAAAACTAAAGAAGGATTATGTTGTATAACTATATTTCTTAGTTTATCTTTGTCCTTTTGTCTCTTAAGGCCTCTGATATTCCAAAAGACAATTCTCATGTTAATAAGAGGGGTGGGGAGGTGTGGGACTCCCCTCAGGTGACACAGGTTTCAAAAGGTCTCTTCTAGTTTTTCTAGTAGTTGGAGAAGCCTTAATAGGTTTTGCTGGAGGTTTTTTCTTTTCAATGACAATGTGTTTTGTGAAAACAGAAGGTTCAGCAGAAGAGGAAGGTTTCAAAACAGTACTGATGTTAAGAAAAGTAGAAGTGTTTACCTCTTTAATTTCCCCATCCTCCGAGCTTGAATACTCCATATCATCTTCCATTTCAGCAATAAGATCAAATTTATTGAATGAAATAATAGCTTCAGAGTTAGAATTGAGCTCACCAGGTTGAATAATATTCTTAATAACACCACTATGTTCTCCAATTTCATTAGTAGATACAGGTGCATCAGTAGTGCTTTGAGACATAACAGGTATCTGAACCAAATTAATAAAAGAAGAAGTATCTGAATTTATTGTAGAATCAGTTGCAGTTTTTTGTGGAGATGGACAAATATCAAAACCAATAGGAGATGCCTTTTTATTTTTAACTCTCCAAATATTTCTTTTAATAACAGGAGTAAAACCATCAGCATCTACAATGTTTTCTACATGATTATCCTTCTTCTTTGATCTACATTCCACCATTAAATGTCCCACCACCTTACAATGATCACAAAACTTAGGAATTATAGGAATTTGAACTTCCTGTTCAAAGCTGCCATACTTTTTGTTGATTAAGATATGGTTTGGAATGTGTTGTGCTAGATCAATTTCAACAAGAACACTAGCAAAATAACCAACCTCATGCTTCAGAGTAATATCATCAACTTTAATAGCTCTTCCCAGTCTTTCACCTAAATCTAGGAGAATTTTTTCTTTCCAATACTCCAACTTAAACCAGGAAAACGAACCCACACAAAAGCAGTAGTGGATTTATAATGAATTGGGTTAAAATTTGGTTCCCATTCTCTAAGTTTCAGGACTTGAGATTCTACTATCCAGTAACCCTTCCATATATAATTCAAATCAATCTCATTATCAAGTTTGATGATAAAAAATCCCTTACCAATAGGAATAAGTTGAGAAGTACCTATAATTTTCCATTGAGTCTTAAGGGAGGTAACTGCTGATGCAAATTTTAACTTCACAAAGTCCAATCTGCCAATCAAACTAAATTTCCACTCATTTAAGCTTTCATCAATATCTTCATCGGAGATGAATAGAGCTGGTGTCTTGTTTGAATCATCAACCTTATTTGCAAAGAAATCAGTTGAAGACCTAGAATTATCTGCAGCCATTTTTGAACCAAAATTTAACTCAGAACTGAAATTTGAAGAATCAGACATTATTGATGTCCCAATACTCTTGATATGGTACATCAATCATTGAAGAACTTAACAAAATTTCAGGATTTATGTATCAAAATTAGTATGATCAAGAAAAAAGAAAATGAATCACGCGCCGATTTGATCGCCGAGTCGGTACCAATTCACAGAGCTCTTAACACTCAGGTCTGACGGCTACATAATTGTTGAGAGGGCTAAACTACTTCAGGATGTTGGAAACACTCGCTGCTCCCTGACTATACACCTTTCAGAACATGTATGACGCTTTAACTGGCTAGTATCCCTTCTGTAATAGATTAATTCTACCGTGACATTCACCAATAAATTCCTAAAAGATGATCTATTTTATCTCATTGCTCCGATTTCATGATCGAATCCACAGCTGATCCCATGGAATGGTAATAGATAATCTCATTACTCTGATTTCATGATCGAATCCACGGCTTATCTCATGGAATGGTAATATATAATTTTATTACTCCAATTCTGTAGTCGAATACACGATCCTATGGGATTATAATGCTCATTTATTATTCTGAATCCATGGTCGAATCCACGTCTGATCTTATGTATTGATAATAAATAACTACTCACCTTTGTTACTCAATTCCATGAATCATTATCTATTGAATTTCATGCATTAGTAGTAAATACTCAACGACTGGGCATCCGGATTATCACTGAGTAAGTCCCATAAAATGGTGCAAGTGTACTCAACAATGATGCACGAACGAGCACCCAAATGCACAAACGAGCATTCGAAAATATGGACAAGTGAGGAATCCTACACTAAATAGGAGTGATAAAATAATAACGAAAAATAGAAATCAGGCGCCCAGGATTTTCTCAAACGACCATTAGCTGGTCCCACGACCACTAGGGGCCAATTTATTTACCTCTTGGTCGGTCCCTCACTTCTCCATAAATTAGGTTTTATTACCTAATGCTCAGACGAGCACTATTTTAATAAATGATGAAACCAGCATTGCATCATCATTCTATCACCAACCGGTCAACTCAGAACCCTGGTGCATGCTCACTATAGCGATTGGGCATCACATGGTCTTCCATTATCCCATGTGGCCGGTCCCTCCCTCAGTCATGACCTATTTTCAACAATTCATCAATTGACTAACAATTGCTCGAAAATTAGGGGTTTGAACAAACGCTCCACAAATCATCATTCTGAGCAAGTTTAAACACTAATAATTTTATGTTGATCCGGTAATAAACATATGAATTAATTATATTCGGTAGTCTACAAATATTTTATTTAATATTTTATTGGGTCACGCCACCAATAAATAATTCTTAGAATTGAGCAATACTTGCTCAGTTGCTCAAATATTGATCCAACTATCAATATTCAGTAATTTATCAGTAATTCGTCGAATTAATCAATACTTGCTCAGTTGCTCGATCCAACTATCAATATTCAGTAATTCATTGAATCGATGCTCAGTTATCGGATTTACAATCTTTGCTAATATGCGCAATGTCAACATCATTCAAAGAACTATACGTCTCAACGGACATGTTCGATCCATGAATCACTGAGAATTCGTCACTCATGCTCAACTCAACAAAACCTAGACTCATTGTCTAAATAGTCAAAAATTGACTAATTAAAACACATGTCTGTCATGCAGACTTCTCGATTTGTGAGACATCAATCACGTCACATGGGGGATATCAATTAGGGTTTTGGTCTGGCGGCCTATGGCACGTGGATTTATCCACGATGAGAAATGTGAGTAAGTCGTGCAAACGGTTGAATAAGTTAGCAAAGTAGTGGGTAGACGGTTAACCAAGTCTCCGCATGACCTGGAACTGGTTTCACCACTATCCCCAACTTTCCCACTCTTTCACCTAAGAAACCGTCACACTTATAGGGATCAAGGTGTTTATTACCCTGTCAATATAAATAAGACTATGGATCCACGATTGAACAACAACAATTTTTCGAGCAATCACTCTCAGAAATTCTATCAATCGAATAGAGCTTATTCGAACTCAACAGTTCATTAATATTGCAGAAACCCACAACACATCCACAATCCTTGATCATCATTCATCCCACACAATTCTCATCTTCCCTCCTGCAGATCAACCCATTTCACTCTTTGTGACCGAATTGACTCTGGAACGGCCATTGACTTGGTTTAGGCCAGAGTCCTATAAATTGATCTCTCGAATCTAAGTACTCCCTTTGCATTAAATTTGTGTGAGGTTAAGCAGTTTGCTCGGCTGAGGAGTCTCGTCCGCACGCTCGTCTCTTCACTTCCCTAAAAACCAGCAAATCGTTTTTTTCCCATCAACAACCATCACTCAGGAAATTTCTCAGCTAAAAATATTTATAACTTCTTAGCTGATCAAATTCAAGATGATGATAATTCTTTGATAGATTTCCCATGGAAACAAATACGGAAAATTCAGGCAATCCTAAGAGTTAAACTCTTTGTTTGGAAATTAGCTCAAAAAGTGTAGTTGCAGGAAATCCCACAACACACCCCATATAATATCATGATAATAATTTCTAGATCTAATCATAAATATGATGATAAAAGTGCTAAAATTATAAAATGGACATAAGATTTTTTACATGGTTCGATCAATGTGATCTACATCCATGGTTCTTCACTATGATTGTTGTAATTACGTAAGTGTTACATTTAGAATCTCCATTAATGAGTATTTGGAGTTCTAGATCTAATTTTTGGGGAAGAAGATGATAAAGAAAATAAATCCCTCTCTCTCTCTTACAAAGTGTTTCTCTGATTTACAAAAATGTGTATCCTCCCTCTTTCTCTCTCCTTCCTTTTTATTTATATAGGTGTTTACATAGTGGATGACAGCTCATATGTAGTGGATTGCAGCTTATATTACCCTTTATTTTCGGATCCCGTGCTACGTTCTCTCAGGCTCTCTTTATAATTTCGCAGGCTCTTTCTCTTTATAATTTTGCAAGCTCTGCTACCTTCTAACAAATAAATGAATCTCGCATGCTAACAAATGTGTTGTGCGATATTTTGCTCCTACATTTTGCCTCTTTTTCCTTGAATATTGCTTGAAGAGCTATCTTTAAGGAAAAATCCACTTTTTTGTAGTTGTTGGAGGAACGAGCGAAAGAATATTGGACTTGAAAAGTACGTACTTGCCTCTATTCTTTTGTGAAGTTCCGAAGCTTTGAGAAGTAATTATAAGTATCATCTCTTGAAGTATGCGAAGTATGAAGTATCCTTGAAGAAGTATAAGAAGTATGAAGTATCCTTGAAGAAGTATAAGAAGTACTTAATCCTCGAAATATAATAAGTATTGCGAATGAATCATGCGAAACTATCGCTCCATGTTCTTTGCCTCCTGCTATGCTGTAATGCAAATAAGAATTTAGATTAGTATTCAACATTTCTTTTATCAAAATTTTTCATTTAATTGCAAGTTCAAATCGTTATTTTTTTTTTTGATTTCCTTTGTATAACTTGTTTCGTCTCATCCGATAAACATCTTTCAAGGAAATGATCCTAATGAGGTCTTATGCAGCCTGTTGATGGAAGGTATTATTTTTCCTCCTACTACTCTCCATGTTAGATATCATTCTCATTTGAAACAAAGCAAATATTTAAGGGAAATATATAAATTGGTCTGTGAGATATTTTTCTCGGTTTCTTTTGTAATTGTGGAATATTTGTAATTCTGAAATCTCAGTAATTCTGCGATTGTATTACGTTTTGTAAACCAAACCAAATCAAAAATATTTTATTTTATGTAAAAGTAAAATGTTCAAGGAAAGTGGTACTTAGTTTTGTGGTTTGCCGTTGTTGTCAATCTCGCGCAAGAAATACATTGCATGAAGTATAAATTTCGCTTAGGAAAAACAGATGCGAGAGGCAAGAATTGAACCCGCAACTTGCTACTTGCATATTCTCACAACATACCAACTGTTTTAACCCTCTCTTGCAAAATTAATTTGCGAAATAATCATCAACTTTCTTCTGTGCGAAATTTACATGCGAAATTATCAAAGACCATGCGAAAAATACACGTTCATTGGGATTCGAACACGCGACAATGAACTCATTAACTTCGCAGATGACCAATTGTGCTGCCTCTTGTTTGCGAAATAATGAAACAATGTTGCGAAATTATTCATTTTTTCGCCCTCTGTAAAAAGAATAAAACTATGCTCGCAGGCGAATTCGAACTTGCGACCACAAACTCACATACTGTTTTCTGGACCAACTGTTCAAGAACCTCTCTGCGAAATTAATGCATAAATTTTTTCCTTGTTCTTTTATTCTCCCTTAGAATTAGAAGAAAATGAAAAATATGTGTCTCTGAGAATTCGAACTCGTGACCTATTTGTTGTTCGCTCAGCCTTGAACCAACTGTGTGAATTTCTGTTTGTGATAGAAATTGCAGCGTCTGCCTCTTATCTTCTCTTCGTCCTTCCTTAATTTCTTTCACATTTGCCTCTTGCTTTTTCTCCTAAACATGGAAATCTTCCATTGAAACCTTGGTTTTCTTCACAACAACTAATTTTTTTCTCTTACTCTTTTCATGTCTTTGACTTGTTGATGATGTTTACTCCCTGAAAGTGTAATTTCTTCCATGAAATTTCCATTTTTGAACCTAAAATTTTTAGATCTAGAAAAATATGAACAATAGCTAATATTCATGGAAACTTCTTGAACTAACAAGTTACAGGAAGGATAAACCCTTTACTCCTCCCTGTTTCTAGCGCCAAAAATGTAGTTGCAGGAAATCCCACAACACACCCCATATAATATCATGATAATAATTTCTAAATATAATCATAAAAATGATAATGGACACAAGATTTTTTACATGGTTCGATCAATGTGATCTACATCCATGGTTCTTCACTATGATTGTTGTAATTAAGTAAGTGTTATATTTAGAATCTCCATTAATGAGTATTTGGAGTTCTAGATCTAATTTTTGGGGAAGAAGATGATAAAGAAAATAAATCCCTCTCTCTCTCTTACAAAGTGTGTCTGTGATTTACAAAAATGTGTATCCTCCCTCTTTCTCTCTCCTGCCTATAGGTATTTACATAGTGGATGACAGCTTATATGTAGTGGATTACAGCTTATATTACCCTTCATTTTCAGATCCCGCGCTACGTTCTCTCAGGCTCTCTTTATAATTTCGCAGGCTCTTTTTCTCTATAATTTCGCAAGCTATGCTACCTTCTAAAAAATGAATAAATCTCACATGCTAACAAATATTTTGTGCGATATTTTGCTTCTACAGGGATATAAACTTCTGTTGGTAACACTTCCTCAACTTCATATGTCAAACAAAAAGGTGACATTCCTGTAGCTTCTTGCCTAGTTGTGTTGTAAGCCCAGACTGCATTATGTACCTGTTCGCACCATGCTTTATGATTTCCTTCTAACTTTTTCTTCAATATGTCTGCGATTGTTTTATTTGTTGATTCAGCTTGTCCATTGGCCTGTGGATATAAAGGAGTGGATTTTCCACACTTTATCTTAAATGCATTGAGTAACATTTCTATATTCTGCCCTTCAAATTGTTTCCCATTGTCAGATACTAACTGTGCTGGAATTCCAAATTTGCAAATGATATTTTCAAATATGAATGTAAAGATGTCTTTGTCGCGGATGTGTTATACTGCCTTTACTTCTTCCCATTTTGTGAAATAGTCTGTTGCGACAATTAGGTATCTTTTTTGTCCAGATCCTGGTACAAATGGTCCCACAATATCTAAGCCCCACTTTCCAAAAGGCCATACACTTGTTGAAGATGATAATGGTGCCCCAGGTGCATGTATTTTCTTTCCATGCCACTAATAATCTTCGCAACGTCTTGATATTTGCTTCACATCTTCATGCATATATGGCCAATAATAACCTTGTATTTTTGTTCTGTATGCCAAAGATCTTCCCCCACTGTGACTTCCATCATCTCCACTGTGTAACATTTTAAACACTTTTTCTCCTTCTTCTCGTGTCAAACATCTAAGTGATGGTCCATTAAATGATTTTCGATACAATACCCCATCTCTTAGTTCATAATTTGTTGCACGACTCTTTAATTTGTGTGCCTCCAATATGTTTCTTGGTGTTTCCCCTCTTGCTAAATATGCATGAAGTTCTGTTCTCCAATCTGCGATATTGTTTCTTGGTTCTTCTTCATCATCTTCTATTATCGTTACATCTACCTCTCCTTCCTCTTCTTTATTGATTGATGGTGATATAAGTGTCTGTATTTTTATGCATTTCGCAGTTGGATCTGTCATCATACTTGAAATGAAAGCATAAGCATCTGTGAGTCTATTATCCTTCCTTGATATATGCCTCCATCTTATTTTTGGGATTTTCGCTGACAATTCTTCGACAAGTTTCTTATATTTCTTCAAAGATGGTTCATTTGTTGTGTATTCTCCTTTTATTTGGCTAATAACCAGCTGCCAATCACTGGTAATTCTAGCATTTTCTAATTTCATTTCTACTGTGAATTTTAGGGCATGTATCACATCTTCATATTTGTTTCATTATTAGTGGATGCAAACTCCAACCTAAATGAAAAAGCCATCTTTGTTCCCTCCGGCAAAATTAAGAAAATTCTAATTCCATTACCTTCCCCATTCGAGGATCCATCCACCAATATTTCCCATCTATTTGGTTTTGTTAACAAGTCTATTGGATCTCCACGCTCTTCTTCTATATCCATCATCTCTTCCACAGCTTCACCATCTTCTAAAGGAAATTCTGCTAAAAAATCTGCGACAACTTGTGACTTTGGTGAAGATAATACTTCATATTTAATTTCGAAATATCCTACTTGCGCATTCCATCTCTCAGCTCTGCCTGATCTCTTTGAATTCTTCATTATCAATTCAATTGGTACCTTTGTCAACACTTTGACTTTATGTGCCTAAAAATATATGTGGAGCTTAAATGTTGCATATACCAATGCTTGAATTAGCTTTTCAATCTTTGAGTAATTTTTTTTTTGCGGCATTGAATGTTTTGCTGATATAATAAATCGGTCTTTCGACTCCTGCGTCCATTCGCAATAGCACAACACTTAATGCGTGCGAAGTTGTCGCAAGGTAAATCAATAACTCTTATCCTGGTTCCACCTTTTGTAAGATAGATATGTTCATCAGATGTTCTTTTATTCCTTGGAAAGCTTTCTCACATTCATCTGTCCAACTGAATTTTGTACCCTTTTTGAGTATGTTGAAGAAATGTTTACATTTATCTGATGATCGCGAAATGAATCTTCCCAGCGAATCTAACAGTCCGTTTAACTTATGTACATCCTTTACCGTCGCTAGTGTTGGCATGTCGCGAACTGCTTGCACTTTATTTATTTTTTTAATAAGAAAAGATTTTATTGAATGGAGAAAACTACAAATCATTTTGATCACTAAGGATTAATGAGTTAATCCAAGTTGGCCTAATAACATCCCAATCTGTTTTAACTAAAAGTGTTCTTGTATACTTTTCCAGAGAGTTTGCAATGTGATTTGCATCTCTATGGGCATAGTAACAAGTCCAAAACTCAAAGTCTGCTAAGATAAATAAAACATCTCTTATTATTCCACTGGTAGTCCATTTCACAGCTGTTGATTGACCCTGGATAGCTTTCACAATGTTCATACAGTCCCCTTCAAGATGCAATCTCCTAATTCCACGTTCCTTAGCCCATAATACTTCTTCCAGTGCACTCAGCGCCTCTGATTGTTCTGGATCTACTGCGTATTTTTGGATGCATCGCACTCCATTGCATTCACCTGCATTATTTCTCAGAATTAGACCAGTTCCTGCTAGAACATTATTATCAATAAAGGAGGCATCTAAATTAATTTTTTCTTCATGAAGAGATGGTGGATGCCAAAAGTGAATAGCATGAGAAATAGTTCTAGTATTAGCTTGGGAGTTAGCCTGATAACTTCTCTGCATTCCTCCAAATGCTTTATAATGTTAGAAGCTATTACTCTATCATTGACCTGCACATTATCAAAAACTTCGGAGCATCTTGCTTTCCAAACATACCAAATAATGAATCCAACACATTCAATCACATTCTGATCAAGATGAATACCTGTAGCATTAACACTGAAAACAGAGCACAACCAATCATGGAAATTATGGTTACTGACAGTCATATACAGATTATTATTCACAAAGTTCAAAACTCTACTAGTTACTGGGAAGTCTATAAACAAATGATGCATAGATTCATCACTGCTATCATAGAGAGGACAAGCTAGGCTATTATGGCTAGCAAATCTAGATAACTTATCCTTGGTGAGGAGACAAGAGTGGAGACATTTACATAAAAAGTGTTGAATCCTAGGAAGAAGCTTGATTTTCCAAAAAGATTTCCAATTTATGTTAAGGTTATTTTTAGTATGATTGTGAACTAAGGCTTCATTCAAAATAACCCTATAAGAAGATTTCACAGTGAACATACCATTATGAGATGGTTCCCATCTTATCCTATGCTTACCAGATAAAGGAATTCTAATCTCAGCAATTTTTTGAACAGTGTTCTGATCAAATAGGACCTGCAAAATATCTAATTTCCAAGATTTGGTATCCTTATCAATAAGCTGAATAACATAGCTCATATTAGCAGAGTAATTAGTAGAAGGTGGAGGTCTGTTACTCTTAGGGATCCAAGAATCCTTCCATATGGAAATAAAAGAACTATCACCTATTTCCCAGACATAGTGCTGCTTAACAATTTCTAAGCCATGACAGATTCCTTTTCAAACCAAGGAACCCTGCTGAGATACAGGATCAGTTAGAGAATTAAATTTACCAAAATATTTGCAAGATAAAATTTTCACCCAGAGATCATCTTGTTGAGTAACCATCCTCCAAGCTAACTTTGTAAGAAGAGCCAAGTTTAAAATATCATTTCTTCTAACATTAGGACCACCTAAGGCTTTAGGTAGAGAAATGTCTAACCACCTCTTGGGATAAACACCACCACCAGAATCCTTTTTGCCCCAGTAGAAATTCATTTGGAGAGAGTCCATTTTATCAGTGATTTTCTTTGGCATGGGAAAAACAACCAAATGATGATTAGCTAGATTTCCAAGCACAGATTGATTTAGAACATTTCTAGCAGGAGGATCAAGATACGTAGTTTTCCACAAGGGAAGATATTTTTGACAATTATCTATTAAGTGAGCAAAAGATTGAGATTTGCCTCTCTGTAAAAGTAAGGGAACACATAAGTACTTCTCATGAAGAGCCATCCTTTTAATGTTCAAAATATTAGAGATAGTTATCTTGATATTTCCAGGAACTCTAGATCTAAAAGCTACGACAGACTTGTCAAAGTTAACTGCTTGACCAGAAAATTTGCTAAATTGGTCAATTATAGTAGCTAAATTATTAGCCTCTCTAATTCTAGCTTTGATGAAAATGAGACAATCATCAGCAAAAAATAAATGGTTGACAGCAGGACTGTCTTTGGTCACTTTAAACCCATGAATCAAATTAGAGTTTTCAGCAGAGGTTAAAGATCTAGATAATGCCTCCATACACAAAATAAAGAGATATGGAGAAAGAAGGTCTCCTTGTCTAAGACCTCTTTGAGGGTAAAAGAGATCACCTGGTGCACCATTTAGAAGAATTGAGGTAGACACTGTGGAAATACATTGTTCAATCATATTACAACAAATATCAGAGAAACCAAGAGCTTTCAAATTAGCAACTAAGAAAGACCATTCAACTCTATCAAAAGCTTTACTCATATCTAATTTGATAGCTATACCACCATCCATAGCTTTAGTTTTCTTTAGGGAATCAATCATTTCATGAGCTATTATTATGTTATCTTGAATCATCCTACCAGATATGAAAGATGCTTGAGTAGGAGCTATAATTTTATGCAACAGTTTTTTCAATCTAGAAGCAAGAAGTTTATAAATAATATTATAAGCAACATTACATAAACTTATAGGTCTAAAGTCAAAAGCACTTTTAGGACAAGAAGACTTTGGTATAAGAGTAATGAAATTATAGTTTAACTGTTTTAGAATATGTTGTATCTCAATGAAGGATTTAACCATATTCACTACATCATTCCCAACAGTGTCCCACATAATCTGGTAGAAACCTGCAGGAAATCCATCGGGTCCAGGAGTAGTCCAAGGCTTCATTTCAAACACAATCATTTTAACTTCATCATGAGTTGGGGAGGCAGTAAGCATAAGATTATCAGCATCAGAAATACAAGGGCTAACATTCTCCAAGTAATTATCTAGTTTATCAGGATTTGTAGTTTTACTCATGCTAGCAAAATGTCTTAGAAGTTCAGATACTATATCTTATCTCTCAGAACACCAAACATCATTACTACAAAGTAGAGAATCAATTTGGGTTCTACGTCTCCTAAAATTAGCTTTCTGGTGGAAATAAGCTGTGTTTCTATCATCAAATTTCATGTGAGAATCTTTATTTCTCTGTTTCCATAAGTCCTCTGTAGTACCAGAATATCTCCACAACGATATTCTCGTGATAAGAACAACGCTTTTACGAGAAGGTCAAATATTCCTATAAGTATAAATGACATTGTTCACGAGAGTGTCGTGAGGATTCTTCAACGACATTTGGCGAGCGTCACGGGGAAGCATTATAATAACTGACGATTGAAGAGACATGTTATGAGAATGTTGTTTCACGAGGATTACAAAAGTTGGCGAAGATTAATATTGCAAATACCACGATGAGATCGCAGAATATGTCCGAAAGAAGGGGAAAACTTAGCTGTCACCCACTATGTAATTTCCTATATAAAGGGTTCAAGTAAGTCCAGAGGATGATGATGTATTTTTTAGAGTTGAGAATATTTTGAGGAGAGAGAAACTCCAGAAATAAAATTGTACTTTTGAGTTTGAATATTTTCTGTAAACATTCCTGAGATCTAAATAATAAAGTGTCGTTAATTCTTTAATCTTCAATTAGTTTTCTCCTAAATTTCTATAGAATCTTAATAGGGGTGTAGTGTGGGAAATCATGCTACTACATTTTGGATCCGACTAAGGGGACATCAAGATTCAAAATCTTTAGTTACAATTTGAAGATTTGGAGAAATTGAAGAAATGGCTGGAAGAAGGAGAAGAAATACATAAGAACCACCAACAACAGTGAGAAGAAGTAAAAGACTTGCAGGTGAAGAAACAAGTGTATTAGGAGAAACTTCAAGGATGAGAACTAGGAGGAATAAAACAAGTAATGAAAGGGAAAATCCAATTCAACAACCAAACCAATCAACATCGGTACAAAATGGAAGAGTGGATTATGATAGAGTAAGCGTGCATACATGGAGATCGGATTCAATGGGAGAAGAAACAAATCGACAATTAAGAGAAGAAAGTTGAGTATGAAGAAATCAGGAGGAAGAAGAAGGGTCGATTCATCAAGATGAAGATGAAACAGCAGAGGAATTAGGGCAAAGAATACAGGAAGAAAGAAGGTTAGAGGTGGTGGAACGTGCAAATTTAACAAGACAAAATCATGAGTTGAGAATAGAGAATTTAAGGTTACAAAGAAGAAGATCAAGAAGTACTACTAGATCAAGTTCAAGATCATTTAGAGAAATACCAAGGCGAAATTCTCCCATAAGAAATGATGGAGAAAATGTACAAGAAGAAACTGAAAATCCAAATAGAGGACAACGTCAGGGAGAAGAGAGAATAAATAATGATTGTAATGATCCACAAGGAGAAACTTTAAATGGAAGATGAAATATTGAAAATCAAAGAAATGAAGGTAATCAATATGGTGAAGAAAATCACGAAGAAGGTAGAAGAGTATTACATGGACGAGAGCACGTCAGAAATCAAAGAATTATTGAGAATGAAATTGAGAGACATTATGCTGAACAAGCACGCCTAGCTTGCGAGAGAGAAAGGCTGAGGGCAAAAATGGAAGAACAGGAGTTTCAAGAAGCAATAAGGCAAAACAATCATGATAATCGAGAAAGAAGACGTACACAAAATCGCGAAAATGGCAATGTTCGGAAAGAGTATGACAGAATACAGAGAAGGATAGAAAGACAACAAAGAGAATTGGCGAGAAATGAAGAAGTTGGTGGAGAAGAAATTAGGAGACAAAATCAATTGCGAATTTCGAATAGAAATGAAGAGGAAAATCGCAGGAGTAGAGAAAGTGCGTTAAAAAGACCAATAGAACAAGCCCAACTGCAAATGAGCAAATTTTGAGGGAATTAGCAGAAATGAGAGGAATGATAAATAATAGAAGAGAAGGTGGAAGAAAGAAACTTGATGAAGAAGTCGAAGAAGCAGCTAGAACTCCCTTCACATAGGAAGTACAACTAAGAGGAATTCCTCCAAAATTCAATTTACCAGCACTAAACAGTATTTTCGATGGGACTACTTGTTCTATTCAACATGTTAAAGATTATGTTAGGTGTATGCTGCAGTGGGAGAATCATGATGCTGTTTTATGCAAATACTTTGCATCCAGTTTGACTGGCGAGGCGCTAAAATGGTTTGAGGGATTGCCGAAAAATACTATTACTTCTTTTGTTCACTTACAAGCTACATTTTTAGGTGCATACATAAGCAACAACTCTTCACGACCAGGTATCGAAGATGTGTTTGGATTAAAACAGAGAATTGGCGAGAGTCTAAAGCATCTTACCATAAGATGGAAGACAATGTGCAGTGAGATGGCAGGAAGAGTAGATGAGAGATATCTTATTTTATCCTTCATTAATGCAATGTTTGCGACCAATTTGCTCTACATACAAATTTTCAGAATCAAAAACACCATCACAATGACTGAACTAAGAGAACTACAAGAAGAGTACATTGCTTTGGAAGAAAAACAAAACGAAATGGAGTCATACCCAATTGCAAACACCAGTTCTGTAGTGGCTAATGGAAGTTTGCTTCCCAAAATGATTAATAACGTGGCAAGCACCTCGCAAGTTCAAGCAGAGAAAGTGGCGAATAATGACAAACAAAGGCTAGTGGATATGGGAAGTCGTGATCAAGAATAATTTGAAAGAGAGAAGAATTATTACAATCGTGGAGGAAATAGTCAAATCCAAAGGCTTGACCAACCCCAAAAAACTTATGGTGGACAAAAGCAAAATAATTTCAGAAATCAGGGGAGCATGAGAACCATATGGGAGGAGATTAAGATGCCACCCTTGAATGCTAGTGTAGAAAAAATCTGGGAATCTATCATTTTAATGGAAAATATACCCTCGCCATGGAACATGGGGAAGGAACCACATCCTAACACTCGTAATCAAGAATTCTGTCCTTATCATCATTTTCATGGGCATTCGATAAATAATTGCAGAAATGTAAAAAGAATAATCTTAAGAATGATCGATGAGGGGAAGCTAAATCATTTTCTAAAAGGGCATCAACAATCGCAACAATTGCCACCACCACCAGACGATCGCAGTGACTAATGTAAAAGGAGCAGAAACTTTTGTTATAGAGGTTGGAACTAAAGAAAAGAATTTATTTTGTAATTCTATTGTGCATTCTTTCAGAACCATCGAAGATTTCCACGATAATGTCTTAAGTAGAGACTTCGCTAGAGATATGGATGGAAAATAAATAATGAATATAGCGAGAATCTCGCCATTAGAAGAGTGGCAGAAACAAGTCCTTTCTTTTACAGCACAAGAAGTACCAGAGCCTGGCGAGCTGCATGATAACCCATTGGTGGTAAGGTTGGAAATAAAACCAGAACAAGCAGAAGAAGAAGAAGAAGGTAAAGAAAACAATAACGAAATGGAAGAGTCTTGGGCCATTGATAGAATCCTAATTGATACTGGCAGTTCCATAGATATCCTGTTCTACCACACCTACAGAACCATGGGTGGGAAAGATGAAGATTTGATACCATCGACATACAAAATCTATGGTTTTAATGGAACTGCCAACAATCCTAAAGGGGAGATCACAATGAGAATTCCGTTAAAAGGAATGACTTCCAAGATTTTATTCTGTGTTGTCGATATTGAATCACCATATAACGCCTTGATTGGTCGACCTTAGTTACACAGGATATTGGGTGTTGCATCTACCTTTCACCAGTGCATTAAATTCCCTCATCCAAATGGTGTTGGAGTAATTAAAGGAGATTATGGAGAAAGTAAGAAATGTTATGAGATAGATATCAAGTCTTGTGAGGAAAGAGCAGGGAAGAACAACAATTAGAAGTACAGAATTAAGCAGCAACAGAGAAGTGACAAATTAATGGTTGATTCAATAGAAAAGCATGAAGAAGTAACTAACGAGTCCCTCGAGGATATCAAGCAAATAATAAAACACAGCAAAGGTACAGGTATAAAGAGCATAAAAGGAGGAAATGACAAGCAACTTGCGGGAAAACACTAAGTAAAAGAACAGATGGTAAGGAAGATGAGAAAAATGAAGTGACAGTAAGATGAAATATGACGAGCAGATCGCTAGAAGTAGAAAGGTAAAGTTGTTTTTTCTGTTTGAGTGAAGAAAATGAAATTGAAAAGTTGAAAAAAGAAAAAGAAAAGAAATTATTGAGATTTGAAGCTCGTAAGAAATTTTAAGAAACGCGAATATAATTTCGCAGAGATTAAGAGAATGGGACAAACCTTTATGGCGTGCACCTTAGTTCGCGAATACAATTTCGTAAGAGGCAAATGTAAGACCTACAAGCACGTCATAAAGGGGTTATCTCTTTATATGATTCAGGGATAAGGTTATACCGCTACTGGAACCTGAGTCATACAGATGTAGGGGTTAAAGAAAACCTATACGGGAGAGAGATCTTGGATTTCCAGCTTTATAAGGTTATACCCTGGTTGGACGACTGAGAGTCTCTTCCAAGAAGTGCAGAGTATGACCAAGGCGCCAAGGTACACGGTTTAGCCAAGGATGCCCGGGACGGACGAACCTACCCTGGCCATCTTTGGTAAGGCTTGGCTACAATGCACTTGGCCTGAAGAAAACCCCACTTAGGGTGCAGTCTTGTAACTATAAGCCATATAGGCATAAAGGACAAGAGGCTGCGAAAACAACTGGTTGTTGGTAAATCTGGATGGGAGGATCTAGTCTTGTATGGCCGATGTTCCCTCCTTGAAGGGGCAACCAGGGGGGAAGATAAGGGCGGCACCCTCCATTAGGGAGCTGATAAGTGTCTTAAGACGGCAATGTCATGGGGCTCTAAGATCGCCAGATCATTTAGGCCTGTCATATTTTCGCGTAAATTATACAGAGGCAAAAAGCCATAAGAGAAAAAAGTTAAGATGAGGTCAAGGGGTTTTTACATGCAAATGTGAAGACGTCCTGCGATTTCATCGCAAGACGGAAATATCACGAGGCTTTGTTTTCGCGAGAAAACTTAGGCTTGTCATATTGTCGCAATACAATAAAGAAATACAGATAAGACAAGATCAATGGGTCAATACATGAAAGTGTAAAGACGTCCTGCGATCTTGTCGCGGAAAGAATAATATGGCAAAGTAAGACCTTTAAGTAGGAAGGCATGATAAGACCATAAGATCGCAAAAATAATAACACAAGAATATCAAGGTTTGCGATATCATCACATAAATTATGAAATTCGCCAAAATGTTGGTTTATTAACTTTCTCATATTGCAGATGAATAATAGAGGCAAGTATGGGAATGAATAGAATGGTAAAGATTATTATTCATCACCATATGAGAAATTTATATGGATATTAAGGCACAGATAATTAGCAGATGCAAACTATATTGACCAAGTTATATTGCAAAAAAGAGGTTGTTCTTTCATTCATACAGATAAGGGGGCAAAAGAAATTTACACACTAAATTGAAGAAAGTTGCAGCAAATTGAAGAAACTCGCGATTGATTACATCAAGGAAAGAATTTAGACATATACATTGTTTCACTTATCAACATTGTTATCTTTATCAGATTCTTCTTCTTCACCAGATTTCTCTTCTTCATTATCTTTGTTGGGTTCTTCATCATCGCCAGAATTTGTTTCTTCGTCATTATTTTCTTCTTCATCTTCGTCAAGATCTTCATCAGTATCAGAGACATCAAGATATTGAACCATTGATGGTATTGCATTTGCAAGATCAGGATACAAAGAATGAGGAATTCCATGATCATCTCAAACCTGCCTAGTAGTATTATTACGAGTAATAAGGAGGGATCTGTTAAAATTTGCAGAAGTAATCCCAAATTGAGCTTTTAATCGCGAGTATTTATTGTTACGAGAAGTAAGATCATTCGCGAGTTGATGATTAATATCTTTTAGTTCTCTCATCCTTACACGGCATCTGTCTTCAGAATCTGCGAGAATAAGGCACCGTTAAGATAGAAGTTATAAGAAAGAATAATAAAAAGCAAAAGGTTAATAGAGTAGAGTGGTTAACAACCTTCTTTCTCAGAAATCAAGTCCCTAATTAAGGCTGATTGATCAGCATGAAGACTAACATCTATACCTAAATTATTCCTAGCATTATCAAGAACCTGTGCTGCCCAAGAAAACTCATCATCGCTAGTAATAAGAAGGCGAGAACGAACTTGAGTTTCTCTTGCAAGAAGATTTTTATTCTCACAGATAAGCTTATCTCTTTCCATTTGAACTTCGAGAAGAATTTTGTGGAAATCTGCTAGAGCTTCGCTGCCATTTCTAATTGCCTGATCTTTCTCATCAACAAGATCACTATTTCTATCTCTTAATCCATTGATTACTTTTTTGATTCATGATAAAGACGTTTAAATTTATTAGATAGTCCTAAACTATGTCTATGTTCAATAGTCAAGAGATTAAACTTGGATCTAAGCTCCTCTACAGAGAGAGATCTAATTTGTTCATCAGCAAAATTACTTAAAGAGTTATTAAGACAAGCAAGGAGAGTATTATCATCTATAGGTTCGGGAAAGGATTGAAGGAATGTAGCTTCGTCAGTTAAACCATAAACATCTGCAAAAATGATTGCTTGGATAAGCTATGATAAAAAAAATATAAAAGAAAGAAAAAGTAAAATCATACCATAAAGTTGTTTGTTAGCATTGTCAAGGTCAACAATCTTATGTTTATCGACTGAAGCTTCCGCTTCCAGTATTTTATTTTTCTTGCGAAGCTCAGCAATTTCAATTTCTAATTCTCTTTATCTTGGCGAAAGTTAACAGCCTTTTTCTTAAAAAAAATACATTTGTTATCCAAATCAGAAGCAGCAGCAAAAGAAGCTCTCCCAACCTGCAATGGAGTTTTATAAGTACAAAAAAATTTGATGAGATAAATTTGGCGAGTTAAGAAATGGTTAAGAGAAAACGTACCAGAATACCAAGTGCATTTAAGAAACTTGGAGTTAGAGATCCAGAAATTCCACGAAGAGAGTTATTATCAGATAAAACTGGAGCATCGCACACTTTGACGAGCGCTTGAGCTATCTTATTAAGAGTCTCATCTCCATATTCGTTCGCAGTTCCGCGAGAGGAATCGCCAAAAAGCATGGACAGTTGGACCATGGAAGAATCAGAGGGAGAAATTTTTTTCATAGAGGGAACTTCTCTAATATCGTCAAATTCTTCGATAAATTCATCATTAGATTTATTACTAACGATTGAATCCACTTGGATATGTTGAGAAGAATAATGCTGAGTTTTATTCTTCTTCAAAGGAGGCTCGCTGGGTTCTTTATCACGAGGGGCAGAGCGCCTTCCTTTGCTAGAAACAATAGATTTCCCTCTACGATTAGTTGAAGGTTTCTCCTTAGGTTTTGGCTCTAAAGGTGGTAATTCTTCAATTTCCTACAAACACAGATAAAGATAAGAAATAGGGGCAACAATATATTGTTAAAACTAATAAAGGAATATTTCTTACTTCATTTGTGAAAGATCTAAGAGCTAGAAGAGTGCTGGGTTTCCTATAGTTCTGGTAATTAAGCTTCATTTTGGCAACCTGCAAGATAATGGAAAATTTAGCGAGAGTGTGAAGGAATAAATAATAATAACATAAGAAGGTGAGAGAATATACATCGGAAGATCTATCATGCCAGTTGAAAGTCCATGGTTCATAGTGAGAGAGATTCGCAGGAAGCTGGAGAGAACCGGATATATAAGGACCTTCAAGGCATAAGGGAAAGATAAACCACTTATCGTCATTAGAATGACGAGGACCATCATTTGTATTGGAATGAAAATCAATGTCTTGCATAAGAGCGTCTTCAGCAGCGACCTTCCTTTTATGCAAACGGACACCCCAACAGGTACTATCTCTTACCATGGGGAGTAACTGGTAATTTCGAAAGAAGTTATCTACAGTATACTTTGCAAGGGTAATCAGAATATGTTTATATTTAAGACTTTTATGTTCTTCGGAATATTGAGATCCTTTGCCAGCACCACGAGAGGCATATTCCAGTAATAATCTAATATAATCTCCGCCAAGTTGGTATACCGCTCGTGAAAATCTCTTGTCAGAAATTATTTGGTAAAAAAGCGGAAGTTCAGGGTTGTAGAGAGGAAGTGGAAGACCAGCTTCAAGTTGGCCTAACGAAACTATAATTTTTTCACGAGAAGACTGGAAGTTAGAAAACAATTCAAGAGAAAGAACAGATTTAGGACTTTGATCTGGGATTAAAGATAAGTCAAATCCTTGGTTTTTAAGTTTTTCTTGCATCAACTTGAAAGCAATAAGGTTTTTAGCACCAGCAGCAATCATTTTGAGAGAATGGGAATGAAAGAAGATCGAAAAAATGGCGAAAGATAGTAGATGCGCAATTTGCGGGAAAGCAATGAAATTTGCAGAGAGGAAGAAGGAAAGAGAATGTAAAGAGAGAAAAAGAGAAGAATGAGAAAAGGTATTTATAGCAGAAGAAGTTTCTCGAGAAAGTAAATATAATTAATACAATGAAAGGACGTGAATGGTCAAATTACAGCGGTTTAAGATGACGTGTCGAAAAAATATATGGATGATAAAATTACATGAAGATAGCTGGTGAAAGGTTTAAAGACGTGTCAGAATAAAGATGGAGGTGAAAATATAGGAGAATTACGGCAATTTATTCTCACGGTCTTCTCTTCTTCGCAGAAAAGACATGAGAAGAGGCAAGATGTAGTACCAGAATATCGCCACAACGATATTCTCGTGATAAGAACAACGCTTTTACGAGAAGGTCAAATATTCCTATAAGTATAAATGACATTGTTCACGAGAGTGTCATGAGGATTCTTCAGCGACATTTGGCGAGCGTCACGGGGAAGCATTATAATAACTGACGATTGAAGAGACATGTTATGAGAATGTTGTTTCATGAGGATTACAAAAGTTGGCGAAGATTAATATTTCAAATACCACGATGAGATCGCAGAATATATCCGAAATAAGGGGAAAACTTAGCTATCACCCACTATGTAATTTCCTATATAAAGGGTTCAAGTAAGTCCAGAGGATGATGATGTATTTTTTAGAGTTGAGAATATTTTGAGGAGAGATAAACTCCAGAAATAAAGTTGTACTTTTGAGTTTGAATATTTTCTGTAAACATTCCTGAGATCTAAATAATAAAGTGTCGTTAATTCTTTAATCTTCAATTAGTTTTCTCCTAAATTTCTATAGAATCTTAATAGGGGTGTAGTGTGGGAAATCCTGCTACTACATCCTCTTCAGCATCATACCAAAATTTCAGTCTATCAGTCAAGTCTTTAACCTGGCTAGAGTTTTGCATACCTCTATTCCTAGTTAACACAGCAAGTTGAGATTGGATTTTAGTTATTTGGGTATTGATATTACCAAAATAATTGTAATTCCAGTCTTTTAAGATATGCTTAGTATCCCCTAAATACCTAGTTAACTTAAACCCATAAGAACCAGCAACTTGTTTACCCCAATTGGTCTTAACTATTTCATCACAAGAAGTATCCCTAAACCAAGATTTGTTCACCCTAAAGGGTTTTTTGGTGTTATTATCCATTTTAGAGGTCACCAGCAGAATAGGACAATGGTCACTCGCAAATGGATTTAAGCGATAAAGACCAGCATTTTGATAGTTATCAAAAAAAAATCAATGCTTACACAAGCTCTATCAAGTCTCTCTAAAATCAATTCCTCATCATTTATTTTGTTAGACCAAGTAAAGGGATTACCAATATAATGCATGCTTATAAGACCTCTATTTTGTACAAAAGAATTAGCAAAATTAATATCATACTGAGAGGGAATATTACCACCTTCCTTTTCATCAGGATCAAGAATGAAATTTAAATCTCCTAATAGAATCCAAGTATTTGAGTGATTATGCCTAATATCATCAAGGTAGTTCCACTGAGTTTGAATATCAACATCATTTAGAGCACCATACATGAAAGACACCAAAGAAGCAGGATTCATATTATCTAGTTTGATCAAACAATTAATGATATTATGATTTATATCCACTATCGAGAGGTCAACACCATTCTTGCACATAAGATACAAACCACCGGATAAACCAATAGGATTATGAAATTTCATATTAGGAAATTTGAACCTAGCAGTTAAAAATTGCATTCTTTTCAATTAGTTTTTGGTCTCAGAAAGAAAAATAACATCAGGGTCATGAGCTCTAATTAAGGATTGAAGATGGATTCTAGTATCCTTGTTACCAAATCCACACACATTCCAAGAGAGGAGTTTCATTCTAGAAGGGTTATAAATACGATTGAAAAGGTACAGGTTATAGTGAGAGATATAAAAGCAGTAGGTATCAAGAAAAAAATGAATAAGATTTACCTGGCTCTCTCCATTTGCAGTGCTAGTGTGTTCAAGATTAGCAAAAACTTGCTCATTTCCTTTAGTGGTCATCATCATTGTTGCAAAGTCATTATGTTGCTTCAAAATATGATTGGGAGATACAAAGTTTGATGCTGAAATCTGGTTATCTTTACTAGAAATACTCATTTGCCTTTTCCTAAGTCTAGCAGAATCTTGTTCTTTTATTTTATCTCCAGCAGCTTCCTCATATTTGTCTCCAGTACCAAAACCTCTTATCATCCATCCATCCTTAGGAGGAACAAAAGGAGTGTGCTTTTAACCTTCTTATTGCTTGAACTTGAAGAAGGGACATAATATAAAGTATTCATTTTAGGTTTAATAGTAGCCTTTTTAAGATTTCCAAACTTCAGAGGTTCTCCATATCCACAAGTTTAGCAGCAATACTTTAACAATTGTCCTTAGAATGCTTCAGTACATAACACTCCTTGCAGATCTTGTGGGGTTGTTTCTTATAGAAAAACCTAATCCATCTTGTTGAACCAGCAACAGTCACAACTAAATCCCCTCTTCTAAAAGGTGTAGAGAGATTGATTCTAACACACACTTTGAAGAAATCTCCAGTTGGTGGCAGTCCAGTATGTGGTTCTATTGCTCTCACTTCACCCATTATTTCCCCCCATATCATGGACATCTTTTTGGTTCATATGTTCTGGTAGAAGATGCTTGACTTGAATCCAAAATTCATAAGTATCCCAATCCAACTCCTGATAGTTCATTGCAGCATAGTATTGATGCAGAACAGTAAGATGCCCATCAATGCTCCAAGGTCTTGTTTTAAAAACCATTTTCAGTAAATCCCAATTTTTGAAGGTGAAAACCATGGTATTATGTTCCACCTCAAACACATTAACCTCATCTTATTTTAGAAAATCCCAAGTAAACTTAAGATCTTTTTCAGCTTTCCTATCAGAGATCCTTCCTTCAGTGATAACTTTACCAATGAGAGTAATTTCCATATCATCTTCTTCATGTTCATCATTAAATAACTCATTATCATGGATAACCAATTCAACTGAAGAACCAATCTTTTCAAGGTTTGTTTCTTTGAGTTGATCAGACAGATTTGATACCTCTTTGTTAGCCATTTCTCCTTTTTGTTTTATTGAGATCTTAGTTCTAGGATTGTTGTTGAAGTTGTGAATAGAATTTCTACAGCTACTAGGATTTATAAGAATTATTGTGATAGAATTAGGGTTTAGGTATTGATTGAAAATATTTTCATTCCTAAGATACGGGTCTACTCCAAAATTTCCCCCTATTTTTACTGAATCAGTTTTGGAAGGGATAGCTATCAAGAAAGTCAACATCACAATAAAAAGGAAACTGAAATTTGAAATTTGAATTCTTGGTTTTCCAAATTGGCGGAGAGCGTTGTTATGAGATTTACTAGATCTAGCTGATTCATGTATTTCCCAATCATATTTGATCAACAATAATAATAGCAAACGCTTTCAAAGATTTGATAGCAAACGCCTTGATTCTTTTGCTTCTACGAGCAGAACAACAATGACTGCAAACGCGATGACCACTTCAATTGGTACGGAAAACACCATCTTATAAATAAACACATTGCATAAACAAAGAGAACACAAAAAAATTAGTGAGACACAGAAAGATGGATAAATAACCACAATCTTAAAAATTGAAAGTAAAAATATGATTAGAACAATAAGAGAATAGGAATCATGGGTTAAAAAGTATAGATTGGAACATCTTCTGGTTTTATTTTGAAAGTTTTTGGGAAAAACAAAAAGTGAGTTACTACTGAGTCATCGCCCGATTTGCAGAGAGGAGAGAGAATTTACTCACTCGCAATAGAATAACTGCTTGCACTTTCTTTGGATTAACTTGTATTCCTTCCTTGGATACAATGTAACCTAAAAAATTTCATGATGCAACTCCGTAAACGCATTTTTCAGGATTCACCTTGATATTAAATTGTCGCATCTGTTCAAATATTTCCTTCAGATCTTGTACATGATCTTTAGCTTCTTTACTTTTTACTAGCATGTCATCTACATACACTTCTAACATTTTGTGTATCCACTTTGCGAACACTTTCTCCACCATTCTTTGATATGTTTCTCCAGCATTTCGCAAACCAAATGGCATTTTTGTATAACAGAATAATACTCTTAGAGCGAAAAAAACAGTATGTTATTGATCTTCTTCAGCAAGAGGAATTTGTTTATAACCTTTATACCCATCTAGAGAAGATATTCTATCATTTACCGCCGCTGACTCAACCATTTGTGGAATATCTGGTAATGGAAAACTATATTTCGGACAAGATTTGTTTAGATTGGTAAAGTCTATATAAATTCTTATCCCTTTATTCTTCTTTGGGACTAAAACCATATTTGCTATCCACTCCGGATATTTGGCTTGTCTTATAATACCTGCCTCTAGCATCTTTTGCAGCTCTTCTTCTATTTGAGAGTGATATGTCATTGCGATTTTTCTTATACTTTGTTTAAATGGTCTTGCATTTTTAACAATTTCCAACTTATGAGATGCCACAGACGGATCTATTCCAGGCATCTCGTCCATGTTCCATGCGAAAATATCTCTATACTCTCGCAAAAGATTAATAGTTCTTTCTTCTTCATCTGCCTCCATTTTGGTTTCAATTCTTAGTATTTTTGGTTCTTCTTTGGTACCAATATTCACTTCCTTTGTTGGTTTTACTACGGTGTAGCTTGCCTTAGATTCTTCCATGGGTGTTGGTTCTTTTATCATTTTCGCAAGTTCGTTTCCTTCTTCCGAAATTTCGCTGGGTATTCCTTTCCCATCTTTTGCTCTTATCATGTAAATTTTAAACTCTTCTTCTTTCTTTGACTCTTTCGCCATCTTTCTGCGAAGTTTTCGCTTCTTTGGACGTTCTTCATAATGTTTCACTTCAATTTGATAACATGATTTTGCACTATCAATATCTCCTCTTATTTCACCAACTCCGCTTGGTATTGGAAATTTGATGCATTGATGTAATGTTGATGCTACGGCTTTAATTGCGTGTATCCATGGCCTTCCTAATAACATGTTATATGGCAATTCCACATCCACCACACACAGCGTTATTTGTGTTTCAATTTCTCCTAGCGAAATTCGCACCATTATTTCTCCTTTAGGTTTTGTTGTAGATTTTCCGAAGCCATGGATATGATACATTGAATGAGTCATTTCTTCATCTTTGTATCCCATCCCTTTGTATGCATGATAAAACATTATATCCACTGAAATTTTTGTATCTACTAAAGTTCTATTCACCGCCCATTCTTCCATATTTTTTGCGGGTTTCTTCTTTTCTTTCCGTGTGGTTACCGTGATTACCAAAGGAGATGTGTGGCTCAAATTTTCTCTTGGTATTTCTGTTGTTGTAAATGTAATTTTATGCTTTTCCCAATCTCTTAAGGGTGATATCTTCTGTACTGTCATAATCTTCTTTCCTTCAAAATCTCATTTATGTATCCTTCCTCTAATGTTCTCATGAAATTCATTAATCATTGTTTTTGTGATTACACCACATTCCAACCTTATTTTATTTTCATTAATCTTGATTGTCTCTTCTTCAACTATTTTGTTATTTTCTTTCATCATTTTCTTGATTTGAGCAATCTTTACGACAATCTTCACAATTTTCAACTTTCAACCTATGTTTCTAGCGCTATTATGTAGTTGCAGGAAATCCCACACTACACCCCTCACAACAATTCATACAATCAAGTCATTTTAAGATGAACAATCACAATCTTTATTGATTAATCTTCTGAATTTTACAAGAAATGAAAGAAATGAAAATAAGAAATTAACAACTTCTATGGATTTTCTCCCTCCTAATGATTTGCTCCACACTCGAAAAAATATCTCTCTCTCTTAAGCCTGCTCGACTCTTTATATAGGAAATTACATAGTGGATGACAGCTAATCTGTACTTTAATTTCGGATCTGACTTGCGTTACTCTCGCAAGCTTACAAATGTATATTTTAGCAAATGTCCTAAATCTCTCTAAATCTTCACAATTTTCTCGTGTTTACACTGTCATTTTCTGCTACGTCATATCTTAAATCATCTTGCGACATCCGCAATGTGTTGTTGGTGAAGATTTCGCAAGTGTATCTTTGTTGCGATATTCTGATCCTACAAAAAGCTTTGCCAACTTCTTCGAGACTAGGGTCCTATAACCCAGACATTGTCCTGACTATCAGATGTGCAATTTTCAAGTTCAGGAAACCGATAATCATCTATTCAGATCTTTCCCATTCGCTAGAGCTATTTAGTTCGGCTTATCGCTAGGAAATTTAACATCTTCTGATAATACTGGACCGATTATTTTGTGGGTCAAGGGTTGGATATTGAATCCAGATTTGGACCACCTTGTAGAGAAAATATCGACCATCATATGGTTCATCTGGAAATACAGATTCAGTTATTTTTTTAAAAATAAACCCAGAACCAATTAAACTGATTGATCAGATCAACAGATTAATGCATTCCATCCCTCAAAAAAATATGAGAGAGGGATTTAACAACCAACAACTAGCTTCGGTCAATACCAAATGGTCAGATATAAATACAAATTGGATAATTTTTGTATATGCTTCATTCAAGAAAGAATACCTTTCAATGGGATACGCTTATATTGTTTACTCAGTGGATCACGAGTCCTTTATGCACATTTCAGCGGGGTCAGAGACAGTTACTTCGGCTTTTTATACGGAATCAAAATATTTACAAAATGCGGTTACCTGGCTAAAAGACAATATATTTTCAAGTGTTTCAATAGTAACTGATTATAAATTACTGGAAGAAAATATTAACAAGGATATCACATAACTCTCTCGGACAGCTGAAAATATTGTGCAGGAAACCAAGATAATTTTGAAAGATCTTCCTCAAGCTCAGGTAAAGTTTATAAATCAAAAATACAACTCTGCAGCGGATCTCATAGATAAACAAGCAAGAATAAAAAGTCTTCAGAATATGTCTACGAAACTACAACAAAAAATTCAGAAATCTAGCATTAGTTCTAACATCTTTGATACAAACGAAATTGTAAATCTTTTGTACTATATTTGCTAGTTAGTCAAATTCCTTTTTCCATCAAAAAAAAAAAATATAGTGTATTTATATAGATCCATATGTATCTGTTTATACCTTAGTTACGTCTGTTACTATTATTATGTACAAACCCTTGAGAAATGGTTTGATATTTTAAGGGTTATTTAACGTTTGGTACACAGCAAATGTCCGACACCTAGCTTTGGTACCCAATATTTGAAATATTAACGGTTGGTACCTAGACTAGCCGTTAACTGTCAAGTTAAATGGGTTGACTACTATTTGTTTACTTTTTCATTTTTTTCAATTATCATTTTAAATAAAATATGCTTTTACAAAACTACCCTAAAATCAAAACAGAAAAAATCCATATAGAAAGCAAAAAGTTGCAGATCTCGATGATGAAGAACACATCACCACCACTAGCTCGGTCCTGTTATTCTTTTCCTTCACCAGATACTGGAATCCTTCTTCCCAAACTTTGCTAATTCAGATTTCCCGAGAAGAAGCTGCACCAAGCTTCCAAACCCATTGTTACTGAAAGCATGGATTAGTGAATGATTTTGAGGAATCGGTAATTTTTCATAACCCTAATATGTTTTCACTTTTCGATGCCCCAAATAAACCTAATTGTAATAATAATATCCCAAATTCTTGCACTTGATTCTCTGTTTCATTACGAAATTTCCTCCCCAACATTCAAAACCTTCAAAATTCCTCCAACCATAAACCTAAACCTAGACCAATTTATTCTTGGGATGCATCTCCGTTCACCTCCAGCTAAACCAAGGGTGTGATGATTGAGTTTGATGGGTTTAAGATACTTTCAAAGGCAAGGAAAGAAAATAAGCAATGGACAGCGGCTCGAGCAAGGTTGAGATAGAATTGGAGAAATCAACAAGAAAAAAAGAAAATGAGTTATCTTCTGACTATGTGAGTAATAATTTGTATGGATAAATTGTTTGTGTTTGATGGGTCAAGACACATTTATGCAACCAAGAACAACACGGTATTGAGGTGTTGGTCGCCAATGTATTTTGAGTTCAATTTGGCCAAGAAAATAATCGAGAAAGACCATGTTGATGCTATCTCTATAAGCAATGAACACAAGAGATCTTGGTTCTTTGTGAGGCTATTAATGATTACAAAATATGGGTATGACTTGGATTCGAATTTGAAGCAACGGTGAGCTATTATTGGAGATGCACTCAGTCGGGTGTGAACTGCACCTCAACTGCTTGTGAAAATACCAGAGAGGAAACATGTCTACAGAAGTGGGGTAAATCTTACTAGGATATGCGTGATTTTTCATTTCTTCATTAAACAAAAAATAACCAATCAAAATGAATTTATAAAATTTAAATTGAAATCTGTCAAGTCAAAGTTTGACTTTGACGGTCAACCGTTAATCTAGGTACCAACCACTAATATTTTAAATATTGGGTACTAAAGCTAGGTATTGGACATTTGCTGGGTACCAAACGTTAAATAACCCATATTTTAATCCTAACATCTTTGTTGTTAGTAGACTTGTTATTTGATTTGGGTGTATTAATTTTAGTCTTAACAATGCCATTTAAACTTGTCATGTTACTAAGGAATTAGTGTGAAATGGTTAGATTTAATCTTCAGAATTTGGTTGATTACTTTGAGTCAATTGAAAACTCTATGATCTGTATTATAACCCTCCTGATTTGGAATCGTGGTATTATCAATATTAATAAATGAGGCTTGCCTCTTTTTCGAAAAATAAAATAAAATTACATCGGTCTAATAGTGCAATGAAATTGGATTCCAAGGTATAAGAAAAAGTAATTGGATTACCTCAACTAAACACTACTTTTTTGGATTTGAATTCAATCCCAAGAACTGGATTACCCCATAATTAAACTCCTAGGATTCCGGTTCTTCTAACCAAAAAAGGTGTAAGGCTGAGTGTAGTGGATTAAAACTAGGGGATGATAGTGACAGGTCGTACTAGCTAAAGCCCTAATTCAAATGCATTAATTTTCTCTCTGCTCAAAAGCATGGGATTTCATCGGGGAGTTAAACATAGGCGAGCACTCGGACATCGCCAGAAATAGTGACAAAGCGAGGCGCAGGACGTCGCTTTTATTAAATTCAACGATATTTTGGGTATCGCTTCCAGGCGACTCGGGACACATCACCCAGAAAGCCTTAGCGACTACACCCACCTCGCCTATTTTTAATTATTTGTTTGACCTTTTTAGTGTTACACCCCGTTACACCCTACTAAAAAATTTACACTCTATGTATCTAATTCGTGCTCTCCTCATAATTGTTCATGGCGTAGTCTAGAATTATTGGTTCACTACCCAGATCAGTCTGAGCTAGGTTAACCATCATATGCGGGTGTTCTTATTAATTTTAGGAAGGGACAATATCGGTACATGTACGGATAAAAGAATTGTAAGCCTAACTCATCCAATAACATATTAATGTTCTTCGTTAGTATCAAATAAGAATTAAATACGCAATGTTGAATGTATGGTATTATGTCTAGTGTACTAAAAAACATTTAACTTAATTCATTAATTTGAAACAAGCATACAACATAGTACCTAGTACCTTTATCCAATACAATGACCAATGACAACTCTTATTTAACGATGTAGTAGCCCTTTAAACCAATAGGTGTCCCTTTTGGCCGAGTCGGGTCTCGGGATGGTTTACAAGAGGTTTACCAACAAAACCTTAACTTTATCAGCAGTGGAATTAATCATCTTCATCGCTAGCTCCACCTAGTCCACATCATATTTCATCTGGATTGAACTCAGATATTCGTTCTTTGAGCAGTAAATAACACTCATAGAATTCGAATTGTATGTTGGTGGCCTCAGAATATGTACGTTTCGCATGACTTTACTTCAATAAACAAACCAAAAATTATTAGTGTTCCATTTAAATGGAATGTTAACATAATTTGTTACGAAATTAAAAACCACTTACACACTCATCCAGAGTCCATCCGCTAGGTAAGTTTCGGTATAAAGGTACCACAAATTGCAAGTATCGTTTCACATTTTTCTTAATCGAGGTCACTCTGTTCTGTAAGACCCGACCAGTTCTCTGGTTTGGATTTCCGTTTCTAACTGTTAGATGCTGAACTACCAAATCCCATAGGTTCACTTCGGAAACCTTATTTTGCGTAACGTTTTCTGCCACAAAGACATTCATCCATGATTGGATTATAGATGTATCTTCTTCTGTTGTGATTTTGATTGCCATAACCAACCAAAATATGTAACAAACAATTATTTAAAGGATATATGAAAGAAGATGGTTTGTAATCCATGATGTTTATTTTTGGGTGGGGAATGAAGGTATTTATAGTGATTTTCTTGGTCTCGATCCACAATATTATATTATATCGAATAACTTTATTATTTTATGTCGTTCGTACATCATCCCACTGGTTTTTTCCTATCCTCCCATATGGTTGGTTTTATTTGGTATGAATGGAACTTTAATTTGTGGGGTCATAACTTTTACAGACAAATTAACAAAAAATTAAATTTTACAATTTAGCACAATCAACGACCATCATAATAACGAATGGTACATGTGTTTTTACGAAAACAAGAAAAGCGGGGTGATTGTAAACTATAGGGGTTGTTTTTCAAAATTCCAATGACGGTGATTACTGGTTAATTAAATAAATTTATTGATCATGAAAACAACAAGGGCATACATATGTTTCCATAACGGGCGATTAAACAGATGTATTCACTCTACATTGTATGTCAGGACTACGTCCTTTAAGAGCTCGTACAATTGATCATACTTAAAAGGATTCTTTGATTCTTCACGAAATTCAATGCGAGCCTTTGTTTTCTGTATGAAAATAAAAACATAAAATGAATAATTATTGACATTTTATGATTATTCAAAGGTAATTATTCAGGTGATATGTTTACTTACGCGAGCTTCGTATGACAATTGAGGATGAAAAATGTTAACGTCGAGCAAGAATGTGACAAAAGTTTCAATTTCGGACGTGATCAAAGCAAATCTTTTTTTCACGGACATCTTTGTTCTCCCATTTTCGTTTGCGGTAATATCTTCGAATGACTGAAAAACACGGCGCCAAAAAGCTGATTGTCCATTTTCAAATTCTCCCGGTGGACCTTGAGTTGTAACTGAAATCCATGCCCCCACAACCCCCAAATCTTCTTCATTACTAAAGCGCATTCTATAATTACATACAGAGTATAAATTTGTTTGTCTTCCTAATTACCGGAGAGGACTGAGTGAATTTGTTGGTTTAAATAGGAATAATGAGTGGAAAAAAAATGACTGACATAAAGTATGTTATCGACCTCAGCACAAATGTATTGAGTGGTATTCTAGTGCAGGGTACAAATCCCCCACTATTTTTTTCCCTCTCGAGACGTACGGTTTTTGATAAATAGTAAGGGTCCCTAGTTAACAGTCACTGACTTTTGGAAAAAGATTGGGTGATTTAAATAGAAGGCGGTTTGTTCATGGTGTTGGGTGTTTTTTGAACGGTGGTGGAACTACCAAATTAGTAGGTAACTTTTATTTGGGGTCTAAGATGTTTCCATCGAATAACTTTTTACTCTTACCAATATTTTTTGTAATAAATGTTACACTGCAACCCCATGTGTTTGGTTTTACCACACAACTAGCATTTTTTTCGGACTATTGATATTTTGGTAAGTCTCGATGTTGTGTCAATGCAATGTATTGCTTTTCAATAAACAGTAAGGGTCGCTACATAAATAGTAAGGGTCCCTAGTTAACAGTAAATGACTTTTGGAAACTAGTTAGGTGATTTGAATAAGGCTGGTTTGTTGATAGTCGTGGGTGGTAAATTTTTTGAGGAGAATATGTATTATTTTCCCTAGTTCTATTTTCCCCCTGGATTGTTATATTTTTACATGCATTATTTTGAGTGATCAAATCATCTGCAGAGTTTTCTTGTGTCTGCAACACTTATTTCTGATAACATATATATACATATTGATATAACACTTATGAGAATGAAAGCGGGGGATAATTACGAAATGGATGATTCCGACGACGATAATGCCGTGGTAGCGTATCAATATATTGTACGAAGTGCTCATGATTTATATCAACCGGTGCCGGTTCAGGTGACATCCATGTATTTGAGGGTGAAAACGGTTTCTGCTGATTTTGGTAATTTCGGATATGTGGGTGAGAAACGAATTTAAACCCTAAACAATGTACTGCAAGGGAGTAGTTTATATTTGAGAGATCAATCTATACAAATCCGGCCTAAACCAAGAAATGGTCATTCCAGACTTGCTTCAGTCACAAAGTGAAGGAAAAGGGTTGGTTTTCGGGAGGGAAGCAAAGAAAGTGTTGAGACCAGAATAGTTGATTCTGGAAGAGTAGTTGTTTTACGACTTGTGTCAGAAAGTTGGAAGCTAACAGATGGAAAGATAGAAAATGTTTTCTGAGTGTTGTATGCTCCTGACCTGAACTTGTTGTTCGGTGGAAATAGGTAATGCCTATTTATACAAGTCGAAGTGAAACGTACTATGGCCTCATTAAGAAATGGAAAACGGGTGAGTAAATGGGAGAAGGTGGTAACCGGTAATGCCTGGAATTGATGTTCCATAAAAGAAAGCGTTTCACCATTACTCACTGTGTTTACTAACCGCTTCATCCTTATGACACTCTCTTATAACGGGCGTAGTGTACGCCGCACGCTGTAAACCGATAAACCAATACCCAATGAGCATCCCCCAGTTTGTGACATGTGTTGATGTCTCGAATGTTTTTGTGGAAAACGTGAAGTACATTTGTTGTTTCCTGGCAAGTTGATCTTGGGAGACTTGCGTGGTGACCTTCGACGTTCGAGATTTTGCATCTTAAGAGGAAAGGTAGCTATTGATTATTGCATCCCTTCTCTTGGTAGACAGCAGCATGAAAGCATGGCCGACATGGTTTTAATGTGGTTAGGCGTGGCCAAGCTAGGATTTTAGCATTGAGCCAAAAGTGGCCATGCATTAGCTGGTGACCTTGGACGGCTAAGATCTGCATCTTAGACAGAAGGGTGGACGTTGATCGTTGCAACCCTTAATTTGGTATCCAGCGACATGAAAGCATGGCCGACATGGATTTAACGTGGAGTGGAGCCACTGGAAATATGCCGCTTGGAAGGTAAGCGCTTGGGGCTTTGTCTAAATTAGGGTTTAGTATGTTGAAACCCTAATTAACGCCTTTTAATAGAATCGATGTAGAATTCTCATACGGACTCAGATTTTGATGGTCCGAACCTCCATTCTGCACGGAAAATAATTTCCTATCTCTCTACGAGGGAATATTTAGGTTTTAAGCTCGTTAGGGAGGTGAAAACAGTCTGAAAGTAAAACTTAGGAAGAATTCAAGAGGGATAGTGGCATGTTCGGTGCGTTTTCGGGAAGCTAGCACGTTTTGAGAAGCTAGTGTGTTTTGGGAAGCTATCAAGTTTTGGGATAAAGGTTACAATGCGTTGTTTGGAAACCTTTGAAAAAGCGGGGGTCTAACAACACCACCCAATATTTCTATTAGCAATCTGTATGTACTACTCCGAGTTGTTTTCAAGAGAATCAACAAGACTCAATCAATAGAAAATATCTCAAGGAGTTATTATCTCAATCTCTCAATTTGATTTACTCAAGCAAATATGATTCGCAAGTCTAATCAAAAAGAGATAACTTGGATGGTACGAAAGACCAATATCCAAGTGTCAATCGATTTAAATCAACAACCAAAAAGGTCGGATAGTCTAATCAATTGAACAACGCACAACCTGTATTATTTCAATTATATATAAAAATATAATGCGGAAAAGAAATAACACAGACACCAGAAATTTTGTTAACGAGGGAACCGCAAATGCAGAAAAACCCCGGGACCTAGTCCAGATTAAACATACACTGTATTAAGCCGCTACAGACACTAGCCTACTACAAGCTAACTTCGGTATGGACTGTAGTTGAACCCCAACCAATCTCACACTAATCCAAGGTACAATTATGCTCCTACATCTATGATCCCAGCAAGATAATGCGCACTTGATTCCCTTAGCTGATATCACCCACAACCAAGAGTTGCTACGACCCAAAGTCGAAGACTTTAATAAACAAATATGTCTCACACATAAAAGTCTACAGGTAATAGATAAATTCGTCTCCCACGAATAAACCTACAAGTTTTGTTCCGTCTTTTGATAAATCAAGGTGAACATGAACCAATTGATAAAACCAGACTTATATTCCCGAAGAACAGCTCAGTTTTATCAATCACCTCACAATAAACTTAATCGACGTAGAAAATAAGATTATTGAGGAATCACAAACAATGAGACGAAGATGTTTGTGACTACTTTTATCTTTCCTATGGAAGATAGAAATCTCAAGCCAATTATTACAATTGTACTCGTACGATAGAAAGAGAAAGATCAGATCACACAACTACAAGAAAAGTAGTGTCGGTCTGGCTTCATAATCCCAATGAAGTCTTTAAGTCGTTAACCCGAATTTAGAGAGAATACTCATGGGTTAATGGAGATCGACTCTAGATTAGAGAAAACTAGTATCACAAGGAAAGGTGTGTGGGGATTATCTTTTCCAATGGCTAGAGTTATCCTTATATAGTCTTTCAAATTAGGGTTTGCAATCAATGTTAGCTTGCTAACAAAGCATTCAATATTCACCGTTAGATGAAAACCTGATTAGATACAAGCTAATATATCTCAACCGTTAGATCGAAAACTTAGCTTGCCATACACACATGTACTTGACGTTTTTGGTTTGTGTAACCGTACCCATACGTGTACAATAGTTGGTTCAATATTAGTCAACCAAATGGTTAGCCAAATGATAACTTTCATATCAACCATATTCTTCTTCACCATAACTAGTCCAAATGACTCAAATGAACTAGTTAGAGAGTTGTTCAATTTCTATGAGATACCAAGTATTACAAGAGACACAATTGAATAAAAAACGATGTCATTCACTCGAATCATTAATCATGAACTATAAAGCCACGGTTTGCAAAAGCATTCTTTAGTAATTTAGAATAAGTTCACGAACAACGTTTTCAGACATAACCTCTTGAGTTCGCGGAATCAAGCTAACCAGTTGAAGTTATAAACTCCAGAAGAAATTCTCGGGTTCGAGAACTTCCGTCAGTTCGCAGACTGCACGTGAGCTACAACTTCAACGGAAATTCTCGGGTTCGAGAACTACGCCAGTTCGCAGAATGAGTTGTTGCTCACGTTACGGTTCCACTTAATCAACAAAGTTCGCAAACTTGGTTCAAGTGCTAAGGACTTATACATATATGTGTTTCCACAAGAATGTTTATATCCCCCAATGGTTATATAGTCTAAACTCTCATTTCAATTATTGAAACATTCTCAGGGGGCGTTATATAGTTGTTATTCACAAACTATTTTTCGTCAGAGCGATTTCCAAAATGATTGAAACATAACATGACTTTCGTCACTAGGCAAAGATAAACTTGGCTAAAGCGAAAGATTTACCAACACCCATTCCGATAAATAGATAAGCAAGATATACTCAGCTCGAAATATCACATGTGCATATTCTTAGTCTATATAGATAAACGACTTTTGTCTCAATATAGGATATATAGTAGATAGACTTTTGAGTGACAGATAAGTTCAAGTCTCCACATACCTTTTAGTCGATGAAGATCCACTGGTTCCTTGAGTAGTCCTTCGTCTTGTATGATGATTGCCATGGAGTTCTTGAGCTCAACTACACTTTCTATCCTAGTCCGAGACTTTAGCTGTAGTAGACTAGAAATCAAGACTATATAGTTTTGATCACTAAGATTGACAAACATGCTTGAGATAGCAACGCATGCGAGTTTGACCGAGCATTTCCCTAACAATCTCCCCCCTTTTCAATTTTAGTGGCAAAACTATTAATACATGTGGAATACAAAAAATAAATAAATAAACTTTGTAGCTCCTATTCCACATAATCTTCAACAATACTCAAAATCTTCGTCACCTCCAAGTAGTCCAATGATCTCAAAGGTTGTAAGTTTAGTATAATCGTTGTTGAAAATCCGTAGCTATAACAATGAGAAAAGCACCGGTTCTCAATCATTATTACACAGTGTCATAGTATTATTACACAGCTTCAAAGTCCAATTGTATCACAACTTCAACAACAATACTATGGTGATACTTCACTCCCCCTTAGTCAATACTCCATCTCACATGGAAACTACTCCCCCTTACATAATGATCCGAAAACCATATGTATTTGTAGTGTGAACTACAATTAATTCTCCCCCTTTTTGTCAATAAAATTGGCAAAGGTACAAGAACAAGATCCTAATGAAATTTCCGCAAGAGATTTTTCATGACCAAAGGTAAATGTTCTATCATCTTGTTTAGATGCAATCATAAAGCCGAGGATGAATACATTCATCAAGGAGTTCATAAAGATACAAGGTAACCCCTACAAAATTCTACAGCCGTACTCCCCACAAAGATTTAGCAATTAAGCGCAAGTTCAAAAGAACTCTCCCCCATATGATGTCATTCCCAAGGGAACAACAAGAGCGACCTTAATTTCAAGAGAAAAGAAGGATTTCTTTAGACTCAACAAATTACATACAAGTATGAGCTTGGAATCTAACAAAAAAATATTTAATCATATTAACCAAGGCGAATCAAGGTTGATTTGACTAAATATGCTCAACACAAGTAAACTTATGGAGACTTAAATACACAATTAAAGTAATCAATTTAATTGGACACACTCAACATGAGAAAAATCTATGGAGTGCTAACTAAATAATCACACAAGATGATTGATTTAGTTAATTTTGGCTCAACATAAGAGATTATGGAACCCCGACTAAGATTATCATAGGAAATGACAACCTTAACCGTACATGTACTCAACATGAAATAACTCATGGAATACAAACTAAATAACCACACAAGTTGATTAATTTAGTTCTTAATGCTCAACATATAGCATCTCATGGAACAACCAACCATGCCAATAAGAAATCGACTTAGTCGTATCGTGCTCAACATAAGATACACAATGGAGCCTTCACGGTAATACATAATAATATGGAACAATTAATCTCTACACCGTGGATTACAACAACAAGGATTTATTCTATTTTTCCATCACAATGTGACATAATAAACTTAATCCTTGAATCACAAAAGATTTTAACCTATCTTACATCAATAATTGACAATATAGTCTTAACTTTTGTGTTTTGCCAAAAGTCCATTCATTCCTTTATCAATATTTTCATACCAATACGTGAACGACTTTACTTTTGACAAAAATATGGGACAAACAAGTTCACGGACGTAAACATACATATCCCATCAAAATATTGCAATATAAAAAATCATAAAGATTAATACTGCAACCATCATCTTCCAAACAAGTTTAGAATTTAAACCAATAAATCTAAAAACAAGAAGATGAAAACATTGGATATAGCTATGTGTAATCACAATCATGGCTATTCCAAAACACTAGTTATTTTTATAAATAGAATAGAAAACATAGAAGATTTACTAGACATTAACGCATTACTCATCATCTTCATTGGAGATACTCCAAGAAGCTTGAATTGTGTTCAACTCATTCTTGAGCTCAGGAAACTTAGTTGCAACTACCGACAATTGTTCTTAAACGCATTTGACCCTTGAATTGACTTTACACACTCCCTTATGATTTTTTTGAAGTAAACTCAAAGTAGTAGGGTCACACTCATTCAAAGAAGAATCTATTTGTCTTTTGCACACATTTACCCTTATGCGCCTGAAGGTACATGAACGAACCGGTTTGGGTACCCCAAGAGAGTTGCCAATTGTGTCAACACCACTATCATGGAAGATTTGACTAATCAAACAAGGATATCCCTAACATCTTGATGAGATAAGTTATAATAACCATTTGATGTATAATGAATCCACAAATATCAAGACTTTGAACACCTGATTCAAGAAAATAGACTAATTCAGCAAACTCGTGGCTCCACCAAGAATTCTCAATTGTGGAGGGACATAGATTGGGAATACCAAGTTTTCCAAATTCCATTAATGCAATACTAAGATCATTAGTAGGAAACTTCCCTTGATTCCAAGATACCTTCTTACCAAAAAGCCCAATAGAGATATCATCACATGACGAACGTTCTTCACATGGTCTAGGGAGACTCACGTTCCCCAGCGGGATGTTGTTAATCTTTGAAATTAATTCTCTATCAACAACAACCCTTTTTCTATTTATCATGGATTTTAATTCCATTTTATCAAGATCAACATCATGAATGTTGGCATAAAAAATTCTTGTGAGAGAATCAAACCCTTGACCAAGACCATCAAAGATATTTCCAAGATTGAATTTTTTGAAGCAAGTTAAATCTTCATCATGTCCACTTATTCCAATTTCTTTTCAACAAATAAAACCTTTAGATGAAATCTTCTCAAAAGTTCTAGCACAAGAATCATTCACAAACCTAATCCTAAGGGAATTTTGGTCACAAGGAGAATCCATACTAGAAGAATTTTGATTTTTGAAAATCCTACTTGAGCCCTTAGAATTCATCATGAGGTCAAAGAAATTGAGAGGAACAAGAAGAAATTACTTACTTGGAGTGAATCTTCAACACCCTTTCTATTAGTTTCACCAAAAAGGTCTTTAATGGAGATAACACACAAAAACCAAGAAGTTCACATACGCGGACGGGTGAGAGGAAGAAGAGAGTATGCGAACTTCCTTTTAATAAGACCAAACATGGGCTTGGACCAGTTTGTGAACTTCAACCCACAAAGAACTAAGGGAGGCTTTGTTTAGACAATTGCATATCAAGAATTATGCATTCCACAACATGAAGGATGCACTAGAAAGCTTAAATTGAAACATGTACACGATCCAACCTTTTCTTTCCCTATTTCAAGATATATACATATGGGGTAGTGCCGGTCTTGTTATCAAGAGGCATAATGTGCAGAGAAATTCTCATGCAACATTTTTGGTTGATCAGTGTGAATAGTCCCCGTAACATAATGTTAATAATCAGGGGAGTCTGAGCTTCCATTCATTTGCTTGATATGCCTCAAAGGAGGATTCTTCCATTTTTCAGGTTGTATAATATTATTTAAAGGTTTAATATGTACAGATCCTTTTTTGGAGTGATTCTTAGACTTAACATAATTAAGTTTCTCTAAGGATGTAAAAACGTCTTCGAACGCTTTGAAAAAATATTTATCAGCTGATCCATTATGATAGTATTCCTCATAGAGATCGGTAGTTGTTATCGTGAGATTCCATATCATTGAGCGCCATGAATATTTCTTTAATCTCCTCTCCTTTTTATTTTTTTCTTTAGATTGACACATCTCATCTAAACCTTCATTCTCATATGAAATGAAATTATCATGAGAGATCAGAGGTTTTGACCATAATAGATCTTGATCAATCTTTAAGAATTTCTGGTGTGCATTACAGATGAAAAGAGAAAATTTTCCAAAGAAATTTCCCATGAGACAAATTTCAAGGACCGAACAAACACAAACTTATCAGGTTTAATGTGTTTGCCTGCTCTGATACCAATTGAAAAAGCGGGGGTCTAACAACACCACCCAATATTTCGATTAGCAATCTGTATGGACTACTCCGAGTTGTTTTCAAGAGAATCAACAAGACTCAATCAATAGAAAATATCTCAAGGAGTTATTATCTCAATCTCTCAATTTGATTTACTCAAGCAAATATGATTCGCGAGTCTAATGAAAGAGATATAACTTGGATGGTACCAAAGACCAATATCCAAGTGTCAATCGATTTAAATCAACAACAAATAAGGTCGGATATTCTAATCAATTGAACAACGCACAACCTGTATTATTTTAATTATATATAAAAATATAATGCGGAAAAGAAATAACACAGACACCAGGAAATTTTGTTAACGAGTAAACCACAAATGCAGAAAAACCCCGGGACCTAGTCCAGATTAAACATACATTGTATTAAGCCGCTACAGACACTAGCCTACTACAAGCTAACTTCGGTATGGACTGTAGTTGAACCCCAACCAATCTTACACTGATCCAAGGTACAGTGATGCTCCTACGCCTCTGATCCCAGCAGGATACTGCGCACTTGATTCCCTTAGCTGATCTCACCCACAACCAAGAGTTGTTACGACCAAAAGTCGAAGACTTTAATAAACAAATCTGTCTTACACAGAAAAGTCTACAGGTAATAGAAAAATTCGTCTCCCGCGAATAAACCTACAAGTTTTGTTCCATCTTTTGATAAATCAAGGTGAACAGGAACCAATTGATAAAATCAGACTTATATTCCCGAAGAACATATCATTTTCATCAATCATCTCACAATAAACTTAATCGACGCAGCAAATAAGATTATTGAGGAATCACAAACAATGAGACGAAGATGTTTGTGACTACTTTTATCTTGCCTATATGAGATAGAAATCTCAAGCCAATTATTACAATTGTACTCGTACGATAGAAAGAGCAAGATCAGATCACACAACTACAAGAAAAGTAGTATCAGTCTGGCTTCACAATTCCAATGAAGTCTTTAAGTCGTTAACCCGAATTTAGAGAGAAAACTCAAGGATTAATGGAGATCGACTCTAGCTTAGAGAAATCTAGTATCACACAGGAAAGGTGTGTGGGGATTAGTTTTTACAATGGCTAGAGTTCTCCTTATATAGTCTTTCAAATCCGGGTTTGCAATCAATGTTAGCTTGCTAACAAAGCATTCAATATTCACCGTTAGATGAAAACCTGATTAGATACAAGCTAATATATCTCAACCGTTAGATCAAAAACTTAGCTTGCCATACACACATGTACTTGACATTTTGGTTTTGTGTAATCGTACCCAAACGTGTACAATGGTTGGTTCAATATTATTCAACCAAATGGTTAGCCAAATGATAACTTTCATATCAACCATATTCTTCTTCGCCATAACTAGTCCAAATGACTCAAATGAACTAGTTAGAGAGTTGTTCAATTGCTATGAGATCCCAAGTATTACAAGAGACACAATTTAATCAAAAACGATGTGATTCACTCGAATCATTAATCATGAACTACAAAGCCACGGTTTGCAAAATCATTCCTTAGTAATTTAGAATAAGTTCACGAACAATATTTTCAGACATAACCTCTTGAGTTCGCGGACTGATTTCGCGGACTCAAGCCAACCGGTTGAAGTTATAAACTCTAGCAGAAATTCTCGGGTTCGAGAGCTTCTGTCAGTTCGCGGACTGCACATGAGATACAACTTCAGCAGAAATTCTCGGGTTCGAGAACTACGCCAGTTCGCGGACTGGGTTCGCGTACTAAGTTCGTGGTCTGAGTTGCTGCTCACGTTCCGGTTCCACTTGATCAACAAAGTTCGCAAACTTCGGTTCAAGTGCTAAGGACTTATACATATATGTGTCTCCAAAACAATGTTTATATACCCCAATGGTTATATTGTCTAAACTCTCATTTCAATCATTCAAACATTCTCAGATGGCGTTATATAGTTGTTATTCACAAACTATTTTTCGTCAGAGCGATTTCCAAAATGATTGAAACATAACATGACTTTCGTCACTAGGCAAAGATGAAATTGGCTAAAGCGAAAGCTTTACCAACACCCATTTCGAGAAATAGATAAGCAAGATATACTCAGCTCGAAATGTCATATGTGCATATTCTTAGTCTATATAGATAAACGACTTTTGTCTCAAGATAGGAGATAGAGCAGATAGACTTTTGAGTGATAGATAAGTTCAAGTCTCCACATACCTTTTAGTCGATGAAGATCCACTGGTTCCTTGAGTAGTCCTTCGTCTTGTATGACAATATCCATGGAGTTCTTGAGCTCAACTACATTTTATATCCTAGTCCGAGACCTTATCTATAGTAGACTAGAAATCTAGACTATATAGTTTTGATCACTAAGATTGACAAACATGCTTGAGATAGCAATGTATGCGAGTTTGACCGAGCAGTGATCTAACAACCTTGGACGGCTAGGATTTGCACCTAGGATGGAAAGGTGACCATTGATCGTCGAACGCCTTCATTTTTGGTAGCCGCATAGAGAAGGCCAAAACGGTATGGCGAGGCAAGGTGGCTGCACATGTGGCATGGCATGCCTTGGCGCGGTTTGGCATGGCCAAAACTAAGTTTTTGGGCCAAAGGTTACCATGCGTTGTTTGTCATCCTTGGACGGATAAGATTTTCATCTTAGTTGGAAAGATGGTCGTTGATTGTTGCAGGCCTTTGTTTTGGTAGCCGCATGGGGAAGGCCATCACAGTATGGCGCGACAAGGTGGTTGACATGCCATTGGCACATGTGGCATGGCATGCCTTGACGCGGTTTGGCGTGGCCAAAACTAGGGTTTTGGTCCAAAGGTTACCATGCGTTGTTTGTCAACCTTGGACGGATAACATTTTCATCTTAGATGGAAAGATGGTCGTTGATTGTTGCAGGAATTTATTTTGGTAGCCGCACGGGGAAGGCCAGCACGGTATGGCGCGGAAAGGTGGATGGCATGCCATTGGTACATGTGGGGCCAAGGGTTTGGCTTGGATGGCTTGGAATGGTGGGGCCAAGGCAAGGTGCAGTTGGCTTGGCATGATTGTGCCAAGGGTTTGGCATGCCGTTGGCGCATGTTGAGGCTAGCATGGTTATGGCCAAGGCAAGGTGCGGTTGGTTTGGTGAGCATGATTAGCATGCCTTGGCGCGGTAGGTGTGGATGACATGATTTTCCATTGCACAGTGGTGCGGCTAGCATGTTTGGCATGCCTTAGCGGGGTAGATATGGCTCGCATGGTTTTTCATTGGCACGATGGTGCGGCTAGCATGGTTGGCATGCCATGGCGCGGTAGATGTGGATGGCATGGTTTTCCATTGGCACAGTGGTGCGGCTAGCATGCTTGGCATGCCTTGGCACGGTAGATGTGGCTGGCATGGTTTTCCATTGGCACATGTGGTGTGGGAATTAGGGTTTGGCCTATCGAAACCCTAATTAGTATTTTTTTTTAAAGTACCCTGGTAATTTTCTCGCAGACATATTAAAAGGTTCAATAAATGAACTCCGTTGAGACATTATTACTCAAATTCCGTGACATCACTGTCCGACTAGGGTTTTACGATTTTAACCCTAAGCTAAAAACCACCATCAATACCAGGAAAGTAGTTCATAGGGACCGTGTCGCCGCCGATGCCAGGAAGATGCAAGACTACTTCAATTTCAATTGTGTTTACGGGAAGAAAAAATTTCATTGTCGATTTGGTATGTATCGACCATTATTTCTTCGTATCTTAAGAAAAATTATAGAGATTGATCATGAGTTCGAAAAACGTCCCGATGCGGCTGGAATTATGGGTCACTCACCCCACATGAAAATGATTGTTGTCATGAAGTGCTTGTGTAAGTCCGTTCCTCCGGGTAACATTGAAGATTATAGCGCAATGGGTGCGCGTACCATCTACAGGTATCTAGAGAGGTTTCTTGATGCATTGATGTATGGTTATAATGATAGATACATGCGTCGTCCGACACAGGATGATACGAATAGGTTGTTGAGGGAGAATGCTGAGCGCGGTTTTCCCAGGATGTTATGAAGTATTGATTATCTCCACTGGCAATGGATGATATGCCCAACTTACATGGCGGGTGAACATTATTCAGGCTATAATAGAGCACCCACAGTCATCTTAGAGGCGGTTTCTTCCTTCGATGGATGGTTTTGGCATGGATATTTTGGAAAGCCGGGGTCGAACAATGATATTAATGTTTTAAACCATTCTGATGTATTTGACGACGTTAATAACGGTGTTTCCCCTCGGTGTGAATATGTCGTAAATGGGAACATGTACCATGAAGGTTACTACTTGGTTGATGGTATATATCCACGGTATAAATTAATCGTCGCTGCTTACAAAGAATCAACCCTAAGCCGAAAAAGGAAACTCTTCAACACATACCAAGAGGCAAAGAGGAAAGATGTGGAAAGAGATTTTGGTACTCTAAAACGCAAATTTGCTATTGTGAAAAATCCATGTATGTATTGGAAAAAATCATATATGAAGTCAATAATGAGAGGATGCATGATAATGCACAACATGGTCGTGGAGAATGAGTATCGTGCACTAGATTGGGGAATGCTGGGGGAACAACCAACTCAACCGGTGGAGGGTGGACTAAGAATGCCAGCCGGTGTTCTTGCGGACCCAATTACATGGGAAAGATTGAGGTTGGACCTGACAAAGCACATTTGGGAGCGCCATGGGGAGGGTTTCCAAGAAAATGCACTGGTTTTTATAGATAACCCTGAAGACGTGCACATGGATTCTGAAGACGTTGACACTGAAAATGATGCGTATCCTCCTGAAGAAGTAGCATACTTATACGGGAACTTTTTCTAGGATGGAGAGTAATAACAAGATTTTACTATGATACTTTTTTTTCTTCTGTAATTTGGTATGTTGCCTTTGTTTTTTTAGTATTTCTTTTAATTTATGGTGTAGTAAGATTATGTTTGTTACACGTGGGATGAAATATTAATTACACGTGGGATGAAATATTATGGTTTTATAATGTTTGTTTTAACACTGCATGATTTATTATGTATTGCGGAATAAAGGAGATGGATTGAGGTACAAATGACATATAATGCAAGATAACACTTTAATAAACCATAACCCATTGTCGCCGGCCGCGACTGCACTTAGCATGTGCAGCAAGCCTTTAAACCTCTAAGTGACCCTAAACGACGAGTTGTAGTCTCGTGAGGGCTTACTTAGATGTATACCCACAAAACCAAAATTAATATAATTACGCCTCGTCCGAATTTTGGGAGGTGTGATCAGGCCTTGGTGTTAGCTCCGGATTGAATTCCGTCAAATTGCCTTTAAAAATCAGATAACAGTCGTAAAACTTAAACGAGTGTTTTTTTTTTCTGAATCACATGAATTTTATTAATTATGAGAAAAAGAAGTTACATCAGGAAATTTAATAAAATGAAGGACTAGGAAAGAAACAGAATCAACTCAAAGTCCACAAAGACAAGGCCCACAATGAGTTAGCTAAATCTATAATACTTCACATCTGTCATTTCAACTCTAATAAGAGATGAAGGTCTTCCCATGCAAATGACTCTTTCTCCTGCAGTCAATAATGCTCCCTTTTTGGCTAAACTATCTGCAGAGAAGTTCACTTCTCTGTAGCAATGAAGATATTTGATAATTGAAAGTTTTCTTACAGCCTTTTTCCATCTACCTCTTATGAACCATGGCACTTCCTTTTGATTAAAGATATCCACCACTGACTTGGAGTCAGAGACAATAATCACCTTTTGTTTCCCCAATCAATTGCCAATTCCAAAGCACAAATGACAACATATAATTCAGCAATAAAGTTTGAAGCAATACCTAAGCCCCCTGTTAGAGTGCCTAGCACCTGACACTCATGCTCTCTGACAATCACCCCAAAACCAACATTTCCAGGGTTACCAAAAGAAGATCCATCATAGCAGAACATAATGAAACCTAAATCTGGAGGAAACCAATAGCATTCCTCGATCCTTTGAAACTTGGAATTTCTAACCCCCAACTGAAAATTTTCAATTATCTGCAGGTCATAATTTTGGTTCCATTTATTACCTGAAATTCTTAAGCCACCTTCTGTTATCAACTTCACAACTCTGCCTTTGAAACTTTGCTTATTTGGCTTTATTTCTTCAAAAAACTTCTTATTTTTCTGAAACCATAATTCTTTGAGAATAATACAAACTACAGTAATCCATACCTGCTGAATCAGAGGACTCTTATTTTTTTATTTCCTCCAAACATCAGTAAAATCTTTAGGCTTATCAAATTGAATGTAGGAGCAGATCTACTTCCAAATTTCTACACTGAAATCACATTCCCATAAAAGATGATGCATATTGTCTTGAGCTTTCTCACAGATGCTGCATCTAGAGACCATATCATAGCCTTTCCTCACCATAACTTCATTATCCAGATATATCCCTTGAATGATTTTCCATACATTGATTGCCACACTAGGATGAAAGAAATAGTTCCAGATATATTTAGACCAATGAACATTAGTTTCTTTATACCTTAATTTTTGAACATCATCATGAAATGAGAAAGAACCTTGCAGATTTCCAATCCAAATAATTTCATCCCTCCCACCAGACACATTTGGCATTGAAGTAGAATGAAACAGATACTGAAGTTCATTAGGAAGGGACCACTCACCATTTACCAATAAGTTTGAGACTTTTAGCATTAAATTATCCTTAACAAAAGGTGTGAATCCCACTTGATCAATAATAGGACCATCCCCAATCCAGGTATCAAACCATACTAAGATATCTTCTCCATCACCTATGTTCCATATTATATCCCCCTTAAGAGATTCCCATGCCAATTTTAGCCCTGGACAAACTGAAGATAAATTCCAGTTTGTATTCTATTGGCCAAACTTGTTCTGATATTTAGCTTTAAAAAATAGAGCCCAATCTTCCACTGACTTGTGAATCTTCCACATCATTTTCATAAGAAAAGCCTTGTTCATTATTTCTAATCTTTGAATGCCAAGACCACCTTCATTATAAGGGGTACACATTTTCCTCCAAGAAAAAGAAGTATATTACCTAATTTCTCCATCACCAGACCAAATGAAGTTTCTTATTAATCTTTTGCAAGTTCTAATCATTAATTTTGTACATTGCCATGTTGTACATTGGCACACTACAAATGACAGATTTGACCAGTACCACTCTTTCTTGAAAAGATAATAATCTACCCTTCCAAGTGGATAATATTTTATGTATCATCTCCACCATTGGCCACACAGTACTGGTCTTCAACTTCCCTGCTATTAGAATTACTCCTAGGTACTTATCAGGGGAATTGCTCAGCTCCATTTGCAAGATTTCTTTAATCTTGCAAAAAACTTACTTTTACTTTTGTTAATAATTTGACCAGAGCTTTGTTGATACTTCTCTAATAATTCCATAAGAGCAATAAGACTCTTCTTTTCTCTATTGCAAAAGATAAATATATCATATGCAATAAACACATAAGTTAGATGAATGCCTTGTCTTATAACCATTGGTTTGATCTTGCCTTCATTGAAAACTTGAGTTAACCTTCTACTCAGAGCTTCCTCCATTAGCACAAATAAAATTGGGGAGAGTGGATCCCCCTTCCTTAAACCCTTCCCAACTGAAAAAAATCCACATGGACCTCCATTGACCATGACAAAAAATTTAGATGACTGAAATAGAATATGTAACTATTGTATTACTACAACTGTTAGACAAACAGATGGATAGAATTGGTGTTAAACACCTCCAAAATCAATAGATTCAGGCCAAATCTGAGTTCAATGGGAACACATCCATGAAGAACAAAGTTCTATTTGATAATTGATATTCGATTAAATTCCAATACAGACTGACCCAGACCTTATAAGGCTAAGTTGCCTAACTAATCCAACGGCCAGCACTTAGCCAGGTGGTTCTCAACTAACCCTCTCTTATATTGATAAGGGAACTCACTCTTACACTAACTACTACTATACATAACTACTACTAAAGACTGACAGTAACCTGATATGGGCACCCTCTCTTATATATCGTGATACAACATTTCACCCTCCTTGAAAACATCCTTGTCCTCAAGGATGAAGAATGTAATAGGAAGGTTGTCTTGTAGTTGGGAAGATGCAGGTTCAGTTGTGATTGCAGCAGCAGCATCCATCGAACATAGTAATAAATGTGGTTTGACACTAACTTCAAAAATAGCTCTGTAATATTGTGCCACATTGTGCTGACAGCTTCATCTTTCACTTGTACTATTGTGCCACATTTGGCGGAAACATTCAGTTTCTCCAAGAGGTGTTGAAAATCCCCAGTAATATACTCATCTGAAGTAATCCAATCAACCCCACTTCTAGCTTCAAGTTTCAGGTGACCACGTAAGTCGTAGTATGTACACAACCAAACCTCCAAAACAACTCTCTCAGTAGTTGCACCCATACTGAGTCCCATTCTCCACAAACTAGTGGAAGATAATTTGAATTTCCACTTCAAATAATCTATCCATATCCACACATGTAGAAGTTGAATTTCCCTGGGAAATATTTGAGCTACCATTCCTGTGTACAATTCCCCAGGGTAAACATGAGCTTATCATGATTATCACCAGCTTGAGAGATGTGTAACAGTAAGAAAACAACTCTAGCAAGCATGGGCCTTGGTGTGGAATCACTGAACATTGAAATCTCTCTGTGACTCTCCACAAATAACTCCTCGAGCTGGGAAGCCGGTTGTTCGAAGAGAGATGCAGGTATTGTGGTAAACAGAACAGCTGATGTCCTGAAACCATCAATAGACACCAGATTGGTAAGCGTGTACACTGTTATTTGCTTCATAACATCTCTTTCTCTGACTTTAGCTTTCATAAGTTGACAAGGCATTAAATACTTGGATAGAAGCCAGAAGTCAAACTTATTATGCTCAAAAATTTCTGTATAAACATGATTAGGAATTCCCACCATTACGCAATTGATGAGTATAGCATCCCAGTTTTCTGTGTATCTTCCCCACAAGGTAACCATCAACCCTCTGTCAAATTCCGACTTGATATAACCCTTAACTGGTTGAAACCCCAGACACCACAGTTGGTAGCAGTAGAAACACTCGAGTTTAGCATGACACAAAAAGAGATAAACAATCACAACATAGTTTGGATATACTATGTGAACTATTGTGAGGATTGTGTGAGCTCTATAGATAACAGATGCACGGAATAGATAGTGAAGAAAGAAACCCTTGTTTAATAACTTGAAACAACTCCTAAGGAACGATAAAATCATCATAAGTTGGTAATGGAATCTGAATTTAAATCTTAAGTACTCTACCCTTACCAACTCGTGTAGAACATTAATTTCCATTAGCAATGACTGAATGCCAAGTAGTTGTTCTATTTTCGACCCATGTGAAATCACAGTGATCCAGAATGGGATTTCCATCATCTTTATAGGAGATTCTGAGTGCCAAACTATCAGCAGAACTCTATCCTGTAGCAAAAACTTCTAGAATTCGCCAAATGTAAACAATTGTGGACGCTGAAAATGAATAATCCTCCAAAAATACCACTGAGTTGGAATAACTGTAGGAACTAGTTTTCGAACAAGAGCTTGAATAATATTGTAGGACTCTTGTGAAGTAGTATGTAAAACAATTTGAGGCTGCAAGACAATATCAGCATCACCATAAGTCTGTCTCCACCTTACACTCCCAGCTAAGTTATCAAAGAAGAAAATTTCAAACTGTTCAAGCCTTCCCGAAAATACATAAATGAGCTTGGCGACACAATTAACAACTATTTGATGACGAATCCCAGCTTCACAGAATGTATTATGACACCAACCAGTTGAGAATAGCTTGTATTTCCACCACAAGAAGTCAATTCTCAACAAGACATTTAGACTTTGAATCACAATGAGTAAGACCTCTTCCTGTTTATGTATACCAACACTAGCTTTGAACCATTCACCATAGGGAACTGGTGCAGCATTAATTAGAACAGGATAAGAAAATTCCCCCAGATACGTGTAACACCAATGAGGATATTGGGTTAAATTGCATGTGTATACCTCCAGTAATTGATGGCAGCATGAAGTAAGATGTATATCCCAGTAAAATGAGTGCAAATAAATCCAAGTGGAATGTAAAATCTAGAGAACATCACCGTCTTGTCTATCAACTATAACTATGAGTAATTTCACATGATTTTTTTTTTGCAAAAACATACAAGAGGATATCGTTTTCTCCCCTATTCAAACTCCATAATTGAATACAACGGTAATATTCAAGAGAAGTGGCAGAATTCAAGACCTGAAGCAGATGGGAAGGTAACTTATCTGGTAGCTGAAAGAAAAAATTTCCTTCTCCAAACTGGTTGTTGTAAAACATTGTAGAGCTTGCAAATTGGTTCAGGAGATAAATATAAAGGTGCATTTGACGTAAACCATGTGAGAAGGTCGTTGAAGTACTGAATGAGTATGGCCGTACACGGGGAACCTGTCAATTGAAAACTTCAAAATAGCGATAACACAAAGGTTTTTATCTTGTAGCTCTCATGTTCACATACAAGCTACTCATGACCTGGAACAACCATTCGTTTTGTGTAATCGACCCAACAAGAACTAGCTCACAAGAAGTATTAGCATCAACACCAAATTTATAAGTGTCAACAAAATAAAATACCCTTTGCCACGATTGTATATCCAACCTGCAGAATCTCTGCCAATAAGAAATTTACAATCAACACTCTCAGGCATATTAACACACAATTCTTGTGCCTCCCCATGTATAAACGTCCATCTAAAAACAAGTGGAAAAATGCTATTTCTATCTGGCATTTTAACAAACAGTTGCCTCTCATCATAAACTTCAGTATCATTAACACATAAGAGATGAAATGATTGCCTGGATGAAAAATCTGAGGTATACCCAAAGCTAAGAAGTAATTGAAGAATCAATCTATCAGCACGTTTACCTCGATCGAATAACAACCGAGAATCATCAAGTTTGAAGTGAAAACAAGGCATACCTTGAATTTTATTGTGGAGAAAGAACAAATCGTGCCAACATTCAACATTTGCAAGGGTTTGTGAAAAAAAATTGACGCAATTCGCTCTGTTAAAATCATTTATCACCGATTTTGAAATATCTTCAAGTTGTAAACTCACATCATTAAGTGAATCTACATCTTCTTCAAAGCAAAACGGCAGAAGCAACTTGCAATCAAGAGATTCATCTGCGGATTCATCTTCTTCTTCATCAACATCAGAATCAACTACTTCATCAATAGCAATAGCAAGAGAGCTTGACTTGGTTACTCCTGATTTTGTAGAAATTTCTTGAGCACCAACATTCGAAACCAATTCAGTGCAAGCCCCTTGATTCACACTCGATCCTGGAGTTGCGCTTGAACTTTTTTGGTGATTTCCTACATCATCTATAATCTGACTAAGCTCAAAAAATTATTCAATCAACTGATTACGAAGATCCATCACAAGTTAATCCAACTTAGATGAGAAAGATGTTGAGAACACAACGATTTCTAATCTGAGTAAATTGATTTCAGCTGTGGTTCGGGCAACACCCTATTGAATATCTTTGAGACTCATTGGAAAAAAAAATTGAACGGCGCTGATGCCAATTTTTGTATTACTATAACAGTTAGACAAACAAATGGATATAATTGGTGTTAAACACCTCCTAAATCAATAGATTCAGGCCAAATCTGAGTTCAATGGGAACACATCCATGAAGAACAAAGTTCTATTTGATAATTGATATTCGATTAGATTCCAATACAGATTGACCCAGACCTTATAAGGCTAAGTTTCCTAACTAATCCAACGGGCAGCACTTAGCCAGGTGGTTCTCAACTAACTCTCTCTTACATTGATAAGGGCCCTCACTCTTACACTAACTAATACTACACATAACTACTACTAAAGACTGACAGTAACCTGATATGGGCACCCTCTCTTATATACCGTGATACAACAGTAACCACTCACACCAATCTTCTGAAAAAATAAACTTCTTGAGCACTTGAAATAGGAATTTCCAACTAACAATATCATATGCCTGAGAAATATCAATGTTGAGACCAACATTTCTACATCTTCTTTTCTTTTTCATTTCATTTACCATTTCAGAAGCCAAAAGAATTTGTTCTTGGGTATTCCTTCCTTTTACATATGATGCTTGCTGAGGTGAAATTAGCTTATTCATAAGAGTACTTATTCTGGTAGCTATTATCTTAGTAAAAATCTTGAAGCTAACATTATTAAGACCAATTGGCCTATACCGATTAGGATTTCTTGCACCTTCAACCTTAGGAAGTAAAACCAACAAATTTGATTTAAGCCCCTTTGGTATGAACCTCCTTTTCCAACAGAATTGTATGGCTTGAGTTAAATCACTTCCTATAATATGCCAGCAAACCTTGTAAAACCAACCTGCAACACCATCAGGTCCTGGGGAACTATTTGGATCCATACTAAAGATGGTTATTTTAATTTCTTCCTCATCTGGAATTTTATTGAGAATTTCTTGATCCTCATTTGTAACAGAACAAGGAATATCATCTAAAAATGATTCCCTAACTTCAACTTCTTGGTACTTAAACTTTTTTTCAAAATGTTGAACTAAAATATCAGCAATCCTCTCTTGATCAGTAATAATATTTCCACGACTTTCTTCTAATTCAGATATCAAATTTCTTCCTTGCCTTATTTTGAGATTTGCATGCATAAAACCAGTATTTGTTGCTCCTTCCTTAATCCACTTTACCCTTGCTTTATGCTTAAGAAAAGTGTTGAGTTGTACCTCCTTGGAGTTTAGATTATTCAGAGCATTTACTAAATTATGAAGGACTACCTTATTAAAAGGATTTTCATCAGACTGCATCATTGCTTCCTGCACCTTATTTTCAGCTTCTTTAATTTGAGTATGCACATTTCCAAATACTCTCCAGTTCCAATCTTTAAGAATTTTTTTTTTCTTCAGTTTTTTTACTTTTTGTTAAAATACAAAAGCAGGATCTCCTTGAACAACTTCGGACCAACAATCTTCTACTACTTCCAAAAAATTAGGATGAGATAACCACTTTTGTTAAAACTTCATTGGAACATTTTTTGGTTTAGGAATTTGAACACAACCACCCAAAAGTGGAGAGTGATCAAAAGCTATTCTTAATCCTACTTTATAACTCCAGGAGGGATATTTTTGCAACCATATTTGATTGAAAACTGCTCTGTCTAAATTACAGAGAATTCTTTTATTACCTTGCTGGCAATTAGACCAAGAAAAAGATAAACATGTCTTTGGAGCTTGTATGAGTTCACTCTTGTCTAAGCAAGCAGTAAAATCCAACATTGATCTCTTGTTGGGACTTTTTCCACCCTCTTTTTCTTCAGTGGAGGTAATGGCATTAAAATCTCCTATAACAAGCCAAGACAATTGTAACATACTTATTTGTTCCATTTCTGACCAAAAATATCTTCTCTGAGCTGCTCTAACATGTGCATGAACACCAGAGATAAGAACTCCACCAATTTCTAATGTGATCATTTGACTTGATAATGAAATTACTGTAGGAGCAGATAAATTTTGATTCCAAAATAACCAAATATTCCCTTTTTTAATTGACATAGAGTTATGAATGACCATACTTTGCATACCAGGAAAATTAAGCTTATTGCAAAAATAAGGACTACAACTTACTTTAGGTTCAACAATCCCTACTACTGAAGGATTGAATTACTGAATGAGAGAACTTAACTTATCCTGGGACCTAGCTCTCCTTAGGCCCCTTAGGTTCCAATATAAAACTTTCATTGTTTGAATTGGAGGCCTTTGGTGCTCCATTTCCCTAGATTTTTCCTGAAGTTATACTTAATTGGATTATGAACATTTACTGAAGCTTGAGCATTACTTGATGATTGAGAATGATTGTTTTTTGGTACTGAAACCACATTTTTATGCACTGAAGAGCTTGTAGAAGTATTTGAAGCAGGCTTTTGGATAACTCTGGACCATGAAGTAGTTGGAACTCTCTCTTCTGAAACTGAACCATCTTGTCCATTTATGTATTTAATAACACTATTATCCTCCAAATTTTCATTAACTATTTCCAAAATCTTAGTATGATCAATACCTTCCATAGTAACATCCATTTCAACAATATTTTCTTCCTCCTGTTGTAGGGAACCAAACATTCCAGGAGTAACTTTTATAGAGTCTTGCGCCTTAGTAACTGAAGTAGAATGTTGAAGTATTTGAGTAACTGGTGTATCACAGATATCTAACCCACCTACCCTTTGTGATGGGGAGTTTTCTTCAGTATAATTAGATTCTTTTTCAGAAGGAGTCAAATGTGCAGATGTTTTTGGAGCTTGCTTATTCTCCTCACTAACTTTTTTAGCTCTACATTCATTCAGAAGATGTCCTACTATCTTACAGTTATCACAAAATTTTGGTGGCTTAATTAAGATTACATTCTGCATAAATCCCCCAAATTTGGTTTTAATCCATAGTTTGCTAGGAATTTTCTTTGAAAAATCAACATTTATCAACATTCTAGCATAATAACCATTTTCATAATTAAGAGTAGCTTCATCAATCTTCACTGGCTCACCCAAAGCCCTACCAATAGTAAAAAGTGTCTTATCATCCCAATACTCCAAACTTAAACCTGGAAGATGAACCCAGATCATAGCATAAGAAGTTCTGAAATATTCTGGGCGAAAATTAGGTATCCATTTTCTAATCCATAAAACTTGATCAAACACTTCCCATTTACCAGCTTTAATCATACCTTGATCTTGCGCATTATCCTGTTAAATAGTGAAAAAACCCTTTCCCAATGGAATTATTTTACATTGCCTAACTAATTTCCACTGACTTTTAAGGTTTAAAACTGCATCTGCAAATTTAAGACGAGGTAGATCTAATCGACCTATAAGACAGAATTGCCAAGCAACACAACGATCCTCAGTTTCATAGACTAAATCAATTGATGGAGCTTCTTCATAGGATTTTTCTAAATCCACGACATATGACTCCATTTTCAGATTTGAATTAAAATAACTATTTAAAATTAAAGATAATACTACCGATGGAGAAATACAACACCAATCATCAGAATCACCTGAAATTTTCACCTGAATTAATGCTGTGTGACGCTGAAACGAAGAAGATCGAAGAAAAATTTATTAACTGAGTTAGTCTCCGATCCTCAGAGCTCAACCCGTCCGATCCCAAGTTTGGGAAACTTTCTTCGTAAAGTTCAATGGGTGTCTTTTCTCTTGCTCATACATTTGTTTTGCTAATGCTTCCTGCAACATCATATGAAAATGTCAAATAACTCCGGATTTTTAGGTACCAACGAAAAGTTATTTGAAAGAAGAAATAATTATGACTTATAATGTCCGCAAAACTTAGTTGAGGGGATTGTGAACGATATAAATTTATTTGAATTGCTACATAAGCTCTGAATGCTCTCTTGATTATATTTAACCTACATTGAATGAAAGGGCTATTTCTCTGGTAGTTTGGTAAAGCCTGTGTAAACAATTCCATAACTCGGCCCCAAAACACGTTATTGGTGATTAATAGATTTATGTAATCTTGATGTTGTGCAATAATAACCCACAAACTAATCAAGGAAACGTCCTCTTGCCGGGTAAAGTTCACCATCATTCGGTAGGAGGAATAAAAAAACTAAACAAATATGATAATATACATGAGAGAGTAGATGAGTATATTTTTTAACTAAAATAGAAGGATGGCTAGGTTGGATGTGTGTTATTGTGAAAAAAAAAGGATCATATTTATAAGGGTTTATGAATTATTGATGACACTGTTTTATGACGTGAAACAGATTGACAACAAGATTTTCATCTACACCATAAGGATCCAATATAGTTACTATGGATTAAAGCAAAAAAAAATCTAATTCTTTTATTGAAATTTTTTTTTGGAAAAAGATACAAGACTAATTTATTAAAATATTCCCTTGTCGCCGTGAAAACGGTTGCACTTAGCACGTGCAACAAGCCTTTAAACCCCCAGGTGACCATGGAGGAAGAGTTGTGTCTCGTGAGGGATTACTTAGAGGTACACCCACAAAACCTTAATTATACTAATACAGAGAGATAAAGAAATTTAAAAAACAAAATAAAAAACGTTTTACATTATTTGTTATCAAATAAGAGTACCAAAAAAGACGTTTGCGCCGAAATGTGTAAAAGGATGCTTCCTTTCTGCTTCATAGAGGGATAGCGCAACCTCCTGGTCACCATTTGCGAGAGATATACAATTCCTAAACAACTTACAATTTCTTTTGAGTATATTAAGGTGACACCTCAGAGAGGCTACCGGCTTCTGGTTTTGGTTTCCATTGACGAGCACAAAATCATCTGTAACTCGATCCCATAATTGACTACCAGTCTGGTTCATTCCTTCCATTGGGAACAGATCTACAACTTGGCGGAAACTTCTAACGAGGTCATTATCTTCCTCGTTTGAATATTCCATTGCAGTGAATGTGGTTGCAAAAATTAATTATAAAACTTGTCTGGCTTTGGGTGAGAAGGTATGGTTGAGCCTTTGTGTTTATATAGCATTACCACCTTATATGATTACCGGTGAAAATGTATAAAGTTGGCACTCCCCTTTTCACGAATATCATGCAAACCAATAATAGAAGGAAAAAACAAAACTCAAAAGAAAACACAACACCATCAATGTTGTCTGAATTAATTAGTACATATAATTCATGGATATGTTGCATTACTATTTAGAGGGCCATACATTGTTGTGACTACACAATGTCACCCTGCACCATAAATGTAGTGACAATGCAATTGCATAGTGCACCTAGATATTTATGGATATCCTACTGTTTACATGTAAAAGATAAAAGGAAATAATATATAACAAACAAACAACTTTTTATTAGACCAAGAATATGTATTTCTTTTATTGAAAAAATTTTCTGGAAAATAAACAAGACAGATTTATTAAAATATTCCCTTATCGTCGGGAACACGATTGCACTTAGCCCGTGCAACAAGCCTTTAAACCCCCAGGTGACCCTGGAGGACGAGTTGGGTCTCGTGAGGGCTTACATAGAGGTACACCCACAAAACCTATGATTACACTAATACAACGATAAAATAAAATTTACACCCACACAACCACGTTAAAATAGATTTTAGATACGAGCACCAAATATTTCATTCAACCCAGAATGTCGAAACAGACGTATTTGTTCCGCTGCATACATGTCCATCGCCATATCCTTATCACCATTTGCTAGAACTACATACTGCCTAAAGAGAACAAAAAACCTCTTTATAATGACAATTCGGTGTTGAAGTTGCTTAAGATTCCTAATGGTATCATCGGTATCTGTATGATTATAATCTGAGATAACTCGACCCCAAAATTGCCTTCCAGTTTGAGTATGTCCTTCATCATAAACTTTACAAAAGCTTAGGACCAGACAATAATCATCTTCAAGTGAAAATGCCGGCATTTTGGAGGTGATTCTTACTTGAATAAATTATGGAACAACACAAGTTTGGGATGAAGACGTTTCACTGATTGTTTGGGTTTATATAGATGCGATGCAGTATAGGTAATTCAGAATACGACTTCTTTTTGAATTATTAGAAGGACACAGTGGTGACCGACACCCCGCATATCGTTCAATTAATATAGACATGATACGAAACTTACTAAAATGGTGGACCACAACTGTAATAGGAAAATATAAAAGTTTTATAATATAGTGGATCCCGAAAAAATACAAAGCAACGATATGGAAAAAGACATAAAATCAAAGACCACTCTTATAATAGAGATACTCGTTCAAGACTCAAATAAAAAACTAATCTCTTAAACTGATTAGCCCCACCTAGCTATTTTTGGAGGATCACAGCTTATAGCTTCGGTGAGGTTTCTAAACAAGAACAATAATAGACTACCACGATGTTTTAATTTAAAAAACATATAATTATATATATCTATTTATTTTCGCGAGATTGAAAAATAAGGGCAGCCTCAAAATGGTAAAACGGTTCTTTTCTCCAGTTGGTATAAGCATCCTGGGACGCAAGCAGGTCATCTCTGTGTCGTGTGAGAAACTCATTTTACTTGGTGCACAATTTCCTAACATGAACGAATCTGCCACAGACGTGGGAAGATTCATAATGAAATCGTGGTTTCTTCCGGTTATTGCCAGACCTTAGTACGAAAGGACCATCCCTTACCTGGTCCCAAAATAGATTCTCGTGTTGATGTTCTTCGGGAAGATCTTTGACTATGATTTTTTTTTTTTAAAACCCATTCCATCTCTTCCTCAACCTGCTTCATTCTTTCCCTGAGGTGGAATTGGTCTTCACCGCGTTTCTTTGATGCAATTTTATCTTCATATTTTTTAATAGCCTCCGGAGAATTTATGCTTTCATAAGTTTGAGGATGTCGTTTGTTAGGTGATAAAGAAGAAGTTGCGTTTGAAACTGGAGGTTTGCATCTTTTCTGTATCTCCCCTTCCATTTCAGCTATTGATTTGGTTGTTCGCTTGCATCGTCTAAGTATGTTTTCGATAGTTGATGATGATGGAGTTAACATCTTCAAATGAAAACAATAAACAGTGAAGATTTATTTTTCTTCGATTAAGGTAGTGTATGATACTTATGAGGGTATCCACTTTATATACACACAACAACAAGGAAACAACGGTAACAATTTTAAAATCGATTTTTTTTTAATGCTATACTGATTATTGGGAAAAATAATACTTATATTTTAAACCAATACTTTATTTGGGAAAACTACATTATTGTAGGAATACTGCCAAGCTATAAAATCTGAAGGAGACGTTTCTATACTTGTAACACGGAGACCAACACTTTAATTCGGATACCAACATAAAATAAAGTTGGTTCTTATGCAAAATCAACAAAGCGGGTTTGAATTATTGATTACCATATTTTGTTGGATACCCTGCAAACACTATTAAAGGAATCATTGAGAATACAAGAGATGTTGAAACCCGAAAAACGCAGAGAGCCAACACTTTTATTGGGTAAACGACAACAATTAAGGTAGTTTGAATTTCAAATTCAATATAACATGTCTGCATTATTGAGTACAATATTGTGTTTGATACCCTGCAAACACTATTAAAATAATCAGATTGATTGCAAGTTGTGAAGAAATCAGTGCCCACAACCGCACACAAGAACAACTTAAGACCCCTACCACAAGGTGTATCACAAGGTTATTATACAGATACCAAAATGTCCAAAAATGTCTAGTCAACATCAAACTAAAGATGGCAAAGAAGAAAACTACAAATATATAAAGTTTTTTCTTTAACATACAAACATACTAGTTTCAACAAAGTGATTGTATCACTCGAACCTCATGAATTACGTGGGGTATCCAACACCATATCAAAAGTGACATCCAAAGAAAGACCAATTTCAAGATTCATACTCGCAGGAACATCTTCATGACCACCCAAATCGATATTCATACTTGGATAAGGGTATGGCGTTGGTTTACCCGGCAAGTAACATTCTTCAATATTATACATACCTGATGGTTGGGAAGTTTACGCAACACCTTGCTGTTGAGAAAACGTCTCGTGTATTGTCTGTTCCTCTGGGAATTGGGGTGAACTACTACAAGTCGGTGTCCCGCCCATGGTAAAACCAGAAGAAGAAGAGCTCCCACGAAGGCATTACTTTCTTGTATGCTCCTGAACAATTATTTTACTTTCACTGATAAACACTTGTTGCTCGAATAACTTGTTCAACAATTCCTCCTAACAATAAAAATAAATATTATAAAATGAATCAATTATCACTCAACAAATATAAAATTTTATTCCCACAAATAACGAAAAAATAATAATAATCAAGGTAACATACTTACCCGTCCAAGGGTAATACCATCAAATTTATTGGGATAACGTGTAGGCCTCGGCACCACCAAGTCTATAAGATCACCATTCATGTAAACCGGGAAACGCCAATCGATTATTGGTAGTTCATTCAACAAATCCTCACCGGGATAATCTTCATAGGACTGAGACATCATGTCGGTTGGTGTATGAGATGGTCGGCATAGACGTGCACTATTAACTGCATCATGGTTATGTATGTGTGTAACTCCATCACGATACCAAGTTCCTAAACTCTTCTCCTTCCACTATCCATGGTAATAATCGGGATCACTGGTCCAGTAGTGATGTATGGCTTTAATGTCAATCTCTTGGACAAAATCTATATCCAGGGGATCAAATGGGATAACTATTAGACCAGTTAACTGTCGCAAAAATATCTCACCAAGGTAAAAACTCAACGTCTCACCCTTGCAGCCATAGAATACTAATCTTTTCATTGATAAGTTGTTTGCCACCACAACCTCTAGAAAATCACTGTACTGATCATCTAACCATGACTGCCATATTACAGCTTCTTTACTTCTCATGTATATCTGTTGTCGGGCTGAAGTAAGTGAATTCTTGAAGCTATCAAATTGACTATGAAGATTATTCTTGTTAAATGATGAAATTGCCGGATACATGCAATGATTAACGATGAAAGCACCGTTTATACTCAATAGTGGTTGGCAATTGCGGAAATAAAAGTAGTACCAATACTCTATAATATTCCACATACCTCCCATTTCACTACGCTCAAAAGAGGTCCATTTGTCAAGGCAGTCATATAAATTTCCTAATGCAGCACTACCCCAATCATATTGGCCCCCATTATCAAGATTCTTCAACAATTCTAACCATCCTTTTGGTACTCTTGTCGTGGTGTTCCCTATTAGAAATCTACCAATGTACCATAATAAAAATATTCTTGTTAATTCTTCCCATACAAGACTATTGTTTTGGTCTTCCCTACTACTAATGTAGTGTACAAGAAAACTAATTGGGATGGCACTAGCACAAGAATCCCACCTACCAACTTTGTCAGCCTTAACAACTTCTCTAGACTGTTGCTCAGACGCAAGTGCTCTTGCATCCCGGTTTTCCTTCACACAAGCACGATACGTGCTATCATATCCTAAATAATTTGTCTTCTTCAAACCAGAAGGTATTTTTGGCAACGTTCGCCCACCACCTATTAGAATACGAGTTAGCCTTACAAAATATAATGGTGTGATGCCTAACTCGAACTTGGGGAAATGAAAAGACCTAGTTTTCTTCCACCATATCTCCATAAGTGCTTCGGTTAATTTACAATCGACATTTGATAAATCCAATGCAAACAACGAAGAAAAACCACATTTCTGTAATACATCAAATGCTTGAGGATTATCATGCACCACTATGTCATAAAATTTCTTCACCACACACCAATTTGTTTTAAATTGCAAACCACGATCTGGTGCAACTGGTGTCAAACTAACCTTATTTACATGACTTTCATCACCCCTCCTAGAAAAAATCTCACGTGTAGCCATGGAAATTCACTACAACGAAAAAAAACAAAACATGTATTACTCCCATTTCTCCATTTATGATTATAATTTTTCACTGAAAAATTCAAAAAGTAACCAAGAATTACATTGTAAACCATTATCAATTTTTTCATTTACATCTAACTAAATTTACACAAGCATTATAAATAACCAATAATTCTTTCATCTAAACATAATAAACATAATAATAACTCCCTAATTGGTGTTTGCAATTAAAAATCAATAACAAGATCAATTCAAATAAAAATAAATCAAATAATTAATATGATTGACAATCACTACAAATATCATTAACAATCACCACAAACACCAAGAAAAATTCTAAATTTCATCAAGAACAAAACTAAAATTACAAAAATCATTATATTGTTCACAAAAAATTGTTTTCAATTTCCCATATCGTTGTTTGCAATTCAAAATCGGTAACATTCTAATGAAAATATCAAGAACAACTCTAAAAATCCCATTATGGGTTTTTTCATTTCTAAATTACTCTCATGCTTCATATAACCCTAAAACCCTAACATACCAAGAACAATACAAAATCAAAATTTGTACAACATGCATCAATGAACCATCAACATGTTACTTACATCATAATCACTTTTAATCGCGAAATACTACAATCAAAATCATACATTAGATTGGGGTTGAAATACATACCTCAATGAGCTTTGGATCATTAAAATCAAATTGATTAACACCATATGTTCACCATCCCGTGATGAACAATACCCCTACAACAAAACCCCTCAATGAGAAGAAGAAGAAGAAGATGAAGAAACCCTAAAAACCCTAGAGAAGAAGAACAAACAGAGAGAAAAAAAAAAGAGGTCGAAGGAACTGGAACGAAGGAGAATTCCGCTGAATTGAATAACCCTGGAGCGAGGTGGTGAGCGTCGCTTCATTTGGTGTTGACCGGTCAAGCGATGTGGTAGTCGTTGCTTTGTAGGGCGGCATGATGGGCCTCGCCCAGGCGATATCGTCCACCTCGCCCATATTGAAATTCCTTTCCCCACCGCTACACTCAGTGCTCTCCTCCTGCTGACGTGTCTACACTGCTCAAGGGCATACTCCCCTACTCCACTACAATCAGCCTAATATAAGATTGTGTCTACATTCCCTCTTATTTCAATTCATTTATATTACAAATAAAAAAGACAAACAACAACTTACACTGAAACTGGTCCCAACCAAAATCACAAACATGCTTCAAAAAAAGAAAAAGAAAAAGAAAAAATCACCAACAAGCCCCGTCCTATAACCAAGACGACCCATAATTGGATGTCACTAGCTATTTAACAACAAATACATAAAATTATCCAAAACCAAACTACACATGCAAACACTGTCTAGCTGCAGCGTTCATCAATGGCTCCAACTTTAGGTACACTTCTTATAATCTTTTCTCTCTTCTTTTTTCCTCTCAGTACTCGCTCCCGTCAACATCCACTAGACCCTCTAACGCCATCAGATTTCATTCAAATCCAAACCATAGTAAAAAACTCGTATGCTGGTTCTGCCTACAACTTAACTTTTCAATATGTTGGTTTAGAAGAACCAAATAAATCGAAAATTCTTTCATGGATGATTAATCATTCTTCATCCAAAACAAAAAAAGACTTACCTCGTATGTCCTTTATAATAACACGAATCAACGAAGAAACACACGAAATCATCGTAGATATATCGAACAAGTCTATCGTTTCTGATAAAGTTTATACTGGTCATGGCTATCCAATTCTCACATTTGAGGAACAAACATCAGAAAATAGCCTTGTTTTAACATATCCACTGTTTCAACGTTCCATTAAGAAGAGAAAACTCAACATATCCGAAGTTGTTTGTGCATCTTTTACAGTTGGATGGTTCGGAGAGAAAAAGAAAAATGTTAAGAGAAATACGAAAATATTGTGCTTTTACTTGGATGGGACAGTGAATTTGTATGCTAGACCTATCGAAGGTGTTACTATTGTGGTCAACTTAGATGTGATGAAGGTAACAGAGTATACCGATAGGTTGACGGTTACTATGCCAAAAGCTGAAGGAACTGAGTATAGGAAAGCCAAACTGAAATTGCCATTGTTAGGCCAGCGGTCAAAGGGTATTACGTCTATTCAAGACGAACGCGGCTTCGACATTGATGGTCATTCTGTGAGGTTAGTGACAATCTTTGTCAATATATTTGATTTTTCTTCTTTGTGGAATTATCGCATGATAGGAACTTTGTGGAAAATGAACATGTCAAGGATTTCAATTTTGTTTAGACTCAATGGACACTCCTAATAATAGCAGTTTGCATTGGCGTAAGCAACTGACTGTGTCCAATCCACATGTTACTCTTCAAATTACAAGATGAAAGTTGAATAGTTCTCCAATTGTTTGTTCGAGAAAATTTTATCATATAGTTTTTGGCAGGTAGAACATTAAGTCCGTCAATATGCCATTGTATTGGTTTTATATATTAATATACTACCTCCGTTTCAGAAAAAGTGAAAATAACATTTTTCCTGGAACGAAAGAAGTAGTATATAGTGTTGTCGTGTAACTTTGGGATTGAGATGAAGTATTTCTTTTGTCAAACCTGTCACTGTTTCTCGTTTCTACCAAAGTATTGTTTAGTATATCGTTTCTACCAAAGTATTTTTTAGTATATACCTCTAGGATTGGACCAGATTAATCTTGGTAGGGTATACGTACACGCCTTTCGCAAACTCGTGCTCCTGTCTGACGGCCATATTATTATTTTTTTGATCGTAAAAGAGATGACGGCCATATTATCATTTTGTAAATACTTGTATCAAGTTGGTTGATGAAAAATTATTTTGACTTTACAAAGTTGGACTTTATTTTGTAAATATCAGGTCGGCGAACTGGAAATTCCACCTAAGTTACGATATGCGGGCAGGTTCTGTAAGGATTTTCTTAAATATAGCCCACAATTTTATTATTGATAACCCATGTGACTTAGTCAATTGGATTGACTAATAAATTAAGTTTGACCTTTTTGGTTATTATCCATAGCCCACGAAATCAAGTTTGTCTAGATTGATGGCCGATTTAACTCGTTCTTCATTACTATTTCCATGAAGACACCTCAAAGTAATATCAATTAAACTCATATCATGATTTGTTTCTACAAAAAAAACAAAAACAAATTCACGTCGCTGTAGTTTGATATTAATATCAATCAAAATATAAATATGGAGTCGGTCGATTATCCCATTGAAGAAGATGAACAACCTGTTTGTGGTTCAATAGCGCGTGGTGGGCCAATTTACATTCCCGATCTAACTAGTCCTCTCATCAGACTAGGTCGTTTCCAAGATTCGATGCTTCAAGAACTGCAGATGTTAACGGCAGAATCATGTGTAGTTTTTTTTTTTTTTGATGTGTAGCTTCGTTCCACTTATTTAAGGAAGATCTATCCATTGATAAGCTCAAAATTTATACAGAGGAAAAACTGGTAGAGAAAGCTTTAGAAGTTCAGAACAATGATGAAAACGAACCACCACAAGTTTTAGACCTCTAACAGAATGAGCGATGATGAAAGCTCGGAAAAGAGAATAAATACATCGGCAGCTAATGAGTCACTGAATGGGTCTCTAGTCTAAGTCAATAATATTCTTCTAGCATATTGGTTGAAATAAGCAACTCGAAGAAGGGAAGGAAAAGGGGGAGAAAATTCGACAGGGTTTTCTATGCTGCAAAACTGGATAGTAGTTACACCGCAAAAGTGAAGCATCTTGCAAGCCTCAAGCAAAAGAAGGATGAGGACTGGCTTCTAGACTACATTCATTCAATAGAATGATAAGAAAAGGAACAAGTTGGATCGTAAATTCATGGGCTATCGTTAAGAGCCAGAAAAGTCGAGTTAAATTTATTAGTCAATTTGATTGACTAAGTCTCATGGGCTATCAATAATAATAGTGTGGGCTATATTTAAGAAAAGCCTTCTGTAATATCTTTGGCATCAATTTACGATCAAGAAAAAGAGAAATTTCGTCATGTCCTGTATAAGGGATTTGTATCTGAACTTTTTGTACCATATATGGATCCATCGGAAGAATGGTACTACAAGACATTCTTTGATGCTGGTGAATATGGATTAGGACTGTGTGCATTCCCACTTGAACCCTATAAATACTGTCCAGCCAATGAAGTTTTTATGGATGGGTATTATGCCGGAAAAGATGGGACACCAGTACAAGTTAAAAACGTTTTCTTTATTTTCGAAAAATATGCTGGAGATATCATGTGGCGCCATACCGAAACTGCTATTCCGGGTAAATTCGTAAGTGGATATCGGGCTGTAATTGGTTTTGTTTTGCAGATAAGGGAGGTCAGAGAAGAGGTGAGCTTAGTAGTAAGGATGGTTTCAACTGTTGGCAATTATGACTACATTATTGACTGGGAATTCAAACAGAGTGGATCAATTAAAGTTGGGGTAAGAAAATTCATTCTGGATACTTTAAACACTAGACTCATTTAGAATAATGTACGCATTTTTTGTTATACCTGCGGCATCTTGAATACTAGTAAATTTTATTGCATGACATCAGGTGGGACTAACTGGAATCCTAGAAGTGACAGCTGCAGAATACACCCACAAAGACCAGATCGAGGAGGAAATCTACGGTACTCTTGTGAAAACGAAGATTACGTAGGGTTTCAACGTGTCCACAACCAATCTTCGCATGTACGGGGTGCATGCATTAAGGTATGAATATAGTGCAAGATGCTTGGATAGACGTTGATTCATTGATTCCGAACCCCGCGGGTTTGTCATGATCTCCTCAACATCTACAATTATAGATCTATGAAACACATACGGATATAAGGATAGACAAATACGAAATATAAATGAGACAAGGATTTATGTGGTTCAGATCTAAGGCCTACATCCACAGGTCTGGGGGAGATTTCACTATGTGGTAAATGATTACAAGAACAGTCGAAAGACTTTGGGTGATCTCTGGAACTTGAAGACTCATGCTCATACTTACTTCTCACTTATCTCTCCTCCTCTCTCTCTCCAAATTCCCCCCCTCCATGTAATAGGAAGGGTCATATATATAGCTAATCTACGTAGGTCCCTTGGAAAAGAGCTGTTGTAACCTTATCTTCTTGTATTTTGTGCCTAGTCCGCGGACCTCTCTGTCATCCCGCGGCTTCTATTATTCCTACGCTCATCACGCTGGCCTACCCTTGTTCTTGTCGTCGGTTAACCGACACGTGCCATTTGTTCCAGGCGGTGTCAGTCCTTCCCTGTCACGTCTGCGATAGTTGGACTTTCCCTAGACGTTGATCAAACCTTGCCTCATGATGAGATAAAGTGTAGCAGGGAAGTTCTTGGGTGTTACGCGGGTATACCTTCCTTTGATGTTCCTTCATATTTGATCGCTTATCTTGACAGATGGCGCCCTATTTAGACCCGCGGATGTTCCTATGTGTCACCCACCTTTGTGACGTGGCTTCCACGTGGGGATGCTAGTACACGTGGCGAGGGAGGTAAATAAGTGTATCTACAATTTGCCCCTCTTCTTGTGACTAGGCGCCAGTTATAGTTGGAAGAAGAATCGTGTGATATGTTTTTATCTCCCTCCTCATAACTTCTCCTAAAAAGGAGTTATTTGTATTTATTGTGCACGTTTCCCATACCCAGTCATGATTGACCCTTTGGTAATGGGCGGTTTCTTCTAGTCACATAAAAGAAGATAGAATGATGGAATGTGAATTAAATTCACATTCCCTGTTTTATTCTCTGCCCCATTTTCTTCTTTACCCTCTTAATTTCTCCTGCAACCATTACCGCTGCTTCTGCTGTTGTTGCCGTCGTTGCTGTTGTTGCCGTCGATGTTGCTGTTGCTGTCGTTGCTGCTGTTGTTGCTGCTCCGTACAACTATTGAGGTTTAGGTAGGGTTTTTTTCTTGGTTATTCGCCATTTTTGCTCCTGTGGAATTTTTGATTTTCTGGTGATGAATCATGATGGGTTCTAATCCCATGTATGTCATGAAATCGGAGGTTCCCCCCTGCTGAACTGGGTGTTTTACCGGCTACGTTTTGATTCTTTTTGAGTGGGGTAATGAATTGAGGGTTTAATCGATGGCTGGTAAAACTTAGGGTTTTCTTCGCGTTATTCGTTGTTCTTGAGATTTCCTTGTTTTTGATCTTCCTTGACTCTGGATAGTCCTCCTATTTGTGTTTGTGTTCGCAGATATGTCTGATCGTTCGCGGGTGCCTTATCAAACTCCTCCGGCGAGTCCTCATAGATCTCCTCGGAGAGATTCTCATATCAAGGGTGGAGTTTCTCTCCCTCCTGCTCAGGGTAACCCTCGGGATAGACGTCTATCCTCGTCTTCTAGTTAAATGCCTTCGCTCCAGAGAGGTGATCCGTCGCGGGGGTCGAGATATGCCGCGATCCAACTTATGGATGAGTCTCCTAAGAAGCGGCAGAATCCGCGCACTGAACTTTTAGATGTGCAGCCTCTCCGCACCATGCCTCCAACGCGGGTTAATATTCCTCCGCCTTCATCAGTGCCTAGCTCAGGCAAGAAAACTAAGAATCAGCCCGCGAAGAGGAAGGCTTCAGAGATAGAATCTTCGGGAGACGTGGTTCCTCCTAAGAAGAAGGTAGCGGATTCTGCGGAAGATGCTGCAGGAGACGCTTATGAAGATGATTCTGCTGTCACTTTTCGTCCTTTACCTTTGGGTAACAAGAAGTTCACCTTCAGGCACATAGATCTCGAAGCCTTCAAAGTGAAGCACGGTCTTCAGCACTTCCAGGTGCGCTTTCATGCCCCTGATAAAGATATAACCTTCGAGATGGTTACTAATTATCAGTACGATGCCTTTCACTTGTTGACCACCGTGGGTGCTTTCAAGGCTGGTTTGATGCTGCCCTTATATAAAGCTGGTGATGATTTCTACTACCGGGTCTTATCTAGCCGTGATACTGCTAAGAAAAGTTATAACCGCAGGGTGCAGCAGCTGACAGGAAATTATCTTCGTCATCTCCGAGAATGCTATCTTCGTAGCAAAGGGAAAAAGATGATGACCTGCTATGCCCCCAATTTAGAGGAGGAGAAGGGATGGTATACTCCTGAAAATTTTAACAAGTCCTTCGGAGTTTACGTTAATAGGAAGACACACAAGCCTTGGTCCGTGAATCTGCGGAATATATCTCCTGTCAAGGGGGAAGTCCGCCTTTTGAGTGAAGTCAGTGATTCCAAGATGGCGAGGATTCCTGGTGCTGAAGGTCTTCCTATTCCTGCTGATGAAAGGGTCAAGCGCGATCATGATTATGAATGGTCTTCCACTATTCTTGAGGTTGTTGGTCTGTGGGCATATGGCTGGGTTCCTGGACCCCATGGTTGGCAACCTACTGCTGACAGCTCCTACCGCGAAACTTCTCCTTCTCTTTATGCCCATTATTGCCCTTGGAAGATGAGTTTCGAAGGTATGGATTTCGATCATAGCCGTGATGTTGATGATGCGGATGACGAGGATATCTCCGACGCTAACCTTCTGCCGTGGAATGATAACATTAAGGTATGTTTGTATTCTTCGTATATATGCCCCTTCCTTTTCTTAAGTAATTTAAATTATGCCAAGGAAAGGAGATACTCAAGGCTATTTATTATTATGTCTCGCAGGTGGTTAGAAAGAAAAAGATCAACCCCAAGCAATCGTCAAATTCTCCCACTGAAGACTCTACGCGTTTCGAGGATGTGAGCAGTCCAGTGAACGCTGAAGAGGATGTTTCCGACGAAGAAGAGCGGATTGATACTTCTCCACCTTTTCCAGAAGGAAATAGTGCTGGTGGCGCTGATAGGGGCGTTGTTGGAGGTGGTGGTGATCAGGCCACAGGTGGTTATGGTGGTGGTGTTGTCGATGGTGGTGGTGTTATCGATGAGGCCGCTGGTGGGGGAGTCAGAGGTGGCGATGGTGATCAAGGCACTGGTGGTGATGGTGATCAGGCTACTGATAGTGATGGTGATCAGACCACTAATAGAGCAAAGTCGATTGGGGCCGTGGACATGGAGGTCGGTCAGCAGCGGCCATTCGCGGACAAGGGCAAGGGAGTTTCTTTTGCAGTTAGCAGTGACAAGGACGGGGGTGCTTGTGGTGAGTTTTTTTTCGGTAATGCTTTGTCCGGGGATCAGTCTTTCGACATGGCCACGGCTATGGGACTCGTCTTGGACTTCAGTCTTCTTCCCCCTGGTGATGACTGGGATGTTCTTAAAGGTAGTGGTGGGGGTGGCGCCGCACCCGGGTCTGATGTTGAGGTTCTGTTGGTTCATCCGGAGGGTTTTGTTGGCCCATCCTCCGCTTTTAGGGTGTCTTTGGCGCAAGGCCAAACTAGTGCCGCACCTGGTGGGAATTCCTTGGATTCTCCTTCTCATGATTTCTCGCAATCCTTGATCGCGGATGGTGATGACGTCGTTTTGGCTTGGCTTAGAAAAAAGGATTTTCTTGTCATGCCGCACCCTTCCCCTGTGATTGAATGGGAAAAGAGTTCGGATTCTTTTACTCGCCAGCATATGGAGTCGACCTCTGCGGAGATAGTAGGTGTAGAGTGGGATAAGGATCTTGTGGCCAGCGGGATTGATCTGGTGGTGAAACCTCCTTCTACTGTTGCTGGTATGATGGATGTTGCTGATGGATACCAGTATAGTTATCCTCAGCAGCGACTGTTGGAGGTACGTCCCGTTCTTTCTAAACCTGATTTTACTTCGATATGTTATGTGAACTAATTTCTTTTTGATCCGTAGGTGATGAGGAGTGAGTATTGTAACCATACTCTTTACCGGCTCTTTAGGGCCAAGTCTCTTAAGCTAGAAGCGAAACTCCGCCATCGTGAAGGAGTGCTTTCGAGTGTTGAAGCTGCGGCCTATGCTAAGGATAGGGAGATAACTGAGCTGAGGGATCTTCTGAAGCGCAAGGAACATCAAGGCGTGGATGAGGCCATGCTTCGTTCCGAGCTAGCTTTGGTTAAGGAAAAGTTAGAGGTGGCTCAGCAGAATTCTTCGTCCCTTTCAGGTTTGTGCCTCCTCTGCTTTGCTTTTCAGATGTTTATTATATGTTATGAGTTGTCTCCTTCTTCTCTCCCCCCACTGTATTATCTTCAGTGGGTGGAGTCCCTGAATTGATGTGGATTCGTGGCGATAGAGTTCGCCAAAAAGGTCGTATTGCAGAGTTAGTTGAGAAACTTAAGAGCGAAGCAGTGAAATGGAACGCTCGCGCGGATGTCCACAAAGATATGGCCGAAGAATGGCGCCAGAAAAAAATTTGTTGGGTAGATTTGCAAAATCGAAATGATCACGACCGTGAGTTGCTCTATGGGACTCTTTCATGGACGCGGGATAGTCTCAAGGAATCCCGCGGCCATATTTCTGCCCTAGAAGTTAAGCTTAATGATATGGAAGGAGAATTGCGGCAAGCGCGTTCTTCTCATCCTTCTGATGTGCGGGTTTACATGCAACGTCTTTCCAAGGAACGAGACGATGCTAGGGCGGAATCTGGCGCTTTTAGTCGTGCCTTATCCGCGTCTCGAGCTGATGTGGCTCGTCAGGCCGAATATGAGAGAAACTTAGAGGTGACTATGTACCGCCTTAACAAGGGGTTGGAGTCGAAAAATGATGAGGTTAACCGATATCATCACTCGAACTCAATGCTTCGAGATGATCTTAGTGCGAGTTAATATTCTCATAATCTTCTGCAGGTAGACTATGATAGGCTATCGAATGAATATGATTATGCCGCAGAAGCACGAGATTCCGCGGTTACCCATTGTGAAGGTATATGTCTTTGTTATCGAGTGTGCTTTGTGTTGTATTTGTCATTATTCACCGTCTTTTTCTAATATCCGCAGAGCTCCAAGGACAGCTTCAAGTTGCGAATGAAAAAATTTCCGAAGCTCAAGCTAAGGTAGTTCAATTGGAAGGCCAGGTCAGCTACCATCGGGGTCTGGCCTTGTCTCGAGAAGAAGCGATGAAGCACGCTACTGAAAAGGCGGAGAATCTTTCCATTTCCCTAAATCAAGCTGAGATGAAGAGCGTAGCTATAGGATTTGTGGCTCGTAAGCAGTTGGCGGAGGAGATTAACAAGACTCTTGGTGAGATTGAGTTGGATCTCAAGAATACCTATGGTATAATCAAGAGTTATACCCGTCATCCCGTGCCCACGCTCCCTTCGGGTTCCTCCGGCCCCTCATCTGGTGGTAGTGTTCCTTCGTCGTTAAAGGAAAAGCCATCGGATTGTGCTCCTTCTCAGTAGATCATATCTAGTATGTTGGGGATTGATCTTAGTTGCTTAATCTTCTTGGCGTTTTTGCTACTTTTATTGATAGGTTCGTAATCAACTGGTGTGTAATAGATCAAACTTTAGCATCCAAATATGAACTCGTATTATGTTGAATTCGCATATGTTGGTTTTATAGATGAAATTAATATATTAAGTAATTCTGTAGATTTTGTAATTAAGTAATTCCGTAGATTTTGTAATCCAGGGAACTGGTTTTGTAATCTGCGGGATTGGTTTTGAAACCCACGGATCTTAGTTTATAGAATTTTGAATGTAGTGTTCATGCAATTCCGTAGGTTGGTATCCTCGGAATTGTCTTGCGACCTGTCACCCCGTTCAGCTAATTCCTGGGCCAGAGGATTACTGAGCGGTGGGGGTCTAGCCGGCGCTCAAGGATATCGCGGCTTATAACATTGCTTGGGTATCTCGTTCCATGGTAAGTCACCCCCTGGTCGTACACTTATAGACACTTATGGAGGAGTTCAAGAGATTGCATGTGTATTCTTTTTTCGGGTTGTTCCCGGTGCATTGTAGTGAGTATGTTCCACGCATTGTGCGGGACATTCACCTTATTAAAGTATAATGAAGGTTTTTAATGATAGTAACTGCACATAAGTTTACGTGGTTCGGCCATAAGGCCTACGTCCACGGGGTAACGATAGTGTTGACACTTTATTAAGATATGGAATGGTTTTCAATATACATTCATATTTTGTTATTTTGTTGATCTATTTATGTACGGATGGGTATGTGAGTGGTATATGTACGGATAGGTATTGAGTAGTTTGAGTAAATTGACATGAGTATGGGTATATACATGTGTCTCATGCAGCATTGGTTATGGGTATTGAGCGCATCGGGATGCGTATAGGTAATGAGTAGAGTTGTGTCAACTGAAGATGAAAGTTTGTATTGATTGAAAAGTTGAGGCATGCTATTCCTCCATCAGAGATAGAAACATGCGGACTTGTCAGTCAATTTTCTTCTTCTGAAATGCATACGAAGGTGATAGATTATGGATAGTATGGTTTGAGATATTTGGCATTCCATGGATGCCTTAGTATTTCCCCTTTTAAATTACGCAGATAGTAGGAGCCATTTCCTGCGACGTCGTGTATTACGTAGGGTCCGCCCCAAGTTGGTGCTAATTTTCCCCATTTCTTTTCTCGCTGGTATTGGGGAATGATTCTTAACATATACTGTCCTTCTACAAAATTCCTAAGTTTTACTTTTTTGTTATATTCTCTGGCCAGCCTGCGCTGGTAGTTTTCCATTTTTTGTAGTGCGGTCTCTCTTCTTTCTTCGAGATCATCAAGCTTTTATAACATCATGTCCGTGGTGAGGTTCTTCTCTCATGCTTCTGTCTTTGTTGTCGGTAGTAGAACTTCCGTGGGGATTACTGCTTTCGCCCCGTACGTGAGTAGAAATGGAGACTCCCCAGTAGCCGATCTTCGAGTTGTCCTGTATGCCCATAGAATGTTATGTAACTGTTTACACCATCGCCCCTTGTACTCGTCTAACTGTTTTTTGAGGATGAGCGTTAGGGTTTTGTTTGTGGCTTCCGCTTGTCCGTTGCTCTGCGGGTATATGGGGGTGGATTTGTTTTTTCGAATTTTGAAGGTGTCGAACAACAAGTCAATATTTTTTCCTTGTAGTTGTTTACCATTGTCGGAAACTATCTCCGCGGGGATGCCAAACCAGCAAATGATGTTTTGAAATATGAAAGTGAAGACGTCTGAATCACGAATTCTCGCAAGTGCCTTGGCTTCTACCCACTTGCTGAAATAATCCGTAGCCACTATTAGGAATCTTCTTTTCCAGGTTCCTGATACAAGCGGGCCCACTATGTCGATGCCCCACCTTGCGAAGGGCCACGGACTGTCCACCGAGTTCAACTTTGTGGATGGGGCGTGGATTCTCCTGCCAAATCTTTGACATTCCTCACACCTTTGCGCCATTTTGGCCGCGTCTTGGATCATTGTTGGCCAGTAGTAACCCTGCGTCTTTGCCTTATCTGTGAGTGATCTCATTCCGCTGTGATTTCCTGCATCTCCTCTATGGATATCTTTTAGGATGCCATGTACTTCGGATCGGGACAAACAACGACGAAGTGGCCCTAGGAATGATTTTTTGTATAAGGTTCCGTCCCTTAGCTCGTACATCCCTGCTTTGGATTGTATTTTCCTAGCTTGTTTGGTGTCCTGGGGTAGCTTCCCTTCCTGGAGGAAAGAATGGACTCCGAGTCTCCAATCTTCTTCCCGACTGTAATCATCGTCCTCACCTGCTTGTTGCATTATATCGTCGTCTTGGAAGTCGTCGAATATGAGCTCTCTGATATCCTCATCAGAGACATCCTCCATTGCGGACTTGCGTTGGTTACTCGCGCATATCCCCTGGAGCTTGATGGATGGTTCGTACACTCTTGTCACCTTGATTGCTTTGACATCTTTATTCTTGAGCATGGACGAAACATAAGCCAAGGCATCTGCGTTCCTGAGTTCCTTCCTGCGCAGATGTCGGAACTTGATTTTTGGTATTTGGGAAACCAACGTTTGTACCAAAGCCATGTATGCCATTAGTGTTTCGTCATACACGTTGTATTCGTAGCCTATCTGTCTTATGATTAGCTGGGAGTCACTGGTCAGCCGTACTTCTTGTATCCCCATCTCGATTATCAAGCGGAGGGCGTGGACCACTCCTTCGTATTCTACGATGTTATTTGTATGTCCTTCGAATTCCAACCTGAATGCGTGTACGACCATATCCCCTGTGGGTGTGGTGATAACGATGCCTAACCCCGCGTCCTCTCTATTTTTGGAGCCGTCTACGAAGACCTCCCATTGCCGTGGGTTCACTGGCTCAAGAATATCATTTGGTTTCTTTTGCTTTTCAATTTCTAGGGCGCCTGCGGCTCTCCATCCCTGTATGTGCACTTCTTCTTCGTTGTCCAGAGGTAGGTCTGCTAGGAAGTCCGCAAGTACTTGGGATTTCTGAGAGTGTTGAAGCTCATAGTGGATGCTGAATTGGTCGAGGTATGTGCTCCATTTAGCTATGCATCCTACCTTTCCTGCCACTTTGAGGATGGCTTCTAAGGGTGCTCGACACGGGATACGTATGTCATGCGTCAAGAAGTACGTTCTCAGCTTCACGGTGGACCATACGATGGCTAAAATCAGTTGTTCGATTCTTGTGTAGTTTCTTTCCGCGGAGTTCAGTGTTTTGCTGACATAGTAGATTGGTTGTTCCTTCTTTGTGTGGGTCCTAACAAGTACTGCGCTTACCGCGTCATCGGTTGCTGCGATGTACAATGCCAAGACTTCGTCAGGGTCCGGTTTCTGAAGGATAGGGATCTCTGCTAGGTATTGTTTGATGCCTAGGAAGGCTTCTTCACATTCTCCAGTCCATTCAAATTTTGTTCCCTTTTTCAATATGTTGAAGAAGAACTTGCACTTATCCGAGAATCTTGAGATGAATCTTCCCAAAGCGGATACGGATCCGTTGAGCTTTTGTACTTCTTTTAGGTTCTTTGGGGATGGCATGTCTACTATGGCTCGGATTCTTGCGGGATCTACCTCAATGCCCCCTTTTGTCACCAGATATCCGAGGAATTTTCCAGATGTTACTCTGAAGGTGCACTTCTTCGGGTTTACCTTCATGTTGTGCGCCCTCATAGCTTCGAAGATGTCCCTCAGGTCTTGGTGATGGTTCTTCTTGAGTCTTATTTTCACGAGCATATAATCAACGTATACTTCTAAGGTACCACCAATCCATGGCTTGAATACAGCATCGACCATCCTTTGGTATGTTGCTCCTGCGTTCCGGAGTCCGAAGGGCATCCTTACGTAGCAATAGAGGCCGTGGGGCGTGTAAAATGATGTATGTTGCTGGTCTTCTTCTGCTAAAAATAGTTGATTGTACCCGGCGTATCCATCCATGAATGATAGCCCTTCGTATCCTTCTACCGCGTCGACTAGTTGATCGATGTTGGGTAGTGGGTAGTTGTCCTTGGGGCATGCTTTGTTCAAGTTGGTGAAGTCGATGCAGATTCTGACCCCACCATTATTTTTTGGTACAATCACCATGTTAGAGATCCAAGTGGGATATTTGACTTCTCTTATGAAACCAGCCTCCAACAGCTTTCGCAGCTCCGTTTCCACTGCTTTGTGATACTCCGTGGCCACCTTTCGCACCTTCTGTCTTACCGGGGGTGTGCCAGGTTTAATGCGCAGCTCGTGTTGTACGATCTTTGGATCTATTCCGGGCATGTCAGATAGTTTCCACGCGAAGACGTCCGCGTATTCCTTTAGCAGTTTCACCAGAGAGGCTTCGCGTTCTTCATCCATCAGAGTTCCTATTTTGATCTTCTTTGGGCTCTCTTCTGTCCCGATGTTAACTTCCTTCACCGCCTCCAAGGATGTGAATGTGGGTTTTGGTTCCCCAAGGTGAGGAACTTTCTTTAATTGCTATTTGGCAGGCTCGGGCTGTTTGTTGGCAAGAGCGTCATGGCTAGCAATTGAGGTTGATGCTTCCGTGTTCCCTATGGAGTGCTCCTTGGATAAGATTTTCCCTAAGATTTCTTCCAGGTATTCATCGATGGCTTTGTCCTTCGATATTTCTTTGTTTCGAGCCCTACGGGTTCTCCTTTTCTCGCCTTCTTCATTGTTGAGTTGCATCTGGATTGCCTGGCATTCTTTTGCGGAAGCTTGATCACCCTTGATCTCCATCACCCCTATGGGGGTAGGAAACCTAAGGCATTGATGGTAGGTAGCTGCGACTCCCTTAAGCTTATGGACCCATCTTCGTCCAATAATGGCGTTGTAGGGTGAAGGCGCGTCTACCACACTGAAACGAGCGTCAAATTTCATGAGGGCTGCGTCCACCTACAGAACAATATCTCCGAGAGGCTTCGTAGCCGTGCCATTGAACCCATGGATGGTGTGGTGCGAGGTCGAGAGTTGTTCATCATTAAGCTCCATGCGTTTGAAGGTATCGTAAAACATGACATTTACGGAGCTCCCTCCATCGATGAGGATTTTCTTTATGTTGCATCCTGCAATTGGCAAGGTGAGGATCAGGGGATCGTTGTGGTCTTCCATATCCTCCTCAATGTCCTCGATTTTGATGGTTAGGGGTGCGTCCATCCATTCTTCGTGATTTTCCACTTCTTTCCCCTCTAAATTGTAAAGCTCACAATAGTCTTCAAATTGTTTCCTCAATCTTTTCCCTATCTGTGCAGTTAGGGTTGGTTCTTTGCTTTCTGAGAAGGATATAGTATTCACTGTGCAGTTGCCTTCCGGTAATTGGACTTGTTTGCTGCGTTTGGTTCTATCTTCCGTTCCAGCCTTTTCGATATATTTCTTGAGATCCCCTGAATCTATCAGCTTTTGTATCACTATCTTGAGATTTTTGCACTTCTCTGTTGAGTGCCCGTTGAAGCAGTGGTACTCATAGTATTCTTTGGACTTCTCTGAAGACGGTGGTTGCTTCCCCTTAGACCAGGGCCAGTCTAAGTTTTCGCGATCCTTGATCTCCTTTAAGATGCGTGAGTAGCTGGTATTGAGCTTCGTGTAGACTTGATCTTAGAACCTTCTACCATTCCTTTTGTGGTCGTCTTTCGAATCCCTTTGGTAACCTCTTGATCCGCTTGCTTGTTCCGCGGAATTGGTCCGTGGAGGTCGTTGAGCCTGCGCTCTCGGATTCTCCCGTTGAATTTCTTCCAACCTTGCATGTTTTTCGATGATTATCCTTAAATATCCTTCTGTGGAGGGGTTGATTCCGTGGATTTAGACAAACAATGGGCTCATCCTGTCGATACCCCACTTGTAACAGTTAATACTCACCACGGGATCCACATGTCCTATGGCTTGACATATCTTGTGCCACCTATCCGTGTATTCTCGAATGGACTCCTTGTAGTTGATTGCAAGTGAGAAGAGCTTGTCCATTCCTATGTTCACAACCTTGTTATACATGTAGGTGGCCAAGAATTTTTCGGTGAGCCGATCATACGAATCAATGGATCATAGCTTGAGGTTATCAAACCAGGATAGTGCGGATCCTTTCAGGCTTGAAGGGAAATATCTGCACAGTATAGCTTCATCATAGTCCCACCTGGCCATTACTATGTTGTAATACCGTAGATGGGCAGCGGGATCCGCGGACCCGTCGTAATATTCGAAGGATGGGACTGGACATTTCTGCGGAATAGTAGCCGTAGCTAACTGGTGCTCTAGTGGTGTAGTACTATCCTCTTTCATAACATGTTCTAGTCTTCCACCTCCTTGCCTGGTCTTGATTTGGTTGATTTCTTCTAGCATCTCTGCACGAAGACTCTCCATTGCCAAATAGTGCTCGTCTTGCATGGATGAATGCGCCCTCTTCGTAGGCTGCGGCAATGTGTCCTCATCTTCATCGTAGTAGTATGAAGTCTCCGGATGATAGTCTGGGTCAGATCTCCTGCTGTTACGCGCACCTCTTCGGGGTATTCTTCTTTGGTTACCTGCCGCAGGGATGCTTTCGAGGATCACTCTCCGGTCTACATTCTGTATCGCAGAGTTATCCTCGTCTTGCTGATTTCCTAGCTCCGCGTTTTGGAGGATCTTTTCTCTCAACTGTTGATTCTCTTGGGCTAGTAAAGCCACTGCGTCCGTGTATGTCTTCTGATTCCTTTTTAGCTCTTCTAGCTCCGCCCATATTTTCGCGGACTGGTTTGATTCTTGACTTAGCGTTCCTGTCTGTAATTGAGCTTGTTTGTCGGGGGCTGCGGTATTGACTTCTCCCACCAGCTGCACAACCGGTTCGATCATCCCGCGGTGTCCCGCTTGCAATTGCGCATTTTGTCCATTGATCGGCGGCATCCCGTAAGGAATGTCTTGGACTAATGCTGCGGCATCTCGGGGCTCAGTAGGTTTGACTGTAGTTGCTACTTTGGAGACGGCCGCTTGAGAAGCTACTATACTAAGTGTAGCAGCTTTTTCCGCCGCAGCCTTCTGTGCTTCCTTTGCAATGATGCCCGCCTCCGAAAGTACTGTTCCTTCCGCTCCATTCTGCGTCTTGCTCCCGGCTATGAGTCTTTCACCTGTCTGTTTGCTCCTTGTTACTATGGGCATAGTCCTATGCACATCCTTTGAAGGTACCTTCGATTTCCCTACATCCTTGTTCTTTTCCATCGTAATATTCTGCAGGGAGAGCACGGAGGTAAACCGGGACAAAAGATCCACGGGTTAGCTGTTAGTTCATGGTATCCATAAGCTAGATTTCTAGCGGAAAGGTGTGTATTCAAACTACTGGTCTTGCAAATAGTATGAAAAACGTAGGTAGATGTGCGGAGTCAGTTGAGATAATGAGGTCCAAGACTTATTGATAGAAAATACGTATGAAAAAATAGTTACTATATAGATCCGTCGGTCGGAGATTATAAAACGCCCAGATCTGTTGGTAGAAAATATATTGATCACAAATACGTGTGAAAAATAGCCCAAAACACATATCTGTTAGTTAAAAGTCGTAAAAAGCCCAGATCTGTGAGTAGAGAATACAAAGAATATAAATGTATGCGAAAAATGAGTTTAAAACGCAGATTTGTGTATGTTCTGAGTAAAGTTTTTGACGGAGAGGCTATAAAATCACAGGAAAAGATAAATCTTTTTACCGGGACAAGAGTCCATGTTTCTAGCGCCAAATTGTGAACACGAAGATTACGTAGGGTTTCAACGTGTCCACAACCAGTCTTCGCATATACGGGGTGCATGCATTAAGGTATGAATATAGTGCAAGATGCTTGGATAGATGTTGATTCATTGATTCCGAACCCCGCGGGTTTGTCATGATCTCCTCAACATCTACAATTATAGATCTATGAAACACATACGGATATAAGGATAGACAAATACGAAATATAAATGAGACAAGGATTTATGTGGTTCAGCTCTAAGGCCTACATCCACAGGTCTGGGGAGATTTCACTATGTGGTAAATGATTACAAGAACAGTCGAAAGACTTTGGGTGATCTCTGGAACCCGAAGACTCATGCTCATACTTACTTCTCACTGATCTCTCCTCCTCTCTCTCTCCAAATTCCCCCCCTCCATGTAATAGGAAGGGTCATATATATAGCTAATCTACGTAGGTCCCTTGGAAAAGAGCTGTTGTAACCTTTTCTTCTTGTATTTTGTGCCTAGTCCGCGGACCTCTCTGTCATCCCGCGGCTTCTATTATTCCTACGCTCATCACGCTGGCCTACCCTTGTTCTTGTCGTCGGTTAACCGACACGTGCCCTTTGCGCCAGGCGGTGTCAGTCCTTCCCTGTCACGTCTGCGTCAGTTGGACTTTCCCTAGCCATTGATCAAACCTTGCCTCATGATGAGATAAAGTGTAGCAGGGAAATTCTTGGGTGTTACGCGGGTATACCTTCCTTTGATGTTCCTTCATCTTTAATCGCTTATCTTGACAGATGGCGCCCTATTTAGACCCACGGATGTTCCTATGTGTCACCCACCTTTGTGACGTGGCTTCCACGTGGGGATGCTAGTACACGTGGCGAGGGAGGTAAATAAGTGTATCTACAACTCTGTTGGCTGACTACACTGTAGGGGTATACCACGACCATTTCCTAACGTACCATCTTGATCTGGACGTTGACGGTCATGACAACTCTTTTGTGAAATCCACCTTGAAACCGAAGAGAACTAAATCTGAGAGCTCCAAAAGGAAGAGTTACTGGACAATGGATAAAGAAACAGCAAAAACTGAATCCGAAGCCAAGATCATAAGACTGGGAATGAAGCCTACAGGACTGTTTGTTGTAAATCCTAATAAGAAAACCAAAATGGGAAATGATGTCGGGTACCATCTGATTCCCGGATCACAAACAAGTTCACTTTTGTCTGACGATGACTATGTTCAAATTCGCGGTGCATTTACAAAGTATCAACTGTGGGTTACCCCTTACAACTAGTGCGACCGTTTCCACGGTGGGAGGGCCGACCAAGGAAGAATCTGAAGATGGGGTTTGTCTGCGACTATTTTCGTCCCGTTTAAGAAAAGGTGATACTTTCACCCCCCGTTTCAGAAAAAGTGATACTTTCGTCCCGTTTCCGGAAAAAGTGATACCTTCTCCCCGTTTCAGAAAAAGTGATACTTTTTCTGAAACGGGGAGAAAATATCACTTTTTCCAAAACAGAACAAAAGTATCACTTTTTCCGAAACAGAGCGAAAGTATCACTTTTCCCGAAACGGAGTGAAAGTATCCCTTTTCCTGAAACGGGATGTGAAAGTATCACCTTTTCTTAAACGTAAAATTAGTCGATCCATAAACCAAAATATGGATGCATGATGTGTTATGCATCCTTTGTGGTGGTTTGCATAATGGCTATGCATTCAATCTTCAAGAATTATGTCTAAAATGAAAGTCTCATTTTTCTTGAAATTGAGGAGTACATCGTTTTATTAGTTGCAACGGAAAATAAGTTGATGAATAAACCAAAATTTTGCTACATAAACTATTATGTATACTTTATGGTGGTTTGCATAATGGATATACACTTAATTTCCTAAAATTGTGCCTAAAATGATAAGTACCTCTGAATTTTTCGTAAAAACTCAAAATTTGATATTGTTGTTTGTGCTCGTTGGATAGGTTTTTTTATTAGCTTTCCAACGAGATAAAATTCGTAAAATTCCAAGGCACGGATTTTTAGATATGTTATATTCAAGTTTGCTTTCCAATTATACCCCTGAAAAGATATGATACAAAAGAAGTTATAATAATTGGACTAAAAGGGAGGGACATTTTTGATTTTTCGGCCCTAACCATTTCCAATCTTTTTGTGTCAATTGATCACTTACATTTACAAAAAATTGGTCATATAAAAGTCCTCCCTCGCTTCGCTCGATCGGCCAAATAAGTCCGAGAAATGGGTTGGTGGATTATATGCTGATCAGAGTCAAGGTGATGATACCTTAGCCACCTGGAGTAGTAGGTATGTAAGTTAATCTACAAGTTGTTATTCTTGCATCTTTAACGTGGACATAACTAGGCCATTCTTAAGTATTTTCTCCCTAACGACAGTTCGCCCCCCATTTTGAAAAGGATGGAAGACCACTTTCTTCTTCTAAATGATAAAACTTCATGTTACTGTCTAGGTCCACTTTTCAATTACCTCTTAGACCCCATAGTTTCTTGGCAAGACTGGAATTTAATAACATGGAATAATTAGCATCACCTTTTGGACCAGTTCATAGTCATGGCCAGTAATGTATTAGGACATTCTAAACATTCATTAACCAACAAAGAATGCCCGAATATATTCTAAAGAGTAATTAACAACTATTCTTGTCCTCTTGTTTTGACTCCTAAGAGGCTTGACAATGTTGATTATTGTTGATTGCAGGGACAGGGAGATAGAAAACAAGGACATTGTTTTGTGGTATACTTTGGGATTTCATCATGTACCTTCTCAGGAAGACTTCCCAGTAATGCCAACACTCAGTGGTGGATTTGAGCTTCGACCCGCGAATTTCTTTGAAAGCAATCCAGTCCTTAACACCAGGAGTCCCCCTAGTCCTCGGACATTCCCTAATTGTACCTCTGTAAACTCTTGAACATACAATTGTACCATTTTATCATGTCTGAAATGATTTACTGTTAGACAGTAAGATATTGAATGGAATAAATTGGAAGTTAAGTGGCTAACCGGTGATTTATAGCACAACATACCTTCTCATTACTGATGATAAGTCAACGAAAGTGGTTATTCATTTTGCAAATGTTTTGGTAGCAGGTTTCAATAGATGTTGATTGAATCGAACAAGACAGACGTATCTTTTATTTGACTACTCAAATCGCACCAACCGATGATGAAGTTAAGCGTTCCAAAAACATTAAAAAGAAAGAAAAAATAAAAGCAGATTAACATGGCCTGAATATGATTTGAACCTGGCTCAGATTGGGACAACAAGTCTGCAAAAACCAAGAGCTACAAGTACATGGTTAGCATTTTTCCTTTTATAAAGGAAAATAAAGGAAGACCAAACGTTGACATTTTCAAAAAAAAAAAAAAACTCGCAGCCTTTCCAAGTTGACTCTTGAATAGTTTGGTGCAGACCGATCATCACAGACACTCATAACGTAACAGCACGCTTGATCATTTTTTTCATATAAAACTCTATTTTCTACAGGGAATAATATCATCACAGTTCATAAACCAAATGCATATTCTTTTTAGCTAGATAAATCAAAATAGCTACTAGCTAATATCAATGGCTATATCTTCTCTTGTCCTCGTATTTCTTTTTCAACTCTGCTTCACATCTACTACTACTACTAGTCTTAAACACCCTTTGGACCCTTTAACACCCTCTGAAATAACCCAAATAAAACACATAATCCATAATTCTCGCCTAGGACAATCTTCTTCTTCTTCTAACATCTCTTTTCATTATGTTGATCTCGAAGAACCAGAGAAAGCCGATGTAATTCAATGGTTGTCGTCAACTAAACGCAGCAAGTTATCTCCTCTTCCCCGCCGAGCCAAGGTTGTGGTTCAAGCTCGGGACTTGATCCATGAAATTGTTGTGGACATAAGTGCTGGTTATATCGTATCAGACCAAGTCTACAGTGGATATGGATATCCCAGTTTCACATTCGAAGAACTCTACCAAACTAGTAAATTGCCTGCAAAATATCCCAAATTCAAGCTCTCAATTCAAAAGAGAAGTTTGAATTTGTCAGATGTTTTCTGTTTGCCCCTCACTGCAGGGTGGTTCGGAGAACGTACAAAGAAAAGAAGCCTAAAAGTGGTATGTTACTATCAACAAGGAACCAACAACATATATGCAAGACCTATTGAGGGGATTTCTATGTTAGTTGATGTAAAGTTGATGCAAATAACAGAATATTTGGACAGATTCCGAGCTCCAGTGCCTAAAGCTCAAGGTACAAGTTTTCATTCTTCACCTCAAAAACGTCCTCATAGAAACAAGTCGCAACAAAAGAAGCACGGATTCGACATAGATGGCAGCATTGTTCAGTGGGGAGACTGGTCTTTTCATGTTGGTTTTAACTCAAGGGCAGGGCTCATCATCTCTACTGCGTCTATATACGACCAACAAAAAGGTAAATCCCGCAGTGTTTTATACAAGGGACATGTATCGGAGACGTTTGTCCCGTATATGGATCCGACAACAGAATGGTACTTTAAGACCTATTTGGATGTAGGAGAATATGGGTTTGGTCAATCAGCTAACACACTGGAGCCATTGGTTGACTGCCCCGCTAATGCCAAATATTTAGATGGTTACTTGGTTAGAGCAGATGGTGAACCTTATAAAGTTCCTGGAATTATATGCATTTTCGAAAGGTACACTGGCGATGTATCTTGGCGACATACTCAAATTTCCATGCCCGGAAGAGTTGTAAGTAGTACTTTGAACCTTAGACCTCCCAAGTTTCAGCTGGTAATTTCCCTGTGCATTTGGGTTACACATTGTGACATTGAGTTTATTGCAGATAAGAGAAGTTAGTGAAGAGGTTAATTTGGTAGTTCGAATCGTTTCAACTGTTGGGAATTATGATTATATCCAGGACTGGGAATTCAAAAGGACTGGTTCTATAAAAGTTGGGGTAACAATTTTTCTCTATTTCCGTTCAAATGCTTAGATTGTTGAAACGGTATATTTGTCGCTGTATCTTTATTGGTGGCAGTTCGACCGTGTACCACACTGTAAGCTATCAAATGATCTCAAGATTCAGTGAAGGTTTTATACACAGTGGCAATTTTATGTTCTTCAGGTGGGATTAACAGGTATTTTACAAATGAAGGCTACGTCGTACACAAATATCGACCAGATAACTGAGGACATATACGGAACCCTCGTCGCAGAAAACACCATTGCCATCAACCATGACCACTTCATAACATACTACCTAGACTTGGACATTGATGGGGCAGAAAACTCTTTTGTCAAGTCAAAGATGGAGAAAATGAGAGTACCAAAACATATGCAGTCCCCAAGGAAGAGTTACTGGACTGTCACTCAGGAAACAGCTGAAACTGAAGCAGAAGCTAGAATTCGGCTCGGTATGGAGCCCGTAGGATTATTAGTTGTAAATCCTAATAAGAAGACAAATGTGGGTAATATTGTGGGTTATCGGTTAGTTCCTGGCTCGTCAGGTTCTTCACTTCTGTCAGATGATGATTACCCCCAAATTCGTGCAGCCTATACCAAGTATCAAGTTTGGGCAACTGCATATAACAAGTCAGAGAGATGGGCAGGTGGACTTTTCACTGATCAAAGCCATGGTGATGATGGGTTAGCTGTTTGGAGTAGCAGGTAATTTTCATCTAAACATTTAGGTTTTAAGTTGCCACTTTGTCCGTTTTAAGTTTTCATCCCATAATATGTCAGATGGCATCCGGATGGACCACTGAAAATTTTGCACTGAGGTAGAGTCTTGAGGATTGGTTGCACGTCCAAGAGATTATTACTCAACAAGGCAATGCCTAAATCCATTTCTACTGTAGGTAGTAAGGTAGTAACAAGTACATTGTGGTCTATATATATATGCAGGAACAGAACAATCAAGAACAAGGATATCGTACTCTGGTATACAGTTGGTTTACATCATATCCCTTACCAAGAAGATTTCCCAGTGATGCCGACACTGCACAGTGGATTTGAGCTCCGACCAGCAAACTTTTTTGAGTTCAATCCTTTGTTGAAAAATTAGAACCTGCTAATTCTAATATGACTAGAGATTGATTAGTGAAAAATGTTACCTTTTCTTTTGGGTAAGCTACCTAGGAGATTTTTTTCATCAATGAGAAAATAGAAAAGAACCAAGGAGGGTCATTGTACCTTAACCTCAAGTAAGCTACGAAAAAAAGAGAAGATGAAGCAAAACAATTTTAAAATGTAATTGAGGATTCCTTATGACTTATGGTTGATAATATTCTGTTAACTCAAGATATGATACGTGTAAAATAACACACGGTATCCTGTTTCTCAAGCATTTGTATTTTAAGAAATCAATCTTAGTTAGGAAACATACCTTCCTTGCTGTTCAAGGAAATTTGTGTATACAAACTTCTTGTATCTCGTTTGTAAAAGTTAAGTCAATAATAAAACAATTCAGTTCATGTTTTCTTCTGTCTCAAATTTATAGTTCAGTTCATAGTTTTAACTTGGTATCATTAGGTTAGTCGATCCTATTCAATCATGTCTACAGAATTCTCAACCATCTCCTCTACAATCTCTTCTAGTGTCTCTTTTACCATGTCTTCAGTGCAATCTTCTATGATGTCTTCTTTTCAATTTTCTCAACCACATCACATGATCACTGTGAAGTTAGATGAAACAAATTACTCCTTATGGCGTGCTCAATTTCTTCCTTATCTTCAAGGACATGACTTGGATGGTCATGTTACTGGTGAAACTCCATGCCCTACACCGACTCTTGCTGATGATCTACCAAACCCTGCCTGTCTTTCTTGGAGAAAACAGGATAAACTCTTAGTTAGCTGGCTATTTTCTTCCCTTACCCCAGCTACCTTTAGTCATGTACATCGATTGACGACTTCTAAAGACATCCGGTCGTCTCTGGAATCTCTTTATGGCTCCAAGTCTGATGATCAAGTTCATCACCTTCACTGTGATCTACGGGCATTACGAAAAGGCTCTCAAACTATGCGTCAGGACATAGATCGGGCTCGGGATCTTGTGGATAGTCTAGCAGCAGCAAATACCATTGTCACGGACAAGGAGTTCCGCCACTATCTCTTAGCTGGCTTGGACAATACCTATGATGCTATTGTAATATCATTAACCACCACGATGAGTTCGCTGTCTGTAGAAGATTTTCTCACCTTCCTCCTGACGTTTGAACTGCGTATAGATCAACAGACAAAGCTGTCCAACTCTCAGCCAGTTGCTAATCTTGCTGCCCAGAATCCACAATCCTCATCTCGCTTTTCTTCACCAACCGGATCTTCTGCGGCGTCCAACTCTCAGTTCTCTTCATCTCATCCTACTGGTAACCAAAGAAATCAGAATCAACATGGGCTTGTTCCATCTCAGCCTGTTCGGTTTAATAATCAACGTGGGCTTGACAATCAACGTGGGCCTATGAACTCTGATTCTTCATCTGTTCGATGTCAACTTTGTGGGCATCAAAATCATGAGTCTCAGGACTGCTGGAACCGTTATGACAAGAATTTTCGACCACCTAGGCGTCAACCACCATCCACTGCACTCGGGATTATGCTTCTTATGGACCTGGTCTTCTACCTTCACCTTCTTGGACGCCTGACAGTGGTGCTACAGATCACATCACCAATGATTTTTCTCGTCTCCAATTTCCTACTGAGTACACTGGTCCTGATCAAATTCATATGGGTAATGGTTCTTCTATACCAATTTCTAATGTTGGTTCCTCTATTTTAGGGACTCCCAACCGTAAGTTGCAGCTTCGTAATGTTCTCTTTGCACCCAAAATCTCTTATAATCTCTTATTTGTTTCTCGTTTCACCACTGATAACAATGTCTTATTTGAATTTCATCCAAATTTTTGTCTTGTGAAGGATCGATGTACCGGGAAGGTTCTTCTTCGCGGCATTAGGAAGGGTGGTCTCTATCAACTTGATGTTTCATCTCAAACTCCTCAGGCTTGCATAGGAGAACGTGCTAGTTTACAAGCCTGGCATGCTAGAATGGGTCATCCAATGATGCGCAATGTTCGCAAAGTTATTTCTCAGTTTTCTCTTCCAGTTTCAAACCAAACTATTAGTTTTTGTTCTTTTTGTCATGGGCATAGGAGTCATAAATTACCTTTTCAATCCAGTACAACAGTTTATTTGAATCCGTTAGATTTAATTCTCTCTGATGTTTGGGGACCCTCTCATATTTTATCTAATGAAGGATATAAATATTATGTCATTTTTATTGATGCGTATAGTCGTTTTACTTGGATGTTTCCTATGTCTCAAAAGTCTGACGTTTTCTCTATATTCTTTTTGTTCCAAAAGCATGTTGAAAATCTTTTTAATAGAAAGATAAAAATATTTCAATCTGATAATGCTGCTGAGTATCGCAAACTCACTCCACACTTTCAAGAACTTGGAATTTTTCATCGTTTTTCATGTCCACATACTTCTGAACAAAATGGTTTGGTTGAACGTCGTCATCGTCATATTCGTGAAACTGGTCTTACTATTCTCAATATGGCCTCTGTGCCGTCCTCATATTGGTATGATTCTTTTTACGCTACTTGTTATTTGATGAATCGTGTCCCTTCGACTTCCGTTAATAATTCTTCTCCATATGAAGCTCTTTTTGGTATTCCGCCTGATTACACTTCTCTTCGTGTATTTGGTTGTCTATGCTATCCTCACTTGCGTCCATATAGGTCTCACAAAATGAATGTTTTGTCTTCTCCTTGATTTATGACAGTTTTTTCTGTCATTCATACATACTCATCAATGGACACCTTTTTTTTTTTTTTTCTTTCAGAACAATGGACACCTCTACCCTACGGTTAAAGATGGGGTTTCTTACGGGGGACCCACAGATAAACTGTTTAATCTGGCCGATAAGTTACTCTATTTTATTGGCTTATGAAGAAAAAAACGATTTTTGTTCTCAGTTGATAGATGGGTACTCTATCGTTCTTCCCTCCGTCACTTTCATCTCAGCTTAGGAGCCATGAAAATCAGTTGTCATTGAAAACCCAACTTCCAAATCCTCTTAAATTTCCTATAATCTCCGTAATTAAACCTTCTTTATCTAAGAAATCCTGCAATAGAAGCGTAGTTGTTCACAGCAATCAAAATGACTCTCAATTTGTGGATGAAAACGGTGTAGTTGAAGATATGGATGGTTATATGAACCATCTCTCTCTAGAATACGAGTCCGTCTGGGATACAAAACCTGCTTGGTGAGCTTTTCTTTGGCTGTCACGTTATCTTATCCTATTGTAGAAACCAGTCTAGTTTGCTTCATTTTGTAAGTTTTAATTGTAACTTAATTATGAATTGAAGAAGGTATTTGAGATTTTGCCGATGTAGAATTAAAATTGTCCTGGGGATGGGTCAGCGTGGTCACTCGAACTACTGACCTTAAGCACGAGAGTCTACCCTGGCCGAATGACGAATTAGGGTTTTAATTATTTTGGTTTGAAAGATGAGTACTCTGCACTGTTTGTAAAATGCAACTTGTTAAAGCTTTGTTCACTATGAGGAATCTACTACTGGTCAGTGGTTAGTGTGGGAACTCAAACTACTAACCTTAAGTACGAGAGGTCACAAGGGGAATCGGGATTTAAACTGCTTTAGTTAGGAACCCATGTTTATGACCGTTCGATGAATTGTTCACTATGCGGAATCTACTACCGGAGTGTCAGTGATGGGTTGTAACATACATACCTTTCTTTGCCTTCTTTTTAGGTGTCAGCCTTGGACGATAACGCTAACTGGAGTATCGGCGATTGGTGGTAGCTGGATCATATTGCACTCAGTGATGATCAGTGCAGTAGTTGTCTTTCTAATTTCTGCATGGTGGTACATTTTTCTGTATTCTTATCCTAAGGTATGATAATCATTCCTTTTTGATATTTGAATCAACGATTCGACACTTCAAGCTCAAAACAACTGAATTTTGACTTATTGAAATAAGCCGATTGGTTGCAAAATACTACTCCCTCCGTCCCTAATTAGATGAGCTATTTGGTTTTTAGTTTTGTCCACAAATAGATGAGCTATTTCACTAACCAAGGGGATATTTCTAAAGAAATATGAGCTATTTTACCCCAATTTTACCCCATCTTTTACCCCATCTTTCAACTAGACCCCTTTCACTTGACATTCCCAGCATTTCGATAGCTATCTCAAAACAAGTTTTCAGAACCTTCTTGTCTATGAGTTTGTGTTCTTGTTTACAAGCAAAACTAGTAACCAGTGTTCCACTTCCCCGTTTCCAGGAAAGCTATTTTGGCAAATATTAGGCCATATCTATGATGTGCTCAGGAAGCCTGTTTTGCTATAAACTAAAATTACAACATTTCTTGTCTACAGGCATATTCAAGTATGATATTGGAACGTAGAAACAAAGTTAACAGTGGTCTCGAGGATACGTTTGGTAATTACAAGAGCCAATAATCTTTGCCCATGAGTATACACAACAAAATTGTTAAATCAGTCAGTTTTGCTTATATCTCTGTAAATTACACCATGAACAAGAGTGGCATTGTCTTGTAACCGTGTAATGTTTATACAGGCTAGAACATTCATTTCTTTGGATCAAATCATTCATAATATGAAAGAATTTGGTAACATAACTTCTGGTTAAGAATATCATGTTCCCATATATTGAATGAAAATGGTTAATGATCACAACATTCCCAGAAAGAAAAAGAAAGCACTCTGCAATCTTTGAGCGAAAGAGAGGCGAAGAGGTACATAGAAAAGATAGAGATTGCTGATTCCTAAGGTCTTTCAAGAGTCATCTTGCATTGCAAATCTTAGTCCAACATCAAAAAGGTCTGCTGTGGCCCTGTGGGTGCTGATTCTGGTGCCTGTGTACCTGCACTGTATGCGGGCGCTGATACTGGTGCCTGTGAATCAGCATCATAAAGTTCGGCCATTGGTGTGCTAATGCTGGTGCAGCTGCAGCTGCAAACAAAGATCCTGAGTTAACCTGTGCACATCTAACATGGGTATCAGTTGATGATTTTATTTTTATTTTTGAAGCATAGTAACATTTGATGATGATGATGAAATAATGGAACTATTGAATTGCAAATCAAATGTCCTTAATTCATTTTTCTGCAGAAACACAAAATCTTGTTGACAGCTTCTTTAGCGGGACTGTATATGGTTCTGAATAAAGATAACCAAGTGCTAATTTTCAAAAATGAATTTTCATCGTTGGGTCTCATAATAAAACAGAAGTTGAACATCGTTCCCCAAAATCAAAATTCCATTATAGAATGTCTACCTACTACACAGTCCGTGAGGAATGCAATTAAATGTTCATGTTGTACCTTTGACTTGTCTAGCTAAAATGCCAAAGCTGTAGCAACTAATGAGACAATTAGGGGTGCATTCTGATTATGGACCAACGCTTTACTCGTGCATTTATCATAGAACCGAGGCTAAAATTTGCTCTCTTCTTCTCCATTCCTAGTGTGACATGTCTCCCTTCAGTGTGACGGGCGAAGATTGAGAATGAGAGAGCGCGAGTCTTTTTTTCTTTTTCTTGTTCTTTTCTTTCGTTTTTTTTAAACCGAAGAGAGCGTGAATCCTGATTCAAACAAAAAGGTATATAATAAAAGTATGTTTTAGAGTGTTTGTTGGAACCAATTATTTCCTAAACATGCATGACCTTAACGGGTACCAGATGTATAAATTTTTATCATAGAAGGATTGTAACTCAACAGAAATGTACAATCGATTGTAATACCCTTAATTTCACTCTACAAAATGGTATACAGTATATTTAAATGAAATGTTCTAACAGTTCACCCCTAGTCCCAAAATCAACATAATCATGCTTCCTGCAACCATATTCTCACAGTTCTATCCCTATCAAGTCCAGCGGAGGCAATTTTGTTTTCGGTAGGGTGGCACGTTACAGAGACGACGGTATCGGTGTGGCCTTCCAGTCTCTGTATCATATTTTTCAATTGAAGATCCCATATGTAGACACAGTGATCTTCTGACCCGCTCACAATGTACTTCCCATTTGTCACAGAGAATGTTGATGTTATACAAAATACTCTGTTTACATGACCTGTGTAGACTTTCAAGAACCTTCCTGTGGAATAATTCCATAGCTTCTGCATTTGATAAAGAAACAAACAATTTGTCAAAATATTCGCTAGACGTTCATGTTCTACGAATTCTCACTTACAAACTGTAAAATAAGTTAAATAACATTAAAAAAAACTGTGAAGCGGGTATCTGTTAGAAAGAAAATTAGAAAATCAACTTTCTATCAAACAATGTCCCAGATAAGATAACTCAAAATCCCAATAGAATTCTTATAACACCTATTAGCTATGGGAAAGCATACAAGTTTTAAAAAATGGGTGAGCAAGACATTTGAGATGAAATTTAAAAAAGAAAAAGAGAAGTGGCGCATGATAACAGGGAGTACGCGTTTAACAAAGTTTATACGCAAATGCATGTGGTAAGATGTAACTCTAGGTATTCTTGTCACAGCATGCATTCATGGAACAGTTGAAACTGCTATGTAGAGCCTACGTGAAGTTTAATAGTTGGAGAGAGATAGTCACAGCTATAACAAGTTATAAGTTTCTTCGGAGTTGATTTTTTACATGGCCTCAAAAATGAGTGACATTTGGAATGTGATTCATGTTGTTTATAGTTTCATAAATAACAATCTAGTGTTAAAAGGCATTGGTCGGAAACTATACTAAACACACATCCATAAAAACTAGAACTCTGTTTCAGTTTACAATAACGTATACAAGTCAGAATCGCATAACTGTATCTTTTAATGTGTACCTACATCCTGTAAAATGAGCTAGACTATGCAACATAAGTATTCATCAGCTGTTCCAACACTCTAAAAATAAACAAGGTAAAATACTAGTGAGTGAACTATGAAATGGCATAGCCCAAAAACTATGAAATGCATGTAGTGAGTGAACTAAAATACTAGTGCTCCAACAACAACAAAAACTAAAAACTGAAAAAACTAATAGAATCAAGTAGCAGTTTGATATTATGTTTACATAATATTTTTTTTTAGTTCCTGCTCTAATCATCTCAAACGTAACTTTCAAGTTCACATAAAATCATATCAGCCTCAAACTCTCTTCCACCTAAGAGATACCCCACCATAAAAGAATGGCTTAAAACAAAACCATAAAAATACGTGTACTGAACTAGCTAATAAATTCGAGTACTAATTTGATAATCAATACTTTGTAGTTATGTGGATATATTTCTATTTTGATCTAGTCATCTCAATAATGACATTCAAGTTCACAAAAATCATACCCAATGAGAGTTCATACCAATCTCGAACTTCACCCAAGTACTACTCACTGTAATTATCAAAATCGGAGAAAAAAACAGCGGAACACCAACTTACTTGTCCAGACTAACAGCTATGTTATAACTTCGCTGGCCTCAGGTCACTAATCACTTATCACTTATCACTTAAATATAGATGAGGAAAACAGCCCTTTCGAGAAATATACATACAAAAGCATTTCAAATTTAACAGCAAGGAATGAAAAAAAAAAAGTAAATATCAATATGAATGAATGAAAAACTTACCAGAGTATCATCAAGGGTAGCAACCAGGATAAACTTCCCATTTGGCGAAAACTTAGCAAAAGAAACAGTAGGTCTTTTATCATCAATTAATGTTTTCAAACAAGCACCAGTAGCAGAATCCCAAATTCTACAAGAACCATCATGACTACCAGAAACAATAATTGATCCATCTCTAATAAAATGTACAGAAGTAACAGGTTCAGAATGACCTCTAATTACATGTACACATTTCCCATTTTTAACATCCCAAACCCTGACAGTTTCATCAAAAGAACCAGAAACAATCAAATTTGATTGAGGATTAAAATTAACACAAAATACAAAACCAGAATGACCTTTTAGGGTTTTAACTGATTCACCAGAATGTGCATCCCAAATTCTAATGGTTTTATCATCTGAAGCTGAACAAATGTAGTGTGAATCAGATGACCATGCTAAATCTGAAACACCTTCCGAATGACCTATTAGACGAGAAACTATTGTTAGGGTTTGTGATGACCAAACAATTAGGGTTTTGTCTAGGGAGGAAGAAGCTAAGAGAGCTCCATCGTTTGAGAATTTTACACAGGATACTGCTCGAGTATGTGCAGTTAGGGTTCGAACTAATTTGTATGGTTTGTATGGTGGTGATGGTGGAGGTGGTTGGTTTCCTGTTCCGCCACTCGCCATATGGAGAAGAAGTAGAACGGTGGCCAATTTCTTGTTTGTTTTGATTTCTCTGGTTCCGCTTTGGTCAGCAAATTTATGTAAATCTCGTATATTTTAGATCAGCAGTTCACGTCAGCCCAGCGATGAATGGTTCACCGCGTAAAATCTCAGCGGTCAGATTAAAAGATATATCGCCCATCGCTAAATCATTCAGCGAAAAAGTGTATTTTTTGGCGCTGAATCATTCAGCGAAACTATCTAGCTACTAGTTCATATGCTAGCAACTGGTAGGAGAGAGAAATAATGTTAATTTTTAGGCCACAATTTTTTTTTTTAATTGCGACACTTAACTGCTAATCTAGCACCTTCAATCTAGTTCATAAGACTTAGCCTTAGGACATCCAGTATAGACTAAAATTTTTCTCTTTCCTCTTTTTTGTTGTGACTTGGGATGCGTGAAGAGTAATTTCCTTGTCCGATTTCCTTGAGTTCTCAAGAGCTAGCAGTGATGTGGTTTGTTGATCTTCTCAACCCATATTTGTGCTAATACGTTTGCATTGTTTTTGCAGGGTATTCATTTTAAGCGGCTCTAGCTTCCCCAAGCTTCTCCGGCTTGAGGTCTTTTTATCAATAAATAAATATATATATATATATAATCAAAACAATAGTATCATATTCATCCCCTCTTTGCTTTTGAAAACTACTGAAAGTACAACTTTGAATCTGTTTTAGTGAGTTTAGTCTCGTAGCATCTGTTTGCTTTGAATGCTGAGTATTGTTGACCGTTACACCATCTTAAAGCCCTCCCCAACCGCCCGGTACCCTGCAAAAGCCGTGCAAGTCATATCATTCCCTCCCTCTTCAGTTATTTCATATTCTCACTCCTCCCCCGTCTTCTTAGCTCTTTTATCACCCAACCACCTTGTTCCGTCACAATTCAAGTAACCCCTACTGTCGTGTCCCCTATCTGCTTTCCTGTCTCCCTTAATGGCATGTATCTGGTCAGAGAGTTTAAACACTTCAGCCTGGACTTTCTCTCAAGTCAATGTTGCAGTGAGATATTATTGATGGTTGTTTTGGTTTTGGTTGTACACACTGGTAATAATGACCATTGTTTCATAGTGTAAAAAAGTTACAGATTTCATCCTCGAACAATCTTCAGGCTGTATCTTCAACACTTCAATGGAGTTATCAGAAGAAGAATTAGCGGATAGAATGAGCAAAAAGTTAAATATTAACGAAGAGTTCAAACTTACTGAAGAACAAGTGGAAGAAAGTAATCTCATAAGCAAGTCTCTTATCATAGAAAAAAGAAACTGTGAGTTTAAGATCAGCAAGGAAAAGGCGAAAGATATTGTGGCCATCAAGCTATTATGTATTGGAGAATCCAGCATTCACCAAGCTATTGTGGCCATGCAAGGAAATGAGAAATCTGCAGCAATACCGGTAGAAGTAGTGAGCACTAAAGCAAGCTTCAAGATCGGAGTCCCTCTAGATGAATCATTGATGGACTCTGAGAAATCGGCTTCAAAAAGACATGCGGATGTAGAAATCGAATCTAGGACAACTCCAAAACTCCAGAGATCGGACAGTGCGGTCGATGGAGACAAACAAAAAGAACTCTGCAGCTTCAGCTTTATTCACGGTCCGCCAACGACAATAAAGTTCGACCGAAATGCTCAAAACTTCTTCAAAATCGCCAACAAAGAAAATAACATAGACCAACCTCCTGACTTTGAAAGAGTCAGACCAAGAACAATCCCATCAAAGCGAAACAACATAAACAACATACAAGGCATGACAAAGATGTTACCAAACCAAGAAGAAAAGGCCTCTGAAAAGAATCCTAACATAAATGAGGAAATTGCTTTCTGTTTTGGAGCAAAATCAAAAACAACATTGACAGTAGATGCTCAATCTGGAAAGAAGAGCTACAAATCCGAGGGGTCCATAACTGCAAACCAAGCTGCAAAAACCACAAGAATGGCTGCCAGTACTCAGCAACAACAACAAAGAGAGATAATCTCTGAGGAGGAATGGACATGATGAAAGCAAAGGTGAGTGGACTAGCAGATGCAATGGTAGTTCACCCTGAAAAGGAACAGCTAAACATAAGCATTTTTCAAAGATCAACCTAAAGAAAAAAGCTAGAAAGCAACCCACAAAACTTGCAAAAAAAAAAGGTTCTAAAAACTAGATTTGAACAAAACCTGATGAAGGCCCTCATCTCTCAATCTCTCAAAAAGCAAAAGAAACAGCAGGAAAAGGTAATAGAAATGGATATTGAACTCAACCCTCTTATCAAATTCCCTCACCAGCTTATAGGGAAGGAAATGATTCATCACCCTTCCACCCAAGATTATCATGCCCCTTCATAGATGAACCTCTCACTCTCCAAACAATCCCAAGAACCCTCCAACCTGCTAGAAAAGTCTCACCCAACAACAAGATCACCAAAAAACCCTTCCCAAAGTACTCGGCCTCATCCAGTTCAACCAAAAAATCCATTGCCACCACAACCACTTCCCATCCTCTTCCCCTACCTCAAGTTGTTAGAAAGGAGGAGTCTATCCAAGAGAAGCTCAGCATGAATGCCCTCAAAAGCCACATACGAGAAATGGGTTGCAGAATCATTACAAGAAAAAACTGAAAACACTGCTAGATCAAGCATGGGATAATCAAACTCAGGGGTAAGTCGGGTAAGCCTTAACCTAAATTTTGTTTCTCATCAGCAATTTGAGCTTAAAATCATTTTCAATTACTTTTCCATTCGGCAATCTAGAAAGCTAGTTTCTTTTAATTTCGATTTGGAAATCATGTCTCGGAATATTCTCGCCTGGAACTGTCAAGAATTAGGTAAAAAAACCAAACCCCACCTCAAAAATCTAATCAAAACCCATAACCCATATTTCATCTTCTTCAAGAAACAAAACATCATAAATCTTACATTAAACCGATAATCAAAAATCTACAATACCTGAACATGACTGGTTAATCCGACTGGAATTATTGGAGCTTCAGGAGGAACGGTTCTTTCCTGATCTGCCAATTTATCCCTCCAAATTCTTCACAACACTGATAATCAGATTGATGCAATGGTTACAGATAAAACTAGAAACCTAGATTGGATGTTGTCGGTTGTTCATGGTTGCCCTTATAGAGTTAAGAAACATGTGAGTTGGAATTATTTTCAGAACCTAGCCAAATCGGTAGAATCACCATGGCTGGTGTTAGGAGACCTCAATTTTGTGTTGGATAGTAATGAGAAAAGGGGAGGATGTAGTGTATATCCAATCGAGTCTCAATTCTTCTCTCAGTTAATCAACTATGCCGGTCTAATGGATATGGGTTTTGTTGGATACCCGTTTACCTGGTCCAACAATATGGATGGAATGGAATTCATTGAGGCCCGATTGGATAGAGCACTATCCAACTCAGACTGGTTCGATTACTTAACCAAAGCTATGGTATATCATCTAGCCCCTCTAGGGTCCGACCACAACCCTCTTATCATACGTACCTCCCCTTGTTGGAAGATGGAGCCAAACCATTTAAATTCTTTGGAATCTATATGGAGGATCCATCCTATTTCGATGTTATTGAAAAAGCCTGGAACTTAGAATGTCATGGGTCTGTTGCTTTCAGATTTGTCTCAAAGCTAAAAAAAAATGTAAAGAAAGACATTAAAATCTGGAATAGAGAGCATTTTGGAAACATTCAAAACAACATTAATAATCTAAATCAAACCCTGAACCATGCTAAGAATATCATTAAACTACCTGAAAATAGCCCCCGCATCAAACAAATTCAAGAAGATTTGGATAAGTGGTATGACTTTGAGGAAGCCTTTGGGAAAACAAAATCAACCGATAACTCTATAGAATTGGGAGATAAAAATACCGGTTACTTTCACTTTACTGCCACATATAGAGCCAAAAAGATACATATTGAGGCAGTGAGAAAGGAAAACGGAGAGTGGTGTTATGATAGAGAGGAAATTGTGGAGTCTTTCTCCACTCACTTTGCTAAGATGGAAAAGTCCTCGAATCTTGACTATCATAATCATATATTAAATCTAATCCCCAAGTGCATCTCAGATTGGAACAACATAAAATTATTAAGAACACCAGGTGAGTTTGAAATTATACTAATAGTTTTTTATATGCACCCAAATAAATCCCCAGGCCCAGATAGTTTCCCTGCTAGTTTCTATCACAAAAATTGGCACCTCCTCAAGAACGATATTACCAAAATGATACAACAATTTTTCGAATCAAAATTCCTCTTAAAATAACTAAATTCATCCTTTATAAATCTCATCCCCAAGAAGGAATTCCCAGAATCTCCGGCTGATTTTAGACCAATCTCTCTATGTAACACTATTTACAAGATTATCTATAAACTGCTTGCAAACAGAATAAAGACATTACTTGATAAATTCATTTGTCCTTATCAATCGCCTTTTGTCCTTGGCAGACACATAGCGGATAATATTGTAATCGCCCATGAAGTAATTCATACCATGAGAACCAAAAAGATTAAAAGGGGCTATATGGTCTTGAAACTTGATATGTCTAAAGCCTTTGATAGATTTGAGTGGGACTTCCTAAGCCAAATTATGGACAAACTGGGTTTTTGAAGACAGGATAAATCTTATAAGACAGTGCATCGGTATAACCTCCTGCGTCATTCTTGTCAATGGATCTTCTTCTAGTTTTTTTAAACCCACAAGGGGAACCCGTCATGGAGACCCTCTCTCTCCATACCTATTCATCATATGTATAAAAAGTCTTTTTAGGGCCCTAATGGATGCTGAATCCAAAAAGCTAATAACTGGGGTCACTTTCTCTAAATTCTCCCTGTCCATATCACACCTCCTCTTTGCTGGCGATTTCCTTATCTTCATAAAGGCAACCAAAAAGGACAATCATAATCTCCTACACATTCTTGAAGACTTTGGGAAAGCTTCTGGACAACTAATCAACTATGACAAATCTGGGATTTTCTTTGGAAAAAAAGTTCCTGAGGATATATCCTCCCAAATTCTTAGTATTATCAAGGTTTGGAGAATTAAAATGGATGATAAATATCTAGGAGTCCCGTTGTTTATGCACAAGTCCAAAATTACTTGTTTTGGATCTATTGTGGAGAAACATAACAAAAGATTAGTCGGTTGGACAAGTAAAATCCTCTAAGGAGCGGAAAGAGAGTAATGATAAAGACAGTATCTGACTCAATGGCAACCTATAAAATGGCTTGCTTTGTTATCCCAAAGGCGGTTACAAATAAAATAGATAGTCGCAATCGTACTTACTGGTGGGGTCATCGGAAGGAAAACTTAAGAGGGGGATGCCTTAAAGCTTGGAACACTTTCTGTGTGAAAAAGAACTAGGGAGGGTTAGGATTTAAAAACTTTGGAAAATTCAACAAGGCAATGCATGCTAAAACGGCTTGGAGATTTATTCAAAACCAAAATCATTTGGCCTCTTGGGTCTTAAAGGAAAATACTTCTGAAACTCATCACCTCTGTGTGAGGGAAAACCAAAACAATCTAGTTCTTGGCTTTGGAAAGGTTTCAATGTCGGAATTGAAATTGTCAAAAAATGGAGCACTTGGAAAATAGGCTCAGGAACAACCATTCAGCTTTGGGATCATTATTGGATCCCAATGTCCTATCCAAAATACCTCACCCATGCAGACACTAAACCTATCGTTCAAAACACCCTAAAACTGGTAAGTGATGTTCTAGATGCTCACACAAAAATCTGGAACGAAAACTTCCTTCGACGGGTCTTTAAACCTGAGGTAGTAGAGAACATCCTAGCCATAGATCTTCATAGTTCTGAGTCTCAGATAGACAAGCTAATCTGGCCCCATACCAGTAATGAGGTCCTCACTGTTAAATCGGTCTATGAGCATCTCAACTCTGAACCTAGCACATTAGGAACAGTCCCTAACACCAACCCAATTTGGAATATCGATGTGCTGCCTAGGATACAATTACTCATCTAGAAGTGTTATAATGATATCTTGCCGATTCGAGTTAAACTGAACAGATGGAGTCCAGAAATAACTCCAAAATGCTGCTTCTGTGATAATGAGAATGAAACTATTACCCATATCATGTTGCACTTCCCTTTCAGTAGGGCAGTTTGGTTTGGGCTAGGATGTAGAATCCCAGATTCTACAGGGGTAAATATGAAAGTTTGGATAGAGTCATGGTTCGTTCAAAGTAAAAACTTAACTACTAATTTGAATGAGAGACATGTTAGATAATATGGAAAACTAGATGCCAAATATGCTTCCAAAAGGTGACGATCAATCCAATGACGACAATCAACCTGATCAGAAAATAACTCAATACACCAAACAAATCACCTCAAAACACTCAACTAAACAGAAACCCAACTCATACCTAGCTTAATACCCTACAAATAAGAAAACCAGTCTCTAAACTAACAATCATTGTATCCTGTCATTTTGAAGATCACCAATCTAAGGAAATTGTAATTAATCTGTGTATAGATGAACATGACAGTATCCAGGACACCAGATTCATCACTTGCAGAGTAGACATGAGGAAGGAAGGCATCGTGCTTAGAGCAGTTACAGTGATGAAATGCATGCAAATCAAAGGAGAAAGGTATTGTAATCTTCGGGTAGATGATAAAGAAGTGGCAATGGAAGAAGTGGAATAATCCCTAGAAACAGTCCAATTTACAAATGTTATGTAATTCGGTAGATTCAATTTCATACTTTCGTATCATGAATTGTAATTCCCTAAGGCTGATGTGGAAGCCAAGACTGAAAGAAATAATCTCCCTTTACCTCTCTAAACAGTACCACGAGACAAATGAGCTATATCAAGACAATGAAACCCTTATAAAACATGAAGGTAGACAGGTGTTGAACCTGGTTAACTAATTTTCAATATAGTAGTGTTTTCGGAGAAAAAAAATTGTATCACTTTTATTTTCACACTTTGTTTACACTTATTTTTACCACATTCTTCACCTTTTAGGCCGGTTCTTATGGACCATGACAAAAAAAATTCATTTTCCATACCATGTGGCATGGTAAACCCGCCGCACAACTGTGGAACGATGGAGATCTTAGCGATCGTCATTATCCATATCGCTCGTGATATACTGATTCTTGTTGACGTTGTAAATTCGTTCGCCCGATGTAAATTCAATCTTAGACAGCTATTGTGCAACGATTATTTCTCCCTTACTTCATTTGTGTATATACGTCCTTTTACTTCATATATTTCACATATTTATTTAATTATATTCTCAATTTTAAATTTCATAATCAATGGTGAATTCTAATGAAGAGAGGAAAATTCATATCAATTGGTTTAAATCACCGTAAGAAATGTATCTTCGGATGCTGCAACAACTTGATGATCATGAAGCTGAAGATATAAAACTAAACAATGTCATGTTGCTCGTATATTTGGGCCAAATACCTAGAGTTTCAGAGCCAAAAGAAGTATTCACAAGAAAATATACATATCGTGGGAAGGAATGGTTCCACCAGAAGCTGATGCACGATTATTTTCTTTCTGATTGTGTGTTCACCAATCAAGATTTCCAACGTCAATTTTTCATTCCTGGGACTTGCTGATAAAGGTTATTAATAAGCTTTGTCGGCATTGAATATTGGAGGTTATACTCCTGAACAAAAGTTACTTCGGACCTAAGGATTCTAGATTATGGCAAACCTTCGGATTCAACAATGAGTACCTTTGTGTGGTCAAAACAACTTCATTCAAGTATCTTTCATTGTTTTGTGAAGTAATAATTAATCATTTTGGTTCAACGTATTTAAGAAAACCAACCGAGTAAGATGTTAGAAAAATATTAAATCAAAATGAGGATAGGGAATTCCCAAGAATGCTAGGTAGTCTTGATTTTATGTATTGGGTATGGCAGGGTCGCCCTACTTATTGGGCCGGTTAATATAAAAATCGTTATCCAAAATCAACCGTTATCTTTAAGTTGATGCTTCTTATGATTGTTTTATATGGCCCGTTTTTTTTTTTTGGTATTCCGGGTTCACAAACATTTTTTTTGCATAAATCGTCACTTTTTTAAAATATAAAGTGTGGAATTTGTCCCCAAGTACATTTTGCAATCAACGGACATCAAAACACTCACGAGTGTTATCTTACATACGAGATCTATCCAAAATGGTCAACCTTGGTTCAATGTTACTGTCAGCCCCCTACCGGCGAATTGGGTCATTCATACCGTATCTTGGTTTAAGTCCTCGTAAAATGCACAACATTATGCTCACTTGCATAATTCTACATAACATGGTAATTCAGGAACCCGTCGTAATAAGGAGTGGACTAACTTTGAAGATGAAGATTTGAGGCCTGAGATTCAACCAAAAGAGGCTTGCCTGCAAGGAACTATGCGTAAATGGCTAATTATATTCATAACTGGGATCTGTATGACAGGTTAAGAGAAGTTCTAAGAGTCAATCTTTGGGAATAATATGGAAGAGCCTGCGGGGGTAATTTTTAAGTTTTATTTCATTATTAGTTTAAATATTTAATTATTATCTTGTATGTAGTTTGTTATTTAATATTATTTTTTATAAAAATATCCAATTGTCACTTAGCGATTTTCAGTTGATCGAGCGATAAACACTTTATACACACTCATCCCCATTTCAAAATCACACCTTCTACACCAACCTTCTACAAAAATGTTATACTCTCAGTTCTAATCTCCATCAATATGGCTAATCCCAACTTTACTATACATGTAGATTTATCTCTTTACAAAAACTATGTAATCTAAAGATGGGTGAAGAACAGTACCAAGCCGGTTTAGTCAGTCAGAGTTATTGGGGTAAAGTTTATAAAACCTTCTGAAATGAAACACGTAACCCTCACAACTGGTATCTTGCACAACTGTTCTGTCGATTTTTTGAAATAACAAAACAAGTTGAAGAATTTATATCTTTAGTTCAGATTGTAAGTCGATATAGACTTAGAAGTGAAACCTATGATGAAATTATTGTGCGATCTTTAGAGGAATAGCGAAGATGGAAAAGAAAGAATTTTGAATACGAAGCTCATTTTCATATCCTTGAGGAGTTTTTCATTATCCGTATGGGATTTTATACGATGTAATGATATTAATGTAGTGTTATAATTAAGTAAACTTATTAGGTATAATTAGATAGAACTAAGCCACTTTTATTTTCAAATTAAAATTAAACTTAATACATCAATTATCTAATTAAGAGGTTACACTACATCTAACTCATCATCATCATCACCGTCTGGGTTGTTAACAAATCCTGATTGTTGTTCGATCTGTTTTTGTAGCTTATCAAATTCAAGTTGCCATACATGTTGTTTTTGGTTAATCACAATTGAAGTATCCACACCAAGAATCTTATGCTTGTCATAGTCATTTATAAATTTATTTTGATAAAGCCAAATTTTCTCCATCTCCCTGGTTTTGAATTTCCAGTCAACTTCTCTTTGCTTCTCGACGGATCTTCTGATGTTCCATAAACTCTTCCATGTTAAAACTCTATGAGATTCCTCTTTATTGATCTAATTTTCTATCCAGTCTTGCATTGTTCCCCCAACCTCTCTTGGCTTGCATTATTGTAACAACATATAAGGCGACTTCCTTATTGATTGGAATGAAGCATTGCGATAACCTATTGAAATCACAGTCGTTAATGTTCAATGGTTTGTTCTTGATACTTCAGAAATATGTTATCTCACATGGTGTTACCATGTTGTTGCGCACCATCAATATAATCTTGGGTAAAATAAGTATATATACGATAAATACATTCATCTTCGGGGAGAGGGAATTTTGGACCCTTGAATTTGTTACTTTTTCCCTGAGATTGAGGTTGAGATTAAGAAGTCATATTACAGGAAGTTAGGAAGTGTAGAGAATGTGTGATTACTTTATCTTGTTTTAGATTAGAAGAACAATGAGAGATTGAGAAATTTTAGAGATATTTAGAAATTCTAGTGTGAGTTGAATTAAAGTTGAAGTTAAGTATTTATAGGGGATAAGGGATTCCTGGCCGTTAGATGATTGAAAATGAGAGGGTACCAAGTACACCACCAACTTATTCTTTCAGAAACCTGTATGAACAAAACCTAATAAAATTGCAAGTAAACCAACTTAATTATCCTTGACAATATGTAGATAAAGTTTATGTCTCTATCTATTCTCAATCAGAAAGTCAAGACAATGGAGTCCGTAAACCTGTTAAAAAGAGTACATAGACGATCTCAAAAATTAATATCCAAGATCAATCTAGTTGTATCCAAATAATCCAATCGAAATTTTATATAATAATAAACTTGTTATTTATCTTTCATGGTACGAATTCTACAAGAACGAGTCTCGTAATCGATCACAATTTATATATATATATATATACTAGAATTGATTACATGCTACTTTTGTAAATCATATTGTCACACCCCGTGTTTTTAGCATATATAACACATGCTTAAATATACGATATGGCCTGAGATGAAGTTTCATTTCAATCTTACGTTGCATGTTAAGAGGAACATTGGCTAAAGGCAAATATCGCGCCAAAATGGCGCATTATGTTGGGTATATTGGCTGATGGTCAATATTGCGCCAAGTATGGCGCATTACGTAAGTTATATTGGCCAAGAGATAATGTCGCACCAAATGGTGCATTAGGCCACTTAGGAGGATGGACTTAAGAAAAGAAGCTTTACCATAGTACATTACACTGGTCGTTTTCCTATGGCCAATACCGCAGTACAATGGTGGATCAGGCCAGAGCAGGCTGATCGAGATAATGTACATCCATTACGAATGTATATATTGGAATTAGCTTATGGGCCTGAACAGAAACACAACCATCATGGTCGGATATTAAAGTTGTCCTATGGGTCAAAGTTGGAAATAGAACCATCATGACGCTTCACTACACTAGGGTTCGGCAACGGCCATGAACAGTGAAGCAAGCATCTCAAAAATGTGACTTGGTGAATGTTAAACTGGTCCCTCGGTTTAAGTTATAAAAATGTCAATAAGACATATATAGGGAGGGGTAGTTGGTTGAAGGTGCGTATGCGGACTATGCATGACTAAGCTTCACTGCTTTTCCAGAAGAGCATAAATGATACTTAGGCCTCAATTATAGTTGCGTAGACTTTCCAACGGGGCATACGATGCATAGGCATCACTATGCCATGTCGCTGACTAATTAAGTTATGAGCAATATTTATGTATTTTGACGGAACGGCCTATTCGGACCAGGCCATTATTGCTTGGCCACGACATTGCAATACAAGTTTGTTTAAGTTGGTGTCCCTTCGAGGATGAACTATCATCACTGCTTGATCCCTTTAGAGTAGGGAAGGGTACGTAGGCATCTGCAATTTGCAGCATTTCCGATCTAGCACATTGTCGCTCATATCATCTAATAGAGATAAGATTGTGGCATGTTGGCCTTTCATATAATATGGCTTGGTGATGCAATACAAAATATGGTTGCGGTCAAACTTGATGAGGCAAGTTGCATTCCATTCCGTGGATGCTCATAGTTTCTATCAAGGCGTTCGACATAGGCATGCCCAAATGACGCATTGGGCATAGCCATGAAAGTAAGCTACATCGATATGCAAGTAAGCGGAGCTTGCATACGCCTAAGGAAGGTACGGCATAATCATGATTGAGCACCCTTGGTACGATCAAGACAAGTGCATGCTTTCAGCAAAGCCGAAACTAAGTAAGGAAGCTAAAAATAGGATGCAATGGCATATCTTTAATCCAAGACATGTATTGTGCCTAGAAAGGACTCGAAAGCCAGTGATGCATAAAATAATGCATCGGCCATAGCCTTCAAGGATTTATTCCTTGGTTCTGTGGTAAGTTGGAACAGTGTGCAAGCTAAGTTAGCCGCATCATGCCTACCAAGCATTCTTGCAAAGGAAATTGACGTGCATTTGCCTCGTTTTTAAGGCCCAGTAAGTAGCATTAGAGTGGCGCATCGGGGAGTTATGGCTTGCGTTCCCTAGCGTGCTAGGCGTAAATTTCCGGTCTGTCACACCTATTATCATAAAGATAAACAATATAATGTGGAAAAAGAAAAATACAAGACACCATAAGTTTTGTTAACGAGGAAACCACAATAGTAGAAAAATCCCGGGACTTCGTCCAGATTAGAACACCAACTGTATTAAGCCGCTACAGCCACTAGCCTACTATCATATGTCCTACTGGAATGTTGTTGTGAGCGAATTCATCCTCCAAAAGATTCAGTTACAATCGTATTTTATACGTCTCTTGAACCTCGCAAGGTTGTTCGCAATTGATTCCCTCAGTTGACATCCTTTATAGCCTGAGAGTTGCTTCAACCAAAGTGAAGACTTTTGATACCAATCTACCTGTGACAGATAAACCTATTTTATTTCCCTTTAGATCAAATATCAAAGCTTGGAAATTTGCAATACACAAATCTAGCAAACCTGACAAATCCGGAACACTTACACTAAATTAACTGAGAAGCCTGGATTCTTAACCACCTCTCAAGAACAATAATGAACTAATAAATTAAGAATAGTTTTCAGATATCTATCTTGAGGAATCACAAAGTCTGAGACGAATAAAACTTTGTGCATTTTTATCTATCTTGCTGAAAGAGATTAAAAAATCTAGATAACAAAAAAACATTATTAGGATACACGAACTATCAAGGTAAATATAGTCAGACCCGACATCACGAATCCCCAAGTTAAGTGTTTAGGTCATAGACCAAATTATGTTTCTCAGATGAAACCTAAGTCAAAAGAGGACGACTCTAGCAATCAACTATGATGCAAAGTGTCAGGGATTGAATTTTCTAGTTGAAATAATGTCTCTATTTATAGATGTTCAAGACTAAGGGTTCCTTAAAATTCAAGCTAAGATAAGAAAACATTTTCTATGTTTTAGATGAAACTCTAATTAGGTTTTCAAGTAAGCATGTGAGAAATTTGTTTTGAAATCACATAGAAGAATATAAACAGTGGTCCAGTATGTGAACCATGTATAATGATAATCTTGGAAAATATGGTGTACGAACTAGTAAGCAATTTGGTGTTCCCTTTAAACACTTAAATTTTTTATCATGATGCACATACACAAGTGTTTTAGTGATCAATGATATCTTAGAGGTGTTTATGAGAGTCAAAACAATGCTAAACATTTTTTTTTTTTAAATAAGTCTTTGAGAATATGCTAAAGTTTATTGGGACTGTTGGTGAAACCGTTCATAAACCATTAGGAAGTTCACGAGTCAGGGCGCTACGGTTCGTGAACCGGGTCCGCAAACTGTTTCGTGGCTCGTAAACTCAGATGTCAATGGTTCGTGAACTGGGTTCGCCAACCGTTAACCTTTCACCAATTTCAGATCATCACGATTTGTAAACCGGTTTGGTGAGCTGTCCCATTTTGAACTTTAAGCTTTGTGAACTAGTTCGCCAACCTATCTGTATTCCAATAACTCAGATATCTATGGTTTGCGAGATGGTTCGCCAACCTACCCTGAGTTCAAATAACATAAATTATGAATTTCTCTTTGATGTATGAAACCTTTCCAAATGATCAAATCATTGCTTGAAAATTTTTCAAATGATCCACAAAATTAATTCTTGAACAATAAATTATTTCGAACTAATATTGTTAAGGACCTATGAACATCCAATGCTTGAATCATATTTTGAGATGTTTAACAAGGCAAGATTGACTCAAATTTCTTCTTTGTAATAATCTACCAAGTCATACGACATAGACTCATAAATATATAATGGTGAATATTGTGAAGATTGTGAGTAAGTAGAATGGTTCAATTGGTAGGCTTAGAAACCTATGATTATAAACCACAACTGCACGACCTTTATAATGCAGAAAATGGAAAATACGGGTCGATCCTACGGGGAGTTGGATTGGTAAAACTAAACTTCTAAGTTCTACTAATACTAATTACGAATGAAATGGGTAGTCAAAATACTAGAGATTAATGATTATACTAAAGAAACAATATTAAAAGGCAATATAAAGATGCACAAGGGCTTTGAATCCACCACCTAAATGCATAAAAATTCCTTATTTGAAAACTTGTTCTCTCTTTAATCAAGGAACTATAGAGGTACTTAACCTTATCTAACCTGGCTTGATTAGGGTATACCCATTTTATTCCCATCCAACTCAGTCTGATAAGGGGTGTCTAAAAGGTGTTAAAAGACCAAATTGCTCATACTAAGAAACCATGTCGGCTAAAACATTTTTACAAAAAAAAAAAAAAAATCAAAATTTGTCTTCTAAATTCTAACTATACATGATGAGATCAAAAAAAAAAAAAAAAAAAAACGAAGAATCAAAATGGATCGAAAATCGGCAAGGTTTTTTTTTGTCGACCTTGCCGACTAAAATATAGTCGGCAAGATATAAGGTTGAATACCATGCCAACTTTTCATCTCTGAAATCAGCAGTTATAGGGTCGGCATGGTATTCAACCTTATACCATGCCGACTATAATATAGTCAGCACGATATTCATCCTTATACCTTGTCGACTATGGTTTAGTCGGCAGGTTATGAAATTAATACCTTGCCGACTAATCATATGTAACACCTTTCTCTGTATGTCAAAAATCCTATAGTCGGAAGGGTATTTTTTGTCGACCTTTTCGACTATAAGGTAGCCAACAAGGTAAGAAATCAATAAGATGCCGACTAGTGAAGCATTTACAACAGTCTCATGTGCGACAAAAAAAATAAAGTCGGCATCTTCTTCATTCATCGACCTTGCCAGCGATAAGTTGTCGGCATGTTCTTCATCCACAGACCTTGCCATCCAAAGCTAGTCGGAATGTTCTTCATCTGTCGATCCTGCCGATTTTTCATAGTTTCAGAACTGAAATTTTTGATTTCTTCTTTAATTTTGAGTATGATTTCATACATCAACTTTGCAATTCCCTTTTTAGAAGTGATTGGGTAGTATGTTTTCATTTCCGTTGCAAAATAAATTTTCAAAACAAAAAAAATTCATCAAAAATCTTCCCACATGAGTTCAATCAAAAACAAAATTTCATAACTTAAATTCGTAAGTTTTAATCTACTTAATTAATTCATCTAAACTCAATTAATTCATCTAAACTCAATTAATTAACCTAATCAGAATTTTTAGTGTTAATTAAACGAGGGCATATTAGCCATTTAGAAAATATATGGTTAAGGGGTGGCTTGTTTTACTTCCAAATGACCCTATTTTGTCTTATTGGGTATACCCCAATCAAGCCAAGTTATCTAATATTCCAATCCCTAGTATTACCTATCCTTTTAGGGCATAGATAATCACAGATTGAACTAAATTAATTTATATAGTCTTGAACATCCAATAGAGAATTAACCTAACTACCAAGGATGCATCACATACAAGGTGACAGCAGTCTATTGTAATTCTGAGATTAAGACATGTTTATCAATAAAATTCCATGAACAACAAATAAAATCAAACCAAAAAATTCTAATTAAGAAAGGGTTTCATCTCTGCCCTAGCAGAGATTTTTTAGAACATAACAAACATTGAAATAAAAAACTAAAATACTACTGCATGTTGCACCGACTATTCCCGGCATCCTTCAAAATACCACTGCCTCCCCTATTTATACAAAATTTCCCAATCCTCAATCCCATTTTCAATAAAGTACAATGAGAAAATTAGGGATTTGATGTTTCTAGAACTCACAGCTGCACAAACTTCAAAATACATATTCATCACACAACATCTCTTGAATTTGTCTCCATGCCTCTTCATATCATGTATTTAACGGTAACTTGATGTGAAATGGTACTAAGTAGAGAGAAAGATAGCGAAATAGGGGTTGATAAAGATGCGGTCGACAGAGATTGGGTTGTTTCTGGTTTTAGTTGACTGAGAAGGTATTGTCAGTGGTGTAAGAGAGAAAATAAAATTATTTCTCATCTCCAAACGTGAAAGTGAAACGAAATATGGGATTGGGTCCACTTGGGTGTTGTACACGAACATGTATCTTAGGTGTCTAAGATTTTTTATTTATTTTTACCCTTTCGGCTTCAATACCTAAATTATACTTGGGCTAACACTTTGATTCATGTAAGCCAAATGATACTCGTTGCCCGCATTTGAATTTCCTTCCTCATTTTCACTTTTCACAATAGCCCTACCGACCATGTTCTCTTTTTTCTCCTACAAACTGATGGTTGTCGTAAGTGCAAGCAAATTAAATCACTCATTTTCACATAATTAACTGGTAATATAATGGAAGCAAGGATCGTTCCCACGAAGAGCAGTGAGTTTTAGTTTTCAAAGTGCAACAAATGGGGTTTTGTTTTAGATTTTTGAACAAAGTAAATAAAAGCAATTGAAAATATTAAGTTGTGAGCAATAGAGGGAAATATGATCGAGGAATGCTTCTTCATTATCAAACCGTCAAACCGTCAATGAGTTATTATATTTTTCTACTCGTCGTTAATCATAGATTATCACCAACCGTAGAATAATATCTAGATCATTGTTATCCCCTAAGTTCATTATATCACTGGATACAGTCACCAACCGTAGAATAACAGCTAGATCAGTGTTATCCCCTAAATTCCTTATATCACTGGATACAGAAGTTCTCGACTACCAGATTTTATTCTTCTAAACCACCTAGTATTAGATCACTCAAGGTGTAATTTGGTTGAATGCTTTATCTTTTGTGATTTTATAGGTTGATCATACTAATTAGACTCTTAGATCAAGGTCTACTTTTTAGTGTTGTTTATACACACAATCGCTCCACAGAATCCCTCTACAAGGTCTCTTGTTTTCTGCTTATATACAAGTTATTCAATAATTATTTCTAAATTTATCAGTTGGCCACCTAAACAATTTATCAATCAATCATAAATATTCGTTATAATATAAACAAACGATAATCATATGAAGAACTTCAAAGTATATTAATATAATAACTCAAATATTGTTTACAACTTAGAATTCATCCTCAATAAATAGGTGTTTAGCTACTCATGGATGTAGAAGCATCCATGATATATACATATAAGAAAAGTTGAGAGATATCGTTACGATTGATGAACCGCTATGAAACCCTAGCTTTCGCTCCGTGTGTAGTTTTTCCTCTCCAAGACTTACAATTCCGTGACCTATTGATATCTTTCTCTTCATGGCCTAATACCTATTTATATAGGTTTACATTGCTTGGCCTTCAAGTATCTAAGTCAGTTTAAGAACCCAACCCTAAACTACGAAAAAAAGACCCAAAAGATAGTTCGTGAATTTTAGCCTTCATAGTTTGCAAACCAGTTTGCAAATCATATTTTTAGAAAAGTGTCCAGGAACTTTTTAGTTTGGAAACCGGTTTGAAAACTCTTTAATCCACGAAATCATGGTTCGCAAACCGGTATGCAAACCCTATTATCTTCGGTATTCGATAAACTTGTTTTGCCCATAACCTCTTCGTCCGAACTCGGAATAACCTCATTATTTTTGTATTCTTTTTGTAATTGAATTATATTCATGACGGTGATAAGAAATCCTGGATTTTAATGAGTTAATCTTGGTACTTTTCCCGTGACTTGATTTTGAGCACTTTTACTCTGTTTAGTTGCACTTCTTCCACTTCTCTTCGACTTGAGTACTTGGATACTTGGAATACTAATCTTATTAGCTCTTTTTAGCACTTTGTAGATCCTTTTTGGATGATTCACCTAGTATAGAAAAATAAGAGAAAACAAGAGTAATAATACGAAAATATGCAAGAATAATAGCTAAAACAAGTATGGAATGGACACTAAAAGTCATGTGAATTTTGCACTTATCAAATTACCCCACACTTAGATTTTGATAGTCCTCGAGCAAACTAAATAAAACTATGCAACAACTCCATGATCGATGTCATATGCGTCAAAAATAATTACACTTTCTTACTACTCAAAATATAAACATAGCAAGGGCAAGAAAGGATCGTTCCCACAGAGAGGTTTAAGGTTGTCAATATATTTTCGGTTTCCTATAAATAACAAGGGGGATTTTCTGATTTTTAATAGACTAGACAAATATAAAAGCAAAGAAACAAATAAAACAAATCAAGATGTGAAAGTATTGGTCAAGGATTCATTTTTCATTCACTAACATGGTTTTGTCATAATAACTCGAATTGATATTTAATCTCTCATTATCAATGGCCCTAGAATACCTTGATCGCAAGAATATCCCGCTAATTTCCTTTTTTCATCAACAAATACATTAAAAGATGCGAATATGAATTCTATCTAAGAGAACAACCTAAGGTGTAAAAGCACTAATCAAGTTTAATTCCCTAGATGCATTAAGTTCTATGAAATCAGGCCAATCAAAGCAATCGAATGTGTAAAAGCACTAATCCGATTTAATAATGGTCACGGTTCACATATGGTTACTAAGATATATCACTACAAGCAATAACCATACTTGTGCTACTTGTATTCAAGATGCATCACTTTTACGTATGAAACACCCTAAACTAGCATTAGATGTGAATACGAGTTCAATCAATTGGCCACTCAACTAAACAAATATTCAAATCATACATGGCGATATATATAGTGAATCAAAATCGATAATTATGAGACAAAACTAATTTATTAGTAAAAGAAACATGCTTTGTGAAATCAAATTAATCCATCACCAATAATAAAATTAACTACTCATGTTAATGGGGCTCATAACAAGAATAAAAAGAAGTTTCATGTTTCTAAACCCTAGAAGAAAAGTAGAAGTAAAAGATAAGATCCCCCGGAAAAGGTGAGAAGTCTTCCTTTTATATACTTTCACTTCCCAAATTACGTCGTAGCCTCTCTGCCCAGAAATCAGTCGCTCAAACAGCTCATGAGAGAAGCCCATCCAAAACAGGTCCAAGTCCTTCTGAGTCAGGTACCGAGTTAGGTGAGTTGGATCGAGAATCACTGATTCGACTCGTTGGAGAGAAATCCAGCAAAGTCTCGCCTGCTTCTAGCTGTTTTCCTGGCCAAATTCCGGCTCTTCCCTACACATTCATCTAATATCACTAGTGGAAAATGGGTGTTTCGCGACTGTCAGGACAGGTCATAGATACAGATAAAATTACCCGTTCTAACAGTAGCAGATAGGGTCGTTGATAAAGCGTGTTATAATTGTGTTACCTAGTAGTGGGGGTCACGGAATAACTTTATTATGCTACGGACTATAACTGTAAGAGATAACTACCGTTTGGATCGGTAGTAGATTTAAAATTTAATATAAAAAAAATATACCAATACAGAATTGGTTGAACGCCTGAAATAATCTGACTGAGCTCTGACTGAAACTGAATTCACATTATAATATAAATTGCACTTATAATTAAAATCATCTTTCCATTAATCACTCAATGTACTCATGAAACAAAAAAAAATCATAGTTGAATTCAGTTGGACACTTGCGTTCAAAAATCATACACCAAAATATTCAAATCCTGAATTCATACTAATACAAGTCCTAATAAGTTCAAGGTTACTTCAAGAGGTGCTACAAGTCCTAATAACTTCAAAATTTCCAAAAAAAGTGCAAACCAGCAAAACGAATTCAGACTGGTACCACCACTCCATCATCTGTAAGTGATTTTGTTTAGCATAGGCGTTATGTTAAAACATTAATCTCCCATTCTGTTCAACACATAATGAAGTGCCTAAGCACACAAAAATCTTGTATGCAAATTTGAGGTTATGATGTCACAATAAATATTATTTAGTCCACATGGTCTTAGACTCTTAGTTTATCAAGGCTACACTTTCAGTAATATGTATGGAACGCTGACCTTGAAAAAGAACACCGCTGCAATAAGACCATTTTGTGCATAGTCCAGTGACGTGTACATACATCTTAGTACTACTCTTTGCACTGCCTGCATGTGTATTTAAACAGCCAATTTTACATGTATAGATGAGAAAGAACTACGTGTTACATATCAGTTGGGGAAAAACAGATAAGTTGATGATCTACCTTAAGCCAGGGAGGACCACGAAGCCTTCCGCGTTCATTACTTCTTATCTTTGATATTCTAGTTGAAGTGTCCATCTACCTTGACATCAAATGCATAAAACACCTAGTAAGTAATTTTGAAATCCTTAGAATTTAAGAAAAATGATACAGAAAATCATTGAGGGACAAAAAAATAAATGAATAAAACAAAAGTATCTAACGAAGCTGGGAGATAACCAGGTCATGTTGAAACACGGTTTGAAATGTGTAGAATGTCGTAATATAATATTACGGAGATAAAATCCATTCATAAAACATTTGATTACTTTAGCAAATTGCCTGTATTTAACACATTAATCTGAACTTTTAGTTGTGATTTTGCAAACGAAAGGGTTAGATGATATTGTACCAGCTCCTGTCCTGTTACACGACAGACATGAACTCCAAGCACATGCAATCCAGGAGAATAGAAACCAGTAGCATCCAACAGATACAAAAGTTGATAAGCAAATGACAAACCTACACCAGTCAATCACATAGTTTTATAACAAAGAACAAGAGAAAATATAATATGTATGACACTGAAGAAGTGATCAATCCATCCAACATCTTATATTTAGTGAAATAATCAAATAAGGCTTTAATCAAAGTTAAAACTGCCAATCAGATTCCTGAAAAAATATCACACTTTGGATTCAGATTGAACCGTCAGGATAGAAGTTAAAAATCCGCCAGGGTTTCACTCAGCTACATCTGACAAGAAAAAATAGATTAATCAAACCTAATCTTAGTCAAGGTACAGCGGTGAAGGGGTGGCATGATGAGCAGCCGGAAAATATCATAAATCACAATGCTTGCAACTATCTCGAAGTCCAACGTAAAAAGCTAGAGATAGACAAGGGAGAACAAAAAATGCACTAGGTCGAAGGGTTGTGGCATTTAAATTAGTCACTCCATTGTTTATAATTTAGATAATTTTAAGGAAACCTAAGCCAGATGAATTGTAAAATATTACTCGGTAGGAACTGAAATGAATGGGAATCACACGAACATGCACTCATTACCTTTCTCTTGACGATTTCAAGTACCCTGGTACTCATTCTTAAGGCTCCTCCAATATAGTATGAAGCCATCTATCACATAAAAATATAAACAAAAATAATAAGGAAATCAAATAGTCGCTTGCGAAATCAAAAGAAAATCATGACAACATCCCAGCTCCCAGAAATTTCAGCACGGAGGTGTCATGTTGGCATCGAGGTAATTTCTAAAGTATAAAAGCAAATAAGGGGTGTAATACCATTCTAGAAAGCTCTGACAACCCTCTACAACTTCTTAGGAGACACCCTGAGCTAGTTCAGACTCTAAATACTTTAAAATCACATGACAAAACAGTACCATCTGCTGTCCTTCAGAAATTTTAGTTGCGATTGACCGTCCGTTCGATGTTGTAACTTCCAAACGACAAGTCCAACTATCAGGTCCTTTTGCAGGGGTACATAGAACACTAAGATAAACACTTCTCGTGAAGAAATCATTGTCTAAAACATCACCAATTTACACAGAGTTAGGCCTAAAAATGGCTGTGTGTGCAGTTTTCCTAAAACGAAGCCACAATATGGGTACATGAAATTGATGTCCGATCAATTTCAAACTAAAATATAATCACAACTAGATAATAGCTTAACGATACACATCAATCCATATCACTCATACCACTACTGAAATGCATGAAGAAGTCAACAAGAATTCTTACCCCTTTTCCTCTCCTTTCAGTCTTTTTATCAAGCACCCTTGACGCAAAATCTACACCGGAATTCCAGAACACTAATCTCCTGATTCCAACCCAACCTTCAACTCAGATTCTAAAAAAAATCAACAAAAATACATTATTACATCAATCTAATCTAAAATACAATAACACAACCTTCAACTCAGATTTCTATATCATCATCGGAATCAATAATAACATCATCTTGAATCAAACATAATTGAGAAACCAAAAATCACCCAAAATCAATAGCATACCGAATTGGATAAAAGTTAAACTCGATGAAGATCTTCCCGCAACGCAAGGTCTTTGAAAATCAAATTAATAAATCAAACATTAAACAAATAATGGTTAAAAACTATGAAGAAAATCTCCCAAACATAAATAAATTACAGGGGAAATAATTGTTGAATTGTAAACCCTAACTGTACCTGGTGAAAATCTTCCTGCAACTCAAACTTTTAAAAATATTTACGCAACTCAAAAAAAAACAAATAATTGTTAAAACCCATCAACAAAATCAACCTAAAAACAAATAAAGTTACAAGATTTTTTAATTTTTTTGAAAACCCTAACTGTTCCTGATGAAAATCTTCCTACAACTCAAGTCGTTGAAAATCTTCCTGCAACTCAACAATAAACAACTTAGGGTTTAAAACCCATGAAGAAAATCAACCAAAAATAAATAAATGAAGTTACTAAAAGAAAAAAACTGAAATCATAGACCTTAACCGTACCTGAGAAGTTTTTAAATCAAACCCTAATGAAATTTTGAGAGATTGGGAAGGTTTGTGGTAGTAAGGTTGAGATGAATTTGGGTTTTAATTAACTTCTGATTCATAGGAAGGGCAGTTGAAAGATGGAGTTTTTCTTTTTCTCTGAAGAGAGAGACGAAGCATTGTGAAGATGAAGAGAGAGTAATAAGAGATATATATATAACTTCGATAATAACGAAGTACTCAGTTTTACATCTAGCCATTCATCTAGGATAAGATGGTATTGATCGTGATAAATGGAGTGATAATAGGGTATTTGTCGGTCATAGTGAGAGTAATACACTGTGGGGTAAGATTCTCAAAAAACTTTTTTATTTTACTACGGATATTATGCGCATCCGAATTTTTCCCTTTATTTTTTAAATCAACTACGGATTAGATTAGTCAAAGGGTCAAATACAGTCAATGTGGGTCGTTTCTGTGGGTAATAAAATGCCCATTTTGCACTAGTGTATATACTCAGGCATTTCATTCATGGCAAACACATCATCAATTATTTCTTGTTTGCAATCACCATGCAGCTCCAACTGCTTAACACAACACCACTGACCAACCTGTACCCATTGAACCACTTATCCAGATACCAGCAACACCAATTCCTCCATCCTCTCCATTTTGCACGGCAACAACATATTCTCTTCACGTCTCATATGTAATATGAATACGAACAATACCCAACTCTCCGATTCTCTCTTCTGCTCCATTTCTCAACCGGCAACAGCAAACACCCATATTCCTCGTACTTTGCAGCTTTAGAACTCCACCCGCTCTCAACTTGTATCACCAGGTCCATCTCCAACTACAGATGCAATGTCATTCCATCTTATCTGAAGTATGGAACTGCACCATCATCTCACTCCTCTCCTTACTTATCCAAACACAGTCACAACAAAACAAACCCATGCTCTAATACTAGCAATTCACCACCTGCACAATGCTAGCACATTCCTTGTAGCTCACACTGCCATTGCTACGTCATCTCCTGCTTGTCTGCAATCTCAGCATTACCAACATCTGCTCCAGCTTAAACTTTTGCCTGACTACTCCTACTTCCAATCTACAGCCTCAACTCCAGATGCTGCAAGAACAACAAAACTCAAGTTGAAACTTATCTCCTCATCCTTGACTTGGCCATCAAAGTATCAACACTATCTGAAAACGCATATGCTAACACCATGGCTTGACTCTTGCTACAACATATTCTTCCATTGTATCTCAAAGACCTGTCCTAACCTCCAAGACCTTCAATACCAGCAGCACCACCATCTCAGCTCAATTCATACCAAGCCACTCCTCGTATGACTATTGTCTGCAACTGCTCTGAATCATTAACCATTCAAATTACCACTTCCATTGCAGACTCAAACACCAGTTTTATATCCTTGTTTCCTTAGAAACTAGCACAACCAGTTAATAGCTCCACCACTTTCTTCATAACAACTCATTGCAGCAGCAACAACACTCATAATTTTAGCTGCACTTGGACTCATAACAGCTGCATCTTCCCGAGCACCAGTCTCCGCACACACAACCTTCAGTAACACAAGAACACAACTTCTATATTGCACAACTGCACCAGCCAGTTCTGTCCATCACCACCGTTTAACCATGAAGCAGTATCATTGAGCCACTGCCATCTTGTAACTCCAACATCTCATCAATTCAACCCCCAACTTTAATTCATCAACACTCTCATTTCAAAATCATCAGAACCCATTCAATCATCAAACCCACCTTCTTATTATTGAGATTGAGCTCAGATTCCATTGAATCTCACAATTTCACCTAGATCACCACAGGAACCCTAATTTCTCCTCATGAACTCAATAGCTTCACTGGAATCGAACCCATCATCTCAAATATCTTCTCGGTTCATTTAACCTCAATCAGCTCTGAATTTTCTTTAGAACTGAACCCTCTCTTCATAAATAGAACCCTAACATTCTTCTCAGATTCCATTAACAGAACAGTTCTATTTTTTTCTTCCCTGAGTTTATGATCGCTACCAACTGAGAAATACACATCTTCTTCTCTGATTTTAGGAAAGAAAACCAACTTATCTGTGTGGTTCAATTAATCACCAGCAGAGCCAAAGTTTCTCTCAATTTCAGGTGAGATGTATTAATGAAGGATGAAAGAAAATCTCGAGTTGTCTAAGAAACAACTCAAGAATATGTGGTCTGTCCGTACGGATTGGATAGTGGCACAGTATAATGGATAAGGGCTGCCCAGCTAAAATGTGGCTTGTCAGTTTCAGAGAACTGACTGCCTAATTTGTTTCTTGACATTTCATTCTTAACCTCCTTGTGCAACTCAGCCCGTTCCAAATATAACTCCCATGTGAATTGGCCTCTTTGCCTTTTACGCTCCGAATAGATGTTTTCTTCTTCTTTTGCTCCCAAGGACTCCATTGCACTTAATAACTCAAAACTAAACATAAGAGATGCAATTCCCAAGGATAATAGCAAAGAAAGCATAAATACTAAATATAAAATTAGGTGTTTTACAACACCTATCACTCCACTTCGTTGAGAATACGGTTACACTTAGCGAATGAAACATGCTTTAAACCCCTAAGTGTCTCTAGTAGACGATTTATAGTCTCGTGAGGGTTTACAAGAGGTATACCCACAAAACCTACTCCAATTTGTCTCCTTGGAAGAACTACTAAGGACAGACACAAAGCATAAAGCTAATTAAATAATCAGCTTGCATAAGTTTTTTAGCTGCAAACATCCCACATACATTATAATTGAAAAGGCGAGGGTCTAACAACCTCACCCAATATTTCACTTAGCAATCTGTATGGACTAACTCCAATATACTTTTAAGAGAATCAACTAGACAGTCAGACTCAATCTTAATAAAAAGTATATCAAAGAGTTATATCTCAATTTCTCGATTCAATCCCAACTCAAACAAATAGAAATCTGCGAGTCTGATTGAATATAAAAGAAATAAACTTGAATGGTACCAAAGACCAATGTTGAAGGATCAATCAATTTCAATCAATAACCAAAGGTTATATTTACCAATTGATCGATGCAAACGCACAACCTGTGATATTTCTATTATATAACAAAATATAATGCGGAAAATAAATAACACAGACACCAGAAGTTTTGTTAATGAGGAAACCACAAATGCAGAAAAACCTCGGGACCTAGTCCAGATTGAACACTACACTATTTTAAGCCGTTACAGATACTAGCCTACTACAAACTAACTTCGGTATGGACTGTAATAGATAAATCTGTCTCCCACGGAAATACCTACGAGTATTGTTCCGTCTTTTGATAAATCGAGGTGAACATAAACTAATCGATAACCCGAACTTATATTCCCGAAGAACAACCGAGAATTATCAATCACCTCACAGTAATCTTAATCGACTAGCGAAACAAGATATTGCGGAATCACAAACGTGAGACGAAGATGTTAGTGACTACTTTTCTATCTTGCCTATCGGAGAAATTAATCTCAAGCCAATCTTACGATTGCATTCAATCACGATAGAAACAACAAGATCATAGCACGCAATTACAGAGAAAATAGTTGGGTATGGCTTCACAATCCCAATGAAGTGTTAAAGTCGTTAACTTACAAGGTCTCGGTAGAAACCTAAGGTTAAAGGAGAATCGACTCTAGCTTATACAACTAGTATCACACACGAGGTATGGGGATTAGGTTTCCCAGTTGCTAGAGTTCTCGTTTATATAGTCTCCAAATCATGGTTTGCAATCTAAGTCACCTTGGTAACAAAGTATTCAATATTCACCGTTAGATAAAAACCTAATTAGATTCAAGCTAATATCTTTCAACGTTAGATAGAAGTTAGCTTGTTATACACAGATGAAATATACGTCATTTGGGTTTGAGTAACCATACCTAAACATGTACACTTAGTTGGTTCAATAGTAGTTAACCAATGGTTAGCCATATGAACACTTTCATATCAATCTTATTCATCTTCACCATAACTAGTCCAAATGACTCAAATGAACTAGTTCGAGAGTTGTTCAATTGATTATGTCTTATAGAAGTATGCAAGACACGATCGAAGCAAAATTAGTTTTGATTCACTCGAATCGATTCATGAACATAATATCCATGGTTTGCAAATTACATTCCTTAATATATAAATGTTTTAGTTCATGAACAAACCAATTTTAGAAAGTAACACACTTAAGTATGCGTACGGGTATGCGTACTTAAGTAACCAGATTTGAGTTTATTTTAGTTTCCAAACTCATCAGAAATTCACGGACGTGAAATTTTTGCCAGTATGCATACGGGTACGCATACTTAGGTAGCCGGATTGAGTTGGTTTTGATTTCCAAACACAACAAAAAATCACGGACTTGAACTTCCGCCAGTATGCGTACGTGAATCATTTAATACACACACAAGTATGCATACATTTGGTTCTCGGTTTTGGACTTATACACTAATGCGCGAACACATTATATGCTTATATCCAAAGATGGATACATGTTTTAAACAATTTATTTCAATCATCGAAACATTCTTAGAGGATGTTAAATAGAGGTTATTCACACACTATTTTTCATCAAAGTAATTTTCAAGATATTGAAATAATCAACATGACTTTCGTGACTTGTAAAGATGAACTTGGTCAAAGCGAAAGCTTTCCAACACATATTTCAATAAATAGATAAGCGAGATAAACTCGACTTGAAATAGCAAATGTGTATAATCAAAATCTATATAAAAATACGACTTTTGTCTCAATATAAAGATAGAGTAGATTGACTTTTGAGTGATAGATAAGTTCAAGTCTCCACATACCTTTTTGTCGATGAAGATCCACCAGTTCCTTGAGTAGTTCTTCGTCTTCACATGATGAACGTCGTAGAGTCTAAAGCTCAACTACACTTTATATCCTAGTCCGATACTTAGCTATAAGTAGACTAGAAATCAAGACTTATAGTTTTGGAAACTAAACTTGACAACAAGCTTGAGATAGCAACGCTTGCGAGTTCGACCGAGCAATGCTCTAACAATCTCCCCCTTTGTCAATTTTAGTGACAAAACCATCAATACATATGGAATACAAAATAAATAAAATTTGCAGCTTCTCTTCCACATGCATGATCTCCTTGGTTCTTCAACATTACTCGAAATCTTCATCACTTCCAAGTACTCCATTGATTCCAAAGATATTCAATGAATCATCATAGTTGTTGAAGATCCGTAGCCATAACAATGAGAAAACAAAAGCTCTCAATCATTTTTACATAATGTCATAGTATTATTACATAGCATTAAAGTTCAATTGGTTCACAACTTTGACAACAATACTATGGTGATATGTATCACTCCCCCTTAGTCAATACTTCATCTCACATGAAAACCACCCCCCTTACATAATGATCTGAAAACCATATGTATTTGTAGTGTGAACTACATATTAATTCTCCCCCTTTTTGTCAATAAAATTGGCAAAGGTACGAAAACTAGTGGGATCCTAATGAAATTTCCATAGAGACACTTCATGAGAAAAATAAAGCATTGTCAGAGCACTACTCGGTTGAACTCGCATGCGTTGCTATATCAAGCATGTTTGTCAATGTTAGTGATCAAAACTATAAGTCTTGATTTCTAGTCTAATATAGCTAAGTCTCGGACTAGGATAGAAAGTGTAGTTGAGCTCAAGAACTCCATGGCGATTATTATACAAGATGAAGAGCTACTCAAGCAACTGGTGGAACTTCATCGACTAAAAGGTATGTGGAGACTTGAAATTATCTATCACTCAAAATTCTATCTACTTTATCTCCTATCTTGAGACAAAAGTCATTTTTCTATATAGACTTTGATCATACACATTTGTTATTTCGAGCCGAGTTTATCTCGCCTATCTATTTCTCGAAATATGTGTTGGTAAGCTTTTGCTTTGACCAAGTTCATCTTTACCTAGTGACGAAAGTCATGTTATGTTTGAATCACTTGAAAATGGCTTTGACAAAAAATGGGTTGTGAATAACAACTATATAATGTCCTTTAAGAATGTTACAATGATTGAAATGAGAGTTTAGATTATATAACCATTGTTGGATATAAGCATTGTGTGGAAACACATACATGTATAAGTCATTATTTCTTGAACCAAAGTATGCGTACTTTGTTGATCAGGAAAACCGGAACAAGAGTCCGTGAACCCAGTTCGCGTACTGTCGGAGGTTCTCTTCCTGAGAATTTCTGCTGGAGTTTGTAAACTTGTTACAAACTTATTCCGGGTACTTTAGTCTGCGTACCAAGTCCGCGTACTTAGGTTGGTTATATATAAAAACCATTATTCTTGAACTTATACTTATATATTAACTAAGGAATGCAAGTTTGCAAACTGTGGCTATAAAGTTCATGAGTCGATTCGAGTGAATAAAATCGTTTTTGCTTCGATTGTGTCTTGTATACTTCTATAAGATCTAAGCAATTGAACAACTCTATAACTAGTTCATTTGAGTCATTTGAACTAGTTATGGTGAAGAAGAATATGGTTAATATGAAAGTGCGCATATGGATAACCATTTGGTTAACTATTGTTGAACCAACAAATGTACATGTTTGGGTACGGTTACACAAACCTAAAACATGAATTTCATTTTTGTGTAACATGATAACTTTTCGATCTAACGGTTGAAATATATTAGATTGAATCTAATCAGGTTTTCATCTAACTGTGAATATTGAATGCTTTGTTACTAAGCTAACATTGATTACAAACCCTGATTTAAATGACTATATAAGGGAGAACTCTAGCAACTGGGAAACCTAATCCCACACCTCATGTGTGATACTAGTTGTATTATCTAGAGTCGATTCTCCTTTAGACTTAAGTTTCTACCGAGACCCTGTAGGTTAACGACTTGAAGACTTCATTGGGATTGTGAAGCCAGACCGTAATACTTTCTTGTAGTTGTGTGATCTGATCTTTATGATTCTATCGTGTTGAGTACAATCATAATGATTGGCTTGAAATTGATATCTCTGACAGGCAAGATATAAAAGTAATCACTAATATCTTCGTCTCATCATTTGTGATTCCACAATATCTTCTTTCATCGCGTCGATTAAGATTATTGTGAGATGATTGATAATACTGAGTTGTTCTTCGAAATATAAGTCTGGTTTATCAATTGGTTCATGTTCACCTTGATTTATCAAAAGACAGAAAAAAAAAATCGTAGGTATTTCTGTGTGTAGATGGTGGATTTTTGACAAGGGTTAAAATCGTAAACCCATAATTGTATATACTCCTGATTCAGCAATCAGATGAGTATTGAGGCTCATGTCTCTTATCGAAAGCATGAAAGCTCATGCCACGAGAATCTCTGACTGAGAATACTGTCTCTCAGAGTATATGTAGATATGTAGTCTCTTAGTGGAGGCAACGACATATCTCATAAATACTTAGCAATTTCAGTAATTAATTATATATAGGATCGAAGGATTGGACGGCTCCTAGACAACTTGACTACTAGTATAGAGTAATAACGTCTTCAGGATGTAACAATGTTTTCCCTGACTATATAAAAGAAATATGATGCTTCAACAAGCTCATATCACTCAATTCATGAATAATTAATGCTCCTAGATGATCGTACTAGTATAGAGCCATCAATTAATTATTCTTAAATCATTAGATTCATTAACGGAATCCCTGGAAAATATTCAATGTTTTTCATAATATTTTGTTACTTCAATTTTTGGTTTTTCCCAGCAGAATTCCATGGGTTGGTAATAAATATTCGATACACGGGCATCTGAGCTACCTTCGAGTAAGCCCCAACCAAAATGGTGCAAGTGTACTTAGCAATAATGCACTAACGATAGTTTCTCAGCGGAGGAAACGGCATATCTCATGAATACTGAGCATTTTCAGTAATTACTTCTATATATGATCGAAGGATTGGACGGATCCTAGAAAGCTTGCTTGCTAATATAGAGCAATAACGTCTTCAGGATGTAAAAATGTTTTCCCTGACTATATAAAAGAAATATGACGCAACAAACTCATATCACTCAATTCCTGAATAATTAATGCTCCTAGACGATCGTACTAGTATAGAGCCATCAATTAATTATTCTTAAATCATTAGATTCATTAACTGAATCCCAGAAAAATATTCAATGTTTTTCATAATATTTCGTTACTTCAATTTATGGTTTTTCCCAACAGAATTCCATGGGTTAGTAATAAATATTTGATACACGGGCATCTGAGCTACCTTCGAGTAAGCCCCAACCAAAATGGTGCAAGTGTACTTAGCAATAATGCACTAATGATAGTTTCTCAGCGGAGGCAACGACATATCTCATGAATACTGAGCAATTTCAGTAATTACTTCTATATAGGATCGAAGGATTGGACGGCTCCTAGACAGCTTGCCTGCTAATATAGAGCAATAACATCTTCAGGATGTAAAAATGTTTTCCCTGACTATATAAAAGAAATATGACGCAACAAACTCATATCACTCAATTCCTGAATAATTAATGATCCTAGACGATCGTACTAGTATAGAGCCATCAATTAATTATTCTTAAATCATTAGATTCATTAACTGAATCCCAGAAAAATATTCAATGTTTTTCATAATATTTCGTTACTTCAATTTATGGTTTTTCCCAGCAGAATTCCATGGGTTAGTAATAAATATTCGATACACGGGCATCTGAGCTACCTTCGAGTAAGCCCCGACCAAAATGATGCAAGTGTACTTAGCAATAATGCACTAACGAGCATCTGAATGCACGAATGAGTATTTCAAAATACGATGAGATGTGAACCTATGCAAAATAGGAAAGAAAATAATAAATAATAAAATATTAACCAAGGCACTGAGGGACTGGGCCCACCGGACGGCTAGTCCCACATCCAATTCTATATTTTATCATATTTTTATTATTTTCCTTGATCTCATGAAAATCCTTTCATTTGAACAAATATCCTTTGTTTTAAGGAAACTCCTCAGTTTCATGGTGTTTCCTTCGCATCAAGGAAATAATATAAAATTGGGAAAGGTGTCACGGGACCGTGTCTACTAGACGGTCGGCTATGCCCTAGTTGTGGTCGGTCCCACACCTCATGATTCCTCATTATTTTATTATTATTTCCCTAATCTCATGAAAACTCCTTAATCTCATTATATTTCCTTCAAATCATGAAAACATAATATAAAATTAGGGAAACTTGTGGGACCGGTCCCTAGCCGGCCGGTCATGCCCTAGCTGGCCCCACACGTCTTTTTTTTTTTTTTTTATGTTTCCTTAATCCCATGAAATTCCATGATTTCATGATGTTTCCTTCAAATTATGAAAAGGAAAACTCACGGGACCGGGCCCTAGCCGTCCAACCATGCCCAAGTCGTCCTACACGCCCTTATTTTATTATTCTTAATATTTTTGTTTCCTTCATCTCATGGAAACTCCTTGATTTCAACAAAATTCCTTGATTTCAACAAAACTCCTTGGTTTCAACAAGCTCCTTGGTTTTATGATATTTCCCTAAATCATAAGAAATATTATAAAATTAAGAAAAATGTCGTGGGACCGGGCTCTTTGGACGGCCGGTCATGCCTTGTCCATAGCCGGTCCCACACTTCATAATTCCTTTATTTTTTTTTTATTTTTTTCCTTCATCTCATAAAGTTTTGACAGTTTCAGCAAAAATCCTTGATTTCTTCATATTTTCTCAAAATGTTGCTCAAACGCACACCAGAAAATATCAAAATTCTCAGGACTGAGATATGAACACTTTGGTGGCGTGAGCATGTTACCTTGACCGACCAAGGTTGGCTATTTGGCTTGCAAGGATCTATTCCCACGCATTTTCACAATTTGACCTAATTTGCGCAATTGCACGTATTAAGTCCAAAAACTCTTTCAAACAACTTGGAACTTCATAAAACGATCGTCATTCGGTCCCGTGACCAACCATGGTCGGTTTCATGATCCCTTGGTCGGTCCCTCATCTCTTCATAATTAATTAGGTTTTATCACCTAAGGTTCAGACGAGCATTATTTTAATAAATGATTAAACCAGTATTTAATCATCATTTCATCAACAAATCAACTGGTTTTCAAGATACCTTGGTATTTGCTCACGTGAGCATCTGGGCGCTACATGGTCAATCCATTATCCCGTGTATCCGGTCCCTCCTTCACTCTGTGATCTATTTTCAATAAATCATCAATTGATCAAATTAGGGTTATGAGTCCAAAGTTCATAATTTTAGATTCAAACGCTAATAATTTTACGTTGATCTCATGATCAACATTTTATTAATTATACTCGGTTCAGTTTCTAGTATTATGATTTAATATTTTATTTGGTCATGCTACCAATAATTCATCAAACGAGCAACATTTGCTCAGATGAGCAATATTTTCTCAAACCAAGGAATATCGGTTCTACTATCAATATTCAACAAATCATCAAATGAGAAATATTTGCTCACGTCAACTATGTTTATTCATACATTATACTTATGTCTCAATTTGTGAGTCTCAGAACATTTTCAAACCATGTTCGACTCAACAGTACAAGGACTCATCGTCCCATGAATTCATGAAGTCAGCAACTGACTAACTAAATACACGTCTGCCTTGCAGACTCCATAATCACACGAGACATCAATCGTGTTACATGGGGGAATATTATCTAGGGTTTTGGTCTGACGGTCTACGGCACATGTGTTCATACACACGATGAGAATGTGAGCAAGTCATTCAATCAGTTGGAGGACTTAACAAAGTAGTGGATGGAAAATCAACCAAGTCTCCGCTCGTTGAGCAACTAGTTTTAACAAGATTTCCACTTCTCCACTCTTTGATTCCATCAAATGTCACACTTCATGGGATCATGGTGTTTACAATTCTAGCAATATGAATAAGTCTCTAAATCATGATTGAAAAAAGGACAATCTCACGTCAAACAGACAACAAGAGATTAACAACTCAATGTCTGAGCAATTACTCTCAACAGATCAAATACAATCATTCAAAATTTATATTATTTTCAGAATACAGAACACACCTACAATCTTCAATCACCATTGATCTCACACATTTCTCAGCTTCCCTCCTACATATCGACCAATCCTCTCTTGTGACCGAATTTACTCTGGAACAACCATTGTCTTGGTTTAGGTCGGAGTACTACAGATTGATCTCTCGAATTCAAAGCACTCCCTTCTTACAGTGCATCTGTGTGAGGTTTAATAGTTCGCTCGGTTCAAGGAATTCCCTCCGCACGGTCATCTCCTCAATTCCGTAGAAAGCATCAACTCATTTTGCCCCATTTACACTGTGGAAGACAGATTTATCTATTACTGTAGACTTTTATGTGTGATACAGATTTGTTTATTAAAGTCTTCGACTTTTGGTCATATCAATTCTTAGTTGTGGGTGAGATCAGCTAAGGGAATCAAGTGCGTAATATCTTGCTGGGATCAGAGACGTAAGGAGGGAAACTGTACCTTGGATCAGTGTCAGATTGATTGGGGTTCAACTAAAGTCCAGAACAAAGTTAGTTTGTAGTACACTAGTGTCTGTAGTGGTTTAATATAGTGTATGTTCAATCTATACTAGGTCCCGGGGTTTTTCTGCATTTGCGGTTTCCTCGTTAACAAAACTTTTGGTGTCTGTGTTATTTCTTTTCCTCATTATATTTCCTGGCGTTTTTAGGGGCCAACAATAAAACAAAATAGGGTCACCCAAAAGTAATTATAGCCATCCCTTATCTCGCGTAATTCGTAATGGCCAAATTGCCCTTACATAATCGGGAGATAATATACTATTTCTATCCTCTGAATGCATTCAGACGATAAAATATAACCCAAACGTCTGATTGTGGTCGGTGCAGTATTAGAATGATTTTTGTTTCATTTGTTTCATTTTTTCTCATTTGGGAAAAACAGAGATTTTAACTTCCGAATGTAGTTAATTCGGAGGATAAGTAATTTGATTAAACTCCCGAATATACGATGGCCCAAAAATCAGAATTTGGGAAAAACAAAGATTTTTCTGGTTTAGAAATTGACATAATCGGAAGTAAATTTTAAAACCAAAACCTCCGAATGTACGATGGCTCAAAAATCAAAATTTGGGGAAAATGAAGATTTTTCTGGTTTTGAACGTGCAATAATCGGAAGATATTTCATAAACCTAGACATCCGAATGTATGTTGGCCAACCTTCTACAATGTCCCTTGGAACCACCTAGATCCATGGCGTGGTTGGTTTTGAACTTGTCATATTCGGAGGATAAGTCATTTGCATAAACCTCCGAATATACGATGGCCCAAAAATCAGAATTTGGGAAAAATGAAGATTTTTCTGGTTTTGAACGGGCAATAATCGGAAGATATTTTATAAACCTAGACCTCCGAATGTATGTTGGTCAACCTTATACAATGGCCCATGGAATCTCCTAGAGCCATGGCGTGGTTTGTTTTGAACTTGTCATATTCGGAGGATAAGTCATTTGCATAAACCTCCGAAAATACGATGGCCCAAAAAATCAGAATTTGGGAAAAATGAAGATTTTTCTGGTTTTGAACGTGCAATAATCGGAAGATATTTCATAAACTTAGACCTCCGAATGTATGTTGGATAACCTTCTATAATGTCCCTTAAAACTGCCTAGAGCCATGGCGTGGTTGGTTTTGAACTTGTCATATTCGGAGGATAAGTCATTTGCATAAACCTCCGAATATACAATGGCCCAAAAATCAGAATTTGGGAAAAATGAAGATTTTTCTGGTTTTGAACGTGCAATAATCGGAAGATATTTCATAAACCTAAACCTCCGAATGTATGTTGGCCAACCTTCTGATGAGTGCCAAATATTGCATATTCATACACCTTTTCATTGGCACTTAACTCATCTTTCGCGCTTCAAAGTCATATATTATCCCAAATTCTGCATTCTTACCATCTTCAAGAATAAATATTTGTATTAATTAATTTTGTGTTTTTAAGTACTAAATAAAGCTTGGAAAAATTGAGAAGACAAAAGAGAAGAAATTTGGAAGCGTTGCAACCCGCTCGCGCATCAGTGGCAACCTGTTTACAAATTCATGGGATTAAAAAACCCATGATCCAAAACCCAAGACCCAAATCCATTTCCACCTCACCCCCATTGGATTCTTTCCAAAACATCCACCTCACCCCCATTGGATTCTTTCCAAAACATCCACCTCACCCCCATTGTATTCCATTATATCCAACAATTAAGAAAACATGTTTTGTTTAATTGTTGAGTGGTTGCTACAGTGAAATTCGGATCCCAAGTGTAAGAAAATTTTTGTGTATAAATAGAGAGGGTTGTTGTGTTGAAAACTCATCCAAGAATAGCTTGTTCATGTTAGTTTATCAAATTTCAATTTTGTTGTAATGTTCTTCATGTTCTAATTTCATTTACTATGGTTTAGATGAAGCCCTAATCTCATTGGTATGTATTCATATCTTGTATCTTGTTCTTGAAAGTTTAGAATTGTTTAAAGATATAATTTAATCCAAGTTTTTCAACATCTTGCTCTCACAATGTATGCCATGTATCCATTGTAGTTAGAATATCTCTATGTTGATTATGCTACAACTCATGCTTAACCAAATATTGATCTTTAGATTAGTTGTGCTTAATTAGACAATTAATGCTTTGGAGAAATACTTTAGTTGTGATTAAATTATCCATTGGAGAAAAACCTTAGTTATACGGTAGACTTGAATCTACTATAAGGACAAGAATAATATTACAAGTTGAATGCATATCATAGGTTATTGGTGGATTTGAATACCCTAGTATCCATATTATCATTGTTTACATATCTTGTTATTTGCATCTTTTACTTTTATTATTTCAGTCACTTGAAAATCATATCGTCGTATATCGACAAAATCAAACCCCTTTTGGTTACTCTCTGAATCAGGATTTAGAATCAACTTCTACACTCTCCAAGTCTCTGTGGTTCGACCTGTGCTTGCCCTGTGTTGCTTGTCGACACTGTGCACTTGCAGTTTATACATAGAAGTATGTATCTTTCCGATCCTACCAAGTTTTTGGCGCCGTTGCCGGGGACTCGGTAGTGGTGTAGTTCATTTCTCATCTCCTGTCACTATTCATTTTTCATCTCCTGGAATTGTTCACATATTACTGTTCACATATCACTGCAGCATAATCACTGTAGCATTGCAACTATTCACAGTCAATTTTACACTTATTTTTGTTATTTTTTTTATTTTTGCTTTTGCTTTAAAACTTCGAAACCCTAACTACCTCTTTTGAGCTCAACAGGTGCCGGAGTAGCTGTTGTAAAGGTGAAGGAAAGGAAGCGAAAGAAGTTTTTATTTTAAATTAAAAAAAAAAAAAAGAGTTTATTTTATTGTATTAGGATTCCTCTACTCTTGTAATTTTCTTTTTCTTTTGCACTTTATTTTGGACTTTGGACTTGGACATTCTATTTTTATTTTTTATTTTTAAACCCTACGGAAGGGTATTATTAAATATCAACTGTTTGCAGAGAAGGACGGTGATTACAATATCACCTCGGCCCCTCGGGTTCGTTCATGACATAGGAGTCGTGGCCTGAGTCGACAACAACGGTTCATCCCCCGTCTGGAATGGGAGGTAAGTTTGTCGAAACACTCGCGAATCCCTTGTTAGCGAGTTACTGTATTCCTTCGTTTGCATATATGTTGAGGAATTGAATATGGCTGCTTTATTTTCCTAGTAAAGGGCAAGGACTGGCCATACAAGATAAGGGTTCGGATTTCATCACCGTTCTCTTCTTGCCCGCCTTAGGAAAACGATACATACGCAAACCTAAGCTTTAAAATTTTGAATAGAACAAGACCTATAAGGTAACGAGCTTAGTAGGAAAGTCATTTGAAAAATATTGGTTACTCTTTAAGCATACTTCGAAGTTCATGACGGTTTCTGTAAATTGAATGCGTGACTGCGCCGCCTTGTAATGCGGTAAGGCCTTGGGTATCAAAGCTCTAGCAGCTTCCCTCGCCTCTATTCAATTTACTTAAACTCGGATTGATTCCAGAGGAGTTTGCTCAGATTGTAACGAATTCCATTTCGAAGGATTAGAAGCTGGTCTAGAAAACAATCTAAGTGGAACCATCATGCTTTTTTTTTGCTAGAAATCAGTAGGTTTTCTGTGGTAGAGTGAGCCTTGTTTGCGATTGCATAGAACTTCCCTTCCGTTTATGATTTTTCTTCTTTTATTTTGTTTTTCTAATGTATGCCCGAGGTAATTAGAGAACGGGCTTGAAAAAAAAAAAAACCAATAATGAAAAAAAATAATATATTGGTCTGTTTTCAGTGTGTACATCCCAATCTCTGCAACAAGCCTAGTGCTAGTTAGAGATCATGTCAGGATTCTGGTCTGCAAGTGGGGATGGAAACAAATCCATCAGAGAGCTTGCTTACGGGCATGCTTCACATTATGAAACTCCAACAGACCATGATGTCACTAGTTATAGGGATTATTATGGACATTTTAACAGTCCTGAGCATCAATACATGAACCCTAGTAACTACTCACACATGTATCATCCACCACAGGGTGAAAATGAACATCTTTACAGTGCCCAACTCTCACAATCATCACTTTTGGACCAGTTAGAAGCTAGAACTGCAGCTTTAGAAATGCAAATGCATGAATCTGTCGCATATAATTCTTCTAGGCAATCTGAAATCTATGCTTGTACCTTATGTGGAGGCTTAGGACATCCTGCTGAGAATTGCTATATTTTGCATGATTTTAGGCAATCTAGAGAATATCATGAAAATCCAAAATATGAAATGCCAACAGATTACAAAGATGATAGTCATTGGGACCATAATCAACCTTTCGGAGGTTGCGATCAGTATTTTATAGACCCTAATGACCCTGCACACATGTATCATCCACCACAGTGGGAAGTTGAACAATTTTGTACTTCTCAATCTGTGGAGGAAAATCTCAGACTCATCAAACAAAATAATGCTAGGAGTGTATTGCATGATAAACCATATAACATTAATTATGAATTTCCTACTGTTGAAGACTCTCATTCCATTGAACAACTTAATGCATTATTAAAAATGAATTTGATTCATTTACAAAATGTAGAAAAGGAGGAATTTTAGGATGAAATATTTGTTTGTCCTAATGAAATAAAATGTGAAAATAGTATGCCTAGTCTTACTTGTGTAGCTGATATTGCATATGAACCTGTTTTAAATGAAGGGACTAGAAATACTACGATTTTAAATAAGGAAATGCATTTCTGTGATGATGATGATGTTATGTTAGAAGAATATGTTTTTACTGAAAATATTGTCGAACCTTTGAGTTCAGAGACATTAGGCTTCTCTTCCTCGACCTTAATGAATGATGTTTCTTCTAGTGTTACATATACATGTGATGTTGATACTGATCTTGAGCCTGTGCAATTGTCCCGTGAACAAGAGCATGACACATTTCTTGTGTATGACTTAGAAAATGTTGAATCTCCTGTCGACACCAATGATACTATACATGAAAATAACTTTGATGTGTCTGATTCTCTGTCTAAGTCACAGTGTGAAGTTTCTTGTGATATTCATATGCATGAAACTGAAGTTCTAGGGGATGATTGTGAACTGGGGCTTATTGATTTGTTTTATGAGCATGAGCATGATATTGTACTTGTGTCTGACATAGGTAGTGTTGAATCTCCTGTCAACACTAATGATCTTATGCATGAAAACATAATTGACGTGTCTGATTCTCTGCCTGGGTCACATTGTGATGTCTCTTTGGATTTGTCTATGCATGAGAATAAAACTTTGGATAAGCATGATACTTATTTGGGTCTTGATGGATTGTTCTATGAATGTGAGCATGCTGCGACACTAGCAAATGATTTAGGAGTTATAGATGCGCCTAATAATGATGTGCCTACCTCCCTGCCCATGTCACAAACTGGTAATCTTGCACCCAACCTAGATTTGGTTTGTAAAGTTATTGTTAAACCTACTTTTCTAAGAGTACCTAATCTAGGATTGGAACTGTGTGCCTCTCAAGTCCTCTTGGACTATTTTGCAGTTAAATATAATACCTTTGATGAGCCACAATTAGAGTTCACTCATGTCTCTCCATCCATCCCTGACAAAATCCACTTTGAACTAGATCTTGTGCATGTTGCACCCCTGAAATTGTTAGATTTTGTACCTAAAAGTATATCTATTGAAAAATCTAGGTTTGGGGGTAACTCATTCACATATGCAGTCTCACTTGCATTGCTGTCCTGTTATAATTGTGTAAGGATGTTGATGTTTCCGCACTACGTCTTTTGGGTTGATCCTCAACTTTTTAGATTATTGGTACATGGTGAGTCATCATTGTATAATCTAGTAAGTAAAATTTTGAATCTTGTTGATATATTTATGTGCTAACCAAACTTTTTGTCTTGCGCTCATATTTTTTGCTTTCAAAGCATTCATTCAATTATGGTTAGCACCACCCTTTTTTGGCATCTGGTAATCTCTTTCCTTTGAATCTGTTTTGTTCTCATGTTTTGTTGTTTCTGTTATCTTTTGAAACATTGAGGACAATGTTAGATTTAGGTTTGGGGGAGTATTTGCATATCGTCTTCTATGACCAGCTGTGGAGCGGCTCTTTTGTAGAGTGTTTTCTATGACCAGCTGTGTAGCGGGTCTTTTGTAGGATCCTTTGTAGTCTTTTGCATTTTTTATGACCAGCTGTGTAGCGGGTCTTTTGTAGGATCCTTTGCAGTCTTTTGCATTTTTTATGACCAGCTGTGTAGCGGGTCTTTTGTAGTCTTTTGCATTTTTTTTTTTGTCTTCTATGACCAGCTGTGGAGCGGGTCTTTTGTAGTGTGTTATCTGATGACCAGCTGTGTAGCGGGTCACTAAAAAAAATGATGATCAGCTGTGTAGCGGGTCTTAAAAAAAAAATTGGTTACAAATTTTCATAGTTCTACGAAATTCCGAAGTTCATCATCTACAGTTGAAGACCGAAGACGAAGACATTTCTATGGATGCTCTGAAATTGGAGAAGGTTTTGTGGGAACATCTTTGGTAGGCCCTCACGAGACTACAACTCGTCCACTAGGGACACCTAGGGGTTTAAAGGCTTAGTGCATACGCTAAATGCATTCGAGAGACCAGCGACAGTGGTATAGTTAGGATTTCTAGATTTCTGTTTCACTTGAGGACAAGTAAAATTCAGGTTTCCTTCTACAATGGCCCTTGGAACCGCCTAGAGCCATGGAGTGGTTGGTTTTGAACTTGTCATATTCGGAGGATAATTCATTTGCATAAACCTCCGAATATAAGATGGCCCAAAAATCAGATTTGGGAAAAATGCAGATTTTTCTGGTTTTGAACGTGCAATAATCGGAAGATATTTCATAAACATAGACCTCCGAATGTATGTTGGCCAACCTTCTACAATAGCCCTTGGAACCGCCTATATCCATGGCATGGTTGGTTTTGAACTTGTCTTATTCGGAGGATAAGTCATTTGCATAAACCTCCGAATATACGATGGCCCAAAAATCAGAATTTGGGAAAAATGAAGCTTTTTCTGGTTTTGAACGTGCAATAATCGGAAGGTTGTAATTTTTCATAAACTTCCGAATGTATGTTGGCTAACCTCAACAACTACTTTCTCTTAAACATCAGTTCCGATTAAAAATAATATAGCTTCAAAAATCTGTTATAATAGTTTCTAAATCATCAACAAAACATACAAATATCTCTATTATATCAATGGAAATTATTACTAATGGTATCACAGAAATATTGAAGAAATTGGTTCATGTTGTTTCTCGAGAGATTGGTCTGGCTTGGGGTGTAAAATATGAACTCAAAAAACTTCAAGGCGCTTTACAGATGATTCTTGTTGTCACAAAAGGCGCTGAAGCAAAGCAAGTGACTAAAAAATCTTTAGGTGTTTTGCCTGTTAAGAAGGCTTAAAGATGTTGCTTACGATGTAGATGATGTAATGGATGAGTATTCCTACGAAACCCTGCGCCGATCCTAAAGGGAGGACAACTTGAAGTATAAGGCTCGTGATTTTTTTTCATATGCCAACCCACTTGCATTTTCTTTCAAGATGTCAAGGAAAATCAAGCAAATCAACCAGAGATTAGATGCAATTACCAAAGACATGATGATATTTCAGTTGCAGCCTACACCTGTCAAAAACAACAAAGATGATGGTGAAAATAGTGAGCTACGGAGCCGTCAAACGGAGTCCTCTTCAAATGAATCAGAAATCATGGGACGGGAGGATGATAAGAAAAAAATAATAGATATGTTAACATCACCTGATAGCAATCATGAAAATGTCTCTGTCGTTTCCATATTCGGTAGTAATTTATCAACACTAAATTCCGATTATATATAATCGGAAGTAAAACTAAGTAATATGCTCCCGAATAAACAACATTCGGAAGTCAAAAATGTGTATTTCCTACCGAATATGCATCATTTGGAGTTCAGTAAACTATAGTTTTTTGTCCTATATATTCGTTAGTAAATTCCAAGACTAAGTTCCGATTCTAAACAATCGGAAGAACAACATTTCCGAATAAACTACATTCGGAAGTTAAAATCTCTGTTTTTCCCAAATGAGAAGAAATGAAACAAATGAAACAAAAATCATTCTAATATTGCACCGACCACAATCAGATGTTTGGGTTATATTTTATTTTCCGAATGCATTCGGAGGATAGAAATAGTATATTATCTCCCGATTATGTAAGGGCAATTTGTCCATTACAAATTACGCGAGATAAGGGCTGGCTACAATTACTTTTGGGTGACCCTATTTTGTTATATAATTGAAATATCACAGGTTGTGCGTTTGAATCAATCAATTGGAAATACCACCTTTGTTTGTTGATTGAAACTGATTGATCATTGAACATTGGTCTTTGGTACCTTTCAAGTGATTTCTCTTGTATTCAATTAGACTCGCAGATTTCTTTTTTCTTGAGTAAGAATTGAATCAAGAAAGAGAGATATAACTCTTTGATATACTTAATTAAGATTGAGTCTAGTTGATTATCTTGAAAGTATATTGGAGTTAGTCCATACAAATTGCTAATCGAAATATTGTGTGTGGTTGTTGTACCCCCTCTTTTTCAATTGGTATCAGAGCAGGAAAACATATTAAAGACCTCATAAGTATGTATGTTTAAGCGACCTGACTCTATGGACAGTAGTGTTACCTCAATAAATGCACCACCAGATTCAGGGATTTCAGAATTCTCTTCCATGACTGATTTAATAAAATTCGTAGAAGAAATTATGTCTAAACCTCCACCAGGTTTAAAATCCCTTGAAGTGTTCTCAGGGCTTAAAAAGAAACTAGAAAGCTTATCTCTTGATTTTGAGGTATACCTCCAAAAGGAACAAGAATCTCTTGATAGGCTGAATCTAGTTATGATGAATAATGTTCATGTTGAGGTTGATATTGATTTAATAATCAGTCAGAGCCATGCTCCTCCTCTATGTAATCCAATTGCTTGTAACATAATGAACGAATTACAAGAGGAGTTTAAATCTTAGTCTTTAGATTGCATCACCTCACATCATGAATCGATTCATTGCTCAATTCCTGATACTTCTCATCAAGATAGTAGTATTGTCTTCTTTTATGAAGAAGATAGGACATCTTTTTTTTTACCAAAAGAGTTTCCCTTCGCAGTACTAAAAACTATCTGCAGAAACTGTTTTTTATAAGTTGGAAAACAAGAAATCAGAAACACAAATCTTTTTGGGTTCTCTTGAAGTTCTTTGATATGCTTATAAAAACAGTTCCTTGGGTGTTTCTTAACACTACAAGATATGAGAGTTGCTGGAAAGAAACTCTCTGTTGGTGACATGGTGAGCAAGATATTATCCACCTAAACACAACTTGTTTGTGTTGAAAGTGCATCCTCACCAAGAAATAACTTGTTTTGTATACGGTGAGGGAAGCACAAAAATTGGGGCACACATATTATGTTGGGTATGATTTTGAATGATTGGTAATGTTGTAGAATTCGATTGGATTCTTTTAAAAAGTTATGTCTCTAAACTTGAGCAAGTTTTATGATGATCTATGTACCTTGTGTATTGTTCATGTCTATCTAACTTGATTTGTGTTTAAGGTTCTTAAATGTTCTGGTTTGAAAATAATAGTTCGGGATGTTTGGACTACATGGTACACATACTAGGTATGCATAACATCATTTAAAATCAAAATCCAGGGGTTTAAGTACGCATACCCGTTTGCATACTGCTCCAGGATATGAAAATTCGTTTGCACACCCGTATGCATACTTGACGTCGATATTCGGTAAATTTGTTTTGGACATAAATTCTTTGTACGAACTCGGAATGACCTCATTCTTTTTTGAATTCTCTTCCTCTTTGAATTATCTTCAAAATGGAGATGACAAACCTTGAATTTGGATGAGTTAAGCTTGGTATTTGTCATGTCACTTATTTTTGAGTGTTTTGCTCCGTTTCGTTGCACTTATTCCACTTTTCTTGGACTTGGGCACTTGGATTCTTGGATTAGTACTCTTCTAAGATAATTTGTAGATTTTACAAGATTTTTGTTGGTGAATCACAAAGAAGGAATTTCAAGAATGGGCAGTAGTCCACATTGCTATGGGATTCTTGAATGTTCACAATCATCCTTTGTGAACTATGGTGTATGGTCGTTAATGACTTTGTATGTTCTTCTTTGTTAAGAAAATCTTTTTTATACGCCTTTGGTAGCTGTTCTTGGTATAAATCCGAGAGAAAAAAATTGATTCTACCCTCTAAGGACAAATCATCTTATATGTGCATTACGAGTTTGTCTTGATGCCTAGAAAAGTTCTTATGAGAATTTATTATTGTTTTTGAGAAGGATTACTAGAGATTGGAATATACATTATTGTGAGTACACATAGTTATGTCCAACGGTTTCATCTTGCAATGTTATTTTAGATTTATTTGTTTAATTTCTAAAGTTGATTTGGAAGATGATTTTTGCAGTATTAATCTTTATGGTTTTATATATTGCAATATGTTATGGAATATGTGTGTTTGCGTCCGTGAACTATTATTGTCCCATACGATGTCAAAAGTTATCTCTTTCATATGTCGATATGCATGTATTGGTACAAGATCGATGAAATTTTGACAAATAAAAGTTAAGTCTATTATGTTATTTATTGATGGAAGATAGGTTAAAATATTTTGTTTACAAAGATTATGTCTTAGCACAATGGAAAATTATCAGATGGGTTGCTTCAAAATGCCAAAGAATGTTACTGAATCAATTGACAAAGCACAAAGAAATTACTAGTGGAGAAAAGACAAAAAGAAAGGATTCAACCCAATTGTCTGGAGTTCTGTGTGCAAGCCGAGAAGACTGGGAGGTATGGGTTTCAAAAACACCACAAAATTCAATGAAGCACTTCATGCCAAACTAGCATGGAGAATGTTAACTGAGAAAAACTCTTTATGTGCTAGAATCCTAAAAGCGAAGTATTTCCACAACAAAAACCCTCTATGTGATGATTTAAGCACTCAAGGCTCGTGGATCTGGAAAAATATTTATCGAGGCATTCAAATTATAAAGAAGTTCTATGTTTGGAGTGTAGGAGATGGGTTGGATATACAGATATGGAGACATAATTGGGTAGGAAATATTCAGCACAACCAACTATCTCAAGCTTCCTGACATCAAGAGAACAAGGATACAGTGCAGAGCCTGATAATTCAAGAAAAAAAACAATGGAATACCCAAAAGATAAAACTGGAGTTCAATCAAGCAGAAATAGAAAAAATTCAAGATATCAGAATTGCAAAAAATTCCAGAGACACATTAATATGGAGCCTATAAAAAATGGAGTATTCATTGTTCAATCCATATATAAAACTCTAATTCAAGAAGGAAATGCAACTAGCAAGGAAGAACAAAAGTTTTGGTTAAAGATCTGGCATCTTGAACTACCATACAAGCTCAATATTTTCCTTTGGAGCCTGAATGATATCCTTCAGACTAGAGCAAGAATAGGTAGGCATATGCATCTAGATGACTACTTGTGTCCTTTCTGCAACCAAGCTACTAAAACTGATGTGCATATTCTTCTTCACTGTGACCGTGCAAAGGTCATTTGGTTTACCTTATTTCCAGAAGCTCTCTACTCTCAGCAATAGTTCACATCTCTACAAAGCTGGATCAAATCGTAGAGACAAGATCAAAGCATAATCTCATTCAAACAAGGGAAAAACATCTTGTTAGCCACAGTTATAATGTGGAAAATATGGAAACAGAGATAAACAACAGTCTTTGAAGGAAAAGTTGCACATCCCAACAATATCATCATGTGCATTAAATTTTTTTGCACAAAATACAATATAAACAACACTTAAACTAATCCTTCTTGAAGGTCTTTAACTAATAAAACCAATAAAAATTGGGGAAAAGCACAAAAAAATTAGCAGAAACTTAATTTGGATGCATCTTTTGATAAATAAACAAATATTTGTGGTATTGGTCTAATTCTTAGAGATTGTGCAAGGAATTTTGTGGAAGCCTTTGGTGAAAGTAACAAAAGCTAGAGATGCTGAACAGGGTGAAGGTTTGGCACTGTTAGAAGATGCAAAATTGATCAAAAGTAGGGGTTCGAGAAATATCATCATTGAAGGAGATTGTAAGTCTGTCATAGAAGCTGTGACTTCAAATTTCGCTAAGTATAACTGGCAAGACAATAATATTCTTTCGGATATTAGTAGTATTTTAGAATCTATTAGTAGTATTAAGTGTGTTTATTTTCCTAGGTCTGGTAATGAAGCGGCTGATGGATTAGCCAAATATGCCAAGAAATATAATTGTAATCAAGTGTGGTCAATTCTACCACCAAGATGTATCTCATCTGCCTTGTATATGGATAACTCGGTGTAACCTGTTTTATTTGAGTAATGAATTTGCTTTTACGATAAAAAAAAGAAAAGAAAAAAGATTATCTCTATTATATGTCGTTATGCAAATAGTGATGAAAATAAAATGAATCTTTGTATGTTCCGCAGTATTGATCTTCCCTGATCCATATATTATGTATATACTGTGCGGCTCCATAAGTTTTCTTGTGTGGGCATTTCCAACTAGACTAATCATAGATTTTTTTGTGGTTATTTTGGTTGTGTATTCTGATTAAATTAATCATGAGATCTCTTGTGATTAGTTTAATTGAGAATATTGGATACAAAATCATTTTTATGATTTTTGGTGTCAAAAAAAATCCTTATTTTCTTGTAAAAGTAAGGTCGCTCTTGTTGTTCTTTCGGGAATGACATCATACTGGGTGGTGTGGGGGGGGGTGGATTCTTAATTGAACTTGTGCTTAATTGCCAAATCTTTATGGAGAGTGCGACAGTGGAATATTATAGGAGTTATCTTGTATCTTTATAAACTCCTTGATGAAAGCATTTAGCTTCGGATATATGATTGCATCTAAACAATTTGATATGTGCTTTCATTTGGTCATGGAATGTCTCTATAGAAATTTTCATTAGGATCCCGTTTTCGTACCTTTGCCAATTTTATTGACAAAAAGAGGGAGAATTAATGTGTAGTTCACACTACAAATACATATGGTTTTCGGATCATTATGTAAGAGGGAGTGGTTTCTATGTGAGAAGGAGTATTGACTAAGGATGAGTGATACATATCACCATAGTATTGTTGTCAAAGTTGTGATACAATTGAACTTTGATGCTGTATAATAATATTGTGACAATGTATAACAATGATTGAGAATTCTTATTTTCTCATTGTTATATCTACATATTTTCAACAACGATGATGCTGAACTTACAACCTTTGGGATCATTGGAGTACTTGGAAGTGACGAAGATTTCGAGTAATGTTGAAGATTAGGCATGTGGAATAGGAGCTACAAAAGTTTATTTTTTTATTCCATATGTATTGATAGTTTTGTTACTAAAATTGACAAAAGGGGAGATTGTTAGAGCACTGCTCGGTCGAACTCGCATGCGTTGCTATATCAAGTATGTTTGTCAATGTTAGTGATCAAAACTATAAGTCTTGATTTCTAGTCTACTATAGCTAAGTCTCGGACTTAGATAGGAAGTTTAGTTAACCTCAAGAACTCCATAGCGATCATCATACAAGACGAAGATCTACTAAAGAAACTGGTGGAAATTCATCGACTAAAAGGTATGCGGAGACTTGAACTTATCTATCACTCAAAAGTTTGTCTACTCTATCTCCTATCTTGAGACAAAAGTCGTTTTGCTATATAGACTTTGATTTTACACATTTGCTATTTCGAGCCGAGTTTATCTCGCCTATTTATTTCTCGAAATATGTGTTGGTAAGATTTTGCTTTGACCAAGTTCATCTTTACATAATGAAGAAAGTCATGTTATGTTTCAATCACTTGAAAATGGCTTTGGCGAAAAATGGTTTGTGAATAACAACTATATAACGTCCTCTAAGAATGTTTCAATGATTGAAATAAGAGTTTAGATTATATAACCATTGTTGGATATAAGCATTGTGTGGAAACACATACATATATAACTCCTTATTTCTTGAACCGAAGAATGCATACTTTGTAGATCAGGAAAACTAGAACAAGAGTCTGCGAACACAGTCCGCGTACTGTCGGAGGTTCTCTTCCCGAGAATTTCTTTTGGAGTTTGTAAACTTGTTACAAACTTATTCCGGGTACTCTAGTCTGCGTACCAAGTCCATGTACCTATGTTGGTTATATCTAAAAACGATTATTCTTTAACTTATACTTATATATTAACTAAGGAATACAAGTTTGCAAACCGTAGCTATAAAGTTCATGAATCGATTCGAGTGAATCAAATCGTTTTTGCTTCGATTGTGTCTTGTATACTTCAATAAGATCTAAGTAATTGAATAACTCTCTAACTAGTTCATTTGAGTCATTTGAACTAGTTATGGTGAAGAAGAATATGGTTAATATGAAAGTGCTCATATGGATAACCATTTGGTTAACTATTGTTAAACCAACAAATGTACATGTTTGGGTATGGTTACACAAACCTAAAAAGTGCATTTCATTTGTGTGTAACAAGCTAAGTTTTTGATCTAACGGTTGAAAGATATTAGCTTGAATCTAATCAGGTTTTCATCTAACGGTGAATATTGAATGCTTTGTTATTAAGCTAACATTGATTACAAACCCTGATTTGAAAGACTATATAAGGTATAACTCTAGCAACTGGGAAACCTAATCCCCACACCTCATGTGTGATATTAGTTGTATTATCTAGAGTCGATTCTCCTTTAACCTTAGGTTTATACCGATACCCTGTAGGTTAACGACTTGAATACTTCATTGGGATTGTGAAGCCAGACCGATGCTACTTTCTTGTGGTTGTGTGATCTGATCTTGCTGATTCTATCATGTTGAGTACAATCGTAACGATTGGCTTGAGATTGATATATCTCCGATAGGCAAGATATAAAAGTAATCACAAACATCTTCGTCTCATCGTTTGTGATTCCATAATATCTTCTTTCACCGCGTCGATTAAGATTATTGTGAGGTGATTGATAATACTGAGCTATTCTTTGGGAATATAAGTCTGGTTTATCAATTGGTTCATGTTCACCTTGATTTACCAAAATACGGAACAAAACTCGTAGGTATTTCTGTAGGATACAGATTTATCTATTACTGTAAACTTTATTGTGTGACACAAATTTGTTTATTAAAGTCTTCGACTTTGGGTCGTAGCAACTCTTAGTTATGGGTGAGATCAACTAAGGGAATCAAGTGTGTAATATCCCGCTGGGATTAGATACGTTAAGAGCGCAATTGTACCTTGGATTAGTGTGAGATTGATTGGGGTTCAACTACAGTTCAGACCGAAGTTAATTTGTAGTAGGATAGTGTATGTAGCGGCTTAATATAGTGTGTATTCAATCTGGACTACGTCCCGGGGTTTTTCTGCATTTGAGGTTTCCTCGTTTACAAAACTTCTGGTGTCTGTGTTATTTCTTTTCCGCATTATATTTTTTTATATAATTGAAATATCACAGGTTGTGCGTTGTATCGATCAATTGTGAAATTGGTTGTTGATTGAAATTGATTGATCCTTGAACATTGGTCTTTGGTACCGTTCAACTGATTTCTCTTGTATACAATCAGACTCGCAGATTTCTATTTGCTTGAGTAAGAATTGAATCAACAAAGAGAGATATAATTCTTTGATATACTTTATTAAGATTGAGTCTAGTTGATTCTCTTGAAAGTATATTGGAGTTAGTCCATACAGATTGCTAATCGAAATATTGGGTGTGGTTGTTGTACCCCGACTTTTTCAAGCACATATCAACTTTTTAGATGCAATCATATAGTCGAAACTAAATGCATTCATAAAGGAGTTTATAAATATACAAGATAACCCCTATAATATACCACATCTGCACTCCCCACAAAGATTTGGAAATTAAGCACAAGTTCAATTAAGAACTCTCCCCCATAAAATGTCATTCACGAAAGAACAACAAGAGCGACCTTACTTTCATGAGAAAACAAGGATTTCTTTGGGAATTTGTATCCAAAATAATAAATTGAATTAACCACAAGTGAACCCATGATTAATTCAACCGGAATACTCAACTAAATCAATCACAAGAGAACCCATGATTAGTCTAGTTGGAAAATGCTCAACATAAGAAAACTTACAGAGCCGCACAGTATATACATAAAGATATGGATCAGTGAAGATCAATACTGCGGAATAAACAAAGATTCATTCCATTCTTTATCACTATTTGCACAATGACATATAATAGACTTTAATCTTTGTAAACAAAAGTCCATCAATATTTGCATAATGACATAAAAGGCTTAACTTTTGTTTTTGTCAAAATTTCATTCATTCTTCTATCAATACTTGCATATCGACGTACGAAGGACTTAACTTTTGACAACGTATAGGACAATCATAGTTCAAGGACGCAAACACACGTATCCCATAACAAATTGCGATATACAAAACCATAAAGATTAATACTGCAAAAATAATCTTCCAAACAAACTTTAGAATTTAAATAAATAAATATAAAAACATTGAAGATGAAAACATTGGACATAGCTAAGTGTAATCACAATAATGGCTATTCCAAACTCTAGTTATTCTTCTTAAAAACATAAGAATAAAATTCTCATAAGAAGTTTCCTAGACAAAATAAGATCAACAAGCTGATAAACAAAGATAGACTCCTAAACCACCAAAACCGAACACGAACTAAAATCAAATAGATGTTTCTAAATCCTCACTAGCCTTGAGATCTTTGAGCTTGTGATTGACAACATCCACTGCATCTTCAGATAAGATATCCTCATTGAGAAGTTATTTAATATGTGTCTTTATGAAACCAAAGTCATAAGTAACCTTTTTCAACTCAGTTCTTAACACATCAAGACTCTTCAAAGTATCAACGAGTTGCAGTTTTTCATCCTAAAAGTATTTAAGAAAATCATGAACCACTTCAGCAAAAACCATATCCTCATTCTCAATATCCTGATATGTATAGGCATAGTGGCATGAGGAATTAGGATAATCATCTTCTGCTAGGGTTCTTTTCTTTCTCCTTTTGGACTTGAAACCAAAACCTTTATCAAGAAATCCTCTTGCAAAAACACCAAAGCGAGAATGAAAAAGTGGGGGTACAACAACCTCACCCAATAATTCGCTTTGCAATCTGTATGGACTAACTCCGATATAATTTTAAGAGAATCAACTAGATAGTCATACTCAATCTTAATAAAAAAGTATATCAAGGAGTTATATCTCAATTTCTCGATTTAATACTTACTCAAGCAAATAGAAATCTGCGAGTCTAATCGAACACAAGAGGAATTAACTTGAACGGTACCAAAGACCAATGTTCAAGTATCAATCAATTTCAATCAACAACCAAAGTTCGTATTTACCAATTGATTGATTCAACACACAACCTGTGATATTTCAATTATATAACAAAATATAATGCTGAAAATAAATAACACAGAGACCAGAAGTTTTGTTAACGAGGAAACCGAAAATACATAAAAACCCCAGGACCTAGTCCAGATTGAACACATACTGTATTAAGCCGCTACAGACACTAGACTACTACAAACTAACTTCAGTCTGGACTGTAATTGAACCCCAATCAATCTCACACTGATTCAAGGCAAAGTTGCGCTACTTACATCTCTGATCCCAACAGGATACTACGCACTTGATTCCCTAGGTAATCTCACCCATAACTAAGAGTTGCTATGACCCAAAATCGAAGAATTTAATAAACAAATTTGTATCACACAGAAAAGCCTACAAGAATAGATAAATTTGTCTCCCACAGAAATACCTACGAGTTTTGTTCCATCTTTTGATAAATCAAGGTGAACAGGAACCAATCGATAACCCGGAATTATATTCCCGAATAACAGTCTAGAATTATCAATTACCTCATAATAATCTTAATCGACTAGCGAAACAAGATATTGCGGAATCACAAACGATGAAAAGAAGATGTTTGTGACTACTTTTCTATCTTGACTATCGGAGAAATTAATCTCGATCCAATATTACGACTGCACTCAATCATGATAGAAACAACAAGATCAGATCACGCAACTACAAAGAAAATAGTTGGGTCTGGCTTCACAATCCCAATGAAGTCTTCAAGTAGTTAACCTACAAGGTCTCGGTAGAAACCTAAGGTTAAAGGAGAATCGACTCTAGCTTATACAACTAGTATCACACGGGAAGTGTGGGATTAGGTTTCCCAGTTGCTAGAGTTTTCCTTTATATAGTCTTCAAATCAGGGTTTGCAATTAAAGTTACCTTGGTATCAAAGTATTCAATATTCACCGTTAGATGAAAACCTGATTAGATTCAAGCTAATATCTTTCGATTGTTATATCGAACTTAGCTTGTTATACACAAATGAAATCACGTTCATTTAGGTTTGAGTAATCGTACCTAAACGTGTACACCTAGTTGGTTCAATAGTAGTTAACCAAATGGTTAGCCATATGAGCGCATTCATATCAACCATATTCATCTTCACCGTAACTAGTTCAAATGACTCAAAAGAACTAGTTAGAGAGTTGTTAAATTGCTTAGATATCATATGAATTTTGATTCCGGTTTTGCGAAGTATACAAGACACAGTCGAAGCAACTGGGAAGTATACAAGACACAATCGAAGTATACAATAGATCTCATAACAATTTTGATTCGTGGTTTGCGAAGTATAGAAGACACAATCGAAGCAAAAACAATTTTGATTCACTCGAATAGATTTATGAACTTCATAGCGACGGTTTGCGAATATGCATTCTTTAGTTTATATAGGTTTAAGTTCACGAATAAACCGTTTTTAGAAAATAACCCACTCAAGTACACATACTTAAGTACCCAGATTGAGTTTTTTTTCAGTTCACAAACTCCAACTGAAATTCACGGGACGTGAACTTCCTGCAGTATGCGGACTTTAGTTCCGGTTATCATGAGCATAAAAGTATGCATACTTGGTTCAAGGATTTTTTACTTACACACGTATGAGCTCACATACAGTGTTTATATCCATTCATGGTTATATATTCTAAAATCTCATTTCAACCAATGAAACATTCTTAGAGGATGTTAAATAGAGGTTATTCACACACTATTTTTCATCAAAGCGATTTTTAAGATATTGAAATAATCAACATGACTTTCGTCACTTGTAAAGATGAACGTGGCCAAAGTGAAAGCTTACCAACACATATTTCGATAAATAGATAAGTGAGATAAACTCGGCTCGAAATAGCAAATGTGTATAATCTAAGTCTATATAGCAATACGACTTTTGTCTCAAGATATGAGATAGAGTAGATAGACTTTTGAGTGATAGATAGGTTCAAATCTCCATATACCTATTAGTCGATGAAGTTCCACCAGTTCCTTGAGTAGTTCTTCGTCTTTGTATAATGAACGTCGTAGAGTTTAGAGCTCAACTACACTTTCTATCCTAGTCCGAGACTTAGCCATAAGTAGACTAGAAATCAAGACTTATAGTTTTGGCAACTAAACTTGACAAACAGGATTGAGATAGCAACGCTTGCGAGTTCGACCGAGCAGTGCTCTAAAAATCTCCTCCTTTGTCAATTTTAGTGAAAAAAATATCAATACATATGGAATACAAAATAAATAAACTTTGCATCTTCTATTCCACTCATCTGCGGATGAGATGATCTTTGAGACACTCATCTGCGACCGTTGATAAAATTAGGGTTTATGAAAAGGTGCGCCAGCATCACTTTTCAGCTTGGTCGAATCCAAGCCTGGGACGCAACTTTGGCTAGGACGGTCGTGCATGTGTGTAGACAACATGACAGTGTAGGCGCCCATACCTCATTTTCTCACGAAAGTGTGATATAGGCCACTCAATTCGTCATGCGAAGTTGTGTGGTTGAGATCAATTTGCGACAGAAAATTGGTACCGCAAAAGCCGCACATCATACCAACCTTGAGCGGGCGTTCCAATACGACCAGGCTTGGTCGGTCTTGGCTGATTATTTCAACGTATAGGTGGTAGGCTGGTGTTCACGCCTATGCCTTACCGTCCCATGAAAACATGATCTAAGCCACTCAATTCTTCCGGAGAAGTCGAGCGATTGAGATTAGTTTGCAGCTTGGGAGGTGCGACCACGCTAGTTTGGGCGAACGATTTTGGATAACCAGGCATGGTATGCTTTGGTTGATCAGGTAAGGGGATAGATGGGTCCACGGTAGTCATGTTGGTATGTCCGGACCTGCTTTGATCTAATCTCGGACCCTCCATTCGTGCTGGAGAAAATGGACGCTCGTGATTCAAAACCCTAATTTTGGGTTTCAAGGCCGTGCGTCATGCTCCATTCAGGCGTACGATTTGGAACGACCAACCATGGTTGGTCCTGACCGATTGGTCAGGTATGTAGGTGGGCCCACGGTTATTGTGTTGACATACTCCGTGCCCTTTGAATCTACATCCGCATCCTCCATCTATACATGCGAAGATGGATGGTTGAGACTGTTTTGCGACACATGTAATGCGCCGCAAACCCTGATTTAGGGTTTTTACGTCCATACTGCTATGGTTTGGACGTTTTGGCAAGCTAGGCCAATATTTTTGGGGAGACCAACCATGCGAGGCCCGCATTGGTTCGGAAGCGGATATTCCATACCTGCTTGGGGGTTATGGAATTGATATGGGCCATCCAATCATGTTGGTGGAGTTGGATGGTCGGGATCATATCCATACTAATACGGTCAGTCCGGACGCTCAATCGGGCTAGTATAACACACCAAGAGTGGCTCAATCGGGTTAGTATAACACACCGAGAGTTGCAGCCAGTACGGGTATTTCGTACATGTTTCATTATAATGCTTGGAGATTCGTGTTGCTCTGCTGAGAACAACACTTAGTCGTCATGCCGCACTGATAATGAGTACAAGAAATACAAGGCTGGTTGCTCATTAATTAATAATGCTGGAAATTCACAGGGTATATGGGATTGTTGCTACATGCTCCAACCTGGATGAATTTCGTGTATTTTATTCACAGAATGGGATTGTTGCCACATGCTCCATTCTAGGTGAATTAATAAAGTGAAGGAGTATCCATCACTTAATAATAGCCTTATATTTTACAAGATGTTAGCGCATAACTTTTAGGGTTTTACAATTTCACCCTTAAATGAAAATCCACCATCAACACTCTTACAATCATATGGATAAGAAAATTACAATAATTCATTACACATACGCTTGATTCCCTAATTCAACAACACATAACCTGCATACATTCAATCCTTAATAATGTCATTGTTGACATTATAATAACAAAGCTCATACTCCCCCTAAAGGTGAGATAGGTATATTTTCAATCCGCACGTCTTTATTATCCCAATCATATGATATGTTACTCCCCCTTAGTCTGTGCTTTTCCTTATTCGTTAGATAAATGTTCAAGCACCATTTTCCTCTTCCCTAGTGACAGCAATCAACATAAAATTGATACCAGCATCACATGTTTACTCCATATATTTCTCCCCCTTTTTGTCAAAAAAATGACAAAGAAACGAAAAAATAAAGGACAACACGAAAAGGATCTTACAAATCTCAAACTAGACTTGCAACCTGTTGAGTCAAGCACGAGGGTTTTATGTAGTTGCAGAATAACCTACAACTACACCCTCAATAGAATTAGTAAAAACTAAAGAAGTTCTTGATGATGAATAACAATTTTCTTATTAATGTTCTCAATTGATTACAAAGAAGTATCTAAATGGAATTAGAATAGTTACAACTTTCTCTATTCTCTTTCCTAAGATATTTTCTAACACTCACTAAAAGAACCTCTCGAATTTTACATTTGAACTCCTATTTATAGTAAAACTTATACAAATTGTATATGAATTGCGAAGTATCGCAACTCATACTCGCAAAATTACTCCATCCTCGCAAAACTTCATATTTCTCCGCGCTACTTCTATCATCGTATCATTTTATATCTATTTTCTCCTTTATTTATTACGATACTCGTGAACTATTATCTTGCGATATTCAGTACCTACATCTTGCCTCTTCTCATGTCAATTCTACGAAGAAGAAACGTCATGAGAATCCCTATTCTCGTAAATTTAGTGTAGTTATTACCACCCATCAAGTTCGCAACACGTCTTTTTACTTTTCCTTTATCTTTCTGACACGTTTCTTCGTAACCGTTCTTTTCAACCGTTCACGCTTACTCGTATTAATGAGTTTTTATTTTCATCAAACTCTCTTATAAATATTATCCTTTGTTTCAGTTGAGGGTTTCTTCAAAAATTACACATTAATTCCTGCGAGGAAAAAAGATAATTGTTGGGGTGTTCGTCTTCATCGTAAAGCTAATATTGCAGCAGATGATCTTCTCATGCACGATATTGATTATGCTTCAGGAAATAATAAGACACCTCGTCGTTCTAATGATGAAGATTGGTATAAGTACCCTTTAATATTATCAGGTTCTTATATTACTGGGATAGTAGAACTTCCTGCGAACCTTCGTAACCGCTATTATCAACCTTGGGTTTTTAGAAATGTATGTACTTCCATCTCCTTATCTTTTTGTTACCCTTTAATTTCAAATGAGGTAAGAAACACTCTTGTATTTTTCTAAACAATATATTGTTGCCTATGTTTCTTATCCTTATTTGAATTTACAGGTTCCACTTCTTCCTGAGATTGTCTGAAAGTGAAAATAAGAGTTCTACTTCTTCTAAAAGGCTTACTGCAAGACAACAAACTCTTCGTTCTGCGAAGGTTACCCAAGTTTCTGGTATTCAAGATGATGCTCTTCGCAAAGGGAAAAGGAAACTTCAAGATGTTGTTTACGAGAGGAGAAAGAAGAAACTCTCAACCAAGTCTCATTCCAATGTAATTTCTTCTAATGAGAATATTGAGGAAGATCTTGGTGATGAAGATGATAAATTTCCTGAGAAGGACTTTAGTTCTGATTCCGATACTCTTTCTGATAAAGGAGATACTGATAATGATGTTGATGAAGGTGGAAATGAAGATTACAAGATCCCGAAACTTTTGCCTCAAAGAATGGTTAGCATCTCCGAGGCTTTCCTTCATTCTTCTCGTGGATTAGGAAATTCTCCTCAAATAATGCTCGCAAACTTATTGCGAAGGCTTGTAAAGTTCCTACTGTAATTGATAATAACTCCCTCAAAGGAATTTCAAGATTCGTCTCTCCTGCTTCATTATATGCTTTAGGTAGCATGGTAAGTTTCTTCTCTATTCCCTGTTTATTTCCCTTATTTTGTTGATTTCTAACCCCCTTTTTTCTTGTTTAGGTTGGAAGAGTTAGTTGTCTGCACTGCTTCGATTGGGAAAGACGCCATTCTATTGCCGAGAAGAAAACTTTGAATCGTTGTAGGAAGTTAGAGGTTGAAAATTCAAATCTCCGTCAGAGAGTAGAAGATTTAAATATTGATAACGCAGAATTAATATCCCGTCACGAAGATAATTCACAATCTGCGAGCATCGCAATTGATAATTCTTCTCTTCTTGAGGAGAATAATCAATTAAAGCTTGAAAATTCTTCTCTTCGTAATGATAATAAGCAACTAGAAGGTAAATTCTTTGCGATGGTAATTATTTTGGTTACTTTTCCTTCGTAATTTGCTAACCAATTCCTTAATTTCTCTCCTTGCTGCAGAAAATTATGCGAAGATGAATAATGATCTGGAAACTATGCTTGCTAATCGTAATAAGAAAATTTCTGACTTGAGATCTCAGCTTCTAATTTCCCAGCATAACCATAGTTTATATGTTAAGCGTTTTCGAGCTAAGATGACTCGCAAGATTTGCGAAGATAATGAAATTCCTCTCAAGAAGTACCATACGCTCCTTTCTGAAGAAATTCCTGAAGATACTCCATATCTGGAAATCTCTGAAAGTGAAGTTGAAAATGATAGTGAAGTTGAAGAAGAAGATCATTTTGATGGGAATAGATCACCTGAAAAATAACTTCACTCTTTTTTGTATATCTGTTCTGTAACTTCACTCTTTTTGTATGTCTGTTCTGTTTCTTTTCAATACAACACTTTCTTCTTGATTGCACTTTGAATCAATCCAACAATTTCTTTTTCAAAGCTTAATTTGAATTAATCTTTCTTTGATGTTTGTTTCCCTTATTCGCATAACTTGATCATGTGGAGAGAAATAATATATCTTAAAGACTTAGCTTAGTATTCCTTTTCCCCTTATTATTGCTCTTCAGATGATCAACTCTTGCTGGAAGTATTAGAATATCCTTCTCAATTTATCTTACGAAGTTTTGTCTGATTGTGATTATGAATAAAAAGTCCTTCCTTTGAAGTATAAGAAATATGATCCTTTTGCCTTTTGCGGAATATTACGAGGTAAATAATAAATCTCCCCTTGAAGTATAAGAAGTATGAAGTATACGAAATATGAAATATCCTTAAGAAGTATAAAATATCTTTGAAGAAGTATTAGCAGTATCCAATTCATGAAGAATTGCCCAATATATGAAGAAGTATAAGAATTGTGTGAAGAAGTATAATAAGTACTTAACCTTCGCAAAATTAAATATCCATTGAAGAAGTATAATAAATATGATATACTCTTGAAGAAGTATAAATAATATTGAATTTGTAGAAAAATATTCAATATATGGAGAAGTATAAGAAGTATTTAACTCTCGTAACATTTTACGAGTATGAAATTATCTATATTTGATTACTATCAAAATCGCATCTTTTGTTAAGTCTTCGTGAGAATTCTTCAATGATGTTATCTTCTTTGATAGGACTTTTTGTAAAAATTCTTCAATGGTATTGACGAAGCTGTCTTCTCTTCAAATCTTCATAATGTATATTCTTGTATAATTTCTTCAATGATATTGATGCAATGAATTTCATTAATTTATGTGGTCTTATCATGCCTTCCTAAGTAAAGGTCTTATTTTGCCACCTCTTTTGTAGTGAATTTTTGTATTTGCGATAATATGACAAGTCTGAACATTCTTGCGAATATACAACCTTGTGACATTATCGTCTTGCGATGAAATCGCAGGACGTTCTTACACTTTCATGCAAAAACCCATTGATCTCATCTTAACTTCTTTGTATAGTATTTTAGCCTCTTCAGGAATTGTTGCGACAATATGACTGGCCTAAATATTCTTGCTAACATAAAGCCCCATGACATTGCCGTCTTGCGATGAAATCGCAGGACGTCTCTACACTTTCATGTAGTGACCCATTGATCTCATCTTAACTTCTTTATTATGTTCTGCGAGTTCTTTATTCTTTTCTTTCTTTCTTTCTTTTTTTTTTTTTTTTTTTTTTTTTTTTTTTTAGGCTCGAGAACTTCATTTGTTGCACAAATATGACAAGCCTTTATGTTTTCGCAAACAAGAAGCCTCGTGACATTTGCGTCTTATAGCACGTATCAGCTCCCTAATGGAGGGTGCTACCCTTTATCTTCCCCCTGATTGCCCCTCCAAGGAAGCGTACATCGACCATACAAGGTTAGCTCTTCCCATCCGGTTCTGCCAACAACCAGCTTTTGATCGCAACCTCTTATCCTTTTTGCCTATAGGGCTTATAGTTACGAGGTTGCACCCTATGGGGTATCTTTGGGCCAAGTGCATCATTTGCCAAGACTTGTCAAAAATGGCAGATGTGGTTCAACCTCACCCGGCACTCTTGACTCAACCGTGTACCTTGGCGCCTTGATCGTTTTCTGCACTTCTTGGGAAAGACAGTATGCCTTAGTCGCCCAACCTAAATCCTCTTACACCGCATTTTATATTGCGTAATGTCGCTAGATTAGGTGAGAATCCAAGGTGTCTAACCCGGATAGGTACCCCATTATTGGGTTGTACCCCAAAATATTTACCATGTACTAATGGCCCTTGGTGGTGTTCCGGTTACCCTTATCCACGTTATAGGTACCCCCTTAAATGACGTACTTTAGGACTTTGCATCTTACAAAAAATAGCTTCGCGAACTAGGGTGTACGCCACAAAGGTTTGCCTGTATAAAATTTTCTGCGGCTCTCTTTCTTTTTTGGAGGCTGATCACAGATTGCGGTCTTTTATTCGCAAATTAATGAAATTTTAATCGGAATATAAATTCTGAAAATTCGTAACTTTTCCCAATTTCCTGCGAGCAAACAATATTCGTAAAATTTATCACGAAATAAAAATTTTGTTTTGCCACATACCTCATTTCCACGAGCAAACGTACTGATTACCTTCTTTTTTTATTATTTTCCTTCTTCTTTCTTCGCAAATCATAATTCATTATTATCATCGTAAATTTCTTATATGATTATCATCGTAATTTTATTCTCTTTTTCCTTAATCCTCTGCCATTAAATTTTCACTTCTTTTTACAGCCTTTGCTCTTTTTCTCCAATTTTCCTTCTCAACAATTTTTCCTTCGCAAACTTCTACTTCTGTATCGTAACATTTCTTTCCCTCAGCCCAATCACCCTTGATAACTCCAATACCCTTCATATGAGGAAACTTTATGCATTGATGTAGAGTGGAAGCTACGCCTAGAATTCCATGAAGCCATGGTCTTCCTATCAAAGCATTATATGGTGATTCGACATAAACAACGTGAAGAATTTCAGTTCGCATTCCACTTAATGGAATTCGCATGCTCACTTCTCCTTTGGGCTTGTTGGCAGTTCCATTAAAACCATAAATTCTGTAAGTAGAAGGTATTAAATCTGCATCTTTTCCCCCTATAGTTTTGTAAGCAGAATAGAAGAGGATATTGACAGAACTTCCTGTATCAATCAAAATCCTATTAAGACCAATTGATTCTTCCTCCATATCATCTTCGTTTTCCTCCATATTCATGTAGATTGCTAATCTTACTACCAATGGATTATCATGTGCTTCACAACCTTCTGTAATTTCAGTGGATTCAAAAGAAATTTCACGTTTCTGCCAATCTTCAAGTCGTGAAATTTTTGCGATGTTCATTACTTCCTTTCCTTCACCATCCCTCGCATATACCCTGCTTAACACATTATCATGAAAATCTTCTATGGTTTTATATGAATGAACAATGGAATTACGAAAACATTCCTTGCTTTTGATCCCACTTCTATATGTAGGATTTCTTCTCCTTTTTCTTTTGTTGTGTTCTCCCTGCGAGTTATGACTGGAGCTGTGGTAATTGTTGCGATCAGTCTGCTTAAGTAAAAATTGATTTAGTTTTCCTTGATCAATCATTCGGAAGATTATTCTCTTGATATTATGGCAATTATTTGTAGAATGTCCATGAAAATGATGATATGAACAAAATTCATGACTTCTTGGACCCATTGGTGGTTCCTTTCCCATGTTCCATGGAGTTGGTATATTCTCTACCAGGATAATTGCTTGCCATATCTTTTCTACACTTGTATTCAAAGGTGGCAACTTTATCTCTTCCCTTACCATTCTTTGACCTCCTTGACCGTTGTTATAATTTTGTCTCTGGTTCCCTTGTCCAAAATAATTTTGCCTTTGTCCCCCATAATTTTCTTGTTGTTGATCTAGTCTTGGAATTTGGTTATTTCCTATTCGATTATAGAAATTCTTCTCTCTATCATACTCTTCTTGATCTCTACTGCCCATTGCTACCATCTTTGGCTGGCTATCATTGATTTTCTTTTCTTCTGAAATTTGCGAAGAAGTTTGTGAGGATGTTTGCGAAGTACCTGCTACTACATTGATTATTTTGGGAAGTAAATTTGCTCCTCCCTCTTGATTGCTAGTGTTTGTTACTGGATATGACTCCATACTATTTTGCTTTTATTCTAATGTAATGTATTCTTCCTGCAATTCTCGTAACTCTGTCATCATTATGGAATTCTTTCTTCTGAAGATTTGAACATATAATTGTTCATTCATGAACATCGCATTTATGAAGGACATAATCAAGTATCTCTCATCCACGCGCCCTGCCATATCACTGCACATAGTCTTCCATCGTCTTACCAAATGCTTTAAACTTTCACCCACTCTTTGTTTTAAACCAAATACATCTTCAATACCAAGCCGTGAAGAATGATTTGTGATATATGCTCCAAGGAAAGTTGCTTGCAAATGACTGAATGACGTAATAGTGTTTTTAGGGAGTCTTTCGAACCACTTTAAAGCTTCCCCTGTTAAACTTGATGCGAAATATTTGCATAACACAGCATCATGATTCTCCCATTGTAACATGCATCTTATGTATGCTTTAATGTGCTGAATAGCACATGAAGTCCCATCAAAGATACTGGTAAGTGTGGGCAAATTGCATTTTGGTGGAATTCCTCCCAATTGTACTTCTCTAGCAAATGGAGTCCTCGCAGCTTCTTCTATTGCTTCATCTAATTGCCTTCTATCTCCTCCTCTTCTATTTTTTATCATCCCTCTCATTTCTGCTAATTCTCGAAAGATTCGTGCATTTGCCTCAGAATTCTCATCCATTGGTCTTTTTAATGCAGCTTCTCTTCTTCTACGTTCTTGCGCTTCCTCCCTTGCGATTCTTCGCATTCTATCATATTCTTCATTAATGTTTTCATTTGCATAATTTTGCAAATATCTTCTTTCTAAATTATCATAATTGTTCAGTTGCATAGCATCTTGGAATTCTTGTTCTTCCCTTTCTATTCTTCTCATTCTTCTCATGCGAATATCAGGAATTTCTTCTTCTTCATTTCTCCTTCTTCTGTGATTTATTTCTTCTTGATTTGCTTGTATTCTTATTCGAGAATTTGGTTCATTCCTCTCCACTTCTGTTTGTTGGTTTACAATTCTTCTCTTAATTCTTTCATACTCAACATTTTGTTTGTTACGAGCCTCTTCATGTCTTCTTACTCCATTCTCGTGATTGTTTTGATGTATTGCTTGTTGTCTCTCAGTTTCTTCCATAAGTTACTGTTCTTCCTCTCGATTCTGATTGTTTTCTCTAGGATTTGGTCTTGTTCGCAAATTCTCCATGCTTTGTTCGTGGTTTGGTATTAAAATGAAACGATTCTCTTGATTTCTTTCACCTTGATTCTGCGTTTGTTCTTGCATATTATTTTCATTATTGATTATCGGTGAATTTTGTCCTTCTCTTTCTGTTCTAACATTTGATCTTGCAACACTTTGAGATTTCCTTCTTTGTAGTATCTCATTTTCCATTCTCAATTCTTGATTTTTTCTTGTTAAATTGGCACGTTCTTCAGCTTCGATCATTCGTTCTTTTTGGATTCCTTGTCTCAATGTTTCTAACATCTCCCTTTCTCTTTCAAGAATTGTTCCTCCCATCAACCTCCCATTTTCTCTGATTTGTGGTTCTCTATCTCCTTCTTCTGGTGTATTAGTTCTCCAAGTGTGTATACTCACTTGATCATGATCTATTATTTGTTGAGCTTGATTTCTTCGATTACTTCTTCTCCTACTAGGTTCTCCTGTTATATTTTCTTCTCCTCCTGCAAGTCTTACACTTCTTCTTACTTCCGTTAATGGTTCTGATGTGTTTCTTCTTCTTGTCATTTTTCTGGTACAGGAATTCTTTCTCTCCCTGTTTCTAGCGCCAATTATGTAGTTGCAGAATAACCTACAACTACACCCTCAATAGAATTAGTAAAAACTAAAGAAGTTCTTGATGATGAATAACAATTTTCTTATTAATGTTCTCAATTGATTACAAAGAAGTATCTAAATGGAATTAGAATAGTTACAACTTTCTCTATTCTCTTTCCTAAGATATTTTCTAACACTCACTAAAAGAACCTCTCGAATTTTACATTTGAACTCCTATTTATAGTAAAACTTATACAAACAGTATATGAATTGCGAAAATATCGCAATTCATACTCGCAAAATTACTCCATCCTCGCAAAACTTCATATTTCTCAGCGCTACTTCTATCATCGTATCATTTTATATCTCTTTTCTCCTTTATTTATTACGATACTCGTGAACTATTATCTTGCGATATTCAGTACCTACATTTTATATACCATTTTTGATAACCAATATCAAAACCGAAAATACAAAGTAATTATGTTTTGATATGTTATCATGGAAATAATTGCCCGAAGAAATTTTCCTAACTAGTTTAGCAAACCAAAAATCAATTTAGTTCCTTTGCTAAACCGATTGTATAAATACAACCGCTTCATTAGATAAGACCAAAAAAAAGATGAACTCTATTTTTCTCATCAGGTTCTTGTAGTTGCAGGAAATCCCACACTACACCCCTCACAAGAATTCATACAATCAAGTCATTTTTGGATGAACAATCACAATCTTTATTGATTAATTTCACAAATTCTACAAGAAAGGAAAGAAATGAAATCAAGAAATTAACAACTGCTCTGGAATTTTTCTCTCTTAATGACTTGCTCAACCCTCAAAAAAGATCTCTCTCTCCGTATGCCTATTCGAATTCTTATATAGGATAATTACATAGTGGATGACAACTAGTTTGTCCTTTATTTTAGGATCTGGCTTGCGATACTCTTGCAAGCTTGCAAATGTCCTAAACCTCGCTAAATCTTCACACCTTTCTCATGTTTAGTCTAACGTTATCTATTGCATCATTTCTGTAATTAGTTTGCGATGGCTTCACAACATTGTAGATGAAGATTTCGCAAGTGTGTTGTTGTTGCGATATTCTGATCCTACATCTTGCCTCTTCTCATGTATTCTCTGCGAAGGGGAGAATGTCATGAGAATTTGTACTTCAAAGTGCCGCAGCTTCCCATCTTTCCAATATTTTTCTCTATTGGCCAGATTCCTTAAATTTAGCATAACCGTCTACACGTGTCATCATTCCTTTATTTACCGGTTAAACTGGTCATCTTCTTTTGTTTATTTAAAGAAGGATCTGGTGAAGAGATAATTTTCTTCTTTTACTTCTTGTTTTACTTCATCTTCATCTTTCATATTCTCTGTAAGTCTTCATTGTCTGCAAGTTTCTTCATCTTCCCTATCTTCCTGCTATTGCTTCTATTTGCTCCCATGAAATCAACAAGGTTAGTTTTCTTTCTTTTCTTCTTTTAATTTTGCTGAAACAGATCTTATTTTGCTGGAATCATCTTGTTTATCTTGTATTTTGTGTAATTCCCATATTGTTTCTGTTTCAGCCAAAGAACTTTTAATATCGAATCCACGACTCAAAACCCTAATTCACCCAAAAAATCACATCCCAAGGTTGTTGCGAGAAAAAGAAAGTCTGCGAATAATAAGGTAGTAAGAAACATTATTCTTTTAATAACAATATTGTTGCCTCTGTTTCTTATCTGAATTGTTATTCGCAGGGTGATAAAGATACCAACACCCCCCCCCCCCCAAGAAATCTCGTCATCTTAAAGTTGTTGAAACTTCTGTTCCATTTTCTTCACTTATCCCTCTAAAATATCCAGTGATACCTTCGCAACCTGAACTTTTACTTCTCATTCATGAAATGTTACCTCAGATGCTTCCCCTTCAAATGGTCTTCTTATGAATGAAACCCATCTTATTAACCCTTCTGCGAATGAAACCCCTTCTTCTTCGGTTATTAATGCTTCTCAAATCGACTCTTCCTTAATCCCAACTACTAATTTTCCCCAAACTTCACCTTCAAATGACACAGTTATTACGAAAAATGATTTAGTTCCTCAATCTTCTAATATCACCACTTCTTCATCTAAATTCTCTTCCTTTTCCAAAGATGCTTTAGATGGGATAGATATTGTGTTTCAAAGTTTATCTGATGCTTTGGATGATGTAAAGAAATCTTCCACTAACCCCATCAAATTGAGTGCTTGCGAAATTTTAAATAAGTATGTTGTCTCTGAGAGAATGGTTTCGCGAATAGCATTGGAGAAGGAAGTGGAAATTTTGAATAAGAACCTCCAAATGATGACCTTGGAACGTGATGCTCTTCGTCTGGAAAATCAAAAATTCCAAAATATCTCACTGGATTGTGAACTTCTTCGCAAGAAGAATAATGAACTGAAAGGTATGATTTTTTTATCTTCGCCTTTGATTCATATTATAAGCAATTCTGTCTCTTTCTCATGCAATTCCCTTAAAGTCTTTTATTCGTACATTAAGCTTTAAACTTGAAATGAATAATGGAGAGATATCAGTTTGAATCTGCCACTGAAGAAGCTCATGTTGATAGGGATATTTAGATGGATCAGTATAACCGATTAGATAACCTTCATACATATTCTGTTGATCAAATAAATAATCTTACCAAAGAGAATGCTCAATTAGTTCAGAAGCAAAATTCATTAAGTAGTGAAATATCTCGCCTCTCTTATTCTTTGACTAAAGCTAACTTAAAGATGGAAACTTTATCAGATGAAAACAAAACTTTATCTCAGGAAAAGCGAACTCTCTTAAATAAGGTGGCGACTTCTTGCTCATTGAAAAATGAACTTAAGGAAGTAACATAATCATCTATTGATGAGAGAAATACACTCATCCAAGGTAGGATGGTTCTAAGTATAAAGGCAAGTCAGCTCAAAGAACAATATTCCGAATTAGAAGAATCTTACTCTTTACTTGCGAAGGAGAACACTTTTCTCATCTCTAAAGAAAAGAAACTAAAATCTCGCTTGAAGGTTTTGGTTGGAGATAAATTTGATGATGCAATGAATATTTGGGAGAATACTTGCTTGGCACTAATTCAAAACATAATTTCGCAAAAGGAAGGTAGTCATTTTGACATCCTCAGCCATTCTTTCTTTCCTAAATCTGTTTATAACCTGTTGCTTGCTAATTCTTTATCTTAATAAAATTTTGTATTCTTTCATTTCGCAGAATCTGAGAGAAATCTTCGTTCTTCCTTTTCTGATTTGGATTTGAAGTATTCCAAAATTCGCAAGGAAAATGCATTTCTTGCTGCTCATCTCACTCGTTCTCGCGATCGAGCAGAAAAAATACTTGATTATCTTGCTTATTTAAAAGATATCCAAGATATAAATCACCAAAGATCATTCCTTCTCCAAGTTCACCTTAAAGCTTAAGTTCTTGTGAATGAAATTTTGTTGTCCAATTCTCTTCCTTCTGTATCAATTGCACCTTTAAAAGTAGATGATGATTAAATTCCTCGTGATGTTGATGATGACTATGATTATGAAAGCGACATGGAAGCTATCTCTCAAGAAGATGATGAAGTAGAAGAACATCCTACTAAAGAAGCATCTGTTGGTGATGACCAAGACGGAAATAAAAAAGAAATTCCTCTCAAAGAAACTATCACTGGCAAACATCAAGGTGGAGATGAAGCTAGAATTAATCAAGTTGCAGAAAATGCTGGCGAAGTCAACATTGAGGATTAAGTTTCTTATTTAATTATATCTTCTTGAGTTGTTTCATGTCCATTACTTTTTGTGAACAATGTACCTCAACCAACTTTGAAATTTACTCTTTAAATACTTTGCGGCGAGAAAGATAATGCCTCTTGTTTATTAATTCCCATACTTGCCTCTCATTATCTTTCTTGCGATGAATGATTTGCATAAAGAATAGTTAGTATTTATAAAAATATTGTTCTGTTATGTGGTCTTATTTTGCCTCCCTGTTAAAGGTCTTATTTTTCCACCTTTTGTCATTGCGACAAGATCGCAGGACGTATCTGCACTTTCATGCAGAAACCCATATTGATCTTGCCTTAACTTTTTGTTTTTTTGTCATTTTTTCTGCGACAATATGACATGCCTAAATTATCTTGCGAAATTAAATCCCCATGACATTGTCGTCTTGCGACGAAATTGCAGCGTCTTCATACTTGCATGTAATGACCCATTGATCTGGTCTTATCTTCTCTTTTGTATTATTACCTCTTCAGGATTGTCGCACAAATATGACAAGCCTTGATACTCCCGTGAGTAAAAAGCCTTATGACATTTGCGTCTTAAGACACTTATCAGCTCCCTAATGGAGGGTATCACCCTTATCTTCCCCCTGGTTTCTCCTTCAAGGAGACGCACTTCTGCCATACAAGACTATCTCCTCCCATACAGTCTTGACAACAACCAGTTGTTTTCGCAGCCTCTTATCCCTTTTGCCTATATGGCTTATGGTTACGAGACTACACCCTAAGTGGGGTTTTATTCGGGCCGAGTGCATTATAGCCAAGACTTTCTAAGAATGGCCAAGGTAGTTTCATACTCCCCGGGCACTCTTAGATCAACTATGTACCTCTACGCCTTGATCATACTCTGCACTCCTTAAGAGGGTCCTTATTACCTTAGTCGCCCAACTTAAGTCATATGCTCAAGTTGAGAATCCAAGGTGCCTATCCTGGATGGGCTTTCATTGACCCCAAATCTCTATGACTCAGGCTCTAGCAGCGGTGTAACCTTATCCCCGAGCCATGCAACATATACCCCCCTTCTACGACGCACTTTAGGTCTTATATTTTCTTCCTGCAAAATTTTATTCGCGAACTAGGGTGTACGTCATAAAGGCTCATCCCATTCTAATATGTCATTATGTTCTGATTTTCTCTTGCGAAATTTTTGCATATTCTCATTTTGTCTTGATCTTGAATAATCTCGCAGCAGCTCTTTCATTAAAAAAATTGTTCATATTCATTTTGTTGCATCATACATTATTTTATTATCTGAGGTTTCTCAAAGTCCTTCACGGGTAATATCTCCTTAAGTATAATCTATTCCATGGTCTATCAAGTCTTTGACCAACACATCTACCCTCTGGATCCATCAATTTGTATGCTCCCGTTCCAATTATCTCTTTTATAACGTACGGTCCATCCCATTTTTTCGCTAGATTCCCACCACCTTCTCGCTGGTAAATTGGCGTCTCGCGAAGAACTAAATCACCTGGATGAAATTCACGTGCCTTAACACACTTATTGTATTCTCGGGCTAATCTTCGCTGATAATTCTCCATATGATGTAAAGCTCTTTCCCTCTTCTATTCTAGCTCATTAAGTTTGTTTAGGATCATGCCAGCACTGAGATTATTCTCCCAAGCCTCTCTCTTTATTGTGGGAATAACAATTTCTGTTGGTAACACTGCCTCAACTCCATATGTCAAACAAAAAGGTGACATTCCTATAGCTTCTCGCCTAGTTGTGTTGTAAGCCCAGACTGCATTATGTACCTGTTCGCACCATGCTTTATGATGTCCTTCTAACTTTTTCTTCAATATATATGTGATTGTTTTATTTGTTGCTTCAGCTTGTCCATTGGCCTGTGGATATTGGTGTTGAAACCATATAATTTTTGTTAAGGTTGAAAAATTACATAGCTAGATATGATGCTAATATTAAATTTCATAATTTTGTTTTCCTTAGATTAGGTTTAGCTATCCAAAAAGGGGTTGGAGCGCAACTTGTTGCGCGGTTACCAACAAATTTCTTGTAAAAACCTTAATTTCCTTTTTATAAATAAAAAAAAAAAAGTACAAAAAAAAAAACACAAAGTGAAATATAAATTTTTTCTTACCACATATGGTTCACCTTCAACGCTTCTTTTGTATCCAAGCATTTGCATGATCAAAGCTATTCATTCACTAACATTTTGATAATAGCTTGAATACGGTGAGAAACCCATTGACATCACAAAGATGAATTTTACGGTTTCTTCACAAAAAAATTCAATATTTTTCTGATAAAATATAGCCCACATTTCTGGAAACCATTGATAACAACTACCCCTAACCCCGAATCTAAACCCCTCTGAGTTTGACTTTTCCATTTCTGGCTATCTGTGTAATTACCTAACTTAAATATATTTTCAATGGCCGGGGTGTACAGATCTAACTAACTAAATTAACATGCCATTATGACTCGATTAACTAAATACTTAACTAAACATGTTACTGTCATTCGAAAAACTAAATATTGGGATCGTTACTAATGGTCGAGGTTGTAAACAACAGATACTATCATCCGATTAACTAAACACGGGGGCTGTAGGTCCCGAATAATTCACAGACTCAACTTCCCAGGCCACAGGCTCCTTCTTATTTGTTTCGACTAGGGCTGCACAAGACCCGCCCGTACCCGTTAAACATGTGGGTTTTTAATCCGAACCCGCCCGTTCTGGGTGCGGGGTTGGTTATGAAAATAAAAACCCGTTTTCTATGGGTGCGAGGTTAGTTTTAGCTAATACCTGCCCAAACCCGTCTGAAAAACCCGCTAAATATGCACCATTGATAAAACTAATCCTAGCCGTCCGTTATCAAAACCCTAGTGGTACTAATAACCCTCTAAATATGTACATTAGTACTTGTTTAAGTTTAACAATGAAGATTTATGTAGTTATGTTTATGGTTTGTTTTTTTTAAGTTATCAAGAACTTAAGCAAGTAGTTTATTTAAACTTTAAAACATGTGTGTGAATGATTATTGAATATAATGCGGGTTCAAGCGGGTCTAAACCCAAAACCGCAACAGGCGGGTAATAAAACTCGCCCGCTGTTTGTGGGTGTGGGGTTGGTTATGAAAATAAAAACCTGCAGTCTGTGGGTGCGAGGTTAGTTTTAGCTAATACCCGCCCAAACCCGCCCATGTGCATCCCTAGTTTCGACTAACAAAATATCGGGGTAGCAAGCTCCGACAAATCTATAGGCTCGAATACATTTCCTAATATAACTAGATTTCATGATCAAACAATTTTATAATTGTACTAGATCTTAACTCGCGCTGTAACGTCACGGGATGTTTTATCTCTAATATGATATTGTTCACATTCCTCTTGCTTCATTTTATTCGTGAGTAATTATTTTGATATTCAAATAGGTTTTGGGAAACAAAATGGGTTACCTGATCTTTTTATTTTTTACTTAAGCATGTTATTCCAATTTATTATCTGGACGGAGTAATAATGTTGCACCAACATGAAAATAAAATAAAAAATACAGATAAAAAATTTCCCCATTTATTGTTCCATCATACCATAATTTCAAACTTCAAAAAGAATATTTCATCTAACAGTACATATACCTAAACTGCCAATCCAACTCCATGATGTTTATGAATACATTTGTTCCGAAATTATTGATAACTAAGGCTCTAAGGAGTGAAGCAAAAACCCATAATATTTTCCCTATTATAGATGAACACTATTTATTTATTTATTTTGCAAATGTGAGAGTTATAAAAATGAAGAACCTTTGGCTATTGGAAGGCTGAGATATACACATGTGAGTTGAAAAAATAAACTTATAATAGTAAATCAAAACGTGTGTAAGATTCTTTCTCAATCATATTGATAACATAAAATTGAAGAAATTCGTGGATAAAAAGATTTCACACCAACTATGCTAAGTAGTGCATGAATGACGTTCTCACATCTAGTGTTACTCAAGTAATTTGGAGTTTTAAAGAGCATAGTCATATTGATATTTGTATCTACATAAATTCAACTAACCTTCCGAAGAAAAATTATTAGTTTCAAGGTAGAGCCGACACAAACTTCTGTCGCCTTCAATGTATACAACACACATTGGGTTTAATCGGCCTTGAGATTAAAAAAATACCCCAAAATTAGTCAAATAATGTCTACAAATACGGGATCGAAACAAAGTGCTAACGGGAAAAATGAGAGACTAACATCAGTTATACAAAGAAAATACCTTATATGTATCAAAGTTTGTTAACCAAACATGTATTCAAATTAAAAAGACATCAACTTAACACAAAAATATAAAAGAACCCAAGTTAAATCAATACTTGCATAAACAAAACTTATAAGAGAATTTTGTAATTATTAAATACCTTTAAAATCACTATTAGAGATTTAATTGCTTGCCTCGTTAAAAACTACGTTAGGACGAAATCACCAGATTAATATGTAGAAATTTCACTGGATATGTAGCAATTCAGAGAAGTTTACACTGGTGGTGATGCGTTCCATCTAAGTGTTGTTAAATTGATTATTTTTTTAGAAGGTTTCGATTTTCATTGGAGAAACCGAGAGGGAGCGTTTCATTATATTCATTATCATTTAGAACTCGCCCTCTGCTTACGGGATCTCAATACAAACTTAGATTTATCTATTGGACGGAGAAACCTTGATACTAAATATGTAGTTTTTAGTGTTATTTATTATATAACGTGACATCCAAATGTTTTTTTCTTCTTCTTAATTTGCATGTATTTTAACCGAGTTTATATTAGCATTAAGACGATCAACCACATTTCTAATTTATAGTGTTATCCTTTTGTAGCAGCACATAATTAACATAGTCAATTACTACTCATCAAAATCGGCCAGTACCACAAACCACCAGATATCACTTCTTTCTCCACCACCACCATTTTCCATCCCTCGTAGAATATTGGGCATACTTATAACTTTTAATCTCACACGTCATGTATAAAGTTTAGATTTAACAAACTTAGGTCGTCAATTAATTTTCAACTATATGTTTTTTGTTAATACTGAAAATCATGCGTACGAACGGTTACCAAAGATAACAGTGGTACCAAAAACAACCATTTTGTCTTATATGATTTGGTATCATCCCAAAAGTATTTGTTATCCGCCTTTTTTGATCGTGTCAAAAACAACCAACTATACTTTTCACAATACAATGTTACCCGTCATGTAAATTTTATTATTATTTTTGATTCAAAAAGAAAAAACTAATACCACTGCCATTAAAACCATCCAGCGCCACTATTTCTTCCACCAAAACTAATGTTACCGCCTCCACCACTTAGTAACACCTTCCACCGCTTCCACCACTTACTTCTTCCTCTACTACCACCACCACCACTAATATATATTGAAATAATTTTTGTCAAAATTATTATTTATTAATGGAGATATGTATTAATATTAATTAAGGGATATTTATGATGTAAAATTAATAAATCATTTATCATGAGAAATTAATGAGACATCAATTAATAAAACACTTATATTAATTAATATTTAAGTTGAACAAACCATAACCATAGATTTATCTTCTCTCTAGACAAATCACTTATACTAATTAATAAAACACTTATAATAATTAATATTTAAGTTGAACAAACAACCATTGTTGATTTATCTTTTCTATCAATTCCAACCAAGGTGGAACAATGGTTTGAGGCCATTCTTATGACACAATATGGTCGGGGACGTAGGGCGCAGCTGATATGATTCGACTGACTAAACAGTGTGGTCGCATGCCCCAGCTAACCCGTAGGCTCATTCCGTGGTCTTAGGATCTGAGTAATACCTTTATATCGTGGTATTGCTCTATTGTTATCGATGGAATGTCTACTTATCAAAAAGCTTCTTAAATATATAGATCATTCAGCTTCATTACTTTAGCCTTAAATTTACTCATTGAAGTTTTAGTGCATGATAAAATAACCTTCCTAAATTGGGGCCTATAGGACTTAATTGGGGCATATAACTAGATGACAAAAAAAGGTCATTGAATAGTGAAAAGAAGCCACCCCTTATCTAATTATTTTTAAAAATGGCTAATTTACCCCTTGATTAATTAGCATTAATCAAGTGATTAATTAATGTTTAATCAAATTAAATTAAAATTAACTAATCTTGATTCTTCATCAAAACGTGAAGAAAAAAAATTGACTTTTCTTTTTGAAAAAAATCAAACCAGAATCGGTATATGTTCGTTCTCTAATAAACCGATTCTGGGTTGATTTTTTCAATTCACAAAAAAAGAACCAGAATCGGTGTTTACAAATGTACACAAAAACCGATTATGGGAAAGAAAAAAAATCAAACATGATTTAAATCATACTCGATCTGAAAATGAGTATGATATCATACTCGATCTGAAAATGAGTATGATATCATACTCGATTTCAGTTCGCGTATAAATTCATATACTCATTTTGAGATCGAGTATGAAATTGTACTCGTTTTGAAATTGTGTAAAATCATACTCATACTCATTTTCAATTTGCGTATAACCAGAATCGGTTTACACGGTACACACGTAAAAACCGATTATTGACATTGCACAACAAGAATCGGTTTATAAAAGTGCTCATGTAATCCGATTCTAAAAAAAAAAAGATACATGAAAATTGTAAATAACAATCGGTTTACTCGACACACATACAAAATCCGATTCTAGCATTATACATCAACAATCGGTTTTTATAAGTGCTAATGTAATTCGATTCTGGTTCAAATTTCTCGAACTAGAAAACATATCAAGGACGTCTTTGTGGGCATGAACATACACCGTTTTTATTTGCAATCAAATCACATATACATTAACGTTAACCGATTCTGATAAACCGGAAAAAAATTTGATTTCAAAGTTTTCAATTTTTGAGCGATTTTATGTTTCTAAAACCTACTTTGTAGGATTGGGTTGAGAAGAAAAGAAGAAGAATCAGTTGAAGTGGAGATGTAAATCGAATTGATTTTGATTTTGATTTTGATTTTAGTTTTTAATTTTATGATTTTAGTTTTATGATTTTGATTTTGATTTTAGTTTTTAATTTTATGATTTTAGTTTTATGATTTTGATTTTAGTTTTAAATTTAATGATTAGGATTAGATGGGGATAAATAAGTATTATTAATATTTGGTAGAGGGTAAGTTGGTAGTTTTGACCTTTTTTGTCATCTAGCTATAGGCCCCAATTAAGTCCTATAGGCCCCAATTTAGGAAGGTAAAATAAAGGTTGATAATACTTGAGACAATAAAGATAAATAAACAATGATCAAGAACGCGTAATTGGGGGATATAGCTACAAGATAAAATAGGAGTCCCAATAGCAATTCTGGGTCACCCCTTATGTAATTATTTTTTTAATTCCTAATCTACCCCTCACTAATTAGGTTTAGTGGTTAATAATAATTAGTAAAAATCTTAAGTATTTGGGGGATAGATTAGTGTGTATTTTTATTTGTGTTTGGGTGAGAGTAGAAGGAGGGAAAAAATATTTGAGAGGAATTTTTTTTTTTTTTGAAAATAGAAGATGATTGTGATGAGAGAATTACTGCTAGTAAGAGGTTGAAAATTTGTTTTTTTTTTCTTTCAATCCCCATTGTTGCAGCTGAAAAAGCTTGGTGCCGGCATGGTATTCAACCAAAAACCCATGCCGGCAATTGTTGGATATGTTCATAAATTGTTTGCCACTATCCGGGGGGGTTCGGGGGGGCGTAGCCGGTATGGTCTTCATCACTTCCGTTTTGAATTTTTTCTGGTTTTAATCACTCCACTTCCGGCATGGTCAGTTGATATGAAGACCATGCCGGTATTTTTTTCCGGCATAGAAAATAAAGCAACATGCTATGCGGAAAACAATACCGGCATGGTCTTCATATCAACTGACCATACCGGAAGTGGAGTGATTAAAACCAGAAAAAATTCAAAACGGAAGTGATGAAGACCATGCCGGAATTGATGAAGACCATATGCCGGAACATGATACCGGCATGCTCGAGAATCAATTCCGGCATGGTCATCATCACTTTCAGCATGATCTTCATCACTTCCGAATAAAAAAAAAATTGTTTCCAAAGTGAGGAGAAGAGAATTTGATGTAGAGTAGGGAGAGTTTAGAATTTGAAAGGGAATGGGGAATATTTGGGTTTCAAAACTCTACCCCTAAATAAGATTAATAAGAAGTGGAGATGGAAATGGGGGATATGATTTTGTTTTTTGATTTTAAGTTTTTGATTTTTATTTTGTGGGAAGGGTATTTTAGTATTTTCATAACCAAAAATAACCCCTTAACACATACCATGAGTTGGGGGAAGTAATTCATATCCCCTAATTAATTTCCATATCCCCCAATTACACGTTCATGATCAAGTACTACGTTACATTGCACCCGTCGTATCCTTGGTCACATTCATCCACTTCTCCAGATAACAAGTTTTTTTTGATAGTGCATGGACAATTTTCTTAAGGTGTGGTATAAAAAGTTTTTAATGTGCAGTTCGTTGAGTATTTTGAAAAAAAAGAACTCAAACTATTTTTTTATATATAAACTAGGTATCACCCCGGCCTACGTCCGGGCTCAACCTTTTTTCGATTTTTGTTGGTTGTTTGGTCGGCCGGTCAGTATCATCTCATAAAATTTAATGAGCCTGTAATGGTCGGGACCGTATTTAGTTGTTCGTGTCCCATAACATTGTGTAAGTTAGTCGGGTCATAGTAGCGTGTTTAATTAGTCAGGTCATCTAGGAGTTGAGCCTATAGATTAATTGGAGCCTGCGTCGCGCTGTTTTGTTGGTCGGGTCAAATCAGCCGGGGCCTACGGCCCCGGCCGTAGATTAGAAAATATAGAATCAAATATAGTCCCCGCGATAAAATTAGCCGTGATTGGGTTGAAATCTTGAGGGTTGAACCTATAAGACTGACCCTGATGTTTTGTTGGCCTAATCAAATTAAACGGGGTTGTACCCTTAAATTCTCTTTAAGCCTATAAGCAAGAGGCTCAACCTTTTTCGAGTTTTGTTTACTGTTTGGTCAGCCGGTCAGTACCCTCACAAGAAATTTTAGTCAGTACGTAATAATCGGGGCTGTGTTTAGTTAGTCTAGTCATAACAGTCATAGAAAGGCTCCACATTTTTCGAGTTTTGTTTACTATTTGGTCATCCGGTCAGTACTCTCACACGAAATTGTAGTCAGATCGTAGTCCAGTCATAATAGCCGGGGCCTACGGCCCCGGCCATATATTAGAAAATCCAGACTCAAATGTAATCCCGTATTAAAATTAACAGTGATTCAAATGTGATCCCGTATTAAAATTAACCGTGATTAGGTTGAAACCTAAGAAGAGACCCCCGGTATTTTGTGGGCTTGATCAAATTAGCCGGGGCTGTAGTGGTCCCTTAATTTTTCTTTGAGCAACGAAGAAGATTAACAATTACCTTTCTTTTTCTTTTTTCGTTTGGTAGGCAACAACAGAACTGTCCTGGTTCTTTCTTATCAATCAAAAATTCTAAGCCCAGAAGGAAAACATTAGTTGTACCACTCAAGAACACAGACCAAACCTAAGTTGTGGTAGCTTGTTCAGTTGTTCTTTAATACTTCTTCTTAGTGGAAACACGATTGTGTATGTTATTAGGAAACCGAAGTATTTACGGACAACATGTTGATTTTGTTATACAAAAACAACGGAAATGTGAAGACTTTAGCAAAACATCATCTCCAAATTTCCTAATTATCTAAGTTCGAGTTTATGACACTAAGTGCCTAAATTATTGACGTGATATGGAGTTGTGTTTGATTTAGGAAACCCAAAGGAAACCCCGATATAGAACCCCGTATACATCTTATGGAAACATAGTCAAATCTGGAAACCCCACGATCCGACGGACATCTATATAGAACATATAACGAATCGATCCATGCCGTGGGATGACGAAATCGATGGCCGGATTTGTCAGTCTACACAAACATCACTTCTTTTTATAATATAGATGTATATATACATATGGAGGAATGTATTCCTTCTAAACAATATTGCAGCAACGGTATTTAAGCATTGCATTTTACAATATATTTAAACATATTATATTGAGTGTTTTAAGTTACAAAACGAACCATATGCATACAAACAAACCATACAACACAAAACGAATAGGTTGAGTCATGTCCGAGATGATAAATATAACTATAACTATATATGTATTTATGTATATGTGAACAATGGAGACACGGGATAGTTAGAAGAGAAGAATAAGAGAGACGCTTGTTTCCTTTTTGTTAAAAAAAGGCTCTCAATGATGAGCATGTTTGGAGTGTTTCGAATGTCGAAGCTTCAAATTTTTGTTATGTTTCGAATGTGGATGTTTTGGATATGAATGTTTCAGATGCTTCTCTTCGCCTTGCACTTTTGGTGCTTGGTAATGCGGCAAATCTTTATTGTACTTGCCTACAAGAAAATTCACAAAATTATATCATTTATAAATCAAGTCAACATTAATTAAAAGAATATTAAAAAGCGAATTGCTAGTTCGTTTGGTGTTTTATGTACATACATCAATCTTACATTTTAAATACATGAAAAATAAATCTTATTTTATATATATATACTAATATAAAGAAAAGAGGTATTTTGGTTGGTCACAAAAGGACAAAATAGTTTGGTGTAACCTTGATATTACTAATATGACCTTCAATATCAACTACATTAAATTAATATTTACATATTCGCGCCATTGTTTTAAAAATATATCAAAATTCTTAAAAACTTGATATCTTTCAAAATACACATCGAGTTTTTGTAAAATTAACATATTTGGAAAGCTATTTGAATTACCTACGTAATGAGTACAAATAAGAATATTAAATTTTATTTTACGAAAAAAATATCATTGCTATCAATTTTGGTTTTGTTAAAAGAATCAAATTCAAGCATGTGCATCGCAAATGTGTCTTCACTAGTAAACAATAATAATAACATTATTTGTTCTTTCTTTTAAGCTTTCCAAAAAACTATTTCAACGACAAGAAAAAAAAAACACAACCGAAATGTCTCTAAAATGAAGAAATTATGATCAACTTTGTTTTTTACGTAGATCTTATACAATCATATATGTACTTACCCACACGATACTGTATTAGACATATATAAGCAAAGTGTAAGATATAATTCATTTTTCGACAACGATGTATGTTTAAAGATAAACAAGAAGGTAAGTTATTCAGTACTTCCTCTGGTTTTTTGTTGCATGAGTTGCTCATTATAACCCAAAGACGAAGCAAAACAAAAGTTGGCGCAAAGTAAATAAGATGCACGACAGACATTCATGCAACTATGAAATCCACGTGCTTGAGCTTTGTCCACGAACAAGCTCGTCGATGCAATCAAAACTAACAGAACGACGACGCAGAATCTGTTCATGCTTGGTGCCATCTTTCTCTCTCACTCACTCTTTGTTCTTTCTATCCTAATTGTTAAATTCTCCTCTTATTGTTGTAGCCTTAAAAGGCCATGCATTTGATGATTCTGATTGATATTTGTAAGAGTTCATGTAACTGATTTTATCTTAGAATAGTTAATGGCTAATAAACGATAACTTCTATTGAGGAAATATTCAAACTAAATTTTGTCCATAAAATAGAGAATTCAGTTGAGGTAGGGGTATAACCTAATCTGATAAAAATGGTACGGATGGGGCGCCCACATATACCCATATTTACATGCATGTGGTTATCTCATTGCATGCAAAAAAAATGAACCCTAATATACTTAGACATGACTAGTACTTTGAAATAACAACTATGATATATGTGCCATGACACTATGTGTATGATTTCCTTAACAATAAAGAGAAGATACGAGTAATATTAAAAAGATTGAGACATTCAAATGAATGAATGATCTTAGTATTGTATAAACCTATTCATCACGAATTATAGTAACGGAAGATCAGCTTGTCTTTCGGGTGCAGTTCTTATATTATCGACGTAGAGGTAGAGGCCAACTCACGGTCTCGTATAACTTGTTGCACCTTGGTGCATGGAGAGCATCTCCAATTAGAATTATGTATACTTCCTACATAAAAGGTGTTCCACGACATCCATATAACAATATAAAAGAAAAAAAATATGGGAGAGAAAAATTCATCTCCAACCGTGGGGTTTTAAAATACAACTGTTGCATATGTATTTGAATTTACTAGATTTGTGCCCACTTTACATACTTGGCATAATTAACTTTCTTAACAACTAATAAAATGACGCCGCAAAATTGATAGTTTCATGTATTTATTTTTATACCTTCTAACCAAACAATTTTTTTCTTCCTTACATAATGATGAAAATTGATAGTTGCATGTACCTTTTTTGTTGTACCCTCCAATCAAGCTATTGTTTCCCCAACAAAATGATGTGGAAAATGGATACTTGCCCATACATTTTTGTTATACATACTAACTAATTTATTTATTTTCCTAATAAAAAGGATGATGAAAATTGATGGTTGCCTGTATATATTTGTTATATCCTCCAACCAAGTTATTTTTCTTCATAATAAAGGATGATGAAAATTGATTGTTGCTTGTTCTTAAAGATCAAACAAGAGAGAGGAGAACATAAACGCGGAAGCGTAAAAGACTACATTGATATTAATCTTGGTGGAATACAATCTATTTGATATTTTTGATTGTTTAATTCTTTCTTTCTTACTTACTTACAAATGAATACAACATGCCTATTTATAGGCTACAAAAGAAGAAGAGAACTATGCCTATGGAGGCTAACAACTATGCCTTTGGAGGCTAACAACTATGCCTATGGAGGCTTACCAAACCAACTACTAGACAATCTAGTATTCTTGTTTGATTTGTCTAACCCTAGAACACTCATTTTACACATGTTAATTGTCTAATATTGAATCTAGACATCCTAGATATTTCTAGGTTAGTCTAGATAGGTGTGAACTCTTGACTAAGTTGGTGTTGAATATTCAACACTCCCCCTCAACACCTACTTTCCAACTTCTCTTTATCTTAGACGTTTCGGTCCCCTTCATAGTTTAAGGATGTTTCGGTCCTCTTCATAGTTTAAGGACGTTTCGGTCCTCTTCGGAAGTTTAAGGACATTATGGTCCTCTTAGGAAGTTTAAGGACATTACGGTCCTCTTCGTAGTTTTAGAACATACGGGTTCCATCGTAGTATAGGGACATTGCGGTCCTCTTCGTAGTTTTAGAACATACGGGTTCCATCGTAGTTTAGGGACATTGCGGTCCTCTTCGTTTCAGTAAAATACTTCTTGTACTCTTTGGACAACTCATAGGATTTTCACCCACTTTTGTTGTTCTCTATCTCATCACCACTTGGTGATTGCTTCCATTTCTTCACAATCTTTTTGTTGTTTCTTCTTCTCTTCTTCTTTTGTTCCGGTCATGCTTTTGTTGTGAAAACCTTCACACTTCTTTGATTTTTTTTTTTTAAGATTCTCTCACAATCTTTCATTTCGTCAAGCTTCTGCCACAAGCTCTAACTATTCTTCTTCTTGTTTTGCCACGCTATCCAGATGTGCCACATTTCTGAATTCGTAACAGATTTGCAACGCTGTGAAATTATTGTCACACTTATGTTTCCCTGATCATCCTTGCATTTAAACAAACATCTTGTCTGCATCTTCTCTATTTTGTTTGAGGCTTTCAGCCCATCTTCAAATCGCTTCAACTTGCTCTCCGTCATGACCATCATCACCGTGAACATCATCCTTGCTTTTTTTTTTTTTTTTTTCTTCTAGAGCTCTTCCATCACATGCGAAGAAAGTTCCCATGGGCATCATGTTTTTTTTTTTTGCTTTCTTGAGCAAGACCGTCTCCACCGCCACCTTCACGTTCTTTAGCAAACATCAATCATGGCAGCAACTCATCATCATTTCCTTCATTTCGAGTTCTCACGAGTTCTAGCATGCCATCACGTTCTCTACCCGAGCTCTCATCGGTCCCTTTATCGGCTTCGTTTGGCAAACTCGAGTTCATCAACTGCCATGAAACCAATCTCGTCCTCATTAAACTCATCACAAAAAACTACCAAACCATGTTCAGGTAGCAAACAATACTCCATACTCATCGAACCAAAGCATCTTCTGTTCAATGGCAGCAATCTTTCATCTCTTCTCTGCTGCTGCTGTTATCATCTCGACATCCATTCTCGAGCTCGTCATTCTCTCAACAGCACCATCGTTATTCTTCTTCCTTCTGGAGCTCTAAAGCAGCAGTACCTTGCTCGAGCTCATTACCGAACATCACTTCCTTCTTCCATCAGCAACTACCAGCTCATGTATCTCCATTATCGTCATCAACAGCAAGCCAAAAAACCGAGCAGAAGTTCACCATTCATCTCAGCCAACAGTCCCGAACAGCAACACCATCACCGAGCCATGATTTATCCAAAGCTCAGCCACAGTTCGGCTCCACTGTCTCTCATAACAGCCAATCGAGCATCATGACCATCATCTTTATCCGAAGCTCCGCCACATTAATTGCAATATGAACCGCAACATCATTTCCAGCGATGATGATCATCATCCACAACTTAGTGATTTGTTTTCTCGAGAAGCAACCACTCGATATTCATTGTATCTTCTCGGCCTTCTCATCTACTCGAGTTGCAAGTAATGGTGGAGATCATGGAGCCAGAGAAAGTGATACTTTACCCCTAACTTTTTTGGGGTTGTGTTGCAATCTTTTCACGGATTTTTTCCATGTTTCCTGCCAGGTCATTGAGCTATTTGGGCGTGTTATAGACAGGTTATCTTTCGCAGACATTACCAAAGAGAACGTCCCGATTTCAAGCATGCCCCGGGATGAGCTCGACACCTGCCATACGGGCGAACATCAAAGGACGAAGTCGAGAGTTGGAGGCGAGCCTCCAACTTTAAGTGGGAAGGTGCCGGCTTTTGAGGGAGTACAACCTCTTGTGCTCAAAGGACTGATGTGAACTTTCAGTCATGGGTATTCCATTGAGGTATACTGTCACGTATCACAGTGCACTCATGTGATTCCATATTTGGGGACGGCGAGACACGGCTCCTCATGCACATTACTGGGTTGCTTCCATGGCTCTTTTCACAGCTCATCAACTCGTCACTTCCAATCCACACATCTTCCTATTTTCTTCGTTGTTAACCTTTTTTTTTTCACGGCAACTTTCATACCGTCCTCATATCATGTTTTTTTTTTTTGGACAATCAACATGTTTTTTTGATACCACGTTTTTGTGTATCTAAAAAACCTAGTTCCACACGTACACTTACTTGGGTGGTGAAATCCAACACACATAGCCGCAACCCCATAGCCAGCACCATCATAACGAGAACTTAAACCTAGTTCCACACGTGTATCTAAGGTTTTTGTTAAACCTTCTATACTCAACACCATAATGAGAACTTAAACAATAACAACCAGATTTTTTTTTTTTTTTTTTTTTTTTGAGTTTCTCTAGCTCTCTTCCTCTCCTCTCTCTTCCTCTCACCTTGCTCTGATACCATCTTAAAGATCGAACAAGAGAGAGGAGAACATAAACGCGGAAGCGTAAAAGACTACATTGATATTAATCTTGGTGGAATACAATCTATTTGATATTTTTGATTGTTTGATTCTTTCTTTCTTACTTACTTACAAATGAATACAACATGCCTATTTATAGGCTACAAAAGAAGAAGAGAACTATGCCTATGGAGGCTAACAACTATGCCTTTGGAGGCTAACAACTATGCCTATGGAGGCTTACCAAACCAACTACTAGACAATATAGTATTCTTGTTTGATTTGTCTAACCCTAGAACACTCATTTTACACATGTTAATTGTCTAATATTGACTCTAGACATCCTAGATATTTCTAGGTTAGTCTAGATAGGTGTGAACTCTTGACTAAGTTAGTGTTGAATATTCAACACTTGTATCATTTTATCACACCGCCCAACCAAATAAATTTCTTTACTTCGTAACAAAATGATGATGAAAATTGGTATTTGCCCATGCCTTTTTGTCCTACCCTCCAACCAAGTTCTTTTTTTCCCTAACAAAATGATAATGACTATTGATAGTTGCTCGTATTTTTTTGTTATACCCTCCAATCAATCTATTTCTTTCCCACCAAAATGATGCGGATAATTGATAATTGTCTCTATACTTTTGTTATACCCTCCAACCAATTTTTTTTTCTTCCTAACAAATTAATGATAAAATTGTCATTTTTTATTTAAATAGATGAAGTATATTACTAAAATTACTGGAAATCATATGAAAGAAATAAATTGTGTATTTTTACTAGAAGCCTCTACTAAATCATGTAGTACTGATTTTCATAGAAGTCGTATTGATAAGCAAATACAGAGGCCAAATAGTTTAATTAGGAGCAGAAAGACTAAAAAAATTAATACATACATATTAACTAAGTCACGTACCCTCCTCCCTTCATTGACTAAATACATATTAACAAAATCGCGTGCGGAGGAAAGTGACAAAGTGCAATTTGCCTTACCTCACCTAAATCAACAACCTAAAAACTCAATATCATCCCTCACTTCAGAATAAAAGTAGCACTAGTGGAACTTACTCTCTCTCCTATTGGTTGGTGAGCGTAACCTCGCGCTTTCATTGGCTAATTGAGAAACCATTTGTATTCGTCGGATGAAATTTCGTTAGATATGGTGCGTTGATCTGACAATGTGCGGTGCAGATTGAGTGGATTATTGGGACACAGGCGACGGACGACCCTCATTATTTAGAAAAATTGCTATATTAATTTATGGTATTTATGATTAAAATAAAAAAAAATCAATTCAACATATTTATGGAATAAAATAAAATAATTTATATTTTTTGAATCTTTTATAATCTCATGTATTTATTATAGAAAATCCAGAAGAAAAAAAATACTATATTAATGCTTACATTTATGAATAAAATAAAATAAAATAAAATCAACTCAACGTATTTATGGATAAATTAATGAGATTTTTATTTTTAAAATCTTTTGTAAGGAAAACGATGAAAAAAAATATAGAAATGACAAAAAGATTACTATATTAATCTTTTATAATACTATATTAATTCCGTACATTTATGACTAAAATAAAAAAATGAACGTGCAATTGGGGGATATGAAATAGTAATTTATTGTTCATACCGGCATGGTTTTTCAAGGACAAATTTTGTTTTCGACCATGCATGTATGAACAGTAACCCGGACTATTTATATCCCCCAATTAATTGTTCAAAAAAATCAACTCAACGTATTTATGGAATAAAATAATAAGTTTTAAATTCGTAGAATCTTTTATAAGGAAATGTTTTTATGGAAATGGTAAAAAAAACTACTATATTAATTTTGGAATTTATGATTAAAATATAAAAAAAATAATTCAACATATTTATGGAATAAAATAATAAAATTTATATTTATGGAATCTTTTATAAGGAAAAATATCTAGAAATGAACATATTAATTTTTAATATTAATGATAAACATCTAAATTTTTTTACTAACAACATCTAAAAATTACTCCCTCCGTTTCACAAAGACAGTCTGCTTTGACTTTCTCAAAATATTAATGAGACCATACTATTTTACTTGACTACCTTTAGTTACTTACCTATTTTATTTTAATAAAAATGCTAGCAATAAAGACTATCCAAAATTGGTTTGAGAATTATAAATACGAAATATAAAAGGGAAATTTAAAAGATATTGAATTTAAGAAGTATAAACTTTATATGGAATCTAATTTTTAGAGTTAAATGTATATTTCCTTAAAATGAATGAAGGATATATTTGTTTCCTCAATTATACTAATTTATTTAATATTTTAGATTGAGTCACGTTAAAAATAGATTTATGAATATAAAGAATTCAAGGGTATATTAGAGAGTTCATTGAAAAAGTATGACTATAAACAGAAGCTGGACATAATTTTGAAACTGACGAAAAAGGAATAGAGGACGGTCTTTCAGAAACAGAGGGAGTACTATTTTAAATTAATATTTATGTTTAGAGTATCTGAAAAAGTCTAATTATTTACCTGAACACAATCTTATGGGTTCCATTAATACAGTTAATTTACTAATATAAGCAAAGGCAATGGTTAATATGGTAAAGTTAAATTAATATTTATGTTTAGAGTGTCTGATAAAATCTAGAAATATGGTGCGTTGATGGAGAAACGTGTGGTGCACAGATACACACCCGACGGATGGCTCTCATTATTTGTTATGTATAACCACTAGATGGCCAAGATCTTTGATTGGATGACCAAAAATTATTACATATAATTACACCGAGTTTATATGATTTTTTAAAAATCATGACCATCGAATTTTTCTCAATAAATTACTATATTAATTCGAGTATTTATGATAAAAATTCAGAAAATAAAAAAATATTATATTAATTTCGGATATTTATTATAAAAATCGGATAAACATGTTTATGGGGTAACAAATCAGATTTCTAATTTTTGGATCGAGTGAAAAATCTAAAAATTACTATATTAATTTCGAGTATTTTGATAAAAATCCAAAAATTAATAATGTATTAATTTCAGATATTTATGATCAAAATCCAAACATATTTATGGGTAAAAATATCAGATTTATATTTTGTGAGGTAAAAAATCTAAAAATTACTATATTAATTTTGAGAAGTTATGATAAAAATCCAAAAAATTAAAAAAACAATATTATGTTAGTTTCGGATAATTATGATAAAAATCTAAAAAAAATTGTAATCAGATTTATATTTTTTGGTAAAAAAATCTAAGAATTATTATATCAATTTCGAGTATTTATGATGAAAAAAATATACTATATTAATTTCGGATATTTATGATAAAAATTTAAAATAATCAAATAAAAATGTTTATGAGGCAAAAAAATCAGATTTGTATTTTTTGGATTGTTTGTAGAGTAAAAAAAAATAATCTAAAAACTACTATATTAATCAAAATCCGGAAATAATATTTATATTTTTGAGTATCTAAAAAAAAATCTCTCTGTATAAAAACTATGTTTGTAGTTGATATTTCCAAATCAATATTTCTTTTTGTGAGATTTGTGGGTTTGGCCACTCTTTATATAAAACATTCCAACAAAATAATTTTTCTCTGCAGGTTGCATTCTTCGGTTAGGATTTTGTTCTGTAGTTTTTTTAATGTTTGCATTAGTTTTCTTATTCATCTTTCTGATGCTTCTCTTTTTCTTTGCAGAAACAACATCACGTGAACTTTCCTTTTAACTAAAAAAGTACGTGATGCGTGCAGAACAATTGGGATATCTGGAACGGTTGTGAATTGAGTTTTGATTTGTTTAATTACTCTCTTTCATATGAATATTTTAAAATTTGTATTGATTAAGGTTTTACCAATTTATTGCTTTTGTAGTTTCTTTATGTATTTGTAAACAGGAGCAAAAACTAAAAATTATGAATTTATCTATAATTCTCTTTGCTTTTGATTTTTTTTGTTTTCCGTATGTGTGATAGGTAAAGAAACAGTAAGAAAATGAATTATGAGTCTGGGTTTTCTTTATCTCTTTCATATGAAGGTATGTTTAGTTATTTTTCCCGATTTTCCTCCAAATACCCCCTTTCATCCATGCCATATGCAACACTAACTTTAGTTATCCCAACATTACAGTGAAACTAAGAAATGCTATTGACTAAAATTTGGGCATTGTGCGCATTGCTACTACTCTTGATTTTACTGGATTTGACCAGATTTTACGTATAATGGCTAAATGTTGGGAAGGTAGAGATATTTACCAGACATGTTTAAGAATATGCTCATGAAGTTGTTGATTTGCAGATCCATGAATTGTCAATGGAAATTTTGCTGAAGAAGTTGCAAAATGCGGGTAACTCAATCGGAAGGTTAGAATCATATTTTTTGAATATTTTACTTCCTTTTTCTTTTGCTTGGAGTTGTATGTTTGAAAAGCATATAGTTACTTGCATATTTATGGGGTATTCATTAGATATCTGTGATGAGAAACATAAAAACAAACCTAGATATCTAAGCCACAAAAATTAAATTCATCACAAAAACTCTATGCCACACGTACTTAAATTCATTATATCATCTTAGAGGTCTTAAAACATTTGGTAATCCTAAAGTTTTCAAATAATTCATGGTAAAATAATATTAGACGGTTTATTTGCGGTAAAAAATCCATATAGATATTAATTTCGGAGGATAGAAAAATCTTTGAATTAATATTAATGTTATCTTAAAAATTGATTAAAATATTAAGTTAAATTTTAGAAATTAATATACGGATATTCTAAAATATATTTTATTTTTAGAATCATTGGCATATATATCCGTGTACTTAATATAGGAAAAAAATAACTAATTTTTGGGATAAAACTATGATATTCTAATCTTATGCGAAAATCAACCCAAGGACCAAGACGTTCGGAAAAAGAAAAAGAAAAAAGAAATAGGTTTAATTTTTTGCTTTTCTTTTGTTTCCTCAAGAACTCTATTTATATGCATTTTTTTATTCTTTTTACTAGTTTAAAATTATTTATCTGTTTCTTGCATCTTGCAGAAAGGTGAAAATGTTTATCATTTCTCGGTAATTGAATAAAAATGGAAACCAATGGAAAGATAGAGGAGTTGAAGCTTTTTTGAACAAAAAAGAGATGGAGAAAATTAGGTTAGTAATGAGACAACCTAAGACACTTCTGCTGCTAATCATCTAGGTTTGTTTTTGTGTTTCTCTTTTTGTTTTTCTAAATTAGTTTCCTGTTTTTTTTTTTTTTTATGGTTTCGATTTGTGAGATTTGATTCAGAGTTTTTGTGATTTTATTTATAGTGCTACCTAAAAAAAGATTACATCGCGAATTCAAAATATGGGTGTTTGTATTAGTATTCATTGACATCGCTAGTGATCTTTGTTTGTATTAGTATTTTTGCTCCACGAGTTTTGGGAAATAGTATGTCAATTGATGGGTAACATCGCCATTGATTATATTCTTTCTCAAGATACACTGGTGCCACTGCTACCTCAGTTTAATATGCACTCGAAAAATTCTATGTTGAGGACTGCTACGTGGGATTTATCCACCTTATGTCATGGAGATCCATCAGTAGTGCAGTACCATTTGATGAATTGAGCAGGTGAGGGGCAAGTTGTTTGGAGGGTTTTTTTCCTGGTATTAAGGTGGTGCTTAACTTTATTAATTATTACTTTATCTTCTAGATGTTTTTTTTTCACTATTATCTTTGCCAGTTCTTTAGCACCTTATACATTCAAAGGGCACCATGGACATAATGAGCCGGGACTTTTAGGAAGACAGAAGAAAACAAGGACTTTGTTAAATTTATCTGCAATATTATCAAGTTTTGTTTTCTGAGATAACCTTCACAACCATTGAATTTAGGTTTTGTTAATCACTAGCAGAAAATTTGAATTATTAATTTTAAAAATTCTGGACATATTTTTGAAGAATTAATTGGGGGATATGGGAATTAATTGGGGGATATAGCTACAGGACAAAATAGGTGTCCCAATAGCAATTCTGGGTGACCCCCTATGTAAATTTTTTTAATTCCTAATCTAGCCCCCACTAATTAGGATTAGTGATTAAGTATAATTAGTAAAATGTTAAGTATTTGGGGGATAAATTAGTGTGTATTTTTATTTGTGTTTGGGTGAGAGTAGAAGGAGGGAAAAAAATATTTGAGAGGAATTTCTTTTTTTTTGAAAATGGGAAGATGATTGTGATGAGAGAATTACTGATAATAAGAGGTTGAAAAATTGATTTTTTTTTCTTTGAATCCACCATTGTTGCAGCTGAAAAAGCTTGGTGCCGGCATGGTATTCAACCAAAAACTCATGCCAGCAATTGTTGGAAATGTTCATAAATTGTTTGCCACTATCCGGGGGGGTTCGGGGGGGCGTAGCCGGTACCTGGTTTTGATCTTCCGAATGTTGATTTTTTTTTTCTGGTTTTGAACAGGTACCGGCATGGTAATAGTTTTTTCGAGCGTGCCGGTACCTGTTCCGGCATAGTATTTTGCTTAAATACCTATGCCGGAACAGAATGAAAAGTATCCAGAATGTTGATTTTTTTTTTCACTTGACTACCGGCATTGATAGGAAATTATCGGGCATGCCGGTGCATCTGTTCCAAGATATGGTCTTCATCAATTCCGGCATGGTATTCCTCACTTCCATTTTGAATTTTTCCTGGATTTAAAAAGCTTGGTGACGGCATGGTCAGTTGATATTAAGACCATGCCGGTATTCTTTTTCTGCATAGGAAATAAATATGAAAACTATGCCGGAAAAAAATACCGGCATGGTCTTCATATCAACTGACTATGCCGGTACCAAGCTTTTTAAAGCCAGGAAAAATTCAAAATGGAAGTGACGAAGACCATGCCGAATTGATAAAGACCATATGCTCGGAACCCGATCTACATGGTCTTCATCAATTCCGGCATGGTCATCATCACTTTCAGCATGATCTTCATCACTTCCGAATAAAAAAAAAAAATTCGTTTCCAAAGTGAGGTGAAGAGAATTTGATATAGAGTGGGGAGAGTTTAGAATTTGAAAGGGAATGGAGAATATTTGGGTTTCAAAACACTACCCCTAAATAAGATTAATAATAAGTGGAGATGGAAATGAGGGATATGATTTAGATTTTTGATTTTAAGTTTTTAATTTTTATTTTGAGGGAAGAAGTGGAGATGGAAATGGGGGATATGATTTTGTTTTTTGATTTTAAGTTTTTTATTTTATTTTGAGGGAAGGGTATTTTAGTATATTCATAACCAAAAGTCACCCCTTAGCACACACCATGGGTTGGGGGAAGTAATTCATATCCACCAATTAATTCCCATATCCCCCAATTAATTCTTCATATTTTTGTCCAGTAATGTTTATGTTTCAAGTAATTTTTTTGGAACTTTGATATCGGGTACTGTTTCAGTGTTCCATTTTAGTTTTTGTAGGAATATTGCACAGTCAAAATGTATTTCTATAGCTCTAGGATGAACTGATAAACTATTCGAATACAACTAGAATCATTTAGAAAATTATTTGGTTGTCACCCGAGTTTAACTATGTGACCTTCTCAACTGCAATAGCACGGGCTAGAAGAAATCAAGAATACTTAACTTACAGAAGTAATCAAGATATAAATACTTCGTTATCATTTTCCCAATCTATTTTTTCCCGTAAGATAACTGATTAATGTTGGTACGTAAAATAACTGATTAACTAATTAATCTCGATCCATGTTTGAAGTTATTTCAAGTAGATGTTTGCAAAAAAATTAATATTGTATCTTTGATTACTTTCCAAATAAGCAATTTAGACTACGTGGCTTAGTGCCCTATCAATAAGAGTTAAATACTTGACAGAATTTCCGAACCCCTCCTTCTTGCAATATTTAGGGTAGTACTCTGATTATCCTTTTTTGGTTTGTTTTGCAAAATTCAATTCCAAGAAATAGCAATTTTACGTGGACGCCCAATCCCAAACGTTAAAAAGTAGGTCCCTGCTGTATCTCTCTCACAATAATAATTTCAAGAGAAAATATAGGGATACAAAACAGTTTCGTTAAAGAAAAAAATTGCATATATGATTCAGAATGCAAGTATATGATTTCTGATGAAAGATATATCAGTGCATTTCCTTCATTACGACTTCCCGAATGATTCTGAACGTAAGTATATGATTTCCTAAGAAATATATATCAGTGCATTTTATTGATTACGACTTCTTCAACGGGGAGCAATTCATTTGCATTGCACTATTTAGAGTTTGCAATCTATTGTATATTGATATCATGTGTCTTTTTAGTATCTCCAATATAACTAGGTACAACTATATAACTAGCGTGATTTTTTAACGAGCAGTTGAGTTGGCTGCTTGATTCCTAATATAAGTATATGATTTCCGAATAAAGATATATCAATGCAATTCCTTGATTACATTTTATTTAAAGGGAAACACTTCATATGCTTTGCACTATTTAAAGTTGGAAATTTATTTTTAAATTAATATCGTGTTTCTTTTTAGTGTCTCTAATATCATACATTGAATCTACTATATCATAGGTGTGATTTTTTATTTAACTACAAGAAATTGGAGCACTGATATATCTTTCTTCGACGGGAAGCACTCCATATGATTTGCACTTCTTAGAGTTGGCAATCAATTTTATATTAATATAATTATTTTATTGTCTCTAATATCAGGTATTGTTATAACTATACAGTGACTGTGATTTTCAATTAACCAAATCGAGTTGAGTTGCTGCTTGATTCTTAACGCAAGTATATGATTTCTGATTACATCTTTTTCGACGGGAAGCACTTCATATGATTTGCACTATTTAGAGTTGGTCAATCTATTTTATATTGATATACCGTTTATTTAGTGTATCTAATATAACAATCGATACAACTATATAACGAGTGTAGTTTTTCATTTAATTACAGAGAGTTGGAGCCTGAAATAGTAATTGAGTTGGCCGTTTGATTCTTGATGCAAATATATGAATTATGAAGAAAGATATATTAGTGCATTCCTTGGTTACATCATCTTTGACGAAAAGCACTTCATATGCTTTGCACTATTATTTAGAGATGTCAATCCATTTTATATTGATATCATGTTTTTTTAGTGTCTCTAATATCAGATATTGATACCTATAGTGAGTGTGATTTTTCTTTTAACTACAAGATGTTGGAGCCTAGAAATACAGTTTTGAGTTGTTCGCTTGATTCTTAACGCAAGTATATGATTCTGAAGAAAGATATATCAGTGCATTTCCTTGATTATATCACTTCGACTGGAAGCACTTCACATGCGTTGCACTATTTAGAGCTGGCTATTTATTTAATATTAATATAATATGTTATTCGGTGCCTTTAATTTCAGATATTAATACAACTATATAGCGAATGTGATTTTTCATATAACTATCAATAGTACTGATGTTGACAATGTAATGAGCTATTGACTGATTTCAAAGGATGATATAATTTTTCAAAATTGTAATAAGATTTCTTAATTTCCAAAACTTTAAACGATATGTAGTTTGTGAATTTGGTTCTCGTTGTTAATTTACAAAATGAAAAAGAATTACACTACAGTTGTTTATTGGACTCCTTTAAGGACGAGTGCGGGACTAAGCCCCGCCTCACCAAATGAACGCCAGTTCTCATCACACCCGGTGCGTAGCACGGTTTACATGCTAGTAGTTATCTAAATTTCGCATTACATAACGTAGGTAAAATTCTTAAGGAGGATATATTATTGATATTCAAAATAATATAAATAGATTTTGTACTTCTTACTATCGAAAATGCACATAGACCAAAAAGGTGTGGCCACGAAAAATAAACGGGTGGCCATCCGAAAAACATGGTTCTAAATTTCCAAGAGACTTCATCGGAACAGTAATCAAATACCCATGGAATTTAATGTCTCCATAAATACATTCATTTTATAAATATATCCCTTCCTTCTGGAATCCTTACCCCCCTTGAAATAAGATTACTTAAATACCCTTTCTTATAAGTTTTCCTTACATGTGACATGCTTCTTTATTTTAAAAAACAACTAGTTCTATCAACTAAACCACCATCCCACCACCGCGCCACCATCACCAACGTCACCACCACCACCACACCCGTCGTCGCTGCCACCACTACCACCCATGGACGGAGCTAGAATTATAAACATGGGGAGCCTAAGTTAAAAAAATAAAATTAAGGGGGGATAATAATTAATTTCTCCTATAGATATAATGGTAAAAATGAAGGATTTCTAAGTGGTTAGAGAATATTTAAGGAAGGCGGGAGCCACCATTGGCTTCCATGTAGGTACGTCTCTGCAACCACCACCACCAGTTCACCACCGCTGCCACCATTCCACCGTCGTTGCCGCAACCACCAGTCCACCACCACCACGTATGCTACCACCATCAACGCCAAACTCAAAAGCCAGGTTGATACCAAAATCTAGTGTCAACTACTCAAGTTGATACCAAAATTCAAAATTCCAAAAACTGAGATAGGTCTAGATTATGATGTCAACAATCCAAGTTAACATCATAATCCAGTGTCAAAGTCTAAGTTGACATCATCATAATCTGGTGTCAATAACCCAAGTTTATACCAATATCTAGCGTTAACAATTCCACCATTCGACCACAACCATCATTACCACTCCACCAGACGTAGGAGCGTTTAAATTAACTTTATTCCCTTCTCTACGGAGGCTTATAATACATTTTGGGATGTATTTTTTTTTTTTTTTTTGGAAAATCACATTTCAATTCATTCAAACCAAAATAGTGATTACATGATTGCTTACAAGATTATCAAAAACACCAAAATACAAGATAATCAAAACCCAAATACAAATGATGACACCAATTGCAAATACATCGCGAAGAGAAAGAGCCATGCACCGCAAAGATATCCAATTTTTGTACCAAATAGTATTGACGAAAGATGGTGTGAACCGGAATCAACTCCGACCATTTGAAATAATTATCTTCTTCTTCAATAAGAGATGCTCCAAATAAAATGGAGTAATTTTCCCAAAATCTTGTAGATCCAAACGAATCCGGATGCCCTAAATCCCTTTTGTTGAAGATGAATCCAAAGCGAATCCGAGCAGAATCATTGATGTTCTTGATGAATCGAGAATAGCAAGCCAAGAAACACCATGGAGATTTGAGAGAATCGCTATTAGAGCGAAGAGAAAATCGTCCCAAAGACGAAGAGAATATCGCCCAAATAGCGAAGAAATGTGTCCATAGACACCAAAAATAACAAAAACAAAACCTAAAACTACAAATTGCTCTACTTTTATTCATAAAAAACAGAAAATCCTTGCTCAGATCTAGCCCAAAAGGACTAAATCTGAGCAAGAAGATGAAGAAGCTCTAGAGTTTTTTTTTTCTTAGGAGAAAGAAGTGAGAAGAGAGGACATTTTGGAATGTATATACGTTCCAAGTAAATAGTGCACATAATGGGAGAAATTAACTGGATTAAAAAAATAAATTGATGTTTAATCTTAATTTAGAGTTGACTTTAACCTGTGCAAGCTGTTTCTTACGTTGAGGTTGCGAACGGCCCACTAATATTAACCCCTAAACATATATATATATATTCCCTCGGTCCCTATTATATAGGCGGAATTTTGATTTTCATTTGTCCCGCTAGATAGGCGGAGCCCAAGTTTCAAGATAAATTTTCTCCTAAATACCCTTATTTATTATGTATGGAAACTTGTAGTAGAAATATGACAAGGGGTAAAACAAGAAAAGGTATGGAAAATTATGAATCCAATACAATTTTCTTAATCTAAGAGATTGTCTCCCTCCGCCTATATATGTGGGACGGAGGGAGTATGTAATAGTATCAAAATATATATATATATATATATATATATATATGTAAACAAAACCCTAGAAAGAGGGATCAACCGACCTCTCTACTCATCCTCTATTTTTTCCCATTCTCTTGTTAACACAAAATCCTAAGTAGGCAGTAAATGATTACCAGCTATTTGCCCTCTTCCTTCTAAACTACTAGTCAAAGTTCAAGTTGTTTGGATTCTGGTGGATGCCGTTTAATCGGGATCTTAACTTTTCGTAAATGGATTTGTAGTGATTGACGTAGTGGTTTCTATGTAATCTAAAAACTAAACTATTTTGGTATGACTTTTGTTTGCATCACCATCTCTATCTTTTATGCGATTTATAGGGATTTCTGCGTAATACAAATTAAAAATATATTTTATTATTAAATCATACTACGGTGTTTGTTATATGGGTTATTTGATTTTTGGTACTCAGATTTTGACCAAAACATGAGTTTTGTCTAATATTTATCTAGCCTTTTGGTACTTGGACCACAAATTGACCCGCGTTGACTAACTACCTAATGAGCGACTTGGTTTATTTTGTGTGCACCCATCAAATAATTATGTATTGGGGAATTTTTTTTCTAGCCCATTTCCTATTATTTTTATATTAGAAACCCATCAATAAAATTACATATATCAATAAACCATAATTATCTATACTTAGTAATAGATTACTTGATTAACCTTTCATCCAAATAAGGAAATTAATTTTTAAATCTAAATCTAAAAGTCTAAAAACGTAGAGAAAGAAAATGGGGCAAATCAATTTCCTAAAATTACTCTTCATAGTTTATCACACTCCTAAAATTACTCTTTAGTAAAAGTCAAAGTCTTTACCCTAATAAGTTTGACAAAAGTTTGAAAATTTGAGTTCTCACAATTTAGTAATGGTTTTGTTTTGTAAAAATTGCAACAATCACAAGTTCAGTGAAAATTCATATTTTCATAGTTTAGTGATAAGCATAATTTTCACATTTCAGTGAATCAAAGAAATAGATAATTTTCACATTTGAATTTAGAGATAATCGCAATTTTCATGATTGAATTAGTGATAATTACAATTTTCATATTTAAGTTAAGTGATAATTATAATTTTCCATATTAAAATTTAGTGATAATCGGATTTTTTTTTTTTTAAAATGTTGGAACTTGGTGAAAATCTCAATCATCACCAACTCACTCCTATGTTTTTACAAATTAATGAAAATTGCGATCCGATCAACATAGGAGTGAAAGATGCCCAGCCCCATTCAGTAGAGACAACCATAAATGGGTGTGAAGGCATACACTCTAAGTTGTGTGTTACCAGTTGGGAAAAAAAAAAGGAAAAAAAAGGATATAACGCGAGTGTGAAGAATGCTTGCAAAAGTAAGTTTAACCCCAAAAATTTCTAATTTAACAAATCAGTACTAATTAAAACTTGTGAGAAAAATTGTTCACGTCATATTTTGCATTGTTTTCCATGTCCAATGAAATCAATACTGTTTCCATTTCTTCAAAATGACGCTTTCAATTTCATACGGAAAGATGGATCATGAAGGATGATCAATTGAAGTGGATTTGATTATTCGGAAGATGGGGTTTTTGCCGAGTACGGAAGTTCCAATGGGGTAGTTTCTTTTCTTCGGCAAAGAGGCGATGATATTGAAGTGTCGATGGTGATCAACTTAGGTTCAAAAAAAGAAAAAAGAAAATATTATGATCGGGAATAACAGATAAAAGTGGAAACCCTTCTGAGAAGTAGTGATACGTTAAATTTCAGATCCTAAAATTATGGACCACCCTGAAATAGTGGTAAACATTCTCCCAATAATTATCTTAAAATAATTAAGAGGATAAAAATGCATTATTGTTATGGGACATGACTTTTTTTTCCAATTTGATAAAAAAAGATTGGATTTGGTGTCATACCCCGGAAATGTCCAAATTGTCCCTCCCTTTTATTTCAATTACCATAACTCCTTATGTATCCTTTTTTCAGGGGCATAATTGACAAGCAAACTTTAATATAACATATCTAAAAATCCGTGCCTTGTAATTTTATAAATTTTATCTCGTTGGAATGATATTAAAAAACTCTACGCAATGAGTACAAACAACAATATCAAATTTTGAGTTTTTACGAAAAATTCGGAGGTGTTCATCATTTTAGGCACAATTTCGAAAATTAAATGTATATTCATTATGAAAACCACCACAAAGGATACATAATACTTATGTAGCCATATTTTGGTTTATGCATCAACTTTTCTCCGTTGCAACTAATAAAACGATGTACTTCCTCCGTCTCAAGAAAAGTGATACTTTCAGTTAAGGCATAATTTTCGAAAATTGAATGCATAGTCATTATGCAAACCACCACAAAGGATGCATAACACATTATGTTGCCATATTTTGGTTTATGCATCGGCTAATTTTCCGTTTTAGGAAAAGTGATACTTTCACCCGGTGTCAGAAAAAATGATACTTCCATGCCATGTCAGGAAAAAAAATCATATTTTCGCATCCTGTCAGGAAAAATCATATTTTTACGTCGTTTTCTTCGGTCGGCTGTTCCACCGTGGCAGCGGTCATCTAGTATCTCCCATCCCCAAAAATGATATTCCCCCCTTCTTCTCCAAAATTACACATATAGAAACTCGATTCTTTTATTATTTTTATTGGTACCCAAATCTCAGAACAATCTTCATCGCATCTCTCCCTTCTTACACACACATAAACATCAAATCTCAAAACCATCTTCATCTTTTTTTCTTCTTTCAGTCATTGCATATAGACTTCACACTTATTGAGCAACAAATTGAATTTAACGTTAGTGAAGAAATATTGATATGAAGGGTTTTCTTAATTACAAGTGTTTTTTAATCGAACATAATTGAAGTTAGGGTTCTGTTGAGATCGAATTGATTTAAGGGTTTGATTCAAATATGTGAAATAGATTGAAGAAATTCAGTTCTGCGGTGAAATAATAACTGGATTCGTTGTCTTATGAAGAATGGTAATCGAATGATGATTGAGTGTCTCTGTGTGACCAGAAATGATGGGTTTGCGGTGTCTCTGTTTGAAGAATCAGAAGTTGGAACTTAATTGAAGATGAATGGAACAAATCAATGGGGTTTGAATCAATGAAGTAAGATAAGTTGAGAAAAAATGATAGGTTTGGGTTTGAGTCTGCTAGTGAAGAATTTGAAGCTAATCAACGAGAAGAAGATTAAGAGGCACTTATCTTATTTTTGTATCGTCTTCGATTCAACTGTTGATGTCTTGAACATCCCTATTAAACGCCATAGAAAAAAGAAACCGGTAATGGTATATTAAGGCACATGTTCAACATGTTGTCCTTAAGACAAGAATGTCCGGCTACATTCTGAAAAAGATGATGTTATAGCCCTACTAGACATCTGCCTCCAAGATATAACAATCTTAACAAAGCTTAAATAGTACATTCAACCCTTGTTCTTCTAGAACTTGGCAGCGGAAAAACTCATGAAAACGTTTGCACTTAAACCCTCGTACCTAAACTTATAGGAAAGGATGCCAAAATAGATTCCAATTCGGTTTCTACTATTACTGAGGCAGAAATAGATTCCAAAATCGCTTTTAACAAGTTATTAGGCATCTCTAACCATCCTATGATGAGACCTATGGTTAGAAGTCTTTTGGAGAGTCATGCTAAATCGGAGGTGGATATGCCTTCCATAGAGGATACTGATGGTATGGGAGATTTCGACTCTGATTCGGACTATGATGAGCGAATTGATGCGGTCAAATGCTCCTTTCAAGATGAAAATGTAGATTTTTAAGAGTGTTTGCTTGTGTTTCTTGTTGTTGGTTTTTTGGCCGTTCTTGATAGAGCTTGTGTGTTTGGACCACCTTGTTTGGAGGTTGTTTGTTGCTCCTCAGTGAGCTTGTATTCTTTTTCTTTTTTCTCTTTTTTGTAACTTTGGTGTCACTCTTGGTGACATCTTTGTTTTTTTATTGAATTTGCCCTTTTCGCGTCAAAAAAAAAAAAAGTACTTTACGTAGATGGATACCAGAGAGGTTCTTCTCTTAAACAACCCTTGCGCAAATCCAAAATATATAAGTTAAACTTTATCTCGTAAGGGCTAAGTAATAAATTTTGAAAGTATTTTTATTCTTTTGCAAAACCGTTTTATTATTAATTTTTATTCACTTAAAACCTTATTTTTCCAACAGAACAAAACCCTCGTAATGTGTAATCTAATCATCCAGATACATGCGTCCAAGCCTCCAGATATCTTCTCCAGTCATACTTCATTTTAACGGGTGATGTATTCACCTTTGATCTATTTATCAATCCCAAAATAAAGAGATTAACCCGAAAACAGTAAACTATATATTGCACAATTGCAGTAGATGAGGTAAATTGTATGCAAAATACTTACGCAAGCAAACACGATCTATGGCATGGATGTTAATAAGCATAACTGACCATGAGTAAGTGATCCTGAGTTTTATACATGTTTGAATATAGAGGGAATGATTTGAGATTTGGTTATTACTTAGCCCTGTTATCCGGATACTGGATCTAAAAGGAAAAAAAAAAACTCAACATAAGTGTATACATGTTTAGGTTGAAAATTTAGACAGAGAAGTTTGTCTGTAAAATCGGGGAAAACTGTTGGAAAGTGAGACCAATCGAGACTCTATGATCTTTGAGCCATATTAGGAAAGTGAGAGTTTACTCTATGGTCTTTGAGCCATATTAGGAAAGTGAGAGTTTGTTCTAGAAAGAACTAGAATATTTCGTTAGTTTTACTTGCGTAGTAAGTCTTTTAGTTTGCTTAAGAGGTTATTTTATATTTATTAGGAAGTTACGTATTTTTGGGATTGTTTTTACGCGGTTTGATTTAGTATAAGTATTGTGCTAAAGGGATTGTAAGCATCAGTACGTATTCAATTGAATTATTGGCTTCAATTCTATCTTTTCTGTTCTTGATAGTAGCAGGAAGATTTGGGTTCAACAAAAACCTCAGCTTCACGACGAACATTTTTTTTTTTTTTTTTTATCGTTAAAACACGACGAACATGTCTGGATGCACATAACAAACTTACTATGAGATTCTGAGGTGTTAAGATCAAACCATGTACTGATTCAGAAGACACTAGGTAGACGTATCAAGAAAATTGTTATTAACTGCTAATTTATAAATTCTTGAATCCAAAACGCATGGATCTCCTTTGGATGCTGAATATAACTTAGCTACGCTTCATCCCCGTTCAGTCAGAAATTACGACCTATGTTGATTTGGAGCATAATCCATATACATTGCATAACAGTAATGTGATGGGTGTCATGGACGAATGGACCAACTATCAAATACGTTGAGAGGCTAATATTCGTCAGTAGCAAGAACATACCAAATCCCATGCCAGTAGCAGGCACATACCAATTCCCGGTCAGTTACGGCAAGGGTCATACTCTAGGTATGTCTTTGATATAGGTTCAGAGGCAATTTTACAAGTTTTGCCCTTGTCAAAAAACCACCATCAACACAACTTTACCCACATACAACAACATCACCACAACCAGCAACACTGCCCAGCCCATCTTATTTGCTCTTGCCATCTCTTGCCATCTCTTTCTCTCTCTTTTTTTTTTTTTTTTTTTTTTTCTTATTCTTGTTTTCTTCTTCTTGCTCACTCTCTCTAGCTCTGAAGTACACAAGAGAAAGGCTTATTTGTAATTGTATGATATTAATACTGCTAGTTCTTCATATACACAACCAATTTGCCAAGATTCAAGAAAAAACTAACTAATTTATATCCATCTAAAACAAAGGCAATCCTTAACTGAGTATGCCGAGCTAGTTTTCCCAAATTCAGGATTTCATACCTATTATTTATATGGAGATTTGCTGAGTTAACTGCACAATGTGTTGGAGAACCATAATAGCCCTTCATCTGTCTGGAGGAACTTTAACAGTTTGCCAACCTAAACTGCGGTATGTTTGGTAAGCTCCAACACTTGATGAATAAAAAGAACCAATAAAACATATTAATCAATGTGGGAAAATTTTGAAGTCACATTTTAGTTAGATTCAAGTGTGGTTGGACATGTCAGAAATGGCGTTCACATGGTGATCTTAAGTCATAGAGGTCTCTGTTAACCTGCACTTACATCCTTCCTAAATAGAAAAGGTTCTGGTACATCTCAATCACTAACTGATTAAAGTGTGGCAGTTGCTGGAGCTCACAACTCAAAATCGAGATAAAGTTTGTGACCAAAGTTGTTAATTATAAAATTGGTCTGAGATGCTAGATAAAGAGTCAAGAAAGAAACTCCTAATTTATTATTGTTGGTTAAAAAATATGGAAAAAGAAATCTTCATACCAAATCTGGGGTTACTTGTTCCCATTTGTTGGAGTAATCCGTTTGAAAGCTGAAACGAGCTAGACTTGAAGAATTCTCGGCACAGTATCTTGACTCTGACACATTTTGATTCATGTTTGCTTATCTCAAACTCAGCACCTTCGGCTGTTGAAAATTGATCGCAAGAAACTGAACTGATATTGATGTTAGAAGGAAGAACTACAATTCTTGAACTCTTGAACATTTGGCGAGAGAGCTGAAACTTCTAGATGCTGCTTTGGAAAATTGTTCATACGATGATTCTTTCTTTCACAGAACAAACTAAACAGGAAATCCCTCAAAAGGGTATGAGTATATCATAACAAATAAAAACACCCGTATTACAAAATTGCTTCAGCACACATCAAGTAATTCCTGAGCTCTTAGAGGAGAAAGATGACAGAAAAGTACTTGAGAAAGAAGGAAAAGACATGCAAATCATTTTCTACATACGAATGTAAATTTAAAAACCACATAAAGCAGCACATATTCATTCAGATCAGCTGTTCGTGTAATGCCAACTTCAATATATGTCCATCTAATTCACAATATTTATAGATTAAAAACAACGAAAATCTGCTCTTTACACCTACAAAATTCCTGCAACAAAGATAAACTTAAAACCTGCCACAGTATAGTTGCACCATCTCTTTTTTTCTCTTTGATAGGTAAAATAGGGTATGGACGAGTTTCGAGTCGTGGGTATCAACTCCTAATGACTTTACCACTCTACTGCAGAGGCATCCAGGGTGTCGTTTGCTCTATCCTAAACAATGTTAGTATCAAGCAAGTATATTAGACTATGCCCTTTGTTCGACCCCTTGACCCAATAAAGACTATTAGACACATGCTCATTAAGTAGGTAAAGAAGACCAGAATGCAATGAATAAAAGTGTGGCATCTCAGTAACGTTTACATACTTTTCAAATCATACACCAAATCCACATGAGTTTTTCCATAGAAACGACTAATATGCCGAATAAATGAACAGAAACAAGACATTTCTTATCATAGAAACATATCGAATTAATTTGAAAATAAATAAATCCAGAACGGATAAAAACACATGAAGCAACTTACATGTAATCTTTTTCAGTGTAATTCTACCCATATATATCATCACTTCGCTGAGGAAACATAACATTACTCGTGCTTCCAAGCATATAATACTAACGAAAAACCAAGACCTTGCAATTGTGATTCTCTAAAAGTCTCAGAGCAGGACCACGGCGTAGCAGATGAGTCAGACGAAGAATTTCTTTTGAACGAGGAGTCGGTAGAGGTATTATTAGTAGCCCATGACTTCTCAGCCGCTAAGCAAGTCTGGAACATGAAAACTGCATTTCCTACTGCACCAAACAGCCAACTGTGAACATCCCAAAACACCTCTACATGGAACCCATCAACTAAAATTGTCTGATTCCCTCTAAATTTCCATCTTAGTCTCTTCACTTGCATCACAGTTTTACTATCAACCTGTATGACGAGACAAGGTTCTCTAAGGCCAACGGTATCACACTCAATTATGAGATCATGGATTAATCCATTATCGAAAAACTGAGCCTTAGTACAATAAACTTTCTTCCCAAAAATATGTTCCCTTTTTGCGATAACAATCCCATTAAAAGAGCTATTTGGTTCCAAGTTAGCCTTTTTATAAGCCTCATTAGTCAAATTCCCAAGTAAAAGAACCATTTCTTTTTCAAACACAATAGCTACATAGAATCCTTCGAGTGGTTCAGGTCCAGATCCAAATTTAGCCAAACAAAGATCCCAATATATATCAACTTTACTCTTCTTATTAGCTAATTCTAATGTTTTACACCCTTTCCTTTTAGAGAATAACCATGGTTTTATATCAACTTTACATAGACAATGATTAGTAGTAGAATCATCAATTCCAACACTAAGAACTTGACCCATCAAATTCTTACTCCATGTTATATTTATCAAACATGACATTCCTTGTAATGTACTCTGATAAATACAAGTAACCAAATTTTGTGCAGCTTTACTATTAGTAGTGCCAGATGAAGAAGAATCTATAATTTGAACTCCATTTTCACCGAAACAAGATGGAAAATCCCTCATCTTTTAACACCCCCGGAAATCAGAATTTGCAGAAAATAAAATGGAAGAAAATTGGGTTTGTGAAGCTTACCTGAATTTATCAAAACAAGGATAAATTCTAAGAACCCATTTCTTAACTGCTTCAGAAATTTGCTTCTCAAGGTGGGTTCTTGGTTTTGTCCTCCTTCTTAGACTCAGGAATCAAACAAGAGCTGGTCTTACTTAATGACAGATTCCTGGAATGTGCATGGTGGGGGGTCTGTAAAAATGTATTTGGAAGAAAGAAGACAAAATAATTCTTGACTGAATTTTACTTCTGAATTTCTTCTGTTGTCAAACTTAGACCATTTTCAGTGGATTTTTGCTTGTTAAGATAAGCCAAGAAACATCATGAGACAAAAGAAAAAAAGTTAAAAACTGAGATTTAGAGAGAATTTTAGAGTAAAGAAAGAGACAGACTTTAACCATTATAAAAATAATGTGAAAAGAAATTATTTATTGACTTTAAAATTACAGAAAAAGACAGCTTAGAAATATTATTATATCAGAAGAAAAAAAAAGTTGATTATTGATGGTGAGATTAGTGAAGGAGTATTTAAGACTCAATATATTGATAATTAGGTACGTAAAAATGATAAAGATTTCTTCTTTGCCTGACATAATCACATGTATTTTGTTACTTAAGATTGGGTTAAAGAAAAAGGTAAATATGATTCGATGTCATCGAGTCTTCTGATTACTTTCTGGCATTGATAAGACAAGACTAGGTATCGTATGTTTTTTAACCTCACTACGAGTTCAAAAATGCTGCACCCACGGTTAATGTCTTTTGTCTTAACGTCTCTAGTTCACTCTTACGGAGATTACGGAGATGATTTTGAATGTTTTTACTTGCATCAATGTGCATCTTAACGTGCAAAAAGAGTGTAAATTTTGGCCCTCTTATTTCTTAAAATGACAATCCGGTTACCATCTGTGTGGAACAGTGGGAGTCGCATACAAATAAATTAACAGGGATGTAGCTAAATGAGAAATTTAATGACGTTAAGAGAGTTTTTATTTTAGTGATTTTCAGAGATCCTCTAAAATCGGAAATTATTTTGAGTGATGCACCCCACCATCTTTACTTATAAGAAGGTAGATTGTGGGAATACCAAATTCTACAAAATACAGTAATATTTAGTATTACCACTTCATTGTGAAACTACAAAATACCAAATCCGGCCGCGGATCGTGTCGTCGAAAGAAAAAAAAAAACAAAAAAACAATTAGTGAACCCAAAATCATATTTGGAGAAATGAAAAGCACAAACATAATCAGAGACGCAAGCAAAGACATTTTTATGAGCGTAGGGGCTACGACAGTTATCCATGCCACCTTAGTGGGTTTACTTATAATTTGTGAGAACTCTCAGCCACATGAATTGAAAAAGTCAGAGGTAAAATCGGACTGAGTAGAGCTCTGCAAATCGGCGACTGACTCAGCCTCCTTCCTCCTCTATTCCGTGATTTCTCAAGATTTCTACAGCTTCAATTCAGGTTTCTTCTTCATTTCCCAATGATTGGTGGGTTTTTTTCTTCGTTTGGGTAATATTGCTATTGAATCTCGTATTATTGTTGATCAAATATGGGTGTAGAGGAAAAATTCGATGGATCGGAAAATAATTCATCGATAGTAGATCTATATAATACTTCTGCTAATCATCCTTCAATTAATCTGATTGATGAACTAGATAATAACATATATGAATCATGGCGTTTCTCTCTAATTGGTAGGCTTGATCTTCTTCGTATTAAGTTTGTAGAGGCAGCATCTATTTTGAAGCAACAATGGAGATTAAAAGGTAAATGTAAGATGATACCTTTGGGAAAAGGTTTTTTTGCTATTAAATTGGATAATGATGAAGATAAACAGTACATTAAATCTGGTAAATGGGAAGTTCTTGATCAGATTCTCTCTATTAGGAACTGGATTCCAAATTTTAGAACAGAAAATCAACGTACTTCTAAAGCAATGGTATGGGTACAATTCCCTGGTCTAAGTTTGGAGTATTGGGATGAGAAAACATTATTTACGATTGGAAGAGCAATTGGGAATCCTGTAAAAGTTGATGCAGCCACATTAAACTACCAAAGTGGATTCTATCCTAAAGTTCTTATTGAAGTTGATCTAGCAAAGCAAATTCCTAATAAGCTTTGGATCATAACCAGATATGGAGCTTTCTCTCAAGGGGTAATTCTCACTAACTTACCAAAATTCTGTTGTAATTGCAAGATTGTTGGTCACCTACCCTCTGATTGTCGTCTCAATAAACAAACATCCTCTGAAACACATCAATCTCATGGTAGTGTTTCTCCTAAATCCCCCAACATTATAAATCCTACTATTTCAACTCCAATTCTTAAAAACCCTGAAATACCACAAGCTTCTACTTCTTCTGAATTACCTAGCTCAGAAAACCTTCCCTCTCCCATTGTAAATGTCAAATCCCCTGTGGAAGCTACTGTTTTGAAGTCTTTGGATAATTCTCAACAGGCAGAGATTGTTTCTACTCCTACTATTCCATTAAGTGCCAATAAATATGATATTCTCAAGGATTCTGAGGATGATGATTCTTGCTCTGAAGATGGTGAAATTAAAGAGGTTAGTACTTCAAGTCTCTTAGAATTTGGTACTGTTCCTCAACATATTATTATTTTGCCTAAAAATATCAGTTCTACTGAAATTGGTGAATCTAGTAAGTTAACTGGAAATGCTAAGAAAAAGCCTCCTATTAAGCCTAAACCTATTGCCACTAGGAAGAGCAGTAGAGAAGTCCTTAAACATGTGATTGATAAAGGGGGTACCTCTCCTCCGGTTATCTCTCCACTGTTGAAATGAAGATTGTTTTTTGGAATATTAGAGGCCTTAAAAGACAAAAGGCCAGAGATAAACTTTATTCTCTAGTTAATTCTAATAATCCTACTTTAGTTTGGGTTGTAGAACCCAAAATTAAATTTAAATTTTTTTTTATTAAACTCCCTGGTATGAATCACAAGATAATTCATAATGCTGCTGATGATAACAGTAAAGGAAACATATGGATTTTTCGGAATTGCTCTATTAGCCCTCCTTCTATTATTGGTTCTTCCTCTCAATGTATCACTGTGGAAATTGGTGGTGTCTTAGTTACTGGTGTTCATGCTAACTTGTATACTATTAATAGAAGGGAATTATGGCAAAATTTATGTGACATAAGTTTATTAAATAAACCTTGGCTTCTTCTTGGAGATTTCAATTCTGTTATCTCTATGGATGAAAAGAAAGGTGGTAGGAGTCCTCTTATCTCAGCAATAAATGACTTTCAGGATTGTGTATATTTCTGTGGCCTTTTACAAGCTCCTAAGAGTGGTCTTGAGTTTTCTTGGTGTAATGGTAGAGCTGGTTCTAAAAGAATTCTGTGCAATTTAGATAGAGCTTTTTTCAATTTGCAATGGTTAGAAACTTTTAAAGGTTGGCATTATCATGTTGGTGCTAGGGGGATTTCTGACCATGGCCATCTCATTGGATCTGATACTATAATTCCCAGAGCTCCTAATGTCCCCTTTAGATTCCAGAAAATGTGGTTATCACATCCTTCCTTTATGCAAGTTGTCCTTACCTCTTGGAATGAAGAGATTGTTGGTAATCCCATCTTTGTGTTCATGAATAAACTTAAAAGACTCAAAAAAAAACTTTGAAGACCTGGAACTGGGAGGTGTTTGGGGATGTCAAAATTAATCTTTCTATTGCTGAGAAAAAAGTTATGGAAGCTAATGTTAATTCTGATATGGATCCTTCTAATATGGATCTCTTAAATAAATTTGTCACTGCTAGAGGGGAGTATGATATTGCAGCTCAAAATTACCATACCTTCTTAAGGGATAAGGCTAGAGCAAATTGGATTAAAGAAGGAGACATTAACACTAAATTTTTTCATACTAGTATCAAGCTGAGACAACAACAGAATTCTATTGCTGAGATTGAAGATAGCACTGGTAACATCATTACTGATCAACAAGGGATTTTTACTATATTAATTGATCATTTTAGTAACAAATTTTCTTATCAACAAGTTCATATTGATGATGCTATTTTTGATGTTGTTCCCCATGTTCTTTCTGATGATGATAACACCTTTTTAGAAAGCACTCCTGATGCATATGAAATTAAAACTGTTGTATTTGATCTTAATCAAGATGGCGCTCCAGGTCCAGATGGGTTTACTGGGTTTTTTTTACAGAGCAGCTTGGGACATTATCAACAAAAATCTGGTGGATGCTATTCAATTTTGTTGGCAGAACTGCTTAATTCCTAGTGGTATGAACTCAAACTTCCTGGTTTTGATTTCAAAAATTAAAGGTGCAAAAAATGCTAACTGTTTTAGGCCTATAGGTTTGAGTAACTTCTGTTTTAAGATTATTACCAAGATTATTACTGTGAGGATCAGCAAATTCATGCATAAAATAATATCTCAACAACAATGTGCCTTCATCAAAGGTAGAAATATTCATGAACAAGTCCTTCTTGCTTCTGAACTAGTGAATGAAATGTCTACACCTAGAAGATGGGGGAATGTGAGTCTTAAATTAGATATATCACAAGCCTATGATACTATGAGCTGGGAATTTCTTTATAAAACCATGAAGAAAATTGGTTTCTCTTCAAAATTCTGTAACTGGATTTTGGTTCTTCTCAAATCTTCTAAAATTTCCATAATGATGAATGGGGGCCCAATTGGCTTTTTTGGTGTTGGTAGAGGACTTAAGCAGGGTGATCCCCTTTCCCCCATTTTATTCATACTTGCAGAAGATGTTCTTAGTAGAAATATCCAAAAGTTAGTCACTGAGAATAAATTGAAGCCAATGGTAATTAGGAATGGTGTTCATCCCACCCATTTATTATTTGCTGATGATATTTTACTTTTTTGTAATAGAGAAAAGAAAAGTATTACTTCCCTGAAGAATCTCCTTCTTAACTATCAAGCTGCTTCTGGGAAAATTATAAATGCTGTTAAAAGTAAATGTTTTGTCAATGGTACTTCTGATTTTAGAAAAAGGCAGATTGCTGAGTTCTTTCATATGAATTTATCTGATTATCCAGATCGATATTTGGGGGTTATGTTAGTACAGGGTAAAATCAAATCCACTCATTTATGGCATCTAGTGGAATATATGCATTCTAGACTCACTGCTTGGAGTGGTAGATTTTTCAACTTCCAGGCTAGACTCACTTTAGTTAAACATGTTATTTGCAGTATTCCTATTTATAACATGTCCATTTATAGGTGGCCAAGAAAGCTAATTGCTGCTTGTGAAAGGATTATTAGAAATTATTTGTGGTCAGGGAATGCTGAGGAACAGAAATGTGTTACTTTAAAATGGGATAAAGTGTGTGCTCCTGTGGAGGAAGGTGGTCTTGGTATAAGGAAACTTGAAGATATGAATAAGGCCCTTTTGATGAAATTTCTTTGGAAAATGTTGAATTTTCAAGAGGAATGGGCTCAATTCTTTCTTGCCAAATATAAATATAAAGAAGGTAATTGGATTTTTTACTATAAAAAATCTTCTGTATGGCCTGGTATCAAATGGATCATTAGTGAGTTTAATGAAAACACAAGATGGATTGTTGGTAATGGTGAAAAAATATCCATTTGGAGGGATGCTTGGATTCATGAAGAACCTATCATCAAAATATTTCCTGCTCATCCTTTGATTTTACTTCACCCTCACATGAAAGTTAAACATTTAATTTCAGATGGACAATGGAGGATCCCAGTAGAATTTCTTCAATTTTTTAGTACTGACCAGCTCCCAGTGATTAAACCAGGTGATGATTTATTGATATGGACTAACTCCCTTTCAGGCTGCTTTACTGTTTCTGATGCAGTTAAGAGACTTAGTAAGCCCATGCCTAAACTCTATTGGTATAAAAAAATTTGGAATGATGCTGTAATGCCTTCTGTGTCAGCTAATATTTGGAAAATTACTAGGGAGATTTGTCCCACTGATGAAAACTTGAGAAAGAAAGGATTTCAGTTTGCTTCAAGATGCTTTATTTGTCATAATGAGGAAGATTCTATGTCACACATTCTCTGTAACTGCAACTTCAGTAAACTCCTTTGGTGCTGGTTGGGAGGTATCTTTCAGTTTCTTAATCCTTTATCTTTTGAAGATATGTTGAAATTCTGCAAGCATGTTAGTCCCATCATCAAAGATATGTGGATTGTGTGCTCTTTCACTCTTATGACTGAACTATGGATCTTAAGGAATGATATATATTATAATGATGGTAAACCTGATCCGGTCAAGTTGAAACATAAAATAAAAATGAGGGTTCATGAATGTGAAAGTAGAATGAAGGGTTCCATGTGGGGTTCTGACACTGAAATTGCCATAATGCATTACTTTATGCTTCAACACAGATCCATGAGAAGTACTAGGATTACAGAACTTTATTTTTATCTTCCTAATGATGATGAAACACTTTTATGTTGTGATGGTGCATCCAGAGGCAACCCTGGTATTGCTGGGTATGGATTTGTAGTGAGGAATTATATTGGAGGGTTTGTATTTGCTGAATCTGGGGGTATTGGAGTGACTACCAACTATATTGCAGAATTTGTTGCATGCATTAGAGCTATGGAATGGGCTATTGAACATCAGATGTATAAGATTATTCTTCAATCAGATTCTCAGGCTTGCATTACTTGCTTCAAGACTCATAACATTCCCTGGTTCCTTAAAGCAAGATGACAAAGAGTTTATGGACAATTTCTGTCAATCTCATACAAGCATGTTCACAGAGAAATCAACTTTACAGCTGATCATTTTGCTAAGAAGGGTGCACAACTTCAGAAGGGACAAACATCTTCTTATGATGAAAAACCAAGCAACTTGGCTAGATTGGAATGACCTGACCAGCCTTATTACAGATTTGATTAGTTGGTTTGCTTTATATTTTTTGTTGTTATCCTTTCTTTGTTTATTTTTGATCTGTACTTTTGGTTGGTTTTTTGATTAATAAAGTTTTGTTTTTGGTTAAAAAAAAAAAAATTTACTTATAATTTGTGATAATTAGTTACCGAAACCGTAAGAAAAAGTTCTTCTTTTTCAACCACAAATCACTTCTCAGATTACTAATGGGTTTGTCGTTTGCATTTATTAGTAGATTGCGACTACCTGGCCCCCCTTGACGCATTTTTGGTTCGGCTCTCGTAGGGCAACATAACATTCACTGAAGGGGGAATGTGGACCACTATTGTAGGTGCAGTGAAAACACCCTGCGAACATCATCAGTTATTACGTACGGGTCTAATGGAACACATGAATGAAGTATGAGAGTAAGATGGACCGAATTATTGAATTGGTTGCCAATACGTGGTCTACACTCGACTTTCATGGCAGCATGGGCCAATAGGCCGTCGACCATGTGGTCGTGGCAATATGGCATTGGTGTGTATCACAATGACCATAACTCAGGGATAAAGTGGTTAACCGGTTAGTAATATGTCCGTCCTTGTCATCAGAAATAATCGGGAAACCTTGCTTCTTTTTTTTTTAATCATCAAACCACAAGTATTTCATTCCATAAGAAACATTTGCATGATGGTTTTAAAGAGCAACAAGTACATCATAACATGAAAAAAATACGAAAAAAGATACAAAACGTAAATAAATCGCGAAGAGAAAGAGCGATCTACCACGATAGCATCCAAATCTTGTACTATGAGATTGGAGAAGGAATGGCATACGAATCCATAATTCGACCATTTTGATAGATTTTTTCTTCTTAAAAAAGAGATGCTCCTATGATAGAGGAGTGATATGCCCAAAAATTCTTCATGTGCAACTAACCCGAACACAAGATCTATTTTTATGATAAAGAAGAAATTGATCTTCGCCCTTGCTGAATCGCCGATGTACTTTTATCAAAAAAACCAAACAAGAACAAATCGTTAGAAAGAAACACTATAAAAGTGTAGATAAAATCGCCCAAATGGCGAAGATAAAAATCGCTCAAATAGCGAAGAAATTATTGAAAAACAACAAAAATAACTAAAAGCAAGAAAGCTTTGCTCAGATCTAGCCCCTAAAGGACTAAATCTGAGCAAAGGAAGAAGAAGAAGTTGATGGGTTTTTCTCTAGTTTTTGAGAGGTGAGAGAGAAGAGGAAACCTTGCTGATTTATTTATTTTTGATATCCGAAGAAATTTATTCTGGCTCAATGTACTTGTTTAACAAAGTATCAATTACCATGCAATCATTGTTGAATTCCTCGATATCTGACATGTCTTTTCTCGCTCTTTTTAAGATGGAATCCGCAATCTGATTTACATTTCTACAGACATAATTACTTTTTGCAAAAGAAAAAAATCTAACATAAGTCTTATATCTCTTACAAGTTTCATATTCTCCCATGAAAATGATATACATGAACCACTCCCTTCCCCCACTTCTTTTCCCCGTTATGTGTCAAGTATCTGTTGGTTAAATCCAATAATAATGGGACATCCTACTAATCTCAATCCAGGGATCAAGGACTAAGAACGATGACACATAATGGGGGAAGGGAGTGGGGGAAGATAGTACTTGCGATTTTCCCAGCTCACAAGTAGAGTGTTATTCTCTTATAAGTTGAGTGTCATCTCTTATTTCTATCTCAACATCAGCAACTATATATGTGGATTTTATCAAGTTCCATTGCTTTTTCCCATCTTAATCCCTCCCTATGCATTCACCCATTTTAGCATCCCTCACACCATCTGCATAGGATCCTTTGAACCCTGAACAAACACCTGTAGTATTGTACAAGATAATACCAGCACCACACTCATTAGTATGTTGATCAAAAGATGCATCAACAGATAATTTAAATAGATCAGTTCTTTCTCATTGGTATATCACCAAATGCATGCATGTTATTAGAAGCGGATATTGAAATATCAGTTATAGTATCATCTAAGATATCCTGCATGGATGTGTTATAGCTAAGCAGTTGAAAATGATATGGTCAAGAGGTTTATCCTGAAAGACACAGTCACATCTTTCTTTCCATATTATCCAGCATCCAACCATTAATAAAGCTCTCCAGTTGTGTAAATCAGTCATTCCCACATTTTGAACATCTTGAAACCATGATATAATCCATTATCTCACATTCTGGCAATTAATGATAACTTGATCAATATTAATGTTGAGATATTTCCAGACTGCCTTATCATGATTGCAACTTACCACCAAATGAAAGAGAGTTTCATCTTCTTGTTTGCAAATCTCGTTGTGGGTTTCAATGTGCTGCATGGTTTATTGGTTTGTCATAATCTGACCCTGGTGGGAACGATTTCCTTCGAACACTTCCATGTAAAAAGCTTTACACGATGTGGTAACTTCATCTTCCAGAGAGCCTTTCAAACTGTTTTTGGAACAACATTTAATGTTGCTTGGTGTTGAAATCTTGCTTCCATGAGTTTATTATAAGCACTCTTGACAGTAAAATTTTCTTCTTTAGAAGGAATCCATCGAATAACATCATCTTCTTGATAAGAGAGTTGCATATTGTTTATTTTCTCCACAGTTTCATAAGAGAATAACATACTGAAAAGAGTGATATTCCAGTTGTTAGTCTCAGGCATGATCAACTCACTAACAAAGAAAAATTGAAGATGAGAGGGATGCAGAGGTTTAACTTTACTTTCTAACCCAATAATCCATTTATCAACCCAAATTTTAGTGCCTTTGCCATTATTGACCTCCATGCAATAATTCTGCTGAAGAATAGACAAACCTAGCTCAATCCCTTTCCAGGTCCATATGTGAGTTACTTCTTTCTCCTGTTAAATGTAGAAACTCTTCTTTCTCGAAGTATTTAGCTTTAAGAATTTTAGTCAACAAGTGATCAGACTGTTGACGTATTCTCCAGGAAATTTTAGTGAGTAGAGCATGATTTAACATTTGCAAATATCTGAATGCCAAGCCTCCCAAATCTTTGGACAAGCACAAATTCTGCCAATAAATTAAATTTAAACCTCTATTAGACTTGTAACCCCACCAGAATTCCTTTGTATAGCGTCAATATTTTTAATAAGTTTCTTAGGCGTGCTCATTTGATACATAGGAATTGCATTAAGAACCGCTTTCAACATTATAGTTCTCCCAGCTTGATGAAGATTAATGCCTTGCCAATTACCAAGTCTTCTCTCAAAACCCAACTGAATTTCTTCAAAAGACTTAACTTTAGACCTTCCAATAAGAAGAGGTGACCCCGGATATTTCTCATTTTTCTCCATAGGTTTAACTCCCAAAATATGACTAAGTGAGTTGCATACATATGGATCCAAATTATTACTATAAAACGCGTAAGATTTGTCAAAATTAATGACCTGACCAGATTGTAAACTAAAGTCCTGCAAAATGTGAAGGAGATTATTCACACTGGTTAGGTAAAAATGAGACAGTCATCTGCAAAAAGCAGATGATTAATAGGTGGTGCCCATCTTGCAGCATTGATTCCTTTAATTACCTTTGAATCATGAGCAATTAATATACTTCTAGAAAACCATTCCATTGTAAGAATAAAAAAGATAAGGAGGCACGGGGTCTCCTTGTCTAATGCCTCTAGTATGAGATAAGTCTTCACATGGAGAGCCATTATGAAGAACGTACAAGGTTGTAGTACTAATATATTGATGTTAACTGACACCAATCATCACAAAACCCAAAACTTTGAAGAACTTAAATAAGAAATGATCATTCAACCCTGTAAAATGCCTTTGGCATGTCAAACTTGAGAGATATACATCCTCCTCCTTCTTCTTTATTTCTCATGAGTTAATAGTATTATCATTAATCATTCTGCCAGAGACATAAGCAGCCTGGTAAGAAGATATAATTCTTTCCATGAATGGCTTCATTCTAGATACTAAGATCTTAGAGATGATCTTGTATGAAGTTTGCAAAGCCCTATAGGTTTGAAATCAGATAGAGAATATGGATTTTTTTTTTTTTGAAATTAAAGAGATATAGGTTTTATTGATCTGTTTAGGTATGTACTAAGTAGAAAAGAAATTCTTAACCATATTATAGACATCATTACACATTGTATTCCATTGAGTCTTGTAGAATCCAGCTTGGAAGCTTACAGGACCTGGATCTGACCAGTTCTCCATACTCTTTAAGGTTTTGTAAATTTCTTTATCAGTAAGAGGTAGGAGCAGTAAACTATAACCTCATTCTGTGATTAAAGTAGGAATATTGATGTAATGTTGTTCCTCAATTATAGGACTGCCATAGGTACTGATGTTCTTCAAATGGGTTATGAGAAGTACTGCAATATCTTCTCTTGAATGCAACCAGTTGCCTTCATCATCTTTTAGGGAATCTATGTTATTTCTGGATTTCTTCCTCTTTGTTAAAGTGTGGAAGTATTTAGTGTTATAATCCATATCTTTAACAAAATTGTTTTTAGGCTTTTGCTTATTAAATTCATGCTGGATTTGATGCCATTTATCCAATTCTCTGCTCACCTCAACAGCCTTAGAAGTATTCTCAGGTAAAAATGGAAAATCTTGTATTTCAGACAATTGTTGTTGCATAAAATCAATATTTTGATTAATATCTCCAACGTGAGTTTTATTACATCTAGATAGAGCAATTAAGGTGAATTGAAGTCTCTTAATTAGTTTAAAAACTTGGAGAACCTTGAAATGACTTTTCCCAAGCTTTAGCAATTTCAGTTGCACATGTTCTGTCATGTAACCAAGAGAAAAAGAATTTGAAAGGCTTCCATAACTTTGGTTGAGAATAGTCAGTAACCAACATGATAGGATAATGATCACTACCAAGTTGATTTAAATGAAGAAATTTAGAGTCTTGAAAGTGAGAATTCCAATCTTGATTAACTAAGGCCATATCAATTATTGATATTTTTTCCCCAGTTCCCATATTGTTGCTTGACCAAGTGTGTTCCAAACCAATAAAGCCTAAATATTCTAAACCAACTTCCTGAAGAATAGAGTGAACTAGACCATCACTTGAAGTAGAAGCTGGAGAAGATTTATCTAGAAGATGAAAAATGAAGATCACCAAGAAGAACCCAAGGCTGAGATATATTAAGACCAATTTCCTTGATAAATTCCCACAGATATTTCTTCTTAGAATAATTATAATAACCATACATGCATAAACCTTGCTGAATATGGTCGTCTATTTAAAGTAAATATATATATAAAAAAACAAATCAATAAGTTGGTCAAATAAATTTTGATGTTCTTTTACTTGGATCTAATACACATGCAAAGGAAAAAAACATATGAATAATTGTACTGTATCCTAAAACCTAAAAGAAAACTATTTTAGGACAATTCAATGAGAGTAAGCAAATGGTTGATAGGCCATGCGAACGAAAAAAATATTGCTCCAAATCGGCAGTGTTGTAAATAAGCAAAATGGTCATATTGTATATCCGAGCGGCCAAGGCTTGTCCGCTCGGCCTTAAGATGGTCTTCAACAGATAGAAAACACCACCTTTCGAGGGCTAATTATTTTCTGTTTTTTCCCTAAATATTGTACTTCCTCATCACTCTCAACTTACACTTTCACAATTCTTCTTTACTATTCTAAACTTTTCTATAGCCAATCTCGTTAGAGCACTACTCGATTGAACCGAACCAAGCATTTGTATGCCAAGTTTACTTGTGAAGTTTAGTTGAAAAACTCATTTGCTTGAATCGGTTACTAAAGTCAACTTAGTTAGGTTAGACTTATGTTAGAGAATTTCTTGGTTGAACCCACCAAGCGTTGGTATGTCAAGTTTGGTTGTCATATTTTAGTATCAAAACTCAATTAGAGTTGCTTGATTAAATATACTAGAGTCAATTCATTAAGGTTAGACTAGAAAATCTAGGAATATTGAGACATATAAGTATTACTCTGAAGACCTGAAGATTCTGAAGGCATATCGAATACAACGAAGACATCATCCTTCAACTTGAGCTATTGTGATACTGACTTGACTTGCTTTTATTCCTATCATTGCTTTCAAGTCGTTTAAGATTGAAAATATAATATGCGAGGTTATATTTAATTCTCTAGTATTTGACTTGGTCATTTTATTATGATCAAATTGTCAAGGAAGAATATATGGTTACAAAGTGTAGCATTTATCTTTTGAACTTCGTAAATGTGACATCGGCATAATCTATGTAACTCGTTACTTGATTGTGTATTGGATATAAGTGTGATTTCATCCGATAAAACTATGCTTAATTACATATATTTAAAGGAACTACATATACGAAACTTGTTTCGTAATCGAAAGGAAATCAATATGCGTTTTGATCCGATTTTCATTGAAGATCTAGTGGATGAATAATTCGAACCCAGGTAATAACTTTGGTAGAACCGATCTTTACCTAGTTTGGGATATGCGGTAGAAACGATCTTGACTTATGTTGAGAGCCCTGGTAAAACCGATCCTTAATTATTTTTGGATACATGATAAAACCGGTCTTAAATATTGTTGGGAGTCATGGTAGAACTGATCCTTACCTATATTGGGATACTTGGTAGAATCGATCCTAGCTATTGTTGGGAGTTATGGTAGAACTTATCCCTACATATGTTTAGTGACTTGGTAGAACCGATCTTAACATATGTTAGGAGTCATGGTAGAACCGGTTCCAAAAGCAAAATTGATGCTTCATATTCACATATTACTTTACGGTTCTGTGTGAGTGTGGAATTAGGGTTTGCTAAATAGGAAAGATCTGGATGTCGACATATTTCGGACATGAATATAATTCTTATCTTTTATTTTCTAATAGCCTATTTGGATACAGAAGTAGAAGTCATAAGTGCTTCTGTGAGAAGCAGGAGCACTTCTGAGAAGACAAAAGTAAAAAAAGCTTGTTTGGAAAATCCCTTACTTATAAGCTAAAAAGCAATTAAGTAAGTTTGGCAAATGAAATATGATAATTTCATGGTTACATTTTCAGCAGGTTTTCAATAATCACAAGATCAAAACAAAGATCCTTCGATTCAGCGAAAACACACAAAATCGTGGATTTATCGTATCACAAGTTTATAACTTAACTTCACTTAAAAGTACATGTTTGACAAAACTTAAAAATGCATGTTTTTATTCATCAGTTGAAAACCATATTCCTAAACCATTTAAGAAATGGAAACAATACTGAACACTAATAACCAAATTTGTTCTATCAATCATAAGGAAAAGTAAACTTGAGTTTGTACATAACATATGCCTATAATTCCACGTTTATATCGCCGACTACTTCATCTTGCCAAGCTTTGATTTTGTAATCTTGGCAAGTAATCAGATATAAAAATTAAAATCTACCCCTCTTAATGTTTGATTATCGTAATGTTTCCAAACCCATTGATTGTATTTTTCCTGATTGATCAACCCATTGATTTTGCTGCGACCACATCAAAAATTAAATTTTATTTGATTAAGGTTCCAATTCTAATCTAGCTTTTTGTAAGTCAACAAAAATCTTAGAAGAAAAATTGTAAGATGAATACCAAGACTATCGGTGAAATGAAAGGATTTTTACATGAGACTTGAACCTTCATGTTTTTTTAGGATTAAGTTTTCTATTCAAGAAAGAGAGACAGAAGAAATAAGAAAGGAAGAAGGAAGGAATACGAAGGAGTTGAAACCGACAAAGATGAGTGATTTAGGAATGCGGGTCCCACTAGAAGTTACTTCTTTCAGAATTGAGAAGCCTTTTTTTTTTTTGCTTTTCTATAAAGCTACTTTTCAACTTATAAGTAGCTTTCATAAGTCAATCTATTTTAACTATCCAACCTTACTTGCGGCTTTTTGACTTTGAGAAGTCAAAAAGTTACTTCTAATTCACTATCCAAATGGGCTATAAAGATATTCCTTGTTTTAGAGGACTGCTCGGTCGAACTCACAATCATTGATATCTCAAGCTTGTCGTCAATTTTGTTTGCCAAAACTATAAGTCTTGATTTCTAGTCTACTTATATCTAAGTCTCATATTAGGATAGAAAGTGTAGTTGAGCTTTAGACTTCATGACATTCATCTATCAAAGACGAAGAACTACTTAGGGGAGCTTGTGGAACTTCATAAAAAAAAGGTATGTGGAGACTTGAACTCATCTATCACTCAAAAGTCTATCTACTCTATCTCCTATTTGAGACAAAAGTCGTATAGCTATATAGACTTTCAATTATAAACATTTGATATTTCGAGCTGAGTTTAACTCGCTTACATATTTCTCGAAATATGTGTTGGTAAGCTTTCGCTTTAACCAAGTTCATCTTATATTCTTGACGAAATTCAAAAGGTGATGATGTGAAAATCTCCTTATAACATCTTACATGATTTGTGTGAGACAGCCATTTGATATAGACTCAGAATGTTTCGTGTTGATCATTCGATCACTTGAAAATTGCTTCGAAGCTAATAGTTTGTGTGAGATAGCTATTGTTGTCTTCTAAGAATATTTCAATGATTGAAATGGGACTTTAGAACACTTAACCATAATTAAATTTAAGCACAATATGCGTACTTTCATATGTGATTGGTCCCAGACGGGTATGCATACTGGCGAGGTCAGGTAAAGTCCGTGAGCTAGAGTATGCGTACCTGTAAGCGTACTGGTGAAGTCAGTTGAAAGTCCTGGTACTATGGTATGCGTACCTGTACCCATACTGGAATCAACTGAAGTTTGGAAGTGTACGATAGTATGCGTACCCGTTTGCATACTGGCTAACACAATCCAAGTCCGGCTACTTAGGTATGCGTACCCGTTTGCATACTTGAGTGGGTTATGTTCTAAAATCGGTTTGTGCATGAACTAATACATTTATATAATAAGGAATTCAATCTTTTGAAAAACGTGGATATGATGTTCATGAATTGATGCGAGTGAATCAAAATCGATTTTGTTTCAATTGTGTCTTATATACTTCTATGAGAATATAAACAATTGAACAACTCTAGAACTAGTTTCATTTGAGTCATTTGAACTAGTTATGGTTAAGACTATATAAAGGAGAACTATAGCAAATGGGAAACTTAATCCCCACACCTCATGTGTGATACTAGTTGCGACTAGAGTCGATTCTCCTTTAACCTTAGGTTTTTCACGAAACCCTGTAGGTTAACGACTTGAAGACTTCATTGGGATTGTGAAGCCAAACCCAACTATTTTATCTGTAGTTGCGTGTTCTGATCTTGCTTTTTTCTATCGTGATTGAGTACTATCTTCTCTAAGATTTTCTGAAGATTTAATCTCCGATAGGCAAGATAAAAAGTAATCACAAACATCTTCGTCTCATTGTTTGTGATTCCACAATATCTTGTTTCGCTACCATACGATTAAGATTATTATGAGGTGATTGATATTTCTAGGCTGTTCTTCGGGAATATAAGTCTGTATATCAATTGGTTCCTGTTCACCTTGATTTATCAAAAGACGGAACAAAACTCATAGGTATATATGTGGGAGACAGATTTATTTATTCAATATACTTTTCTGTATGAAACAGATTGGTTTATCAAGTCTTCGACTTTGGGTCATAGCAACTCTTAGTTTTGGGTGAGATCATCTAAGGGAATCAAGTGCGCAAAATCTAGCGTGGTTCTAGAGGTGTAAGGAACGCGACTGTACCTTGATCAGTGTGAGATTGGTTAGGGCTCAAATACATTCCAGTCCGAAGTTAACTTGGAGTAGGCTAGTGTCTGTAGCGGCTTAATACAGTGTGGTGTTCAAATCTGGACTAGGTCCCGGGGTTTCTTTGCATTTGTTGTTTCTTCGTTAACAAAATTGCTGGTGTCTGTGTTATTTCTTTTCCGCATTATATTTTCTATATAATTAAAATATCACAGGTTGTAGGTAAGTTCAGTTCCAACCTTTGGTTGTTGATTGAATTGATTGACACTGGGATATTGGTTTTTGATACCGTCCAAGTTGTTTCTTATATTAATCAAGCCCACGGATTTCTATCTGTTTGATTTGCTGATTACATTAAGAAACAAAGATATAACTCTTTGATATACTTTTCTTAAGATTGAGTCTGACTGTCTTGTTGATTATCTTAAAAGTATATTGGAGTTAGTCCATACAGATTTCTAAGCAAAATATTGGGTGTGGTAGTTAGACCCCCGCTTTTTCACATTGATACTCAAGGTGATCCCGATCTGAAATATTGAAAATATTTTATTATATGCTTTTGATTTTCTAGCAAATCAAAAACATATCTATATGAAAGTTATATTAGTTAAGTGTTAAACTAATATTAGATATTTTCTAATGAGAGATTTCAGAATTACGGGTTGGATATTTGTTGGAAATAGGAAAACCGAAATTAGGTACTTATTGCATATCTTGAGAATATTTTCGGTTTTGTAATTTTTTTGTTGTCCAAACAACCTTGGTCTATAGTTAGTTGAGTTTGCATTTCTTGCAAGTTATCCTAAGAGCCAGGCAAACTTCATTCGTGTTGTTTCTGGTGGAATCGTTTATCCGGAGAGAAAAGTACCCTAATTAGGCGAAATCTCTTACGACCGCTTGTTTATAGACTTCTGTGGGATCAAGAATCTCTACGAGTACCGTTGGTGGGAAACTAGATAATTGCATTGTTATTTTAGTTTTCAATTATTGTTTTGATTGACTAACGGTTGTTGAAACTTTAATTGCACCTAGTTTGATTATTCTTGAGAGCCTTCTCTGCTGACATAAGGGTCACTCAAACTAGATCAAAGTATTGACGGGATCTTTAGAACTGTTTTTAAATTCAAAGAAAACTTGTGATTATCCATTTTTAACATACTCCGTTTTGTGTGTGATCGATCATAAGTGGATCCAATTTTGTGGTGTGCATGTACATAAGAAGGAAATTGAAGATTTGAAGACAAAAATATTTTTCTTATTGGTTTTCATATCTCGTGATTTGTACACATATCTTGATCAGTTAGGATCCGACTTAGATACGGTTTATCGGCTAGAATCTTTTATAAAAGATTATTAGAGCAGTTACCAAACAACTTTGTTCCTTTACTGTTTGGAAGAACATCAAAATGAATTGAGTGCTTAAGATTTTAACGTCGGTAAAGCAACTCAAGATAGTGATTTTCTGTCTTGGGATTCACGTGTGTGACCAGTAGGTTGTAGACACAGGGATACTAAAGGAACTAAGTAACTAGGGGTAGATTACTTGGTATCAACTATATGAAGTTGTCTTTGTAATTTGTGTAGAAGCTTAATTATGAGAGTATTCAAAACTGGACTAGGTCTCTGGGTTTTTCTGTATTTGCGGTTTCCTCGTTAACAAAATGTTGTTGTGTGATTTACTTTTACTTTTCGCAATTATAATTATTTTATAATTAAAAGTAAATACACTAGCACATTAAATCCTAGTCACTTGACATTGATCATATAGTCAATCGGTCTTGTACCGTAACTATTGTCAAGTGAATATCAAGTTGTTGTATTTTCTCGACTTTGTCCATAGACGATTACACTTGGTATCAGACTTATAGGTTGAAACGAAAAAGCGTGGTGTATTTGGGTACCCTCGTCATTTCAACTTAGAATATAAAAATATTGAGGCAATCTCTAGTTACTCACTGAAGAGTTGAACTCGTATTGAAGATAAACGAAGACGTCATCCTTCATACTGAGGTTAGTCTCTATTTACTTTGACTTGTTCCAAATATGTATCTAGACCTTACACTCATATTCATTGAAAACATATGATGTTAAGTTTGTTTTACATGGCTTTAGATGTTTAGATAACTTGATCATTCTTGTGATCTAAGTGCTAAAGGAAGGAGATACATTGGTTGTTTCTTCAACTTATTGTCTAGAGTTACGTAGCATAGTTTACTATACTTTTGTAGTTTCGACATAACGCTAGTATGACTCTTGATATGAATTAACTATGTAGGTTTCGTAATACTAGATATATAAAATTTGCTTTGGAAATAGAAAAGACTAAACCTTTATTCCGAGTTTTTTTAGAAAGTGTAGTAAGATTTGAAAAGACGAGGGTACCCAAATATACCTCAATCTAAAAAAAATCCACCTATAAGTCCTTTCTCCGAAAATGATTGTCTATGGACTGAATCGAGACAATACAACTAATCGGTTCACACTTCGTGTGATCGTCTATGGATACTATATCGATACAATACAACAACAAGATAACTTGCGTGATTGACTATGGATACAAGATCGAGACAATACAACAATGAAGTATGTTACTTGATAATAGGTTCGGACTTAACCAAACACAATAGGATTGCTATCAAGTAAATAGGAATTAACGTTTGTGTATATTACTTCTAATTATAATAAAACAATTATAATTGCGGAAATAGAAAAGTAAAACACACAACAATATTTTGTTAACGAGGAAACCGCAAATCTATGATGCACCGATACTGATACGGTGACACTGATACGGGGATTCGTCAATTTTCATAAAATGGGGATATGAGATACGGTGGAATACGTGTATTTATTAAAAAAATATATAATAAAATAAAAAAGTCCAATAGATATTATTTTGAATATTAAAGTGAGCAAATATTAAATTATTATTTTGAATATATTAAAGTGAGCAAACATTAAATTTTCGGCATTTTGGGTTTCATTCTTACTTATGTTAATTTTTTTTTTTGCTAGAAAATTTAGTCTTACTTATGTTAATTGAATGGATAAAATCATATATACTCCGATTTCTCTCTAAATAACATGAAGAACATGACTGCCCGATAAGCCGTAAAGCTAGATTTTTCTAACAGCGTTTTTTTTTTGAAGCACCATAAAAATAAATACCAAGTCTTTTTTCTTTATAGTCAACAAGTTATTAGGTTTATATATAATGATTCAATATGTTCATGAGTACAAATATCTATAAATATTTAGATTTTGTATAACAAAATAAATGTTAGATTATAAGAAGTATCCCTCGTAGAGTATCTGAGAGGTATCCCAGAGTATCCCCTACCCTTTTTGTAATTAAAAAAAGGTGACACTTTAAATGGAGTATCTGATACGTATCCCCAGGTATCCACAAGTATCCGATACTGATACGGCGCCGATACGGATACGTCACCAATTTTGAAGTATCAGTGCTTCATAGCCGCAAATGCAGAAAAACCCTAGGACCTAGTACAGAATTGAATAATCTCATAATTAAGCCGTTATACAAAATCTAAACCAACTTCGTATAGTTGAGACCAAGCAACTAAACTTATAGTTCATCTAATTCCCTCAGTATCCCTGCGCCTCCAACTTTTAATCAGTCACGCACTTGGAATAATTCCTTTGGTTCGTATTCCAAACAATAAAGGAACAACAAATTTGTTCGGTAACAACTCTTTTTAACCAAAGTGATATGAGTTTGAAAAAAGGCTCTTCCGTTTATCCCAATAAACTCCTTTGTCGAGTTCTTAGATCTATCTCTTTACAACTACCAAAGTAATTGTCTAGATTATGCAATCAATACTTTGAATCACAAAGAATTGTATTGATGCTGATCTACTCAACTAGCCAATCAAGATTATTACAAAGATAAACTGATTATAGTTGGATCCCCAGCCGATCAAGTTTTGTGCACACCAAAGATTTTGAACTCAAATAAGAAATCTTCTTTGTCTTAAAATCTTCTTAAATCTTCAATAAAAACCTGCACACAAACAACTTGAATCTCTTGTGATCAATCACACACAAAACGGAGTCTGTTAACAATGAATTATCACAAGACGTCTTTAGATATACAAACAGTTCTAAGGATACCCATCGATACTTCGATCTAGTTTGAGTGAATCTTATATTAGAAGAGAAGATTCTCAAGCATAAACAAACTAGGTGCAATCAAAGTTCAACAACTGTTAGTCAATCAAATAAATCAAAAACTAATAATAAATTGCAATTATCTAGTTTCCCACCAACGGTACTCGTAGAGCTTCCTAATCCCAAAGAATTCTTTAAAACAAGCGGTCGTAAGAGATTTCGCCTAATTAGGGTACTTTCCTCTCTGAATAGACTGCTCCACCAGTAGCAACATAACTAGGTAGTTTTGCTGGCTCTGAGGATTAGTTTGCTTGAAATGCAAACTTCAATATTTATAGACCAAGGAAGTTTGGACACCAAGGAATTTCCAAAACCGAATATTCTCAAAGATATGTAATAAAGTCCAAATCGGTTTTCATAATTCCTGGAAATGCTCTGTCCAAATATTGACTGAAACCTTAGTAAAAAATCTCCAATAAGTAAATGCACATTACTAATTTTTATTTTTTAACAATATGCATTTAATTGCTAGAAATTAAAAACATATAAAAACTAAAAACCTTAATCAAAAGATTCTCAATTTATTTCGATCTGGGATTCTCCTTTAGCTATTAAGGAATATCTTTGAACAATAAAAGATAAGAGTTACTGCACATGTTTAAAGTATGTCAACATCTTTACTTTGTAAATCCTTTTTCATATTTACAATCTTGGAACCGATTTTCACACTTCCAAACAAGTTTAGAATTGGTTCATATGACTTCTGAGAACTATGTGATTGATTATCCTATCAAATCACCGATCATGGGTTTCACGGTTCTACCAAAACAAGTTTCGGTTTTACCTCCATGTGGGTACTAAGATTAGTCACGCTAGTTACCAAAATTTGGTAGACTAGGTACTAGGATCGGTTACCACATATTTATGGTATAAACTTGTATTCCGTTGCACAAGTCATATGATCGGTTCCCCAATTACTTAAAATATGTTGCACCTCTTACAAGGATCGATTCCCTCTTGTGATCGGTTGCACCTCTTACTAGGATCGGTTCCCCAATGTCAAGATTTGGTCATACCAATTACAATAAATCGATCATACCATCTCAGGCGATTACTTAAGATCGGTTTCACTAATAAATGTCATACCAATACAAAAGTCGGACATTGTCAATAGTTTTACCAAGATACATAAACAAGTTATGAGCGGTTATACTAAACACACATATTGGTAATCCAAAGATTTGCAATGAATAACAATACCAATAAGCCTAGCGATTTCCCTTTCGATTTACAAAACAAGTTTATGAATGTACTTCCTTTAAACGAATGTAAAACATTTTTTCCTAAGAGGAAATATTCACCCATACACATACATAATCACAATAGCATTCATACAATTATGTCGATGTCTAATATACGAAGTTCAAAAGATAGACGTTATACTTCGTATTGTAATTCCTTAATACTATGTCTAACTAGAGTATAATCATTCACATCTTCGCAGTTATGTTTTCAATATGCATGACTTGAAAGATACGTTAGGAATGAAACATTTCAAGTCAAATATTACTAACCTCAAGTGGAAGGATGATGTCGTCGTTGTAGCTTTTTACTTCTTCACATTCTTCAAGTCTTCACATAATACTTGTAAGTCTCATATCCTAGTAACTTTCTAGATAACCTATACGAAGTTGACTCTAGTAAATAATCAAGTAACTCTTTAAATGAGTTTTGATTCACTAAAATATGACAACCAAACTTGACATACCAACGCTTGGTGGGTTCAACGGAGCTATGCTCTAACAAGAGTAGATGTTGGTTTTGAAAAGGAGAGGATACCAGATACACTACCAACTTTTTGTTCGGAAACCTGTATGTATAAACTTATCACAATCAGTAGCACAAATCAAAAGTAAAGATCCGATACTGATATGTAGACAAGTTTTACTTAGACGATCTCAAAAATCAATATTCAAATAACAACGTAGTATGTACCCGAGCTGTTATAGAACGGAATTCTAACAAGAATAAGTCTTGTAATATTTATTTCAAGATACTAATTCTCAAGAATAAATCATGTAGGTCATAAACAGACTTTTAGGCTCAAAAATCGTCTAGGTTATTTGACGTACTACTTGTGATATTTCTATTATAAAGATAAACAATATAATATGGACAAGAAATAACACAAGACACCAAAAATTTTGTCAACGGGGAAAAATAAAATGTGCATAAAAAACCCGAGACCTGGTACAGAACTTGAAAACCATATTGTATTAAGCCGCTACAGACACTAGCATATTATTAGACTCCAGACTAGAATTTATTTGAGACCGAGTTGACCCTATAATTAATTGAGCTTCAGTTGTGCTCATTTATGTATATTGGATCTCGCAAGACCCTACTCAACGAGATTCCCCTTGCTTACGTCCTTTATAGACCTAGGAATTGCTTCAACCTAAGTGAAAACTGTTGACTGTTTTACCTCTAACAAATAGCCTATTGATTCTGTAATGACCCGATTTTATTTTATTTTCTAGATTTTATTGTGGGTATCTTTTTATTTTTGGTGTGCAAGTTTAAGTGTATTAAAAGTAAATTTGGCTACCAAAAGGTAAGTAAGATAATCCCATATTTTATTTTATTTTATTTTTAGATTTTATTTTATTTTTGTAATTATTTAGATTAGGATTCTCTATATTTTGTTTTATTGTACATAATTAGATTAGGATTTTATTTTATTTTCATTCAAAAAAAAAACAGTTGCACAAACCAACTGCATCGTCAGAATTACCGAATTTAGGAAACCTGTGGAAAAGTACGATGAACCCGTGTCTTGGTCCTTATGGGAGTTACAAGCCTAAATTCCACAAGCCTTAGCCTCGTACCTATAGCTACATTCTACTGAGGTAACCTGAGCCTACCTATTTTAGTCGACCCTGCATTTGCATGTGCACCAATAAAATGTCGAACTGGTATTATGAGGACCAATATAATGAATATCGACCCGAAATTCAAATGGACAATATTCGTGCTTTGACTATATTGTGGATAGTACTTGGAACCACTACCGACCTTCTGAAGGTTATGGTTCTTACCACGGTGATCCCAATTACTATTCGCACGTTCACCAGTCATATGAATAGGTAAGTGAGCAATATTTTAATGACCAAAATGTAAGTTCTCCGTCTTTGGAGGATTTAATGAAATAGTTGCAACAAAATAATTCTTATGATCCTAGTCTTTCTTTAGAAAATTCACTCAAGCAGTTGACTGAAAATTCAAATAGGAGAGACATACTAAGGGAACAATTTTATGAAGAGTCACTCAAGCATGGCTTAGATACGAAGAAAAGAATTGCAGCTTTAAGGATTGCTCTAAATGAACTTAATTGCCAATTAGATAAGGTTCAACCATCTTCATATTGTGATGATGATGAGGAGGATAATACTGATGAAGATTATGAAAAATGTAGTCATTATGACGAGGAAATTGTTACACCAATTGAGCCTTACGATGATCATGGTGTTTCTTGTTCAAATCCTAATAATATTGTTGATTATCCACCTATTCAAAAGGAAGTGGATTTGACTAGAGATACCATAGTTTTAGATGGTGTAGTGTATCATTGTGATTATGAAGACCATGATGGTTTAAAGGAAAGAGTTTATTCTGAGGGTAGTGTTTTAGAGTTTAGCGATTCAGAAACAATAATCTCTTCTGAGGATTATAGAAATGTAGAACCACCTAATTTCAACCTAGAAAAAACGAAAGACCGTTTTCCTAAATCTGATAATTTAGAAATTAAGGACATTGTGACTAGTTTATCTAGGGATATTGAAAAATCTAGGTTTGGGCGTGAATATCATTCTCCCCGTGTGATGAGGCACATACGCCAAGTACCAAGTTAGGGACTTTTATATGACTTAGTATAATGTAAACGTTTCTTGCCTCCCGTGAGACCGGTATCAAGCATAACCGCCCAGCATAATATCTCACCTGAGCACAAGTGACCCATCCCAAGTTGTATCCCAACTATTACCAATATTGTTCCTACTTACCCACTGCATTTATACGGCATAATGAGATTTATAACGGCATTACTACGGTCATCCAGCAACAGTTTCTAGAGAGGTCACCGGTTTTTTGACTACTCTCGTCCGTCCACACTTAACTAATTTTTATCCCATCAAATCATTCAAGTGTACCCATTATACCTTGGTGTTAAGAAATGAAAAACCAATAACTATATTCCAATTAGCGAACTCTATCAGCCAAATTGAGGTATTACAATACCACCACCATCAATTAGATCTGGAATATATTTAATCACAGATTCCGACGTTCCCTGCCACTCATGAGATCAGTAACTGATCCGACCTTTCTAGCATACTATCTCATCCTCGACGAGAGAGCCGTCGTCCGTTGTGATACCTTATTTAATGACCCGACCCTCCACCGATATTGTCCTCAGTTAGCCAGTGCGGTTACCCAGCAATGTGGGGTTTGAACGTGTACCGCTGCGGCCATATAGAAGCGGATTCTTGCGATGCCACCCATCCCTGGATTATTCTCGTCCAAGCATGCTTAACTGCATAGTTTTCTGCCAACTCCGGAGCCAATTATGCTGAAAAGGCCTCAGTGTTAGGAAAGGATGAACCATTACCTATATTCCATTCGATGAACCCCAATTTCCGAATCGAGATATTACAATACCACCACCATAAATTGGATCCGTTCTCGGTTCCGAAATATATTCTAGCCCAAATATCTGACGTTTCTTGCCCCTCGTGATAAAAAATACTTGATCCAACCCAACTAATGTATTTTCTCACCCTCGTGACCCGTTGTCGGTTCTTATACCATATGTAATGACCTAACCCTCCACTAATATTATTCCTACTTATTCAATGCGGTCATCCGCCAATGTGGAGTTTTCAACGGTCACCACAGAGGTAGTTCCACAACAACTTTCCGGGAGGCCACTCATCCTTGGATTACTCCTACCCGGGCACACTTAACGGCATAGTTTTCTGCTAACTCTGGATCCAGTTGTGCTACAAATACCTCGGTATTAGTAAATGATAAACTGTTACCTATATTCCAATCGGCAAACCCCACCTAACGAATCGGGTATTAGAACACCACCACCACATTAAATTAGAGTCGTCCCCAGCTACTGAATATATTTACACATCCCAGATTTGTGACATTTCCTTCCACTCATGAGATAAATACCTCACCCAGGTCATCTAACATACTATCTTACCTTGACAGGTGAACCATCGCCGGCTCCGATGCAGTGTATAGAAATACAACTACAAGATGATAAAGATGATAACTAGCAGCAAGTTGCTTTCTCTTTGAAGAATCAGAGCCTAACTTTTAAGATGAAAGAAAATTGAGTTTTTTTCATTGATGATTTGTAGTTCTTACACTGATTGGTTATTAAATACCCAATCATAGAGATAAACATCAACGGTCCCAAATACATCAAATAAAGAAAAACAAAACTCGAGGAAATATAACTTCTACACTAACTGACTAATCTGAACTGACCCAGCTGACTCGGTGAGTGGCAGTATCTAACTCAGCCAACTAACTCGTTCTAGTAGTCATGGGTACATGACATTGCCTCTCCCTTTAAAGATCCTTGTCCTCAAGGATAAAATCTGGAAACTGAGTTTGTATGTGAGCTGTGTCTTCCCAGGTTGCATCTTCGGCAGTAGAGTTTGACCAGAGAATAAGAATTTGAGGAATGGGTTGGTTACCTCGAAGTGTGATGAAATTAGCCAACACAACAATTGTTTTAACAACAAAGTGACCATTATTGCCCACCACTGGCAGGAGAGGCATAGTATGAGCTTTGAGGCCAATGTGCTTCTTTAGTTTGGATACATGGAAGATAGGGTGGATTCTGGACCCAACTTGTAACTGTAATTTATAAGCCATTGTGCCAATACGTTTCAGTACTCCAAAAGGGCCAAAGTATTTGGCATAGAGCTTGAGGTTTTTTCTGATAACAACTGAATATTGTCTATATAGATGAAGTTTCAGAAAAAACATATCTCCAACTGCAAATTCCCAATCCAAACGCTTCTTATCAGCATAAAATTTCATTCTTTCTTGTGCTTTAGCTAGATCCTTTTTCAGAAGATGTAACATAACATCTTTCTCCTTCAAGTAACTCTCAACAGAAGCAACTGTAGTTGGAGCAAGAATGGGGAATATGAGATGAGGAGGTTGATAACCTTATAAGGCCCGAAATGGGGACATCTTGAGACTGGTGTGAGAATTGGTGTTGAACCACCATTCAGCAAGAGCCAACCACTGAGTCCATTACTTAGGATTAGAGCTAGTCATGCATCTGAGATAATGTTCCACACGTGCATCAATTAGTCCTCTATGTTTCTCCATCTGTCTGTGATGGTATGCAGTAGAAAGATTGAGAGTAGTGCCTAAGTATTTGAACAGAGCTTGCCAAAACTGACTCACAAATATTTTGTCTCTGTCACTGACTATGGAGCTAGGTAGGCCATGAAGCTTGAAGACTTGCTTGAGAAATTCTTTGGCTACTGACACAGCTGTGAAAGGATGACTCAATGAAATAAAGTGGTTGTATTTGGTAAGCCTGTCAACAATCACCAGAATGACATTCTTCTTATTGGACATTGGTAGTCCTTCAATTAAATCCATGGAAATATCTTGACATGCTTTCTCTGGAATTGGTAAAGGTTGTAAAAGTCCATTAGGAAAAGAAGAACTGCCTTTATTGCAGTGGTGAAAGCATTTGGAAGGGGGAGGCCGGTTCCGCGAGCATTAGTGTAGTTTTCTTTCTTTTTCTTAGCCTTTCTTCTTCTTTTGTAATGGCTAAATAATCTCTTTACTAGGGTTCAGGATGAAATCCGATGATGTATACAAGAGAATTTAATTTGGTTTTCTATAATAATTCTTTTGGTCCCATATTTTCATTTTGTTACGATAAGAACTTTTCTTCATATGTGCTTGTGCTTAGATAAATGAATTTTATATTCTTGTGTAGAGACCAGCATCTTAAAGTGAAGAGAATTGTTAGTATTTTTAAAATGCAATTAGTTGGTTTAAATGTTATATTTTCCAAGGCATCAAATATGTCCTAAACCGTCTTGAAGTATTAGAAGAATTTTATAGAGATTGGTTAAATTATCTGATCTGGTGTAAACAATTTTGGTGGAGTCAGAAGCCCTGGTATCTTTCTTAATTTTCTATTTTTATTATCTTTTATATTATTCTTCTTATCATATTATTTAATTTGAAATAGAAGGTGACAGTTTAGTCCCTGTGGAATGAACCCGCATCTGTATACTGTCTAATAGGCAGTCGTACACTTGCGGCATAAATAAAATCCCATTAAGTTTTTGGCGCCACTGCGGGGGACTAAGAAAAAGTTGTTATTTTTATTTATTTGTTAAATTCGTATATATTTGGATATATTTAGATTTGTTCTCTTTTATTTTATTTTCTAGATTTTATTTGTGGGTATCTTTTTATTTTTGGTGTGCAAATTTGAATGTATTAAAAGTAGAAAGAAAAAAAAATTGGCTACCAAAAGGTAAGTAAGATAATCCCATATTTTATTTTATTTTTAGATTTTTATTTATTTTTGTAATTATATAGATTAGGATTCTCTAGATTTTGTTTTATTGTACATAATTATATTAGGATTTTATTTTATTTTCCTTAAAAAAAAAAACCGTTGCACACACCAACTGCATCGGCAAAATTACCGAATTTAGGAAACCTGTGGAAAAGTAAGCTGAACCCGTGCCTTGGGCCTTATGGGAGTTACAAGCCTAAATTACACAAGCCTCGGCCTCGTACCTATAGCTATATTCTGCTGAGGTAACCTGAGCCTACCTATTTTAATCGACCCTGCATATGCATGTGCACCAAGAAAATGTCGAACTGGTATTATGAGGACCAATATAATGAATATCGACCCGAAATTCAAAATGGACAATATTCGTGCGTTGACCATAGTGTGGATATTACTTGGGGCCACTACCGACCTTCTGAAGGTTATGGTTCTTACCACGGTGATCCCAATTACTATTCGCACGTTCACCAGTCATATGAATAGGTAAGTGAGCAATATTTTAATGACCAAAATGTAAGTTCTCCGTCTTAGGAGGATTTAATGAAACAGTTGCAACAAAATAATTCTTATGATCCTAGTCTTTCTTTAGAAAATTCACTCAAGAAGTTGACTTAAAATTCAAATAGGAGAGACATACTAAGGGAACAATTTTATGAAGAGTCACTCAGGCATGGCTTATATACGAAGAAAAGAATTGCAGCTTTAAGGTTTGCTCTAAATGAACTTAATTGCCAATTAGATAAGGTTCAACCATCTTCATATTGTGATGATGATGAGGAGGATAGTACTGATGAATATTATGAAAAATGTAGTCATTATGACGAGGAAATTTTTACACCAATTGAGCCTTACGATGATCATGGTGCTTCTAGTTCAAATTCTAATAATATTGTTGATTATTCACCTATTCAAAAGGAAGTGGATTTAACTAGAGATACCATAATTTTAGATGGTGTAGTGTATCAGTGTGATTATGAAGATGATGATGGTTTATAGGAAAGAGTTTATCCCGAGGGTAGTGTTATAGAGTCTAGCGATTCAGAAACAATAATCTCTTCTGAGGATTATAGAAATGTAGAACCACCTAATTTCAACCTAGAAGAAACGAAAGACCGTTTTCCTAAATATGATAATTTAGAAATTAAGGAAATTGTGACTAGTTTATCCAAGGATATTGACAAATCTAGGTTTGGGCGTGAATATCATTCTCCCCATGTGATGAGGCACATACGTCAAGTCCCAAGTTAGGGACTTTTATATGACTTAGTATAATGTAAACGTTCCTTGCCTCCCGTGAGACTGGTATCAAGCATAACCGCCCAGCATAATTTATCACTTGAGCACAAGCGACCCGTCCCAAGTTATATCCCAACTATTACATATATTGTTCCTACTTACCCACTGCATTTATACGACGGAGTGAGATTTATAACGACATTACTACGGTCATCCAGTAGCATCTTCCAGAGGGGTCACCGGTATTTTGACTACTCTTGTCCGTCCACACTTAACTAAAAAGTTTTTCCCTCAACTCATTCAAGTGTACCCATTATAACTTGGTGTTTAGAAAGGAAAAACCAATAACTATATTCCAATTAGCGAACTCTACCAGCCGAATTGAGGTATTACAATACCACCACCTTAAATTAGATCTGGAATATATTTAATCACATATTCCCAACGTTCCCTGCCACTCTTGAGACCAGTAACTGATCTTACCTTTCTAGCATACTCTCTCATCCTCGATGATATACCCGTCGTCCGTTGTGATACCTTATTTAATGACCCGACCCTCCACCGATATTATCCACAGTTAGGCAGTGCAGTTACCCAGCAGTGTGGGGTTTTGAACGTGTACCGCTGCAGCCATCTAGCAGTGAATTCTTGCGATGCCACCCATCCCTGGATTATTCCCGTCCAAGCATGCTTAACTGCATAATTTTCTACCAACTCCGGAGCCAATTATGCTGAAAAGGCCTCAATGTTAGGAAAGGATAAACCATTACCTATATTCCATTCAATGAACCTCATTTTCCGAATCGAGATATTACAATACCACCACCATAAATTGGATCCGTTCTCGGTTCCGAAATATATTCAAGCCCAGATCTCTGACTTTTCTTGCCCCTCATGATAAAAAAATACTTGATCCAACCCAACTAATGTATTTTGTCACCCTAGTGACGCGTCATCGGTTCTTATACCATATGTAATGACCCGACTCTCCACTAATATTATTCCTACTTATTCACCGTGGTCATCCGACAATGTGGAGTTTTCAACGGTCACCACAGCGGTCGTTCCGCAAAAACTTACCGGGAGGCCACTCATCCTTGGATTACTCCTACCCGGGCACACTTAACTGCATAGTTTTCTGCTAACTTTAGATCCAGTTGTGCTACAAATACCTCGGTATTAGTAAATGATAAACTGTTACCTATATTCCAATCGGCAAACCCCCACCTAATGAATCGGGTATTAGAACACCACCACCACCTTAAATTAGAGTCGTCCCCAGCTACTGAATATATTTACGCAACCCAGATTTGTGACATTTCCTTCCACTCATGAGATAAATACCTGACCCAAGTCATCTAGCATACTATCTTACCTTGACAGGTGAACCATCGCCGACTCTGATGCAATGTATAGAAATACAATTACAAGATGATGAAGATGATAACTAGAAGCAAGTTGCTTTCTCTCTGAAGAATCAGAGCCTAACTTTTAAGATGAAAGAAAATTGAGTTTTTTTCATTGATGATTTTTAGTTCTTACACTGATTGGTTATTAAATACCCAATCATAGAAATAGACATCAACGGTCCTAAATACATCAAATAAAGAAAAACAGAACTCGAGGAAATATAACTTCTACACTAACTGACTAATCTGAACTGACCCAGCTGACTCGGTGAGTGGCAGTATCTAACTCATACAACTAACTCGGTCTAGTAGTCATGGGTACATGACATTGCTTCTCCCTTTAAAGATCCTTGTCCTCAAGGATAAAATCTGGAAACTGAGTTTGTATGTGAGTTGTGTCTTCCAAGGTTGCATCTTTGGCAGTAGAGTTTGACCAGTGAATTATAATTTGAGGAATGGGTTAGTTACCTCGAAGTGTGATGCAATTGGCCAACACAACAACTGGTTCAATAACAAAGTGACCATTATTGCACACCACTGGCAGGTGAGGCATAGTAGGAGCTTTGAGGCCAATGTGCTTCTTTAGTTGGGATACATGGAAGATAGGGTGGATTCTGGACCCAACTGGTAATTATAATTTATAAGACACTGTGCCAATACGTTTAAGTACTCCAAAAGGGCCAAAGTATTTGGCATAGAGCTTGAGGTTTTTTCTGATAAAAACTGAATATTGTCTATGTGGCTGAAGTTTCAGAAAAAACATATCTCCAACTGCAAATTCCCTATCCAAACGCTTCTTATCAGCATAAAATTTCATTCTTTCTTGTGCTTTAGCTAGATCCTCTTTCAGAAGCTGTAACATAACATCTCTCTCTTTCAAGTAACTCTCAATAGAAGCAACTGTAGTTGGAGCAAGAATGGGGAAGATTAGATGAGGAGGTTGATAACCATATAAGGCCCGAAATGGGGACATATTGAGACTGGTGTGATAATTGGTGTTGAACCACCATTCTGCAAGAACCAACCACTGAGTCCATTACTTAGGATTAGAGATAGTCATGCATCTGAGATATTATTCCACACGTGCATTAGTTCTCTCTGTTTATCCATCTGTATGTGGATGATATGTAATAGAAAGATTGAGAGTAGTGCCTAAGGATTTGAACAAAGCTTGCCAAAACTGACTCACAAAGATTTTGTCTCTGTCATTTACTATGGAGCTCGGTAGGCCATGAAGCTTGAAGACTTGATTGAGAAATTCTTTGGCTACTGACACAGTTGTGAAAGGATGACTCAATGAAAGAAAGTGGTTGTATTTGGTAAGCATGTCGACAATCACCAGAATGACACTCTTCTTATTGGACATTGGTAGTCCTTCAATAAAATCCATGGAAATATCTTGCCATGCTTTATATGGAATTGGTAAAGTTGTCAAAGTCCACTAGGAAAAGAAGAACTGCCTTTATTGCAGTTGTGGAAGCATTTGGAAGGGGGAGGCCGGTTCTGCGAGCATTAGGGTAGTTTTCTTTGTTTTTCTTAGCCTTTCTTCTTCTTTTGTAATGGCTAAATAATCTTTTACTAGGGTTCAGGATGAAACGCGATGATGTATACAAGAGAATTTAATTTGGTTTTCTATAATAGTTCTTTTGGTCCCATATTATCGTTTTGTTACGATAAGAACTTTTCTTCATATGTGCTTGAGATTTGATAAATGAATTTTACATTCTTGTGTAGAGACCATCATCTTAAAGTGAAGAGAATTGCTAGTATTTTTAAAATGCAATTAGTTGGTTTAAATGTTATATTTTCCAAGGCATCAAATATGTCTTAAACCGTCTTGAAGTACTAAAAGAATTTTATAGAGATTGGTTAAATTATCTGGTCTGGTGTAAACAATTTTGGTGGAGTTGGAGGCCCTGGTATCTTTCTTAATTTTCTGTTTTTATTATCTTTTATATTATTCTTCTTATCATATTATTCAATTTGAAATATAAGGCAACAGTTTAGTCCCTGTGGAACGAACCCGCATCTGTATACTGTCTAATCGGCAGTCGTACACTTGTGGCATAAATAAAATCCCATCAAGTTTTTGGCGCCAGTGCCAGGGACTAAAAAAAAGTTGTTATTTTTAGTTTTTTGTTAAATTCGTATATATTAGGATAGATTAGATTTGTTCTCTTTTATTTTCTTTATTTTATTTTATTTTCTAGATTTTATTTGTGGGTATCTTTTTATTTTTGGTGTGCAAGTTTAAGTGTATTAAAAGTAGAAACAAAAAAAATTGGCTACCAAAAGGTAAGTAAGATAATCCCATATTTTATTTATTTTTGTAATTATTTAGATTAGGATTCTCTAGATTTTGTTTTATTGTACATAATTAGATTAGGATTTTATTTTATTTTCCTTTAAAAAAAAAACCATTGGACACACCAAATGCATCGCCAGAATTACCGAATTTAGGAAACCTGTGGAAAAGTAAGATGAACCCGTGCCTTGGGCCTTATGGGAGTTACAAGCCGAAATTCCACAAGCCTCAGCCTCGTACCTATTACTATATTCTGCTGATGTAACCTGAGCCTACCTATTTTAGTAGACCCTGCATTTGTATGTGCACCAAGAAAATGTCGAACTGGTATTATGAGGACCAATATAATGAATATCGACCCGAAATTCAAAATGGAAAATATTCGTGTTTTGACCATAGTGTGGATAGTACTTGGGACCACTACTGACCTTCTGAAGGTTATGGTTCTTACCACGGTGATCCCAATTACTATTCACACGTTTACCAGTCATATGAATGGGTAAGTGAGCAATATTTTAATGACCAAAATGTAAGTTCTCCGTTTGGAGGATTTAATGAAACAGTTGCAACAAAATAATTCTTATTATCCTAGTCTTTCTTTAGAAAATTCACTCAAGCAGTTGACTGAAAATTTAAATAGGAGAGACATACTAAGGGAACAATTTTATGAAGACTCACTCAGGCATGGCTTATATACGAAGAATAGAATTGCAGCTTTAAGGATTGATCTAAATGAACTTAATTTCCAATTAGATAAGGTTCAACCATCTTCATATTGTGATGATGAGGAGGAGGATAGTACTGATGAATATTATGAAAAATGTAGTCATTATGACGAGGAAATTGTTACACCAATTGAGCCTTACGATGATCATGGTGTTTCTAGTTCAAATCCTAATAATATTGTTGATTATTCACCTATTCAAAAGGAAATGAATTTGACTAGAGATACCATAGTTTTAGATGGTGTAGTGTATCACTGTGATTATGAAGACGATGATGGTTTAAAGGAAAGAGTTTATCATGAGGGTAGTGTTTTAGAGTCTAGCGATTCAGAAACAATAATCTCTTCTGAGGATTATAGAAATGTAGGACCACCTAATTTCAACCTAGAAAAAACGAAAGACCGTTTTCCTATATATGATAATTTAGAAATTTAGGAAATTGTGACTAGTTTATCCAAGGATATTGACAAATATAGGTTTGGGCGTGAATATCATTCTCCCCATGTGATGAGGCACATACGTCAAGTCCCAAGTTAGGGACTTTTATATGACTTAGTATAATGTAAACGTTCCTTGCCTCCCGTGAGACCGGTATCAAGCATAACCGCCCAACATAATCTCTCACCTGAGCACAAGCGACCCGTCCCAAGTTGTATCCCAACTATTATCGATATTGTTCCTACTTACCCAATGCATTTATACGACAGATTCAGATTTATAACGGCATTACTACGGTCATCCAGCAGCAGCTTCCAGAGAGGTCACCGGTCTTTTGACTACTCTCGTCCGTCCACACTTAACTAAATTTTTTTTCCCTCAACTCATTCAAGTGTACCCATTATACCTTGGTGTTAAGAAAGGAAAAACCAATAACTATATTCCAATTAGAGAACTCTACCAGCCGAATTGAGGCATTACAATACCACCACCTTCAATTAGATCTGGAATATATTTAATCACATATTCTCGACGTTCCCTGCCACTCATGAGACCAGTAACTGATCCGATCTTTCTAGCATACTATCTCATCCTCGACGAGAGACCCGTCGTCCGTTGTGATACCTTATTTAATGACCCGACCCTCCACCGATATTGTCCTCAGTTAGGCAGTGCAGTTACCCTGCAGTGGGGTTTTGAACGTGTACCGCTGCAGCCATCTAGCAGTGGATTCCTGTGATGCCACCCATCCCTGGATTATTCCTGTCCAAGCATGCTTAACTGCATAGTTTTTTGCCAACTCCGGAGCCAATTATGCTGAAAAGGCCTCAGTGTTAGGAAATGATGAACTATTACCTATATTCCATTCGATGAACCCCAATTGCCGAATCGAGATATTACAATACCACCACCATAAATTAGATCCATTCTCGGTTCCGAAATATATTCAAGCCCAGATCTCTGACGTTTCTTGCCCCTCGTGATAAAAAATACTTGATCCAACCCAACTAATGTATTTTTTCATCCTAGTGACCCGTCGTCGGTTTTTATACCATATGTAATGACCTGACCATCCACTAATATTATTCCTACTTATTCACTGCGGTCATCTGACAATGTGGAGTTTTCAACGATCACCACAGCGGTCGTTCTGCAACAACTTACCGGGAGGCCACTCATCCTTGGATTACTCCTACCCGGGCACACATAACTGCATAGTTTTATGCTAATTCTGGATCCAGTTGTGCTACAAATACCTCGGTACTAGTAAATGATAAACTGTTACCTATATTCCAATCGGCAAACCCCCACCTAACGAATCGGGTATTAGAACACCACCACCAACTTAAATTAGAGTCGTCCCCAGCTACTGAATATATTTACGCAGCCCAGATTTGTGACATTTCCTTCCACTCATGAGATAAATACCTGACCCAAGTCATCTAGCATACTATCTTACCTTGACAGGTGAACCGTCGCCGACTGTGATGCAGTGTATAGAAATACAATTATAAGATGATGAAGATGATAACTAGCAGCAAGTTGCTTTCTCTCTGAAGAATCGGAGCCTAACTTTTAAAATGAAAGAAAATTGACTTTTTTTCATTGATGATTTTTAGTTCTTACACTGATTGGTTATTAAATACCCAATCATAGAGATAGACATCAACGGTCCTAAATACATCAAATAAAGAAAAACAGAACTTGAGGAAATATAACTTCTACACTAACTGACTAATCTGAACTGACCCAGCTGACTCGGTGAGTGGCAGTATCTAACTCAACCAACTAACTCGGTATAGTAGTCATGGGTACATGATATTGCCTCTCCCTTTAAATATCCTTGTCCTCAAGGATAAAATCTGGAAACTGAGTTTGTATGTGAGCTGTGTCTTCCTAGGTTGCATCTTCGGCAATAGAGTTTGACCAGTGAATAAGAATTTGAGGAATGGGTTGGTTACCTCGAAGTGTGATGCAATTGTCCAACACAACAACTGGTTCAACAACAAAGTGACCGTTTTTGCCCACCACTGGCAAGAGAGGCATAGTAGAAGCTTTGAGGCCAATGTGCTTCTTTAGTTGGGATACATGGAAGATATGGTGGATTCTGGACCTAACGGGTAACTGTAATTTATAAGCCACTGTGCCAATAAGTTTCAGTACTCCAAAAGGCCCAAGTATTTGGCAGAGGGCTTGAGGTTTTTTCTGATAACAACTGAAGATTGTCTATATGGCTGAAGTTTCATAAAAAACATATCTCCAAATGAAAATTCCATATCCAAACGCTTCTTATCAGCATAAGATTTCATTCTTTCTTGTGCTTTATCTAGATCCTATTTCAGAAGTTGTAACATAACATCTCTCTCCTTCAAGTAACTCTCAACAGAAGAAACTGTAGTTGGAGCAAGAATGGGGAAGATGAGATGAGGAGGTTTATAACCATATAAGTCCCAAAATGGGGACATCTTGAGACTAGTGTGATAATTGGTGTTGAAACACCATTCAGCAAGAGACAACCACTGAGTCCATTACTTAGGATTAGAGCTACTCATGCATCTGAGATATTGTTCCACACGGGCATTAGTTCTCTCTGTTTGTCCATTTGTCTGTGGATGGAATGCAGTAGAAAGATTGAAAGTAGTACCTAAGGATTTGAACAGAGCTTGCCAAAACTGACTCACAAATATTTTGTCTCTGTCACTGACTATGGAGCTAGGTAGGCCATGAATCTTGAAGACTTGATTGAGAAATTCTTTGGCTACTGACACAGCTGTGAAAGGATGACTCAATGAAAGAAAGTGGTTGTATTTGGTAAGCCTGTCAACAATCACCAGAATGACACTCTTCTTATTGGACATTGGTAGTACTTCAATAAAATCCATGGAAATATCTTGCCATGCTTTCTCTGGAATTAGTAAAGGTTATAAAAGTCCACTTGGAAAAGAAAAACTGCCTTTATTGCAGTGGTGGAAGCATTTAGAAGGGGGAGGCCGGTTCCGCGAGCATTAGTGTAGTTTTGTTTCTTTTTCTTAGCCTTTCTTCTTCTTTTGTAATGGCTAAATAATCTCTTTACTAGGGTTCAGGATGAAACCCGATGATGTATACAAGAGAATTTAATTTGGTTTTCTATAATAATTCATTTGGTCCCATATTTTCGTTTTGTTACGATAAGAACTTTTCTTTATATGTGCTTGTGCTTTAATAAATGAATTTTATATTCTTGTGTAGAGACCAGCATCTTAAAGTGAAGAGAATTGTTAGTATTTTTAAAATGCAATTAGTTGGTTTAAATGTTATATTTTCCAAGGCATCAAATATGTCCTAAACCGTCTTGAAGTATTAAAAGAATTTTATAGAGATTGGTTAAATTATCTAGTCTGGTGTAAAAAAAATTGGTGGAGTCGGAGGCCTTGGTATCTTTCTTAATTTTCTGTTTTTATTATCTTTTATATTATTCTTCTTATCATGTTATTTAATTTAAAATAGAAAGTAACAGTTTAGTCCATGTGGAACGAACCCGCATCTGTATACTGTCTAATCGGCAATCGTACATTTGCGGCATAAATAAAATCCCATCAAGTTTTTGGCACCACTGCCGGGGACTAAAAAAAGTTGTCATTTTTAGTTTTTGGTTAAATTCGTATATATTAGGATAGATTAGATTTGTCCTCTTTTATTTATTTTATTTTCTAGATTTTATTTGTGGGTATGTTTTTATTTTTGGTGTGCAAGTTTAAGTGTATTAAAAGTAGAAACAAAAAAATTTGGTTACCAAAAGGTAAGTAAGATAATCCCATATTTTATTTTATTTTTAGATTTTTATTTATTTTTGTAATTATTTAGATTAGGATTCTCTAGATTTTGTTTTATTGTACATAATTAGATTAGATTAGGATTTTATTTTATTTTCCTTTAAAAAAAAAACCCGTTGCACACACCAACTGCATCGTCAGAATTACCGAATTTAGGAAGCATGTGGAAAAGTTCACCCGTGCCTTGGACCTTATGGGAGTTACAAGCCGAAATTCCACAAGCCTCAGCCTCGTACCTATAACTATATTCTGCTGAGGTAACCTGAGCCTACCTATTTTAGTCGACCCTTCATTTGCATATGCACCAAGAAAATGTCGAACTGGTATTATGAGGACCAATATAATGAATATCGACCCGAAATTCAAAATGGATAATATTCGTGCTTTGACCATAGTGTGGATAGTACTTGGGACCACTACCGACCTTCTGAAGGTTATGGTTCTTACCACGGTGATCCCAATTACTATTCGAACGTTTACATTCATATGAATGGGTAAGTGAGCAATATTTTAATGACCAAAATGTAAGTTCTCCGTCTTTAGAGGATTTAATGAAACAATTGCAACAAAATAATTCTTATGATCCTAGTCTTTCTTTAGAAAATTCACTCAAGCAGTTGACTGAAAATTCAAATAGGAGAGACATACTAAGGGAACAATTTTATGAAGAGTCACTCAGGCATGACTTATATACGAAAAAAAGAATTGCATCTTTAAGGATTGCTCTAAATGAACTTAATTGCCAATTAGATAAGGTTTAACCATCTTCATATTGTGATGATGATGAGGAGGATAGTATTGATGAATATTATGAAAAATATAGTCATTATGACGAGGAAATTGTTACACCAATTGAGCCTTACGATGATCATGGTATTTCTAGTTCAAATCCTAATAATATTGTTGATTATTCACCTATTCAAAAGGAAGTGGATTTGACTAGAGATACCAAAGTTTTAAATGGTGTAGTGTATCATTGTGATTATGAAGACGATGATGGTTTAGAGGAAAGAGTTTATCCTGAGGGTAGTGTTTTAGAGTCTAGCGATTCGGAAACAATAATCTCTTCTGAGGGTTATAGAAATGTAGAACCACCTAATTTCAACCTAGAAGAAACGAAAGACCGTTTTCCTAAATCTGATAATTTAGAAATTAAGGAAATTGTGACTAGTTTATCCAAGGATATTGACAAATCTAGGTTTGGGCGTGAATATCATTCTCCCCGTGGTTTACCTTTGACTCTTATAAATAAAGTCAAGTCCATCTGTAGAGCACTGGTTCAACTCATCACACATAATTTATCTTGATGTAGAGCGGATGTCCCTCTCATTTTTATCTATCTCCAAATCTATCTAGATATAAAGCGGATGTGTATCAAAATGTTTATCCAGCTGTAGAGCGGATATCTCTTCATCCATCTGTAGAGAGAATGTGTCTCCCCAATTCTTTATTCAGCTGTAGAGAAGATACCTTTGATTTCCCTTGTATTATAGTTACTTGGCGATAGGTTGAGAATATGTATGTCCTCATAGCCCTTTGAATACTTGGGACCAATTTGGAGTAAATGTTTTGTGGTTACACCTCTTGTAAACCCTCCTGAAACTATAACTTGGCCACTAGGGCCACCTAGGGGTTTAAAGGCTTGTTGCGCACGCTAAGTGCAATCGCGATGCTTGAGACCGTGAGTTAGGATTCTTATTTTTCTTTGGTTTTGCTTTAGGACTAGCAAAATGTAGTTTTTTTTTTTTTTTTTTTTTGGGGGGGGGGGGTGATAAGTGCTTAATTCTTACATATTTATTACTCAAATTTACATTTATTTAGCTCTTTATTTTGTACATATTTGATGATTTTATTTATTTTTGCAGAATTTAGTAAATAAAGCTCGATTGGACAAAAATACGGTATTTTGCCCATAAAATGGATGGAAAGTTTGATAATTGGAGGAATTGGAATTAATGGCAAGATATATTTTGGGGCCCACAGAAGTCGACATCATATAATGGGAATAATATCCACATATTAGAATTAGATTAGCCTTGTGTACAATATTTGGAGGATTATTGTGATACCTTCTACTTGTGGAAAGCAAGAAGAGGAAATCTCATAAATAAAGGAAGAGAATAAAGATATTTATTGGAAATTTACATATATTCCATTATTAATTGATAATATTTTGGGAATACTGGAAGACTTGTCTATATAAATAGTGGTGGAAGCATTTGGAAGGGGGAGGCCGGCTCCGCGAGCATTAGTGTAATTTTCTTTCTTTTTATTAGCCTTTCTTCTTCTTCTTTTGTAATGGCTAAATGATATCTTTACTAGGGTTCACGATGAAACCCGATGATGTATACAAGAGAATTTAATTTGATTTTCTATAATAATTCTTTTGGTCCCATATTTTCGTTTTGTCACGATAACAACTTTTCTTCATATGTCCTTGTAAATGAATTTTATATTCTTGTGTAGAGACCAGCATCTTAAAGTGAATAGAATTGTTAGTATTTTGAAAATGCAATTAGTTGGTTTAAATGTTATATTTTCCAAGGCGTCAAATATGTCCTAAATTGTCTTGAAGTATTAAAAGAATTTTATAGAGATTGGTTAAATTATCTGGTGTAAACAATTGTGGTGGAGTCGGAAGCCTTGGTATCTTTCTTAATTTTATGTGTTTATTATCTTTTATATTATTCTTCTTATCATATTATTTAATTTGAAATTGAAGGTAACAGTTTAGTCCCTGTGGAACGAACCCGCATCTGTATACTGTCTAATCGGCAGCCATATACTTGCGACATAAATAAAATCCCATCACTTAATATTTTCAATTGCTTTTATTTAATTTGTTCAAAATCTAAAACAAAACCCCCATTTGTGACACTTTGATAATTAAAACACACTGCTCTTCGTGGGAACGATCCTTACTTCCATTATATTACCAGTTAATTGTGTGGAAATAAGATTATTAGTTTGATTGCACTTACGACAACTATCAAATTTTGGCGCCGCGCCAGTGAGTAGTCAGTAGCTTTAGTTGTTATTTTTATTAATTTCATTTTCGTTTTTAGATTTTCTTGTTAGTTTGTAATTTTCGTTTTCTAGATTTGTGGTTTTAGGTACTTAATCTCTGGCACCGAAAGATTGGGATTACCATAGGTGTGGAATTCAAACCCGTAAAGGAATAGTGTTACAAGCACATCAACAACCACAACAAGAACCTTCTACAGAAGAGATGGTTAATACAGACGACGAGAGAGATCCTCCACCTCTGAAGAGGAACTTAAGAGAGTTGACATCTACATGCTTAGATTCGCAACCACTGTGCATTATAATTACTAACCTAATGGTGATGAAGAATCTACTTCATCATTTACCAAAGTTCAAGGGACATCCAGGTGAAAATCCAAATCGACACCTTCAACAGTTCCAGAACACGATGACAAGTCTAAGGCATGCAACCACAGATAGAGATACGGCTATGCTACAAGCCTTTCCATTCTCATTGACAAACTTAGCAGAAGAATGGTTGTATTACCTTCCTCGAGGGAGTGTTACAACATGGACTGAGATGAAAAACCTATTTATAAAGAAGTATTTTCCTGCTTCTAAGGCAGCCTGTGTTCGTAAAGAGATTAGTGGTATTCTTCGGATTACCGGGAGTCTCTCTATGAATATTGGGATATGTACATAAAATTAGTGGCGAGTTTCCCCCAACACTCATAATTTAATACTTATATAAAGGTTTACTTCCAGAGCAATGAAACTTGATTGACGCAAGCCGCTGGTGGTTCGCTTACTGAAAAGACAGTCTCGCAAGCAACTAGTTTGATTGAGAGTACGACATCGAATGCTCAACAGTTTTACAAAAGAAACGACTCAAGTATCGGAATAGCTAATGCGGTGGGAGATTTCTCACATATAGAGCAGCGGATGTATAATATAGAAAATATGGTTCAACGAATATCTTCAGTAGTTGTTCCTACATACGAAGAAGAGGCAGATGTAAATGCAATTTTCCCAAATCAGAGGCAAAGGTATGATCCATATTTTAATACTTATAACCCTGGTTAGAAAGATCACCCTAATTTCATCTATGCTAACAAGCAAGCCGCGGTTCATATGCCAGCTTATCGGCGACAAAATTCTTTTCAACCTCAGAAACAGAACCAGAGCTCTGGTCTAGAAGAGATGATGAAGGATATCATGCAAAAGAAAGATCAAGCTTCCCAAGAACAAAAGGCAATATCCCAACAAAATCTGCAATATCAACAAAAGAATGATAGCACTATTAAAGACTCGCAGACTCAGATGGGACAACTGGCAACTGATATGAATCTTATAAAGGCTTATGCATTGACAACACTCCCATCACAGCCTCTTGTGAATCCAAGAGAGCATGTCAATGAAGTAACCTTAAGAAGTAGAAGCCAAGTAACATATTCTAATATGGATACATGGACAATACGCATACCTAGTGACGATATTGAGAAGGAAGTGAAGTCGAAAACCGTACCAAATGAAAATCCAACCTCAATCGGCCAACCTAATACACGGTTTTCAATTTTACTATATCACCTCCTTTTCCTAGTCGTTTTTCCAAATCCAAGAAAGAAGCTCAAGACAAGGAAATCATGGATATTTTCAGCAAGATACAAATCAACATTCCATTTATTGAGGCCATCAGAACTATACCCAGGTATGCTAAGGTTATGAAGGATTTGTGTACACGAAATGATAAGTTAATTGCTAATGAAATTACACAAGTGGGCGAAAGTGCTACAACTATGTTACTAAAATAGATGCCTACAAAGTGTGAAGATCCTGGCAGTTTCACGGCACCCATTACCATTGGTAACCAAAGATTTGAGTGTGCTTTGCTTGATTTGGGAGCATCCATAAGTGTTATGTCAGCCAATGTTTATGATTCTTTGAATCTTGGACCTTTAAAAGATACGAGGATTACTATTCAATTGGCAAACAAGTCTAATATATCCTAAGGGAGTCATGGAGGACGTGTTAGTTCAAGTGAATCAGTTAATCTTTCCGGTTGATTTCTACATTGTGGATATGCAGGATGGAGATATTAGTTCATCTACTTCGTTACTTCTTAAGAGACCGTTTATGAAAACAGCAAAGACGAAGATTGATGTTGATAGTGATGCACTCACTATGGAATTTGATAAGGATATCATACGGTTCAATATCTTTGAAACCATGCGTTATCCTAGTGATGTTCACTCGGCTTTATCTATAGATATTATTGGTTCGTTAGCGCAACAAACGTTTGATTTGAACGATGAAGATGAACTTGGAGTTGTGTAGCATAATAGCATTGATTTGGACATGCATGGGCAGCCAAACCTGGACGTTTATTTAGCTAAAAAACTGATGGAAATGTGTGGTGCTTTAATGACACTACAAGAAGCCAAAATAGGTAATATCTCTTATATTTATTTACCCGTAACTAATGAGGTTCCGTTACCTTCTATTGTGTAGGCACCAAGACTATAATTAAAGCCGTTTTTGGATCACTTAACGCACGCGTACTTGGGTGATAAAGAAAAACTTCCGGTGATTATTGCAAAGAAACTCATCCCAATATAAGAAGAGCGTATACTTAGGGTTTTTAAAGATCACAAAACGGCTATTGGTTGGAAAATTGTCGATATCAAAGGCATTAGTCCATCCATGTGCACGCATAGAATCCTAATAGAAAATGAATTTAGGCCGGTACATGATGCTTAGCATAGGCTTCACCCCCAGGTCATGAAGAAATAAATCCTCAAATTACTAAGTGTGGGGATGATTTACCCAATTTCTAACAGCAAATGGGTTAGCACGGTTCAAGTTGTGCCTAAGAAATTAGGTGTCACTATTATTAGAAATCAAGATGATGAACTTGTTCCTACAAGAGTTCAAACGAGATAAAGAGTATGCATAGACTACATAAAGCTTAATACCGCAATCACTTTCCTTTGACATTCATTGATCAAATGTTTGAGAGGTTAGAGGGACATTCACATCATTTCTTTTTGGACATTTATTCGGGGTACAATCAGATTGTTATTGCACCGGGGAACAGAAGAAGACTACTTTTACTTGTCATTTTGGTACGTTTGACTATAGATGGATGTCGTTTAGTCTCCGCAATACACCTACCACTTTCCAGAGGTGTATGGTTAGTATATTTTTTGACTATGTGGAACACATTATTGAGGTATTTATGGATGATTCTAGTGTTCATACCAATTCATTTGATTTTTTTTTTACAAAATCTTGAACTTGTGCTTAAAAGATGCATAGACACTAACCTTGTTCTTAATTAGAAGAAATGTCACTTTATGGTAAACCATGGTATAGTGCTAAGTCATACTGTGTCCCCTCGAGGGATTGAAGTTGACAACGCAAAGATAGATTTAATAAGAAACTCACATTACCCCACTTCAGTGAGGGAAATTCGCTCGTTTCTTGGTCACGCGGGTTTTTACAGGCGATTTATCAAGGATTTCTCCAAAATCTCAATGCCGTGTAAATTATTGCAAAAGGAGGTTGTTTTTGACTTCAACAAGGAGTGCAACTGCAAGGATTCCTTTGATAATTTAAAAGAATTGTAGACAACTGCACCAATTATCAAGTCATCGGATTGGAGTTTGCCGTTTGAATTCATTTTTGATGCAAGTGACTATGAAGTTGGAGCCGTTTTGGGAGTAGACAAGCTGTCTCATGTGATTTATTATGTATCTAGGACCCTAAACGATGCGCAAATCAACTATTCTACCACTGAGAAGGAATTTTTGGCTATAATATTTGCACTTGAAAAATTTAAATCATATTTGGTGGGTCCAAAAGTGATTGTATATTCCGATCACGCATCACTTAGGTACCTATTAAAGAATAGAGAAGCTAATCCAAGACCTATACAGTGGATACTACTATTGCAAGAATTTGATTATCAAATCATGGATAAACGAGGTGTTGAAAATACTGTTGCGGATCACCTTAGTAGACTTGTTGTTTTCGAAGAAGAACTTCCTCTACAAGATTTTTTTCCAGATGAACAACTTTTGTCAATTGAAGATTCAACACCTTGGTACGCGGATATTGTGAATTACTTGTTACAAGACCAGTACCTAGTATGATGTCTAATTTTCAAAAGCTTAATCTTAAGAAAATAGCCAAGAAGTATGTGTGGGATGAACCATACCTATGGAAATACGGTTCCGATCAAATCATCGCAGGTGCGTACCTAATTCTGAATTTCAATCTATTATTACTTTTGTTATTCTTATACATGTGGTGGTCACTTTAGTTCTAAATGTACTGCTTTCAAAATACTTGAAATTGGATTTTATATGCCTACCCTATTCGCGGATGTATATATTTTTTTGCAAATCTTTTGATAGATGTCAAAGAACGGGCAATCTAGGTGCTCGAAATCAAATGCCACCAATTCTTGCTGTAGAAGTATTTAATGTGTGGGGTAATTGATGTTATGGGCCCTTTTGTCAATTCTAATGGGAAATTTTATATACCTGTTGATGTGTATTATGTCTCGAAATGGGCCACCCCTACTAATGATTCTCAAGTTGTTTGTGAGTTTGTGAAGGAATATATTTTCTCTAGACATGGTACACCAAGAGTAGTTATCGGTGACGGAGGCTCACATTTTCAGAAATCCTTCCATGCCCTAGTCAAGAAGTACAACATAAGTCACAAGGTTGGTACGCCATATCACCCACAAACTAGTGGGAAATATGAAATCTCAAATTGTGAGATTAAATCCATTCTTGAGAAACCCGTAAACACTACACGAAAAGATTGGAGTTATAGGCTTAACGATGCACTTTGGGTATATAAAATGGCATACAAAACACTGATTGGTACGTCTCCATATCGGTTAGTTTATGGCAAAGCTTGTCATCTTCCGATTGAACTTGAAAACAAGGCATATTGGGCAATAAAGATGTACAACATGGATTATGACAATGCGGGGAAACAAAGGAAGTTACAACTTAATGGGATAGAGGAGGTATGTAATGATGCTTACGAGAGTTCTTGTATATACAAGGAGGATATGAAACTTTTACATTACAAGATGATTTTTATTCTCGTCTTAAACTATTTCCTGGTAAGCTAAGGTCCATATGGATTGGACCGTATGCTGTTACTAATTTTTATTCTCATGGCGCATTTGATATATCAAGTCTCAGGGATGGGACAAATTTGAAAGTAAACGGCCATAATTTGAAAACATAATACAAACGTATGGCTTATGTGGATATGGATGTGCAAGAATTTCATGATTATCTCCCTCTGGAGGAGTAGCATAATTGGAATGCCAAGTCGGGTTGCGGACATTAAACTAAGTGCTACATGGGAGGCAACCTATAGGTTTTGTATCTCTATCCCTTTTATTTTTAGCTTTCTTAGTTTAGCAAATCATATCTTGTATTCCCATCTTAGATTTTACAAAGTCCTATATCTATAATGAAGGTTTTGACGAACTATTTTTGTCAGAAAAATTCTGACTGCGCACTTGTTGCGAAAACAGATCTCTAGACTTCATACGGAGTCTGATTTGAGTGGTTGACCCCAAAATTTAAAGAGGATAGACTCACATTTATTTTCCAAAAAGAAAATCTGAATTCGGAGTCTGTTAAGTTGGAGCGATAATCCTGGACATTTGAGTTTCGGTATTTTTACAGAACTTTTTTAGATTGCATGTCTGTCAGTACGGAGGCCATAAATGTCATAAATTTTATCAAAAAATTGTTCCCTTTTGATACAATATAGAAAATACATATATGAACAAATTTTGTTTAAGATTTTTTTCCTAGTTCCCTACCCATTTGTACAGTTTTTGAGTTTTTCCAGGTTGTTCGTCAGAAATCAGAATTGTCGGTTTAGAACATTGAGGACAATGTTGAGTTTAAATATGGGGGAGTATTTAAGCATGTTTGGCTAGTATATTATACTCCCTATGTTCCATTTTACTTAATGTTGTATAGATTTTCACGCATGTTAAGAAACATCCACGAGAGTTCAATTTTTCCAATTTTACCCATATTAATACTTTTAAAGAAATTAAATGACCTAGTTTTTAGTTTCTAGAGGGGAAGTTACCAATCCCATTGTAATTTACTTGGGATGTACCAATTTTTTTATGGATTAGAGTATATACCCTCCATGAGAAATATTTAAAAATTGGAGTAATTGTTTATGTGTTGATTACAATAAGAATTTATGCTCTGATGTGATTCCAAAGCAAGGTAAATCAGAGAGAATTTGAGAAAAATATTAAAACTCTCATCTATTTCGGAACAAAAAATAAACCCTAAAACATCAAGTACAGTGCAAAGGTGGGAGTACTTAGTATTCATTTTATTAGGACACTTTTAGTGAACATTTATAAAATAAAATAAAATAATACTCTTTGATTTCTTACATACTTGAGACTTCATCTTTTGGAGTTAATTATGAACTATTTAGGATGACACTTTAAACCTTTTTAGGTTGAAACAGTTCTTACAACTATAGCTTGATTCCCACTTTGTCATTCTACAATCCTTAATTATATATGTTCATAATTAAATGCGAAACTCAGGTGCTAGCAATAGCATGGTAGTCATTTGAAAGATTAGTCCTCGTAATTTATTATTACTGAATCACTTTCTTTTTATTTTTGCAGTTATATGTTTCTCTATGTGATTTGGTGGGATCCTAATACTTCCATGGATGTTGTAGCAAGGTAATCATTGGTTAAGTTTATAAAAGCCCCATAAACAATTTTCTTACACTCATAAAGAGTGAGCCAAAAATCAAAAATTTATATAAGGCTCCCCTTCATTTCCTGACATTATTAATAATATAAAGAGAAGATTCTCCCTGTCTCTGTCACCTAAACAAGCGTGGAATGCAAAACCTATGGGAATTAATCATGTAGTCGATGAAATGAGTGAAACCTATCATCATTATTTAGCAAGTCAAAAAGACTATTGATGAGGTTCTCGACACTTGGATAACAGTATGTGTGAAACGTTTTCCCTGTCTCCGTCTCCTAAACAAGCGTGGAACACAGGATCCAAGGGAACTATCACATATTTGCTGAAAAGAAACATGCACTTAGAGTAACTAATCATGTTGTCGAGTTAAATGGGTGCTTATCTCAACTATTGCGCTAAATATAAATTGAAAATCCTTTGACGACATTCATACAAGTACTGTGGGTAACATATTTCACCTTAGTCAACATTTGCACACTTCACTATTCTATTTCCATTATCTTATATATCCATCTACTTTCAGTATGTGCGTATTGCAGCAAACGTTGCAACAAGTACGATGACTATCTTAGTAGAGTTGTGTGTGTGATGATTGGAATGTATGTGGGATGTTTGCAGATAAAGAACATATGTAGGTTGATTATCTTATTAGCTACTACTTTGTGTCTATCCTTAGTAGTTATTCCAAAGCAAGAAATTGGAGTAGATTTTGTGGGTATACCTCTTGTAAACCCTCACGAGACTATAACTCATCCACTAGGGACAACTAGGGGTTTAAAGGCATATTACACTACCTAAGCGTAACCGTATTCTCAAAGAAAGGGAGTTGTTGTATTTAGGATTAGTTTATTTTTGTTTTCTCGAGGACTAGCAAAATCTAAGTGTGGGGGAATTTGATAAGTGCGTAATTCATATGATTTTAGTGTCCCATACTTGTTTTAGCTATTATTCTTGCATATTTTTGTATTATTGCTCTTTTTTGATCTTATCTGTTTCTATTAGGTGAATCATCCAAAAAGGAGCTTACAAAGTGCTAAAAAGATCTAGAAAGAGAAGTATTCCAAGAGCACAAGTCCAAGAGAAGCGTAAGAAGTGCGACGAAAATGAGAAAAATGCTCAAAATCAAGAGACAGGCCGAAGACCAAGATTAAATCAATCATTCAGGATTTATTATCACCATCTTGAATAGAATTGAAAGAAGAAAATAATGCAAAAATAATGAGGTCATTCTGAGTTCGGACGAGGAAGTTACGGCCAAAATAAGTTTTTTATCGAATACCGAAGACAAGAAAGTTTGCAAACAGGTATGCAAACGGGAATAACTGAAATTTCAGTTTGCAAACTGGTATGCAAACTTATTTCCCTGGATTTTATTACAAAATTTAAGTTTGCAAACTTATGAAGGCAGAAATTGACTATTAGGGTCTTTATTTCGTATTTTCTGATCGGATTCTTCAACCGACTTAGATACTTGATGGTCAAGAAATGTAAACCTATGTTAATGGGTATTAGGTCATGAATGATAGATCATTAATAGATCACAAAATTGTAAGTCTTGGAGAGAAGAAACAACACACTGAGAGAAAGCTAGGGTTTTAGAGTGGTTCTTCAATCGTAACGATATCTCTAAACTATTCTTTTATGTATATCACGGATGCTTCTATATACATGAGTAACTAAACACATATTGACTGAGGATGAATTCTAAGTTTTAAGCAAGATTTGAGTTTTTATATTAATCTACTTTGAAGTTCTTCATATGATTATCGCTTGTTTATACTTATATCGAATATTTATGATTTGTTGATTTAATCTGTTGTTAGTACTGAGTTAGGAGATAAGTAATTGTCGAATAACTTGTACACAAGTAGAGAACACGAGACCTTGCAAAGGGATTTCGTGGAGCGATTGTGTGTATAAACATTACTAAAAAGTGGACCTTGATCTAAGAGTCTAACTAGTAGGATCAACCTATAAATTCACAAAAGATAAAGCATTCGACTAAATTACACATTGAGTGATCTACTACTCGGTGGTTTAGATGAATAGAATCTGGTAGTCGAGAACTTCTGTATCCAGTGATATAAGGAATTTATGGGATAACACTAATCTATCTGTTATTCCACGGTTGGTGATAATCTATGATTAACAACGAGTAGGCAACTATAATGACTCATTAACGGTTTATTAATTAAGAAGTATTCCTCGATCATATCTCTCGATATTGCTTACAACTTAATATTTTCAATTGCTTTTATTTACTTTCTTCAAAATCTAAAACAACACCCCCCCCCCCCCCCCCCCCCACCCACCCCCACCCCTTGTGACATTTTGACAACTAAAACTCACTGCTCTTCGTGGGAACGATCCTTACTTCCATTATATTACCACTTAATTGTGTGGAAATGAGATTATTAAGTTGATTGCACTTACGACAGCCATCATTGGGATTGGGATCCGACTAAGATCTGATTTATTGATAGATTTGATCAAACAGTTGTATAGATCGGCAACTATCATTTGGTGGTATTTTATAGTATCTGAATATGATGGTTGTGATTCTGGATCTGATTATTTCATATCTTGATTGATCTTACCCGACAAAGGAGTTTATTTGCTTAAACGAAAGAGCCTTTGTCACAAACTCAACATATCTTTTCTTAAAAGATTATTGGAGTAGTTACCAAACAACTTTGTTCCTTTATTATTTGGAAGACAATCAAAAGGAGTTGAGTTCTTAAGACTTTACATCAGTAAATCAACTCAAGATAAAGATTTCTGTCCTGGGATTCACGTGCGTTGGCCAGACGGTTGTAGGCATATGGATACTGAGGGAACTAAGTAGCTAGGGTATATTACTTGGTCTCAACTATACGAAGTTGCCTTTGTTCTTTGTAATGCGACTTAATTCTGAGAGTATTCAAAACTGGACAAGGTTCCGGGGTTTTTCTGCACTTGCGGTTTCCTCGTTAACAAAATCTTGTTGTGTGATTTACTTTTACATTCCGCAATTATAATTGTTTTATTAAAATTAAAACTAAATACACTAGTATGTTAATCCAAGATACTTTATTGTGATCCTATAATATGTCGGTTTCATACCATGCCCATTATCAAGTGTATACCTTGTTGTCGTATTGTCTCGACTTTGTTCATAAACGATCACACTTGGTATATGACTTATATGTTGAAAAAAAAATTGCGGTGTACTTGGGTACCCTCATCATTTCACTTTCCAAGCATAAAGACATCCATGCCACAATCAATGCATGCAATCAAGGCTACCTAGCAAAACTGGAAATCTCATCTCTCTATTTTCAACTAGTAATAGATCGATATCATCTTATGTTGGTTGTCGTAAAAAATGTGAACCAAAATGGTTAGTTACAGTTTCGCAAAACATACTGAGATTTTCGTATGCTATTTTTTTTTCTATGCGAATGTACTCATCAAAGGAATCTATCGGCACACCATATCCTAAAATTCTTAGGGCTACAATGACCTTTTTTTAAGACTATGTCCACGTACATTTCGTGCATCAAATTGATAGTTAAATTATGGTTTACCCGACAAAGCTATCCAATGCGCCTAATAACAAAGTGTTGTGGCATACGAAGGCGACGTTGGAAATCTTCATCAGAGTACATACAACCATTGATAATATAATCATGCATCACTTATTAACGTCCTTTTTCTCAAAATCTTCGCTGTATCTTCTTGTCAATATTGGTTATGGAGCTTGCAATATTGTTTACCGTGTATAATTATATCATGGTGTTGGTCACTATTCTCTCACCGTTTGAATCTTCATCCATTTGATCCAACTGTTGCGTCTATGCTTGTTGTTGTTTGAGAAAAATTAGTACATCTAAGTGGGTTTCCTCACTTTGTAAATTAGGATCCATAAAAAAAAATCTTGATCGAAATGACTGGAAACAAGTAATACATTGAAGAACTAGTATGAAATTTGTGAAATAGAAAATACATAGAAGTTGTGTGTGTTATTGGTGGATAGGAGAAAAATTATATAGATAGGATTGAGATATAGCAGTTGGATAATATAGCCATTGTTGTCCATAATTGAGACGAGAATCATCTCATGTTGAACCGAGCGGCTCTACCTGGGATGACCATCTCAACTATGGATAATCAGCTCAAACATCCCCAATATACTATTTTCCCATTGTAAGGGAATGAACAGTTTGTTCATTTTGCAGCCACTATGGACCCAACAAACATGAAAAACGGGTGTCCATACCAACAAATTTGTTGGTTTGTTAAGTGCGGATCAACAAAAATTGCACGTTTCATCTAAAACTGCGCGGGTTTAATATGCCCGTACGGATGAAGATTAACCGCATGCGGATGATATTTGTCCAACCTATACTTTTCTCTTTCCAAAAATTCGTTTATTATATCTCTGGGTTTAGATTTTATTATTTGTTTTATTAGTTAAATAATCAATGAGACCCTACCTTATTAGTTTATACTCCTTTTGTTAATTTGTTAATTTTTTTTACTAATAACCTTATTTGTTTTATTAATTTTATTGGATAAGAAATCTTCTTTTTAATTTCATAAATAATAAATAATATTCAAACAAGAGGTTCTTGCATTGGGTTAGTTGGTAGCCTAGCTACAAGCTTAGCCCCAACACCCTTTTGAATATCAAGACCTATTCTGAAAGAATATATATATAAGGTCCCACCGAGAATAAACTCAGTAGTGGGACCATAAAAAAATAAAAATTTGTTCATATTGCTCTGATTTGCGTTTGTTCATTCACGTGGCTTGGAAAAAATAGTTATTTGGTGATTATCATAAAAATTCAAAAATACTATGCAACTCCCTCTTTTCCACCTCCATATTCACCTCCCTATAATCTAAACCACACATCTAAATTTAGATTCACATACAGGTAGAGTGGGGTTCACGATTCCACAAGTATGGGGTTTAGATTGCAGGGAGGTAAATAGTGAAGTGGAAAAAGAGGGAAACCTGTTTTGAGGCATACATACCAAATGTTTTTTAGGCATACTCAATGTTTACTCTAACTAGTGTAGGTTGATAAGGGCGTCTAAAGCTAGTTAAATTACTTAGATAACCTTGATTAATTAATTTATTTTATTTTATTAATTATTAATATATTTTTTAAATATTCAATTGTTGCCGCCTGGGGCTTTTATTTAAATATTTTTTTTTAAAAAATTAATATGATTTTTTTTAATTATTATTTGATTTTTTACAAAGTGAAGTTCATCTTACAATTGAAACGAATTATTAGCCAAACTACTCACTGATCTTCATTCTGAAAGTGTTGATGAACAATTCAGCTGATAATTAAACACGAAAATGTTAGCCGAACTTCACTTTATGAAGAACAATGCTAAGTTCGACTGTCCTATTTTTTACTCGATTCAGCCAAACCTAGATCTAGGTTTTATAAATACAGAAAACATTTTAAAGAAATAAATTACTAAATAACATATAGTTTTAAACAAAGCTTTTAATTGGTAACCTAGCAACAAGCCGGGCTCCAACACCTTTTTGAATAGCAATGCCTAATTTATGAAAAATAAAACTACCAAAACCACTACTAGCGTCATTGCTAACTAAACAATTCTTCAGACGCTTGAAAAAACACAAAGTATCCTCACCCAGTTCTCCTAAAGTAGAGAAATCTAGGACACACAAACCATGACCATGTGAAACACACTTGTCCAAATATTTAGTATGTTTACGTGAAACCGCATTAGATATAGCTTTTCCAGGGAAGAAAGAGCGAACTCCTTCACCAGTGAAGGGCGAGACACCAGTGACATCCATACAAACATCTTTTCCATTTTCCTAGTTGAGCACAAGAATATCAGCAGGTTTCAAATCTTTGTCATCATCCGTCAGGAAACTTAGAGAAACTTCCTTACGCGCAGGCACGACAGCTTTGTGGCAAATGTCAGTGATTACATCACGAACAAGATCATGTCGAAACTTAGGACCTATATCCTTAGCATAATGAAGCGCGTGATCCCAAAATATGTCCATGGACTTGTTACAACTTGGGCATAAGCCATTCTCAACGAATAATGGGATACCAAGACGATAGCAAAACACATCTCTAATATATCTAGGTCCAAGGCACTGATTAAGCTCACTAATGAGAATAGCCAATAAATAATCTTGTGCATGCTTGACACTGTTACACTGCCACAATATGGAATCTCTTGCTGACATAGAAAATTGGTTTGGGATTTGCTTCTTAACTACATCAAAATAAGTGACTGCCAGGGAGTGCATGGAAGGAGGGGAAGTATCATCGACACATTATGTAGAAGGTAAACCACATACCTGGATAAAATTCTGAAGCGCAAAGTGATAAGCGAAACCTTTGTCTGTTGAGAATGAATTACCAAGAATCACCTTTTTCACCGAAGTAGTCTGACTCTGAGAAGCGAGGTAACAATAGGTGCTGGTATCAGTCATAGTGTAAATGCCAAGTCCACCATCTTTGATATGCAAGGTAGCTAATTGTTGCTGTAAAGGACCAAAACCCGCACCATCACCAGTGATTAGAAGTCTCAAGTGCTTAAGTAGATGATCATCATAAAGGGCGGTGGCTGATTGCAGGGCTACAGGATTGGTAGTACGCATTGCAAAATACAATCTAGACACTCAAGTACAATTTCGAAGTAAAGATCACTACACCATATGACCCATTTTGAGACATATTGATTTTTGGGTTTGAGACACATATATATGTCTTTAGTGTTTCCACTCATATAAGAGTCTCAAATAAAAAATATGAGTAGCTTTAATTCTGATTTTTCAACTACTCTTATAAGTGTCTTAAAATGTGTCTCTAAAATTTTTATAATTATAATATATATCTAATTTGTCATTTTTTTTCTTCATTATAATTCTATTTTATTTCCCTCCAAAATTCCAAACTTTCCCCAAAATTCCCTCCCTTTCCAATTTTCTAAATCTCTCACATTATTTTCCATCTCAAATTTCCCCCCAACATTTTTTCCCCCTAAAATTTCCCCCCTAAATCTATGTCTCACACCAAATCATTTTGAAACATGATTTTCATTTATTCCCACCATTTATTTTTAGTTCCCACCTTTATTTTTTGGATGTCTAAAAAAATTTGGACAATATTTAATGTTTATATAAAAGTCTGGTCCTTGCCCAATTAATAAAACCACTCGGTCCAACAACTCATCTCTCTCACTATGTTTTTTTCTTTTCTTTTCTCCTCTCGACTCCGTTCTTTCTATTCCGCTCAAAAGAAACCAGAGTAAGAATGAGAGAAATCGAGTAAGAGAATCGAGTAAGAGAAATCGAATTAGAGAAATCGAGAGAACACTATTAACAATCTAAAACAGAAACTGAACCAATATTCTTAACTGATTTTTGATTTTCTAAACCTAAAATCTCATTTAAAAAACCCTAATTTACAAATCAAAATTTTTGATTTTGTAAACTGAGTTTTGCTTTTGGATTGAAACTCTCAGAAGAAGATTCAATTGAGAAGTAGAAAGCCTAGAAATCTTTATCCTCAGGTAACAAATATCCTTTTTACAGAAATCGATTTTGATTGATAAACCCTAAAAATTTGAGATTTCTAATTTTTGTGTCTGAAATTCGCAGAAGAAGATTGAAGTAAAATCCTTGAAGATTCAGGTATAACCCTTTAAACCTATTTGTTTGTTTGTTTCTCTCTATGTTTTGCAAGTTGTGTGTTTGATTTATGTATTTATGAATTGATTTTCATTTGAGGGTTATGTGTTTGATTTTTCATTGTGGGTCTGTGAGTTTTGCATTTTTGATCTTTAACATGTTCTTGCAGTTCTAGAAGTGTTGAGTGCATTTATTTTTCTGCAAGTGTTTTAAAATGGAAGTATTTGAGATGCCTGCTTTTTTTGCACAACTTCATCAAACTTTTGATTTTTTAGATGCTACTTTCCCATGTTTTCTAGTGGTTTTTGGCTTTCCTCTTTTGTTTTTATGTATCTATGTTATGGTTTTTGCTGGGATAAGATTCCTCAAACGTGTGTTCATTGGGACAGCCTCAGCTCTATAATTTTGGAGCGATGTTATAATATAAAGAAGTTCTATGACTTTATATGTATGTTGAAGTCCTTGCTGAAGGTGGTGTACTTCTTAAACAGTTAAACCCCTTCCTATTTTTATCCTTCATATCACTTTTGGGATTCCACAAAGATGATTCACAGCCTGGTTTCAAACTAGAGTACCATCTTCAGGTGTAGATCTTATTCAGTCATGGCTCTGTACTGTTACCCAGTCAGAAGTCGATTGAAATTTTGGACATTTTAAATCAAACTTGTGATGTGGTTAAATATCTTTTGAAACATAATGGTCCCGGAATAAGTATGTATGCTTGCTGGGGAGATAAATTCTTTATATTTTTAAGCTATTTTTTTGGGGTTTCAGTTCCCTTTTCGATAGGTCCATCTACTATATGTCTTGTGTAATTGGAGTAAGTACTCTGTATATGTTTTTCCATTGGTACTACTTTCTTTCTGTGTACAGATTTGGGTTTGGGTTTGTCTTGTGTGTTAATTTCTACCACTTGGGTTTTGTTGCAGGGTAAACCACCGGATTGGCAAGATTTAATCAACTATGTATATGTTTTTTCATTGGTACTACTTTCTTTCTGTGTACATATTTGGGTTTGGGTTTGTCTTGTGTGTTAATTTCTACCACTTGGGTTTTGTTGCAGGGTAAACCACCAGATTGGCAAGATTTCTTAGGGATTATTGTACTTCTTTTAATCAACTCAACTATCATTTTTATTGAAGAGAATAGCGTAGGAAATTCTGCTGCTAGTTTGATGGCTCATCTTGCTCCTAAAGCTAAGGTGAAACCCACTTCTGCCTCTCTTAGTTTTTAGGTTTTATATGGTGTTGATTGTGTTTATTACTGGTTTAGTATATTGGGGGTTTCTATATTTTTCTAATTGATGGATGATTGTTGTGGGTGGTGAGGGTACCTGGTGGTGTTGGTAGGGTGGGGGGTGTTTATTACTACTGGTTTAGCATCTTGGGGTTCTCCTAATTTTTCTAATTACTGGATGATGATGGTGGGTGGATGGTGTTGGTGGTGGTGGGGAAGTTGATGGTGGAATTGTGATGAATGTACCATGGTTAATCAGATCATAACTTGTTGGTTTATGAATGGAAGTTGAATCTATAGAATTATGTTGGTTTATAATTGTTGGATGTTCTATTCTGTTTTGTGGTTGCAATGTGCTCTTACTGGTGAATGTTTACCAGTAACGAAGAACGCATGGGATAGTGTCTTCGCTGGATCAACTTGTAAACATGGTGAAATAGAAGCAGTGGTGATTGCTACTGGAGTCCAATCATTCTCAGGAAAATACATGCGCACCTAGTGGATACTACAAACCAAGTTGGTCATTTTAGTGTATTATCAACTGCGCACCTAGGTGAATTTCTGCAATGTTGTAGCATTTTAGTATATTATCAACTGCAAATTGTGAATGAGGAAGCTTTGATTATGAAGGGTTAGGGGGCGTCAATCAAATGACTCGCCTCCAGCAGATTGAGGCAGATGTCCCGTTAGTTGAGAGAGGATTGCTTTCACAGACTAGTCATCCTCAATTCCTTCATAATGGAGGTCAATTTGCGTTGCACTTTCAAAGTTTCTGGTCTTTTGGTTATGTTTTATTACTTGATGTTCTTACGAGGCTAATTTGCTTACAGGTGTTGACTGGCATACAAATTTCAGAATGGACCAGAATCAGATTACTCGGGGTGATTTTCCTCGATTTATAATGGATTCTTATGAAGGATGTTGAGGCCCGCCGCGGTTATTTCTGCTTGACAAGTATGCCTATCTAATTAGTTGTAAACTTTTGGAATGGATGCAAGCTTGAATAAACTCTTACCAGGTTTCATGTTATGTCCCTCACACGTTTGATACTGCGGGTGCTGGAGCTTGTTTAAAGAGATATTCTGATCCTTTCATTTGGTTGGTATTACAAAACTGAGTTGTTCTGCATTAGGGATACAATGTTCTGTTGTTGGTAGTTGCCGAATTTAGTTACAAGAAAACACTAAAATCAGAACCATACGCATTAACTTTTTACATAATAACAATGTCTTGGAACCTACTTTTGTCTTGTTTACTTGGCAGAGGAAATCGGCATATCGGAAGTATGGAGAAACTCCGGGATCGACCCCAACATCACATCCCAAGTGAGGCCCAAATTGATTGCTATTTTTTTGTTTGTTTGTATTGTATGTAACTTTGTTGTTGAGTCCTAATTCGTCTGAACTGATTCAGGAACCCAGTAATTCATCTGAACTGATTTAGGAAATATATGAGGTTCATGTAAGTAGTAGCCCTGTGAACAAATCAAGGCAGAGAGAGATAAGTTCAGTTACATCTCCTAGTAAACATGGCATGGTTCGAGGACAATCTTTGGATGATTTAAATGTTAACATTGTTGAGAAACTTGAGTCATTTTCTTGATAAGTAACTTGAGTCATTTTCAATATCTTCTCTTGTATTCCAGAATTCATTTTTTTATTTTTTCCTTGAAGATATTAAATGTTAAGACTTCATTTTTGATGGTAGTGTTAATATTTGATTGGGAATGGAATTGCGACTTGTATAAGTGTACAGAAAATTAAAACATGCAGTGCTGGAAATAATTTTGATTTTGGGAATTCCCAACTGGAAAATTATGATTTTTTTTTAAAAGCTAATTTAATTTGAGACATATATAAGTGTCTCTTAAATTAATTATAGGTGTCTCTTAAAAATTATTTAACAGACACTTATAAGTGTCGCTTATATTAATTAAGAGACGCTTATAAGCGTCTTTAAATCCGTCTCAAAACTTTCCCTACGCCAAAATTGAGACACTTATATGTGTCTCAGAAAATCAAGGAGACACCCATATATGTCTCAAAACCGTCGATTTGGTGTAGTGGATGAAGGCATTGCCGTCATTATCAAATGTCAATGATATGGGGCTATTGGTTTTACTACCTAGTGACTCTATTTTGTACTTATTGAATATGGCTAAAAAAATTGGTACTTGAATAGCACTGCCCAAACAAATTGCCCTAAAAATGACTTTGGCCCATGACTATCAAACTGTTCAAGCAAAACAAAAAACGTTTTTTTGGGGACTACTCAAAAAATGGGGGGGGGGGGGTGTACTCTTAAGTTTTTGGGGTGGATATTTGAAGTAATATTGAGTCACCCATTATCTATTTTTTTAATACCAACGTTACCCTTTGTAATTAAATTAGTTAGTGAGATGATTAATTAGTGTTAGTGTAATGATTAATAAATGATTAGTGTTTAGTGAGTTATTAATGGGATTGTTTTGTTATAAACATTATTATTGAGAGAAAAGAAGAATAAGAAGAAGATGGGTGATTCATGTGATGATACCTCATCCTTAGAATCAGAACCCCCTTCACCTCCTAGTGTATTTGTCAATATTTCTAATGATCCGGATATGAGTTATTTGTTAGATGATGAAAGATTTTTGCCCCAAACTCAAGATACCTAACCAAATGATGGATTTTATCAGCCATAACCTGAAGATGAAGCTATGGGTACTCAGGTATGTCTCATATTTAGTTAATGTAGCTTGAATTGTGCAATTTTTTTGCCAAACTGAAAATTTCAAGAACAAATTTCGGTTAGGTCAAAGTAGTTCGGTTATCTAGTGTGCAGTAACCGAACTTTTCTGAATGTGCAGTTCAGTTACTAAATTCATCAGATGCAAGTAACCGAACTATATTTTAATGCAATGAAGGTTTTTGAGAGTTCGGTGATGTTTTTCCAGAAAATGTAACCGAACTATTTTTATAGAACTTACATTTCATAGTTAGGTTTAGTCGAGTTAAATACTTTTGTTACCGAACTTTGTGTTTGGCAAGATCGCAAATTAATTTTATAGAGAGTAGGTAACCGAACCAATATGTTTGTTTTAGTCGATTTTACTAATGTCATTGCCGAACTTTACCAACTTGTGCACAAAGCACTCTAAAACAAACCTAAGAGTGGAGTTCTATGATTTCCGCATCAAGATAATGACTTTTCCAACTTGTGCAAAAGCAAAATTTTGAGTCTCCAGAGAAGAGTTCGGCAACCTAACATATTATACTTTGCTAACCGAACTAAGAAGTTCGGTTACATCGTAAAAAATTAGGTAACCGAACATTTATTTGAAGGGCCAGACACAAACTGAACATATATATGATACACAAACCACTCTTAAAAAAACCTAAGAGTGGAGTTATGTGATTTCCGCATCAAGAGAATGACTTTTCCAACTTGTGCAAAAGCAAAATTTGTAGTCTCCGGAGAAGAGTTCGGCAACCTAACATATTATACTTTGCTAACCGAACTACAAAGTTCGGTTACAGGGTAAAAAATAAAAATTTTGTGAGGTAACCGAACTATGTCTTCGGCAACCTGGTAGGATTTTGCATTTCGCCGAAAAAATAGTTCGGTTAGCTGTGTAAAAATTTTAGGTTGCCGAAAAACATCATGTATTCAAAATTTCAGGCTTATAAAATGAAAAAATTGAAAACACAAACAAGGTTCTAAAACAAATATACAAGTGTTATACATACCAAACTACACAAACATACGAAATTAAACCATACGAAATCCATAACTAAGATGTTTTTTGAAACTAAAACCATACGAAATCACTAACGACCACTACGACGAACCCTTTTACCACTTCTTTGTTTAACACGAGTTTTAAGTTGAACTTCCTCATCACTTGGGGTTTCATATCCTCGACCTGTTTCCTCCACGGCGCAACTTGAACCTTCTCCTTGTTGTCGACCCCTCTTCAATTTCTTAGACCTACTTGGCTCCACCATTATTTTAGTTATAAGACCCTACCACTGGCCGTAGTAGTCAATTTGTTCCTTAGTCGACATTGGCTCTCCATGTTTAGCATTTTTATGAACATTCTCTTGGTTCACTTCCTGTAATGACCCCCTTCCATGTTTAGCATTTTTAGTACCACGGTCTCGGAAATCCAAATGTATTCTATCACGAGGGGTGGGAGTTTTCAAATCTTCATCTAGGTGGGGATTAGATTTTTTTCCTTTGTTCCTAATGAATGAAAACCACACTATTAGCTAAACAGAATATTGTCTTATCAAATAAAATTGAACATGGGATTACATCAAACACAAAATGTTAACAGACTAAAGTTTGGTTATCTGGTATAAGTTGCGAAGTAACCGAAGTATATTTTATCAAAGTTCGGTTACCTATATAATTTTATCGACTACACCGAACTCAAATTTCTCATATAAAGTAGGAGTTCGGTTGCGCATTTTTTTTTGCGAGCTTACCGAACTACATAGTTCGGTTACCTAAAAATTCCTAATTTGCCGAACTGTTCTTCATATTGAAAGTTCGGTTACCAAAATCTAGGGTTTTCAAAATTTCTCCTAGCCAAAATCATTACTGTAACTACCATTTTCTATGGTTTTTGATGATTTATAATCGATTTCTTCAACAAAAAACGAATTAAAAGGAATGGGTATGAAGGAAATTACCTGCGGATTTTCATTTCACTCGAATCAAACTTCTTGGTTGCTGTTGGATGCTTGATTTGGTCTCTCAACTTTGCTTGAAGTTGTTTATCAATTTGAAATTTATTTCGGAGATTCACTATATTTGTCAGTCCCAGACTCAATCCTGGAATTCTTGGTGTCTGCTCAGAACGCATTGTTTAAAAAGATTGATTAATCGACGATATTTTTTTTTCGAATCGACGATTAACGTCGATGTCTACGAAGAAGAAGAAAAGGAGAAAAAGAAGAAGAAGAAGAAGAAGAAAAGAAAAGAAGGGTTTCGAAACCGATTTTAGGTTTTAATTTAGTGGGTTAGATTAGTGGGTAATTGTTAAATTAGTGGATTATTAGGATTAGTTATAACCTTAATTAGGATAAGGACAGATTAGTCTTCCCTATTTTTTTTAGGAAACCCCTTAGAATGTAGGGTGGATAATCCTATCACAAAGTAGTCCCCACCTTTTTTTTAAGTAGTCCCCAAAATAATCTTTCCAAAATAATTAGTTCCATAACCATTGTTCTTTGGCTTCACTACAGAAGAGTTATTTGGAAATCAAGCATCCAAATAATTAGTTCTCTTTCTCTCTCCACTTGCTCTGCATAACCAAATATCCCAAAAAAAAACTCAAACTACCTCTTCTTCTTCATCAATTCCTTTTACAAATTTTCAATTACATATCAATTTTTCAGTAGATTTTTGTGTGTTGCCTAGATTTACTCTAATATTAATTAGGGTAAATTTGGGTAACATTTAAATTAGGTTTTTATGCTTTAAATAAAACTTGTCCTTGTTTTAGAAGGATCTTAAAGTCAGGTTTTGTATATATTTCTCCTGATCGTCTTCTAATGGCTGACTATTGTCATTATGAAGAATATAATAGCCTTAATGGAACTTTGTTAACATATGATGGTATGTTCATGTATATTGTTGACGACGATTTCCTACGGCGTGACGTAGGTCTCTGCAACTCGATACAAGATCCATGGCTACCGGTTCTAATTGTGATTATGATGTTATGTGCTTATTACTCCTTGCTATGGGAGCATCAAGATTTGAAGAAGTTATCCAAATGGTTGGAAAGAGTTCCAAAAACCATTCCTCAGAGAACATATGTTTTCAATTTGAATATGTATTCAGTACTTTTAATGTATATTAGATCTTCTGTATTAGGGGCTCTCATTAAATGTATTTTTTACGATTCTTTATTAATGATGTATGAATTTCTGTCACTTGTTGACATTTTATTAATATAAATACTCTAAGGGCTCTGTTTAGCTTAAAAGTGGAAGTAGTTGTGAAGACCGCCATGACTGTGTAGATCGAGAGGTCTGGAAGGAGAAGTTTTATTCTGCTTTTCGTTTTTCGACCGGCAGTTTTTGTCTGGTTATCCTTCACCAGGTAATTTCTTATCATCAGATTTCTCATAACAAAATTGGATAATTCGGGGTTTAATTTCTGATGATTTGGTTGATAACAATTGTCGATGCCGAAGTAGTCTGCTCCTTCACTATTCAATGGGTTTAAGGGTTTTTATTTGTTGCTTTACTTTCAGTCATTAATTCAAGAGAATTCTCCCATTGAGTTTATAAATTTCATTTCATACCAGTGATATAGCTTTATGTTTAAATTTGATAGATTTATAGTGATGGCTTCAGCTATATTTGATTCTTTAAAGCCATTAAAAGGCAGTTTACCTGTAGGTTCTGAACTTTGTTCTAATTTACTTGCACTCATAACAAGTATGCAACTACACCGTTTAATTTTCTTAGTCGTCTAACATTTGAAAAGTTAAGGTTTCTGTATCATGGCCCATTCACGTTTGAAACAACAAAGAATTTTTTTTGCCTGTTGCAAATATTGAGGATCCCACTTTGTCATGCTACTTGAGAATCAGGAAGGTTCAAATATTATTTTCATAGCTGGCGAAAAGTTTCATTCGCATAAGTTGGTAGTTGTTAAAGATGATATGGAGGAAGACGAATGTGAGGTAGTTGTTAAAGATCTGAAGCTGAAGGTTTTTAAGGTAAGCATCATTTTAGTCTTTATGTCTTTAGATTTAATCTCAGAATCAGTGTCTGATGAAAAGTTATAAGGCTCCGTATTTTTCTTATTTACCTAATTGTCATCTCGCATTCGACAGACTATGCTTCACTTTATTATATACAAAGATGCTCTTATTGAGGATGAGGAGTTAGTTGCATCAACATCATCTTGTGCTTCACTTTGTGTTTCTGATACATTAGCGGGGAAGTTAGCTGCTGCAGACAAGTATGGTTTGGTGATATTCAGATTGATGTGTGAGTCTTACTTGTGCCAATATATAGCCAACTACTCTGGTGTTGGCCGACAGATATCATGCCACAGTGCTGAAAGCTGTCTGTCTAAAATTTTGCGGCTGAAAACCTTGCAGGTGCGCCATTAATCGCAAATTAGACTGAATTCTCCATGCTGCTGGTAAATAAAATAATATAAGCATGTCCTGATGTGTGAATTTGTAGTTATATGCCTAATCTATGTCATCCAGTTACAAAGTACAAACTTCGACAATAGCTGTCCTTGGACCTCTTTCTTAGTTTCCTGTTTGAAGGGTTCACTTTATATTAATTAATAATTATAATTATACTTAAAAGGTGGCATGTCAGTTGAAAGTTTCAAGTACCCTCTCTGACATGCTATAAGATGCGACAATGATAAGGTACTCTGCTGGTGTGGGCACTAGTAGGACATGCTGGGCATTGAGTTCTAGAAACTTTATTATGGAAGCAACCTTATGTATACATATTTACTCGTCCCAGCAGCAGTTGTGTGCTTTATTAGAAGTTATCGTTGTCCTGTTAGATCTCACTGCTGTTGCATATACATGCAGTACGTCAAACTATTACCGTATGGAATAGGTACTCTCTTGGTGTGGGCACTAGTAGGGACATGTTGGGCACTGAGTTATGGAAACTTTATTATGTAAGCAATCTTACATATCTTACATATACATATTTACTTGTCCCAGAAGTAGTTATGTGCTTTATTAGAAGTTATCGTTGTCCTGTTAGATCTCATATACATGCAATACGTCAAACTATTACCGTGTGCATTATATTGTCTAGCTCATATGCAGCTTTTAACATTAGGATGTGCAAGCATCTGAGTGGCAGGTTCAGGATCCAGGTCTCCGTTAAGGCAAAATTCAAAAGGTGGAGTGTATAACATCTAACATTTGGATTGAACAACTTTGGAAGTTTGATTCTTTATTTTTAATTCACTCTTCTGCCCGTATCAGTTTTATCTTTCCCAAATCTAATTGATTGGTTTGTTCTCTGTTAGAGTGTTCAAGAATTTGAGATGCTTTATGGACATCGTCATGGTCTGCCCGGTACTATGAACCTCTAGAGGAGCTTAGCACGACTAGGTAAAGGACGTGACTTGGGAAAGATACTTGGAAGCTCAAAATGTAAGAGCTTATTGCAGCTGCAGGAATTTTCAATTGGGAGGTCTTGCTCAATGTCTGTACTGCAATTTGTTATATTCTATGGGTATCGTCTTAATTTATTTCTTTCAGACAATATTAGTTACTCAAACCACTTGGAGAGTCTTGCAGCTGCACATTCAAACTTTACTCCATACTAATACCATTTTTAGAACAAGAATGTAATACAATGTAATTTAGAGTTTCTTCTATTGTGTTAGTTTATCCTTTTGTCCCATGTCCATGTCCATGTCCATGTGTCTTTGTTTTTATTTTCATTGTCAACTTCGGGGATGTTTTATGTGAGTCAATTTTGCTTCCTCGAAAAAGTGGTTCGTGTAGTGGTACTCTTGCGCGGCTCATGGGTGACTCCACCTGAATTTTCAGTTTAAAAAATGGCACTTGTGTGACCCCGTGAAACATCAACAGGGATCTAACTGTTAGGTAGGTTATCTTGTTCCAAAATTAATAAAGAAAAGGTCGACTTAGGGTATTTCTTATGGGATGGTGCAGCTGGTGAAGTTCGAGTGAAAGGCAAAATAGTTTCCACGGGTAAATTTTGAGACCAGGGGTAAAATGGAAATTTTACACATCGGAGGCTAAATGGTCGTTTTATAACTAGAGATGAAGTTTCGGATAAGGGCAAAATGGTCATTTACTAAAAGTCGAGCAAAAATAGGCACAACAGTTATTCTGAAGCTCCTACAATATATATGACAAAAGTGAAGTTCAAAAGATGAGGCCCGGCACATAAGGAAGGCTTCGTAGATGTGCGACCCTCATCGCCAAAAGCAAAGTTCGGCCTTGACCTCAGCCTCGTCGCCAAAAGACGAAGTTCAACGTCGCCCCCAACCCTCACTGTCAAAAGACCAAGTTCGCCCTTGACAATAACCCTCATCGTCGAAAGTCGGTCAAGCCCTGACTACAACCCTCGTCGTCTAAAGTCAACTTTAGCCTTAATTTCAGCCCTCGCTGTTAAAAGACAAGCTTATTCCTGACTTCAGCCCTTACTACGAAAAGACGATGTTTAGCCTTGATTTCAGCCATGATCGTTAAAAGACGAGTTCGCCCCTAACCTCAGTCCTAGTGGCCAAAAGACGAGCTTAGCCTTAGCTTCAACCCTCGTTTCAGAAAGACGTAATTAAGCCCTCATGGATCAAAATCAACTCTCAAGAGAGAGACTAGCCCTTGGTCTAAAGGGTACTTATAGCCATGATTTCTAGCACAAGTCCCCGCGAGACACGCCGGTCATGATGATTCCACGATTCCTAGCACACGTCTCGCGAGACATGTTGGTCGTATAGGCTCTAAAGACTAACTAAACGTCCACGGATGACTCATGAGCATGAGCAGAGACTTAATGTCTCCGGTAAGTACGACATTCTCCCATATCTGAGATCAGAGACTGATTCCGAGTACATCCCTGCGAGGTACAATTGGTCATGTCTACTCTAGGCCACGACTCCTATTACGTTGGCCTCATGAGTGGTTCCTATAACATCCTCTCGAGACACACTGGTCTTATCTGCCCCATCATATGGACAAAGTCATGATTGACTCCTAGCACACCCACGCGAGATAAGCTGGTCAAATACAAATGTTCCATAAGTCTCATTGAGACAGTTCCATAAGGACAAAAGACAATATTGGCCTCGCTATGAGTCCAACAAACTGAAAGAGACTCAAACTTTATAGAGCAAAGCCCCAGCCGGCCTCACCAGCTCTGAGCAATACAAGATCATTTTAGGGTCATGTACAAGACTTAGGCATAAGCCTCATTCAAGGAACATGCCTCTTTTTTAGCTTCTCAAATGCATGTTTATCCAAAAATGAGAATAGGATCCCTGGAGATCCACACGCCCATGTGAGGGACCCACAAGTAAGTATTTGACTTTCACAAGTCACATGTGGACCGACCTCATAAAGATAGAGCTCATGCTCAACTTACTTCTTGTAATCATTATACTTTCTTTTTATCTGCGAGTATGATGTACACTTACTTCTTGTGAACGTATATGTGTGGAATTGGATTGGTGTGTTTTGTGATATGGATTCTCCAAATATTATATTATGCTAATTAGAAGTTGGTTTATATTCAAATTATTTATTGTTATAGGGGGTTGGGCTCTCTAATATTACCTTTTATAATTTCTTGTAAAACCTTCGGGACTTACGATGGTAGTTCTTGAATCACGACCTGGGAAACCATGAGGAAGGCAGCTATTATTTTGAATCTGAAATTATTCTACTGTCGTCTTCTCTCATTGGAAGGGAGAAGTCAGAATGATATATTTTGGTTTGTTCTAGCATCACTTTTGTTGAACATTTGGTGGTGGTCTTTCACGGGTATTGTTACTAATGTCGTAATACACCAGGAAGTGGAATTAGAATAACCTTTCTTTCATGAATGTTATATTTCGATGTTTGCTGATTTTCCATGTGAATAATGTGATATGTCTTGTAGTGCTTCCCCGCGAGGAGTGATTGTGTAACCCCACAGATCGTCGTTAAGTGCTAGAATAGGACGGTAGGCCGTTGTATATTAATTTACTAGCACGGGAGGCCGTGAAAATACTATTGCTTTTTATTTTATAAATTAGATTCTGTCAAAAAATAGGATGGGAGGCCGTTGCATATTATCTTAATAGAACAGGAGGCCGTGACAATGTTATACTATATGTTATCTAGGAAATCGGTCGTATGCATATCATACTCGATTGTTTTACAATAATTGTGCTATGGACTGTTATCTTCTTATTTCCTTTCTTGAATGTCGTTTTTCAATATTGCGTTTAGAGTTGAGAGCGAAAGTGTCATTTTTTTTTCATCTATTGTTGTCCTTTAATCATTTTATCCGTCAGTAGTATGATAGTGATTACTTGAGAGTCATATATTTCCATTGGGCACCCCTTTGGGATGATGTGTTGTTTAACAAATGATTTTCAAGGAATTTTTTCCCAACACATGGCTCATCCTAGTCATACTCGTAAATCAGAGAAATATTTTTTTTTATCTTGACCCATGTCAGCTACAGAAAATATCCTACCATGTCAAACACTTCATCACAAAGGCTACTTTAGTTATTAACAAATATGGGGATATAAATTAGGGTTTTAGTCTGGCAGTCTACGCCATGTATGAGAAATATACATGTATTTACTCATCACATGAAAGAGATTAAAGTCTGTCAAAGGAATCTAAGATAGGGACGATTTCACTTATCCTTAGTTATTCCTGAAAATACGGGTAGAGTGCTCCGCATGGCAAGCAAACTCTATTTTCACCGACTAGAGATCAGAAAACTCAGCTATAAATAGGTCCTCTATTTCTCCAAGCTAAGAACAACTTTCTCTCCACAATTCAGAGCAGTTCTTCTGCAAAATCTAGAATATTTTGACTCTCTCTCTCTCTCTCTTCAGCTTCCCTCCCTAAAACCATCCATATTTCCTCTTGTGACTGAAGTAGCCTTTGAACGCCTATTGTGCACGGTTTACGCTAAGACTATTCGTGCTCAACCTTCTGAAACTCACAGTCACAAACCTAAAATACCACTTCTACCATCTCAGCATTTTTAGGTAACTACAGATGGGCTGGCATATTTATTATAGTTTATCCACTGCGGCCGAAAAAGATCCACATGCTTCATTTGGAGTCGTGAGGCTAAACTTCAATCACCAGTTGTGGAACCTTCATCGCACGTCATAACTTCAACCGATAGCATTAGTACCACTGTACCAGCCGCGTGAAACTAGTTGAGCCGCCCAACAGATATATCTGAACGGTTAAATATTTAATCATCCAACGATTTTTTCCGCTATAAATTCAACTCTTCTCAACTCCAAATTCATACTTTCTACACCTCTAATTTCACTCAAGAATTATCTAAAAATGCCTCTCAGATTTCGTGGTGCTAATATTACTGCTTCATTTGTTACAAGATATAAAATTTTAGACAATAAAAACTTAATTATAGACTTCATAAAAATCTTAGACAATCTTTGGCATCTTGGTTATCTTCATATGACATAACTTCTAAAAAGACGAGGGTACCCAAATACACCACAATATTTTTGTTTCAACCTATAAGTCCTCTTACCAAGTGTGATCGTCTATGGAAAAAGTCGAGACAATACAACAACTTCGGCATTCACACTTTGTGTGATTGTCTATGGATACAAGATCGAGAGAATACGACTACCAAAGTGTGATACTTGATAATAGGTCCGAACTTAACCAAACTCTATAGGATCACTATCAAGTATATCAGAGTTAATGTAAAGTGCAATTTATTATAAATTATATAAACAAATATAATTGCGGAAAACAACTGTAAATCGCACAACAAGATTTTGTTAACGAGGAAAACTGCAAATGCAGAAAAACCCCGAGACCTAGTCCAAAATTGAATACTCTCAGAATTAAAATGTTATATAATATCTACACCAACTTTGTATAGTTGATACCAAGCAACTACCCCTAGTTCACTTAGTTTCCTCAGTATCCCTACGCTTCCAACTTCGATGAGTCACGCACTAGTACAATTTCTTTGGATCGTATTCCAAACAACAAAGGAACAACAAATCTGTTTGGTAACAACTCTATTGATTCTTTCCAAGATAAAGATATCTCAAGTGATATGCAAAAGGCTCTTCCGTTTAATCTAATAAACTTATTTTCCTGGTAAGATCAATTTATCCAATAACTACTGTTGATGGGTGTTTATGGGTGAAAACTATTCCTGCCGGTTTTGGTAATTTGGGGCGTGTGGATGAGGAATGAATCTAAACCTTAAACAAATGCACTGCGCGTGAGTGCTTGTAGATTCGAGAGATCAATCTGTGCAAATCCGGCCTAAACCAAGAAATGTCCGTTCCAGACTTGTTTTGGTCACAAAGTGAAGGAGATGGGGTTGATCTTAGGGAGGGAAGCGAAGAAGGTGTTGAGATTGTGAAGGTATTGGCTATATACGACTTGTATCTGAAAGCTGAACTGGCTTGCAGGATGTAAGCTATCAGTTCCGGTGTTTGAATACGATTGTATCAACACTTGCCTCTGTTGTCTTGTCTTGTTTGAAAAATAGGATGGAGAACCTATTTATACAAGTCTTTCAGCCTAACCCTCATATCTCGTGGGAAGTTGAGAAAGTAGAGTGATGGAGTAGTGTGTTAGTGTCACACGACCTGGCTTGCCCACTTCTCCCATCATCACTTAAACATCCATGACTTCCTGACACGTTCTTGTGATGGCGCGTTGTGCACTGCACACTATAAACCGCCAGACCAATACCCCAGTATGTATCCCCCAGTTTGTGACATGATTGATGTCTAGAATGTGTGGATCGTGGGACCCACAAAAAGTAGCATGTAATGCTAGATTGAATAACTACGTTATTCAGGAATTCGATACTTGTGAAGGATCGTGGGTATTCTATGCAGCAACTGCATCGAGTATACTCAGCATGTATGAAGCATCACTATTTGAGCGTCTCAAAATAGCCTCATGTCTATCCTACTTCATGTGATGGTTTGGAGGTTGCACGAGCAAGTCCTCCCTTGGCCGACCACATGGTGTGGTAGAGTGATGGGTGGTGATCACCATGACGCCGTACTAACCAATTAACTCCTGACCAGGGTTGTATAATCAAGACGGTGAAGTTGGACGGACGATATGATCTTTGAGACACTCATCTTCGATCGTTGGTGAAATTAGGGTTTTGGAGGAGATGCGCAAGCACCACTCTTCAGCCTGATCGAATCCAAGCTTGGGATACGATTTTTGGCTGGCCGATCATACATGCGTGTAGATGGCATGACCGTGTAGGCTCCCATACCCCATTGTCTCACGAAAGTGTGATATGGGCCACTAAATTCGTCTGGCGAAGTTGAGTGGTCGAGATCAATTTGCGACAGAAAACTGGTGCCGCAAAAGCCGCACATCGTGCCAACTTCAAGTGCACGTTCCAAGACGATCAATTCTTGGTAGGTCTTAGCCGATCGGTCTGGCATGTAGGTGGTAGGCTTGTATTCACGCCTATCCCTGACTGTCCAATGAAAACGTGATCTAAGCCACTCAAATCGTCCGGCGAAGTTGAGTGGTCGAGATTAGTTTTCAATTTGGGAAGTGTGACCATGCTAGTTTGGACGTGCGTTTTGGGATAGCCAGGCATGATATGCCTTGGCCAATCAGGTGAGGGGATAGACGGGCCCACGGTGGTCATGTTAGTATGACCGGACCTGCTTAATCTAATCTCGGACCTTTCATTCGTGCCGGAGAAAATAGACGCTCATGATGTTCAAAACCCTAATTTTGAGTTTCACGACCATGCATCATGCTCTGTTCGGGCGCACAAATTGGGATGACCAACCATGGTTGATCCTGATCGATTTTTCAGGTATGTTGGCGGGGCCACAGTGATGTGTTGACATGCTCTGGGCCCTTTGAATCTACATCTACACCCTCCATCTTTACCTGTAACGATGGATGGTTAAGACTATTTTGCGGCACATGTAATGTGCCGCAAACCCTAATTTAGGGTTTCCCGTCCATGCTGCTCTGGCTTGGACGTTTTTGGCAAGCTATGCCAACCTTTTAGAGTGGCCGACCATGCGGGGCCCGCGTTGGTTCGGCAGCGGATATTCCATACCTGCTTGTAGGTTATGGAATTGATATGGGTCATCCAATCATGCTAGTGAAGTTGGATGATCGTGATCATTTCCAGACTGATACGGACAGTCCGGATGGTCAATCAGGATAGTATAACATACCGAGAGTTGCTCAATCGGGCTAGTATAGCACACCGAGAGTTGCTCAATCGGGCTAGTATAGCACACCGAGAGTTGCAGCCTACACGGGTATTTCGTACATGCTTTCATTATAATGCTTGGAGATTCGTGTTGCTCTGCTGAGAGAAACACTCAGTCGTCATGCCACACTGATAATGAGTACAGGAAATACAAGGCTGGTTACACATTAATTAATAATGCTGTAAATTCATAGGGTATATGGGATTGTTGCTACATGCTCCAACCTGGATGAATTTCGTGTATTTAATTCACAGAATGAGATTGTTGTCACATGCTCCGTTCTAGGTGAATTAGTAAAGTGAAGAAGTATTCAACACTTATTAATGGCTTTATCTTTTACAAGATGTTAACGCATAATTTTCTGGCTTTTACAATTTTAACCTTAAATGAAAATCCACCATCAACATTAAGTCCCCTGCCTAGCACATAATGGTTACACTATTATGGGGTAGGCATGAGATGGTGACAGTTAAAGACAAAGATTATGATACAAAGTTATATGTTACCAGGAGAGACGGGTCATCATGTCCTTGGAGCATGTCACGTTCAAGAGGCGTCCAGGTGAGTGTTCCCCTAGCATGATGTCGGTCTTGCCTGCTTCGATGGATTGTTATGCCTGTTTCGTTCGTGGGGATGCGCCTGCTTGATCGAACGTGGGCTTGATGTTCCTGGTTTGGTTGAACATGGGACTCATCATGCACTTGCTTCGGTTAAACGTGGGTCCACTATGTGCCACGTGCCTGCATTGTTTGGGGCCAGCTGTGCCTGCTTCGACCAATATGGGGCTGGTTGTGCCTGATCAAGTAGGACCCTCCGTGTGTCTGCTTTTCTTGAGGCCAGTTGTGCTTGCTTCGACCAATATGGGGCTGGTTGTGCCTGATCAAGTGGGACCCGCCGCGTGTCTGCTTTGCTTGAGGCCGGCTGTGCCTGCTTCGACCAATATAGGGTTGGTTGTGCCTGATCAAGTGGGCTTGATGTTCCTGCTTTGGTTGAACATGGGACTCATCATGCGCTTGCTTCGGTTAAACGTGGGTCCACTATGTGCCACGTGCCTGCATTGTTTGGGGCCATCTGTGCCTGCTTCGACCAATATGGGGCTGGTTGTGCCTGATCAAGTAGGACCCGCCGCGTGTCTGCTTTTCTTGAGGCCAGTTGTGCTTGCTTCGACCAATATGGGGCTGGTTGTGCCTGATCAAGTGGGACCCGCCGCGTGTCTGCTTTGCTTGAGGCCGGCTGTGCCTGCTTCGACCAATATAGGGTTGGTTGTGCCTGATCAAGTGGGATACACCGTGTGTCTGCTTTGCTTGAGGCCGGATGTGCCTGCTTCGACCAATATGGGGCTGGTTGTGCCTGATCAAGTAGGACTTGCCACATGTCTACTTTGCTTGAGGCCGGTTGTGCCTGCTTCGACCAATATGGGGCTGGTATCAAGTGGGACCCGCCGCATGCCTGACTGAATGTCGACCTTGTGTTTCGACTGAAAACTGGCCCTACTGTGTGCGCCTATTTTATTCGAATACCATCTTTGTGACTTTGATCAATACCATACTTGATACTTGAGCAATTCCGGACTTGTGACTTGATCAACACCGGACTTGTGACTTGATCAACACCGGACTTGAAACTTGATCAATACCGGTGTTTGGACCCAAAACCAGCCTTGTGTAATTCAACATGAATGTGTGTTATGTCGTGTGTGACTACACATCTCACGCATTTTTATACAAGTACCGATTCATGTCTTTTATTGTAGAATGAAGAAAAGAACTCCTGTTGAGATGTCTTCTCGGGATAATGTTGGTGCCAAGTCAGGTGTTGACAGCTTCAAAGATATGTCGAACATTGATAATGAGTTATTCACCGCACCTTTTCAACTATATGAAAATATCCGTTCCACAAGATAACCCTTCTCCTATCGACTTCAAGGTTTTTCATGCTCCTCCGGGCCCTCATGAAGGATGGATGAGACGCATGTTGAGAAATGAGTACATCAAAGATAACTTGACCAGAGCGCAGATTTATTGATGTAGATTGAGTGTTGAAACGGCTCGAGAGGATATAAAAGTGTCTTCTGGTGCGAACGTTGAGGTGGATCCTGAAGAGAGTGTTGAAGCAGGATTCTGAAGCGATCGTGGGTCCTGGAGATAGCGTTGAGGCAGCTCTTGAATAGACCATTGAAACAACTTCTGCTGGAGGGAGCGTTGAAGTGGCTTCCTCTTCAGTTCGATTTACCCTTGCGAATTCCATGATTTTGACTGACCATCTCTCTCAGGTTGAATAAGTCCCTGACGGTGAAGGAACTTCATGCTGGGCCTCAGTCCCCAAGCGTGGTTTACATGGTTTGTTCGTAATGGTTGTTGTCGAGCCAGATATGGAATACCTTGGACGTTATTTCATCATTGTGGGAGTCGTGCATGTGGTACTGGAGTTGGATTTGGCGGACGCGCAGGATGTTGTATCTCGGTGGTTTTCCTCTTGCTGCTTCAGGGAACTGCTTCTTTCTAGCAGGGCAGATGATGTTGTAGATGAGCGTTCAACATCTTCACGAAGTCGAGAGGATGACCAAAAGCGCATATTCTCCAACATAGCACGATAGGCATGCACCATCATTTATCTTCTTGAGGGTGCTCCCTTGAGGTGTCGGCTTCAGTGGATCTGAATATGTCCTATGCTCACTCTTGTCTGGGCTGACATAATAGGCGAACCCTTTGTGATGATTCAGAGATGACAATATTCGTTGAATCCTGTGAAACGCTTCCTGTTGTAGTGCGGTCCAGACGAAACTTTCTCCTTTCTTTAACAAGGGGTGAATGAAGCAAAAGTTCACCTTTCCCATGAAGTTTTGGAGCTCCTTCACGGTTCACGGCAGCGGCATTGTGAGGATAGCTTGAGTCTTGGATTGGACTACTATATCATCCACGTAGTCTTCGACTTGCTTATGTATCATGTCGTGGAAGATTTTCGTCATAGCGTGTTGATACGTTGCACCGGCATTCTTTAAACCAAAAGGCATAACATCATAGTAAAAATTGCCAAGAGGAGCTCGAAAGGTTGTCTTACTTGCGTCATGCTCATACATCCTTATATGATTATATCCGTTGTAACCATCCATGAAGGAGAACATGACATGTCCGCTGGTGGCGTCTACTAACATGTCAATGTTTGGCATAGGAAGGTCGTCCTTGAGGCAGCATTTGTTCAAGTCTCTGGAATCCATGCAACACCTGATCTCGTGCCTGAATTGCCTCGGAGATTGTTTGACCGGTTTGGATCGGAGATTGTATGAATTCTTACACAGGGTCGAGATGATGGAGATAGGCCTAGGAGATTCCTCATCGTCAAGCTCATCAGTTGTGGAGTTGGTACCATCTTGCAGTTTTCGTGGAGAGTCTAGCACTTCTTCTTGAGGCTCATCGTTGTTGCAGCATTCCGTTGGGAGGAGAGAAGAATTATGATATCTTGTCAGCGAGGATACATCATGGTGCCTAGCCTTCGGTGATGCAAGTTGGTCCTCCTCCTGGATTGACGCCCACGTAGGGAGTGGGATGCAATGGACTTTGTCTGATCCTTCCCGCGGAGCTTACCCTTGTTTGAACAGTTTCACTTCGCATATTCGTGTGTAAGGAGACAATGTTGCAGGAATACGAATGACTTCTTTATTCAGCATAGTCTTCAGGCATTGGTGATACGTTGAAGGGGTGATCATGTATGTGCTGGTCTGATTTCCTTCAAAGTATGCCATTGTGGTAAGATGCCATACGATCTTGCCTAAGCGAACCTTGGCCGTCCTGAGAGTCTTGAGAGTAATCACATTTGAAGACGCTCCTGTGTCGATGAGGGGCCTCTTGAACTCTGAATCCTTGATGCGTGCAGTAAAATGTAGGGCTCGATTGTGACCTTCTTCTAGTTGATTGCAGCAAAACGTCTTTGCCCGCTGATTCTTCGAGAGGTGTAAAAGTTCGCATAAACTTTCCACTAGAAAAACGGCCGCTTCCTGATCCACCGACCTCTGGCTCATAGTGAGACTATTGACTTGAGGAGGATCGTTGTGAGGATCAGTCCCCAGTGTAGGAATCTCCATGATAGGACCATTCATATCTGATGTCGCATCTTTGATCAGGTCCATATAGATCCGCGCCGTACCTTCTCCGGGTGCGTTGAGTGCATTCCTTGTTGGATCCAGGGGGTGTCGCGGTTCTTGTGGAAATCGATCAGTTAATGTCTTAAGAAAAGTGAGTACCTCTTTCTGAGTTGCATCCTTCGAGTCCTAGCAAGGACTTCCTGTCTCTCCATAAAATATGCGATGGTAATGGGAGATGGTTCTCCTCTTGCTTATCCAGCTCCTCGTCCTGATGAATGAGTGGAAGTTGTTGCTCTGGTGACTTCCGGAGGTGTTACACTTGAGGAGATGCCGGGATTTGCGGCTGCTCTGGCTCTGGTGATGGGAGGTGTTAATTACACTTACTGGAACATCTCCTGCTACGCTGGCACTGGTGGTAGATGTGACGGCTCCACGAGATATATTGACCACGGTAGCTCCACAGACAGGTACATCGACACCGGGAGTGTTAACCACACTAGCTCCGTCAGAATTGATTGCTGATCCAGACCTGAGTTCTACCATCTTGAAATGAATTGATGATTAGATTGGTCCTAAGATCTACCCTTTTTGAAATTGATAAAATTGAATCGGATTTCGAAGAAATTGACTTTACAACCGAGAGATTAACCTCCCACTATGGTCGCTAATTTTTTATGGGTGAAAACTATTCCTGCCGGTTTTGGTAATTTGGGGTGTGTGGATGAGGAATGAATCTAAACCTTTAAAAAATGCACTGCGCGGTGAGTGCTTATAGATTCGAGAGATCAATCTGTGCAAGTCCGGCCTAAACCAACAAATGGTTGTTCCAGACTTGTTTCGGTCACAAAGTGAAGGAGATGGGGGTGATCTTAGGGAGGGAAGCCAAGAAGGTGTTGATATTGCGAAGGTGTTGGCTATGTACGACTTGTATCAGAAATCTGAACTGGCTTGCAGAATGTAAGTTATCAGTTTCGGTGTTTGAATATGATTGTATCAACACTTGCCTCTGTTGAATTGTCTTGTTTGAAAAATAGGATGGAAAACCTATTTATACAAGTCTTTCAGCCTAACCCTCATATCTCGTGGGAAGTGGAGTGATGGAGTAGTGTGCTAGTGTCATACGACCTGGCTTGCCCACTTTTCCCATCATCACTTAACCGTCCATGACTTCCTGACACGTTCTTGTGATGGCGCGTTGTGCGCTGCATGCTGTAAACTTTAAGACCAATACCCCAGTAAGTATCCCCCAGTTTGTGACATGATTGATGTCTGGAATGTGTGGATCATGGGACCTACAAAAAGTAGCATGTAATGCTAGATTGAATCACTGCGTTATTCAGGAAGTCGATACTTGTGAAGTATCATGCGTATTTTATGCAGGTACTGCATCGAGTATACTCAGCATGTATGAAGCATCGATGTTTGAGCGTCTCAAAATAGCCTCATGTCTAGCCTACTTCATGTTATGGTTTGGATGTTGCGCAAGCAAGTCCTCCCTTGGCCGACCACATGGTGTGGTAGAGTGACGGGTGGTGATCACCATGATGTCGTACTGACCAATCAACTCCTGACCAGGGCTGTATAACCAAGCCGGTGAAGTTGGACGGACGAGATGATTTTTGAGACACTCATCTGCGACCGTTGGTGAAATTAGGGTTTTGGAGGAGATGCGCAAGCACCACTCTTCAGCCTGATCGAATCCAATCTTGGGATACGATTTTTGGATGGCCGATCGTACATGCGTGTAGATGGAATGACAGTGTAGGCGCTCATACCCCATTGTCTCATGAAAGTGTGATCTGGGCCACTAAATTCGTCTGGCGAAGTTGACTGGTCGAGATCAATTTGCGACAGAAAACTGGTGCCGCAAAAGCCGCACATCGTGCCAACTTCAAGTGCACGTTCCAAGACGATCAATTCTTGGTCGGTCTTGGCCGATTAGTCTGGTGTGTAGGTGGTAGGCTGGTGTTCACGCCTATACCTGACTGTCCCATGAAAACGTGATATAAGCCACTTAAATCGTCTAGCGAAGTTGTGTGGTCGAGATTAGTTTGCAATTTGGGAAGTGTGACCACGCTAGTTTTGACGTGCGTTTTGGGATAGCCATGCACGATATGCCTTGTCCGATCAGGTGAGGGGATAGAGGGCCTACGGTGGTCATGTTGGTATGACCGGACCTGCTTAATCTAATCTCGGACCTTTCATTCGTGCCGGAGAAAATGGACGATCGTGATGTTCAAAACCCTAATTTTGAGTTTCACGGCCGTGCATCATGCTCTGTTCGGGCGCACGAATTGGGATGACCAATCATGGTTGGTTTTGACCGATTGGTCAGGTATGTTGGAGGGCCCACAGTGTTCGTGTTGACATGCTCTGGACCCTTTGAATCTACATCTACACACTCCATCTTTACCTGTAAAGATGAATGGTTAAGACTATTTTGCGACACATGTAATGTGCCGCAAACCCTAATTTAGGGTTTCCCGTCCATGCTGCTCTGGCTTGGACGTTTTTTGCAAGCTATGCCAACCTTTTGGGGTGGCCGACCATGCGGGGCCCGCGTTGGTTCGGAAGCGGATATTCCATACCTGCTTGGGGGTTATGGTATTGATTTGGGCCATCTAATCATGCTGGTGAAGTTGGATGATCGTGATCATTTCCATACTGATACGGACAGTCCGGATGCTCAATCAGGCTAGTATAACACACCAAGAATTACTCAATCGGGCTAGTATAGCACACCGAGAGTTGCAGCCTGTACGGGTATTTCGTACATGCTTTCATTATAATGCTTGGAGATTCGTGTTTCTCTCTGAGAGAAACACTCAGTCGTCATGCCGCACTGATAATAAGTACATGAAATACAAGGATGGTTACGCATTAATTAATAATGTTGTAAATTCACAGGGTATATGGGATTGTTGGTACATGCTCCAACCTGGATGAATTTCGTGTTTTTAATTCACAAAATGGGATTGTTGTCACATGCTCCATTCTAGGTGAATTAGTAAAGTGAAGAAGTATTCAACACTTATTAATGGCTTTATCTTTTACAAGATGTTAGCGCATAATTTTCTGGCTTTTACAATTTTAACCTTAAATGAAAATCCACCATCAACAATGGGGAAAAACGATTTGTTAATTTTTTTAGGAAGTGGAGAGACGACCATGCGTTCGGAGACTCCTCAACTGAGAAAATTGCCTAACCTCAAACAGATGCACTGCACAGGAGTGCTTTGAGTTCGAGAGATAAATCTATAGGAATTCGGCCTAAACCAATAAATGGCGTTCCAGAGTCCATTCGGTCACAAAGAGGGAAGAGGGTTAATCTGTAGAAAGGAAGTTGAGAAGTGTGTGAGATCAATGATGATCAAGGATCGTGAATGTGTTGTGGGATTCTACACATGAAGAATAAGTTTGAATTCTGATCAATTACGAGAGATCGTTGCTCACACGAAGATTCTTGGTTAGACGATGGATGTTGTCTATTCGACAATCATGTTCTCAATCGTGAATTCGAAAACTTATTTATATTGCTAGAATGTAGACACATTAATCTCCAGTAAGTGTGACAGTTGCTCGAGTGAAAGAGTGGGAAAGTGGGAAATCGTGGTTTAACAAGTTCCAGGTCGTGCAGAGACTTGGTTGATTGTCCACTCACTACTTTGCTAACTCCCTCAACTGCTTACACGACTTAGTCATATTTCTCATCGTGGATGAACACACGTGCCATAGGCTGCCAGACCAAAACCCTAATTAATATCCCCCATGTGACGTGATTGATGTCTCACGAACGTGTAGGATGCAAGGCAGACGTGTATTTGATCAGTCAGTCATTGACTTGATTAGACGATGAGTCTAAGTATTGTTCAGTCCAGCATGATTGCCGAAAGCTATGGGATTCATGGATTGAACATGTCTGCTGGGATGTATAGTTCTCGAATGAATGATGTTGATAATTGAATCAACATGATGAATATTGATAGTCTGAGCAAATATTGGTCGTATGATGAAATTTTTGAATATTGATAGTTGAATCAATATTCGAGCATCCGAGCAAATATTGCTCAATTGATGAATTACTGAATTTTGATAGTTGAATCAATATTCGAGCACCTGAGCAAATATTGCTCATTCGATGAATTACTAAATATTAATAGTTGAATTAATATTCGGGCATCTGAGCAAATATTGCTCATTCGATAAATTACTAAATATTGATAGTTGAATCAATATTCTTGCATCCGAGCGAATATTGCTCATTCGATGAATAACTGAATATTGATAGTTGAATCAATATTCTGGCATCCGAGCAAATATTGCTCATTCGATAAATTATTGAATATTGATAGTTGAATCAATATTCAAGCATCTAAGCAAATATTGCTCATTCGATGAATTACTGATTATTGATAGTTGAATCAATATTCGAGCATCTAAGCAAATATTACTCATTCGACGAATTATTGATATCATGACCATATAAAATATTAATTAAAATATTGGTAGCTGGACCGAATATTATATAATTAATCCAGATGTTGATTTCTGGATCAACATAAAATTATTAGTGTTTGAACTTGCTCAAAATTATGATTTGCAGAGCATTCAGTTCGAAACCCTAATTTTGATCGATTGCTGATCAATTGATGACTTACTGAAAATAAGTCACTAAGTGAAGGAGGGACCGGCTACATGAGATGATGGGTCAACCATGTATCACCCAAGTTCTCAAGTGAGCATGCACCAAAGTCCTTTGTTGACCAGTTGGTGAAAGGATGATTAAATGCTGGTTTAATTATTTATTGAAATAGTGATCGTCTGAGAGTTAGGTAATAAAACCTAATTATGGAGAGATGAGGGGCCGACCAAGGAGTCATGGGACCATCCCTTGGTAGTTGTGGGACCATCTGATGGTCGTTTGATCAAATTCCAAGCTAGTTGGAAAGAGTTTGGACCCAATATGAGCAATTGAGCGCAAATAAGGCAAGATTATGAAGATATATGGGACCGGCTCCTTGCAAGCCTTAGGGACGGCCTTGGTCGGTCAATGTAGCATTCCTATGTCACTATAGTGTCTGTGTCTCAGTCCTGAGAGTTTTGGAATTTTCTAGTGCACGTTTGAGCAATATTTTGGATTTTCAGAAGAGTTTGATCTTGACTAAAACTCTCAATTTTGCTCGAATGAGCAAGTAGAACTTTGCTCATGCGACTGCCGTTTTGAGAATATTAAAATAATAATATTTTAATTTTTGACGTGAGAAGCCTAGTTGGTCACATGACCATTTGACTTTTTGGCTTTTTCATGGTTTGAGCAATATTAGAGAAAATATTGAAAAACTAGGGTTGGCGCTCAAACGATGGAGTTCCATGAGATGCAGGAAATAATAATATGAGAAAATAAGGGATTGTAAGGTATGGGACCGACCACGTCTAGGGCATGGCTGGACTGCTAGGTGGCCCGGTCCCGTGACACCTTTCCTTATTTTTGTTTGTTGAAAGTATGGAGAAACTAAGAGTTTCACTCAAACGAGGGAGTTTGCTCAAATGAAGGAGTCTTCGTAAGATGAGGGAAATAATAAAATAAAATAACGGAAGAGGGGGACCGGCCACGGCGGCATGACCGGATGGGCGGTGGGCCCAGTTCCGCGCCTATTGTTTATTTTATTAATATTATTTTCCTTCATAAGTTCCTCGTTCGTCCATATTTTTGAATGCTCGTTCGTGCGTTCGGGTGCTCGTTCGTGAATTATTGTCAAGTACACTTGCACCATTATCTCGGGGCTTACTATGTAACGGCCCGGTCAGTGGATGTTTATCACTAATTCATGAAATTCAGCTGAGAATAATTCATGAAACGGAGTAATAAAATGATTATCTATTACTAATCCATGGAATCCAGCTGAGGGTCAGCCATAGAACGGAGTAATGAGTTATAATGGTTATCTATTATTAATCCATGAAATCCAGCTGAGGATCAGTCATGGAACAGAGTAATGAGATAAAATAGATTATTTTCTAGGAACTCAATTGATGAATGACACGCTATAATTAATCTATTGCAGAATCGAGATATGAGATAATTGAAGCATCATACTCGTTCTGAGGGGTGTATAGTCAGGGAAAAACATGCAGCGTGACGTCCTGAAGGCGTTAAGCTCTCTAACAAAAATTATGTCTACGGAACCGCTCAATTATAAATATTTTATACACGGTCTCTCTACATAGTCAGGGAACAACGTGCAACGTGACGCCCTGAAGACGTTAAGCTCTCTAACAAACATTATGTCTAGGGAGCCGCCCAACCATTAAGATTCTGTGTAGAGATGATGATGAAATATGTGAAGCATCGAACGCTTAGCTGAGAGGCATTTCGAGAAACATATTTATCATAGCTCTGTGAGGAATGTTCGCACAGTCACAGATCGTGAAATGGTTTACGGATCATAAAAATATGAACCGTCACATACATTCCTGAAGCCGAGTCAGAAACATATAGTATCATGATTTTACGATTTTGACCTTTGTCCAAAATCCACCATCAACAACTACCAAAGCAGTTAAGTTTAGATTCACAATCAATCAGTATAGATATCAACAAGAAACTATAAAGTGATGAATATCTCACGCAATTAATCATTCGAATAAATCAGATTCTAGTTGGATCCCAGCCAATCAAGGTTTGTGCACACACAAAGATACGAAAACTAATAAGAAATCTTCTTTAATCTTTAATAATAACCTGCATAACACCACTTCAATCTCTTGTGTTAAATCACACACAGAACGAAGTCTGTTAACAATGGATTATCACAAGATGTCTTTATATCTAACAACAATTCTAAAGATCCCATCAATACTTCGTTCACTTTGAATGAATCTTATATCAGTAGAGAAGATTCTCAAGAATAAACAAACTAGGTGCAGTCGAAGTTTCAACAACCGTTAGTCAATCAAATCAATCGAAAACTAATAACACTGCAATTATCTATTTTTCCACCAACTGTACTCGTAGAGCTTCTTGGTCCCATAGAAGTCTTTAAACGAGCGGTCGTAAAAGATTTCATCTAATTAAGATACTTTCCTCTCCAAATAGACGGCTCCACCAGAAACAACAAGAAATGAAGTTTGCATGGCTCTTAGGATAGTTTGCTAAAAATGCAAACTTAGGTATTTATAGACCAAGGATGTTGGGACATCAAGGAATTTCCAAAACAGAAAATACTCTCAAGATATGCAATGAATAGAAAGATTCGGTTTTCCTAATTCCAATAAATGCTTGTCTAATATTTCTGAAATATCTTAACATAAAATCTCCAATTAGTAAATGCATATTACTAATTTTTATTCTCTAGAGATATACATTTGATTGCTGGTAATTAAAGCATATAAAACCAAAAACCTTAATTAAATTTATCTCGGCACAGGATCTCCTTGAGTACTAAGGAATATATCTTCACTGTAAATCCTTATTCATATTTACATGAATTTACATTCTTGGAATCGGTTATACCACACTTCCAAATAAGTTTAGAATTGGTTGACCTGTATTCCAAGATAACTATGTGATTGATCAAATATCAAATCACATACATGGGTTCAATGGGTTCTACTAATACTAGGATCAGTTATACCTAAATATGGAAATACTTGTGATCGGTCACACAAGTTACCAGGACCGGTAACATCAATTACCAGGATCGGTTCCATATTCCCATGGTATTGCTTGTAATCGGTCACACTAGTTACCAGGACTAGTTACACTAGTTAGCAGGACCGGTCACACCAGTTACTAAGACCAGTTACCAATTACAAGTATCGATTACACAACACTTGTGATCGATCACACCAATTACTAGGATCGGCCAGACCAATTACAAAGATCGATCATACCATCACATGGTGATTAATTAAGATCAGTTACTCCAATTAATAAAAACTAGTCATACCAAATCATAAGTCAGGCATTGTGATTAGTTATACCAAGATACATAACCAAGGTTAAGATCGGTTCTACCATCTCACACATATTGGTCATCCAAAGATTTGTAATGAATAGCCGAACCAATAAGCCTAATGATTTCCCTTTCGATTCACAAAACAAGTTCATGAATGTACTTCCTTTAAACAAATGTAAAACATTATTTTTCTAGGATCAAATATTCACCGTAACCCATTCACATAATCATAGCATTATATACAAGATTATGTCGATGTCATATCTACGAAGTTTAAAAGATTAGCGTTATACTTCGTAGTCTAATTTCCCAATACTATGATCATACAAATATGACCATGTCACATCACTAGAATATTATACAATATGTACAATACATAAAGCTTCGCAGTTATGTTTTCAATCTAGCACGACTTGAAAGATACGTTAGGAATGAAACAGTTCAAGTCGATATTACTAACCTCAAGTGGAAGGATGATGTCGTCTTTTTAGTTCGTTAGTTCTTCACATTCTTCAGGTCTTCAGAGTAATACTTGTATGTCTCAACATTCCTAGATTTTCTAGTCTAACCTAAACAAAGTTGACTCTAGTATATAATCAAGCGACTTTAAATGAGTTTTGACACACTAAAATATGACAACCAAACTTGACATACCAACGCTTGGTGAGTTCAACCAAGCTATGCTCTAACATCTTCCATTCAACACGTTCTTGAAAGGTTTTTTCTCAGTTTCTTGTAGCTTCATTTGTTAACTTTCGAAACATAAGCTATTGTTTTCCTTTTAGCAGAATATTTTCCCGGATCAACCTATAAAATTTGCACTACTCTTCTCTTTTTTTTTTTAATTAACACATATTTTATCGACAACAGATTTAATTGTGGCTTTACAAAAAAGTGTATTAGCTTTTTAAGGCATTTCAATTGAGGAATTTAAAACACCCAAATAAATATCAGAAGATATTTAGTAGATAAAATTCAAGAGAAGTGAGTGTTTCAAAGTGAGAATGATCCGTTTTTTTACTGTAATAAACTAGTCGTTGGTGGCTAGAATTCAAGCATCATCGGCTGACACAAGACCGCCCTCAACTGATCTTCAATCGTCAGCATCGTACTTAAGGTCGTATGGTCTCATTTTAGCCACACGCTTCTTTGTTCGCAGCCAATCATATTTTATAATTGTGGAAAATCCACTTAACTCATCCACGTGGTTTATCAAATCTCTAAATTTGCAAAACCTCTGACGAAATGCCCTTAATATTAAATATATTGGAGATTAATATGGATGGATTTGTCTCCAAAATTTATAGTTTAAAATCTTTCTTCACTCAATTATCCATTTTCTTGTGTTTTTTTCATTCTAGTTAGTCTTGGTATGAAACAAGTGTTCGAAAAGACAAGTCCACAAGCGCTTGTTTTGCGGCTACAATGTGGCCCTCTTCCCCTCTCGACACGTCTACATTTTAATAGCAAAACACATGCATGCCTTTTTGGTCAAATTAAACCCCAAACTAACAAATTTTAATTTACGAAAATATCTCCTTTTAACTGAATTATAACCGGTCAAGTAGGTTTAGCTTCCTTGTTTTTCTCAATATAATTTATTTTTAGGTTAAAATCAGTCCATGCATATCACCTTCGCATCCATCATCTAAAAATCCATTAGTCCTCCTTGTTTGTAAGATGAATATTGATTCTTTTCTTTCTTAATATCATTACCCAAGTGTTATTGCTTCTTTGTTTCAAGTATTATGTAGCAAAACTATAATTTTGTAGTGATTCCAAAGGTCTACATGATCACAATGCATGGGGGTAAACCAGACGTGAGGATATCGCAAAATGCATACAGAACTATTCCACCACTCACGCTGAGCAGTATCAATACACTATAATAATTCTGCCCTGTTTAGTGATATTGCAACATGGTTTTCGTCAACTACTTACTTATAAAGTAATAACCACATAATGAACATTTGAATACGAATAAAAATTGATTAGTAACAATCTAAATAGGCTTATGATCCGGTGTTACACTAGATAAATCAATTTGAATAGAGTTTGGAATTACCTCATCCAAGTCAATGTTGAAAAGATATCTATATAGCCTACATAACAAAGTAAAATCACCACCTAACAATGAAAGATCCACTAACTCCTGATTGTAAATAAACTCATTCAAGAAAATATTGTTTCTGCTATCACCAACCCATATATCTCTCTCATCATCAGACCTTTCAACATTCATGATCCTGCAAAACATATACCCCACATGCCTATTTTCCTCCAAACAAAATTGTCATTATACTCACAGGGATAATAAACATTCACCACTGCCCATTTAAAACCATTAGACTTATTCATCAACACTGCAACCATGTTATTGAAGCCAATTCTCACATCTTCCTTGACATATTTAAAGAATCTCAGATGGACAAAATACCTCCACTGCTACCAATAGAAGGAATATACTGCTAATTAAACTCACCATATGTTTGTGGGTAAAAATTGCTTCTGCCGGTTTTGGTAATTTTGTGTGTGTGTATGAGAAACAAGTCTAAACCCTAAACAATGCACTGCACGGGAGTACTTTTGATTTGAGAGATCAATCTGTACAATCCTGGCCTAAACCAAGAAATGGTCGTTCCAGGCTTGCTTCAGACACAAAGTGAAGGAGAAGGGTTGGTCATAGGGAGGGAAGCGAAGAAAGTGTTGAGACTAGAATCGTTGATTCTGAAGGCGTGGTTGTTTATGACTTGTATCAGAAAGTAGAACTGGCTAGCAGAATGAAAAGATATCAGGTGATTTCTGGATACTGTGCTGTTCTCTTTGACCAAAACTTGTCTTTTGGTGGAAATAGGTGAAGCCTATTTATATAAGTCATATTGAAAAGTACCCTGGCCTCGTAGGAAGTGGAAACGATTATGTGGTGGAAGAATAGAGTAACGTGTAACCGTCAGACATTATGCTTCCATGATGAAGGAAGTGAATTCGTGTAACAGTCAGATATTATACTTCCATGATGAAGGAAATGAATTCGTTTACACCGTTAATTTTCACTACCACTAATTGTCCCGCTGCATGACACTTTCTTGTAACGGGAGCATTTCACGTTGCATGCTGTAAAATGCCAGACCAATACCCTGATGAGCATCCTCCAGTTTGTGACATGTTTGATGTCTCGAGTGTTTTCGTGGAAAACATGTAGCACTTGGCTACTTTTGGCAAGTCAAAGTCAAGGGACTTACCTCAGGAAAATAGCACATGATGATATTAGGCTTCATTTTGGCTGGCCGCCTAAAACTTGACACAAGTTTGTCAGTTCGTTGGAGAACTTCTATGGCTGAGATCGCGTCTCATGAGGAGGGTAGCCGTTGATTATGGATACCTTATGTTGGCACCTGATAATGGCACCGGGGCATTTTGGTGTACGCCAGTGGTAATGTAGCATGGCTGGTATGGCTCGTGCATGCCAGTGGCATGGTGGTGCAAGATATCTCCTCACCTCTATCGCCGGATTTTATCTCTCCATCCGGGAAGATTTTCTACGCTTTTGTAGTTCAAATCTCGGAGACAAAACATTAAATAAATAAATACTATAGTTATAATTTACCCTAGTCTTAATTTAACCGGAAGAAAATTCAGCTATGAAGAAAAATATGTTCAACTTCTAATATTTTCCCCATTAAAATCAAGGTTATTACAAGGGTTATTTGGCTTTTGGTTCTCAGGTTTTGATCAAAAACTGGATTTGGTCTAACATTTGTCCATCTTTGCGTTTGGTACTTGGAAAAAATGGTGACACGCGTTGACTCGGTTATACCATGACATGTCAATTATTCGGTTAACTAAATACGAAAATACGAAACAAAATAAAACTTTAGTAACAATTACTCGTCTATCCTGACAGGGAACTTGTACACTCTATGCTTATTCTAGATTAATGATGAGATTCGTTAAGGATTTAATTCATATTACCCTAAAATCTATCGACCCAACTCAATAATCAGTTTATTCTGCAGCAGCCACAAGATTTTCTAGGGTTTCCAGAGATTTATGCGTTAAGATCATTGTAGATCGCTGACTATTCAAAATCCATGTGTTATTATTAAGATTTATTGGTGTTTTGTGGATTTAAAAGTAGGATTTGGAAGATTTTGGGGAGATTGAAATGTTTAGCACCGTTCTTCATCTATTTCAGTGGTAAGTGGTAAGGTTTAAATGATCTTGTTGTTTTTTTGCCTTAGTTACATGCATGCATATGTATGATATAACTAACATTTATTTCCTTTGTTGTTTAATCTATCTATTTTTCGATTGAATATTTTTGGATTTTGGATTTTGGATTTTGGATTTTTTTGTTTTTTTTTTGTTTTTTGAATTGAGTGTTTTTTATTACTTGCAAAGGGTAAACAGAACGTGGGTTTATTTTTATAATGGTGACTTTGTCGAATTGTGTTTGTTTTTTGAAATATTTTATATTTTTAAAGTTTTGTTTGTATGCAGTGATAATATGCTTTTTCGGTTACTTTAGTAAGCAATGACAAACTGTTTATTTTGTGAGTTCGTGTGTATCTAATTAACTTGTAGTGTCATATTGTTATGCAGAATGAATGTGAAAAAGCGGGGGTCTAACAACCACACCCAATATTTCATTAGGAAATATGTATGGACTAACTCCAATATAATTCCTAGAGAATCAAGTAGACAGTCAGACTCAATCAAGGAAAATATATCCAAGAGTTATATCTATGTTTCTCAACATAATCAGCAAACCAAATAGATAGAAATCCGCGAGCCTGATTATTATGAGAAACTACTTGAACGGTACCAAAGACCAATGTTCAAGTGTCAATCAATTTCAATCAACAACCAAAGGTTGTATTTACCAATTAATTGAACTACGCACAACCTGTGATATTTCTATTATATAAACAAATATAATGCGGAAAAGAAATAACACAGACACCAGAAGTTTTATTGGCGAGGAAACCGCAAATGCAGAAAAATACCGGGACCTAATCAAGATTTGAACACCACGCTGTATTAAGACGCTACATACTCCATCCTACTACAAGTTAACTTCGGACTAGAATGTAGTTGATCCCTAACCAATCTCACACTGAGTAAGGTATAGTCGCATTCCTCCCGTCTCTGAATCCCAACAGAACTCTACGCACTTGATTCCCTTAGATGATCTCACCCACAACTAAGAGTTTCTACGACCCAAAATCAAAGACTTGATAAAAAAATCTGCCTCCCACAGAAAAGTCTATTCTGATAGATAAATCTGTCTCCCACAGAAATACTTACGAAGTATTTGTTTCGTATTTTGATAAATCAAGGTAAACAGGAACCAATTGATAATTCGGTCTTATATTCCCGAAGAAAAGCCTAGAAATATCAATCACCTCACAAATAACTTAACTATATGGTAGCAAAACAAGTTATTGTGGAATCACAAATAATGAGATGAAGATCTTTGTGATTACTTTTTATATCTTACCTGTCGGAGATAAATCTCGAGCAAATCTTAGAGAAGATAATACTCAATATGATAGAAAAAGTAAGATCAGGACACGCAACTAAAGAGAAAATAGTTGGGTCTGGCTTCAGAATCCCAATGAAGTATTTAAGTTGTTAACCTATAATGGTTTTAGGAAAAACCTAGGTTAAAGGAGAATCAACTCTGGTTGCAACTAGAGTTCTCCCTTATATAGTCTTCAAATCAGGGTTTGATAACTTTGTAACAAAGCAATCAATATTCACCGTTGGATGAAACCTGATTTAAGATTCAATCTAATATCTTTTCGCCGTTAAATGGTCTTAGCTTGTTACACATAAATGAAATATACTTTCATTTAGATATGGGTAACCGTACCTAAATGTGTATATTGAGTTGGATTAATATATAACAGTTAACCGAAGTTAGCCATATGAACACTTTTGTGTTAACCATGTTCATCTTAACATTTTTAGATCAAATGATAATCAAATGAATCTAAATGTGTTACTCAAAGAGTTGTTCAATTGTTTATATTCTCATATAAGTATACAAGACACAATTGAAGCAGAATTGGATTGATTCAAAAGAATCATTTCATGAACATTTTAAAGATTGCATATAAGTTTATATTCTCATATAAGTTTGCAAAGATTGCATTCCTTAATATATATAAATGTATTTGCTCATGAGTATGAAAACATACTTAGCCGATTTTAGAACTTAACCACATAAGTTTGCAAACGGGTAAGCAAACTTAAGTTCCGGACTTGATCCTTTCTGACAGTTCGTAAATGGGTATGCATATTGTCGTTCCGGACCGAACTCATGTGGATAAGTTTGCAAATGGGTATGCAAACTTAGTTCCCGAACTATGACAGTTAAAACCGTTCGCATACGGGTATGCATACTTGGTTCCCGGAGCTGAATCACTTTTACAACAGTTTGCAAACGGGTTTGCATACTGTGCTATATCTAGACAATGATTAATTGTTATAAACTCCCATTCCAATCATTGAAACATTCGTAGAATACGAAAATAGTTGTCTCACACAAACTATTAGCTTATAAGCAATTTTCAAGTGATCGAATGTCAATACGAAACATTCAGAGTCTACATAAAATGATTGTCTCAAACAAAACATCTAAGATGTTACCATGCGATTTTCATATGATCATATTTTGACTTTCGTCAAGAATAATGATGAACGTAGTTAAAGAAAAAAGCTTTCCAACACATATTCCGAAAAAGATATAAGCGATTTAAACTCAACTTGAAATATCAAATGTGTATAATGTAAAGTCTATATAGCTATATGACTTTGTCTCAATAGGAGATAGAATAGAATAAACTTCTGAGTGATAGATGAGTTCAAGTTTCCACATACCTTTTGTTGATGAAGTTCCACAATCAGAATAGACTTTTGAGTGATATATGAGTTCAAGTTTCCACATACCTTTTGTTGATGAAGTTCCACAATCTCCCCTTAGTAGTTCTTCGTATTCAATCGATGAACGCCGTGAAGTCTAAAGATCAACTACACATTCTATCCCAATCCGAGACATAGCTACAAGTAGACTAGAAATTAAAACTTATAGTTTTGACAACAAGCTTGAGATAGAAACGCTTGCGAGTTCGACCGAGAAGTGCTCTAACAGGAGGGCTCCATTACCCAAATTTGACCCCACTAAAGATGGTTATCTAGTGAGTATAAGTAGATATAAAAAGGACACTAAGAAAAATATGAACATCCCTGATTGTTGATTGGAGAAGAGTTAGATTGGTTGTCATTGTTAAACAAGTATGACAACCCAAATAGTACTATAGGTAATGAACATGGAACAGTTACAAGTCAGGTGGGAGAAGTAAATGTGAATGTTAATGTAAGTGTAAGTACAGGGGATGGTGCTAAATTGGTTGGTTGTAGTAAAGGTGTAGAAGAGGTTGGTGGTAGTACAAAAAAAGTTAGTAAAGGTGGTAGTACAATAAAAGGTAGGAAAGGTGTGAATGCAGTTGTGGATTTTAGTAGTGATGTGAATGATTTAGGTGGGAATGGTGGTGCTATAAATGTAACATGGAGGTCTAATGTTGATGTGGATTTGACTAGTGGTATAAATGATTTAGGTGAAAAAGGCGGGGATGTAAATTGATAGACACATTTATGTGTCTAATTTGTCTCAATTCTATATATTCTTAGTACTCATTTTTGTACTTATTATGGTATTTTATGTGTGTGGGTATTTTTTAAAAAGAAACATTTTTGGTGAAATCGGCTCGAAAAATTACTGAAGGCACCCAAAAATGTATTAAAAACACCCCAGAAGAGTTGATAAAAACACCCTAGAAATTTTACTATTGACAGCCCAAAATTGCTACTTGTAGCCCAAAAATTGTTATTCGCACCCCAGGAATTGCTAAGTGTACCCCTAATTGCTAAAGGGGCACCAGAATTGGATAAAGGGATGTCATCTTCAACCTTTTGAATTCTGAAATTTGGAAGGAAATGTGAAACATAATTAGGGTTCGTGATTTGGGTGAGATATAATGAGACTAAAGTGCTGAAATTAAGTGGGTTTGTTCTAATGAGATAGACAGAGCTGGTAAGGTTCTCTGTTTCGATAAGAATTGGCTAGAATCATGGATTTGAAGAAAAACAGTTTTGGTGGGAAACTGGTTCATACTCCGACAAAATTAGGTTCGAGATTTGAAGTTGTTTGAGAGAAATTCAATGGCTGAAATCGTTTGGGCTGACATGTATGAGCTAAACATGGATGCTATAGTGGTTAGATTCAATCCAATTGGGCTCGATAATCAGATTTGAAGAAAACAGAGTTGCAGAGATACACGGGACTTGGTTGGGTTTGATTGTGGTAGTTACGTGGAGATAACCGTTATGAACGAGTTCTATTCTAACTGAAGTGTGAAGTCAACATATTGGAGCATGTAGTCAGCAAATAGACGTGTGCATGAGATAAAAATAGAAAATTATTCCCGTGTTTCTCTGAAAATGGAAATAAGATCACCGAGGAGTTATGGCCGTGATTCGAAGGTGATATTGAGTATAAAAAAATATTGGGAGCATAGATAAGGGACACGAAGAGTCTGGGAGAAAATAGAGAGCTAGAAATCGAGAAAATCAAATTTGCATGAAGAGTTCTGCTGCTGTTGCATCCAATAACACGAAGAACATTGATCCATTTAGAACATTAGCAAAAACAGTCATTGTTCAACGACAGAACCTGCTTATCATTTTACAGTTTCAGTTGCGAAAGACTTTTAGCAACTGAACTCGTCTTGGTAGCTGAAGACTTTTAGCAACTAAAAATCGTTGTAAGCAAATTTGGTTATTTTTAATACAATGATTAATCAATTTTTTTTCTATTTTTCGATTCATGAGTAGATAAATTTATTTTCTATGGTTTTGGAAGAAGCTATTTTTCTACGAGTAATTCTTAGTAATTTATTTCTTTGAAATATTTACTCTATTTTTGAGTTTTTAATTTATTAAAAAATTTCTCTTCTTTATATGCTTCATAACAATTGTTTTGGGTAGTTTTTAAGTTACTGATCTTTTATAAGCGAAGGAAAATTAGGCTTTAGAGTAACGACGAGAGTCATAAAAAAGAGCTTGTAACGTTATATCCTCCACATCGTGAGATTGGGTTCGAAATTGCTTTGAGTAAATTAAGAGTAGTGGAATCCAAAACCCTAGATTCGTCTCTCCTTGGTAAACAAAAATAAAATTTAATTAGTTTTTCTTTAGTATTTTCTTTCATTAATCTTAAACAAAATCTTTTAAAAAGTCCGAGAATCCAACTATTTCTTACCACGGTAAAAACTACATCATAAATGTAACATGTAAGTCTAATGTTGATGTGCATTTGAGTCACATGTAGTCGGCTATTCAACTAGAAACAGATGAGGTGCATGTAACTGAGAAAGTGGTCCACAATATTGGCAAGTGTGATCTTGTTGAGAAGTGTTTTTCTGCTGGTGAGGTAGACAAAGAACGAGAGACAAAAGTCTTGATAAAAAGGATGACTTGACTGAGCAGTTTGCAAATTTTATCAAGAATTTTGTTGAATATCAATCTTATGTGAAGAAGACAAGAAGGATGTATGAAGAGGAAGACCTGAGAACTTGGAAGAGCACCACCACTATTTTATATAAGATGTTTGTTGGGCAGGAATTGGGTTCAGCAAATGAGTGCAGATATTACATCAAAGATCAGAACATCTTCCAGAATTTTGATATTAGACAAGTGAAGAATGAATACCAAGATTCAACAACAATATGAATGTAAATAGAAACCAAATTATAAGTGAAATGTTCATTGCTCTAGAATTTGGGACGAAGTTACTTTCAGGTGCAAGCATGGTCACTTTGAGCGTACATGTCAGAAGAAACATAGAATCAGCCATTCTTTAACCAAAGCAAGGTCTGGCTGAACTTTTTCACTATATTTTTTAAGTTGACTAACTCTTTAAGTGTATTGTGTTGTAGGTGGGTGTTTGGAATTATGTTGGATACTTATAAAGCTCATCTTAAGTACAAACCACAAGATTTCATAGATGGAGTGAAGAGGGTCCACAATATGGAGATCAGTTACTAGACTACTTAGAAAGCTTGGCACGTGTGTATGGAGAGGATTTATGGTAATTATGAAGATAGTTATGCGATGGGCCCTAAGTTTTGCAAGAAAGTTCTGAAAAGGAATGAAGGTAGTATTGCTAGTTGTGCAACAGATGAAGGTGGTAAGTTTAAGAATTTATGTATAGCTTATAAGTGTTCTTTGGATGGTTTTAAGAATGGTTGCAGACGTATTTTAGGTTTAGATGGGTGTTTTCCAAAAGGTAAATACGGTGGTGCTTGTTTATCTATAGTATCCTTAGATACAAACAATTGACATTTCCTATTGCCATATTTATTTGTAGAAATACAACAAAGAGAACTGGATTGAGTTCCTTAGTGTTAGAGCATTGCTCGGTTGAACTCGCATGCGTTGCTATCTCAAGCATGTTTGTCAATATTAGTGATCAAAACTATAAAATCTTGATTTCTAGTCTACTATAGCTAAGGTCTCAGACTAGGATAGAAAGTGTAGTTAAGCTTAAGAACTCCATGACAATCATCATACAATACGATGGACTACTCAAGGAACCAGTGGATCTTCATAGACTAAAAGGTATGTGGAGACTTGAACTTATCTATCACTCAAAAGTCTATCTACTCTATCTACTATCTTGAGACAAAAGCCGTATTACTATATAGACTAAGAATATACACATGTGATATTTCGAGCTGAGTATATCTCGCTTATCTATTTCTCAAAATGTGTGTTGGTTAAGCTTTTGCTTTATCCAAGTTCATCTTTACCTAGTGACGAAAGTCATGTTATGTTTCAATCATTTTGGAAATCGCTCTGACGAAAAATAGTTTGTGAATAACAACTATATAACGCCCTCTGATAATGTTTCAATGATTCAAATGAGAGTTTAGACAGTATAACCATTGGGGGATATAAACATTGTTGTGGTAACACATATATGTATAAGTACTTAGCACTTGAACCGAAGTTTTTGAACTTTGTTGATCAAGTGAAACCGGAACTTGAGCAGCCAACTCAGTCCGCGAACGTGCGTAGTTCTCGAACTCGAGAATTTTTGCTGGATTTGTAGCTCGGTTTCAGTCCGCGAACTCAGTCCATGAACTGACGAAAGTTATCGACCCGAGAATTTTTTCTGTAGTTTGTGAACTCCAACCGGTTAACTTGAGTCCGCGAACTTAAGTGGTTATGTCTAAAAACGATGTTTGTGAACTTATCTTAATAAACTAAGGAATGCTATTGCAAACCGTGGATTTATAGTTCATGAATCTATTCGAGTGAATCACATTGTTTTTGCTTCAATTGTGTCTTGTGTAGTACATGAGATCTCATAGAAATTGAACAACTCTCTAACTAGTTCATTTGAGTCATTTGGACTAGTTATGGTGAAGAAGAATATGGTTTATGTGAAAGTCATCATTTGGCTAACCATTTGGTTAACTAGTATTGAACTAACTATTGTACACGTTTGGGTACGGTTATACAAAACCAAAATCGTCAAGTACATGTGTGTATGACAATCTAAGTTTTCGATCTAACAGTTGAGAAATATTAGCTTGAATCTAATCAGGTTTTCATCTAACGGTGAATATTGAATGCTTTGTTACCATGCTAACATTGATTGCAAACCCTGATTTGAAAGACTATATAAGGGAGAACTCTAGCAACTGGGAAACCTAATCCCCACACATTCTGCGTAATTCTAGTTTGCTAAGCTAGAGTCGAATCTCCTTTAACCTTTGGTTTTCTTCTTCTAAAAACAGGTTAACGACTTAAAGACTTCATTGGGATTGTGAATCCAGACCGATACTACTTTTCTTGTAGTTGTGTGATCTAATCTTGCTATTTTTATCATACGAGTACAATTATAATAATTGGCTTGTGATTTCTATCTCCGATAGGTAAGATATAAAAGTAATCACAAACATATTCGTCTCATAGTTTGTGATTCCTCAATAATCTTCTTCGGTGCGTCGATTAAGTTTATTGTGAGGTGATTGATAAAACTGAGTTGTTCTTCGGGAATATAAGTCTGGTTTTATTGATTGGTTCCTGTTCATCTTGATTTGTCAAAAGGTGGAACAAAACTCATAGGTTTATTCGTGGGAGACGAATTTATCTATCTTGTAGACTTTTTTGTGTGATACATATTTGTTTATTAAAGTCTTCGACTTTGGGTCGTAGCAACTCTTGGTTGTGGGTGAGTTCAGCTAAGGGAATCAAGTGCGCAGTATCCTGCTGGGATTAGAGGCGTAGGAGCATAACTGTACCTTGGATCATTGTGAGATTGATTTGGGTTCAACTATAGTCCAGACCGAAGTTAATTTCGATTAGGCTAGTGTCTGTAGAAGCTTAATCCATTGTATGTTTAATCTGGACTAGGTCTTAGGGTTTTTATGCATTTGCGGTTTCCTCGTTAATAAAATTCTGGTGTCTGTGTTATTTCTTTTCCGCATTATATTTTTATATAATTAAAATAATACAGGTTTTGCGTTGTTCAATCAATTAGAATATCCGACCTTATTGGTTGTTGATTTAAATTGATTGACACTTGGATATTGGTCTTTGGTACCATCCAAGTTATCTCTCTTTGTTTAAGACTCGCGAATTGTATTTGCTTGAGTAAATCAAATTGAGAGATTGAGATAATAACTCCTTGAGTATTTTCTATTGATTGAGTCTAGTTGATTCTCTAGAAAACAACTCGGAGTTGTCCATACAGATTGCTAATCGAAATATTGGGTGTGCTTGTTAGACCCCCGCTTTTTCAATTGGTATCAGAGCAGGCAAACACGTTTAAGACCTTACAAGTCTGTGTTTGTAGCGATCTGACTCTATGGACAAGAGTAGTATCTCTGATAAATGCATCACCAGAAATAAAGAATCTGTCTTGTCAAAGTCTATTAAAGAGAAAGATCCTACAATCTCAAATATAGGCGAACCTAGTGTTCAAATCAGACAGAGAGATATTGACATGCATCATTCCGATTTCCCTTCAAAAGAGTCTATCTCTCTAAGTGAACATGACACAGCTGAAGAGAGTAAGTTGATTCTAAAGCTTATTAGAATTCAAGCTGATAAATTTAATCGGTTGAAGGAACATGTTAAAATGCTTCATGGTATAATTAGAGACTGCAAAATCCATGAAAATACTGAAGACCATTCTTCACGTATGATTCTTGAAGCAATCCTCATAAAGGATGCTTTTAAAATAGAATGTCGCTTGAATAAACTCTCTATTCAAGGATGTCGTAAGCAGTCTCATATACCAAATACTCTTCTACAACAAAAGATGCTCCAGAAGTAAAAATATATCCCTTCCAATTAAGAAAGTTATGTTAGCTTCCTCTGATCAAGGAGAGTCAACATCACATGGAAGGAAGAAATCTCCTGATGAGAATGTCAAGACTAAACTGCCTAGTCACTCGTGTGATCAGAAGGTATGTTACTTTTGCGAAGCAAAAAGTTCTGCCAAACAGAAGGGAAACTCTAAGCTGAATAAAAATTCTCTTGTTCAACTTCAACGCACCTTAGACTTAATCCTCAAAGGTGTAACTGACATTCGTATGTCGAAACCCATTGGTTTTCATATGAATCCTGTGTATGTTACCAGGAAGGTCAGTTCAATAAGCTAATACTAGGAAGCAGAACAAAAGTCTTGATAAGAATCGTCTAAGGAACGACCAAGTTTTTTTTTCTGAAAAAAATGGTTCCCTTAATTTGAAGAAAATCCCAGGAGAAGGAAGAAAAGTTGGTGATATAAGGAATAACCTGATAAAGATGATTCAAAGCTACAAAGAAATTGTTGACAGGTTGTCATCCTCCTCAAGTCAAGACTCTTCTGGTAAGAACTTAAATTATGTCCCATATTTTGATGACAATGAGTTTTACGATAATTTCTCAAATCAAAAGGAGTCTCTCTCAAAATTCAGAAGGAAAAAGAGACTTGATCATAGACGCGGTTCCTTAGATGAGCTCAAAGATCATACTTGTGCTAATTAATCACAAGGTTAGGAACTTGCTCATAAAAATCCTGTTGAGCAAGATATGCAAAAGTTAGGTGCGCTTTGGCAATTTGCGTTTTGCCTAGTTGATCTCTTCTCTTAAAGTTTATAGCTAAACTAGTGCCAGCGGACAATATTGCCTAAAAAGTATTTGCAGTATCTTTTATTATGTAGTTTCAGGAATTCCCACACTACACCCTTATCAAGATTCTATAGAAATATGTTGGAAATTGACTAAACTTTAAAGATTAAACGACACTTTATTATTCAAATTTCAGAAATGTTTACAGAATTGGAAGAAATCAAGATTACAAATATTCTCTTAAAGTTTCTCTCTCCTCAAGACTCTTTCAACTCTCAAAAATACATCATCCTTTTCTGGATCTATCGTGCTCTTTATATAGGGATTTACATAATGGGTGACAGCTAAGTTTTCCTCTTAATTCGGATCTATTCTGCGATCTCGTCGCGATCTCTACAATGTTCTCTATCGCAAGTATGATGATCATCGCAGGACCAACATATTCTTCTTTTATTCCTTTCATCGTCAGCTTCTTTTGGATATTCTGTGACGCTCGTGAAACGTTGCTAAAGTATTGACAGTGACGCTCGCAGAAACGTCGTTAATATCGCAGGAATAATGTTGTAGCGTTATTCTGGTCCTACATCTTGCCTCTTCTCATGTCTTTTCTGCGAGGAAGAGAAGATCATGAGAACCAATATTCTTTATTACCCTCGCAACCTCTTTCTCTTTTATACTTTCTTCTCGACAAGATTCCGTTAATCTAGACTTTATTACACGTGTTGTGAATTCCTCCATTTACTGACACATCTCTGCTTAATGGGCCCACCCCCTTTTTCCTATAAAAGGTATAATTAAGTTTCAAAACTAATTTTCTTCTTCTATTTCTTCATCTTCTTCATTTGTCTACTTCGTCTTCCGTCTACAACTTTTCTTCTCCTTCACATTCTTCTGCTACTATTTTAATGGAGTCATCAAGGTATGTTTCTTGAATTATGACATTTATTTAAGTCAATTTTTACTTTCATTCTCCAATTTTTCTTATTTGATTCTTCATAACTTCCATGCTATGTCTCTTCTTCAACGGAACTACATAACCCACGGTTCAAAACCCTAACACTCGCAAAAGACTGGTAGAGAAGAAGAAGAGGAGTTCTGCGAATGATAAGGTAGTAAGAAACATATTCTATTTCCTAATAACAATATTGTTGCCTCTGTTTCTTATCTGAGTTATTGTTCGCAGAATGACGAGAATCCTATTAAACCTCCTAAAAGATCTCGCCACTTTAAGATACTTGGGGAAGATCTCATTATGCCTACATTAACATCTGTGAGGATTACTCCCACACCATCGCAACCAAATCTTTCTACTTTTGTTTGCGAGAATATTGCTACCCATACTTCTACTTCCTCTGATCCTTTGACAAATTAGGCTTCTAAAATTGTTGTGACTGAGACTCCTTATAGTCCTTTACGGCCTTCAACTGTTGTTTTTCCACATACTCCTCCCGACAACTCAACCACCACAAATGATCGCCAACTTGCTCTCATTACTACTTCATCTTCTACACCTCTTCCTTCATCAAGCGAAACTTTTGCGGGTGTTGATGTTGCTTTCAAAATTTTGTCTAACATTTTAGATAATGCTAGAAAGTCTTCCACTGACCCTCTCCAGCATGAAGCTTGCGAGACTCTACTCAAGTATTTTGGCTCTGATGATAATGCTTCACGAGCGTCTTTGGAAAATGAGATTGAGGCTCTGAGGAAAAGTCTTCAAGCTAAAACTGTTGAGTGTGATACTTTGAATCACATGCTTCGCAACTCTTCTCTGGACTGCGAGAACCTTCGCAGAAAAAATGACGAGATGAAAGGTACATTTTCTTGCCTCTGCTTTTTTTTTATGTTTTATTTATATATTTTCTGTACTCAAGCTTCCTTCTTAAATTCTTGATTCATATATTAGTTTCAAATCGGACTCGTTTCATAGAAAGACTCAAATTTGAATCTATTGCTGAAGAAGCTCGCGTTGAAAGAGATTCTTGGATGGATCAACATACTAGACTAGACAATCTTTACACTTATTCAATTGATCGCATAAATAATCTCACTAATGAGAATAATCAATTATTGCAAAGACAGAGCTTATTAAGTGGCGAGGTTGATCGTCTCTCATATTTATTTTTTAAGGCTAATTTGGCAATGGAATCTTTATCAGATGAGAATAAAACCCTGTCCCAAGAAAAACATAGATTCTCAAGCTTGATGGCGATTTCCTCGCAGCAATTAATTAATCTTCAAAGCACATGTAATAATCAAGAGCAATCTCTTCGTTCTCTCAAGAATGAGCTCAAAGAATTAACTGAATCATCTGCTGCCGAGAAGGATAAACTTATCAAGGGTAGACTAACTCTTAGTTTAAGAGCCAGCGAACTTCAAGACCAATACTCTCAATTAAAGGAATCTCATTCTTCACTAGCAAAGTAAAACTCATATCTTCGCAACAAAGAAGAAAGCATGAAATCTCGTCTGAAGGGTATGGTTGGCGATAAATTCGATGATGCCATGAATCAATGGGAGAACTATTTATTTGCATTTATTTGACTGCCTCTCTTGTTGGTCTTCTCATAAAATTTTGTGTTATATTCTTTGTGATTTTTTTGTCTAATTGATCATTTATTATTTTGTTGCTCACAGAATCCGAAAGAAATCTTCATTCTACCATCACTGATCTGACTGCTAAGTTGGATAAAGTTCGTAAAGAAAAAAAGTCTCTTGTTTCCAATTATCTCGATTCCCGCGATAAAGCAGAAAGAAGACTTGATTATCTCGAGTACTTTAAAAACATAGAGATTAGGAATCGTGACAGAAGTTTCCTTCGCAAGGTCCACATCGATCTTTGAAGTTCTTGTGAACGAGATTCTGCTCTCCAATTCTCTCCCTCCTGTATCTGTTCCTCCTCTAAAGGTTGATGATGATGAAATTCCTCTTCCCATGGATGAAGATTTAGAGTTTACTAACGAGGAAGAGAATATCACTCAAGAAGATGGTGAAGAAGAAGAAGATAAAAGAAGTCCTCCCAAAGAAACAGCTGCGGGTTGTGAAGTAAATGTTGATGAAGAGTCAAAAGAAGAGGATACTCATGATGAAAAGGATGCTTATGAAGATAATAACTCTGGCAAAAATAATAAATCTTACGAGCAAGAAGAATAAATCTGGCAAAACCATCGCTGAAACTTGAATTTCATCTTTGCTTTCTTTTATTTCTTCTTTCTCGCGAGCGATGTAATCTTCGAGATTTTTGGAATTTTAACTTTCGATTTAGCTTACTTTGAATATTTTCAAGAAATATAATGTAATCTTACTTCTTTATTCCCCTTCTTGCCCTTTATTATCTTGCTTGAAATGGTGAATCATTTTCTGTATCTTCTTTAAGAAATTGTGTTGTTGCATTTTTCCCGAAAATATGAATACATCTGCGATATAATGAATAGTGATGCGATAATCTGAAAAATTCTGAAGGAATCTGCACTGTTAAGAATTTTCCTTTGTATATATAATTCTGCGATGAATGTATATTTCCTGCAACTTTAAATAGAGAATAGTTAATTGGTAGGATTATTCTTTTGGTCTTATTTTGCCTTCCTAGTTAAAGGTCTTATTTTGCCAAACTTTTTCTGTATGCGACAAAATCGCAGGATTTCTTAAAATTTGCATGTAAAGACCCTTTGATCTTGTCTTATCCATGTTCTTTAAAAATCTTTGCGACAATATGATAAGTATAAACTCTCTCTCAAGAATTTAGCCTTATGACATTGTCGTCTTGCGATGAAATCGCAGGACGTCTTTACACTTTCATGTAAAAACCCATTGATCTCATCTTAACTTTTGGATTGTTTTCTATGTATAATTTATTTCACGCGACAATATGACAAGCCTAAATGTTCTTGTGATCACAAAGCCCCATGACATCGCCGTCTTAAGACACTTATCAGCTCCCTAATGGAGGGTGCCCCCTTATCTTCCCCCTGGTTGTCCCTTCAAGGAGGGCACATCGTCCATACAATACTAGCTCTTCCCATCCAGATTTACCAACAACCAGCTGTTTTCGCAACCTCTTGTCCTTTATGCCTATATGGCTTATAGTTACAAGACTGCACCCTAAGACTTACCAAGAATGGCAAGGGAGTTTCGTACGCCCTTGGAACCCTTGGCTCAACCATGTACCTCGGCGCCTTGGTCATACTTTTAACTTCTTGGAAGAGATTCTCGGTCGTCCAACCAGGGTATAACCATATATAGTTGGAAATCCAAGATCTCTCTCCCGGATAGGTTTTCTTTAACCCCAACATCTACATGACTCAATATCCAGCAGCAGTATAACCTTACCCCTGAATCATGTCAAGAGATACCTCCTCCTATGACATACTCGTAGGTCTTACATTTGCCTCTTATGAAATTTTATTCGCGAACTAGGGTGCACGCCATAAAGGTTCGTCCCATTCTTTAAGCTCTGCGAAATTTTATTCGCTTTTCTTGCGATGATGATCGCTGCTATTGTTGTGCTTTGTTATCAGAAGAATTTTTCAATTGTAAGGATAGAAGAATTTATTATCTTTGTCATCATATAACATACCAGTATTTCTTACCTCATAGAAGATGTCATTGATAATACCTCTTCAGAAATAATCTATTCCACGGTCTATCGAGTTTTTGACCAACATCTTTTCCTTCAGGATCCATTAGTTTGTATGCCTCTGTTCCAACTATCTATTTAATAATGTATGGTCCATCCCATTTTCTCGCCAATTTTCCACCAATTTCTCGATGATAACTAGGCGTTTCTCGCAGTACTAAATCACCAGGTTGGAATTCGCGCTTCTTAACACGTTTGTTGTACTCACGAGCTAATCTGCGTTGATAATTCTCCATATGTTGTAGAGTTTGTTCTATTTTTTCTTCTAATTCATCCAACTTATTCAGTATCATACCGGCACTTAAATTTCTTTCCCATGCTTCTCTTTTTGTTGTAGGAATAACAACTTCTGTTGGTAATACAGCTTCTACCCCATATGTTAAACAAAATGGTGACATCCAGTTGCTTCTCGTCTAGTTGTGTTGTAAGCCCATATTGCATTATGTACTTGCTCACACCATGCTCTGTGGTATCCTTCTAACTTCTTTTTCAAGATGTCTACGATTATTTTATTAGTTGCCTCAGCCTGGCCATTTGCTTGTGGGTATAAAGGAGTAGAATTTCCACATTTTATCTTAAATGCGTTGAGTAACAATTATATATTCTGTCCCTCAAACTGCTTTCCATTATCAGATACTAATTGTGCTGGAATCCCAAATCTGCAGATTATATTTTCAAAGATGAATGTAAAAATATCTTTATCGCGAATATGTTGTACTGCCTTTACTTCTCCCCATTTTGTGAAATAATCTGTTGCGACAATCAGATATCTTCTTTGTCCAGAACCAGGTACAAATGGTCCCACAATATCTAACCCCCATTTCCCAAAAGGCCATACACTTGTTGAATATGATAATGGTGCTCCTGGTGCATGTATCTTTTTTCCGTATCGCTGGCAATCCTCGCAACGTCTTGCGAGTTGCTTTGCATCCTCATGCATATACAGTCAGTAATAACCCTGCATTCTTGTTCTATATTCTAAAGATCTTCCTCCACTGTGGTTACCAGCGTCACCACTATGTAACATCTTTAATATTTTTTGTCCTTATTCTCTCATCAAACATCTTAGCGATGGTCCATTAAGAGATCTGCGATATAACACTCCACCTCTTAGCTCATAATTGGTTGCCCTACTTTTCAACTTGTGTGCCTCTAATCGATTTCTTGGAATTTATCCTCTCGCCAAATATGCATGAAGATCTACTCGCCAATCCATGATATTGCCCGTGGGTTCTCCCTCGCTAGCTTCTATCATCATTACACCTGTCTCTTCTTCTTTGTTTATCGATGGAAATGTAAGTGTTTGAATTTTTATGCACATCGCCAATGGATTTGTCATCATACTAGATATGAAAGTGAAAGCATCTGCGAGCATGTTATCTTTCCTTGATATGTGTCTCCATTTTATTTTTGGGATTCTCGCAGATAACTCTTCAACGAGTCTTTTGTATTTTCTCAGGGATGGTTCATTTGTTGTGTATTCTCCTTTTATCTGACGAATAGCCAATTGTGAATCGCTGGTGATTCTGGCATTTTCCAAATTCATTTCTATCACAAATTTTAAAGCATGGATCACAACTTCATACTCTGTCTCATTATTAGTGGATGCAAATTCAAGTCTAAATGAAAAATCAGTTTTTTCTCCTTCTGGAGATATGAAAACAACTCCAATTCCATTTCCTTCTCCATTGGATGATCCATCTACTAATATTTCCCATCTGTTGGGTTCTGTTAATAGCTCTTTTGGATCTCCACATTCTTCTTCTACATCCATCATCTCTTCTACATCTTCATCATCTTTTAAAGGAAATTCAGCTAAGAATTCTGCGAAGACATGTGATTTTGGCGAGGATAAAATTTCATATTGTATATCAAAGTGTCCTACTTGTGCATTCCATCTCTCAACTCTGCCTGATCTCTTGGAATTTTTCATTACTGATTCAATTGGCACTTTTGTTAACACTTTGACCTTATGTGCTTGAAAGTAGATACGAAGTTTGAAAGTTTCATGTACCGATGCTAGAATTAGTTTCTCAATCTTGGAATAATTTCTCTCTGCAGAACTGAATATTTTACTGATATAGTAGATTGGTTTTTATACCCCCGTATCTACTCGCAGCAATACTGCACTTAGCGCGTATGTGGTTGTCGCGAGATAGATCAATAATTCTTCTCCTGGTTCAGCTTTTTGTAAAATAGATATGTTCATTAAATATTCTTTGATTCCTTGAAAAGCCCTTTCACATTCATCCGTCCATTTGAATTTTGTTCCCTTCTTCAATATGTCGAAAAAATATTTGCACTTATCTGAGGATCGCGAAATGAATCTCCCTAGCGAGGCCAAGAGTCCATTCAGTTTTTGTACATCTTTTATTGTCGCTGGTGTTGGCATATCGCGAATTGCTTGTACCTTTTCTGGATAAACTTGTATTCCGTCTTTTGATACAATATACCCCAAAAACTTTCCTGAGGTTACTCCAAAGGTACACTTATCAGGATTTACTTTGATATTAAATTTTCGCATTTGATCGAAAATTTCTTTCAAATCTTGCACATGATTTTCAGCTTCTTTACTTTTGATTAACTTATCATCTACATACACTTCTAATGTTTTGTGAATCCACTTTGCAAACACCTTCTCCACCATTCTTTGATATGTTGCTCCAGCATTTCGCAAACCAAATGGCATCTTTGTGTAACAATACAACCCTCTTGGAGCAAAAAATGTTGTATGTTCTTGATTTTCTTCAGCGAGAGGAATTTGGTTATACCCTTTATATCCATCCAACGATGATATTCTTGCATTTCCCGCTGCTGATTCAACCATTTGTGGAATATCTGGTAATGGAAAACTATCTTTTGGACAAGCCTTGTTTAAATTAGTAAAATCTATACAAATTCTTATTCCTTTGTTCTTCTTCGGGACCACCACCATATTTCCAATCCATTCTGGATATTTTGCTTGCCTTATGATTCCCGCATCGAGCATTTTCTGTAATTCTTCCTCTATTTGAGAATGGTATGTTGTTGCGATTTTCCTTATTCTTTGCTTGAATGGTCTTACATTTTTGTTGATTTCTAATTTATGACATGCTATTGATGGATCTATCCCTGGCATTTCATCCATATTCCACGCAAAGATATCTTTATATTCTCGCAAGAGATTTATAGTTCTTTCTTCCTCATCTGCCTCCATTCTAGTCCCAAATTTTAGTATTTTAGGCTCTTCTTTACTCCTAATATTTACTTCTTTTGTTGGTTCCGCAGCAGTGTAACTGGATTCAGGTTCTCCCATTGGTGTTGGTGTTTTCATAATTCCCGTGAATTCATCTCCCTCTCGCGAAATTTCACTGGGCACTCCTATTGTACGGCGATTTGGTAACACAATTTCACTGGTGTTGGTGTTTTCACAATTTTTCACTTCAATTTGGTAACACAATTTCGCAAAATCTGTGTCTTCTCTAATTTCTCCAATTCCATTGGGCATAGGAAATTTAATGCACTGATGCAACGTTGATGCTACAGCCTTGATTGCATGTATCCATGGTCTTCCCAGTATCATATTGTACGGAGATTCCACATCTACCACGCATAGTGATACTTGTGTTTCAACTTCTCCTAGTGGGATCCGTATCACTATTTCGCCTTTAGGTTTTGTTAACGATTTTCCGAAGCCATGAATATGATATGTTGAATTTACCATTTCTTCATCCTTGTATCCCATTTTCTTAAAAGTATGATAGAACATTATATCCACAGAACTTCCTGCATCTACCAAAGTTCTATTCATGGCCCATTCTTCTTCAGATTTTATTGATTCTCCCTTTCTCATTGATATAGCGGATATCGTAATTACTAAAGAAGATGTATTACTTAGATTTTCTTCTGGTATTTCTGTTGATGTGAATGTGATCTCCTGCTTTTCCATATCTTTTAATGATGATATCTTCTCTACTGCCATAATCTTCCTTCATTCAAAATCCCGTTTATGTATCTTCCCCTTAATATTTCCATGAAATCTATCAATCATTGCTCTTGTTACCATATCACACTCCAATTTTCTACAATCCTCTTTGATTCTGATCATTCTTCCTTCAATTGTCTCACCAATTTAAACAATTCTTACCTTTTTCTTCACTTTTTCTTCAATTTTTGCTAATCACTCCCTGTTTCGGGCGCCAAAATGTAGTTGCAGGAATTCCCACACTATACCCTTATCAAGATTCTATAGAAATCTGTTGGAAATTGACTAAACTTTAAAGATTAAACGACACTTTATTATTCAAATTTCAGAAATGTTTACAGAATTGGAAGAAATCAAGATTACAAATATTCTCTTGAAGTTTCTCTCTCCTCAAGACTCTTTCAACTCTCAAAAATACATTATCCTTTTCTGGATCTATCGTGCCCTTTATATAGGGATTTACATAATGGGTGAAAACTAAGTTTTCCTCTTATTTCGGATCTATTCTGCGATCTCATCGCGATCTCTACAATGTTATCTATCGCAAGTATGATGATCATCGCAGGACCAACATATTCTTCTTTTATTCCTTTCATCGTCAGCTTCTTTTGGATATTCTGTGACGCCCGTGAAACGTTGCTAAAGTATTGACAGTGACGCTCGCATAAAAGTCGTTAATATAGCAGGAATAATGTTGTAGCGATATTCTGGTCCTACATATTATTTTCCTGTTTAATTGTCTTGTGTTCTTTTCTTGTGGGGTGCACTGTGGTCGAATGTGTACATAGGTTACCATCTCGAGTTTACAGCTTGAAAACCCTAATAGTCCTTCTTCCAAACAAAACCTTTAAATAGCTGACCTATTAAGTTACATAAGTCACGTACGTAAACTCTAGGTTATCTTCTGGATTATCAAGAGTGTCCTCTTCTTTATCTCTCCATGGTGTTTTTGCTAAGGGATTTCTTGAGAAAGGTTTTGGTGTAAAATCGAAAGGAAGGAAGAAAAGAAATCTTGTAGAAAATGGTGCACCTAATGCCTCATGCTACTATGCCTACTCACATCAAGATGTTGAGAATGAGGATATGGTTTCTGCTGAAGTGTTTTATGACTTTCTGAAATATTTTGAGAAAGCAAAATTGTAACTTGTTGATACAATGAAAGATCTTGATGTGGTTAAGACTGAGTTGAAAAAGGTTATTGCTGACCTTGGTCTCATGAAGTCACATGTTAACGAACTTATCAATAAGGATATCTTCTCCGAAGATGCAGTTAATGATTTGGATCACAAACTCAAAGGTCTTGAAACCTGTGAAGCTATCGGACGTGAACTTTAGCTTGTGATCGGGTTCTAGTAGACATGTTTGAGTTGTTATTGCCTAGTAAATATTCTATTTTTCTCTTTTGTTTAGAAGAATAACTAGTGTTTTGGAATATCCATTTATGATTACACATAGCTATATCCAATGTTTTTCATCTTCTTGTTTTTAGATTTATTGGTTTAAATTTTAAACTTGTTTGGAAGATGATGGTTGCAGTATTAATCTTTTGATTTCATATATTGCAATATTTTGATGGGATATGTGTGTTTACGTCTGTGAACTTGATTGTCCCATATTCTGTCAAAGTAAAGTCGTTCGTGAATTGATATGCAAATATTGATAAAAGGATGAATAGACTTTTGACAAACACAAAAGTTAAGCCTATATTGTCAATTATTGATGTAAGATAGGTTAAAATCTTTTGTGATTCAAGGATTATGTCCATAAGTTTACTTGTGTTGAGCATATTTAGTCAAATTAATCTTGGTTCGCTTGGGTTAATATGATTGAATATTTCTTTTTGGATTCCAAATTCATACTTGAATGTAATTTGTTGAGTCTAAAGAAAAATCCTTCTTTTCTCTTGAAATTAAGGTCGTTCTTGTTTTTCCTTTGGGAATGATATATTATGGGGAAGAGTTCTTTTGAACTTGTGCTTAATTGCCAAATCTTTGTGGGGAGTGTGGTTGTGGAATATTATAGGGGTTATCTTGCGTCTTTATAAATTCCTTGATGAATGCATTTAGCTTCGTCTTTATGATTGCATTTAAATAAGATGATATACATTTACCTTTGGTCATGAAATGTCTCTTACGGAAATTTCATTAGGATCCTGTCCTTGTACCTTTGCAAATTTTATTGACAAAAATGGGGAGAATTAATATGTGGTTCACACTACAAATACATATGGTTTTCGGATCATTATGTAAGGGGGAGTGGTTTCCATGTGAGATGGAGTATTGACTAAGGGGGAGTGAAGTATCACCATAGTATTGTCGTTGAAGTTGTGATGCAATTGGACTTTGACGTTGTGTAATATGACACTGTATAACAATGATTGAGAACCGATGCTTTTCTCATTGTTATAGCTACGGATTTTAAACAACGATGATGCTAAACTTGCAACCTTCGAGATCATTGGACTACTTGGAAGTGACGAAGATTTCGAGTATTGTTGAAGATTAGACATGTGGAATAGGAGCTACAAAGTTTATTTATATATTTTTTTTGTATTCCATATGTATTAATAGTTTTGCCACTAAAATTGACAAAGGGGGAGATTGTTAGATCATTTCTCAGTCGAACTCGCATGCGTTGCTATCTCAAGCATGTTTGTCAATGTTAGTGATCAAAACTATAAAGTCTTGATTTCTAGTCTACTATAGATAAGGTCTCGGACTAGGATAGAAAGTGTAGTTGAGCTCTATGTAGTCAATATCGGCCGATACGGCCGATATATCGGGGAAATTTCGGATTTCGGTCCCAAAGGATACGATAACCACAATATCGGCGATACGGTATTCCTCCAATAATATCGGCCGATACGATCCAATATCGGGGAAATTTCGAAAATTTCGGTTTTTTTTTTTTTTTTTTCAAAAAAAACATATTCAATTGATAAATGTTTTAAGTTTTGTTTTTTGGATATTGATTTTTTTTTTCCTAGTTTGAAGTTAAACTTGTTTAATTTGAACTTCCGTTTAAACTTTAAACTTGTTGAAGACTTGAAGTTATTCTCATGTTTCTAGTTTGAACTTCTGTTTCTAGTTTGAACTTGTTTATTTATCATTTTAGGAAGTGAACTTTAAAGTTATTGAAATTACTCTTGTGTTTTTGATAAAATTGAAGGTAGCTATAATATTATAGTCTCTAAATTTAGAACCGATATTATAACGATATTTGGACGATAATATCCCCGATACGAAGTCGTACCCTTGTATCTTTCCTGGCCGATACAAACCGATATCCGATATTAACTACATTGGTTGAGCTCAAGAACTCCATGGAAATAATCATACAAGACGAAGGACTACTCAAGGAACCAGTGGATCTTCATCGACTAAAAGGTATGTGGAGACTTGAACTTATATATCACTCAAAAGTCTATCTACTCTATCTCCTATCTTGAGACAAAAGTCGTATTACTATATAGATTAAGAATATACACATGTGATATTTCGAGCTGAGTATATCTCGCTTATCTATATCTCGAAATATGTGTCGGTAAAGCTTTCTCTTTAGCCAAGATCATCTTTACCTAGTGACGAAAGTCATGTTATGTTTCAATCATTTTGGAAATCGCTCTGACGAAAAATAGTTTGTGAATAACAACTATATAACGTCTTCTGAGAATGTTTCAATGATTGAAATGAGAGTTTAGATAGTATAACCATTGGGGGATATAAACATTGATGTGGTAACACATATATGTATAAGTCCTTAGCACTTGAACCGAAGTTTGCGAACTTTGTTGATCAAGTGAAACCGGAACTTGTGCTGCCAACTCAGTCCGCGAACTCAGTCCGCAAACGTGCTTAGTTCTCGAACCCGAGAATTTTTGCTGGAGTTGTTGCTCGGTTTTAGTCCACGAATTTACGGAAGTTCTCGACCCGAGAATTTTTGCTGGAGTTTGTGAACTCCAACTGGTTAACTTGAGTCCGCGAACTTAGGTGGTTATGTCTAAAAACGATGTTTGTGAACTTATCTTAATAAACTAAGGAATTTTATTGCAAACCGTGGCTTTATAGTTCATGAATCGATTCGAGTGAATCACATCATTTTTTCTTCAATTGTGTCTTGTGTAGTACATGAGATCTCATAGCAATTTAACAACTCTCTAACTAGTTCATTTGAGTCATTTGGACTAGTTTTGGTGAAGAAGAATATGGTTGATATGAAAGTTATCATTTGGCTAACCATTTGGTTAACTAGTATTGAACCAACTATTGTACACGTTTGGGTACGGTTATACAAACCCAAAATCGTCAAGTACATGCGTGTATGACAAGCTAAGTTTTAGATCTAACGGTTGAGAAATATTAGCTTGAATCTAATCAGGTTTTTCATCTAACGGTGAATATTGAATGCATTGTTACCAAGCTAACATTGATTGCAAACCCTTATTTGAAAGATTATATAAGGGAGAACTCTAGCAACTGGGAAACCTAATCCCCACACATTCTGTGTGATACTAGTTTTCTAATCTAGAGTCGATTCTCCTTTAACCTTTGGTTTTCTTCTTCTAAAACCAGGTTAACGACTTAAAGACTTCATTGGGATTGTGAAGCCAGACCGATACTGTAGTTTCAGGAAATCCTACACTACACCCTTGATGAGATCTTACAGTAATTAACACATATTTGATGATTAAAACAACACTTTATTATTTAATTTTCAGAAATGTTTACAAGTAATGGAAGAAGATCAAGAATACAACCGCTCTCTTGAATTTTCTCTCTCCTCAAGACTTTCTCAATACTCAAAAATACATCATCCTTCTCTGAATCACTGGGTCTCTTTATATAGGGTAATTACATAGTGGATGACAGCTAAGTTGTCCTTTAATTTCGGATTTGGTTCACGATGCTCTCGCGGTAGTTGTAATGTTGATTCTCACAGGTGTTGCAACTATCGCATGACAATCACTCTCTTCCCGTGTTTCTTCAGTCGTCAGCTATTACGTCATTATTCTATGACACTCGTGAAGTGTTATTGAAGAATTCACGGTGATATTCACAGAGGTGTTGTTAATCTCGCAAGAATAATACCATAGCGATATTCTGGTCCTACATTTTGCCTCTTATCATGTCTTCACCGCGAAGTGGAGAGGATATGAGAATTTTCAACTCTTCATAATGCTCGCAGCTTCCTATCTTGCCATATCTTCTTCTCGACAAAACTCCGTGAATTTAGCTTAACTGCCTACACGTGTCGTAAATTCTTCTTTTCACTGGCACGTCTCTCCTCAACAGGTCATCTCCTTTTGCCTATAAAAGATATAATTTAGTTACAGAACTAATTTTCTTCTTTTACTTTTCTATCTTCTTCGTCTTCCTATTTTTTTATTCTCTGCAAACTTTTCTTTTCGATCTGCAATTTTTTTTTCTTCTTCATATTCTCCTGCTACTGCTTTAATGGAATCTTCAAGGTATGTGTTTCTCTGATGTTACTAAATTCCATTTTGTTTGTTTGAACTATTTTTTACTCATGGTATCCAATCTTTTCTATTTGATTCTTCATAATTCCCATATTATGTTTTCTCTTTAGTGGAACTACTCCCAACGCCCAGTCCGTACTAATCCTCGCAAAAAGCTTATTGAAAAGAAAAGGAGCTCTGCGAGTAATAAGGTAGTAAGAAACACTTATTTATTTTTAATAACAATATTTTTGCCTATGTTTCTTATCTATATTATTATTCGCAGGATGACGAGGGTATCGCTAGACCTCCCAAACGATCTCGCCAGGCTAAAACCCTTGAGGCTAACATTATTATTCCCAAGCTGACATCTGCGAGATTTATTCCCACAACCTTGCAAATAGAACCTCCTCCTTCTGTTTGCGAGACTATCGCCACAAATATCCCCAAAGTTTTTGTCAATGAAACTCCTTCCAGCCCTTTATTACCTTCAATTGTTACCTTTCCAAACACTCCTCCTTATGACGATGCAATCTTTGCGAACAATCAAAACCTCCAGCTTTCTATTGTCATTATTTCACCATCTGCACCTTCTTTTTATTCTAAGGAAACTTCGATAGGAGTGGATGTTGATTTTAAAGTCTTGTCTGATGTTTTGGATGAGGCTAAGAGGTCTTCTACTGACCCTGTCAAGCAGGACGTCTGCGAGGTTTTATGTAAGTATCTTTGTTCTAACCAAATGGATTCACAAGAATCTTTAGAAAGTGAAGTTGAATTTCTTAAAAGAAATCTCCAAGTCAAGACTTCTGAATGTGACATTCTCTGTCAAAAGCTTCGCAATTCTTCACTTGATTGCGAGAATCTTCGCAGCAAGAATACTGAGTTAAAAGGTATAATTTTCCTACCTTTGTCTCTGGTTTTTCTGTTCTAACAAATTTTTATCTTCTCTGTACTTAAATTTCCTTCTTAAATTCTTGGTTTGTATATTTAGTTTTAAATCAGAAACGACTCATGGAGAGATTTCAATTTGAGTCTGTTGCCGAAGAAGCTCGCGCTGAAAAAGATTATTGGATGGACCAATATAATAGATTAGACAATCTTTACACTTATTCGATCGATCAAATATATAACCTTACTAATGAGAATAATCAATTATCGCAAATCCAAAATTTATTAAGTAACGAGGTTATTCGCCTCTCATATTTGTTAATCAAGGCTAACTTGGCGATGGAATCTTTATCAGATGAAAATAAAACTTTATCTCAAGAAAAACATAGTTTTTCAAGCTTGACGGCGATTTCCTCGCAACAGTTGAGTAATATTCAAAGAGTGTGTGATAATCAAGACCAATCTCTTCGTTCTCTTAAGGATGAACTCAAGGAAGTAATTGAATCATCTGCTGCTGAGAAGGATAAACTTATCAAGGGTAGGATAACTCTTAGTTTAAAGGCCAATAAACTTCAAGATCAATTATCCCAATTAGAAGAATCTTATTCTTTACTATCAAAAGAAAACTCGTATCTCCTTACCAAAGAAGAAAATATAAAATCTCGCCTGAAGGGTATAGTTGGGGACAAATTTGATGATGCCATGAACCAATGGGAGAATTGTTGATTACTATTTCAAAATTTAACTTCGCAGAAAGAAGGTAGTCATTTGACTGCCCCAATTGTTGATCTCTCTGTTAATTTCATGTGTTATATTTCTTGCATGATTTTATTTTTCTGAATAACTTTTTATTTATCTCGCAGAAACTGAGAAAAGCCTCCATCTTACCATTTCCGATCTGACTCATAAATTGGCTAAAGTTCACAAAGAAAACGGGACTCTCACTTCTGACCTTGTAAAATTTCGCGATCGAGTAGAGAGAAGATATGACTATCTTGAATACTTCAAGAATATGGAGATTAGAAATCGCGACAGAGGCTTCCTTCGCAAAGTTCATCTCAGTGTAGAAGTTTTTGTGAATGATATTCTGATATCCCAGTCTCTTCCCCCTGTAACTGTCCCTCATCTATAAGTAGATGATGATGAAATTCCTCTTCCTATGGATGATGATCTAAATTATGCAAGTGATGAAGAAGACATTTCTCAAGAAGTCCCAACCGAAGCAGAAAAAAGTCCTCCCAGAAAAGTGGCTACCAATGATGAAGTAGTTGCTGGCGGAGAGTTAGAAGAAGAAGAAACTCGAATTAACCATAGCGAGAAGAATACTGATGAAGCTGATAACACTAGCAAATATTCTGGCGAGAATACTGAAGCTTGAGTTTTATTTTGTTTTCTTTTTCTCCCTCTTTTTTGCAAGAAGTGTAACTTTATGCAACTTTGGAATTCAACTTTTATTTCTGTTATTTTGAATATTCTCAAGGAAGATAATGATATTTTATTTGTACACTCCCCTACTTGCCCTTCATTATCTTTCTTGTAATGGTCAATTATTTCCTGTATTTTCTTCTTGCGATATTTCTTGCGAAATTATGGATGATGTTGCGATATGATGAATATGATGAATAATCCTGTTGTGTGATTCTGAATAACATTTCTGAAAAACTCCAAAGGATTCTGAGAAATATTTCCTGCATTCTTAAAAGAAAATAGTTAATGTTTGGGATTATTCTGTTGGTTTTATCTTGCCTTCGTAGTTAAAGGTCTTATTTTTCCAATCTTTCTGTCTGCGACAAAATCGCAGGACGTATTTACATTTGTATGCAAAAACCCATTGATCTTGCCTTATCTGTATTTTGTCAATTACTCTGCGACAATATGACAGGTCTAAGTTTTCTTGCGAAAACAAAGTCATATGACATTGTCGTCTTGCGATGAAATCGCAGGACGTCTTTACACTTTCATGTAAAACCCCATTGATCTCATCTTAACTTTATCTTATGGCTTGTTTCATCTGTATAATATTTGTCACGTGAAAATATGACATGCCTAAATGCTATTAGGAGCGTAAATCCCCATGACATTGCCGTCTTTAGACACTTATCAGCTCCCTAATGGAGTGTGTCGCCCTTATATCCCCCCTGGTTGCCCCTTCAAGGAGGGCACATCGGTCATACAAGACTATTTCCTCCCATCCGGATTTACCAACAACCAGTTGTTTTCGCAGCCTCTTGTCCTTTATGCCTATATGGCTTATAGTTACAAGACTGCACCCTAAGTAGGGTTTTCTTCGGGCCGAGTGCATCATAGCCAAGACTTACCAAGAATGGCCAGGGTAGGTTCGTCCGTCACGGGCATCCTTGGCTCAATCGTGTACCTTGGCGCCTTGGTCATACTCTGCACTCCTTAGAAGAGACCCTCGGTCATCCAACCAAGGTATAACCTTATATAGTTGGAAATCCAAGGTACCTCTCCCGGATAGGTTTTCTTTAACCCCAACATCTTCATGAATCAGGTTCCAGCAATGGTATAACCTTATCCCTGAGTCACGCAAAGATATACTCCCTAATATGACGTACTTTAGGTCTTACATTTGCCTCTTGCGAAATTGTATTCGCGAACTATGGTGTACGCCATAAAGGTTCGTCCCGTTCTTTGTTTCTTTTACGTATATCGCAATCTTTCATTCTTTATGTAATCTTGCGAATAAACTCGCTGCTGTAAAAATTTGTTTTGCCCATTTTTTATTAAAAATTTGTTACTGATAATATCTTTTTAAAAATAATATGTTCCATGGCCTACCAAGTCTTTGACCAACATCTCTGCCCTCTGGGTCTACCAGCCTGTATGCTCCTGTTCCAACTATCTCCTTAATGATATACAGTCCATCCCATTTTCTCGCCAACTTTCCACCACGTTCTCGCTGGTACTCTGGTGTTTCTCGCAAAACTAAATCGCCTGGTTGAAATTCACGTTTCTTGACTCGCTTGTTATATTCGCGAGCCAACCTTCGCTGGTAATTTTCCATATGTTATAATGTTTTTTCTCTCTTCTCTTTTAATTCATCAAGTTCTCTTAGAATCATACTAGCATTAAGATTCTTCTCCCAAACCTCTCTTTTTGTTGTAGGAATAGAAACTTCTGCTGGTAGTACTGCTTCAACACCATTTGTTAAACAAAAAGGTGACATTCCAGTTGCCTCTCTCCTGGTTGTGTTGTAAGCCCAGAATGCATTATGTACCTGTTCACACCATGCTCTATGGTACCCTTCTAATTTATTTTTTAAGATGTCTGCGATTGTCTTATTAGTTGCTTCAGCCTGACCATTAGCTTGTGGGTATAAAGGAGTAGATTTTCCACATCTTATCTTAAATGCATTGAGTAGCAATTCTATGTTTTTTCCTTCAAATTGTTTTCCATTATCATAAACCAACTGTGCTAGAATTCCAAATCTGCAGATAATATTTTCAAAGATGAATGTAAATATATCCTTATCGCGAATGTGTTGTACTGCTTTTACTTATGCCCATTTTGTGAAGTAATCTGTCGCGACAATTAAGTATCTCTTCTGCCCTGAACCTGGCACAAAGGGTCCCACAATATCTAAGCCCCATTTTCCAAAAGGCCACACACTTTTTGAAGATGATAATGGTGCCCCTGGTGCATGTATCCTCTTTCCATATCGCCGGCAATCTTCACAACGTTTTGATAGTTGTTTTGCATCTTCATGCATATACGTCAAATAATAGCCTTGCATTTTTGTTCTATAAGCCAAAGATCTTCCTCCGCTATGATTTCCAACATCACCGCTATGCAATATTTTTAACATTTTTTCTCCTTCTTCCCGTATCAAACATCTAAGTAATGGCCCATTAAAAGATTTTCGATACAATACTCCATCCCTTAATTCATAATTTGTTGCACGGCTCTTTAATTTGTGTGCCTCCAATCTATTTCTTGGTGTTTCTCCTGTCGCCAAGTATGCGGGAAGTTCTTCTCTCCAATCTGCGATAATATCGTTGGCTGATCCTTCTGTGTCATTTTCTATTATCATTACATCCGCCTTTTCTTCTTCTTCTTTCTTAATTGAGGGTGATACAAGTGTCTGAATTCTTATGCATCTCGCAGCTGGGTTTGTCATCATACTTGATATGAACGCAAAAGCATCTGCGAGTCTATTATATTTTCTTGATATATGTCTCCATTTTATTTTTGGAATTCTCGCAGATAATTCTTAAACAAGTTTCTTGTATTTCTTCAGAGATGGTTCATTCGTTGTGTATTCTCCTTTTATCTGGCGAATAACCAATTGCGAGTCACTAGTAATCCTTGCGTTCTCCAACTTCATCTCTACGGCGAACTTTAGAGCATGCACCACAGCTTCATATTCTGTTTCATTATTAGTGGATGTGAAATCCAAACGAAATGAGAAAGCCATTTTTTTCTCCTTCTGGCAAGATAAAGACCACTCCAATTCCATTTCCTTCCCTATTTGATGATCCATCCACCAATATTTCCCACATGTTGGGTTCCTTTAATAGATCTTTTGGATCTCCATGTTTTTCTTCTATGTCCATTATTTCTTCCACATCTTCATCATCTTCTAGAGGGAATTCTGCTAAAAAATCTGCCACAACTTGTGATTTTGGTGAGGATAGGACTTCATATTTGATTTCAAAGTGCCCTACTTGTGCATTCCATCTCTCAACTCTGCCCGATCTTTTTGAGTTCTTCATTACTGATTCAATGGGTACCTTTGTTAACACCTTTATTTTATGTGCTTGAAAATATATGCGAAGTTTAAAGGTTGCATAAACCAATGCCAGAATTAGCTTCTCAATTTTTGAATAATTTTTCTCTGCATAATTAAACATTTTGCTGATGTAGTAGATTGGTTTTTCTACCCCTGCATCTATTCGCAATAACACTGCGCTTAAGGCGTGCGATGTTGTCGCAAGATAAATCAATAATTTTTCTCCCGGTTCCGCTTTCTGTAAAATAGATATGTTCATTAGATATTCTTTAACTCCTTAAAAGCCTTCTCACATTCATCTGTCCACTTGAATTTTGTACCCTTCCTGAGTATATTGAAAAAATTCTTGCATATATCTGAAGATCGCGAGATAAATCTTTCTAGCGATGCTAAGAGCCCATTCAACTTCTGTACATCTTTCACTGTTGCTGGCATTGGAATATCGAGAATTGCCTGTACTTTCTCTGGATCAACTTGAATTCCTTCTTTTGATACTATATAACCTAAAAATTTCCATGAGGATACTCCAAAAATGCATTTCTCATGATTCACCTTGATGTTAAAGAGTCACATTTGATGAAAAATCTCCTTCAAATCTTGCACATGGTTCTTAGCTTCTTTACTCTTTATTAACATGTCATCTATGTACACCTCTAATGTTTTGTGTATCCATTTTGCGAAAACCTTCTCCACCATTCTTTGATACGTTGCACCAGCATTTCGTAACCCAAATGGAATTTTTGTGTAAAAATATAATCCTCTTGGAGCAAAAAATGCAGTGTGCTCTTGATCTTCTTCAGCAAGAGAGATCTGATTATATCCTTTATACCCATCCAACGAAGATATTCTATCATTTCCTGCTGTTGATTCGACCATTTGAGGAATATATGGTAATGGAAAGCTATCTTTAGTACAAGCTTTGTTTAAGTCAGTAAAATCTATGCAAATTCTTATCCCTTTATTTTTCTTTGGAACCACTTCCATATTTGCAATCCATTCCGGGTATTTTGCTTGCCTTATAATTCCCGCATCGAGCATCTTCTGTAATTCTTCTTCTATTTTTGAGCGATAAGTTGTCATGATTTTCATTATCCTTTGCTTGAATGGTTTCACATCTTTGTTAATCTCTAACTTATGACATGCAACTGATGGATCTATTCCAGGTATTTCATCCATACTCCACGCGAAAATATCCTTATATTCTCGCAAGAGATTTATGGTTTGTTCTTCTTCATCTGCACCCATCTTAGTTCCAATTTTCAGCATTTTAGGTTCTTCTTCATTTCCAACATTTACTTCCTTTGTTGGTTCTACAGCGGTGTAGCTGGCCTCAGGTTCTCCCATTGGCGTTGGTGTTTCCATGACTCTCACGGGCTCATCATCTTCTTGCGAGATCTCGATGGGTATTCCTTTTCCTTCTCTTGCTCTTATCACATAAACTTTAAATTCTTCTTCCTTCTTTTCCTCTTTTGCAAATTTTCTGCGATATTTTCGTAATTTTGGACGCTCTTCATAGTTTCTCACTTCAATTCGATAACGCAGTTTCGTGAGATCAGTGTCTCCTCTAATTTCTCCAATTCCACTAGGCATAGGAAATTTGATGCATTGATGTAATGTTGATGCTACATCTTTGATTGCGTGTATCCATGGTCTCCCCAATATCATGTTATATGGTGCCTCCATATCCACCACACATATGTTACTTGTGTTTCAATCTCTCCTAACGGAATGTGTACCATTATTTCGCCTTTAGGTTTTGTTATAGATTTTCCAAAACCATGAATGTGATAATTTGAAGTAGACATCTCTTCATCCTTATATCCAATTTTCTTAAACTTATGATAGAATATAATATCTACAAAACTTCCTGCGTCCACCAAAGTTCTATTCACAACCCATTCTTCTGCAGATCTTGTTGATTTCATCTTCTTCACTCGCATAATAGATACCGTGATTACCAATAGAAATGTATGATCCAAATTTTCTTTTGGTATTTCTGCTGCTGTGAATGTGATTTCTTGCTTTTCCCAATCTTTCAGAGGTGATATTTTCTCCACCGTCATAATTCTTTTTCCTTTAAAATCTCGTTTATGAATCTTTCCTGTAATATTTTCATGGAATTGGTTGATCATTGTTTTTGTTATCGTATTGCACTCCAACTTCCTGTAATCCTCCTTTGCTTCAATTTTTTCTTCAACTGCTTCACCAATTTGTTCAATCATCTTCTTAACTCGAATATTGATATTTTTTCTTGCTTTTTCCTATAATTTTCAACTTTCAGTCCCTGTTTCTAGCGCCAAAATGTAGTTGTAGGAAATCCTACACTACACCCTTGATAAGATCTTACAGTAATTAACACATATTTGGTGATTAAAACAACACTTTATTATTTTATTTTAAGAAATATTTACAAGTAATGGAAGAAGATCAAGAATACAACCGCTCTCTTGAATTTTCTTTCTCCTCAAGACTTTCTCAATACTCAAAAATACATCATCTTTATCTGAATCTACTAGGTCTCTTTATATAGGGTAATTACATAGTGGGTGACAGCTAAGTTGTCCTTTAATTTCGGATTTGGTTCACGATGCTCTCGCGGTAGTTGTAATGCTGATTCTCGCAGGTGTTGTAACTATCGCAGGACAATCACGCTCTTCCCGTGTTTCTTCATTCGTCGGTTATTATGTCATTATTCTATGACACTCGTGAAGTGTTATTGAAGAATTCGCGGTGATATTCGCAGAGGTGTTGTTAATCTCGCAAGAATAATACCATAGCGATATTCTGGTCCTACAGATACTATTTTTCTTGTAGTTGTGTGATCTAATCTTGTTGTTTCTATCGTACGAGTACAATTGTAATAATTGGCTTGATATTTCTATATTCGATAGGCAAGATATAAAATTAATCACAAACATCTTCGTCTCATCATTTTTGATTCCTCAATAATCTTCTTCACTGCGTCGATTAGGTTTATTATGAGGTGATTGATAAAACGGAGCTGTTCTTCGGAAATATAAGTCTGGTTTTATTGATTGGTTCATGTTCATCTTGATTTATCAAAAGACGAAACAAAACTCATAGGTTTATTCGTGGGAGACGAATTTATCTATCTTGTAGACTTTTCTGTGTGAGACAGATTTGTTTATTAAAGTCTTCGACTTTGGGTCGTAGCAACTCTTGGTTGTGGGTGAGATCAGCTAAGGGAATCAAGTGCGCAGTATCCTGCTGGGATCAGAGGTGTAGGAGCATAACTGTACCTTGGATCATTGTGAGATTGATTGGGGTTCAACTACAGTCCAGACCGAAGTTAATTTCGATTAGGCTAGTGTATGCAGAAGCTTAATCTGGACTAGGTCCTGGGGGTTTTCTGCATTTGCGGTTTCCTCGTTAACAAAATTCTGGTGTCTGTGTTATTTCTTTTCCGCATTATATTTTTATATAATTGAAATAATACAGGTTGTGCGTTGTTCAATCAATTAGAATATACGACCTTATTGGTTGTTGATTTAAATTGATTGACACTTGGATATTGATCTTTGGTACCATCCAAGTTATCTCTCTTTGATTAAGATTCGCGAATTGTATTTGCTTGAGTAAATAAAATTGAGAGATTGAGATAATAACTCCTTGAGTATTTTTAATTGATTGAGTCTAGTTGATTCTCTAGAAAACAACTCGGAGTTGTCCATACAGATTACTAATCGAAATATTGGGTGTGGTTGTTAGACCCCCGAATTACTCAACAAAATAAAAAGATAAACAGAACATCCAAGAGTACTGGTGAGCGTCGTTTACTCAACAAAATAAAAAGATATTTCCCACTAATTAAATATAATATAGCGGTAGTAAGGATCGTTCCCACGAAGAGTAATGCAATTGTTATGTTATCTAAATCGGAGAAAATATAAAAGAAGGATAAAAAGAAAAGGATATTGAAGAAATCCTTCGCAGTTACTAACCGTTAACTCAACATTGTACCCGTTTATCTCTTGTTAGACTCAATTATCACCAACCGTAGGAAAGCAGGTACGCTTAGCAATCCCCAAAAACTCCTTGTATCACCGGATACGGAAGCGCTCGACTACCGGATTCTATTCAAAAGAACCACCTTGACACGGAAGCGCTCGACTACAAGATGTAATTCCCATAACGCATTAAGATTTGTGAATTTAGGTTTGATCCCAGCAGTAAAACTCGGTACGCTAGGTCTACTTACTGGTGTTGTATTTACTCGCAATTTCTCCACAGAATCCCTCCGTAAGGTCTTGCGATTTCTACTTGTGTAGGAGATGAGATACAATTATGGGTCGGCTCAACTCTCTACTAGCATTAGAATGATTAATAAACTAATCTGGTTGCGCACCCAAACCAATCTAAGAACCAATCATAAACCTTCGATATGGTAAAAACAATCCACAATGAATCAATTTAAAACTTGAAACAAACTTGCAAAATAATTGAGCTTCACATTAGAACTTTGAATTCATCCTTACAATATAAAAAGAATAGAAAAGAGATAGTTCTCCCCCTAAGGGGGAGAAAAACGGTGAAAAGAAGATATCCAGATATCTAAAATTGTGCCTAGGGTTCCCTATATATAGATTTTTGTAACCTCCTCCTAAAGAAACTAGAAACCTAGCAAAAATAGGAAAGTGCACCTCCTCTTGAAGAAACTAGAAAACCTAGCAAAAATAGGAAAGTACACCTCCTTAAGAAGTGTCCGTGCATCTCGCCCGGTCGAAGTAGGTTGCAAAACTCTGGCCACAGTTCCTAGCACAACTCACGGCCAAGGCTTGGCAGGAAAAATGAATCAGGTCCAAGGCTTCTTGTGTATAGCAGAAGCCCAGCCTACTTATTGTTATGGGCTTGCGCACAAATTGGTGAAGTCCAACCCAATTAAATTCTTCCTATTGTCGGTTCTATGGAAACGACAACACACCCTTAACTTCTCTCCATTGCCTCTTACTTAACTTACAGCCGTGGATTCCATATTATTTATGCTTAGAATCTTGTCCAGTTGTTGGTGAATATCCGATCACCAGCATTTTTTTCTTATCCCACGCGACTTTGGACTTCTTTCCAACCTTGGAAACTAGCCATCGAATCATCATCTGCAGTCACCGGCAAAAACCACCCACAGAAACTCCATGCTCATTTCCAACCCATGCACGTTCCTTATCTTCTCGAGTTGCGCTATCCATCATTTTATTCCATCCACAGAATACTTGGTCTCTACAGCTCCATTTCTTGTCCAGCGTCAACTCTATCTCGTCCTAGAGTCACTATTTTATGGAACCACGTCCATCATCTTTCTGTCATACTTCGTTCATCCTGCTAACTTCTCAAATTCGAGCAACACTTCCATTTCGTTCTATCGTTGGCACGTTCTCTCATTCTTGTCTTAACTCATTAGCAACTAACAACAGCACAGATTTTGCCATTACCAGTACAAACCCGAGTTGTTGATCACAGCACAACCAATCAACCATCTCAATCACCGGCAGAACCATATCTTCATTCCCTGTGGATCCAAACCATCATCGTCAACTGCCTTCAGCACCTGGCAACAGCGTCAACACATACTCGAACCATCTCTTTTGACTTCCATCACAACTCTATAACTGCCTGCAATAGCATCACGATCTCATTACGGATCATCTACATCCATGCCATCAACAGTCCAGCTCCAACGGTTAAGTTAACAACGATTATCACCCATTGAGTTTCTCCAGCACTATCAAACTCGATATGCCTCCATCGTCACTAAGATCCATCAGTCATCACATGTACTCGACCACCGACCCATTATCACCATCATATACTGTCAATGGCAGCAGCATCTCAACTCTTGTAAATACCCACGTCGTCTGGGATTGTCAAAAACCGCTAGCAACCTTCATCAGCTCAGATCCATAGTCTCTGACAGCTACCTCACAAAGCATCACCGTTAGTCGTCAGCATCACTGCCATAATATTCTCCTGCTAATCACTATGCTTCACAGCCTCTTTCCAACTTGTCATGCCAACAGTTCACGAGCTCATCTCCTTCTTCCCGTTCCAACGTTGCTGCCAGTAAACTCATTCTCTGCTATCACCAAGCATGACTGCACCATTCTCCGGCAAGTCTTCTCATAAACTCGAGCTCAATCATTATTCACTATCAAACACCGAGTGGAATTACCATCTTTCTGTCCATTTCACCATATCAATGCCATGGACGATCAACAGTATCAACAGCTCAACTCTCTGCAGCTCAGCTTAAACCCACCATTAACCACCAGCATCACCTCAGCTCGAGTTCCCAACAGTTTCGATACCCTACAAGCTCATCAGCTCCTGCCATGTATTCTATTTGGTCTCGAGTTCTCTTACTGTCGAGCTCCATCATCACTGTTCACTGATAATACCATTGTGATAAACATCTCCCATACAATCACCTCATGATTTCACCATACAATCACCTCATTAGCTCACCATGCACGATAATAATAGCAACATGCAGTCCATTGGTACCCTTCGTCAACAGAAACAACTATACGTCCTTGTACACGTCTTCTACTTCTATGATTTTTCTCTTCTTCGTAAACAATCACCATAACAACATCCATCCAACCCCACAGCTCCTACAATGACCAACATGTGTGTGCTTGAGGTGACTTCACCACCATCCGGCAGCCCATAACTAAATCTTCATACGGTAAAGCTCAAAAACCACCTAGCTTGTGATTGTACTGCCCTAAACTCCAGTGCGGCTACGATGTGGTTTCCCATGCAATGGTAATCCCGCCTCTCTTCTTGTAAATTGGACGATTTCTCGTTCTTTTCGGGAATAAGCTCCAAAATTCCCGTAAAATATAAAAAGAAAGATAATAATACAGTTTCACAAGAAAACTAGCTAAGAAAGCATAACCAATCGATACTTAGAGAGGTGTTTTTATACACCTATCAAATTCCCCCACACCTAAACTTTGCTAGTCCTCGAGCAAACAAAACGAAACAAAAATAAAATACAACTCCATGTCGTGAGGATACGGTTACTCTTAGCATGAATTACAGGCCTTTAAACCCCTATGTGTCCCTAGTGGACGAGTTATAGTCTCATGAGGGATTACGAGAGATATACCCACAAACCCTTTAAGCCAAAAAGAATAACAAACCAATTAGCAATTATTCCCCGGCAACGGCGCCAATTTTGGTGAGCGTCGTTTACTCAACAAAATAAAAAGATATTTCCCACTAATTAAATATAATATAGCGGTAGTAAGGATCGTTCCCACGAAGAGTAATGCAATTGTTATGTTATCTAAATCGGCGAAAATATAAAAGAAGGATAAAAAGAAAAGGATATTGAAGAAATCCTTCGCAGTTACTAACCGTTAACTCAACATTGTATCCGTTTATCTCTTGTTAGACTCAATTGTCACCAACCGTAGGAAAGTAGGTACGCTTAGCAATCCTCAAAAACTCCTTGTATCACCGGATACGAAAGCGCTCGACTACCGTATTCTATTGAAAAGAACCACCTTGACACGGAAGCGCTCGACTACAAGATGTAATTCCCATAACGCATTAAGATTTGTGAATTTAGGTTTGATCCCAGCAGTAAAACTCGGTGCGCTCGGTCCACTTACTGGTGTTGTCTTTACTCGCAATTGCTCCACAGAATCCCTCCGTAAGGTCTTGCGATTTCTACTTGTGTAGGAGATGAGAGACAATTACGGGTCGACTCAACTCTCTAATAGCATTTGAATGATTAATAAACTAATCTGGTTGTGCACCCAAACCAATCTAAGAACCAATCATAAACCTTCGATATGGTAAAAATAATCCACAATGAATCAATTTAAAACTTGAAACAAACTTGCAAAATAATTGAGCTTCACATTAGAACTTTGAATTCATCCTTACAATATAAAAAGAATAGAAAAGAGATAGTTCTCCCCCCTAAGGGGGAGAAAAACGGTGAAAAGAAGATATCCAGATATTTAAAATTGTGCCTAGGGTTCCCTATATATAGAGTTTTGTAACCTCCTCCTAAAGAAACTAGAAAACCTAGCAAAAATAGGAAAGTGCACCTCCTCTTGAAGAAACTAGAAAACCTAGCAAAAATAGGAAAGTACACCTCCTTAAGAAGTGTCCGTGCATCTCGCCCGGTCGAAGTAGGTTGCAAAACTCTGGCCACAGTTCCTAGCACAACTCACGGCCAAGGCTTGGCAGGAAAAATGAATCAGGTCCAAGGCTGCTTGTGTATAGCAGAAGCCCAGCCTATTTATTTTTATGGGCTTGCGCACAAATTGGTGAAGTCCAACCCAATTAAATTCTTCCTATTGTCGGTTATATGGAAATGACAACACACCCTTAACTTCTCTCCATTGCCTCTTGCTTAACTTACAGCCGTGGATTCCATATTATTTATGCTTAGAATCTTGTCCAGTTGTTGGTGAATATCCGATCACCAACATTTTTTTCTTATCCCACGCGACTTTGGACTTCTTGCCAACCTTGGAAACTAGCCATCGAATCATTATCTGCAGTCACCGGCAAAAACCACCCACAGCAACCCCATGCTCATTTCCAAACCATGCACGTTCCTTATCTTCTCGGGTTGCGTTATCCGTCATTTTATTCCATCCACAAAATACTTGGTCTCTACAGCTCCATTTCTTGTCCAGCGTCAACTCCATCTCGTCCTAGAGTCACTGTTTTACGGAACCACGTCCATCATCTTTCTGTCATCCTTCGTTCATCCTGTTAAATTCTCAAATTCGAGCAACACTTCCATCTCGTTTTATCGCTGACACGTTCTCTCATTCTTGTCTTAACTCATTAGCACCTAACAACAGCACAGCTTTTGCCATTACCAGTACAAACCCGAGTTGTTGATCAAAGCACAACCAATCAACCATCTCAATCACCGGAAGCACCATATCTTCATTCCCTGTGGATCCAAACCATCATCGTCAACTTCCTTCAGCACCTGGAAACATCGTCAACACATACTCGAACCATCTCTCTTGACTTCCATCACAACTCTATAACTGCCAGCAACAGCGTCACGGTCTCATTACGGATCATCTACATCCATGCCATCAATAGTACAACTCCAACGGTTAAGTTAACAATGATTATCACCCTTTGAGTTTCTCCAGCACTATCAAACTCGATATGCCTCCATCGTCGCTAAGATCCATCAGTCATCACCTGTACTCGACCACTGACCCATCATCACCATCACATGCTGTCAATGGCAGCAGCATCTCAACTCTTGTAAATACCCACGTCGTCTGGGATTGGCAAAAACCATTAGCAACCTTCATCAGCTCATCTCCATAGTCTCTCACATCTACCTCACAAAGCATCACCGTTAGTCGTCAGCATCACTGCCATCATATTCTCCTGCTAATCCCTATGCTTCACAGCCTCTTTCCAACTTGTCATGCCAACAGTTCACGAGCTCATCTCCTTCTTACCGTTCCAACGTTTCTGCTAGTAAACTCATTCTCTGCGATCACCAAGCATGACTGAACCATTCTCCGGCAAGTCTTATCATAAACTCAAGCTCAATCATTATTCACTATCAAACACCGGGTGGAATTACCATCTTTCTGTCCATTTCACCATATCAATGCCATACACGATCAACAATATCAACAACTCAACTCTCTGCAGCTCAGCTTAAACCCACCATTAACCACTAGCATCACCTCAGCTCGAGTTCCCAACAGTTTCGATACCCGACAAGCTCATCAGCTCCTGCCATGTATTCTATTTGGTCTCGAGTTCTCTTACTGTCGAGCTCCATCATCACTGATAATACCATTGTGATAAACAGCTCCCATACAATCACCTCATGAGTTCACCATACAATCACCTCATGAGCTCACCATGCATGATAATAATAGCAACATGCAGTCCATTGGTACCCTTCGTCAAAAGCAACAACTATACGTCCTTGTACACATCTTCTACTTCTCTGATTTTTCTCTTCTTCGTAAACCAATCACCATTAGGGCTGCACAAACCCGACCCAACCCGCCGAATCGACCCGCACCCACCGTAAAATACCCGAACCCGACCCAACCCACAAAGGCGTGGGTCTAATATGGGTGAGGCACCCCATAACCCACCGTATTTTGGTCGGTTGCGGGTTGAAACTTACATCACCCGAACCGACCCACCCACCCGCCCAAAAATCCCCTAACCCTTAGATTATCTATAATCTATCCTAGAAACTAATCACAACCATTGAAGTGAGTCAAGTGACATATAAAACACCTAACCCTAAGCAACTGTATTTTTTTTCGCTTCTTCTTCTGCCTCTTCTTCTCTCCTTCTCAGACAGACGCACACGCACACCATTTTTTTTTTCACTCTTCGCTCGATCTTCGAAGTCTTAACTCAAATCCAATAACGGAAGGTGACTAGGTAAGACTAAAAACCTTTGATTATGTGATTTTCAATTTGGGGTTTATCTGTTTAGGGTTTAGTTTTTTATTTCAATTTGGGGTTTATCTGTTTTATGTTTGATTAATTGAAGGTATGAATTTGACCTAAATTTCTTTTATTTCGGTCGATTGATTTGAGTAAGATGAATTATTGAATGAATCTACTATTGGGGTTCGAGAAGAAAACTAAATTCTCCGGCTGTGACGCTCTTCAGATTTCAGAAGCACTACTTTTCTGATATCTAGAGATGGAATCACATCTTAGTATTATTTTCTTTCGTCAATTCTAGTTCCCCATTAAGGATTTTGGTTGGGTATTAGTTTTTCGTCAATTCTGTGCTGGTGTTGTTGCTGTCGTTGTCGCTGTCGTGTTGTTGTTGTGGTGGTCTATGTTTATTAGGTTATTCAATGGGAATAAAAATATCAATATGTTCACATTGTATTTGTTCATTCTATGATGGATTTGATTTTGGAACCAAGTGAAATGGAATTAATAAGGCGAGTATCGATTAGTTACTTAGTGCATTTGTTTTTCTCTTAAAATCATTAATTAGTTTTTGTTAATTAGAGATAGTTGAACCTTCATCTGTGGCTTAATAATTCCATTGGGTTACTAACTTCTAAGTGGTTAATAAGCGTGATGATTCACTGCTTTTGAAACAAGCTATGTGTAATTAATGGTGGGAAACAAGCTTTTGAAACAAGCCTGGTATGCGCAACAGTACTGATGCATAATATAGTTAGCCCTTCGTAGACCAATTATTGTTAGTTGTCTCCACAAATGAGCTAACCTAGATACAGTCTCGAGAAGGTTTATTGTGTAAAAACAAAGGTCCACCTCTTATTCTTCGTTACAATCCATTTTAAGATTGCAGCTAATACTGCCTTCTTACAATTTGCATGGCTTTCATGCAACAACATCTTTCTTTTTTGCGTTCTGCGCAACGAGTATGATAGTCGTTTTCAGTTTCTTTGATATATATTTGATATATCTTGAGTGCAAGCATGTATACAATACAGTAGAAAAAAGGTCACCTGTTGTGGGTTTGTTCTTATCTCTGCAGATGGAATGGTTATTTTTGTATGGTGACTAGTTTTCTGTGGGACTTAAATACATGTAGTTTATGCTTTCTTACTATAATTAACTGCCTAGTCTTTGGATTTTCACTTCATTGTAATTGACTACCATTGCGGCATTGCTGATAGATATAGGTATCTCATATTTAGCCCGTTGAATTTTACAATACTTGGTATGTTGAGGTTGTGGAACACATTCTATGATCTAAATACCAACACTTTAAAGTTACAGAGTACTCATGATGTTTTTCGTACTTCGATTTCATTCATTTTAATTGTTCATTTCGCTTGCAGAGCTATTTAGTGAACTTGTTACTTCTTCGATGATCATAGATGATTGATTCATAAGGCTAGCAGAGCATTCAGGGGTAAAACATCCACATCTTCTCGAGGGTCGCTGCTGGTCGCTCCTTACTTCGGTGGATTATCTTTTGAGCTTTGAACAGTTGAACTCATTTCTTGTACTTTGTTTTTCATGCATTTTGCATCAACTTCTTACTTCTCTGGATTATTGTCATTTGTTTGAACTTGGGTAGTTGGGTTCAGCCTTTTTATTTTCATCTGTAAGAGTTTTAGGTATGTATGTATATAACTTTTTTTTTTAAAAAGTAATGTGTATTTAATGGTGGGTAACCCACCACCCACCCGACCCAACCCACTGTATAGTTGGGTCGGTTGTGGGTGACAACTTATTTTACCCACCATCAGTGGGTTGGGTGGTGGGTGAGGCCAAACCCGACCCAACCCGACCCATGTGCAGCCCTAATCACCATAACAACGTCCATCCAACCCCACAGCTCCTATCATGATCAACATGTGTGTGCTTGAGGTTACTTCACCACCATCCGGAAGCCCATAACTAAATCTTCATACGATAAAGCTCAAAAACCACCTAGCTTGTGATTGTACTTCCCTGAACTCCGGTGCGGCTACGATGTGGTTTCCCATGCAATGATAATTCCGCCTCTCTTCTTGTAAATTGGACAATTTCTCGTTCTTTTCAGGAATAAGCTCCAAAATTCCCGTAAAATATAAAAAGAAAGATAATAATACAGTTTCACAAGAAAACTATCTAAGAAAGCATAACCAATCGATACTTAGAGAGGTGTTTTTATACACCTATCAAGTACTAACTTTCATATCGGATAGGGAGAAAGGACTAATCTCGTATGTTGAAACAAACTTTAGTGATGTGAACTATCATCATAGGTATTGTTTCAGACATATGAAGAGATATCATCCAGGGAAGCATTTGGAATCTCTTGCTTGGAATGAAGCCAGATCATATGTGGAAAAATATTTCAAATCCAAAATGGCTAAGATGGTATATGTAAGGCCACTAGCAAGAGCACATCTAGTGAAAGAACAATCAGCACATTGGGCAAGAGCCTTTTTCGATACTTCTTCAAGTTGTGAACACATCAATTTTAATTTCTGTGAAGCATTTAATGCATGAAGTTTGGACATAAGAGGTTTTCCTTGGTGCAAGTTTCTTGAAAAGTATCATCTTATGGTAACTAGGTTGATGTTTGATAGGAGAGAACAGGGTGAGACTTTTGAAGTTGGAGGAGTGTTCAGTAGATCTGAAGATATTATTTACAAGTTGAATATGCAAATTGTACTAGCTTTTCAAAGAGTTCCAAGTTGAATATGCAAATTGTACCAGCTTTTCAAAGAGTTCCAAGTTGAATATGCAAATTGTACCAGCTTTTCAAAGAGTTCCTACTAACATGGATGTGTGGACAATTCTTGATAAAAAGGGAGGTTCTTGGGTGGTGACATTGTCCAAGCATCAATATTCATGTAGGTATTGGGATATGAAAGGTATTCTATGTGAGCATGTTATCAATGCTTCATTTGTAAGAAAAATGCCGACTGGAAAGAGTAAGCATCTCAAACTTTAAACTTAAACTTTTATCTAAATTGCTTCCTTCTATAATTTGTTAGTGTTATACTTGAAACTCAAATTGTTCAACTTGTATCTGTTAATGTATGCAGGTTGCTTGATGAGTACCATTTTGTTGATAAGTATAGAGCAACATATGCAGGAATGATTGGTGCATTGGATAATGAATCTAAATGGGCAGCAAAAGATGACATAGTACACAAGGTTGCACCACTACCTTTTGAGTGGAAAAAAGGCAGACCAAGACATCTGAGGAGAAGAGATGCTGATGAGGCCAGAGGTGGAAATGCTCAAAAGAACATATGTTCAACATGTACTAAATATGAGAATAACCAGTGGAATTGTCCTAAAAATATAACCTTCCTACATAACAAGGTAACTTTTTCTTTAACTTTTAACTTTTTTCTATATGTTTAGTTGTTTTTTCATTACTAACTTTAGCTTTAACTTATCTAGGTGAAGAAGGTACAGAACCACATGTTCTAAGGAATGCACATAGAGATTTTAAAAGAATATTGTGAACATCTCAATCAAGTTAGGGATGTTGAACCTGATGCAGCTATTGTGAGGGGCATAGGAAGGACAAGTGGTAGAGGTGTTGGTATAGCTGGAAATGGTGGAAGAGGTGTTGGTACAACTGGAATTAATGGTGGAAGAGGTGGCAGTACATCTTGAAGGGCATGTGGCATTACAGCTGGCAAATATGGTATAGCTGGAAGAGTAAGAGGAGCAAAGTACTTACTTTTTGGGAACCAAGTTGTAGAACCAATAGAACCAACTCCAGCATGGGTGCCTTCTGGTAGAGGTGTTATAAGAGGTGCAAGAAAAGGTGCAAGTAGAGGTGGAAGAAGGGGTGCAGATAGAGGTGTTATAACAATCCACATAAGAAGGGGTGAGATAGTTGGTTATGGGATTCTAGAAAGGGGGATATATGAAGTTCCAAGACATAGAAGGAATGCCACTAGGTCTCATGTAATTGCTTTACTATTTTATTTATTATTGTGTTTGCTTACTAGAACAGACTTTCATTTCTAGTTTATTATATTTCATTCATTTAGAGACAGGAAATAACTATTAGGCCACTTTTACTAACTAAATTTTGTTATTAGGCTTTTGCAGTTGTTGTTGTGAAAGAACTAAATGTTGCTGCAGTACATAGACCAAATGTAGTTGCTGATGTGCAAGAACCAAATGTTGTTACAATACCAATTGAAGGTTCAAATGGCTATTTTATGAGAGGAAATTATAGTGGTGGTATTAGAACTAGAGGTGGAGTTATAACCAGGGGTGCTGTATTAGAACAAGATGTGGTAGTGTACCAAACAAGAGGGCAAGATTCAATCCTGATCTTGTATTTTCTGATCCAGAGATGAAGTCTATATTGTCTGACATAGAGCTTGTATTGTCTGAGCCAGAGACCCTGTGTTTTCTGAATCAGAGATTGAGCCTGCATTTCCTTCAGCACCAAGGAGAAGCAGAATAATTCAAAGGGCTATAGGTAAGTCCCTTAATGGAATTACTATTGATCTTACCGAAGAGCAACAGGTTTGAACAACATATGCAGTTGCTTTATAAACTAGTTTATGACAGTATCTTTGTTTTCAGTTTATGACTATATATGTTTTCGTGTTTATGAACAAGTTGAGATACTATTTATGTTTTCATCTTTATGAACCATTTTTATGACATATCTAAGTTATTATTATTATCTTTATTATTTTTCTATGAATTCTGCTGCACTATTATTCTATGTGAATGGATTGTTCAATAGTTATATATAAAACAATAGATTAGTACTTAGAACAACTTACTAGATTCATTCCAACACAGAAAAATAGACTAGAAATCAATACATTAGTACTTACTATATTCATTACAACACTGCTTTACTGAAACTTAACCTTCTTACATGTTTGACATAAATAGTATGGGTTGCCAATAGATTCTGGTTTCAAGATGTGAGAATCTTCATTTTACCATCACAACATAGATCTGTGCATGATAAGAGGTTGATTTTGCAGTTATAAGCCATGTGACCAACTTCCCCACATGAGTAGCAGTAAAATTGTTTTTCTTTCAACCATCATCAGTCAAAGTGGGCGGAATAGGTGTTGGAATACCTTCATGTGAACAACATAAGCATCTAACCAGATGAAAACTTCACAGTAGATGCACATATATATGGTTGGAAACCATTTTCTCCTTTCACTGCATTTCTAAGAAACAGGTACCCCTTGCAATTATTTAGCATTTGGTTCCTTCCCAGGGATAATCTCGGTCAACATGACAAAACGAAAAACATAGATAACACTTCCTAGGGCTTGATAATGAGCTTGAAGCCTCCGTAATATACTCCTATTTGTGAAAAAAAATGGTAGGTGCAGAAGATGAAATTTTTAAGAGATGGGAAAAGGGTTGTGAAGGTGGTGAATAAAGGATAGATAATTAGCTTTTATAGTCAATTGTCCATCGGTCAATTTTTTTGAAAACCCATAAATCCGACCGTTGGATCTAGACAATCATGTACATCCGGTCAAATATAAATATATGAGTTCATAAGCAACTCATGTGACTAATGTTATCGTTAACGATATTAAGGAAATGTTTGCTAGGATTCTTTGAAATTGGATTATGCAGGTATTCAGTACTAGGATAGACTGCTCAAGTGTGCATGAGATTTTTGAATCAGTGAGACGATTTGTGGGATGCTCTCAAACGAGGAACCTCCTTTGGATTGCAGTGACGAGCTGTATTTGGCTTATTCAGTTTTGCCGTAACAAGTTAAGATTTGATCACCAGGCTACCTCTTCTCAGAAGGCTACCAATCAGCTGGCTAATCTAATCGTGGAGTCTGGTAGGATTAGTGGAGGGTTCTCCTTCTACACTTCTGCAGGTAAGAGAATTTTGGACATCCTGGGCATAAAGAGACTGAATCCTAAAATGCCTAGATCTATTGTGGTTAAATGGATGCCGCCGGCCAGGGGATGGATTAAAGACAACATAGATGGTTGCTCGATAGGAAACCCGGGTCCGTCGGGATGTGGTATGGTGTTACGTGACTCAAATGGCATGGTTCAAGGCTGCTTAGCGCAAAATATGGGGATCAATAACTCGATGTTTGCCGAGTTGTGGGGGGCAATTTATGCTCTTTGTTTAGCCCGTACGAGGAGAATACGCAGTCTTTGGATGGAGCGCGACTCCACTTTTGTTATTCAAGCACTCAAAAATCCGGACATAGTCCCGTGGAAGCTGGCGACGCACTGGCATAACTGTTTGAAGCTTGCTTCTTCAATTCGGCTAATTTGTACGCATGCTTTTCGTGAAGGCAACTCGGTAGCTGATTTATTAGCAAAGCATGGCGCTATGGTAGAATCACGTTGGTGGACAAGTGCTCCAATCTTCGCAAGATACAAGAATTCTATAGACAACTCGTGTCTCCCGTTATACAGATTTGGTAATACGTAATTTTGTTTTCCAGTTTGTTTTGTTTGGGTTCTCTCCTTTGTTTGCCTTTGTGGAGGTTAGGCCTAGTCCCCCTCTTTTTTTTTTTCCTGGTTTAATAAATTCTCTTTTAAGCTAAAAAAAAAGATATTAAGGAAATACTCTCTCTGTTTCAAAAAGACCGTCTTTTATTCCATTTTGGTCTGTTTCAAAATTATGTGCAGCTTCTGTTTATGGTTATATTTTTCCAATGAACTCTCTAATATATCCTTAAGTTTTTTTATATTTATAAAGTCTTTTTTAATGGGATCCAATCTAAAATATTAATGAAATTTGTGTAATTAAGGAAACAAATATATCCTTCATTCCATTTTGTATTTCCTATTTACATTCCCATAATAATTTTTGGTAGTTTTTATTACTAACAATTTTATTGAAATAAATTAGACAAGTAATTAAGGGTATGCATGTAAATTATTATGGTCTCCTTAATATTTTGACAAAGTCAAAACGGACTGTCTTTTTAAAACAGAGGGAGTATATATTTTTTTAATAATTATTAACTGAAAGTCGACATCTGACCAAATCAGATCAATGTTTTTTCCAAGTACCAAACGCAAACCTAACAAATGTTAGACGAAGACCAGTTTTTGGTTAAAACCCGAGTGCCAAATACCCTTGTTATAATGCTCCTATTTTCTAATCCACCTTTCAACATGGGTGAACAAAACCCTACAAGCTCCACATGGTGATGATTAAAATGAATAACCCTACCTACAAAATGAAACTACCTCATCACGTGGCGCTTCCATATGAAAGCCACGATTTATTTTCATACTCTTTCCCCAACCAATAGAGCCTTCCCATTATTATTACTACTGAATGATCACACAAATGATGCATAATGAACTCGTTTCCTTGGCACACAAGAAGTGGCCCCATTATGTGGTAATAAGGAAGATACTAATAAGTAGTAGCGTGTTATTCTCTAGAAGTGGAGAAAATGAGGCTTGATGGAGAAGGAATGTTAACGAAGAAGGAAACAAAAGGGCGAGTATATATAACCTAGCATTTTTAAGGGCGACTCCAAACCAATTAGGGACGACATAAAAAGATAAAATATGTTAAAAATACTTATATGTCTTTCTATAATCGGTAATTTAGTGTTTTTTATCTACCGATTGCAAAATCTTAATTTTGGGGCAACTCTATATTCGGCAGTTATATGAACTATTTTGACTACCGATTATAGGCTCAACCAAATTAGAAAAATAGAAGATTTTTGCAAAATCTCATTTTAGGGCTACTCTATATTCGGTAGTTATATGAACTATCTTGATTTTGATTATGCTAAGATTTCGGTAAAGAGGTCCACTGTATAATCGGAAGTCGGGATACCTTCATTTACTACCGATTATAGGCTCAACCAAAATTCAAAAAATCAAGAGTTTTTGCAAAATCTCATTTTGGGGCTACTTTATATTGGTGAGTTAAATAACCTAAATTCCCTACCGATTATGGTAGCATTTTAGCCAAAGGTCTACTTTAATCGGGAGTCAAGATAACTTTATTTACTACCGATTATAGGATAATTAAAATTCAAAAGATAGAAAATTTTATTTTGGGGATACTTTATATGTGGAAGTTATAAATTGACTCCCGATTGTAAACTTATCTACCGATTGTAAGGGGAAGTTTGGTCATTAAAAAAATACCCCGGAAATTATCTACCGATTGTAAAGTTATATACCAATTAAGTCGCCCCTAATTGTTTTGGAGTCTCCCCTAAAAATACTAAGATATACAATATGATTTAGTCTAGAGAGAGAGGGAGATTGTATTGGCCAGTATGCAGAAAACTTATGGCCTCTTGTAGAACAAGGGTTACAAAAGTAGTGACAATGACAACGTACCTAGAGAGGATAATATGTGTGCATGATTAAGCTGCAAGGGAATGAAAAATTGCTTTAGCTTCATGTGTGATGACATTGACATAGACTTCACTTCACCCTTGTCTAAGCAAGCCTCTTCCTTTCTCTCTACAAAATATTTCATTTTTCTATGCTTAAAAGCCTCCTTTTATCTCATTCTCTTCTTTCAACTACTATGAACGGCCAACTGCTGGAAGTTATCAGTTGATCTCCAAATGAGGTGGCTTCAATCCCTCTTCACTCCTTTGAAGAAGATGTGGATTCGACTCAACTCTGCTCACAAGAAGAGTATGTGAACTCTCTCCTTCTCTCCAAAATTTTCTTCGTTCGAACTATTTTATCTTTCACGTTTTAGTTTTAGTTAAATATCTAAAACCAATTTTTTTAAATCACCAAATCTACTATTTCTCCAAAACTAAAATAACTCTTAAATCTTCTCATTGCTGAATCCTGTAGGCTGTACATTTTCATCTTGTGTACTTCTCCTATTCTTTTTCCATCAACATCTCTAAGTTCTAACTGCTATTTTTTTGTTTCTTTTAAATATTCATCTATTCGTTGATCGTTTTGATTAACTTCACTAATATTCATGTATTCGTTGATCGTTTTGATTAACTTCACTAACCTGGGTTTTCTTAAATTAATTTTCAGGCAGAGGGATATATATCTTATACGAGGACATTAAATCGTGTCCATACGAAGACGTTCACGTTATGTGGTCAATCCTCGTTGAGTCGAGTACACCCAAACAATGAAATCTATGGATAGCTCACATCATTTCTCAGCTTGCCAATGACCATCAGTCATCACAGATAGATTGCGTGTGTTTTCATATGCCAATGTTATGTACATAAATACTTATATACAACCTTTAACTTTCATCTTTCACATTTATGTGTAGAAAGTCCAGTAGAGTAACATTTGAGTTTATGTATAAGGTTTTTCTTGGATTCATGCATACTGAAAACTGAAACATATTGATAGGCCTCTCTTCTCTCTTTGCTTCTTTTGTTTCTCATTCCTCATTGGTGTTGAAATTGAAGCATGCTAACCAACTTTAAATCAAAATGAGCAGAAAAATCTCCATTAATGTCAATAATATTTGACCGTGATTTCGCGGTTTTAGACTCATGGAGAGGTATCAATTATCAAATCAACCAATACATGAGGGGGATTGTTTATTTGTGGCAGCTGGGGACGACTGTTCAACCATCTTTTCAGAAGTTTAATTCGCCGACGAGTCGTAAAGTGCACTGTCATCAATCAATCAAGACTGTTGGATGAGATTTCAAGAGTCATGAACTTTGAAATCATCCAAGCTAGGGGTTAGGGGAAAGATTTACCAAAGCATACAATATTTCAATTTCTTGATACGAAATTGATAGTACACCTTACATGATTTTCATTGTCTTTTCAAAACATTTTTTTCTAAAATAAGTAGGTCAATTTTTTCAAGCAAAAAGGTCCTCATTCATTTTTTTTATATTCTTGTTTTCGTCGGTACTTGAAAAAAAACCCAAAACTCAAGTAAGAAACAAGCTTTTGCTTTGTTTTTTCCTTCAATTTCTAGTGCAACTACAGTGAGTGATATCATGACTTTTGTCAAATGTAATGTAAGCTAAGAATTAAACTAACCGAACTCGATAGCAGATTACATGTTCTAGCAATGAATACTTGGAATCAGATCTCCCACAAAGGGTGGGTATGAATACACCCTATTTGTGGAACCACTAATGACTGCTATTGCATTTGGGGTTCAAGGTAAGGTTTTCATGCCCGAGTTTTCTTGCTAAAAGAAAGAAAAAATGACTAACATAAGTAACTTGATTGATGGATTGTCTGGAAAAACAGTGTTTAATCATGCAATCAGTAATTTTCGTTGTGGTAGTGGTAACTAGAGTAAGACAAAATTGCCTTCGCAGTGATTTGTCCACGAACAGATATTTCGACCCCCACGACCCTAGCTGTTGTATAAAATATATTGAACAAGTTGATCATAATAAAACGTTCAGAAAAACATGTGGTCCGAACTAATGAACTGTAGTAACCTGACCAGATAACATATGCAAATTCACAGACATGGTTGTCGATATTGGCCCCAAAAATGTTACACGAACTCAATTATTTCGATTTGATGCATCAAGGTACAATAAGAGAGCCACATAAATAGATCCAATGACGTTTCATGGGTAATTGACAAGGATTCCAAAGTGCAATCTGATCCATCAGTTTTTTATTCAACTAAGACGTGCATAAGAGTTCAGGTAAGTATTTGAAACAGTTGTATGAATTGTTCCAAGTTTATCATTATATACCCTGACAATACAATACAATACAATACAGGGATAAGAATGATACGTAAAATTTATAAAATATACATAACCACCGATAGACATACACCGCGACCTTAGAGCTCAATGACCACCAGCACCATAAAAGCCTATGAATATCCAAATGAAGATGAACTTTCAGCATATACAAAAAAAAAAAAAAAAAACACAAACACAAACACAAACACAAACTAAACACAGTGTATGTACAATTTTAGAAGTGACGTAAAGACCTATATAGTTATACTTACTACTCTATAATGCTGATGGGGATGAATGATCGGTTACATTGGGTAGCCAATTCTTTAAGTGGTTCTCACTGTCAGCATCTGCGCGAGAGAGGGCACCAAGAGGAGTGACCGTTATCTGGAACAAAATTATGATTAGCAAGATAATAATATGCAATTTCAATGCTATAATGATTTCATCAAGTCTTGAGAGAAAATACATACATATCCTTCTTGCAGAGCTTGGAAGTCCAAATCTTCTTTATCAAACTGTAACCCCTTTACCTACAGAACGGAGCCAGCTTTTCAATATAGGGGGGGCTAAAAAAAAATACGGTGAAGCACTAAAAGTAACCAAGGCGGCCGAAGGCCGCTGCAAAAAAAAAAAGTGGGAAGAAATCGCATAATTTATGAGCAGCTGTTAGCCCATGAAATACTACCTCATTCTAGGAATGGTAGGAATGATGAAGAATATAGATCATCATCAAATGAAACAACAACAACAGTCGAGAAAAATAGCAATTAAAACGACAAACAACAGTCGGTTATTTGTAAATGAAAGAGATTGAAACGCAAAAGAAGTATCATATCACTGGACATGTTCTTTTCATAGCGACGAAATTAAAAAGAAAAGTACTAATGTCAAATGTGAGTAAGTAGAGGAGGAGCATAGAAACATAACACCTTTCTAATTGCGACTAAACTACTGGATGTGATGACTAAACTACTGAAACTGGTGGACTGAATATTTGTTCTGCTTAAACTTTCCTCAGCCTCTCCTTTCTCTCTTCCTCTTACTCTGCAAATGAAGAACTACCGAAAGATCTTGGGATGCAGATGGATATATGAACTTTAGTGGACAAAATTACTTTGACCGGTGGACTAACTTAATGGCCTTGGTGGGCTAACTAATAAAATTTTATTTTTCTAAGGATTAAATTACTAACATGTGAAGATTTATGAGAAAAAAGGGGGGGCTACAGCCAGGGTTAGCCCCCCTTTGGTTCCGCCAGTGACATTATAAACAGAATTCCAGCAGTTGCTTAATAGGTTATAATAAGCTGAAGCAGAATAACCTATGTCATTATATTCCCCAATTTCAGGAGTTTTTCTCGGGCTGCATTTGTTGCTATGAAAGGTCACACGTGTTCAGATTGAGCCCAGAACTCCAACATAATAGGTTTTTCTAAAAAGAAAACTTTAATGGTAATATTCATGAATAATGTAGTTAATACCACAAAGGTACCCGTTTTGCAAACTTAATAGAAAGACAGTTTTCAAATAATAATAGATGTGAATCATCCAAAAATGAACTGAGGTTGATTGAAATTGTCACAAAATACAAAAACAACAAATGCCATTACTAAAAGAAAAAAACAGAATAAGAAGCTATTCTTTGAATATGCAACAAAACGCGTATGGAAGAGGGTGGACCTGTTTCTTGAATAGAAGATTTTCTTCTGATGGAGTTGAGGACACTCTTGGTCCCTCCCCTACGGTCGAGTTATTCTCCATGGTCATTGTTGATAACATGTTTCCTCCTTGTGATTCTGAAACAACTTGTCTCCAACCAATCTTCACAATACTTTTACCCTGTCTCGTTGCCCTATAACCCTATTGGGTTCAGTAGAAGATTAACAAGGATTCATGAATTCATTTCTTCTAGCTAAAGTCTTTGCTGCCATACCTTGTCAAAAACATGAGGAATGACATGGAAGGCAACGTCTTTTTGGCAAAACAAATGTTCAGAAGGTCTTAGTACCTCTATGGTGGTAGTGTAGGTATGTACATATACATATATATGCTACCAAAAGAGAGCTAGTTTAAAAATGATAAAAGGATAAACCAGGGATCCAGAGTTGAAGATCACCTTATGATGCACAACATCTGTTGGGATATCAATATTTAGAAAGCATCTTTGAAAATAAGTTCCATTCTTTATCTCAGTTAGCACTGAGTTTATTAAGGGCAGACATGCCTCGGCACCAAGTTTGTAGTCATCATCACTACTCTTTCCTCCAACCCTGAATCTCCAAAGTTAGTCATGATTCAGAAACCACGGAAATAATCAGACAATCAATCCAGGTTTTCAGTTCCTCCGCAGAAAGATGTTTTTTCCAAAATGCGTGCACCTTTTGCCAATACAGAAAGAGAAAGAGAAACTCATACCAATCATAGGACATAGCTAAAGAAGGTACACCAAGAAAGAAGGCTTCTCGAGCACCAGCTACAGTCCCCGAGTAAATACTGCAAATCCCGAAAAAGATGAATCCTACCAGAGCGTGATTAGGAACAAAGAAAGAGACCCAAATAACATAATAAAAACAGCATGAGTGTTAAGTGATAAACCAAAAAAAGCAGTAACTGTATTTTATGTTACTCTTTTCAATGATAAATCAAAGCAGATAACAACTCATGATCTTCCTCCAGACCCCATTATCTATCTTTCTTTCCTTTCCCCTATTAAGAATCATATTTCTTTGTGCCACATACTGGCACCCCTGGCAGTTTTAATAAGTTTCGTACTTCAGAGTATTGTTACAGATTTCTGATTGAGTCGGTGATCAAAACTACATGAATGTGACAAGTTTGGATAAAGAGTAACATAACCAACGACAACGAAAGGACTGAATAAAGAGTAACATAACCAACAACGACGACAGAAAATAGGATAAGGTGCTAACATGTGATAACCGCAGTTGCTACCCTTGTTGATGCCACTGACAACCTGTAAAGTGTATAAACAGCAGTATTTCATAACAAGTTAAGACATTGTGCCACAGAAAAGATGTAGAAAAGACTCCTTATGAGGGGGTTTCTATAACTTTTAGAAAGCTTGTAGTGTTAGATAGTTTATAAAGAACTACCAGATCAGGAACTTCGGGAAAGAGCACTTGGGAAACACCAATAGAAGCACTGTCAGCTGGAGTTCCTGCATACAATAATCACACGGAGTATCTTCAGAAAAACAAAATCTCACGGAGTACTGAAATACTATTCTGTACTTCTCAACTGGAAAAGATAAATATTTGCAGGCAGGAAAAGTAACAATGAGGAGTGCAACTTAATTCCCTTTCTATATACTAAAACAACACAAAAAAGTTTCAATTCATATGATAAATAAGTCATGTAACCAACCGCAAACTGCAAATGCTGTTGCTCCTTCAATTTGTACTCGTTTGACAGAAAGCGCATGTTGCCAAGTAATACAATGACTGACGGCGGATTTTTCCCTGCAGAAACAATGAAAATAGTGAATCCTTTCGTAGACACGTCCCAATGTATTTATTGATGATTACTGCAAATTGCAACATGGACAGGCATTAAGTCATTTTCAATTGGTTTATTTATTTAGTGTATTTATGTCTAAAATGTCCAATTTAGTTTACTTCAATTGGTTTATACCTAAATTATACTTTGATACGCATTAAGTCATTTTCGTCAAAATAATAAATGTTTCTCGATGAGAAAAAACTTAACTTGTTATTCAAATTCGACTAGTGGGATGAAATGTGCTCACTTGCCTCCTAGCTAGGGACTAAATATCCAGATTCTAGACTAGTTGGGTGAATTATAATTCTAAGATTCATTTAACGTTAACATTCACACTGAATTTGATAATATATTAATCTCAATCTCCTAAGAATTTAGCTAAATCAGATAAATCATGACATTAAAAAAATTCTAGCCATACCTAACAAATCGAGTAATGAAAATTCAATCATGATAAATTGTACGAGGAGAAATTTAGGAAATGACCATGGAAGAAGAACTTACGAGTCAGGAGCGCAAACCAGGACCTCGTAACGATCGGTAGAAACTAAAACCTGAACAAGGGCACGTAAACCAGGTGCATCGATTCCGTCGTCATTTGTCACCATGATCCTTGGACGTCTATTACTACTAGGGTTTATACCATTGATTACAGCACCTTCCATTTCTAGAGAGAATGGAGACGGAGTTTCAGAGAGAGAGAGATAGGGACAAAGTATGGGAAAGACCGAAGAAGGGGGTGATTGAGAGAACGTGTTCCTCCTCGGTATGACCAGTTATCGGCTATCCTGTTTGAATCGGACACCTGATTTTTGTTGTTAAAAATACGGTTTAGTCCAAAACCTCATCCAAATATACTAGTTAGTCCTGACTCATTCAAATAGGTACAAATTAGTCAATTTTCAATGAAAGTACACAAATAATCTTCCTGATTTGCAATTTAGTCCAAATATTTACAGTTTAGTCCAAAGTGACTCACAATGATGTCAGCAATTTTAAATAATATAATAAAGAATTAAAAACTTTTATCTTTCGAACCGTTTGTCCAAAATTCACAAACTTTATATATACAGAAAGCTCTTTCCGAGAGCTACAAAAAGAGTACCAATATGACTATATAATTCTCATTTTAAAAAAAAATCTTAGTTTACATTGGCGTACAAACATGTACATGTCTACAAAAATCCAAAAAATCAAAAGACAAAACAAGGTGCACTAGTTTGTACAACATAGCTAAAGTAGAATGTAGCTGAATCTCATACGATAACAAGCTATCTAGGTGATCCATTCCCAAGGGTTTACCGAAGGTTCCTCTCATACCAGTTTGAATCATGTCAGCTCCGGCACATGAAAGTATCTTGTTGATACGCAAGACATGGAAATGATGTATTTATACTGTTCATCTATACATACAATGACGAAGAGGAAAAAGTGGTCAGCACAGAGATCAAACTATTGTTTCATGAAGTTTTTAACTGGAAAGAAATCTAATAAAATAATAAAATAATTATACAGTGGGAGCTAGATATTGGTGAGTCGTAAGCTAAAATACCGCTGTAGCACCAGTTTCTAACTTATTTTTCACCTAGGCCTATATAATTAAGTAATCGTTGATAGCATGAATACAGGGTAACACATTGATAAACCATCCAGTTCTTACAGGCTACAGCTCAGAAAAAATGATTATACTAACTTACAAGTATGAACTTAAATCTATTCATCTGTCTACAGAGATTATTTTAATGAAACTGTTCAAAAATGGCACTGAAGCTGCAACAAATATCCTAGAATGTACATTATCTTTGCCTAAGAGATGTTACAAGGATCTAAATTTCTAATAACAGGACAACTTTTGATGGTATAAGAAAGAGATGCAATAACTTTAGATGTTTTGTGGTATAAAAATCCAACATTTATACCACAAAAATGCATATATTACTGAGATAACACAATAGTGTACAACTTTGTACACATCTATAGAAAATCCAACACCTGTACAATTAGTGATTTTCCTATTTTTTGGTTGTATACATAAATATAGTCCTACAAGTGTACAACTACTTACACCTAAATAATCAACATTTGGACTACTATGCACACCTAAATAACATAATATGTGTGTACAACTATGTACACATTAGTTCTTTCCCTAATTTCTTAGACTTCAAAATGAATAACATGTGTACAACTATGTACACTTTAATAATCAACACGTGTAAATGAAAATGAAACCACCAAACAGGGAGAATTTAATTGATTGAATCGGAACAGCTAGACTGCTAAGTGATAAAAGACAATTCTTCGATATACAAACAAAACGGATGATGGTCATATGGTATGTGTATTTAAGAACAACAAGCTTTTAGAAATTATTCAAGTAGTTTTATGTAAACAAAACTAATGATGGGCATTAAGTATGTGTAACAAGCTTTTTGCAAACCTTCATGTAGTTTCTGACATGATCCAAGTTCTCTGGAACTCCAGCTCGAGGTGGTAAAACTTTGGCGCCAAATTCAAATTAACGGCTGGGAATTTCTCTCCATTGACAAAAGGATCCTGAAACAAAAAGAAAACAATCACAAGTTATCAACAATACAACTACAATCGAACAAAAACTAAGTACATGTAAAACAGAACAAGTACATATAAACAGAGAGACGCATACAATAGGTGTACAATTATGTACACATTAAGAATCAACAAGTGTACAATTATGTACACCTTAGTTACTACTCTATGAATTGCTGGTAGGAACCCATTTAGATGAGGACATAACAAACACATGTGCCACATCTAAATCGTTCCATCTCGTTCACCTGGTAAGAGAAACTTCTGCATAATCCTTCCTTGCATCAACAACTGTTTTTATTTGCATCACTTTTTCCTCCCTTAAAACCACCTTCTTGGATATGAATGAAAGCTTTTGGAGGTAACATTTCAAAGAAAACAAGCATATAAACACCAATACCAACCATTGTGATAAAAAAATCATGTTAAATGTAGAGCACCCAATGAAAAAATGAGTTGACAAATTAGCAGGTGTATAATTATGCACTCATTAGAAATCAACAGGTGTATAATTATGTGTACATTAATGATCACCAGGTGTGCAATTATGTACATATTAACCATAAAGATGTGTAGAACTATGTGCACACTAACGATTTATAGGTGTACAAATCTGTACACATCAACTAATAGGTGTACCACTATATGCATATAAATGATCAACAGGTGTACAACTATGTGCACGTCAACTAATAGGGTGGACAAATATGCACATTAAAGACAACATGTGTACAATCATGTACACATTAAGAATCAACATGTGTACAACTATGTACACATTACCAATTCAATATCTAAAGAGATGAAAGTCGGATTCTATTCAAATATGTAAGGAGCTAGTAACCCATATGTTAAAGAACTTACTAGTATTTGCTTCTTCGTTCATTGTATCCAATGACTTTGTTCCCCAATCTTATCCTGTTAATTCTCAATTTGTTCCCTGTGAATTGTATACAGAAATAAAGTTAATATCTTAAAATGAAATCTCTCATAATCAGTAAAAGAGCTCTGTAAATTTTCAATCATCGTATGCATTAATATATTCTTCAAATTCGTTACTAAGATCTTTTACATTCATTATGTAAAATAAAGTTAATATCTTAAAGTGTTTTTTATTCATTTGTTTCATATATAGAAATCATTGATAGCATAAATGAAGTTTGATGGTTCGGGCTGAGAACGAGGTCGAGGTATACTAAATGAAGATGAGGCCTTGGTATTCAAAGTATAAAAATTGAAACTGAAAAACTAAAAATTTAAACAGATGCGTAAGATGTAGCTAAAACATTAATACGCTATTCTATTTCATACATAAAACTAAAAAATATAGGCAGGGAGTTAAAGTAACGCAAACCGTTTGACATGGAATATAGGCAGTGAGTTAAAGTAACACAAACCACATCAAATGTTGCCTCTGTAGGAAATCTAATAGTAATTAACGAATATTCAATGAGATGGATATATCCTTGTTCAGGAGCGATAAATATAGTTGGTAACGATCAGTTTCAGTAATTTGCTTCAAAAAGAATCTACACATGGTACAACTATGTGCACTTTAACGATCAACAGGTGTACAACTAATGCACATTAAAAATCAAGATGTGTACAATTATGTACATGTTAAGAATCGACATGTGTTTAACTTTGTGCACATCAACAATTCAATAACAGCATGCCAAATTGCACTTACCAGTTATTAGTGCAGCAACAATCTTCTTGGATAATGGGGAGCATTTTATATGAGCAACCTTATCATCGTGCGACTCAAGCAAATCTGTCACATGATGCAAACCAAATTGATACATACTAGAGCTCAATACAGGTGTATAACTATGTGCACATTAGAAATCAACATGTGTGAAATTATGCGCACAATAACGATCAATAGGTGTACAATTATGTACACATTAACTAACAAGTGTACAACAGTGTGTTGAAAGTCAGATTTTACATGAGACCTTCACTCAACGTACATATTTGGACACATCAAACTTGTATTTTATAATTGCACCAATATTTACACCCCTAAAAAAAATATGCATAAAATCGATTAGTCGGACACAAACCTACTTTCTCATGGGAATTACAGAGATGCACCAATATGTACACCCCAAAACATTTATAAAGTCAATTATTCATATCCACACGCATACCTATTTTTCATTAAAAATAGACTGGTGCATCAATATGTACACCCCTATAAACACCTATGAACAAACATATTGCATGAGATTTACACTGTGCACCAATATGTACACACCCCAAAAATTATTAAGCATTGTTCACAAAGGTTCTCTGAGAACTTGCGCATAATCACCAAAACATAGCACATGACTAAGACTTCTAGCTTTTCTATTTCCTAGTGCTTGAATGAGGAAGAATTAAAAAACTTTGCTTTTACGCCTACAAAAGAGACCTTGCCATGCTTTCCATGTTTCTCTATAGCATTGTTCATCAAGAGACATAAAGAGACACCTAAATGGAATTGTAGCATCAACCAAGTAGACCTTAAACCATACCTGAATCAGGATTACTACCAACCCAAATTAACTTAAGCTAAGGGAATCCTGATTTGTTGCTAAACCATAAAAAGCCAAAAATGTTTATACCCATGTAACAAAATAGCATTATTGCGTAAGAACCAATCAGAACAACACATACTTATCATTAATGCAAAAGAACTTCTACATTATGCATGAAAAAAAAAGTTTAGTATTCTTACCGTAACGCGTTGAAGTGCTAGAATTTAGCTAAATGGGAAAGTTAGAAGCGTCTCGTGAAGGATTCATCGCTCTATATGGAGTGAATGTCCATTCTCAGCTGGAGGAGTAACTACATAGCCATACAATGAACCAGATTGCTGCGCTCTCTTAGTCAAATGGAGAGCTCCAAGCTCCTCTCCTTCGTAGAGGTCCTTCACAAATTGTATTCACTTGTGCCCTTCTCTCCACTCGGATACTCTTTATCCCCTCCTATATATCCCATAAGATATGAAAAAAGTAATGATGTTAGTGCACAAAAGATATCAAATAATAAATTGGACCTTTTATCAACAAAGTTAGCATCACAAACTCACCAAACCATATTTCTGAATGTACTAATTAAGAATGTCGCATTTGATTGGCGTCAATAGCTTATTCATTTTTAGCCAAAAAGTTTCCGTATCTAGTCCAAATTCTTATGAATCATGTTTGAAAATAATTACCAAATATGGACCAAATTCAAATGCAAATATGCAATGCAATGAATTAATAATGTGATTAGTGGATTGAAAACCAATTATGTACAAACAAAAGAATATGCATTGATCAAGTGGAACTTGAGTCTTAATAAGACTTCTGTGGAGATGAGTACACAACTATACGTACAGTTAACACAAGACTGGCAGATAAATCCAAGGGATAGACAAAATCCAAGCCAATTTAGCTTCAAAATCCTTTACACTACAACTCTCTCAAACAGACAAGATTCGGCGGTTTTTCAACATTTCGGCGGTTAATACTTAAAAAATTATGTATGTGGATAGTAGAAGATTATGTATGACAGTAGAAATAATTTAATAGTTACCGTAAAGTATAATACCCTGCTTGACTCGCTGGAGAAAAGACCTGGTGAGTCAAGACAGTAGTCTTTGTTTTTTAGTTATGGTAGATCCTCTTTCTCTATTTAAGTCCTCTACCATTAAACCAAATGAATCAAAATATTGAACAGGATAAATCGAAAGCCATGTTAACTTTATACTGATGATCTATAAGAAATTTTGTGAAATTTTTGACGATTTTTTTTTTCTCAAAACAAAAACTAACAAGGGATGATTATAGATCTAAACTCTCACCACGAATCGAATAAGAAATTCCAATTGAAATCGAAGTAATTAGGTTTATGAAACCGTAATCTTTTCCTTCCTAAAATCGATTTCGAATCAGTAAATTAATGCGGTCAAATTAAACACTAAGAGTAGTTTAAACTTACTTTCAAATGGCTTTCAATGACGAAATCTAAAATTTAATTTGCTGGAACTGGATCTCATTATCTATTCCCTCCATTTAATCTTCAAGAAAATGCACTGTTGATGACAATTTATGCTATTGAAGTTGAATTGATTTGATTAACAGATGTATGTTTAGGGATCAAATTTTCTTTGAGACGAAATTAAGTTTTAAGATTTTTTCTCCGAGAGTCGAGAGAGTTGTTTCGAGTTTCGACCTAAGAGAAGAAACAGAAACTAAATGATGAAAATGGAATATGTCATTTCGTTGATGGGTATTATTGTCATGAAAAAAAGATAGTTTTAGACTAAATCGTTTATAAAAAGACCGACTTGTTTGAACTTGTTTAAATTTGGACCTCCTAGTACTAGGCTTGAGGGGACAGGACTAGACTGTCTAAATCCCAACTAATTTGGGATTAAATGTTAATTCTTACATTTTTGTTTGCGACTCAGACTCACTCAGTGACAGTGGTGGTGCTGTTAGGTATGCGTATGTCCTAGTTAGTAAGTTCGCGAATAATACTCGTATAATTCGTGAATCCGTCCGTATCGACCGAATCCGTATGTATCGACCGTATAACTGGAACTCCGACTTAGAGTCGCGAATTTCCAGCTTAAATCGAATTATATGCGTATTTACGAATTACCGAATCATACGCCCCGTATAATACTTTGCCACATCATCACTAAATAATTATTATTTATTATATTTTTGACTTTTAAAATTTTACATACATTAATCTGATTCCAATACCATCAACGTTCATGTTATTTGATGATTGTGATGCACATATCATATGTATAGTTGATGATAAGTATTAAATTATGGAGTAGTATTTTAGGAGAGATTATATTAAAAATGATTTTTTAACAGGTTATATGACGAATTTTGTACACCGAATGCATATCTCTAAAACGAATTATATATGTACGTATGCCGTTCCGTATTACTGCCGAATTACGAATCGTTGACCGGATTTTTGACCGAATTTAACTTTTACGGATCCGTATAATACTCGTACGTATCCCGTTCCGAATATATCCCGTACCACGAATTTCTAACTAATTGTCGCATTATCCTTGTTAATTTCCATCTTTACAACGTCACTCTATTGATTAGGTGGAGTGGGCATGGGCCGCATGGCAGTTCGAAGGAAGGTACCCAACCAATACATCCACCCGTTCAGGCAAGTTTATTTTTTTATTTGGGATACCAGGTGACCTGGAAAACTCACTGCATCATTATGGAAAATAGCCTTAGAGACATTGTCTCCTACTGGCGGATGTTTATCAACATCGGTTATCTTTCCATCGTATGTAAATACGTTACGTTCAAAAATGATTTTCAATCACAAACCCTCAATTGTATATCAAAAATTCCATATGGTAGGAGGTGTATCTCATATCAATAGCCGACACCAACGTTATGATTTTTGGACCCAAACTTGAGACTGTTGACAAGATATGTGTTGCTTATAAAAAAAATGGAGAGCTGAGGTTTTGAAAGTTAACCCAAGAAACTCTTCTGCTAAAAGGTAAAGAAGAGTTCGAGGTTTGAAAATTAACAACAATACTAGTCATTGTACTGGTTAAAAAAAAAAAAAACTTTTAAAGAGCGCATCAAATGGAAGTTACGTTAATTGTAGATAAACAAGAGGCCAAAGATTGTCCAAGATTATTATTGAAGTTTTTATTGCCCAAGAATATATCTTTTAAAAAAAATGGCACAAATCTTACTCTTCTAAAATCCTAACTCATACGAGCCCCCACGTTGAATGGTGAGCGTCACCCTTCGCTGAGGAAAGAGTTTGTAGGATTGCTCAGAAAAGAGGTTGTAGGATTGCTAAGAAAAGAGTTTGTACATTCGCTTAGAAAGAGCTTCAATTTTGGCTTAGAAAAGAGCTTCAATATTTAACATGGTGAGGACATTTGGCGGGACTCTATTGGTCGGAGGGGTTAAAACCTAAATAATTCATGAGGAACAAAAACAATAACTCAGTTAAACCTATAACTCGCCTCCGCCTCTCTTCGCTCTTTTCTTCCACCGATGGAGCAAACTCTGCATCTTCCTCTCCACCACCTACACATATCTATTTAATTTTTTGTTGCAATGGTGTTGATTAGGAGCTACAGGTTATGGTGCAACGATTATGGCAGTACTGTGGAAGATGGAGTTAAGGGCCTGAATGAGATAAGAAGCGGGGATATGAAGCTATTAATATTGAATCTCTTCAGTGATTTACCCGTTGATGTTACTAATTTGTTCTTGGATTTGTTTTGTATATCCCGTAAGTTTCTTCTTCTTTTGATCCTAACCCTTTTGTATATCCCGATTTTTTTTCTTCTTCTTATTCCCATCCAATTTATTTCTTTCGCGGGATAGCTATGATCAATAAAAAAAGGAAGAGGTCAAGAGATGAGATAGTTTCGTGATGGGATTTCAACTTTACACATAAAAAAAAGGGTAATTATCAAACTGTGTACATAGCAGCGACCATAATCACAGAAAGGTAAAAGGTGAAAGGCCTTTCGTTAAGTTTTTTTTTGTTCGGTTTACCTTCCACAGTACTGGAATGTTAAATGTGATACTTTCTTTTGTAAAACTTTATTGAATTGAAAGAAAGAGATGATCCATACTGTTTTCCAGCAGTTCAAAACTTCATAGAAGGTTCTTTATTTACCCGGAAGAGTGCAGAGGCTTTGTGAGGTGATCCTCCTACAGTCCCATGCACATTAAGCTTTTCTTAGCGTATGCTTTAATGATGCTAAAATATTGTGATACTAATATAAGTTATGTATTCAAAGAAAATTAGGGTTGTCTCTTATATTATATGAAAATTAGGGTTGTGTAATCTTGATTTGCACTGCAAGATGGGCCTAAAGGTAATAATTATTTTCTCAATAAACTTGCATGGATGCTGTATGGATATTATTATTTATTAAAAATTATGATTTGGTCTTCTCTGGATGGTGACAGTCTGGCCTTGGGTGATGTTAAGTTTGTTCATGGTTAATATAAGTTGGGAAAATCAGTCGAGATAACATGAGCATCTGTTAGGTGCAAGTATACATACCTTGGTTTAGGGTTATATTCTTTGAGGCAAATCCTTCACCAACGACAGCAGCAAAAAAAAAAGACAACATTCATACCATGCGCAGCCACAACACACTAACCACGATGGAAGAACGTGAGCTAACCGATGGACTGACCACCAACCGAAGTTGGCGAACGCAAGCTAATCGCTAGGAAAAAATGTGGCGCGGACCAATGAGACTTACCTAGCAATTGAGGCAGACAAGCACCAAAAAATCTTGCAGTACCAAATCTGTATACATCTGCATACAACCATCACGAAGGGTGTTCCAATATGGTGATGCATAACCGTACGCGTACAGCCACCTGCATATATTTGTGTACAATCATCTATACACATGTAATAATAGCAAATGTATACAATTCGTCAACTATTTAGTTAAATTGGTATGAGTTCATTTTTCAAAGGCCATTGATCACTTTGATTGAGTTCCCTTTACATGAAATCTGATAAATGAGTTCTTTGTATTCTTATATTCTTGCTCTTTTATTGCAGGAAAATAACAACTTCTTTAGATGCCAATGGGTTCAGAATAAAATGGAATGCAATCTCACATATATGATGCTCTACATGATTCTGTAGAACCTTAGAAGAAGGATATCTCTTATATAATTTGGTAAATAATGCGTCTATAGATGACTTTTGAAATCCACCAATGAATTTTTTTCGTCACAGGGTTCTTTCAGCAAAAGCTAAATCTTAACTATTAAATAACATTGTTACAAATTTACAATGGTGACACATGTGACTCTATGATGTATTTGATATGGATAGTCTCCATGGTTCTTTGGTTGAGTATATGGTCGGGTAAACTGAAAAAGTTCATCCGCACATAAAATTATGACATGAGAGATTTAGATTCCGTTCTTTGTTTTTTGTATGGTTGTCACGACAGTTGAAGTTTAAATTTTAATGCATATCAACTAAAATGTTGGATAGAGTCAAAATATGGCTATTTGGCATCGTTTAGTTCAAAACATTTTATGTTTTCTTTTTCCTTTCTATTGCCTGCAATACGTAGGTGTTTTAACGGATTAAGTTGCACATGAAATATTTTGGTGTATTTCATGAACATGTTTTAAGAAAAATTTGTACTGACACTTATTATTTGGTTACCACTAGGCCATTATGACGGGGGCACAAAAATAGATAGTGTTGGTGTTTCTATAATCTCAGTTAGGCAAACAAAATCGACAAACTAGCATTACCATGGTATCCCAAGACTTTTACCTCTGTACACTTTTAAGTTTATACTACTCATTTCAATTTATATGGCTTCTGTTTTGAGTTTAACTGTAGAGACTACTTTTGTGACACTAAAAGTATGATGTAAAGTGTTTATAGTACCCATGGATGGGGCGAGGCGAAGCCGAGCCAAGCATGCGTTAGCCACACGAAATCAAAAATCCGACACATGTATCGGGACAGGATGAGGTGAAACCGATCCAAGCATGCGTTAGCCACACCAAATTAAAAATCCAACACATGCATCAGGACGGGGCGAGACGAAGCCGAGCCAAGCATGTGTTAGCCATACCAAATCAAAAATCCGACACATGCATCGGTAAGGGACGAGGCGAAGCCAAGCCACGTCACCAAATAAATATGCAAGACGGGGCGAGGCGAAGCCACATCACACCAAACCAAAAATATGGCTAAAACTAAAAAAATGATAGTGGATTGTTTTCGGGGCCATCCGGTGTGTAGCACTGTAAAACTAACCTATATGATCGAGGCGATTCTGAGCCACGCTAAATCAAATCGGGACGAAGAGAGGCGAATCCGAGCTTTACCAAAATCTAGTTAGAATTTAAAACAAAAAGTAAAGTTGGAAATATAGACTTCCACAAAAGAAAATATTGTTACTTTAGACTTACATACATTTAATTAATTAAAGTTAATTATGAAATTACACTGAAAAGGAGTGGGTACCAAGTACATCATCAACTTTTTCGTTCGTGAATCTGTAAGGACAGTATCTTTTAGCGATATCAAAAATCAACATACAAGAACAACCTAGTTTGTATCTGAATTTTATATGATCTAAATTCTAAGAAGAAGAAGTCTTCTAATCGTTTTCAAGATACGAATTCAACAAGAACAAATCTTGTTAGGATCTATATAAGCCAAGCAAAAAACTTTATAGGTCGATTAACGTACTACCTGTGATATTTCAATTATAAAGATAAACTATATAATGCTGAAAACAAAAACACAAAACACCGGAAATGTTATTAACGGGGAAACTACAATATTGTAAAAAAACCGGGACCTTGTCAAGTTTGAACACCGCAAAGTATTAATCCGCTACAAACACTAGCCTCAGACTTCATACTGGGATGTAGTTGAGACTAAATCGAGCCCTCCAAGCGATCCAGATAAAGTTTTGTTCCTTACATCTCTTGAATCTTGTGAGATACTATACATCTGATTCCCCTAGATGATGTCCTTGACTGGCCTAGGAGTTGCTTCAGCCGAATGGAAGACTTTAAATATTCTTTATCTGATGGATAGCCGATTGATTCCTTCAGAAAGATATTCAATCACGGTAATGAAAATTTGTTATCTTATGAAGTATCTTCATGAGTAAAGAATATATCAAGCAAACCTCAACAATTAGGATAGCTTATTATTAGAGAATTGCTCGGTCGAACTCACAAGTGTTGTTATATCAAACTTGTTTTCAAATTTAGTTATCAAAAATAAATCTTGATTTTTAGTCTACAATTAGTTAAGTCTCGGTCTAGGATAGTGGAGTTGAGAAACGAACCAGTCATCACTTTTGTTCTACCATTTGAAGGCGAAGATCAACCAAAGCTTTTGGAAAACTTCATCAGCAAAAGGTAAGTGAAGACTGAACCACCTATTTCTCAAGTTATATTAACTTTTCTATCCTTCAGATGTTTGTCGCATAACTAATTAGACTATCTTGTATATACAAGAATTTCAATTCGAGAACTAATTATTTAGTTTACGAATTTCTCGAAATATAATGACTAATCTTAATGAACATTTGTTCATACTTGATCAATTTCTGTGGAGAATAATTTATTGTTCGGAACCAAATCATGATTCAAGTTTATCATGCAAAAATAGCCTGGAACAGTGATATGTGTCATTGATGTTATTCATGAATGTTTTGAATTGATTTAGAGAAATATAGAACTACTATATTCAGAATACAAGACAGTGTTATCAGTCTTACAAACTGAGAAAATTATTATATGTATGAATCCGTGTTACATGTACTCGTACACGTAGTGGAGTAACTATATATCGACTTTCATATTTGTGTGATACGCATACTCGTATACACATCATGGGAAAATATGTTTGTTTCGTGATCCGGATAGGTATGCATATTCTTATGCAAACCATTTTGAAACTTTGGTAAGGGAACCTGGTTAAAGTATTCAAACCGGTATGTGAGCCAATACAGTTCTAGGTTCTAGAACCAATTTAATACCCCAAACCGGTACGCTAACTAAAAAAGTTCTGTGAACTCCAGAAACGGTAAAAGTCTTAAGTTTGCAAACCGGTACATGAACTAATTTTTTTTTGTCAACTCCGGAACTTAGTGTTGCACCTAAGTTTGCAAACCGGTACATGAACTGAAAAAGTCATGTAAAGTCCAAAACTCGGTTTTTCTTATAAGTTTGTAAACCGGTTTGCGTATCTTGACTCAGCCGATTTACCAACTATGTCGATTATGATTCAATTGAGATTAAATTATTTCTATGAGATGATTTGCATTTGATCAATTATCTATAAAAACTAGACTCATTTGATCACATGATTATGACTCAAGATCAATGTTTTTAGGTTCATGAAAATGAGTGTTAAGCTTTTAAGTTCAAACCGTCTAGTTTCGGCTAACCATGTTGGACATAGTCTTTATACACGTTTTGGTTACGGTTTACCTAACCAGAGTGTATATCTTGTTTATTTGTGAAAATGCAGGGGTCTAACAACCACACCCAATAATTCGTTTGGCAATCTAAGAGGATTTACTGCAATGCACTTTTTAGAGAATCAACTAGACATACAGACTCAATCTAGATTAAAGTATATCAAAGAGTTTAATATCTCTAACTCTTAATTTAATCCGCAGTCAGCAAATAGAAATCTGCGAGCCTGATTGAATATAAGAGGAGTTACTTGAACGGTACCAAAAACCAATGTTCAGGTGTCAATCAATGTAAATCAACAACCAAAGGTTGGATGTTCTAATTGATTGACCTTAACGCACAACCTGTGATATTTCAATTATATAACAAAATATAATGCGGAAAAAAAATAACAAAGACACCAAAATGTTGTTAACGAGGAAATCACAAATGCAGAAAAATCCCGGAACCTAGTCCAGATTGAACACCACACTGTATTAAGCCGCTACAGACACTAGCCTACTACCAATTAACTTCGGACTGGACTATAGTTGAACCCTAATCAATCTCACATTGATTCAAGGTATAGTTACGCTCCTTACATCTATAATCCCAACATGATACTATGCACTTGATTCCCTTAGCTGATCTCACCCACAACCAAGAGTTGCTACGACCCAAAGTCGAAGACTTGATAGAAAAATCTGTCTCACACAAAAAAGTCTATATGATTGAATAAATCTGTCTTCCACAGAAATACCCAAGATTTTTTGTTCCATCTTTTGATAAATCAAGGTGAACAGGAATTAGTTGATAAACCGGACTTCTATTCCCGAAAAACATCCTGGTATTATCAATCACCTCATAATAAACCTAATCGATTAGCAAAACAAGTTATTGTAGAATCACAAACGATGAGACGAAGTTTTTTAGTGATTACTTTTCTATCTTGCATGTCGGAAATATAAAATCTCGAGCCAATTATTTCAATTTCCCCCAACACAATAGAAACAGCAAGATTATATCACGCAACTACAAAGATAATAGTTGGGTCTGGATTCACAATCCCAATGAAGTCTTCAAGTCGTTAACCTACGGGGTCTCGAGAAAAAACCTAAGGTTAAGGAGAATCGACTCTAGTTATGCAACTAGTAACACACAGGAGGTGTGGGGATTACCTTTCCCAGTTGCTAGAGTTCTCCTTTATATAGTTTTCAAATCACGGTTTGCAATCTAAGTTACTTTGGTAACAAATCATTCAATAATCACTGTTAGATAAAAAACCTAATTCAACCAAGCTAATATATTTGAACAGTTAGATCGAACTTAGCTGTTATACACAAATAAAATGTACCCTCATTTAGGTTTATGTAACCGTACCTAAACGTGTACACCATGTTGGTTCACAAATAGTTAACCGAGATTAGCCATATGATTACTCTCATATCAACATTATTCATCTTAACCATAACTAGTTCAAATGACTCAAATTAAACTAGTTAAGAATTGTTCAATTGTTTAGAAAACACAATTAAAATCAAATTGGTTTGATTCACTTGAATCAATCATGAACATTATAGCCACGGTTTGCAAAGATTGCATTCCTTATGATTTAAATGTTTAAGTCCATGAACTGACCGACTTGACAAAGTAATTGTTTATGGGTGAAAATTGTTTCTGCGGTTTTTGGTAAATTTGGGTGTGTGTGTGGATGAGAAATGAATCTAAACCCTAAATAAATGCACTGCATGAGAGTAATTTTTATTCGAGAGATCAATCTATATAATTCTGGCCTAAACCAAAAAATGGTCGTTCCAGACTTGCTTCGGTCACAAAGTGAAGGAGATGTGGTTGATCTTAGGGAGGGAAGAGAAGAAGGTGTTGAGATTGTGAAGGTGTTGGATTTTTATAACTTGTATCAGAATATCGAACTAGCTTGAAATAATGTAAGCAATCAACTCTGGTGTTTTCTGGATACGTATGACAACACTTGGTTTTCTGTGTTTGTCTGTGTTGTTTGGAAATAGGCAGAGGACCTATTTATACAAGTCATAGAGCGCAAACCCTCATCTCGTAGGAAGTGGAGCAAGTTGAGTGATGGAGTGTCAGGGTCGTGTGGGTGATTGCACGATCATGTCTTGGCCCACTTCTCCCATCATTGCTAACCGTCCATACTTCCTGACACGTTCTTGTGATGGCGCATTGCACGCTGCACGCTGTAAACCTCCAGACCAATACCCCAGTAAGTATCCCCCAGTTTGTGACATGTTTGATGTCTCGAGTGTGGATCGTGGGACCCACAGGAAGTAGCATATGGTGCTAGGTTAATGCATCGAATATATTCAATATACATAAAGCATCGCTGTTTTAAAGCTTAACGGAGTAAGTAGTGTATTAAGCGTCTTAAGACAGATGCATGTTTAGCCATCTTCGAATGATAGTTTTGAGGTTACACAGGCAAGCCCTCCCTTGGCCGATCACTCCATGTGGGAGAGTGACGGATGGTAATCACCACGACACCTTATTGGCCATTTAACTCCTAGGCTGGGCTGCCCAACTAAGCTGGTAGAGTTGGACGGACGAGATGATCTATGATGCTTATCTGCGACCGTTGAGTTTTAGGGTTTTGAAGAGGTGCGCAAGCATCACTCTTCAGCTTGACCGAAACCAAGCATGTGAGACATTTTTGGCAGGACCGACCGGGCATGCGTGTGGATGGCTTGCCTATGTACATGTCTGTACCTTTTTGTCTCATGAAGGTGTGATCTAGGCCACTCAATTTGACCGGCAAAGGTGAGTAGTTGAGATCGGTTTGCGGCAGAAATCCATTACCGCAAAGGATTTGGAACTGCGTGACATGCCTACTTTAGGCACGCATTTCGAGACGTTCGGCCATGGTTGGCCTAGGCCGATCAGTCATATGTATAGGTGGGCCCATAGTGATCATGTTGACATGCTTGGGACCTTTTAAGTCTATATCTACACCCTTCGTCTAAGTTAGCGAAGACGGATGGTCGTGATCGAACTGCGACAGTTATGCAGCATCGCAAACCCTAATTAGGGTTTCAAAATAGCCACGTACACAAGACTTCCACCAAACAGTTTGGAAAGTCATGCTCCCATTTTGGAGGGGCCGATTATGTGGGACCCACGTTGGGCCGACGGTGAACGTGCGTGTACTTCTCTAATGGTCTTAGGCGTAATCTTAGCCATCCAAACATGCTGGTGAAGTTGGATGGTTGTAATCAATTTTAAGACATTAGTGGAGTTTCCACGACCCCTTAAGCATCACGCCGGCCATACTTTGAGAAAGCGTTGGTTGCTCCGTGATTGGGCTATGAGAGAGTCGGTCAGGTAAGGAGAGAGTGGGACCGATCAGCCACCGTATGATCCACGCCGTCCAACTAGGCCGGCGAAGTTGGACGGTCGTGATCTGTTTTGGGACTGTCATTGGCAGTCTTGCTCGTACGAGCTCTTCCAAGCTGCTCCATACCAGCTCAACTATCCTACTTCAGGTTTACGTTCGGTGGATGTTTGGGGGCATAACATGTGTTTGACCGGCCAGGGCATAAACGGGCCTGCAGGTGGTCATTACGGTGATATCCTGCTCCTGTTAGGGTTCATCTAGGCTGGTCAAATCATGTGGCCAACTTGCGTGGCCGTGATCATTTCTGAGACTGATATGGACAGTCCATATTTCCCTTAGGAAATTAAATATGCTCAATCGGGATAATATAACACACCAAGAGATGATTCTCTTTGTTAAAGAATGGTATAGCATGTACGGGTATTTCGTGCATGCCTCACTATTGACACTTGGATATTCATGTTTCTCTGCTGAGAGTAACAATCAGTCATCATGTCACACCAATAATGAGAGTCCTGCTGATAACAACATAGGAAATGCAAGGAAATTCATGCATTAATTAATAATGCTATAAATTCACAGAATATTGGGATTGTTGCTACATGCTCCATTCTAGGTGAATTAATAAAGCGAAGAAGTATTCATCACTTATCAAATAGCCTTATCCTCTGCAGGATGTCAGCGTATAAAATTTGGCTTTTATAATTTTAACCCTGAACTAAAATCCACCATCAACATAAGTCCACTGCCTAGCACATAATGGTGACACTATTGTGGATCAGGCATTAAATGGTGACATATACGACGTAAGAAGACAAGATAAATGAAGTTTACCTGGAAGGAATAAGGCTGGTCATGTTAGCAATCATCCGCGCGAGTATGCCAGGAGTGATCAAGGGCCTTGGTGGTACCGGTGACATTCCTTGGGCGTTCGAGCTAGGAAAGGAATCTTCCTTCAAATGGGATTCCTCCAGCGTGGGTGTTTGTACACTTCTGGTCAAATCACTCATATCAAGTGGCTTCTCCGACCTTAATTAGGGTTTGAAAGAAAGCACGACTTGGTCAGTGTTGAATCCTCATATATCGGGTAGACTTCGCCGCAACTATTTTATCCTTCCTTTAGGGTGTACTCAACATATATGTATATGTGGGGATTTTGAACCACTTTTTACAATTTTGCAATAAGATTTTCTTGCAAAAACTCCATTCCTTCATCATGTCAAACAACAGTAGATCGTCTTCATCATACCATCCACGGTCTTCTGCTAAACGTGCACGACCTGCATCTGAGCCTCATGATGAATCCCCTGCTTGTGTTCTCCGAGTTAATAATATCATACCAGTTCGTACCTATTTTCCTTTCCTTTTTCGAACAGTTGTTTGTTCTTCATGATCAGGCGAATAATCCTCCCTGTTTTGCAGAGATACCTTACTGGAACATGCGTGATGGTTATCGACGACAACGACTTAACTAGTCCTCTTCCTTCAAACCCAAACACGCCTACCCCCGCGGACCTTTAAGATGCTGATCTGGGTATCTCATATTATTAATACCCTAACGTGGGTCTTTCATTCGATATCCACATGAAATGCATATCTTACAGCTACCGAGATGTCGGTGGATTCTTAGTGAGAAAGGAGTTTGTGCCTTTATACACAATGGTATGGATAAAGTATGGCCATATCGCAACCAGGAATGTAGTTCAGCATTGTTCATCTGCTTTGGTCACTACGATAAACTGCATTCTTCCTATGATTGCTGAGATAGAGAATATCTTTATCCGCAATGTTTTTGAATCAAGCCTTGGAAAGTGGGAGAACATGGTATCTACCTGCGAATCCTTGGAGTTCTACGTGGGCTGTTTGTGTCAGCGCCTTGATATCATCAAGGTTGACCGAGCTGGTATCCTCGTGAATGTAGTTCCCGCGGTGAAAGCTATCTTGGAGGAGGAGGAGGCCTTGGTTGCAGAATCAAAGAAGGTGGAGCAGGCAGTTCAAAACTTGAAGAATACGACGGAGAGATACCAAACTAAGCTGAAGATGATGCTCTCAAGGAACTACAATCTGTTGGATGTCATCTTCTAAGCCGTGCTTCCTTATTGTCAATTTTCCTTTTGAACATTCTTGATAAATGAACATATTCTTGAGAAATGAATTGCATTGGTTTCTGGTAGATGGATGAAGTTTTTTTTTTAACGTTTTTTTTTTTTGAATAAATTGACAATTCAAACGTGTAATGAAAATGCATTCATTGTCATGTCATGCGACAGTAGCGGGACAATGATCAAGCATGGTATGCCTTGAGACATTTTCCGTTAATGACTACTTCTAACTTTCCTCCATCCACCTTAATGATTTTGTAGTAGCCGGTACAGTAAGCCTTGGTAATCACGTAGGGACCTTCCCACTTCGGAGAGAACTTTGGTGAAGACATGTCTTGTTGAATGTGCTTGGCTATCTTCAAGACCGAATCTCCTACTTTAAAAACACGTGGCTTCACAGTCTTGTCATACTCCCTGAAGATCCTATTTCTGTACACCTGAGCACCTTCCTCTGCTTTGCTTTTTCTGGAATCCAAAGTGTATAACTCAGCAATTCTCGAGTTAGATGCTTCAGCCTCGTTCTAGTGGACCCCACTTGTTGTTGCAATCCTGGCTGACAGAATCTTGATTTCTTCTAGGAGGATCGCGTCCGCACCATAAACAAGTAAATATGTAGAAACCCCAATGGAACTTCTAGGTGTCGTCCGATATGCCCACGGCACCATCGATAGATATTCGTTCCATTCTCTGGGGTTGTCGTGTACTGTTCGACTGAGAATCCGAATTAATATTTTGTTGGTGCTTTTAGCCTGTCCATTTCCTTAAGGATAGTAAATGGCGGAGAAGACCTGTTTAATCCCATATTCTTCAAGTAACTCTCGTACCTGTTTTTTGGCGAAGGGGGTGCCGTTATCAGTGATAATGTGTTTAGGCACACCAAAACGACAAATGATGTACTCTTTAATGAAAGCCGCAATCGTTGCTCCTGTATTTCCTCGTATAGGAATAACCTCAACCCATTTGGTGAAATATTCTGTCATGGTTATGATATACTCGTGCTGCTTCGATGACGGCGGATAGATCTTCTCAATAATGTCAAGTCCCCAGCTATAAAGTGGCCATGGGATACTTATCGAGTGTAAAGGAGTGGAAGGTGCATGAACAAGGTTCCCATGAATTTGACATTTGTGGCAGCTTTGAACAAATGCAGTTGCATCATCCTCCATGGTCGGCCAATAGTATTTCTCGTGAATCTGGAGAAATAGTTTCATATTTCCTTGATGTTCCCCTTCATGCATTTTCTTCAACATGATTGGGATCTCCACCTCGGCCAGGTACCATAAAAGATCCCCTCCAAAACTTTTGCGATACATGATCCCTTTATGAAATACAAATCGCTTCGCTTTTTGTTTCATCTTGACAGCATCTTTTTGATTAGCAGGAGTTACTCCATCGCGGAGATAGCTAATATACGGCTCTCTCCAGTCCCAGCATAACTCGTGTTGAAAACCTCTAATTGATGTGGCGGCACTTGACAATTAGAGCAAGACTTTTGGAGTAAACGAGATTGAGTTTCCATTTCTGGCCAATAATATCCCAGGCGTTGAAGACGACGGTAGAGCATTACTACCAATGTTTGTCCACAAATTTCATCGTGAAAGCGGTTAAGTTGTAGCTGCGCTTTTTCATCTCTGAGATATCTTGATAGGGAACTATCCGGGTTTCGATGATACATCATACCATGAAGCATGAAGAAGTTATGTAGGGTTTTGAGACTGACCTTTTCTTGGGAAAGCGAGATGCTGAGTTCTTAAATGATAGGAGTTCGCCAATCACAGGTCCCAGTGTTTTTGTATTGTGAAATCCATGTTGATTCCACTGTTCTCCTCTTTACCGTCAGGGTCTCTTCTAAATCTTCGCACTGCAGTTTGGATGCCAGCGTGGCTAAATAATCGGCATGTATGTTGTTGTTGCGACCAACATGGGTTATGGTTGCATCAGCAAAGTAGTTTAATAATTTTTGCGCCTCTGATCTGTACGGGGCCATCGTTACTTCCTTCCACGCATACACTCCATTCATCTGATTAACTAGTAACTTAGAGTCACCTCTTATCTCTAGGAGAGTGGTCCCTACTTGTTTGGCTATTGAAAGTCCTATGAGAAAGGCGTCATACTCTGCTGAGTTATTGGTGCATTGAAAGTCCAACTTGAAGGAATGCGAGAAAACTTCACCAGTTGGAGACACTAGGACCATGCCTTCCCCTCCGGTGTTAGTGCTAGGAGTGGTGGATTCATCGAAATAAACTATCCACACCTCTCCTTCGACAACAGAGATCTCTGGAAATTCTCCAGGAAGATCCTCGTGTAATGCAGTAGTGCATTCTCCAGGGAACGCTGCCAGCAAATCAGCAACGGATTGTCCTTTGATAGACCTTGGTAATGCGCATGTTATGTATAGCTCTGATATTTGGAGAATCCACTTGGCCGACCTTCCCATCAAGACCATCTTTGAAAGTAAAAACTTCGCAGGATCAGATTTAGATATAAGCACCACCTTGTTGGACAACATGTAATGTCTAAACTTCTGAATGGAATGAATCAGGGCTAGGTACGCTTTCTCCGCTTTGGGATATCTGAGTTCATCATCTCTTAATACTCGACTGAAATAGTATATGGGATGTTCAACTCCCTCATCATCCTCCTGGGCGAGCAAAGCCCTTACGACAGTATTGCTGAAGGCGGTGTAGAGACACAACGGTCTTCCTTGAACAGGGGAGTTCATGACCGCTGGAGACGACAATATCCATTGAATCTTCTGAAACTCTTCTTGTTGTAGTGCGGTCCAGATGAAACTTGCTCCCTTCTTCAGCAAGGGAGTGAATGAAGCAACGAGCTGGGCCAAACAAGGTATAAAATGTCGAATGTAGTTTACTTTGCCCATGAATCTTTGGAGCTCTTTCAAAGTCCGTGGCGACGGCATCGTGAGGATAGCTTGAGTCTTGAATGGGTCCACCTTGATCCCCTCAGCAGTCACCTGGAATCCCAGAAACTTGCCTGAAGAAACGCCGAAAGCGCATTTCAAAGGATTCATCTTTAATTTGTACTCATGACATCTTTAGAACACTTGCCGTAGGACTCCTGTGTGATCCGCCCGATTTTTCGATTTGACTATATATCATCCATATAGTCTTCAACTTGCTTATGCATCATGTCACGGAAGATTTCCGTCATAGCACGTTGATAGGTCGCACCAGCATTCTTCAAACCAAATGGCATCACAGTATAATAAAAATTTCCGAGAGGAGTTCGAAAAGATGTCTTACTTGCGTCATGCTCATACATCCTTATCTGATTGTACCCGCTATATCCATCCATGAAGGAGAACATGCCATTCCAGCTAGTTGCATCTACTAACATGTCGATATAAGGTAGAGGAAAATCGTCTTTGGGGCAGCATCTGTTCAAGTCTATAAAATCCACGCAGCCCCTGATCTGTCCATTTTTATTTTTTACTGGAACCACATTATCCAACTAGGTCGGATGATGAATGGGTTTAACAAAGCCAGCAACTAGCAGCTTATGTATCTCAGTCTTGATTTGCTCCTCTACCTCGTGTCTGAATTTCCTGGGGGACTGTTTGATCGGCTTGGATCCAGGTATGACATGTAGATGATGGGTGACCAATTTTTTATCTAAACCGGGCATTTCTTCAAAGGTCCAAGCGAATATATCCTGGTATTCTTTGAGAAGTTGCACGAGATTTGTGCATTCATCCGTGGATAAGGTTGAGCTGATGGAGATAGGCCTGGTGTATTCTTCGTTCCCGATATTAACGGTTTCGATCTCATCAGTCGTGGAGTTGGTGCCGTCCTTCAACTGTCGTGGAGCGTCCAACTCAAGTCCCTTGATGGATATGAGTAATCATGGTAGTTCCTCTCTAAGGAACCATCATATATCAAATGATAAACAACGTTTAAAGGTTGTAAAAACTGATATGACTCAGAACTATTCTACGAAAAGTAAAAGCGATGGCCCATGTTTGTTCTGTGATTTCCCTAATCACTGTCAACATAAGTGTGTGTCTTTCCAAAAGAGTTTAAAAGTTGCAAGTGATCTTTATAAGAAAACTAAACAACTTCTTACGTCTCTAAAAATACATACAGAACTATTAGAAAATTCTAAACATAATAATACTAATAGTATGGGAGATTTTTCTTTAAAATCAACGTCACCCTTCCAATGGTTCCTTGATAGTGGATGTAGCAGACATATGACAGGATCTAACTAAGATCATTAACAAAGAACTTGTTAGAGGTGTTCCAAAACTCAATGCAAAGATTGAAGGTGTATGTGGTGCCTGTCAAAAGGGTAAACAAATGAAAGTTCACCATAAATCATCTCGAGATATTCTCACCAAAGCTCCACTTGATTTAATTCATATGGATCTCTTCGGACCAATTCAACAACCCACTTTTGATGGTAAGAAGTATGCTTTGGTTAAGGTAGATGATTACACCAGATTCACTTGGGTTGCATTTCTATCTCATAAGAATGGAACCCTTGGAGAATTCAAGATTATTGTAAGTAGAATCCAGAATGAACAGGGTCGTAAACTAAAGAAAATTAGGAGCGACCGTGGGACATAATTCAAGGACACCAAAGTGTTTGAATTTTGTGACGAACTAGGGATTACTCAACAATAATCTCCACCTCCACAACAAAAATCTACCTTTAAGATTTTGGGGAGAAGCTGTTTTTACAACATGTTATTTGATCAATCGTGTTTACTTACGATCTGAAACTCTTAACACTCCATATGAGTTATGGTATGGTAGAAAACCCAACTTGCACTATCTTAGAGTGTTTGGAAGTAAGTACTACATACTAAAATATCGAGAACAGAGTGGGAATTTTGATACCAAAATTGATGAAGGTATCTTTCTTGGCTATGCTTCTGACAGTCATGGCTTTCGAGTATTTAAACTCCGAAACCAGGTCATGATGGAATCTACTAATGTTATTATTGATGATATTAGTGGTTTTCATCATGATAATTTTCCTGTTGAGTTTCCTCCAGCAAAGACAATTGAGAAAGTCAAATAAATACCTGAATCAGTTGAAGTTATTCCAATTGTTACTGATCCTGATATTTATAGTGACGAGGAGAAGAGCACTGATCAAGCCACCCCTAATGAAAATGAACGTGTTCCCCCTCCACGACACCTCTGGGTTCAAAGAAATCATGATCCAAACAGTATTATTGGAGGAAGAGATTCTACTGCTAGAACAAGAGGACAGCTTCAAAATATTTATAATTTTGGTTGTTATCTTTCTCTTGTAGAACCAAGAAATATTGATGAAGCTCTTAGTGATCCCGCTTGGGTAGATGCTATACATGAAGAGTTAAATCAATTTCAAAGACAAGATGTATGGGAACTCGTACCTTGTCCCTCCAATGTTAATATAATGTTGGTACCAAATGGATATTTAAGAACAAGTCTGATGAATATGGCACGATTATTAGAAATAAAGCCAGACTTGTCGCTCAAGGATATTCATAAATTGAAGGTATTGATTTTGATGAGACCTTTGCACATGTGGCACGCCTTGAGTCCATTAGACTCTTATTAGTTCATTCTTGCTTCCTCAAAGTTAAACTTTTTCAGATGGATGTAAAATATGCGTTTCTGAATGGGATTTTAAAGGAAGAAGTTTATGTTGCTCAACAAAAAGGGTTTGAAAACCATGATTTTCTAGATCACGTTCTCAAACTCAAAAAGGCTCTATATGGATTAAAACAAGCACCTAGAGCCTGGTTTGAAAAACTTACCACTTCCCTTATTAGAAAAGGTTTCTCAAGAGGTGGAGATGATAAGACCTTGTTTACCATATGGAATGGAAAAAACGTTGTCATTGCTCAAGTATATGTATATGATTCATCTACGGATCAACTTCTGAAAAGCTAGCAAAGGATTTTCAAATTTCACTTGCTAGAGAATTTGAAATGAGCAATGTTGGTGAATTGAAATTCTTTCTAGGATTGCAAATTCAACAACATAAGGATGTAATTTACTTATCCCAAGAAAAGTATGCAAGGGATCTTGTGACAAAATTTGGCTTGGATAAGTCCTCTCCAAAATTGACACCTATGCCTACTACTGGTAAACTACATAGAGATGAGAAAGGAGTAAAAGTTGTATCGATCTATTATTGGAAGCCTTTTATGTCTAACAACTACTAGACCTGATATTTCTTTTAGTGTTGGTTGTTGTGCTAGATTTCATGATGGTCCAAAGGAATCTTATCTTGTAGCTACAAAAAGGATCATACGTTATGTCAATCATACTGTCGGGTATGGTCTATCCTATACCTTTGATACTAATACTGACATTTCCGCTTATTCTGATGCTGATTGGGCAGGGTATGTAGAAGACATAAAAAGTATATCAGGAGGTTTATACTATGTAGGACTGAATCTTGTTACTTGGCACAATAAGAAATGGAATTCACAATCCCTGTCTACATGCGAAGCAGAGTATATTGTTGTTGGGTCATGTTGTACACAACTTTTATGGATGAAACAAATGTTAGCTGACTATGGAGTTGATACTGGAATAATGAAGATATTTTTTGATAACTCCAATGCGATTCGAATCACTGAGAATCCTGTTGCGCACTCAAGAACAAAGCACATTGACATAAGGTACCATTTTATTCGAGATCTTTATGAGAATGGTATCATAAATATGGAATTTGTGCCTTCCGAATAACAGTTGGATGACATCCTCACCAAACCTTTAGACACTGCCACTTTTCAGCACTAAGGCAGTCTATTGTTGGTGTTGTTTCGGTTCATTAACTATTTTCATAACTCTTTCCCCTATGATTATCTCGATCTTTTGGGCAATTGAGTTAGAACTCCAGTCAGTTTACAACTTGCTTTTAGTTATTTCATTTAGATGTTGTTTTAGTGTGTAGAAATCCTTGTTTTCTCTTGAAATTAAGGTCGCTCTTGTTGTTCCCTTGGGAATGACATCTTATGGGGGAGAGTTCTTTTGAACTTGCGCTTAATTTCCAAATCTTTGCGGGGAGTGCGGATATGGAATTTTTAGGGGTTATCTTGTATCTTTATAAACTCCTTGATGAATGCATTTAACCTCGGATTTATGATTGCATCTAAACAAGATGATAGAACATTCACCTTTGGTCATGAAATGTCTCTTGCGGAAATTTCATTAGGATCCCGTTCTTGTACCTTTGCCAATTTTATTGACAAAAGGGGGGAGAATTAATTGTAGTCCATACTACAAATACATATGGTTTTCGGATCATTATGTAAGGGGGAGTGGTTTCCATGTGAGATAGAGTATTGACTAAGGGGGAGTGAAGTATCACCATAGTATTGTTGTTGAAGTTGTGATAAAATTGGACTTTGATGTTGTGTAATAATACTACGACACTGTATAACAATGATTGATAACCAATGCTTTTCTCATTGTTGTAGCTACGGATTTTGAACAACGATGATGCTAAACTTACAACCTTTGGGATCATTGGACTACTTGGAAGTGACGAAGATTTCGAGTATTGTTGAAGATTATGCATGTGGAATAGGAGCTACAAAGTTTATTTATATAATTTTTGTATTCCATATGTATTAATAGTTTTGCCACTAAAATTGACAAAGGGGAAGATTGTTAGAGCACTGCTCGGTCAAACTCGCATGTGTTGCTATCTCAAGCATGTTTGTCAATCTTAGTGATCAAAACTATAAAGTCTTGATTTCTAGTCTACTATAGCTAAGGTCTCGGACTAGGATAGAAAGTGTATTTGAGCTCAAGAACTCCATGGCGATCATCATACAAGACGAATGACTACTCAAGGAACCAGTGGATCTTCATCGACTAAAAGGTATGTGGAGACTTGAACTTATCTATCACTCAAAAGTATATCTACTCTATGTCCTATCTTGAGACAAAAGTCGTTTTACTATATAGACTAAGAATATGCACATGTGACAATTCAAGCTGAGTATATTTCGCTTATCTATTTCTCAAAATGGGTGTTGGTAACGGTTTCTCTTTAGCCAAGTTCATCTTTGCCTAGTGATGAAAGTCATGTTATGTTTCAATCACTTTGGAAATCGCACTGACGAAAAATAGTTTGTGAATAACAACTATATAACGTCCTCTGAGAATGTTTCAAGGATTGAAATTAGAGTTTAGATGATATAACCATTGTGGGATATAAAAATTGTTGTGGCAACACAAATATGTATAAGTCCTTAACACTTGAACCGAAGTTTGTGAACTTTGTTGATCAAGTGGAACCGGAACGTGAGCAACAACTCAGTCCGCGAACTGGCGTAAGTTCTCGAACTTGAGAATATCTGCTGAAGTTGAAGCTCAGGTGCAGTCCGCGAACCCAGTCCGCGAACTGACGGAAGGTCTCATCCTGAGAAATTATGCTGGAGTTTATTAACTTCAACCGGTTAGCTTGAGTCCGAGAACTCAGTCCGCGAACTCAAGAGGTTATGTCTGAAAATGTTTTTAATGAACTTATCTTAAATTACTAAGGAATGATTTTGCAAACCGTGGCTTTATAGTTCATGAAATGATTCGAGTGAATCACATCGTTTTTGATTCAATTGTGTCTTGTGTAGTACATGAGATCTCATAGCAATTGAACAACTCTCTAACTAGTTCATTTGAGTCATTTGGACTAGTTATAGTGAAGACAAATATGGTTGATATGAAATTTATCATTTGGCTAACCATTTGGTTGACTAATATTGAACCAACCATTGTACACGTTTGGGTACGGTTACACAAACCAAAAAACGTCGAGTACATGTGTGTATGGCAAGCTAAGTTTTAAATCTAACGGTTGAGAGATATTAGCTTATATCTAATGGTGAATATTGAATGCTTTGTTAGTAAGCTAACATTGATTGCAAACCCTGATTTGAAAGACTATATAAGGGAGAACTCTAGCAACTGGGAAACCTAATCCCCACACATTCTGTGTGATACTGGTTTGCTAAAGCTAGAGTCGATTCTCCTTTAATCTTTGGTTTTCTTCTTCTAAAACCAGGTTAACGACTTAAAGACTTCATTGGGATTGTGAAGCCAGACTGATACTACTTTTCTTGTAGTTTTGTGATCTAATCTTGCTATTTTTATCGTACGAGTAAAATTGTAATAATTGGCTTGAGATTTCTATCTCCGATAGGAAAGATAAAAGTAGTCACAAACATTTTCGTCTCATTGTTTGTGATTCCTCAATAATCTTCTTCGCTACGTCGATTAAGTTTATTGTGAGGTGATTGATGAAACTGAGCTGTTCTTTAGGAATATAAGTATGGTTTTATCGATTGGTTCATGTTCACCTTGATTTATCAAAATACGGAACAAAACTTGTAGGTTTATTCGTGGGAGACGAATTTATCTATTACATGTAGACTTTTCTATGTGAGACAAATTTGTTTATTAAAGTCTTCGACTTTGGGTCGTAGCAACTCTTGGTTGTGGGTGAGATCATCTAAGGGAATCAAGTGCGCAGTATCCTGCTAGAATCAGAGGCATATGAGCATAAATGTACCTTAGATCAGTGTGAGATTGGTTGGGGTTCAACTACAGTCCAGACCGAAGTTAATTTGGAGTAGGCTAGTGTTTGTAGTGGCTTAATACAGTGTATGTTTAATCTGGACTAGGTCCCATGTTTTTCTTCATTTGCAGTTTCCTCATTAACAAAATTCTAGTGTCTTTGTTATTTCTATTCCGCATTATATTTTTTTATATAATTGAAATAATACAGGTTGTGCGTTGTTCAATCGATTAGAATATCCGACCTTATTGGTTATTGATTTAAATCGATTGACACTTGAATATTGGTCTTTGGTACCATCCAAGTTATCTCTCTTTGATTAGACTCGCGAATCATATTTGCTTGATTAAATCAAATCGAGAGATTGAGATAATAACTCCTTGAGATATTGAGTCTTGTTGATTCTCTAGAAAACAACTCGGAGTTGTCCATACAGATGGCTAATCAAAATATTGGGTGAGGTTGTTAGACCCCCGCTTTTTCAATTGTATCAGAGCAGGCAAACACGTTAAAGACCTTGCAAGTATATGTTTGTAGCGATCTGACTCTATGGATAATATAGTCTCCTATAACGCTTCACCGGGATTAAAAACCAATCGTAGAAGAAGTTCTGATAGTCCAGTTATTCTTTAGAAAAGGTTGGAGGAACAAATCTGGATCAATTCTGATCTTGCTGCAGAAATATCAATTCTAAAAGGTTTGAAACCCAACTCAAGTCCCTTGATGGATATGAGTAATCATGGTAGTTCCTCTCTAAGGAACCATCATATATCAAATGATAAACAACGTTTAAAGGTTGTAAAAACTGATATGACTCAGAACTATTCTACGAAAAGTAAAAGCGATGGCCCATGTTTGTTCTGTGATTTCCCTAATCACTGTCAACATAAGTGTGTGTCTTTCCAAAAGAGTTTAAAAGTTGCAAGTGATCTTTATAAAAAATTAAACAACTTCTTACGTCTCTAAAAAGACATACAAAACTATTAAAAAATTCTAAACAGAATAATACTAATAGTATGGGAGCTTTTGCTTTAAAATCAACGTCACCCTTCCAATGGTTCCTTGATAGTGGATGTAGAAGACATATGACAGGTGATCTAACTTGGTTTGTTTTCGCAGATAAATATGAAGGAGGACCAGTAACATTTGGAGACGGAAGGTGTTGCTATATAAGTAAGAAGGGAACGATCAAATTACCTGGCGTACCTAAAATACATGATGTAGTCTACGTAAAAGGTATGACTTCTAATCTTCTTTCTATTAGTCAAATGTGTGACAAAGGTCATTGAGTTGTCTTCAATGCAAATAGATATGACATTTTAGACAAAAATGGGAAAGTAATTTTCCAAGGAACTCGTGGTAAAAACAACTGTTATCGTCTCGATACTCAGTTTAGCAATTGTTGCAATTTGACTAAGGTGGAATCTACACATCTTTGGCATGAACATTTTGGTCACATCAATTATCTCCTTCTAACTAAGATCATTAACAAAGAACTTGTTAGAGGTGTTCCAAAACTCAAAGAAAAGATTGAAGGTGTATGTGGTGCCTGTCAAAAGGGTAAACAAACGAAAGTTCACCATAAATCATCTCGAGATATTCTCACCAACGCTCCACTTGATTTAATTCATATGGATCTCTTCGTACCAATTCAACAACCCATTGTTGATGGTAAGAAGTATGCTTTGGTTAAGGTAGAGGATTACACCAGATTCACTTGGGTTTCATTTCTATCTCATAAGAATGAAACCCTTGGAGAATTCAAGATTATTGTAAGTAGAATCCAGAATGAACAAGGTCGTAAACTAAAGAAATTTAGGAGCGACCGTGGAACAGAATTCAAGGTAACCAAAGTGTTTGAATTTTGTGACGAACTGGGGATTACTCAACAATATTCTCCACCTATTACTCCTCAAGCTAATGGAGTTGCCGAAAGAAAAAATATTAATATTCAAGAGATGGCCAGGTTAATGCTCCACAACAAAAATCTACCTTTAAGATTTTGGGGAGAAGCTGTTTTTACAACATGTTATTTGATCAATCGTGTTTACTTACGATCTGAAACTCTTAACACTCCATATGAGTTATGGTATGGTATAAAACCCAACTTGCACTATCTTAGAGTGTTTGGAAGTAAGTGCTATATACTAAAAGATCGAGAACAGAGAAGGAAGTTTGATACCAAAAGTGATGAAGGTATCCTTCTTGGCTATGCTTCTGACAGTCGTGGGTTTCGAGTATTTAATCTCCGAACCCAGGTCATGATGGAATCTACTAATGTTATTATTGATGATATTAGTGATTTTCATCATGATAATTCTCCTATTGAGTTGCCTCCAGCAGAGACAATTGAGAAAGTCAAATAAATACCTGAATCAGTTGAAGTTATTCCAACTGTTACTGATCCTGATATTTCTAGTGACAAGGAGAAGAGCACTGATCAAGCCACCCCTAATGAAACTGAACGTGTTCCCCCTCCATGACACCTCTGGGTTCAAAGAAATCATGATCCAAACAGTATTATTGGAGGAAGAGATTCTACTTCTAGAACAAGAGGACAACTTCAAAATATATGTAATTTTGGTTATTATCTTTCTCTTGTAGAACCAAGAAATATTGATGAAGCTCTTAGTGATCCCGCTTGGGTAGATGCTATGCATGAAGAGTTAAATCAATTTCAAAGACAAGATGTATGGGAACTCGTACCTTGTCCCTCCAATGTTAATATAATGTTGGTACCAAATGGATATTTAAGAACAAGTCAGATGAATATGGCACGATTATTAGAAATAAAGCCAGACTTGTCACTCAAGGATATTCACAAATTGAAGGTATTGATTTTGATGAAACCTTTGCACATGTGGCACACCTTGAGTCCATTAGACTCTTATTAGTTCATTCTTGCTTCCTCAAAGTTAAACTTTTTCAGATGGATGTAAAATCTGCGTTTCTGAATAGGATTTTTAAGGTAGAAGTTTATGTTGCTCAACAAAAAGGGTTTGAAAACCGTGTTTTTCCAGATCACGTTCTCAAACTCAAAAAGGCTCTATATGGATTAAAACAAACACCTAGAGCCTGGTTTGAAAAACTTACCACTTCCCTTATTAGAAAAGGTTTCTCAAGAGGTGGAGTTGATAAGACCTTGTTTACCATATGGAATGGAAAAAACGTTGTCATTGCTCAAGTCTATGTAGATGATTCATCTACGGATCAACTTCTGAAAAGCTAGCAAAGGATTTTCAAATTTCACTTGCTAGAGAATTTGAAATGAGCAATGTTGGTGAATTGAAATTCTTTCCAGGATTGCAAATTCAACAACATAAGGATGATGTATTTTTGAGAGCTGAGAGAATTTTGAGGAGAGAGAAACTCCAGAAAGAAAGTTGTACTTCTGAGTTTTGATATTTCTTGTAAATCTTCCTGAAAGTGAATTAATAAAAGTGTTGTTGTTCATCCACAATTATGACTTAGTTTTCATAGATTCTTGACAAGGGTGTAGTGTGGGAAATCCTGCAACTACAAGGTGATTGATGAAACTGAGCTGTTCTTCAGGAATATAAGTATGGTTTTATCGATTGGTTCCTGTTCACCTTGATTTATCAAAAGACGGAACAAAACTTGTAGGTTTATTCGTGGGAGACGAATTTATCTATTACATGTAGACTTTTCTATGTGAGACAAATTTGTTTATTAAAGTCTTCGAATTTGGGTCGTAGCAAATCTTGGTTGTGGGTGAGATCATCTAAGGGAATCAAGTGCGCATTATCCTGCTGGAATCAGAGGCATGTGAGCATAAATGTACCTTGGATCAGTGTGATATTGGTTGGGATTCAACTACAGTCCAGACCGAAGTTAATTTGGAGTAGGCTAGTGTCTGTAGCGGCTTAATACAGTGTATGTTTAATCTGGACTAGGTCACAGGTTTTTCTGCATTTGCGGTTTCCTCATTAACAAAATTCTAGTGTCTGTGTTATTTCTATTCCGCATTATATTTTATTATATAATTGAAATAATACAGGTTGTGCATTGTTCAATTGATTAGAATATCCGACCTTATTGGTTGTTGATTTAAATCGATTGACACTTGGATATTGGTCTTTGGTATCATCCAAGTTATCTCTCTTTGATTAGACTCACGAATCATATTTGCTTGAGTAAATCAAATCGAGAGATTGAGATAATAACTCCTTGAGATATTTTCTATTGATTTAGTCATGTTAATTCTCTCGAAAATAACTCCGAGTTTCCCATACAAATTGCTAACTGAAATATTGGGTGAGGTTGTTAGACCCCCGCTTTTTCACTATGTCCTTGAAAACAAACTATAATAGCTTTTGAAAATTGAAAGCTACTGTTGGTATAAGATGGTAATGGAGTTACTGTTATAATAATTTGTTAGGTTGTTTGGGATGTCGTAGTGTAGATGGTGGATTTTCGACAAAGACTAAAATCGTAAACCCATAATTATACGAACCTCTGATCCAGCAGTTAGACGTGAGTATTAAGACACGGATCTCTCATCGAATCCTCTGACCGAGAATACCTTCTCTCAGAGTACATGTGGATATGTAGTCTCACGTCCAGACAACAACATATCTCATGAATACTGAACACTTCAGTAATTATTTCTATATAGTATCACAAGATAGATGGCTCCTAGACAGCTTGCTCTGCTAGTATAGAGCGATAACGTCTTCAGGATACAAACAACGAGTTTACCTTGACTATATAAAGGATATGAAGCTCCAGCAAGCTCATATCAGAATAATTAATGCTCCTAGACAGCTTGCTCTACTAGTATAGAGCCATAAGTTAATTATTCCTAAATTCTTGGATTCATCCGAAAAATTTCAGAAAATATTCAAATATTTTCGCAGATATTTCATTACTGTAAAACATGGTTCTTCCCAGCAGAAATCCACGGGTTAGTAATAAATATTCAACGCAGGGGCATCAGAGCTACCTCTGAGTAAGCCCTATCTCAAAAGGTGTAAGTGTATTCAGCAACAATGCATTAACCATCACCGCACGAACGAGTATTTCAAAATACGACGAAACGATGAACCTATGCAAAATAAGGAAAAAATAAAAAATAATCAAAATATTGACCAATGCGCTGGGAGCATGGGCCCACTAACTGTCCGACCGTGCCATGGCCAATCCCACGCCAGTTTTATATTTTATTATTTTCCTTGATCTGATGAAAATCCTTTCATTTGAACAAATATCCTTCGTTTTGAGGAAACTCCTCAATTCCGTAGTGCTTCCTTCGCACAGAGTAAATAATATAAAATTAGGGAAAATATTGTGGGGCCGTGATCATTGGCCAACCAGCCATGCCTTGATCCCGGTCGGCCCCATGCCTTGTTATTCCTCATTATTTTATTATTATTTCCCTAGTTCCATGAAAATTCCTTCATCTCATGCTATTTTTCAAAAAATACATGAAAAATAATATAAAATTAGGGAAACCCGTGGGACGGGCCCCCAGCCGGACGGCCATGCCCCAGGTGGTCCCACACGTCCCTTTATTTTATTATTATTATTTTTAGGATTTCCTTCATCCCATGAAACTCCTTGATTTCATGATATTTCTCTCAAATTAGGAAAACTCCTTCAAATCATGGAAAAATATATAAAAAATTAGTGAAACACGTGGGACCGGGCCCAACCCGGCCGGCCATGCCCTATCCAGTCCCACACGCCCATGTTTTTATTATTTTAATATTATTTGCTTCCTTGATCCAATGGAAACTCCTTCACTTCAAGGAAAACTCCTTAATTTCAACAAATTCCTTAATTTCATGATATTTTCATAAATTCATAAAAAATAAGGAAAAAACACCATGGGACCGTGGTCACTGGACGGCCGGCCATGCCTTGGCCTCGGCAGTCTCATGCTTCATCATTCCTTTATTTCATAATTATTTTCCTTCATACCATGAAGTTTTCTTAGTTTCAGCAAAACCCTAATTTTGTCATATTTTCTCAAATGGTCGCTCAAACGCGCACTAGAAAATATCAAAATTCTCAGGACTAAGACACGGGCGTCTCAAAGAAGAAGGCATGTTACCTTGACTGACCAGGGTTGGGTTTTGGATTGTAATGAGCCGGCCCCACATATTTTCATGATTTGACCTAATTTGCGCAATTGCACGTATTGGGTCAAAAAACTCTTCGAATAATTTCAGAATTTGACGGAGTGATCGTCATTCGATCCCGTGACCACCCGGGCTTTAAGTTTCATGACCCCTTGGTCAGTCCCTTACCTCTTCATAATTAATTAGGTTTCATCACCTAAGGCTCAGACGAGCATTTTTCGAATAAATGATTAAACTAGCATTTGATCATTCTTTCATCAACAAATCACCAACTCTTCAAGAGACCTTGGTATTTGCTCACACTAGCATATGGGAGTTTCATGGTCAACCCACGGTACCATGAAGCCAGTTCTCCTTCATTACAACGATCTCGTGATAAGTATTCTTATTAATTATGCTCGGTTCAACTTCCAGTATTTTAATTAATATTTTATTTTGGTCACGCTGCCAATAATTCATCAAACGAACGACACTTTCTCAGACGAGCAATATTTTCTCAAACCAAGGAATATTGATTCAACTATTAATATTCATCTAATGAGTAACACTTGCTCACCTCAACGTAAGAATCACATCACAGTCTCAGCAGACACGTTCAATTCATGAGTTTCAGAATATTTTACAAAATCATGTTCAACTAAATACATGGACTCATCATCCCATTAATCACGAAGTCAGCAATTGACTAATTAACTACGAGACGTCAATCGTGTCATTTGGGGGGATATCAACTAGGTTTTTGGTATGGCGGTCTATGGCACGTGTGTTAAAACACACGATGGAATGTGAGCAAGTCGTGCAATCATTTGAAGGAGTTAACAAAGCAGTGGATAGAAAATCAACCAAGTCTCCGCACGATGAGCAACTGGTTTCAAACACGATTTCCATTTCCCCACTCTTTGATTCCATCAACTGTCACACTTCATGGGATCATGGTGTCTACAATTCCAGCATTATAAATAAGTCTCAGAATCATGATTTAAACAACAACAGAAATAAGAATCTCACGTCTCACTGACAATATGAGATCAACAACTCATCAATTGAGCAATTACTCTCAACTGAGAAATTTCAATCATTCAGAACTTATCATATTCAGAATTCACAACACACCTATAATCTTTGATTACCATTAATTCCACATATTTCTTAGCTTCCCTCCTACATATCAACCCATCCTATCTTGTGACAGAATTTACTCTGGAACGACCATTGTCTTGGTTTAGGCCGGGGTACTACAGATTGATCTCTCGAATTCAAAGCACCCCTTTTGCAGTGGTGCATCCGTGAGAGGTTGAACATTTCACTCGGCTCAAGGAGTCTCCTCCGTACGGTCGTCTCCTAATTCCGTAAAAATCAGCAAATCGTTTTTCCCCATCTACAGTTTGGCGTCCACAGTGGGAGATTAATCTCTCGGTGGAAATTCAAATTCATCAAGATGGTCGGTTTTAGGTCCGGATCAGTTACAAATCCTTTTTTTTTTAAACCTCAAAAGACCCATATATTGAAGACCAAGAAAAAAGAAGAAGGGGGGGCAAAGCCTGACCTTCACATCATTTACAAATCCTAACGCAAACATTGATTGCACCAGCAAAAGTGAAGACATCTCGGAAACTGGTCCGGCCACTAACATCGACGGCGCTAACGATACTATTACTCATACTAATGAGAAAAGTCATCCCCTGTTTGGCCGACATCCCGAAGAAGTCAGAGGAAATATACCACCTACCATTGCCGATCTGATCAAAGCGCATGAAACTCTTACAAAGAATCATACGGATATGGCCGCAGCATAGCAGAAGCTATTTGATCATCTGAAGACTTTTACTGACAATTGTCAGAGAAAACTCAAGAAAAGGGGAAAGAAAGGGAGAAGTCCTTAGACGTTGCTGATCCTGAGGTAATTCTGATTCACACAGTAGATGACGACGAGACTAACAAAGCTTCAAACAATTCGTCAATGAAAGAATCGTCAAATTTAATCACTCAAGAAGACTTGGAGCGTCTTCTGGAGAATCATGGAAAAGACAAGCCATCACATGTCCATCGTCACCAACCCCCTTATCCTGCTGCGACGCAGAGGATTCCCCTTCCTAAAGTTTATATTTCTCCAACTTTCACTCTGTATGATGGAATTGGAAATGCTCGAGAACACGTCTCTCGCTTCCTTGAAGCCTTAGGAGAATGTAGGACCAGAATATCGCTACAACATTATTCATGCGATATTAACAACATTTCACGAGCGTCACAGGATACCCAAAGAGAAACTGACGATGGAAGAAATAAAAGAAGAATATGTTGATCCTGCGATGGTCATCATTCTTGCGATAGAGAATATTGTAATAATTGCGATGAGATCGCAGAATAGATCCGAAATAGGAGGAAAACTTAGCTGTCATCCATTATGTAAATCCCTATATAAAGGGCTCGATATATCCAGAAAAGGATGATGTATTTTTTGAGAGTTGAAAGAGTCTTGAGGAGAGAGAAACTTCAAGAGAATATTTGTAATCTTAATTTCTTCCAATTCTATAAACATTTTTGAGATTTGAATAGTAAAGTGTCATTTAAATCGTTGAAGTTTAATTGATTTCCAATAGATTTCTATAGAATATTAACAAGGGTGTAGTGTGGGAATTCCTGCAACTACATTTTGGTGCTATAAACAGGGATTGATCAAGATAATAAATCTTTAATTACAACTTGAAGATTTGAAGAAATTGTTAGGGTTGAAGAAATGGCTAGAAGAAGAAGAAATACATCAGAACCACCGACAACTGTGAGGAGAAGTAAAAGACTTGCAGGTGAGGGAACAGGTGAATTGGAAGAATCTTTAAGGATAAGATCAAGAAGAAATAGAATAAGAAATGAAGCAGAAAGTTTAATTCAACAACCGAATCAACAAACACAAACACAAGATAGGAATGTGGATTATGATAGAGTGAGTGTACATACTTGGAGGTCGGATTCGATAGAAGAAGCAGAAAATCGACAATTAAGAAATGAAGAAGAAGGAGAAAGAAATCAATAAATGGTTGGAGGATTAATTCATGAAGAACGTGAAGTAGTAGATGATTTGAGACAAAGAATACAGGAAGAAAGAAGATTAGAGGCAGAAGAGCGTGCGAATTTAACAAGGAAAAATCATGAGCTAAGAATGGAGAATTTGAGGTTACAAAGAAGGAGATCAAGAAGTAATGTTAGATCAAATTCAAGACCATTCAGAGAAGAACCAAGGAAAAATTCCCCTATAAGAAATGTTAGAGAAAATACTCGAGGAGAAGTGCAAAATAGAGAAGAAGAGATAATTGGTGATCGCTATAATCCGCGTGACAATAGAAATAAAGAGGGAAGAAATAACCAAATTGAAGAAGAAAATACCGAAGAAGGTAAGAGGATATTACATGGGCGAGAGAATCAAAGAATGATTGAAGAAGAAATTGAGAGTCATTACGCTGAACAAGCACGTCTAGCCCGCGAGAGGGAAAGATTAAGGGCAGAAGTAGAAGAACATGAATTTCGAGAAGCAGTGCGACAAAATAATCATGAAAATCGAGAAAGGAGACGTACGCAAAATCAGTACAATGGTAATATTCAGGAGAAATATGATAGGATACAGAGGATAATAGAGAGACAGCGGAGAGAAATGAAGAAATCCGCAGAGAAGAAGATAGGCAGTTACGATATCAAGAGGAAAATGAAAGAGAAAATCGCAGAGAAAGACGAGATGATGATGAAGAAGAAGATACACAAAATCTCGTAAGACAAGAAAGGCAAGAGCGCAGAAGAAGGGAAACAACGTTAAAGAGGCCAATGGAATAAAACTCAGCTGAGAATGAGCAAATATTGAGAGAATTAGCATAAATGCGAGGAATGATAAACAATAGAAGAGAAGTAGGTAGAAGGCAACTTGATGAAGCTATTGAAGAAGCTGCGAGAACTCCATTTACTCAAGAAGTACATTTAAGAGGGATACCTCCAAAATACAATTTACCAGCATTAACCAGCATTTTTGATGGAACTACTTGTGCTGTTCAACACGTCAAAGCTTATGTTAGATGTATGCTACAGTGGGAGAATCATGATGTTGTGTTATGCAAATATTTTGCATCTAGCTTAGCTGGCGAGCCGTTGAAATGGTTCGAGGGATTACCAAAAAAATACCATTACTTCTTTTGATCATTTACAAGCTACATTTTTAGGAGCGTATATTAGCAACAATTCATCGCAGCCGGGTATTGAAGATGTGTTTGGGTTAAAACAGAGAGTTGGCGAGAGTCTGAAACATTTAACCATAAGATGGAAGACAATGTGCAGTGAGATGGCAGGAAGAGTTGACGAGAGATATCTTATCTTGTCTTTTATCAATGCAATTTTCACGACTAATCTGTTGTACATACAAATTTTCAGAGTCAAGAATACAATCACTATGACTGAACTGCGAGAACTACATGAAGAATACATTACTTTGGAGGAGAAACAAAATGAGATGGAATCATATCCAATCGCAAACACCAGCTCGCTAGCGGCAAGTGGAAGTTTGCTCCCTAAAATGATAAATAATGTGGCGAGCACCTCGCAGGCACAACAAGAGAAAATAATAATTGATAACCAACAAAAATTGGTAGCGATGGGCAGTCGAGATCAAGAAGAATATGAAAGGGAGAAGAATTATTACAATCGCGGTGGAAATAATAAGATTCAAAGACTTGATCATCCGCAAGAAACTTATGGCGGACAAAGGCAGAATAACTTTAGAGGGCAAGGAAATCAAAAGATAATATGGGAAGAAATTAAGATGCCACCTCTTAATGCTAGTATAGAAAAAATTTGGGAAGCTATCATTTTAATGGAAAATATACCATCTCCATGGAACATGGGAAAAGAACCACATCCAAGCAATCGAAGTCAAGAATTTTGTCCTTACCATCATTTTCATGGCCATTTAATAAATGATTGTAGGAATGTAAAGAGGATAATTTTTAGGATGATTGATCAGGGGAAGTTAAATCACTATTTAGTAGGACATCCTCAACTTCATCAATTACCACCAGTACCAGAAACTCGCAGAGTGAATGCTGTAAAAGGAGCAGAAACATTCGTGATAGAAGTGGGGGCTAAAGCAAAGAATTTGTTTTATAACTCCATTGTGCATTCATACAGAACTGTAGAATATTTCCATGATAATGTTTTAAGCAGAGTCTTCGCGAAAAATACAGATGGAAGAGAGATAATGAGTATTGCGAGAGCCTCGCCATTAGAAGAATGGCAAAAACAAACTATATCTTTCAGTGCACAAGATGTACCAGGGCTTGGAGAGCAGCATGATAACCCGTTGGTAGTAAGGCTAGAGATAAACCCAAAGCAAATACAAGAAGAAGATGAAGAAAATGATGGTAAAATTGAAGACTCTTGGGCCATCAACAGAGTCTTAATAGACACAGGGAGTTCAGTTGATATATTATTCTATCATACCTATAGAACCATGGGCGGAAGAGATGAAGATTTGATACCATCAACGTATAAAATCTATGGATTTAACGGTACAGCTAACAAACCAAAGGGGGAAATTGAAATGCAAATACCGTTAAAAGGAATATATTCAAAAATCTTATTCTGTGTTGTGGACATCGAATCACCTTATAATGCTTTAATAGGACGACCTTGGTTACACGAGATATTGGGTGTAGCGTCTACTTATCACCAGTGTATCAAATTTCCTCATCCTAAAGGTGTTGGAGTTATTAAAGGAGATTGGGGAGAAAGCAAGAAATATTATGAAATTGATATGAAGTCTTGCGAGGAAAGAGATGAGAAGAATAGCAATTGGAAGTACAAAATCAAACAACAACAGAGATGTGAAAGGTTAATGATTGATACAATAGAGTGGAAAGAGGATGACAAAGCTGATGGCGAGCGTCTCGCAGAAAAAGGAACAACAATAAAACATAGCAGAAAAGCAGAATCATAAAATAGTAAGTAGAGAGGTAAAATGATGAACTTTAGAGAACTCTATGAATGATTTGTTTGAAGAATATGTAATTGAACAGAATATTCTGCTTGAAAGAATCACAAGATTTTACAAAAAGAAAGACGATCAAAGTTGTGAAATTCTATCAGAGTTACAATACTCGCGAGAAGTGCGAATAAAATTTCGCAGAGATTAAAAAATGGGACGAACCTTTATGGCGTGCACCCTAGTTCTCGAATAAAATTTCGCAAGAGGCAAATATAAGACCTAATAGCACGTCATAGGAGGAGGTATCTCTTGACATGATTCAGGGGTAGGGTTATACCGCTGCTGGATCCTGAGTCATGCAGATGTTGGGGTTAAAGAAAACCTATCCGGGAGAGAGATCTTGGATTTCCAACTATATATGGTTATACCCTGGTTGGACGACCAAGAATATCTTCCAAGAAGTGCAAATTATGACCAAGGCGCCGAGGTACACGGTTGAGCCAAGGGTGCCAAGGGCGTACGAAACTCCCTTTCCATTCTTGGTAAGTCTTGGCTATGATGCACTTGGCCTGAAGAAAACCCCACTTAGGGTGCAGTCTTGTAACTATAAGCCATATAGGCATAAAAGACAAGAGGCTGCTAAAACAGCTGGTTGTTGGTAAATCTAGATGGGAGGAGCTAGTCTTGTATGGCCGATGTGCCCTCCTCGAAGGGGTAACCAGGGGGAAGATAAGGGCGGCACCCTCCATTAGGGAGCTGATAAGTGTCTTAAGACGGCAATGTCATGGGGCTTTATGATCGCAAGAACATTTAGGCCTGTCATATTGTCGCGTGACGTAAATTATACAGAGGCAACAAGCCTAAAGAGAAAAGTTAAGATGGGATCAATGGGTTTTTACATGAAAGTGTAAAGACATCCTGCGATTTCATTGCAAGACGGTAATGTCACGAGGCTTTGATCTCGCGAGAGAGCTTAGACTTGTCATATTGTTGCAATACAATCAAAGGAGAAATATAAGGAAAGATCAATGGGTCAATACATGCAAATGTAAAGACGTCCTGCGATTTTATCGTAGAAAGAAAGAGTGTGGCAAAATAAAACCTTTAATTAGGAAGGCGTAATAAGACCACAAGATTATTGCGATAATACTCGCAAATGTTATAAGAATTGCGATTTCACGCAGTTATTACTGGCGATAATATCGCCAATATTGAGACAAATTTTATTTACCACTAATGTCTAATCTTTAATTAATTTTTCATATTGCAGATGAATAATAGAGGCAAGTATGGGAATGCATGAGAACGATGAAATTATTATTCATATATCATATAAAAAATTGCATAGATAAGTGCACACAAATAATTAAAGGATAATAATTATACTGATTAATTGACTTGCAGAAAAAGAACTGTTTTCTAATTCGTACAGGTAGAAGCAAAGGAAATTCACAAAATTGGAGAAATTCACAGCAATGTTACAGAAAGAAGAAAATAAATATATAAAGAAGATAGAAGGAAAAAGAGGAACTAGCTGGATCCATCGCCATCCTCTTAATCAGACTTCTCTTCATCGCCAGATTTCTCCCTTTCATCATTATCATCACTATTTTCATTCTTATCAGATTCTTCTCCTCCACCAGATTTCTCTCCTTCGTCATTATCATTATCATCCTCGTCAGAATCCTAAGCTTCGCTATCAGAGATGTTAAGATTTGGGATTATTGCGGGGATTTCCTTTGCAAGATTAGGATATATAGAAGGAGAAATTCCATGGTCATTGCAGACCAACTTAACGGAATCATTACGAACAACAATGAGAGATCTATTGAAATTCGCGGTGGTAATGTCAAACTGCTCTTTCAATCGTGAATATTTATTATTGCGAGCAACAAGAGTATTCGCGAGCTGATTCTTCTCATTTTCAAGTTCCCCAATTCTTTCAAGATATCTTTTTTCAGCTCCTGCGAGAATATATGACAACAAGTTAGAAATTCTGTAGAGAAGAGTAATAAAAACAAGAAAATAGCGAGAAGAAGAACAAAAAACAACCTTCTCTTTCAGAAATCATATCTCTAATTAAGGCCGCTTGTTCAACTTGAAGGCTAACATTTACACCTAAGTCATTCCTGGCATTGTCAAGAACCTTCGCAGCCCAAGCAAACTCATCATCGCTATTAATAAGGAGACGAGATCGAACTTGAGTCTCCCTCGCAAGAAGATCTTCATTCTCTCGGATAAGTTTATCTCTGTCCATTTGAACATCAAGGAGAGTTTTATGAAAGTCTGCTAGGGTCTTGGATCCCTTCTTGATAGCAAGATATTTCTCGTCAATGAGATCGCTATTTTTCTGTCTTAATCTATCTATTTCTTTCTTTGAATCAAGATAAAAGCGCTTATATTTGTCAGTCCTAAATTAAATCTGTGTTCAATTTTTAAGAGATTAAACTTGGATCTAAGTTCATCTATGGAGAGGGATTTAATCTTATCATCTGAGAAATTACTTAAAGAATTATTAAGACAGGCAAGAAGAGTATGATCATCTACAGGTTCAGGGAAAGATTGAAAGAGTATAGCCTCGTCAGTAAGGCCATAAATATCTGCAAGTTAAAAGTGGTCGCTTGAATAAGCTGCGATAGAGTAAAAAGAATTAAGAGAGAAAGGAAATCAGTCATACCATATAGTTGTTGGTTAGCTCTATCCAGATCAGAAATCTTTTGCTTATCAACTGAAGCTTCAGTCTCCAGCTGTTTATTCTTCTTGCGAAGCTCAATAACTTCAGATTCTAATTTCTCTTTATCTTGGCGAAGTTTAACAGCTTTCTCTTCAGCGTTGACACATCTTTTATCTAAATCAGAAGCAACAGCAAAAGAAACTCTTCCAACCTGCGAAAGAAAAATATAAATTAAGATCTACCGATGGAGAAAATATATAAACAAACTAAAAGAAATGAAAACATACCAAGGCACCAAGAGAATTCAAGAGACTGGGAGTCAGCGACCTTGAGATTCCTTGGAGAGAATCATTATCCACCAGAATAGGGGCATCGCAAACTTTAGCGAGAGCTTGGGATGTTTTGTCAATAACTTCATCCTCGTCATTACAAGTTATGCTGTGGGAAATATCGCTAAAAATTCTAGATAAATGAGTCATTGAAGAGTCAGAGTCAGAAGAATTTTTTATTAAAGGAAAACCGGTAACATTAAAATCCTCGTCATTATTATCCTTTTCAAGATCAACCCTTGGATTTTCTGGAATTAGTTGAGGAACTGAAGAAGAAGAAGATTGAGTTTTCCTTCTCTTTAATGGAGGATCGCTAGATTCTTCATTGCGAGGGGCAGAAGGCTTTCCCCTGGGAGGAGCAGTAGATTTCTCCTTTGAAGATTTCCAAGATTTCTCTTTTAAAGATTTCTCCTTGGTTTTTGCGGGTATCAATGGTTCTAACTCTTCGATTTCCTGCAAGCACAGATGAAGATAAGAAATAGGGGCAACAATGTATTGTTAAAATTTATGAATAGATATTTGTTACTTCATCTGTGAAAGATTTCAGAGCCAAGAAAGTGCTAGGTTTCCTAAGAGTTTGATAGCTGAGTTTCATTCTATCAATCTGAGAAAGATCAAAATAATTAGCGAGAATATAAAAACACAAGGAAGATAATGAATAATAATAATATGAAAATTCGAAAATAATCAGTACCTCTTTAGATCTCTCAGGCCAATTAAAGACCCAAGGTTGATATTCTGCAAGAATCGCGGGAAGTTCGCGAGAACCAGAAATATAAGGACCTTCGAGACACAACGAAAAGATAAACCACTTGTCATCGCTAGAATGGCGAGGGCCATGATTAGTTTCGTGTGAAAATCAATATCTAGTGTAGGATCAGAATATTGTCACAACAATATTCCTGAGAAATAAACAACAGTACTGCGATACATCGATAGTAAACGACTGTTCTGCGATACATCAATGATATTCTGCGAAACATCCAAAGATGACCTAAACAATGACGTAATGACTGAAAACGACGGAAACATGAAGAAAGTGTGACATGTATGCGACATATCAATAAAACCTGCGAAATATAAAGGCGGTGCTAACTGCGATTTATCGCAAGAACTCAGATCCGAAATTGAAGGGAATATTAGCTGTAAATGAGCTGTCATGAGCTGTAATCCACTATGTAAATACCTATATAAAGGAGATATATAGTTCCAGAGAGAGGGGATGAATTTTTGAGTGCTAGGAAAGTTTTTAGGAGAGATAAAATCTTTTATCAAGTGTTCTGTGTTCTTGATTTCTGTAATTCCATAAGATCAAATTAATAAAAAGTGTCTTAATCTTCAAATTATGTCATAAATATTGATAAATTCTTGAATAGGGTGTAGTGTGAGAATTCCTGCAACTATATTTTGGCGCCCAGAAACAGGGAGAATCAATTTGAGAAATTTCAAACTACAGCTTGAAGATTTGAAGAGATTATTAGAATTGAAGAAATGGCTAGAAGGAGAAGAAATACATCAGAACCACCAACAACAGTGAGAAGAAGTAAAATAATTGCAGGGGAAGGAACAGGTGAATTGGAGGGATCTTTAAGGATCAGATCAGGAAGGAGTAGAATGAGAAATGGAGCAGAAAATTCAATCCAACCACCAAATCAACAAGCACGAGCACAAGATAGAAATGAGGATTACGATAGAGTGAGTGTGCATACTTGGAGGTCGGATTTGATAGAAGAGGCGGAAAATCAGGAAGAGGAAAGAAATCAAGAAATGGATGGAGGATTAATTCATGAAGGACATGAAGTAGTAGATGATTTGAGACAAAGTATACAGGAAGAAAGAAGATTAGAGGCAGAAGAACGTGCCAATCTTACAAGGCAAGATCATGAATTAAGAATGGAAAATTTGAGGCTGCAAAATAGAAGATCAAGGAGTAGCATGAGATCAAATTCAAGATCATATAGAGAAGAAACAAGACAAAATCTCCCTATACAAAATATTGGCGAGAATGTGATAAATGATCGTTACATTCCACGCGGTGAAACTTTAGACATTAGACATAATCAGGATGAGGGAGAAAATCAAGAAGAGAGAAGGAGAATGTTACATGATGAAGAGATTCGAAGAAATCGCAGAATAATCGAAGATGATATTGAGAGGCATTATATTGAGCAAGTACATTTAGCAGGAGAAAGAGAGAGATTGCGAGCAGAAGTAGAAGAACAAGAAATTCAAACAGCGTTGCGTCAGAATAATCATGATAATCGAGAACGACGGCGTGTGCAAAATCGTAATAATGATAATCTCAATGAGGAATATGAGAGAATTCGTAGAGACATAGAAAGTCAACGAAGAGAAACAATAAGGGATGAGGAAATTCGTGGAGAAGAGAATGAAAGGTAAATTAACTTGCAAGAAGAAGAAAATCGCAGAAGAAGGCAAAATAAAGATGTTGGAGAAGAAGCGCGAAACATCGCAAGACAATAAAGACATGAACGCAGACGAAGAGAGGTTGCGTTGAAAAGGCCAATGGAGCAAAATTCTGATAGAAATAAACAAATCTTGCGAGAATTAGCAGAAATGAGAGGAATGATAAATAACAGAAGAGAAGGAGGAAGAAGACAACTTGATGAGGCAATCGAGGAAGCTGCGAAAACTCCATTTACTCAAGAGGTACAATTAGGAGGGATACCTCCAAAATGTAATTTACCGGTGTTGACCAGTATATTTGATGGGACTACGTATGCTGTCCAACATATCAAAGCTTATATTCGATGTATGCTACAATGGGAGAACCATGACATCGTTTTGTGCAAATATTTTGCGTCAAGTTTAACTGGAGAAGCATTGAAGTGGTTCGAAAGTCTTCCAAAGAATACAATAACTTCGTTCATGCATTTTCAAACTACTTTCTTAGGAGCATACATCAGCAATAACTTTACGCGACCTGGAATTGAAGATGTGTTTGGATTGAAACAGAGAGTTGGTGAGAGTTTAAAGCATTTAATGATAAGATGGAGGACAATGTGTAGTGAAATGGAAGGAAGAGTGGATGAAATATATCTCATCTTATCCTTCATAAATGTTATGTTTGCGACGAATCTATTATATATCCAGGTCTTCAGAGTTAAAAACACAATTACCATGACAGAACTGTGAGAATTGCAGGAAGAATATATTGCTTTGGAGGAAATACAAAATGAGATGGAGTCTTATCCAATTCACACAAGCACAAATTTAGCCGCAGCAAATGGAAGTTTATTACCAAGGATGATTAATACAGTAGCAAGTACTTCTCAAAACCCGCGAGAGAAAATGGAGACTGATAATCAACATAAGATAGTAGCAATGGGGAGTAGAGATCAGGAGGAATTGGAAAAGGAGAGAAATTTTTATAATCGCAATAACAATAATAAGGTCCCAAGGTTTGATCAACCGCAGGAGACTTATGGTGGACAGAGGCAGAATTATTCAAGAGAGCAAATAGGTCAGAGGAATATATGGGAAGACATTAAATTGCCACCTTTAAACACCGGAATAGACAAGATTTGGGAAGCGATTATTCTGATGGAGAACATACCCTCACCCTGGAACATGGGGAAAAAACCACATCCTAACAACCAAAATCAAGAGTTTTGTCCTTATCATCATTTTCATGGCCACTCTGTGCATAATTGTAGAAATGTAAAAAGAATTATTTTGCGAATGATTGAACAGGGGAAATTAAATCATATTCTAGCAAGATATTTACAACCGCAGCAATTTCCGCAAGCACCAGAAATTCGCAGAGTTAATGTTGCAAAAGAAGCCGAAACATTTGTCATTGAAGTAGGAGCTACAGCAAAAAATCTATTTTGCAATTCAATTGTACATTCGCAGAAAACGATAGAGGATTTCCATGACAATGTGCTAAGCAGAGTATTTGCAAGGGATATAGAGGGAAGAGAGGTGATGAATATTGCAAAGATTTCTCCGATAGAATTAGAAGAATGGCAGAAACAAGTTATTTCTTTTACTGCGGAAGAGATACCAGAGCCTGGGAAGATGCATTACAACCCATTGGTGGTGAAGCTAGAGATAAATCCAAAATACAGAGAAAAAGGAGAAGAAGATGATGATGACTCAGCAAATGATTCGTGGGCAATAGATAAAGTTTTAATTGATACTGGAAGCTCAGTAGACATTTTATTTTATCATACATATCGCACAATGGGTGGAAGAGATGATGAGTTAATCCCTTAAACTTACAAGATCTATGGTTTTAATGGCACTGCAAACAAGCCAAAAGGAGAAATTACTATGGAAATTCCGTTGAACAAGATATCTTCAAAAATCAAGTTTTGTGTAGTAGATATAGAATCTCCTTAAAATGCCTTAATTGGAAGACCATGGCTCCATGGGATCTTGGGTATAGCATCAACATATCATCAATACATAAAATTTCCACATCCTCATGGTATTGGGATAATTAAAGGTGATTGGTTTGAAGGCAAAAAGTGTTATGAAGTTGACATTAATACTTGCGAAGAAAGGAATGCTCGAAATCGTAATTGGCAACATAACAGGAGGAAAAATCATAGAGCTGAGAAATTGATGGTGGACAATATAGAGTTGCGGGGAAAGGATATACTTCAAGAATAGTTTTGTCCCAAAATATTCTGTAGTTGCGGATTATCTCACAACTACACCCTCATAAGAATCCATTAAAATGATTCCTAAATCTAATTAATTTGATATGAAACTAAGAATTAAAGTACTAAAATTCTAAAAGGAGACACAAAGATTTTTACGTGGTTCGATCAATGTGATCTACATCCACGATTCTTCACTAATGATTGTATGTAATTACATGATTTTACAATTGAGACTCCATTAATGGATATTTGGAGCTCTAGAATTTTGGGGAAGAAGATGATAAAGAAAATATATCTCTCTCCTCCTAAAATTATCCCCTCTCTCAAAATGTGTCTCTCCCTTCTTCTCATGCCTAAATGGCTATTTATATGATCTTACAAAATATGACAGTTGTGTTGTCCCGCCATTTCGGATTGAAGAATTATTTTACGAACCTTCGTGACTTCCTTTGCTCGCAAAACCTCTTAGTAAATAATAAATCTACCCATAATTCTTTATTCTTATGAAGTTCTGCGAGCCTTCTAAAAAAAAAAAAAGATAAGAAAGAAAGAAAGAAAAGAATAAAGAACTCGCAGAATAAAAAAGTTAAGATGAGATCAATGGGTCACTACATGAAAGTGTAGAGACGTCCTGCGATTTCATCGCAAGACGGCAATGTCATGGGGCTTTATGTTCGCAAGAATATTTAGGCCTGTCATATTGTCGCAACAATTCCTGAAGAGGCTAAAATACTGTACAATGAAGATAAGATGAGATCAATGGGTTTTTGCATGAAAGTGTAAAGACGTCCTGCGATTTCATCGCAAGACGATAATGTCACGAGGATGTATGTTCGCAAGAATGTTCAGACTTGTCATATTATCGCAAAAGTTTATCACAAAAGAGGTGGAAAAATAAGACCTTTACTTAGGAAGGCATGATAAGACCACAACAATTCATGAAATTAATTCCATCAAGATCATTGAAGAATTTTGAAGAGAATATATATCAAGAAGACAATCCCATTGAAGAAACAAAGAAGACAATCCCATTGAAGAAACAAAGAAGACAATCCCATTGAAGAATTTTCACGAAGAAGAAGCGATTTCATTTGCGATCAAAGACGAATTTATAAGAAAATACACAAATAAACTTACGAAGATAATTATACGAATAGATACAATTCAAAGATATATCAATTTTACCGCAGCAAAATGAGCTAAGTAACACAAACATTAGCTATGCATTATAATAGATAAGTATTCACATCATACAAGCATCATATTTGCATCATACAAGCATCATACTCGCATCATTCAAGCATCATATTTGCATCATACAAGCATCATACTCGCATCATATTTGCATCATAAATGCATTACATAAACATTTCATGGCATAAGAATCGCATACGCATTTCATAACATAATCATTACATAAATATTATATTCGCACAAGTATTGTACAAAATTTTACAGGAAAATACCACGAAACTTCGCAGAAAAGTTCATAATTCGCAGGACTATTCATAGTTCGTAACACTATATTCGCAACAGTACATTCGCAACACTATGTTCGCAACATTAAGTTCGCAGCACTATACACAACACTATTCGCAACAGTAAGTTCGCAGCACTATTCACAGCACTATTCAGAAGTTCAGAAAATCCCAAAAATTCACAGAAAAATTCAGAAATTTGCAGAAAAATTCAGAAGTTAGCAGGGTTACCACTTGAGGCAAAGGAAAGATAAGAATAGAGATGAAATTTAATTATTCAACATTTTCTTAAGGATTCTCCTTCATAGATAAAGAACAGAGGCAACTATGGATACCCAAGAAAATATTTGATATTCTTTATCTTCTCAGCAAGAATCCTCACCAAAAGTGGAATAATAATTTCACATGAACAGAGGCAATATTTATCACTCTCATCAAGGATATTTTATACTTCATATATAATTCGAGGATTAACTACTTCTTATACTTCTTAAGGATACTTCATACTTCTTATATATTCCGAGGATTAAGTACTTCCTATACTTTTTCAAGGATATTTTATATTTCTTAATACTTCATACTTCTTCAAGATACTTCGCATACTTCATACTTCGCAAGATGATACTTCTAATTACTTCTTAAAGCTTCAGAACTTCGCAAAAGAATAGAGGAAAGTATATACTTTTTGAGTTTGATATTCTTTAGCTCGTTCCTTCATCAACAAAGATCAAAGACTACTCCAACAACCATAGCAAGTGATTTTTTCTTAAAGATCGCTCTTCAAGAAATATTCAAGAAAAAAGAGGCAAGATGTAGGAGCGGAATATCACAGCAAATGATAACTTACGAAATTGTGGAGAGAAAATACATCTTGCGAGAAAAGAATATTTTGCGAGCAAAAGAAATCACAAAAGAGGTTTTGCGAGCAAAGGAAGTCACGAAGGTTCGTAAAATAATTCTTCAATCCGAAATGGCGGGACAACACAACTGTCATATTTTGTAAGATCATATAAATAGGCATTTAGGCATGAGAAGAAGGGAGAGACACATTTTGAGAGAGGGGATAATTTTAGGAGGAGAGAGAAATTTTTAGAGAGAGATATATTTTCTTTATCATCTTCTTCCCCAAAATTCTAGAGCTCCAAATATCCATTAATGGAGTCTCAATTGTAAAATCATGTAATTACATAAAATCATTAGTGAAGAATCGTGGATGTAGATCACATTGATCGAACCACGTAAAAATATTTGTGTCTCCTTTTAGAATTTTAGTACTTTAATTCTTAGTTTCATATCAAATTAATTAGATTTAGGAATCATTTTAATGGATTCTTATGAGGGTGTAGTTGTGAGATAATCCGCAACTACATATTCAATGGCGATTAATCATACGAAGATGGGAAAAAGTAGAAACCTTCATTCTTCGCAGGAGAACAAACAAGTATAAGATAAATAAGTAAAAAGAAATTGCGAATAATCATTCGACACAAAAGAAAAGAAGTGCAACAATATCATGTTGCGAACAAATGAAAAACTCTGTTGTGAGAATTAAAAGAAAAAACTCTGCTCAAAAATGAGAATTTTTCTATTAAAAAGAAAAAGATGATGATTTCTAATCATATAAGATTTTTAATGCAAATGTATAAGAAGGGCGCAAATCGCCTAAAAATATATAAGAACGGGACGAACTTTTATGGCGTACACCTTAGTTCGCGGATTCTATTCCGTAAGAGGCAATGTCCTTAAAGTGCGTCATAAGGGGGGTATCTCTTTGCATGGCTATGGGAAAGGCTATACCGCTGCTGGAACCTAGTCATGGAGATTTGGGATTATAGAAAATCCATCCGGGGGAGATAACTTGGATTCCCAATTATATAAGGTTATACCCTGGTTGGGCGCCCGAGAGTTTCTCCTAAGGAATGCAACGTATGATCAAGGCGCCGAGGTACACGGTTGAGCTGTGGGTGCCCGGGATGGATGAACCTACCCTGGCCATCCATGGCAAGTCTTGGCTTATGATGTGTTCGGCCCGAAGAAAACCCCACTTAGGGTTCAGTCTTGTAACTATAAGCCATATAAGGCATAAAGGACAAGGCTGCGAAAACAACTGGTTGTTGGCAGAACCGGATGGGAAAGTTTTAGTCTTGTATGGCCGATGTATAATCCTTGAATGGGAAACCGGGGGAAGAGATAAGGGCGGTACCCTCCATTAGGGAGCTTTGTATCAAAAAAGACGGCAATGTCATGGGGCTTTATATTCGCAAGAATATTTAGGCCCGTCATATTGTTGCTTGACAGAGACAGCAATGTCATGGGACTTTATATTCGCAAGAATATTTAGGCCCGTCATATTGCCGCATGACTGGCCAAAAAGCCTAAAGAGAAACGTTAAGATGAGATCAATGGGTTTTTGCGATAAGATCAAAAAATGAGATAAATGAAATCAATAATAAGAGGAAACAAATCGCAAAGACGTCCTGCGATTTCATCGCAAAGACGACAATGTCATAAGTCTTAAAAAGCAAAGAGAAATTAATCTCACAAGATGTCTTAGATTTATCATATTGTCGCAGAGATAAAAATAATGATAAGGCATGGTCAATGGATTATTACATGTAAAGTAAGAATGTCATGCGATCTTGTCGCATAAAAGTGGCATGATAAGACCTTTAACTAGGAAGGCGAAATAAGACCACAAGAGAAGTTATATCTGCAAATCATATAACATACGGTTCGCAGAAATATTTGCGATAATTCATTTATCATATTGCAGATTAATAACAATAGGCAAGTACATGAACGATGTATAGCATAGTAAATATTGTTATTCATCATTATATGATAAATTCATATAAATAACAGACAGACAGAAGCAAAAAAGGGAATTTATATATTGAAAGACATTAGGAGTTACAAATATCTTGCAGAAAGAATGATACAATTTGTCGCAGATAATTATCGAAAGAAAGAAAGAAATACAAGAGAAGGTTAAAAATAAAAAACAAAACTATTGAGATTTGTTTTCATCATTATCTTCATCTTTGTCTTCATTATCTTCATCATCAGTTTCTTCTTCATCTTCGCTTTCATTCTCATCTATATCAACCTCACTGTCAGAAATAACTGGTACTTCAGTACTGGTTGGGATGTTATCCAAGAGACAAGGATATAGACTAAGAGGAAGATCATTATCTTTACAAACTCTCTCAATATCATTATTGCGAACGGTGAGAAGATTACTACGCAAATTGGAATTGGATATCTTTATTTTCTCTCGGAGTCTAGTGATTTTATCATTGTGGGAAGCAAGATTTTTCGCAAGATTACTTTTTTCTTCTTCAAGTTATGCTATCCTTGCGGAATGTTTTTCTTCAGATTCTGCGATGATACAACAATAAATTAGAAATTTGTTTAAAATCTAAAAAAAGAATAAAGATGTTAGAGGAGCAATAAATAACCTTCTCTTTCATGAATCATTTCTTGTATCAAGGTTGCTTGTTCGGTATGAAGACTAACATCTATCGCTAAGTTTTTCCTAGCATTATCGAGAATTGTTGCAGCCCATGCTAATTCATCATCATTCTGAATAAGAATATGGGAACGGATTTGTTTTTCTCTCTTAAGAAGTTTAATATTTTCATCCTTAAGTCTATCTCTGTCAAGTTCAGTATCAATAAGGGTATTGCGAAATTTTGATAGAGCTTCAGCGCCTTTAAGAGTAATGCGTTCTTTATCCTTCTCAAGTTCACTCTTCTTGGCTTTTAAGACTTTGATTTTTTATCTAAATTCATCTCTGCAAGTCTTTAAAATATTGGACATACTCAAGGTAGATCTATAGTCCATTCTCATAAGGGAAACCTGATGTTTAATCTCATCAAGGGACCGAGTATTAATTTTTTCGTCTGAATAATTATTTAAAGCGTCATTAAGACACTGAAGAAGAGTGGTTTCATCTATGGGTTCATCAAAAGAATTGAGAATGAGAGCTTCATCAGTAAGATTATAGGCATCTGCAAAATGGTTTCTCAAATAAGCTATAAAATAGCAAGAATGAAGAAAAGTAAAAAAAAAAATATTAAAGAGAGAAAAGATTTATACCAATGATTTGTTTGCAGAACTTCTCCTTGTCAACCAATTTCTGTTGAAGAACTTCAACTTCAACTTCAAGCGATTTGTTTTTATTAAGGAGTTCAGTATTTCCAGATACTTCCAATTGCTTGCATTTTTCGCAAAGAAGGGACATTTCAGCTTCATATTGTTTATTTGTTTCACGAAGTTTCGCAGATTCAGATTGCGAATCAGTAAGCATTTTCTGCGATGTTGATAATCTATTTTCTAATTCTGAAGCAACAGAAAAAGAAGCTCTAGCAGTCTGCGAAAAAAGAAAATGAGTAAGGATAAGTAAAAGATCTTCGATACACATGATAGATATAAAATTTACTACAAGAAAAATAAAGGAAAGTGGCATACCAGCGAAGTTAGCGCGTGAAGAAAACTTGAGTCGATAAATCTGGAAATGCCTTTGAGATCTTTATTATTAGTCAAGATCGAAGCATCGCAAATTTTCGAGAGATAATCGCAAGTACGAGTGATATCATCCTCACCAACACCTTGTATGGGATTCCTAAAAATATTTGATAATTGATCCATTGGAGTCTCAGGTTGAGAGATACCCATCGCAGATCTAATTCTTGTGGAAGAAAAATGTGTTGAAGTGCCCACAGTGACGTCATGGTTTACCCCATCATTTTCTTCAAATTCTTTATCTTTTTCAGCGATAATAGGAGTCTCTCTAAGTGGAAGAAGTGGTTGAGTTTTTCTTCTCTTCTCTGGAGGATCATCTGTGGTTTAATTTTTGTTACGGCGAGGAGAAGTACCAGAGCTTTCATTTGAAGTTAATACTCTTTTTCCTTTATCTTTGGCTTCAACCACCGCGACAAAAGGAATTTCCTTGAAAACAATCACACATAAAGATAAGAAACAGAGGCAATAATATATTGTTAAAAATTATAAAAGAATGTTTCTTACTTCATCTGTGAAGGTTTTCAAAAAATTTAGGAGATTGGGATTCCCAGTATTGGCGTAGCTAGCCTTCATTTTTCCAATCTGATAAAAGATAATTAAATAACTAGTAAGAATAATATACTTATCTAAGTCTGCGAATAATAATTAACTTCGCGAGATATACCTCAGAATTCTTTTCAGGCCAGTTAAAAACCCAAGGATGATAAGCCGCAAGATATGCAGGATTCGCAGGAAGGTTAAGAGTACCAGAAATATATGGACCTTCAAGGAGGAGAGGAAATCTGCACCATTTATCATCCTTGGAGAAGCGTGGACCATTGTTTCTTGTGGAATGATAGTCTATATCTTGCATAAGAATTTTATCCTTCGCAACTTTCTTATCCCTATTCAAACGAATAGCCCAACACGTGCTTTCTTTCTTCATTGGAATCACTTGATAATTCGCAAATAAATTCTCCACGGTATATTTCGCTGGAATAATTGGGATATTTTCAAAATCAGGATGTTTTGCAGTATCAGGATAAAGGGATCCTTACCAGCTCCACGGGAGGCATATTCAAGAATGAGACGAATACAATCTCCACTTAATTGGCAGATTGCTCGCGAATATTTAACATGAGAAATAATCTCATAAAAAAGAGGGAGATCTGGGTTATAAAGAGGAATAGGAAGGCCAGCTTCTAATTGACCTAGCGAAACAAGGATCTTCTCGTTAGAAGAAGGAAATCCTGAAGCTAGATCAATGGAGAGATCAGAGTCATAAGATTGATCAGGAATCTCAGAAAGTGTGAAACCTAAGGATTGAAGTTTCTGCTAGTGTTTTTTAAAAGTGGATTGACCTAATTTTTTAGCAGGGGCCATTTTTTAGTATGGGAATGATGATTTGTATGAAGAAGATTAAAGAAATAAAATTGAAACAGTATTAGATCCGGAATTTGCGGAAGAAGATGAAGAACAGAAGAGTTGCAGAGAAGAAATAAAGAAAGAGGAAAGAGAGATTAAAAAGAAGAGGGGGGGATTAGCGAACAAGATATTTATAAGAAAAGAAGATTCTCGAGAACATTAATGCATTTAATGAAGAAAGGACATGAATGGTCAGAATTCAACGGTTGAAAAAAGACCTGTCAAGAGATAAATGGGAGAAAAGACACGCGTAGAATATCTAGCGATGGATGCAGAGATGTGTCAGAATGCAGGGAATATTAAAAGACAAGGAGTTGCGATTAATCAAGAAGCTTAAATTCTCATGATCTTTATCTTCTTCGCAGAAAAGATATGAGAAGAGGCAAGATGTAGGATCAGAATATTGTCACAACAATATTCCTGAGAAATAAACAACAGTACTGCGATACATCGATAGTAAACGACTATTCTGCGATACATCAATGATATTCTGCGAAACATCCAAAGATGACCTAAACAATGACGTAATGACTGAAAACGACGGAAACATGAAGAAAGTGTGACATGTCTGCGACATATCAATAAAACCTGCGAAATATAAACTCGGTGCTAATTGCGATTTATCGCAAGAACTCAGATCCGAAATTGAAGGGAATCTTAGCTGTAAATGAGATGTCATGAGCTGTAATCCACTATGTAAATACCTATATAAAGGAGATGAATAGTTCCATAGAGAGGGGATGAATTTTTGAGTGCTAGGAAAGTTTTTAGGAGAGAGAAAATCTTTTATCAAGTGTTCTGTGTTCTTGATTTCTGTAATTCCTTAAGATCAAATTAATAAAAAGTGTCTTAATCTTCAAATTATGTCATAAATATTGATAAATTCTTGAATAGGGTGTAGTGTCGGAATTCCTGCAACTACATCTAGTATGAGAGCTTCATTGACAGCGAGTTTCTTCAGGCGAACACCCCAACAGGTGCTATCCCTCTTCATAGGGAGTATCTTGTAATTTTTGAAAACGTTTTCTACAGTATAATCTGCAGAGTTAATTGGAATATGTTTGTAAGAGGATTTTGAGCATCTTCAGAATAGCACGATCCTTTTCCAGCACCACGAGAAGCATATTCAAGTAGCAACCTAATGCAATCTCCACCTAGTTGATATATTGCTCGCGAGAACCTCTCGTCAGATATTATTTGGTAGAATAATGGGAGTTCTGGGTCATAGAGAGTAAGGGGAAGACCAGCTTCAAGTTGGCCTAGCGATACTATGATTTTTTTCGCGAGAAAATTGATCATCAGTAAATAATTTAAGAGAAAGTTCAGATCTAGAATCCTGATCTGGAATTAAAGACAAGTTAAAACCTTTAATTTTGAGTTTCTCGCGCATCTCATTAAAGGCCTTCAAGTTTTTAGTACTAGAAGCAACCATTTTTGAGTATGGGAATGAAAGAAAGGGTTGAAAAGAAGAAAGAAATCACTGCAGTAACAGAAGCGCAATTCGCGGAAGAACAATAAAATTTGCAGAGAGGGAACGGAGAGAAAGAAAAAAAAAAGTAAAAGAGAAAAAGAAAAGGAATGAGAAGAGTATTTATAGAAGAAGAAATTTCTCGAAGAAGATGAGGGCAATTAATGCAAAAAAAAGACGTGGGTGGTTAGATCGCAGCGGTTAGAGGAGTTGTGTCAAAATTTTATTGGAAGAAAGAATTCGTGAAAACAGCTGGCGAAGGATATAGAAACGTGTCAGAATGGGGAAGTCTGAAAAGATAATCAGTTATGGAATTTTAAATTCTCATGATCTTCTCTTCTTCGCAGAAAAGACATGAGAAGAGGCAAGATGTAGGACCAGAATATCGCTACAACATTATTCCTACGATATTAACAACGTTTCACGAGCGTCACAGAATACCCAAAGAGAAACTGACGATGGAAGAAATAAAAGAAGAATATGTTGATCCTGCGATGGTCATCATTCTTGCGATATAGAATATTGTAATAATTGCGATGAGATCGCAGAATAGATCCGAAATAGGAGGAAAACTTAGCTGTCATCCATTATGTAAATCCCTATATAAAGGGCTCGATAGATCCAGAAAAGGATGATGTATTTTTTGAGAGTTGAAAGAGTCTTGAGGAGAGAGAAACTTCAAGAGAATATTTGTAATCTTAATTTCTTCCAATTCTGTAAACATTTCTGAGATTTGAATAGTAAAGTGTCGTTTAAATCTTTGAAGTTTAATTGATTTCCAATAGATTTCTATAGAATCTTAACAAGGGTGTAGTGTGGGAATTCCTGTAACTACAGAGAACATGAACATAACCATGTTGTTCGTCTCAAGGAATTTTCAAAATCTCTGAAAGGCAGGGCATACACTTGGTACAACAACATTGCATCCGGAACTATCAACAACTAGGGAGAGATAATTAACGCCTTCTATAGGAAGTCCTTCTTTGTGTCAGAGCAAGTCACTCTCTCTGATCTTGGAAGGATGTTTCAGAAAGTCAGTGAAAATCCCAATGACTATGTGAAAAGATTCAGAGTTCAAGCCCTGGATTGCCATTATCCAAATGTCACGGAGCAACAACTGGTGGATTTGTGCATCAATGGCATGCTCCCGATCTACAGATCCCTATTGGAGAATCTCCGATTCCAGACTTTCTCAGATCTCCATGAAGCCGCAAAGAAGTCAGCAACCACTGCACCTGCTCTGTTGAAAATAGCAAAACCCACAAAGACTGAAGAAGCGCGAGACACTCGAGGGAGCAGACGTCTGGTAAACAAGCAGTAAAACCTACAGCCTTCCACAAATGCTGTCATGGAAGGGAGTAAACGGAAAGCTGAGCCACAGCGCAAGCATACTTCTTCCACCCCTTCAAAAGCGAAAAAAAAGGATAACGTGCAAACTTCCTCTCAGCATACAGAAGACCCAGAAGCACCTGACTTTCCTTGCTCCATTGAAGAAGTCACCGAATTGCTAGAGCCCTGGATTCAAGACGGTGCAATTAAATTTCCATATGTCAAGAAGGAACCAACCGAAGTGGCCATGGAAAATCCTCGGTACTGTCACTTTCATAGGTTTGTCAGCCACCCCACAAGTGATTGCAAGACTTTGAAACACATATTCATAGAAAAGGTTGAGTCAGGAGAACTTAATCTTGGAGCCGAAGGAGTGCACAAATATCCTCTCCCTGTCAGGACTTTCTCTATTTCTGAAGCACCAGTCAAGGAAGCAATTCAGTCATTGATAGAGCATGTGTGCAAATTGCTCTATCTGTCAAAGGCACAAAGGGGAGACATGTTTACGACTTTGAATCACATAGTTTCCGGGAAACGCTTGCTAATTCCAAATGTATCTCCTGAACCTTCAGCCACTAATAAATAAATGTATGACTGGGGACTGCTCACCACAGTGCACATTAATGGAAATGAATTCAAAAGGGCATTTGTTGATGTTGGTACTGCTGTCAATATCATCCCTTTGAAGACTCTTAGGGATGCCGGTATTACTCGACAAGAGGCTACTCACGCTCCCATAGCAATCAGAGATCATGAATGGATTTCCAGAGATACATATGGCTTCATCACTCTTAAATTCACAGAAAGATTGGTTTGCACTGAGATCAAGTTTTACATAATCCGGGAAGACCCCGGATATGACATGATCCTTGGAAGGACTTGGATCCATGATGGAATGCTAACCTTAACGCCTTCAACACACTCTATTACTGACAGAGACTTTGAGTTAGAAGGAGAAGCGGAGGACACCCCACCATTTGAATACCTGAAGGAAGTTGAAACCTTGAAGGGACTTGTGCAAGAACCCGAAGAGAGTCCACATGCCTTTGTCAAAAGGTTTCGAGCTCAGGCAAATCTTATTCCTATTCATGCTCTAGTATTACCAATGTTCAAATGTGCTACTTTGGTCCAGGGACTTCTCCCCATAAACAATTTAGCAATTACAAAATGCTATGAGTGGATCATCTCGCCACATCAATATTTCACCCAATAGTTGAGTCCATAATGTCCTCAAGTTGATCATCCAATCCAGCGATTCATTATGGAAGATATGGACAAGCATGACAGGCACTACGAGGGATACTCCCTCCTGCATGAGTTTCCATATGTGCCACAACCGTGGAGCCACACCACACAAAGAATTCCGAATCAACAAAAGATATTCAAGGCACGGACTACAAAGTCGAACAAATTCAAGGAAGGAGATTTGGTTCTCAAGGTGACTAAAGGAGATCTAATTGGGAAGGACCATTTATGGTTGCTAAGTCCATAACTGGAGGATATTACAAGTTGATCAACACAGATGGACGAACTCTACCAGTAATTCATGAGAATTGGCTTAAGCCATTTGCATGAAGTTATTTGACATCTGAGGTACTAGGCGTCTAAGCATTCATAACGTTTGGATTTGGCATTTTAGGATTTTCTTTCATTGTATTTCAATTCCTCCAAAATGTTTGTAATAATTGCAATCACTATTTGAATTCATCAATTTATCAAAATTCAATTCATATTTCTCAAAAGAAAATCTCAATCAAATCCAAAAGAAAATCCTTAACCGCATACCAATTCAAAACCATGATATTAAAATCAGAAATAAAACCTCACATCTCTCATCTCTCAGAAGTTTATAAGTTCAAGAGATTATGGAAAATAAATTAAAGAAAATCAGCGAAGAAAGATTTTTGCGCCTCTGCATCCTTCAAAGCCTGTAAAGCCGCCTTATCCTTGTTCATCTCTTCAGTCAGCCTGGCAATCTTGTCTTACTTCTCCATTACAACATCATTAGGAAAGGGTACGTTATTTTCACATGAATCCTTAATAGCATTTATCTTCTTACGAAGCCACTTCACATTGAAGCCAAGTCTCTCAGAATTCTCCAAGTTGAACTCCCAATCAAAGAGTACATCTGGCGTTACGGAATTTCTGGCTCTAGTGCATATGTCGCTTACAATAGCAAGAGTACACTTACCTGCATTGTTAAAGCATAAGCACGCACAGGATTCCTGTCGACAATTATATGACCGAATTTCTCCCAGATTTTCTTGTACAAACCCACATATCCAATGGGAACGCTGAATCCACCAACTAACTCATGATACAGGGGTGAGGCATCAAATGGAGGATCAAAGGAAACTTCTGCACTTGGGTATTCGTGCACAACTATATGGTTTTCAATTACTGGAGCAACTTCTACAATCAGGGCAACAGTTTCTTCAGTATCTTCCGCTGGTGTCCTGGATTCTTCTATCACTGAATTAGCAATAATCTGGATCTCCATGACTTCATCAACAACACTTTCATGGCCTTGAGGTGCATAAATAGTCTCCTCCTTATCAATAATCTCAGGGTCGCTCGTTTCATCATTCTGGGTTCCTTCATTCTCAACTTCGGTATTTTGCACCTAATTCGAAGATTACATGAGATTAGGATCATCCAAGCATGAAACCAAAAGAAATCATGAACTACAGCATACAAGTGGTCTAACATCATCAAATTCTTTCATTATACATGTTAGATGTCAACAAATAACGTGAAAGTCACAAAATCACGTTTTACAACAAGCTCGCCTGAGAAGATTTTACACTTCCATGTACAACGCGATGAACTGGGAGCAATTGGCGAATAATAAATGGTTCAGTTATATACCATTATCTTCGTGTAGGTGTGACCTACAAAATGTCAAAATTTCATGGCAATCGGATGCACGAGCAAAACGATGTGGTCGAAACTCGGGACTACACGACAGCTGAAAATTTCCTGAAAGTCTCCTGGATGTTTACTGTTTTGTCTATTTCTTCCCCTAAACGTGCTCAAAACATAAAAATCTTATTTACCAAGCTCAGAAATTTCCTGGGCTTGAAGATGCATATGCGGATCATGAAAATCTGACATCATACTAAGATTCTACAACGTTTTTCCTAAAAAACTGAGTTCTGAATTTGCTAGTGACGTATTTTCGGCAAAATTTGTCATATATTCACATACATTCTCATTCATGCACTCATAAATCAGTAGGTTTATACTTCTATGGATGAAATACAAGAGAAATACTTACTTGAGTGGTCTCTGAAGCATTCAAGGGATCGGAATTTCTCGCACCAACGTCGACAACTCCATTACCTTCATTTGGTTTTGAGCTCTAGGAGTTTTCTTCGTTGCCATTATTCGAACGAGCGTCACCAGTATTATCCACGTCCATGGAATCATCCTCCTGGACATATCCTCAACAATTAGAATTTCATCCATAAGGTTCCATGATTAATATGGGAAGAGATACTTACAGCTTCTTCTTCATCACTCAAGTCAGAAATTGTTCGCCCAGGAGCGGAGAACCGAAGACCATCAATACTTGATGGAGAGAAATTCTGCAACGGAATAACAATATCAGTTCCATGATCCTAATAGTACGTGCAAGAAAGGGTCACAATAAGGAAAATACTGGAAACTCACTAAAGCGCCAGTTGGGGACTTTATAGTATTGGGTAACAGCCTATAACCCTTATGCCTGCCTTCTCCGCCATAAAAAACCGCCTCAGTCTCTGAGAAATCTACACGGATTCGAGGTCTTACGATACGACCATCCTGTGATGAATTTCAGTAATATAATCAGAATACAGTTATTATGATTTTATGAAGATCATATAAAAAGTGTACATGAGAGCATCCTGGAGGCGATTTCCGCTTATCATCGGAGAGATACTTCAATCTTGGTCGACCAAAAATCATCTCATAAGAGATACGATTCCTTACTAGAGGCTGAATGACTGTCACAAATTCATGCAATCGCTCAAATTTATCGTCCCAGAAGTCTACATAACCAGGAGTCACATATGTGAATATATCAGAGCAAGGGAACCAGTATTTACTTCCTTCCACATGGGTACGGTCTAAACGAGTCATGAGATGCTCAACTGATGGTTTCCTCCTCCGAATAGTTGGAACACACTGATCCATTCCCATTTGTCGAGCCGCTCTTTCAATATTATACTCTTCCACTGAAAGTTCTCCGTACGAGACCGATAGAAAATGACCAGGGGTGCAACTCAACATGAAAAATATCTCACCATCGTTCAGATCCGCACCATATGAAAAACTCATGCTCTCTCCGGTGTTGAAAGTCATCGGCTAAGAAATGTAAGGAGGCACTGACACCCAAGGACGAAAATCAAACATAGATTCATTATCCAACATATCAATGAGGTGCACCTTAGACCTAGGCTGCTTTGTGGACCAATGCATGATCCTAGCATTATCTTTCTCAGGTAAAATATGGCGAGCGTCAGTATTCGGTCCTTGCAAAATACTACACGGAATGGGTGCATAATTATTGAAGTGCTCCCACATCAGAGCTTAAAGAAACATCGTGTTAGCATAACATTCAATCTTCATAAAGCTATTCGACACACTGGAGTCTATAACCAAAGAGTCTAAGTTGTAATACAAAGAGCCCAAGAACAAGCTACCTATCGGAAGTTTCTCACCTTAAGCCATCTTGATAGCAAAGGGGATCACGAACGGCTTCAACAAGTTTCCACTGTCTTCAAAAACGTCTCTGGACAACCATAAACATAAGAAAGCAGCAATGGGTAACATATTGTCGATAGGTTTATCAGAAACCTCGTCTTTGGGCCACCAACGTGTCAACTAGAGAGCATAACATCCTTTACTGCCGGCCTTATTTGCTACTTCCATTGCAGCTGTCAAGACATGATAAACGGCGGTCTCCTCATCTAAAAGATCCCCAGGGAGATTTCCCATGATTAGGAGATGCATCAGAGATGCCACGTCTTCCAAGGTAATGCTAAACTCTCCCCATATACATATGAAGGTGTGAGTAGGAATACACCAATGATCAAGCAGAGCCACAATACCTCTTGCGTCATGATAAATGAACAACTCTCCAGAATCCTGAATAGCCCTTGTCACCTGCGCCTGATCGAGCATGGCCCTCACATGAGGAAAACCCAACATATGCCTTGCCCATCCAGCAAACTTCTCCAAAGGTCTCCGAGAAAGCTTAAATTCTATAATCGATGCAAGGAAGATCCCTCGTTCAAGACAAAACCGGATGACTGTCTTAGGAGTCGCGAATTTCTTCTGATTGACAGTCCTAGGATTTATCAGAAAATGATACGCTGGAGATTTCAAATATTTTTCAACTTCTGGAATGTCTTCCTCGAAAAATGCATCATCTATGTTTGGGACGTTCTTAATCCCATGAGTTTCGTCTTCATCTTCATCGACAAAAGTTTCATCCATACATGTCTCATCTCTGGAGATGTCATCATCAACACACATTCCATTTCTTGAAGTGTCTTTAACTTGGGATTTGGTAATCTTTACGAAGTAGCTGCAAAAATTCACATTACATTCTACTTCAATACACCATCCAGAATCAAGGAAATACTAGCGTCTGATGGTAACTCTTAACTCTTACCTTTTATACTTCCACTAACAATAGTGATAGTAATACTAAAGTTAACACCTCAAAATCGTTCGTTTCTTCGAAACCTACAAAAGACAAACAAAACTCAGATTTTTCATAAAATCATGAATATTTCTACTGTGTGAACATTCACCATGGAATTACGGAAACTAAAACATTATTTCATCATAGATAATTGTTTACTTCTAATAAATATTACACAAAACTCAAGTTTTGATTTTTTTTAGGAAAAAAATATATATTTGCGTATATATATATATCACGTAAATATAAAAAAAAATACGTATATATTTTTTCAACGTGAGAAAGGCTCGTGAAAATAGATATGTGGACACTCCACGGTTTTGAAAAAAAAAATCCATGAATAGACCATGGTTTTATAAAAAAAAATCTTTTCCTTCGTATCGTCATACGTCTTTGAAACGAAGGTTTATTTCAATTTTTGTGAGACCTCACACATTATATTATAAAGTTATGATTCACATGAAATCTCATAAACAAAATTTTATCACTGGACACAAGTTCATGTATAAAAAAAAGGAGAAGAAAACTTCTTCTTCGTATCATTATCATTCTTTAAAACGAGGGTTTATTTCGGTTTCGTGAAAATTCACCTTTTTCATGATAAAACTTTGGTTCACATGAAATCTCATAAACATAGTTTTATCACTATACCTAAATATTCATATATGAATAAAAATCTCTTCTAAATCAGGGATTATTATTAGTTTTCAAAACGAACAATCGAACGAACATACGTTTTCAAAAACGAAGGTTTATCAACAAAAACTCATGCTAATGTATACACATGTATATATAAACTCAAACACGATCAATTCATAGAACTCATGAACATCAGCGAACATCAAAAAAAAAAAAATCACGCATACCTGGTCGGCGGCGCTGGAACTTCGGCAACATTTTTCCTCCTCCCTGGCGTGAAGGTGATGAAGGCGTGGTGGAGCTCTGGTCGTGTGAAGAAGAAATAAACAAATAAATAAAAGATAAATTCCTTTCATATCAAAGTTTATTTCCAAAACCTAATTTTACAAGGATTTCCTTATTGGGCCCGGCCCGCGAATCCTAAACGACCAAGGTCCCATTGTCAAAATCAGTGATTCAACAACAATTTATGTTCATCAAACGACACTCTATCATGCCACTGAGATCTTCATTCAATTCATGGTATGCTCGTACTATCGAAATCGTCCTAACTTACGACTAAGTTCAATTACTTATATTATTTATGACCGGAAAATCACCATTCAATGCTGACTGAGGAACACGGCCTTCCTCACTTAGCAGGGGACTTAATGTAGATGGTGGATTTTCGACAAAGGATAAAATTGTAAACCCATAATTATACGAACCTCTGATCTAGCAGTCAGACGTAAGTATTGAGACACATATCTCTCATCGAATCCTCTGACTGAGAATGCCTTCTCTCAGAGTACATGTGGATATGTAGTCTCACGGCCAGACAACAGCGTATCTCATGAATACTGAACACTTCATTAATTATTTCTATATAGTATCACAAGATGGACGGCTCCTAGACAGCTTGTTATGCTAGTATAGAGCGATAACGTCTTCAGGATACAAACAACGAGTTTACCCTGAATATATAAAGGATATGAAGCTCCAACAAGCTCATATAGGAATAATTAATTCTCCTAGACAGCTTGCTCTGCTAGTATAGAGCCATAAGTTAATTATTCCTAAATTCTTGGATTCATCCAAGAATTTCCGAAAATATTCAAATATTTTCGCAGATATTTAATTACTGCAAACCATGGTTCTTCCCAGCAGAAATCCATGGGTTAGTAATAAATATTCAACGCACGGGCATCAGAGCTACCTCTGAGAAAGCCATATCTCAAAAGGTGTAAGTGTATTCAGCAACGATGCATTAACCATCACCGCACGAACGAGTATTTCAAAATACGACGAAACGACGAACCTATGCAAAATAGGGAAAAAATAAAAAATAATCAAAATATTGACCAAGGCGCTGGGAGCATGGGCCCACTGACTGGCCGACCATGCCATGGCCAATCCCACGCCAGTTTTATATTTTATTACATTTTTTATTATTTTCCTTGATCTGATGAAAATCCTTTCATTTGAAAAAATATCCTTCGTTTTGAGGAAACTCCTCAATTCCGTGGTGCTTCCTTCGCAAGGAGGAAATAATATAAAATTAGGGAAAATATTATGGGGCCGTGATCATTGGCCAACCGGCCATGCCTTGTTCCCGGCCGGCCCCATGCCTTGTTATTCCTTAATATTTTATTATTATTTCCCTAGTTTCATGAAAAATCCTTTATCTCATGGTATTTTTCAAAAAATACATGAAAAATAATATAAAATTAGGGAAACCCATGGGACCGGGCCCCAGCTGGCAGGCCATGCCCCAGACGGTCCCACATGTCCCTTTATTATATTATTATTATTTTTAGGATTTCCATCATCCCATGAAACTCCTTGATTTCATGATATTTCTCTCAAATTAGGAAAACTCCTTCAAATCATGGAAAAATATATAAAAAATATAAAAAATTAGGGAAACACGTGGGATCGGGCCCAAGCAGGCCGGCCATGCCCTAGCCAGTCCCACACGCCCCATGTTTTTGTTATTTTCATATTATTTGCTTCCTTGATCCAATGGAAACTCCTTCACTTCAAGGAAAACTCCTTAATTTCAACAAATTCCTTTATTTCATGATATTTTCATAAATTCATAAAAAATAAGGAAAAAACACCATGGGACCGTGGTCACTGGCCGCCCGGCCATGCCTTGGCCTCGTAGGTCCCATGCTTCATCATTCCTTTATTTCATAATTATTTTCCTTCATACCATGAAGTTTTCCTAGTTTCAGCAAAACCCTAAGTTTGTCATATTTTCTCAAATGGTCGCTCAAATGCGCACCAGAAAATATCAAAATTCTCAGGACTGAGACACAGACGTCTCAATGACAAAGGCATGTTACCTTGACCAACTAGGGTTGGCTTTTGGCTTGCAATGATCCGGTCCCACATATTTTCATGATTTGACCTAATTTGCGCAATTGCACGTATTGGGTCAAAAAACTCTTCGAATAATTTCAGAATTTGACGGAGTGATCGTCAATCGATCCCGTGACCACCCAGGGCCAGTTTCATGACCCCTTGGTCGGTCCCTTACCTCTTCATAATTAATTAGGTATCATCACCTAAGGCTCAGATGAGCATTTTTCGAATAAATGATTAAACCAACATTTGATCATTCTTTCATCAACAAATCACCAACTCTTCAAGAGACCTTGGTATTTGCTCACACGAGCATATGGGAGTTTCATGGTCGACGCACGGTCCCATGAAGCCAGTTCTCCTTCATTCCGTGGTTAATTTTCAAATAAACCATAAATTGGTCATCAATTGATCAAATTAGGGTTTCTGAGTCCAAGGATCATAATTCCAGATTCGAACACTAATAACTTTACGACTATCTCATGATCAGTATTCTTATTAATTATGCTCGGTTCAACTACCAGTATTTTAATTAATATTTTATTTTGGTCACGCTGCCAATAATTCAGCAGACGAGCGACACTTGCTCAGACGAGCAATATTTGCTCAAACCAAAGAATATTGATTCAACTATTAATATTAAATAATTCATCTAATGAGAAACACTTGCTCACCTCAACGTAAGAATCACATCACTATCTCAGCAGACACGTTCAATTCATGAATTTCAGAACATTTTACAAAATCATCTTCAACTCAATACATGGACTCATCGTCCCATTAAATCACGAAGTCAGCAATTGACTAATTAACCACGAGACGTCGATCGTGTTATTTAGGGGGATATCAACTAGGGTTTTGGTCTGGCGGTCTATGGCATGTGTGTTCAAACACACGATGGAACGTGAGCAAGTTGTGCAATCAGTTGAAGGAGTTAACAAAGTAGTGGATGGAAAATCAACCAAGTCTCTGCACGATGAACAACTGGTTTCAAACACGATTTCCATTTCCCCACTCTTTGATTCCATCAACTGTCACACTTCATGGGATCATGGTGTCTACAATTCCAGCAATATAAATAAGTCTCTGAATCATGATTGAAATAACAACAGAAACAAGAATCTCATGTCTCACTGACAATACGAGATCAACAACTCATCAATTGAGCAATTACTCTCAACTGAGCAATTTCAATCATTCAGAACTTATCATATTCATAATTCACAACACACCTACAATCTTTGATTACCATTGATTCCATTTCTTAGATTCCCTCCTACAGATCAACCCATCCTCTCTTATGACTGAATTTACTATGGAACATCCATTGTCTTGGTTTAGGCCGGGGTACTACTGATTGATCTCTCGAATTCAAAGAACCCCCTTTGCAGCGTTGCATTTGTGTGAGGTTGAATATTTCGCTCGGTTCAAGGAGTCTCCTCCGTACGGTCGTCTCCTGATTCCGTAAAAACCAGCAAATCATATTTCCTCATCTACACGTAGGCTCAACAAATTAATAAATATATTTCCAACTAATTAACTGGTAATATAGCGGTAGTAAGAGATCGTTCCCACAAAGAGCTATGTAATTGATAGGTTTTTTGTATTAGCAAGATAAAGTAAATAACAAAGGGGGTTTTTGGTTTATAAGATATAAATAAGAATATAATAATAAAGAAAAGAGATGATCAAGGAATCCTTCGCCGTTACCAAGCGTTAACAAGATTAGAATACTTATCTATTGTTCGTAAGAACCATTCATCACCAACCGTAGAATAACATCTAGATCAGTGTTATCACCAAAACTACTTCTATCACTGGATACGGAAGTTCTCGACTACTAGATTTTATCTGACGAACCACCAAGTAGTAGATCACTCAGGTGTAATCCAATAGAACGCCTTAAACTTTGTGTATTTAGGTTGATCCCAGTAGTTAAACTCTTAGATCAAGGTTTCTTGCTGGTGTTGTCTTCACACATGATTCCTCCACAGAATCCCTCTGTAAGGTCTCGCATTTTCTACTTGTGTAGAGAGTTAATCGACGATTACTTTTCTCATACTTATACTAGTGATAGAACAATCAATAGACTAATCTAGTATGCATCCCAAATCAATCAAAAAATCACTCATAAACCCTAGATATGGTAAATACAAACGATGATGATAAAAACTCTCAATATATTTGTATTATTAATAAAGCTTCACGCTTAGAACATTGAATTCATCCTTAATCAACAAAGGATTTAGCTACTCATATTTTAAAGAAGATGAATAATGGTGGTTTCCCCTAAAGGTGTAAACCCTAGGTTTTGATGTAGAACTTGTGATATGAGATTATCGATTGATATCCCTCTTTACATAACCTAATACCTTTTTATAGGTTTACATTGTTTGGTCTCCAAGTATTTAGTTCGGTTTAAGAACCCAACCAAAAATAACAAAATAACGTGCCCTTAAGCCTTCCAATGAGTTTATACACGTTTTCCACTTGCTGAGTTCGCAAACCCAGTCCGCAAACTTCAAATTCTAGCAGATATTTTCCGAATTAAAGTATGAAACCCGTCCGCGAACTTTACTATCTTCAGTATTCAATAAAAGCTTGTTTTGGCCGCAACTTCTCCATCCGAACTCGGAATGACCTCATTCTTTTTTGCATTCTTTTTATCTTTCAATTCTATTCAAGAAGGTGATGAGAAATCCTTAATTTGATTGAGTTAAGATCGATCTTTGGCATGTGTCTTGATTTTGAGCGTTTTGCTCCTTTTCGACGCACTTCTTCCACTTCCCTTGGACTTGGGCAATTGGATACTTGGAATACTTCTCTTCATAGCTCTTTTCAGCACTTTATAGCTCTTTTTTGGATGATTCACCTATTAGAGTCAAATAAAAGAAAACAATAGTAATAATACGAATACATGCAAGAATAATAGCTAAAACAAGTATGGAATGGATACTAAAATCATATGAATTATGCACTTATCCTAGGTCCATCACGTTTTGGTCCATCTTGTGAAAAAAAAATATTCTGGATTTTGCTTATTACGAACATGCATAACTACTTATCTCTTTAGATTACCAACTCCATCCACGTACAATAATGTTACCTTGTTGTTGATGGTGGATTTTCATTTAAAGGCTAAAATTGTAAAAGCCAAAAAATTGTGCGCTAACATCTTGTAAAAGATAAAGCCATTAATGAGTGATGGATACTCCTTCACTTTACTAATTCACCTAGAATGGAGCATGTGGCAACAATCCCATTCTGTGAATAAAATACGAAATTCATCCAGGTTGGAGAATGTAGCAACAATCCCATATACCCTGTGAATTTCCAGCATTATTAATTAATGCGCAACAGCCTTGTATTTCCTGTACTCATTATCAGTGCGGCATGACGACTGAGTGTTGCTCTTAGCGGAGCAACACGAACCTCCAAGCATTATAATGAAACCTTGTACGAAATACCCGTACATGATGAACTCTCGGTGTGTTATACTAGCCCGATTGAGCCCCTCTCGGTGTGTTATACTAGCCCGATTGAGCATCCAGACTGACCGTATCAGTCTGGATATGATCACGACCATACAACTCCACCAGCCTGATTGGATGGCTCAGATCGATTCCATCACCCCCAAGAAGGTATGGAATACCTGCCGAACCAACGCGGAACCCGCATGGTTGGCCTCCCTTGGCCTAGCTTGCCAAAACGTCCAAACCATAGCAGTATAGATGGAAAACCCCAAATTAGGGCTTGCGGCACATTACATGTGTCGCAAAACAGCCTCAACCATCCATCTTCGCAGGTATAGATGGAAGGTGCAGATGTAGATTCAAAGGGCACGGAGTATGTCAATACAATCACCGTAGGCACGCCTACATACCTGACTAATCGGTCAGGACCAACCACGGTTGGTCATTCCAAATCGTGCGCCTGAATGGAGCATGATGCACGACTCTGAAACCCAAAAATTAGGGTTTTGAATCACGAGCATACATCTTATCCGGCACGAATGGAGGGTTTGAGATTTGATAAAAGCAGGTCCGGTCATGTCAACATGACCACCGTGGACCCGTCTATCCCCTCACCTAATTGGCCAAGGCATACCATGCCTGGCTATCCCCAAATCGTCCGCTCCAACATGCGTGGTCGCACCTCCCAAGCTGCAAATTAATCTCAACCACTCGATTTCTCCGGACGAATTGGGTGGCTTAGATCGCGTTTTCATGGGACGGTAAGACATAGGCGTGAACACCAGCCTACCACCCACATGTTGGAGCAATCGACCAAGACCGACCAAGCTTGGTCATTTTGGAACGCCCGTCCGAAGTTGGTATGGGATACGGCTTTTGCGGCACTAATCTTCTGTTTAAATTCGATCTCGACCACTCAACTTCGCCGGACGAATTGAGTGGCCCATATCACGTTTTTGTGGGACGGTAGGTATAATCGCCTAAACTGTCATGCCATCTACACGCAGGTGTGATCGGCCAGTCCAGGATAGTTCCCTAAGTCTGGTTTCGGTCAGGGTGAAGAGCAGTGCTTGCGCACCTCCTTCGAAACCCTAATTCCACCAAGTGTCGCAGATGAGTGTCTTAAAGATCATCTCATCCGTCCAAATTCACCAGCTCGGTTATATAACCCTGGTCAGGAGTTAATTAGTCAGTGCGGAGTCATGGTGATCACCATTCACCACTCTACCACACAATGTGGTCGGTAAAGGAAGGGTTTGCATGCGCAACTTCCAAACCATGTTGGATATATTCAATGCAGTACTTGCATACTATACACACGATACTTCACAAGTATCAATTTCCTTCACGGGTGTTGCTTTCGGGCTGTTTTCTCCTCCCGAACGAGCTTAAAACCTAAATATTCTCGCACCGGGAGATATGAAATTCTTTTCCGTATGGAATGGAGGGGCAGATCATCAAAATCCGAGTCCGTACTAGAATTCTACAACGATTCTAGTAAGGAGCGCTAATTAGGGTTTCTGGTGCAACAGTCAACGGTTGACCCTCCTCTCAAGATGCAAAATCTCGACCGCCGAAGGTCACCAAGCTAGCAAGCTTCACGAGCCTGACTTGCCAAGCTACAACAACATGCTACATGTTTTCCAAAACACTCGAGACATCAATCATGTCACAAACTGGGGGATACATACTGGGGTATTTGTCTCGGCGGTTTACGGCGTGCGGCCAACAACAACGCCATCACAAGAACGTGTCAGGAAGTCATGGACGGTTAGTGATGATGGGAAAAGTGGGAAAGCCTGATCGTGTGACACCAACACACTACTCCACTACTCCATCACTCCACTTTCTCCACTTCCCACGAGATACGAAGGTTAGGCTAAAGGACTTGTATAAATAGGTTCTCCGCCCTATTTTCAACAACAACACAAGTCCAGACAACAGAAGCAAGTGTTGATACAATCGTATTCAAGTACCGGAACTGATAGCTTACATACTGCAAGCCAGTTCAGCCTTATGATACAAGTCTTGCATAGCCAACACCTTCACATTCTCTACACCTTCTTCGCTTCCCTCCCTAAGATCAACCCTATCTCCTTCACTTTGTGACCGAAACAAGTCTGGAACGGCCATTTCTTGGTTTAGTCCGGACTTGCACAGATTGATCTCTCGAATATACAAGAAATCACCGCGCAGTGCATTTGTTTTAGGTTTAGATTCATTCCTCATCCACACCCCAAATTACCAAAATTAGCAGGAATAGTTTTCACCCATAAAAAATTGGCGACCACAGTGGGAGGTTGATCTCTCGGTCGTAGAGTCAATTTTTTCGAAATACGATTCGATTTTCTCAACTTCAAAAATGGTAGATCTTAGAACCAATTCAATCAACAATTCATTTCAAGATGGTGGGACTCAGGTCTGTATCATCAATCAATTCTGATGGAGCTAGTGTGGATAACACTGCCGGTGTCGATGTACCTGTCAGTGGAGCTACCGTGGTCAATACATCTCGTGGGGCCATCAATTCTATCACCAAAACTAGCGGAGCAGGAGATATTCCAGTAGGTGTAACGCCTCCCATCACCAGAGCCAGAGCAGCCTCGAATCCCGGCATCTCCTCAAGTGTAATGCCTCTGGTAGTCACCAGAGCAGCAACTTCCACTCCTTCATCAAGACGAGGAGCCAGAGGCACGAGAGGAGGACCATCTCCCATTACCATTGCAGACTTGATGGAGAAGCGGGAAGCTCTTGCTAAGACTCAAACGGATATGGCCGCAACTCAGAAAGAGGTACTCACTTTTCTTAAGATAATTACCTAATCTATTTCCATAAGATCCGCGACAGCCCCTGGAGCCAACAAGGAACGCATTCAACACACCAGAGAAGGTACTTCAGCGGTGCAGACCTACATGGACCTGATCAAAGAAGCGACATCAGATATGAGCAGTCCTGTCATGGAGACTCCTACACTGGGGACTGATCCTCACAACGATCCTCCTCAAGTCAATAGTTTCACTATGAACCAGAGGCCGGTGGATCGGGAAGCGGTTTATTTAGAGGAAAGTTTATGCGAACTTTCACACCTCTCGAAGAATTAGCGCGCGGAGACATTTTGCTGCAATCAACCAGAGGAAGGTCACAACCATGCCCCACATGTCACTGCACGCATCAAGGATTCAAAGTTCAAAACGTCCCTTATCGACATAGGAGCGTCTTTGAATGTGATTACTCTCAAGACTCTCAGGACATCCAAAGTTCTCCCAGGCAAGGTCGTACGGAAGCCTACCACAATGACGGACTTCAAGGGAAACCAAACCAGCACATACTGGAGAAGCTCTGCGGAAAGAATCAGACAAGTTCGTTGCATCCCACTCCCCACGTGGGCATCAATTCAGGAAGAAGACCGGCTTGCATCATTGAGGGCTAGTACCCACGATGCATCTTTTCTGACGAAGCATTCTTCTCCATCCTATGAAGCCACGACCCATGTTCACACGAAGATGGAACGAACTTTTGTGGCGAGTCGTAACCAGAAATAGAAAATGGTATACCGACGCTGCCATTATAAATTAGCAGGGGAGACTGTTACCCAGTCTCTCACCCAATGGAATGCTACAACAGCAACGAAACACAAGAACAAATGCTAGATGATCCACAACATCTGCAAGGTGGCACCAACTCCATAACTGATGAGAATGAAATCGTTGAGGAATCTCCTAGGCCTATCTCCATCAGCTTAACCTTATGTACGGATAGACGCACGAAGCTCGTGGAACTTCTCAAAGAATACCAGGACATATTCGCTTTGAGATATGTAAAAATGCTGGATTGGTTACCCATTATCTACATATCATACCTGGATCCAAGTCGGTTAAATAGTTACAGTTCAGACACGAGGAAAATGGATAGATCAGGTGCTGCATAGAGACTTGAACAAGTGCTACTCCAAAAATGATCCTCATCTACCTAACATCGACATGTTAGTAGATGCAACCAGCGGACATGGCATATTCTCCTCCATGGATGGATGTAGCGGCTATAACCAGATAAGGATGTACGAGAATGACGCAAGTAAGATAGCTTTTCGAACTCCTCTCTGAAATTTTTATTATACCATACTGCCATTTGGTTTAAAGAATTCCGGTGCAACATATCAACGCTCTATGACAACAATCTTCCACTGGAGCCGATACCAAGGGAGCATCCTCAAGAAAATAACGATATACACGCGTCATATCGAATATGATCTGGGCGAGTCACTTTATCAGACAATGGTATACATCTATCATGCTATGTTGGAGAATCTACGCATCCTCTGGAGCTGTTGAACGCTCATCTACAATGAAATATGCCCTGATAGAAATAACCAGGCCTGCCGGTAATGAAGAGCCTCATAATGTTCGTAGGGGCATATATCTCACCAACATGCGATACAAACTTCAGCCTTCTGTAAGCAGTTACCTGAGGCAGCAAGAGGAAAACTACCGAGATACAACATCCTACGCGTCCGCCAACTCCAACTCCAGTACCACATGCGCGACTCCCACAATAATGAAACAATGTCCAAGATATTCATGGTTCGACAAAAACCACTACGAACAAACCATGTAAACCACGCTTAGGGACTGAGGCTCAGCATGAAGTTCCTTCACCGTCAGTCAAGGACTTCTTCAACACAAGAGAGATGGTCAGTCAAGGCGAATGGAATTCGCAAGGGTAAATCGAACTGAAGAGGAATCCACTTCAACGCTCCCTCCAGCAGAAGCTGCTTTAATGGTTTATTCAAGAGCCTCCTCAACGCTCTCTTCGGGATCCACGTTCGCTTCAGAATCCTGCTTCAACACTCTTTCCAAGATCTACCTCAACGTTCGCACCAGAAGCCACTTTAACATCCTCTCGAGCCGTTTCAACACTCAAGCTACATCAATAATCTGCGCTCTGGTCAAGTTATCTTTGATGTACTCAGTGCTCAATATACGTCTCATCCATCCTTCATGAGAGTCCAGCGGAGCATGAGAACCTTGAAGTCGATAGGAGAAGGGTTATCTTATGGAAAAAATATTTTCATATAGTTGAAAGGGCACGGTGAACAACTCGTCATCAATGTTCAACATATCTTTCAAGCTGTCAACACCTCCTGACTTGGCACCAGCATTATCCCCATAAGACATCTCTACATGAGTTCTTTTCTTTATTCTACAATAAAAGACATGAGTCAGTACTTGTATAAAAACGCGAGAGATGTGTAGTCACACACGACAGAACACACATTCACGTTGGAGTACACAAGGCTGGTATTGGGTCCAAACACCGGTGTCGATCAAGCTTCAAGTCCGGTATAAGCTTCAAATCCGGTATTGCTCAAGTTTCAAGTCCGGATAAGCTTCAAGTCCGGTATTGATCAAGCTTCAAGACCGGTGTTGATCAAGCTTCAAGTACGGTATAAGATTCAAGTCCGGTATTGGTTTTCAAGTCCGGTATTGCTCAAGATGCAAGTCCGGATAAGCTTTAAGTCCGATATTGGTTTTCAATTCCGGATAAGCTTCCGGTATAAACTTTAAGTCCGGATAAGCTTCAAGTCCGGTATTGGTTTTCAAGTCCGGTATTGCTCAATCTGCAAGTCCGGTATAAGCTTCAATTTTGGTACTAGTTTCAAGTCCGGTATTGCTCAAGTTTCAAGTCCAGTGTTGATCAAGCCACAAGTCAAGTATTTCTCAAGTTTTAAGTATGGTATTTGATCAAAGTCACAAGGCTGGTATTTGAATAAAATAAGCGCACGCAGTAGGGCCGATTTTCAGTCGAAACACGGGGTCGACATTCAGTCAGGCACGCGGTGGGTCTCACTTGATTCCAGACCCATATTGGTCGAAGCAGTCACAGAAGGCCCTAAGAAAAGCAGACACGTGGCACGCAGTGGACCTACGGTTAACCAAAGAAGGTGCATGATGAGTCCCACGTTCAACCAAAGTAGGCACGTAGCAGACCCATATTTAACTGAAGCAGGCACATCAATCCCACGTTCGGTCAAGCAGGCGCAGTAGCCCCATGAACAAAACAGGCGTAGCAGTCCATCAAAGCAGGCAAGATCGACATCATGCTAGGGGAACACTCGTCTGGACGCCTCTTGAATGTGACATGCTCCAAGGACAGGATGACCCGTCTCTCCTGGTAACATCTAACTTTGTCTCATAAGTTTTATCTTTAATTGTCACCATCTCATGCCTACCCCACAATAGTGTAACCATTATGTGCTAGGCAGGGGACTTAATGGTGATGGTGGATTTTCATTTAAAGGCTAAAATTGTAAAAGCCAAAAAATTGTGCGCTAACATCTTGTAAAAGATAAAGCCATTAATGAGTGATGGATACTCCTTCACTTTACTAATTCACCTAGAATGGAGCATGTGGCAACAATCCCATTCTGTGAATAAAATACGAAATTCATCCAGGTTGGAGCATGTAACAACAATCCCATATACCCTGTGAATTTCCAGCATTATTAATTAATGCGCAACAGCCTTGTATTTCATGTACTCATTATCAGTACGACATGATGATTGAGTGTTGCTCTTAGCGGAGCAACACGAACCTCCAAGCATTATAATGAAACCATGTACGAAATACCCGTACTGGCTGAACTCTCGGTGTGTTATACTAGCCCGATTGAGCCCCTCTTGGTGTGTTATACTAGCCCGATTGAGCATCCAGACTGATCGTATCAGTCTGGATATGATCACGACCATCCAACTCCACCAGCCTGATTGGATGGCTCAGATCGATTCCATCACCCCCAAGCAGGTATGGAATACCTGCCGAACCAACGCGGAACCCGCATGGTTGGCCTCCCTTGTCCTAGCTTGCCAAAACGTCCAAACCATAGCAGTATGGATGGAAAACCCCAAATTAGGGCTTGCGGCACATTACATGTATCGCAAAACAGCCTCAACCATCCATCTTCGCAGGTATATATGGAGGGTGCAGATGTAGATTCAAAGGGCACGGAGTATGTCAATACAATCACCGCAGGCTCGCCTACATACCTGACTAATCGGTCAGGACCAACCATGGTTGGTCATTCCAAATCATGCGCCTGAATGGAGCATGACGCACGACTCTGAAACCCAAAAATTAGGGTTTTGAATCACGAGCGTACATCTTATCCGGCACGAATGGAGGGTCCGATATTAGATCAAAGAAGGTTCGGTCATGTCAACATGACCACCGTGGACCCGTCTATCCCCTTACCTAATCGTCCAAGGCATAACATGCCTGGATATCCCCAAATCGTCCGCTCCAACATGCGTGGTCGCACCTCCCAAGATGCAAATTAATCTCAACCACTCGATTTCTCCGGACGAATTGGGTGGCTTAGATCGCGTTTTCATGGGACGGTAAGACATAGGCGTGAACACCAGCCTACCACCCACATGTTGGAGCAATCGACCAAGACCGACCAAGCTTGGTCATTTTGGAACGCCCGCCCGAAGTTGGTATGGGATACGGCTTTTGCGGCACTAATCTTCTGTTTCAATTCGATCTCGACCACTCAACTTCGCCGGACGAATTGAGTGGCCCATATCACGTTTTTGTGGGACGGTAGGTATAAACGCCTAAACCGTCATGCCATCTACGCGCATGTGTGATCGGACAGTCCAGGATAGTTCCCTAAGTATGGTTTCGGTCAGGGTGAAGAGAAGTGCTTGCGCACTTCCTTCGAAACCCTAATTCCACCAAGTGTCGTAGATGAGTGTCTTAAAGATCATCTCATCCGTCCAACTTCACCAGCTCGGTTATATAACCCTGGTCAGGAGTTAATTAGTCAGTGCGGAGTCATGGTGATCACCATTCACCACTCTACCACACCATGTGGTCGGTAAAGTAAGGGTTTGCATGCGCAACTTCCAACCCATGTTGGATATACTCAATGCAGTACCTGCATACTATACACACGATACTTCACAAGTATCAATTTCCTTCACGGGTTTTGCTTTCGGGCTGTTTTCTCCTCCCGAACGAGCTTAAAACCTAAATATTCTCGCATCGGGAGATAGGAAATTCTTTTCCGTATGGAATGGAGGGGCGGATCATCAAAATCCGAGTTCGTACTAGAATTCTACAACGATTCTAGTAAGGAGCACTAATTAGGGTTTCTGGTGCAACGATCAACGGTTTCCCCTCCTCTCAAGATGCAAAATCTCGACCGCCGAAGGTCACCAAGCTAGCAAGCTTCCCGAGCCTGACTTTCCAAGCTACAACAACATGCTACATGTTTTCCAAAACACTCAAGACATCAATCATGTCACAAAATGGGGGATACATACTGGGGTATTGGTCTGGCGGTTTACAGCGTGCAGCGCACAACGCGCCATCACAAGAACGTGTCAGGAAGTCATGGATGGTTAGTGATGATGGGAGAAGTGGGCAAGCCTGGTCGTGTGACACCAACACACTACTCCACTACTCCATCACTCCACTTTCTCCACTTCCCACGAGATACGAAGGTTAGGCTAAAGGACTTGTATAAATAGGTGCTCTGCCCTATTTTCAAAAACAACACAAGTCCAGACAACAGAAGCAAGTGTTGATACAATCGTATTCAAACACCGGAACTTATAGCTTACAACCTGCAAGCCAGTTCAGCCTTCTGATACAAGTCATGCATAGCCAACACCTTCACATTCTCGACACCTTCTTCGCTTCCCTCCCTAAGATCAACCCTATCTCCTTCACTTTGTGACCGAAACAAGTCTGGAACGACCATTTCTTGGTTTAGGCCGGACTTGCACAGATTGATCTCTCGAATCTACAAGCATTCACCGCGCAGTGCATTTGTTTTAGGTTTAGATTCATTCCTCATCCACACCCCAAATTACCAAAATTAGCAGGAATAGTTTTCACCCATAAACACTTGTGGTTTTGGTGATTCTAGAATCAATGTAAATTAGAGAATGATGTTTGATTTATTCAAGTTCAGTTTACATGACACTTATTGGTTAACAAGCATATACTAGCTCTAGTATCATCTTAAACTAATTAGATCGGAAATCATGAAAATATAGTATTGGTTTTGTTTATGCATGGGATGTGTAAATGTTAAATGCAATGTACTACATGCCCTTGTCTAAGAAATTAAGTGGGAGAGGGATTTCGTATTATGCAGCCTTCCATAGTCAAATTTCAGATTATATAAATTGTTTTATTCTCCCCAAGGAGATTGTACAATTTATGTAGGTTCTGAAATATAGTCTATGGGTCATACTTAACTATAAATAAGTAATTTGGTTTCCCCAGGAGTCAAATATTTATTTTAGAGGCTAAATTTATTGGATTGTGGATTTAATATGACATGAGATGTCTAGGATTGTTAAATCATTGGAAAGTTCTTTCATCTGAAAAACTATATGCGCAACTAATTCCCTAAGGAATGTTACGTTTGTAAAGTTTTGGGAATCCGAAGTTTATCGTAATTATAGGAAGTTGCGATAAATGAATCTTTTATTTTTGTTTTCGTTTTTAAGAACTGTTTTATCTCACTACAATGCATATTTAAATGTCGATGTCGGACCTTAGCCCCTTACAAATTATCTTGAAACAAAACCAATTAACTGGTCCTAACTATGTTAATTGGAAAAGAAACTTGGATATTGTACTCACTGTACAAGATTACAAGTTTGTTCTTAATAAACCAGAAGATATACTCCCTGAACCCTAAGAAACAGTCGATGCACATGCAAGGTGGAAAAAGGCCAATGATATGGACAAGTGCTATATCATGGCTTCTATTTCCAATATATTGCAGCATCAACATGAAAGCTTTGAGAAAGCTGCTGATATCATCAACTGTCTCAAGGAAATGTTTTCTGAACACAGTCATCCTACCAAAGCGAAGGCAACTAGAAAGCTAATGAACACTAAGATGCAAGAAGGAACTTCAATTCATGAGCACATCATTCTCATGATGTCTTTGTTTAACGAGCTAGAAACCCTTGGGTCAACTATGGATGCTGACATGAAAGTTGACATTGTTCTCAATACCTTCCTAGTTCGTTTGTACATTTCAAGTTGAATGTCAACATGAATAAGATGGTTTTAACTCTTCCTGAGTTCTTAACCAATTACAAAATGCGGAAGGTATTTTGAAAAACCAAAAGGCAACTGGAAGTGTTCACTTAACGAAGGATTCTAAGCATAAACCCAAATGAGAGAATCCAAAGAAGAAAGATCAGAAAGCATCCCCTGGTGCAGATAATGCTTAGGTGTTACAAGGGATAAGGGAGAAACTATTGCAAAGGGAAAGTGTTTCCATTGCAATAAGACTGGTCATTGGAAGCGAATAATTAGCTAAGAAGAATTCAGAAGGTATTTTTGAATCTTTAGTTATTGAGGCAATTGTTGCCATTTATACACTAAACACTTGGTTATATATTCTGGAGCCACTAATCATGAATGCGATTCATTGCAGGGGCTTCAGATAACTAGACAACTAAGTAAAGAATTTTTTTACCTAAGCCTAAAGTCAGATGCAAGAGTTGCTGTCGTAGCCATAGGAAGAATTCATCTTAGTAGTAGTATTATTAATGAGAATAAGATTTTAGTTTTTGAAAGATTGCTTAGATGTACCAGATATTAAGCGAAATTTAATTTCATGTCTTATCTCGTTAGAGATGGTTTGACAATGAAATTTGATTCTTTTAAGGTTTTAATAATTAAAAACAGTTTAGTTATTTTTACTTATTTCTTGGCGCATGGTTTATATCTTATTTCTCCTGTTATTCCTTGTGTTTTAAATAGTGAACGTATACCATGTTACGACTATTAAAAGGAAAAGTCATTAGACTAACACTACATACTTATGGCATCTACGGTTAGGTCATATTAACCTTAACAGGATCAAAACGGTTGGTTCAAAATGGATCTCTTGATTAATTGGAAACTGAACCATGGTCAGTTTGTGAATCCTATTTGGAAGGTAAAATGAGCAATAGACCCTTTACAGGGAAAGGTGATAGAGCCAATAAAGTATTAGATTTAGTGCACTTTGATGTATGTGGACCGATGAATGTTAGAGCTAGAGGTGGCTATGAGTATTTCATCACTTCCATTGATGATTATTCTAGATACATATACAACTATCTTATGCATCATAAGTCTGATTCTTTTGAAAAGTTCAAAGAATTCAAGGCGGAGGTCCAAAACCAAACAGGAAAGAAATTGAAAGTCGTTCGATCAGATCGAGGTGGTGAGTATCTTTCAAACCTGTTTAGTGCATACTTAGTATAGTATGGGGTTATATCCCAGTTGACTGCACCTAGAATACCATAGAAAAGTGGTGTGACAGACAGAAGGAACATAACTTTACTATAGATGGTAAGGTCTACGATGAGTTATACTTCATTACACATATCTTTTTGGGGATTAGCCTTAGAAAAAAAAACATACATTCTGAATTTGGTACCTAGTAAGGCAGTTCCTCGGACACCCAGGGAGCTGTGGTTTGGGCATAAGCCAAGTCTACGACGTTTAATAATTTGGGGTTATCCAGCACGAAAAGGAAAGTCTAGTAAACTAAAACCAAAGTCAGAAGTTTGCTTGTTTGTAGGCTATCCAAAAGGTACTCGAGCTAGTTTATTTTATAATATGAAAGAGCAAAAGTTAGTAGTAAGTACTTATGTTATGTTTCTTGAAGATGATTATATGATGGACTATAAGCCTCGCAGTATAGTTGTGCTTGAAGAGTTGTGTGAAATTTGTTCATTTGGAGTTAGTAATACTTCTATCAAGTATCTATGTGACTACTTGTTTTCCCGTAGTCTACGTGATGTATACAGTTAAGAGAATCAGATGCTAAGTAGTATCAATGCCTCTGTTGAACTGACAATGCTAAGTAATAACCGATATGTAAGATCACAATAATAATGAAGAACACAAATAGAATGTAAAATCTTCTAAGTTATCATGAGACACAAGAGATTACGTGGTTCGACATTCGTCTACGTCCACGGGGTAATGAGTGATTATTTTGTATTAAGTTATATTGGTTACAAGGATCTTAAATGCTTCTCAAATTAATAGAGGGAACTCAAGTTGAAGTAAACACTTAAGTTTTAAACATTAGAAAGGTATAAGCTTAAGACTAGATCTTATCATTCTATGTATTGAATTTAATTCCCTTAGTTTATTGGTGAGGCTTGGTATTTATAGCCCCTTATGCTCCTGGTATATATTTGCTTCCTCTGGGTCTATCGTCCGCTGATATACCTTTGGTGTCGATGGTACCTTTTTCCACCGCGTACTTTCTCCAGTAGAATTCCGCCACCTCAGCTGACCCACGTTCCTTCAGGAACTACCCAACCTTAGTGTAGGTTGTACATTCGTTCACCGCCATATTTTTCCAATCAGGTTTTGACACGCCTCCTCTCTTCACATGCATTGATCCATGCGTGTAGATAAGAGATTTGTGAATTTAATGCTGATTAGATGCGTCATCTACCTCTGTCCCTTCGCTAGCTGCATCCTTGTTGGCTAGGATTGTACTCTTCTTATCTCCACCGTCGAGGTGTTTTTCTTGGGGCGAGATAAAGTAGATCTACAGAGGTATCCTTTGCTCATTAGGCTTCTTTGTTCAGCGAAGGTTACATAGTTAGATTTATGTGCAACCACTAAGATTGTGACAAATGCTCCACAGAATATTGGTATTCACAGTTTGCCCCTTTTCTTTCATATTCTACTATTTGGTAAAAATGGAAGAAAATTTTCGTTACGCCGCCATTTCTGCACGTACTGATTGGGTGGTCCCTATATGTCCTTTCATGTAATAACTTCCCCTTGAATTTCGGGACCTCCGAATTTTTGGATTCTCCAACCGCCTATAAGAGGGGAATAAAGAGAAGGAATTTTCCTCAACTCCCATTAATATTCTTCGAACTGTCGCTTTCTATCTCTTTCCTTGAGATTCTTCACCGCTGACTACTTCCTTTGGTTCTACGAGTAGTTTGGCTCCACGAATGAACATACAAGTAAGTAATATTTTCCTTGGCTTCGATTTCCCCATGTTCGGCTCTGTGATTTCTTCTTCGACTAGGAAGTTTTACTGTTGTTGTTGTTTGCACTCACATGTGAGAATTTTCATCCTTTTTTGCCTGCTAGTATCGTATGGGAACTTGGGTTTCGCTCCACTTTGATCTTTGATGTCGATTTTGCCATGATTAACACTCGCCTATAATTTCGTTTTTTGTGATGTATGATACTTGCTTTTCCGTTATAGCGTAATCAAACCGTTCCCTTGGTTGGTTTAGTGAAACCCATGCCCAAAGTGTCTCGGTTTTTCCCCCTATCTTGTTTTTGAATGTACTGTAATTTTCGTCTGCCATTGTTGATGGAGAAAATCTTCATGTTTCTATTAGGCATTATGAGGCTCCCAAAGAAACCTACGCATAAGGGTCTGAGGATATCTTCGTCAACTGATCCCCCTCCGCAAATGGATCATCTTGATTTCATGCCTTCTCTTCCTCCTAAGGACTCTGAGGTGCCCGCTGGGACTGAGGTTGCTACGATACCTGAGGAGACTGAGGATCCTGAAGCTGAAGAGGTTGCTGTTAGAGACCTTCCACATGCTCCTCCTAACTATGATCTTTCGAGGCTCCAACTTCGTTACAAAGACAGCTACGCTCATTTGTTTATTGCTGATATCACTAAGTCTTTCCATCTTCACAAGTTCGAGGTTTCCTTCGTTGATGGCCCTGACGTTCTTACTGAGTCTCTTATCCGAGGCTTTCCTTATGATGAGAACAACCTTATCATTAGCGTTGGCTAATTGGACACATGTATTATCCTTCCTTTGTTTAGTAAAAATGATCCCTTCTACTATGATGTTTAGTCTTCAAGGGATGATCCAGCAAAATAAGACTCAAGTTAGAGGAGTTATGCAATATACTGGTAATTTCTGGCGCGCCCTTCGTGAGAGCTGGTATCGTAGCAAGGGCAAGACAACTATGGATTCTTATGACCCTTTTGCTGAAGGAAGGTCTAAGCAGGATGATTATACCCCTTCCAACTTCAATGCTACATACGCTGATGCTATTCAAAAGACTAATCTTCTTCCTTTGAGTGTTGGTCCTCGTCGCATCCATGTTACTGCTAGGAATATCCGGGAGGGTAATAGCTTTCGTTTGTTGGAGAAGATTGATAAGACTGGTTTGACTACCATCCACTATTCTGTTAGGCTTCCTTTTCCGAGGAATGACCGCATCCGTCTTGATCATGATGATCGCTAGGATCGTACTCCCATTCGCATAGTTGGTCCTTGGGCCAATGATTTTACCACTGCAGACCCTTTCATTCCTCGTTCTTCTCTTTATTTGCCCGAGAAGTATGATGAGTATCGGCCTTGGATCTTTAATCCTGCTGCTTCACATGAGGTACCTTTGATATCTTTGTTTTCTTTGATCTCTTTGTCTGCTTTGACATCTTTGGTGGCTTTGACATCTTTGTCGGCTTTGGCATCTTTGTCTCCTTTGGCATCTTTGTCCGCTTTGACATCTTTGTCTGCTGATAATTCTGTTTCGCAGTCTGTCCCTGCTTTTTTTGTTGGGGCTGCTTCGGGCTCTGCTGGTATCTTTGTATCCACAAGGACTAGGAAGAGAAAATCTTTGGTTGAAACACCTGCGGAGGTAAGGATCATTATGATACCTTTGAGTTTGTAAGTTCCTTAGTGCCTTTCCCCTGATCCTTAGCTGACGTATGTGTTTCTTTGTAGTCTTCCCAGAGGCAGGGTAAGTTGAAGATTGCTATTGATCTTGATGCTTTGGAGGAATATCCTAAGGCTGCTGGTGAATTACCGCGTGATGAGGACATGGAGGATATTGAGGATACTGGCCTCAGCTCTCATTTGGATGACATTGAGGAGGACTTTTCCAAGGGTACTCCTAGCTCTGTCCGAGCTATCTATACTGAGGGTGAGAATCTTCTTGTTGATTCTGGTGCCTAGTTGGTCGAACATGTTAGTGTTCAAGCCCCTGCTCCTACATTGTCTTTGAGTATGACTTCGTTTTCTGCTCCTAGCGTAGCTTTGCCTGCTATATCTTCCGATGTTGGAGCTGCCGATGTGGATTCTAAGAGTCTTACTTCATCTCCTTACACTACTCTTCAATCAAGTGGTTCATTTTCCAAGGTCGTTATCCCTATGACGAAGGCTGGTAGCTCAGATTCGCAGCCGAAGAAGAAGGTTGTGATTTTACTAGTTAGCTTCTCCTTCAACGTTGGTCCTGCTTCACTTGGGAGTTCTCAGTCTATTTCTACTTCCCCTTCTAGTAAAGTTGTAGGACCTCCCCCTTCATCACCAGACTGGACTGAACTTCGTAATCTTCCTTCTGCTGGTGGCATGGGTCTGGGCAATTCTCAAGGCCCATGTTTTGTTCCTAGCTCATCCACCATGCCGTCTCTTCGTCATGGTGAGTGTTCGGCAGTCGTGCTTCGTGTTGGTGCTGAATTAATCCATGGTAAGATGTTAGAGAGATTGAGCTTAGGTAGCTCTGATGATGCTATTCTTGAAGATTTCCTATGGGATTCCAAAGGTCCCTTCTCTATTGGAGTTGATTATCATCATCTTGATAGTTCAATTGAAGTAGCTTCGCAGTTGGATGTGCTGACTTCGCAGTACCGCACAGCTAAGGACTTGTTCTTTGACCCTCTTTGTCCACGCTCTAGTTAAAGCCTTGGTGAGATCCGCAGGGGTAGCATCCAAGATATGGAAGCTTTCATGGATACCTATGCCACTTTCCTTCCTCGTATTTCAACATTCTCAGTAAGCGATTCTTACCTGAGTGTTTTTTATTCTTAGTTTGACATTCGTCCTCTCTTATGCTCCTTTGTTTGCAGCTTTGTAAGCAAATCGATGTTAGTTATACCTTATTCAAGGTCTATAGGGATACGTGTACACACTTGAGTGCCTTATTGGAACGTGCTCACCAAGAGTATGCACTTGCTTTTGCAAAGCATCCTTCATCAAGTGATGCCGCTTTTGTTGCTAAGATAGCTTCGTTGGGGGATGATTTGAGGAAGATGCATAGGTATCTGGAAGCTTGCTTGTTGGCTCTTGGGAGAGCTAATAATGCTGCCAAGGTTGCTGAGGATAGTCGTAAAGCTGCTGATGCTTCCTTAGCCGCTGATTTCTCCAAATCCATAGGTTTGTTTCTTATTCCCCTTAGCTTTTTCTTTACTTATGTTGGTTGTGTAGTCCTAAGACAACCTTCGTCTGTCAGCCGGTGGCTCTAGTGAACTTAGATATCTCCACGATCGAGTGGCCCAGTTAACTTCCGATGTTTGGTATTACCAAAAAAAGTCTGATAGGTTAATGAATGTAACTGTCCACAATGAGGCTCAACTCTCCCTTGAGTCTGCTCATAATGCGGATTTAGTGAAGCAGGTAGCTTTACTTCATAAGGAGTGTGAATACCAATATTCTGTGGAGCACGTGTCATAATCTTAGTGGTCGCATGTAAATCAAACTGTATAGCCTCCGCTGGACAGAGAAGCCTAAGGAGCAAAGGATACCTCTGCAGATCTACTTTATCTCGCCCCAAGAAAGAAGACCTCGACGGTGAAGATAAGGAAAGTACGAACCTAGCCTACAAAGACGCAACTAGCAAGGGGACAAAGGTAGATGACGCATCTAATCAGCATTAAATACACAAATCTCTTATCTACAAGCATGAATCAAGGCACGTGGAGAGAGAGGAAGAGTGGCAGCGTCCTATTGGCAGAAGCTGGCGGTGAACGAAGGTACAACCTACACTAAGGTTGGGTAGTTCCCGAAGGAACGTGGGTCAGCTGAGATGGAAGAATTCTACTGGAGAAGGTACGCGGTGGACGAAGGTACCACCGACACCAAAGGTATATCGGAAGACGATGAACCCATGGTTAGCAAATATATACCAGGAGCAGAAGGGGATATAAATACCAAGCCTCGCCAACAAACTAAAGGCATTCAATTCAATACCTAGAAGGATAAGATCTAGTCTTAAGCTTATACCTCTTTAATGTTTTGAACTTAAGCATCTACTAAAGCTTGAGTTCTCTCTATTACTTTGGAAAGCATTTAAGATCCTTTGTAACCACCTCAACTTAATACAAAACAATCACTCATTGCCCCGTGGACTAGACGAATATCGAACCACGTAATCTCTTGTGTCTCATGATAACTTAGAAACATTTACATTATCTTTGCGTTCTTCGTTCTTACATATCTTTAATTACTTAGCATTATCAGTTCAACAGAGGCATCGATACTACTTAGCATCCGATCCTTTGAACTGTTCATATTACGTAGACTATGGGGGGAAAAAAGTAGTCACAGTTTGGCGCCCACGGTGTTCTTTCTCACTACCGTGAGTTTAGACGCATTTTTACTTTTCATTTTTGCATCTTCGGAAACGAAGAGATCTGTGTTTAGAACGGTGAATTTCACTATCTAGTGATTCTTTCATTCGTCGTTTGTGTATGTTTTTGAGTTCATAGCCTTCAAAAAAAAAACCTTGTTACAGATCTACAAAAGTTTTTCATAAAAGTGTACTAACAAAACGCCAAAGTCTTTGTTTTATACTAAAACGACCTTTTTTAACAAAGCATATTTTTAGATCTGAGAACCTTCGACTGGCAGAGGAATCTAAGTAAGATTTTAAGGAAGAAAGATCTTCTAAAGAATTTAATAACCTCCCTTTTTCCGAGATCTGACACCCCCTTTTCTCGGTTTTCAACGTTTTAAGGTTGTTTTCTCCAAGGGTGTCATAAGCATTTAATACATGTCTATCAAAGACATTATTTACGTACTTTTTCTGAAAAAGCTGCTTAGCCACCTTCTGTGTCAGAGCATTAATTTCTACTTCTGACGAAGGTACCCAAGTAGCGGACTTCTTCACTTTCTTTGTGACCACAGGGTATCAAAAGCCGAAGGCATGCAGAAACCAAATGATGTACCAACAAGCTCACGACCAGCACTCACAACAGGAAGATCCCAAAATCAGTCTCAACCAAACCAAAGGAATGAAGCAGAGGACGGATAAAGTGAGATAGCAAGAAGAACAGTTGCTACCAAGACACCTACTCCTGCTGAGGGGATGGGACAAACATCGGGAGCTCAACCAATATACGACATGCCGTTACCGGAGCATCCCATCATTACAAAGCCACCTGTGGCCAACGCAGGGTTACCAAGAACCTTAGATCCTATGGGACGAGGGTTGGGAAACCTAACACCAATCCAAATTGACCCAGATTCACCAATCATAGATAAAGTAGCGGAAAACTCTGAAGATCCAGCTGACATCACTCCACAAGGATGTGGATCCCACAACGAAGATCAGATGGCGGCACCGGTAGTAGCCTTGATCCTGCGGAACAAGGAAAATGAAGATGCATTGCAGGAAAGGGCCCAGCAGAACCAGAATATCAAAGGTATGTTGGACACACAGATCGAAGGGTCCCAATCTCTCCCTCCGTAAACGAGGCATGACAACGAAGCTTTCTCAGGAAGACGAAGGGTGCATCTCAACACAACAAAGACTAACCAACCCAAGGGAGCCGAAAAAGAGCACCACGACATGGGTGAAGTGGAATCAACATACAAGCCCTCTCAATCATACTACGACAAAGCTCTTTCCAAATATGCTCACAATGTGAACATAATGATGGAGAAAATGGAGAAAATGCGGAGGGAGATACGAGGCCTAAAAACTGGCCATACAGGAGCAAGATCGGAAGAAGCGCTACAAGAAGCTACCACATCTCCGCTATCTTTTTGCATTTTAGGGGAACTCATCCCTCTGAAATGCCTGGTACCTACGTTCCAAGCATATAATGGTACCTCAGATCCAGTAGCCCACCTACGGTATTACACTCGAGTCCTTGCCCATTGGGAAAGAGATGAGGTAGTACTATGTAGGTACCTTTCGGCAAGCTTAACGGGGTCAGCACTTACTTGGTATGAAAATTTACCAGCAAACTCAATTAACTCCTTCGAGCAATTGTCTACGGTCTTTTTGGAGATGTACATGTACAGAAAAGCAAAAAAGTCAGGGTTAGATATGCTATTTGCTTTAGCTATTGGACCCCGGGAAACACTCATGCAATACACAGATAGGTGGCAAAAGACATTCCAAGCAGTTGGGAAAGTCAATCCAGAAATTAGCATTAATTGTTATAAGTATGTACTTGATAGAACCTCGGCCATCTTCGTGGAACTCCACAACAGAGACCTCAATTCTGAAGGAGAGCTCAAGGTCGTTCAAGATCGTTACATCAGACTAGAGGAGATCCAGAAGGAAAACCCCAAGGCACAAGCAAAGGCAGCAACAGCTCCGCAGCGAACAAACTCTCTAGAACCAATTCCGTAGATACCTAAGTGACAAAATGAAGCCAGGGGCAGAGATAGCTATCAAGACCAACGGTCCAAATATGGAGATGGCTGAAGAGGCAAAGGGAGAGAATAATTTGTTGACAAAGTGTAAACAAAGCTAAATACAACTTTATCTCACATCATGACCAAGGAGAGAGCGAAGCCAGGCTTCCCATACCCTAGCATTAGAGGAAAGCAGCCAGATAAAACGAAGGAGGCTAAGGAGTACTGTGCGTACCACTAATTCTACATACATACCACAGATACTTGTTATCACCTGCGAAGTGTGATACAAAGGTTCATCGACGAAGGAAAGTTCATGGAGTACGTGCAACTACAGCCGGCAGAGGCCGAGGAGGCCCCAAAGAAAAAAGTGGAGCTACCTCAGGACGGAAAATACATCAACATGATCACCTTCTCTATCGGAAGTCAAGAAGAAGTGCTCAAATACATACTCGAGTTAGATCGAAACAGAAAGAAGGTCGAATCCCATGAGGTGTTCAAACTAAGCGGACCACCTACTTGGGAAGAATGGATGGCCACGCCATTAACATTCTCAACAAAGTATGTCAACCAGGAGGTTGAGATGCACAACGATCCACTAGTGATCACTCTTCCAATACACGGATGGAATGTTACGAAGGTCCTCGTTGACGGGGGAAGTTCGTTAAATGTGTTATTTTACGAACCCTACATGTGCATGGGTTTAACCGAGGAGCAAATGGATTCTTCCACTTGCACAATATATGGCTTTAATAGAGCGGTTTCTAGACCAAAAAGAGAAATTGTCTTGCAGGTACACGCAGGACCCTTAGTAACCAACACACGCTTTTGCGTGGTCGAAGCACCTTCGCCATACAATGTCATCATGGGCAGACTATGGGTCCAAATATTACGAGGAACAGCTTCGACATACCACCAGTACCTACGCTTTCCTACACCTATGGGTGAAATGAAAATCAAAGGTGACCGGAAAGACGCAATACTATGCAACCTAGCAGAAATCAGGCTCAACGAAGAAAGAACTGCGGCTCAGCAGCAAGAAAGAAAGAAATGCAAGGAAAACAACAAAAAGGTACAGTACGTAGCAACCTTGGCACCTGAAACTGTCTCAGTATCAGAATCAGGTACCCTCGCTACACCAGACGCAGGTACCTCCACTAAATGATAATTACAGAAAAGCACTCCTCAACGATCTCAGCAAAAAATTTGTGCCCCGGTGGAACCAACAAAGAATATCAACAGCGGGACGCAGGTCGAACCAAAAATGATTAACATCGGAACTTTACTTGAAGAAGGAGAAGAGGTGAAACTATGAAAATTACTAACAGAATACGCAAACGTCTTTGCATGGTCAATGGAGGACATGCTAGGAATTAATCCTAATCTGGTCTCGCACCACCTTCGGCTCAAACCGGAGATACCACCGTTCAAATAGAGTGTATGTAAAGTAGCGGACATCTGCCACGAAGGGGTAGAAAAGGAGTTGCAAAAGATACTTACAGAAGGATTCATACGAGAAGTCAAATATCCCACATGGATATCCAACATGGTAATTGTTCCTAAAAAGAACGGAGGCGTACGCATCTGCATCGACTTTAGCAATCTCAACAAAGCGTGCCCCAAAGATAGCTACCCGCTGCCAAACATTGACCAACTGGTCAACGCAACCGAAGGCCATCAAAGACTATCCTTCATGGATAGATACTCAGGCTATAACCAAATAGCTCTTACAGAAGAAGACCAGGAGCATATTGCGTTCTTTACCCCAAGAGGCTTGTATTGCTATACAAGGATGCCTTTTGGACTAAAGAACGCGGGGGAAACATATCAATGATTAGTAGAAAAAATCTTCAAACCGTGGATAGGAAAGATACTAGAGGTCTATGTAGACGACATGCTCGTCAAAAGCAAAGAAGCAAAAGACCATCTCTCATACCTAAGGGAAATATTTGAAGTCATGAGAAGCTTTCACATGAAGGTGAACCCGGAGAAATGCACATTCGGAGTTACCTCAGGAAAATTCCTGGAATATCTAGTAACTCAGGGAGGAATCGAAGTGGACCCCGAAAGGGTCAGAGCTATAATGAAGATGCCATCTCCGCAAACTCTAAAAAGATTACAAAAGCTGAATGAAATTTTAGCTTATATGGGAAGATTCATCGCAAGGTCATCGGATAAATGCAAAGCATTTTTCGATACGCTAAGGAAAGGAAACAGGTTCGTGTGGACAACAGAATACGAACAAGGCTTTTGCAAGATCAAAGAATAATTGGCGTCTGTACCCATCCTACAGAAGCCGGATCCAGGTGAGATACTTACCATATACCTAGCAGCAATAAGCTATGTTGTAAGCGCAATGTTGGTACGAGACCAAGGGCAGGGAGAAAAGCCCGTGTACTACATCAGCAAGACACTCAGTACAGCGGAGCGTAATTACACCAAGGTGGAACAACTCATATATGCCTTAGTAGTGGAAATACAAAAGCTAAGAATATATTTCGATGCGCATACCATTCGAGTTTTCACAAATGCGCAGATAAGTCAAATTCTCGACAGCACGGAGAAAATTGGAAGAGTGGTAAAATGGAATGCCATGGTCAAGCAGTTTCACATAATCTTCGAAACTAGGAAAGAGGAGAAGTCACAAATCTTAACAGACTTCTTAATGGACCTACCTCTGAATGATGAAGCGGAGATAGACGACATCCAAGGAATGGAAGAAGAAAAGCTGGACCCATTAGACCTCTTGGAACCGCAAAACTCACGAAGGTGGGAAATATTCGTAGATGGATCCTCCAACAGAGAAGGTGCAGGCATAAGGATTATGATAACAACCCCTACCAGAGACAGAATCATCCATGCATTCAGGTTAGAATTCAAACAATACACTAACAACACCACGGAGTATAAGGAAATCATACATGTCCTACGCTTATCTCAAGAGCTAGGCCTATTAGGTGTTCGTTTGACTAGTGACTCACAATTGGTCATTAGATAAATAGAGCTCAAATACTAAACTTTGGATCCAATACTATCTTCATACCTAAAGCTGGCATAGGAGCATGCATCAAAGATCAGCAAGGTCACATTCAGGCATGTCTGTCGAAAAGACAACAGACACGCAGATGCCTTAGCATTCATATCATCAATGTTGAGGGATAGAAACACCACCCAAAATTAGGAGAATATATGAACCTTCGATAGAAGGACTAACCTCAGCAGAAGAAACCTTGGTCATACAGACCAGGGGCATGAAAGAAGCATAGAAAGCAAAAGAGGATGAAGGAACGGAAGATCCGGATAACGAAGCCTACAAGTCTGACGAAGATCAATCCATGTCATACGAAAGCAACGAAGGTGAACTAGAAGATTATTGGAGAATCCTAATCCACCAGTACCTCGACAAAGCGTAGAAGCCAGCAATCACAGCGGGAGAAGGTCTCTTGCAATCAAAGCCAAAATACAAGGATATTATTGGCTAAGCATGGACAAAGACGCAAAGAACGTAGCAAGGCGTTGTGAAAGATGCCAACGCTTTGCCAGGAAGATTAAAGCACCAACAACGGAGCTTAACTCGGTCATCAGCCCATGGCCATTAGCCAAGTGGGGAGTTGATATTGTTGGACCCTTGATAGAGGTAACATCGAAAAGAAGGTACCTAATAGTAGCCACAGACTATTTCACCAAATGGGTGGAAGCAAGGGCTTTGGCAAGAATTAGGGATACAGATGTCTTTAAATTCTTGTTTGAGCAGATCATATGCAGGTTCGGGATACTGGCAGCCATAGTCTCTGACAACGGCAAATAGCTGGAAGGGAAGAACATAGACATGCTGTTTAATACTTTCAACATCCATAAAAACAAGTCTACTCCGATATACCCTAAGAGCAACGGACAAGCGAAGGCCACTAACAAGATGATAGCAATGAACTTGAAAAAGAAGCTGGGGGCATACAAGAAAAGATGGTGCGAGTAGCTGCACAATGTCCTATGGGCCTACCGTATGACAAGAAGGTCGGCCACGGGAGAAACTCCGTTCTTACTAACCTACGGAGCCGAAGCAGTCATCCCAATGGAGATAATGCTGCCAACAACAAAAATAGAGGCATGGGAAAAGAACCTAACAACGGATCTTATGCTAGAAAAGCTAGATGACCTCAAAGAAAGGCGTGAAGTAGATCTACAAAGGATGGTGACTATCAGCGAAGGCTGGCTCGTGAATACAACAAGCGGGTAATTCCTAGAAACTTTGTGGTTGAAGAATATGTATTACGTCAAATACCACCATATCAAAAGAACAAAGAGTGGGGAAAATTAGCTTCAGCATGGGACGGACCCTACATCATACACGACATTGCCGAGAATGGTTCATACTACCTGAGGAACCTCAAAGGAGAAGTATTGCAACACCATTGGAATGCAATGTACCTAAATAAGTACTACCCGTAAGTGAATGGTTATCACTCAGGAGAAGAAGGGAAGGGGTGATAACTCACCATGTTTTATCCCAGATCAAGGGTAGTACAAACTCAACTAATCAATGAAATAAACTTTTTTCTAAAAAAAAAAGTATGAATTGATTCAAATACAATCTGGGTTAGAAATTACACCCACCCTCCGTCAGAATTGACGATGAGGAAAGGCACATCATAACTGCGCATATGTCAATCTCGGATCCTAAGGGCGAAGGTATCCCTCTAATAGGCAGAAAGTAAGTAATATATCCAATAAAGAGAGATACCTTGTCGAAAGTAAAACAATCATCGTTGAACACATAGGGTTACAAGAAGAAAAAAAATCCCACGTATGGACCTTCGCCGCCACGGTACCTTCTGGCCAAAGGATATCCTGGTAGGACATTAAATGTTCCACCAAGGTTAAACAAAACCTTAGCACCTTGTGATGACAATAATGTGAGAATTACTAGACATAATACATCTACATACAACAACAAAGGTACCATAATAAGTGTTACCAAAACATGACTCATATGTCTTAAAAGTTACAGATGATAAAGGTCCAGAATGTAACAAAGGGTGTTTTCAGAAGAAGGAGACATCAAATGCCCCTCAGCTGGGGGAAAAATACAAAAAAAGAAGTTCAACGGAAAACAAAACAGGAGTAGCATGATCAAGGGTAAGGAATACGGGGAAATAAAACTCCCTCATCCTGAAGCTCAGCCTCATCAAAAGCATTGTTGATATAATCAATGGCGAAACGCTCATATTGCACCTTCATCCGAGAAGCTTAAGCCTCTGAATCCAAAGTCGACTTCGAAGCTCCATAACCTGAGCATTAAGATGATCATTAGCTTGCTGAAGTGACTCAGCTTTTAGCTTATCCACAGCATCAAACTTGCGAGATACTTCCAACGCATATATCTGTCCTTCAAGGCAATTAATCTTGGCGTTTGCACCCACCAACTGTTCCTGAAGACCTGCGGATGCAAAGGGTATCAGCAACAAGAAAGGCGAATAAAGATACGAAGGATGCTACGGAAAAATAAAAATCCTAAGCTACCTCCGGCATAGCTAAGGGATTATTCTAGACTATGCTGAGCTTCAGCAAGATCCACTTCAGCCGCCTCAAGATCTTCTTCAAGAGCATTCCTCTCCGTCCGAAGATCATCAACATCTACCTGGAGAGAAGCATTCTCGGAGGACAAATCTTTGTACAAACTCTCTAACTCTTCAAAACTTTTTACTAAGGATACATAAGACACGGAAGAAGACTCGGATTCCGCATCAATGAGTTTGTTCTTAAGAGAACGAACCTCAGAAGCCAAGACATTGCGCTCCGCAGTAACCTTAGATAAGGAAGCACAAGCATAATCAAAATCGGCATGATATTTCTTTCGAATAATATCTTGGGCTGAGAGACGTTTCTCGACTAAGAAAATATCCTCCTTTTGCTTTAAAATGAGACTCTCCTTCCAACTAAAGGCTTCGTCATGCTCCTTACGAAGCAAAGACATCTGCTTCACTAAGTCTGCATTATGAGCAGACTCAAGGGAGAGTTGAGCCTCATTATGGATAGTCACATTTATTAACCTATCAGACTTTTATGGTAATACTAAATATCGGAAGTTAACTTAGCCACTCGATATTAGAGATATCTAGGCTCACTAGAGCCACCGGCTGACAGACGAAGGTTGTCTCAGGACTACGTGGCCAGCAAAAGTAAAGAAAAAGCTAAGGAGAAGGAAAAAAAAATATGGCTTTGGAGGACTCAGCGGCTAAGGTAGCATCGGCAGCCTTATTAGCCCTCCCAAGGGCCAAAAAGCAAGCTTCCAGAGACTTCCGCGTCTTCCTCAAATTATCTTCCAGCGAAGCTATCTTAGCAACAGAAGCTGCATCACTTGACGAGGGATGCTTTGCAAAAGCAAGTGCATACTCTTGGTGATCACGTTCTAATAAGGCACTCAAATGAGTACACTTAGCCGTATAGACCTTAAATAAAGTATAGCTAACATCGATTTGCTACAAAGCTGCAAACAAAGGATCATAAGAGCGGTCGAATGATCAAATTAAGAAGAAAAACACTCGGGTAGGAATCACTTACGGAGAATGATGAAAGGCGAGGAAGGAAAGTGGCGTAGGTATCCATGAAAGCTTTCATCTCTTGGATGCTACCCCTGTGGACTATGTTGTAAAAGGCGTTAGGCAAGGCGAGGCGCCAAGACCGGCGGCTAGCGCCTTTGGATCCTAAGGCGCCCTAGGCGAGGGCCTTTTTTTAGAAAAAATCACAATTAGGTATAATTTAGCGCCTGAGAGCCTTTTTTTTCCAGGCGCCAGCCTTGCGCCTAGTGAGCTTTTGGCGCTTAAGCGCCAAAGGCGCTAGACTTTTACAACATAGCCTGCGGATCTCACTAAATCTTTGACTAGAGCGTATATAATCAGGGTCAAATAAAAAGTCCTTAGCAGCGCGGTACTACACAGTCAGCACATCCAACTGCGAAGCTACTTCAAAAAAACTATCAAGATGATGATAATAAACTCCAACAGAGAAGGGACCTTTGGAATCCCGAAGGATAGCTTCGAGAATAACATCATCAGAGCTACCTAAGCTCAAACTCTCCAGCAGCTTACCATGGATTGATTCAGCACCAACATGAGGCACGACTGTCGAACCTTCACCTCGACGAAGAGAAGGCATGGTGGATGAGCTATGAATAAAATAAAGGCCTCGAGAATTACTCAGATCCATGTCACCAGCAGAAGAAAGATTTCCCAGTACGGTCCAGTCTGGTAACGAAGGGGGAGGTACAACATCTTTGCTAGCAGTGGAAGTAGAAACAGACTGAGCACTCCCTAGTGAAGCAGGAGCAATGCTGAAGGAGAAGCTAGCTAGTGAAATCACAACCTTCTTCTTCGACTGCGAATTTGAGTTATATTCCTTAGTCGTAGGGATAATAACCTTGGAAAACGAACCACTTGATTGAAGATAAGTGGCAGGAGATGAAGGAAGACTCTTCGAAGCCACATCAGCAGCTCCAGCAGCAGCATAAGTAGCCGGCAAGGCTACGCTAGGTGCAGAAAACGAAGGAATCTTCAAAGACAGTATAGGAACATGGGCATGAATACTAATAGGCTCGACCAACTGGGCACCGGAATCAACAAGAAGGTTCTTACACTCAGCGGAGACAGCTCAGATGGGGCTAGGGGTACCCTTGTCAAAGTCCTCCTCAATATCATCCAAATGAGGACTGAGGCCAGTATCCTCAATATTCTCCATGTCCTCGTCACACAGAACCTCACCAACATACTTAGCCTCCTCCTCCAACGCATCAAAATCAATAACAGTCTTAAACTTACCTCTCCTCTAGGAAGACTATAAAGAAACACATGCGGCAGCTAAGAATCAGGGGAAAAGCACTAAGGAACTTACAAAAACAAAGGTATGATAATAATACTTACCCCCGCAGGTGTTTCAACCAAAGCTTTTCTCTTTCTAGTCCTTGTGGCTACGGAGTTACCGGCAAAGCTTGAATCAGCCTCAGCAGAAGAAGCAAGAGTAGATTGCAAAACGAAGTTATCAGAAAAACACACGAAGATTTTAAAACAAACGAAGATTTCTAAGCAGACAAAGTTTCCGCAGCAGACGAAAAGATATCTTAAAGTTGCAAGCCAAGATACCTCAGCAGACAAAGGAAACAGACGAAAGGAAACAGACGAAAAGATATCTTAAAGTTTCCGCAGCAGACGAAAAGGAAACAGACAAAGGAATTGCAAGCCAAGATACCTCATGAGAAGAAGCAGGGTTAAAGATCCAAGGCCGATACTCGTCATACTTCTCAAACAAAGAGCGAGCATAACGAGGAATAAAGGGGTCTGCGGTGGTGAAACCATAGGCCCAAGGAGCAACTATACGAACAGGAGTACGAGCCCAGCAATCGTCATGATCAAGACAGATGCGATCATTCTTCGGAAAAGGAAACCTAAAAGAATAAGGAATGGTATTCAAGCCAGTCTTATCAATCTCCTCCAACAAGCGAAGGCTGCTGCCCTCCCTGATCTTCCGAGCAGTAACATGGATACGACGAGGACCGACACTCCAAGGAAGAAGATTAGTCTTCTGAAGAGCATCAACATACGTAGCATTAAAGTTGGCAGGAGTGTAATCATCACGCTTAGACCTTCCTTTAGCAAAGGGGTCATAAGACTCCATTGTTGTCTTACCCTTGCTACGATACCAGCTCTCATGAAGGGCACACCAGAAGTTACCAGTATATTGCATGACTCCTCTAACTTGAGTCTTGTTTGCTGGATCATCTCTCGAAGACAAAACATCATAGTAAAAGAGGTCATTTCTACTAAACAAAGGGAGAATCATACTTGTGGCCAACTGGCCAACGCTAGTGAGAAGGTTATTCTCATCATAAGGAAAATCTCGGATAAAATACTCAGTAAGAACGTCAGGGCCATTGACGAAGGAAACCTTGCACTTATGAAGGCGAAAAGACTTAGTAATCTCAGCAATAGAAAAATGAGCGTAGCTATATTTGTCACGCAGCTAAAGCCTATGAAGCTCATAGTGAGTAGGAGGAGGTGGAAGATCTTCAGCAGCAACCTCTTCGACCTCAGGATCCGCAGCCTCCTTAGGAACCACAGCCATCTCAGCTCCAGCCGGAACCTCAGAATCCCTCAGGAGGAGGAGAAGGCGTAGCATTCGGATGATCCATTCTCGGAGGGGGATCCACTGACGAAGATGTCTTCGGACCCTTACGCGCAGGTTTTTTCGGAGTCTCATAATTCCTGACACCAGCAAGAAGAATTTCTCCATTAACAATGGAAGAAGAAAATTACAGTCCTTTCAAAAACAAGACAGGGGAAAAAACTGAAGTACTATGGGCATAAGTTTCACTGAACCAACCAAAGGAAACGGTTTGATTATGCTATAATAGAAAAACGAACATCATCCATCACGGGAAGAAATATTTTGGGGCATATGATGATCATGGCGGAATCATTATCGAAGAACAAAACGAAACAAAACATAAGTTTCAATACAGTACAAGCAAGTAAACGAGAGTAACATTTCTCACCTTCAAATGTAAAACATCAACATAAATAAATCTCTTAGTTGAAGAAGGTAACGCATAGCTAAATATGGGAAAAATCGAAACTAAAAAACGAGTAGTACTTACTTGTATGATCAATTACGAAGCCGAATCACTCAAAGAATCAAAGGGAGCAATCATCGATAGAAGAAGAATCTCAAAGAAAGAGATAGAGAGCGATAGTTTGAAGAAGACGAGTGGGAGTTGAGGAAAATTCCTTCTCTTTATTCCCCTCTTATAGGCGGCTGAAGAATCCAAAATTTTGGAGGTCCCGAAATTCAAGGGGAAGTTATTGCATGAAATGAAATATAGGGACCACCCAATCGGTATGTGCAGAAATGGTGGAGTAACGAAAGTTTTCTTCCACTTCTACCAAATAGTAGAATATGAAAGCAAAGGGGCAAACTGTGAAAACCAATATTCTGTGGAGCACGTGTCACGATATTAGTAGCCGCACGTAAATCTAACTATATATCCTCTGTTGTACAGATAAGCCTAAGGAGCAAAGGTTGGGTAGTTCCCGAAGGAACGTGGGTCAGCTGAGATGGCATAATTCTACTGGAAAAGGTACGCGGTGGACGAAGATACCACCGACACCAAAGGTATATCAGCAGACGATGAACCCAGAGGAAGCAAAGATATACCAGGAGCAGAAGGGGCTATAAATACCAAGCCTCACCAACAAACTAAAGGCATTCAATTCAATAACTAGAAGGATAAGATCTAGTATTAAGCTTATACCTCTTTAATATTTAGAACTTAAGCATCTACTAAAGCTTGAGTTCTCTCTATTACTTTGGGAAGCATTTAAGATCCTTTGTAACCACCACAACTTAATACAAAACAATCACTCATTTCCCCGTGGACGTAGACGAATGTCGAACCACGTAATCTCTTCTGTCTCAAGATAACTTAGAAGCTTTTACAATATATTTGTGTTCTTCATTATTATTGTGATCTTATATATCTTTTATTACTTAGCATTATTAGTTCAACAGAGGCATCGATACTACTTAGTATCCGATCCTTTGAACTGATCATATTACTTAGACTATGGGAAAATAAGTAGTCACAAGGAGCATGGTGAATCCCTTAGTTGGAAGGAGATTCTCATTTTAAAGCAAAAGAAGGATATTTCCTTAGTCGAGAAACGTCTCTCAGCCCAGAATATTATTCGAAATAAATATCATGCCGATTTTGAAGATGCTTGTGCTTCCTTAGCTAAGGTTACTACAGAGCGTAATGTATTGGCTTCTGAGGTCTGTTCTCTTAAGAAAAATCTTGTCGATGTTGGCTCCGAGTCTTCTTCCATGTCTTATGTGTCCTAGGTAAAAAGGTTTGAAGAGTTAGAAAGTGTGTACCAAGCTTTGTACTCCGAGAATGCTTCGCTCCGGATAGATGTTGATGATCTTCGGACTGAAAAGGATACCCTTGTGGAAGATCTTGAGGCAGCTGAGGTGGACCTTGCTGAGGCTTAACTTCAGTCTGAGGGAGCTGTCTTATCCTTGATCATTCTATTTCGTCTTCGTTTTCAATTGAACTTCTTTGTTGTATTCTTCCCCCAGCTGAGGGGCCTTTGATGTCTCCTTTCTCTGAAACACCCTTTGTTGCATTCTGAACCTTTGTCATCTGTAACATTTAAGACATGTTAGTCATGTTTTGGTAACACTTATTATGGTACCTTCATTATTGTATGAAAGTATGTAGACGTATTGTGTCTAGTTATTCACACATTCTTGTCATCACAAGGTGCTAAGGTACGTTTAACATTGGTTGAACATTCAACATCCTACCAGGATATCCTTTGGCCAGAAGGTACTGTGCCAGCGAAGGTCCCTACGTGGGCAATAATGTTCTTATAACCCTACGTTTTCAGCAATGGATGCTTTACTTTCGACAAGGTATCTCTCTTCATTAGATATATTGCTTACTATCTGCCTTTTAGAGGGATTCATTCACCCTTAGGATCCGATATTTACATATGCACAGTTATGCCGTGCCCTGCCTCATCGTCAATTCTGACAGAGGGTGTAATTTCTAACCCAATTTGTATGTAATCAACATATACTTTTTCTTAAAAAAAAGCTTCTTTCATTGACTAGTTAGATTTGTGATACCTTTGATCAGGGATAGAACATGGTGGGCCATCGCCCCTTCCCTTGTTTTCTTGAGTGATAACCATTCAATTACGGGTAGTACTTCTTTAGGTACATTTCATTCCAAGGGTGTTGCAATACTTATCCTTTGAGGTTCCTCGGGTAGTATGAACCCTTCCCGGCAATATCGTGTATGATGTAGGGTCCATCCCATGTTGGAGCTAATTTTCCCCACTCTTTGCTCTCTTGATATGGTGGTATTTGACGTAGTACGTATTCTTCAACCACAAAGTTTCTAGGAATTACCCGTTTGTTGTATTCACGAGCAAGCCTCCGTTGGTAGTTCACCATCCTTTGCAAAGCCACTTCATGCCTTTCTTCGAGGTCATCCATCTTTTCTAGCATAAGATCCGTTGTTAGGTTTTTTTCCCATGCTTCTATTTTTATTGTTGGCAGCATTATCTCCGTTGGGATGACTGCTTCGGCTCTGTAGGTTAATAAGAACGGAGTTTCTCCCGTGGCTGCCCTTCTTGTGGTACGGTAGGCCCATAGGATGTTGTGTAGCTGTTCACACCATATTTTCTTGTATGCCCCCATCTTCTTTTTCAAGTTCATTTCTATCGTCTTGTTAGTGGCCTCCGCTTGTCCATTGCTCTTAGGGTATATCGGAGTAGACTTGTTTTTCTGAATGTTGAAGGCGTTGAACAACAAGTCTATGTTATTCCCTTCCAGCTGCTTGCCTTTGTCAGAGACTATGGCGGCCGGTATCCCGAACCTGCAGATGATTAGCTCAAACAAGAATTTAAAGACATTTGTGTCCCTAATTCTTGCCAAAGCCCTTGCCTCCACCCATTTGGTGAAATAATCCGTAGCTACTATGATGTACCTTCTTTTCAATGTCCCCTCTATCAAGGGTCCAACAATGTCAACTCCCAACTTAGAAAATGTCCATGGCATGATGACCGAGTTAAGATCCGTTGCTGGTGCTTTAATCTTCCTGGAAAAGCATTGGCATCTTTCGCAACGCCTTGCTACGTTCTTTGCGTCTTTGTCCATCCTTAGCCTATATTATCCTTGTATTTTAGCTTTGATTTCCAGAGATCTTCTTCCACTATGTTTTCCAGCTTCTCCGTTGTGTACCTCATGTAGGATTCTCTTAACTTGTGTTTGTGAGAGGCACCGTATCATAGTTCCAAGAAATGACCTTCTGTACAGTATTCCATCCCGTAGGCTGTACATTGCTGCCTTTGATTCGATTTTTAGAGCTTCTTTGATATCTACGGGCTGGGTAGCTTTTTCGAGGTACCGGTGGATTGGTATTCTCCAATCGTATTCTGCCCTTCCTTAGTTGCTTCCTTCCGATATGGATTGATCTTCGTCAGACATGTTGGATTTGTTATCCGCCTATTCCGCTCTTTCATCTTCTTTTGCTTTCTCCGCTTCTTTCATTCCCCTGGTCTGGATGACCAAGGTTTCTTCTGTTAAGGTTAGTCCTTCTATCGAAGGTTCATAAATTCTCCCAATTAGGACAGAGGTGGTATTTCTGTCTCTTAGCATTGATGATATGAATGCTAAGGCATCTGCGTGGTTGTTGTCTTTTCGACAGACATGCTTGAATGTGATCTTGTTGATCTTTGATACATGGTCCTGTGCCAGCTTTAGGTACGAAGATAATATTGGATCCAGAGTTTGGTATTTGAGCTCTATTTGTATAATGACCAATTGTGAGTCACTAGTCAAATGAACATCTGATAGGCCCAGCTCCTGTGCTAGGCGTAGGTCGTGTATGACAGCCTCATACTCCGTGATGTTGTTAGTATATTATTTTAATTCAAACCTGAATGCATAGATGCGTCTGTCTCCGGTAGGGGTTGTTATCACAATCCTTATGCCTGCTTCTTCTCCGTTGGAGGAGCCATCTACGAATATTTCCCACCTTCGTGAGATTTGCGGTTCCAAGAGGTCTCCTGGGTCCGGCTTTTCTTCATCCATTCCTGGGATGTCGTCTATTTCTGCTTCGTCGTTTAGAGGTAGGTCCGCTAAGAAATTTGCTAAGATTTGTGACTTCTCTGCTTTCCTGGTTTCAAAGATTATGTGAAACTTCTTGATCATGACATTCCATTTTGCCACTCTTCCAATTTTCTTCGTGCTGTCGAGAATTTGACTTATCTGAGCCTTTGTAAAAACTCGGATGGTGTGTGCATCGAAATATATCCTTATCTTTTGTGTTTCCACTACTAAGGCATATATGAGTTGTTCCACCTTGGTGTGGTTACGCTCCGCGGAACTGAGTATCTTGCTGATATAGTGTACAGGCTTTTCTCCCTGCCCTTGGTCTCGTACCAACACTGCGCTCACATCGTAGCTTGTTGCTGCTAGGTATAGGGTGAGTATCTTACCTGGCTCCGACTTCTGTAGAATAGGTACGGAGTCCAAGTATTCTTTGATCTTGTGGAAGGCTTGTTCGCATTCCATGATCCACGTGAACCTGTTTCCTTTCCTTAGTGTGTCAAAATTACATTTATCTTTTGAACTCCTTTTAGAGTTCGTGGAGATGGCATCTCCATTATTGCTCTAACCCTTTTGGGGTCTACTTCGATTCCTCGCTGAGTTACTAGGTATCCCAGGAATTTTCCTGAGGTAACTCCGAACGTACATTTCTCCGGGTTCACCTTCATGTGAAATATTCTTATGACTTCGAATATCTCCTTTAGGTGTGAGAGATGATCTTTTGCTTTTTTGCTTTTGACGAGCATGTCGTCTACGTAGACCTCTAGTATCTTTCCTATCCATGGTTTGAAGATTTTGTCTACTAATCGTTGGTATGTTGCCCCCGCGTTCTTTAGTCCAAAAGGCATCCTTGTATAGCAATACAAGCCTAGTGGGGTAAAGAACGCAGTATGCTCCTGGTCTTCCTCCGCCAGAGCTATCTGGTTATAGCCTGAGTATCCATCCATGAAGGATAGTATTTGATGGCCTTCGGTTGCGTTGACCAGTTGGCCAATGTTTGGCAGCGGGTAGCTATCTTTGGGGCACGCTTTGTTGAGATTTCTAAAGTCGATGCAGATACGTACGCCTCCGTTCTTTTTAGGAACAATGACCATGTTGGATATCCATGTGGGATATTTGGCTTCTCATATGAATCCTGCTGTAAGTAGTTTTTGCAACTCCTTTTGTACCCATTCGTGGTAGATGTCCTCCACTTTACGTACATGCTATTTGAACGATGGTATCTCCGGTTTGAGCCGAAGGCGGTGTGAGAAAATATTCGGATCAATTCCTTCCATGTCCTCCATTGACCATGCAAAGACGTCTGCGTACTATGTTAATAATTTTTGTAGTTGCACCTCCTCTCCCTCTTCAAGTATAGTTCCGATGTTGATCATTTTTGGCTCCGACTACGTCCCGATGTTGATATTCTTTGTTGTTTCCACCGGGGCACATGTTTGTTGCTGAGGTCGTTGAGGAGTGCTTTTCTTTCATTGTCATTTGGTGGAGGTACCTACGTCTGGTGTGGTGGAGGTACCTGCTTATGATGCTGAGACAGTTTCAGGTGCCAAGGAGGCTACGTCCTGTACCTTTTTGTTGCTTGCCTTGCATCTCTTTCTCTCTTGCTGGTGAGCCGCAGTTATCTCTTCGTTGGGCCTAATTTATGCTAAGTTGCATAGCCTCGCGTCTTGCTGGTTTCCTTTTATTTCCATTTCACCCATAGGTGTACGAAAGCGTGGTTACTGATGATATGTCAAATCAGTTCCTCGCAATCTATGGACCCATAGTCTTCCCATGATGACATTGTAGGGTGAAGGTGCTTCCACCACGTAGAAGCGTGTGTTGGTCACTAATGGTCTTGCGTGTACCTGCAAGACAATTTCTCCTATTGGTCTAGAGACAGCTCCATTAAAGCCGTAAATTATGCAAGTGGAAGAATCCATTTTCTCTGTTGTTAAACCCATGCGTAGGTAGGGTTCGTAAAATATCACATTTAACGAACTGCCCCTATCCACTAAAACCTTCGTAATATTCCACCCATGTATTGGAAAAGTAATGACCAGTGGATCGTTGTGCATTTCAACCTCCTGGTTGACGTCCCTTGTTGAGAATGTTAATGGCGTGGCCCTCCATTTCTCCCAAGTGCTAGTAGGTTGTCCACTTAGCTTGAACATCTCATGGTAATTCAATCTTCTTTCTATTTTGAGTTAACTCGAGTATGTCTTCGAGCACTTTTTCTTGATTTCCGCTGGAGAAGGTAATCATGTTGATGTATTTGTCGTCCTGAGGTAGCTCCACCCTTTTCTTCGAGGTCGCCCGTGTCTTTGCTGGTTGTAGCTGCACGTACTCCATGAACTTGCCTTCGTCAATGAATCTTTGGTTGACACTTCGTAAGTGCTAACAAGTATCTATGTTATGTCTATAGTATTGGTGGTACACACAGTACTCCTTAGCCTCCTTCGTTTTATCTGGATGCTTGCCCCTAGTATTAGGGTATGGAAAGACTGGTTTTGCTCCTTCCTTGCTTAGGATGTGAGAAAAAGTTGTATTGAGCTTCCTGTAGATTTGTCCACAAATTCTTCTCTTCTTATGCCTCTTTTTTCATCTCCGCATTTGGATCGTTTGTCTTGATATCTAGTTCTGCCCCCGGCTTCATTTTGTCGCTTAAGTATCTCCGGAATTGGTTCCAGAGAGTTGGTTCGCTGTGGAGCTGTTGATGTCTTTGCTTATGCCTTGGGGTTGTCCTTCTGGATCTCCTCGAGTCAGATGTAGCAATCTTGAACGACCTTCGAGGGCTCTGTTGTGGAGTTCCGCGAAAATGGTTGAGGTTCTATCAAGTCCGTACTTATAGCAGTTAATGTTAATTTCAGGATTGACCTTCCCAATTTCTTGGCATGTCTTTTTCCACCTATATGTGTACTACATCAGTGTTTCCCGGGGTCCGATAGCTAAATAAAATAGCATATCTAACCCTACCTTTGTTGCTTTGTTGTACATGTACGTCTCCAAAAATACCGTAGACAATTGCTCGAAGGAGCCAATTGAGTTTGCGGGTAGATTGTCATACCATGTTAGTGATGATCCCGTTAAGATGGCCGGAAAGTAACTATAAAGTACTACCTCATCTATTTCCCAATGGGAAAGGACGCGAGTGTAATACCGTAGGTTGGCTGCGGTATCTAAGGTACCATTGTATGCTTGGAACGTAGGTACTGGGTATTTCGGAGGGATGGGTTCCCCTAAAATGCGAAAAGATAACGAAGACGTGGTTGCCTCTTGTAGATCTTCTTCCAGACTTGCACCTGCGTGGACAATTTTTAGGCCTCGTATCTCGCTCTGCATTTTCTCCATGACCATGTTCACATTGTGAGCGTCCTTGGAAAGAGCTTTGTCATAGTATGATTGAGAAGGTTTGTATGTTAAGTCCACTTAATCCAGGTCGTGGTGCACTTTTCCGGATCCCTTAGGTTGATTAGTCTTTGGTGTGTTGAGATTCAACCTTAGTCTTCCTGAGATAGCTCCGTTGTCATGCATCTTTTGGGGAGGGATAGATTGAGAGCCTTCGATCTTTGTATCCAGCATACCTTTGAGATTTTGGTTCTGCTGGGCCATTTCCTACAATGCATCTTCGTTTTCTTATTTCGGAGCATCAAGGCTGCTACTTTTGCCTCAATTTGATATTCGTTATGGGCTCCACCTCCTTGTGGAGTGCTGTCGGCTGGATATTCAGAGTTTTCCTCCACTTCATATATGATTGGTGCATCTGGATCTATCTGGATTGGTGTTAGGTTCCCAACCCTCGTCCCGTAGGAACTAAGGTCTCGGTTAACCCTGCGTTGGCCGCAGGTGGCTTTGTAACGTTTGGACGCTCCGGTAATGGCATGTCGTAGATTGGCTGAGCTCCCGATGTTTTCCCCATCCCCTCAGTAGGAATAGGTGTTTTGGTAGAAACTGTTCTACTTGTTATCTCACTTTGTCCGTCCTCTACTTCATTCCTTTGGTTTTCTTAAGACGGCTTTTGGGATCTCCCTCTTGTGAGTGCTGATCGTGAGCTTTTTAGTACATCATTTGGTTTCTACATGCCCTCGGCTTTTGACACCCTGCGATCACAAAAAAAAAAAAAATTGCTACTTGGGTACCTTTGTCACGAGTAGCAATTAATGCTCTGACATAGAAGATGGCTAAGCATCTTTTTCAGAAAAAGGACTGAAATAATGTCTTTGATAGACAGGTATTAAATGCTTATGACACCCTTGGAGAAAACAACCTTAAAACGTTGAAAACCGAAAAAGGTAGGTGTCAGATCTCGGTAAAAACGAGGTTATTAAATACTTTAGAAGATCTTTGTTCCTTAAAATCTCACTAAGAATCCTTTGTCAGTCAAAGGTTCTCAGATCTAGAATATGCTTAGTTTAAAAAGGGCTATTTTTAGTATAAAACAAAGATTTTGGCGTTTTGTGGGTACGCTTTTGTGAAAAACTTTGTAGATGTGTAACAAGGTATGTTTTTAGAGGCTATGAACTCAAAAACATACAAAAGATGAATGAACAAATCACTATAGAGTGAGACTCATCGTTTTAGAACACAGATCCCTTCGTTTCCGAAGATTCAGTAGTTAAAAGTAAAACTGCGTCTAAACTCACTGTCGTGAGAAGGAACACGGTGCGCGCCAAACTTTGACTACTCGTTTTCCCGTAGTCTACGTGATGTATGTAGTTCAGAGGATCATATGCTAAGTAGTATCGATGCCTCTGTTGAACTGACAATTCTAAGTAATAACCGATATGTAAGATCACAATAACCACGAAGAACACAAATAGAATATAAAAGCTTCTAAGTTATCATGAGACACAAGAGATTACGTGTTTCGACATTCTTTTATGTCCACGGGGTAATGAGTGATTGTTTTTTATCAAGTTATAGTGGTTACAAGGATCTTAAATTCCTCCCAAAGTAATAGAGAGAACTCAAGTTGAAGTAAACACTTAAGTTCTAAACATTAAAGAGGTATAAGCTTAAGACTAGATCTTATCCTTCTAGGTATTGAATTGAATGCCCTTAGTTTGTTGGTGAGGCTTGGAATTTATATCCCCTTCTTCTCCTGGTATATCTTTGATGCCTATGGGTCCATCGTCCGCTGATATACCTTTGATGTCGATGGTACCTTTGTCCACCGGGTACTTTCTCCAGTAGAATTCTGCCACCTCAGCTGACCCACGTTCCATCGGGAACTACCCAAACTTAGTGTAGGTTGTACCTTCATTCACCACCAGCTTTTTCCAATAAGGTTCTGCCACGCCTCCTCTCTCCACGTTCCTTGATCCAAGTGTGTAGATAAGAGATTTTTGCATTTAATGCTGATTAGATGCGTCATCTACCTCTGTCCCTTCGCCAACTGCATCCTTCTAGGCTAGGATTGTACTCTTCTTATCTCCACCGTCGAGGTCTTCTTTCTTTGGGAGAGATAAAGTAAATCTGCGGAGGTATCCTTTGCTCCTTAGGCTTCTTTGTTCAGCGAAGGTTACACAGTTAGATTTACGTGCGACCACTAAGATTGTGACACGTGCTCCACATAATATTGGTAGTCACAATATAATAAGGCTGCTCCATTTTTGCGATTTACAAATTTTGGTATTCCTCAATTTAATGAACAAACTAGTAATTGTGTAGTGGGAGTATATAGATTATACAATATACATACAAATTCACATGTGATTGAGCATCAACCAATAGTTCAGAAGGATCTCCCGATATTTAATGAACCTTTAGTTGATCTGGGTTTTCATATGGATGAAGAAGTAGTATATCCTCATCCTCAACCTGAAGTTGAACCTCAAGTTCAACCACAAGTTGTAGGACAACCGGAGCAACAAGTTGAACAAATAGTGGATGCTCAACCAAACCAGCCTCGTCATAGTAAAAAATTTAAGTTTTTTGGATGAGCAGGATTCAGATCTTACTAGTTATAATGAGGAAATTAATGACACTGATTCGAGAAAAATTGATGTCCGGTATGGTACTGAAATAGAATATTCTTATCGATTGCAGCTCATTTTGACTATGAGATTTGGAAAATGGATTTCAAGACTGCTTTTTTGAATTGCAATCTTGAGGACATTTACATGATTTAACCAGAAGGATATGAAATTAAAGTCCATGAGCATAAAGTATGCAAGTTGTATAAGTCTATTTATGGACTTAAGCAAGCATCTCGAAGTTAGAGATCTGATAAGATTAAATCTATAGGTTTTGAGGAAAAAATTGATGAACCGTGTGTTTCCAGAAAATCTCAAGGAAACATGGTGATGTTTTTGGTATTGTGTGTATATGATATAGTGCTCATTGGAAATGATGTAGGGCATTATCATCAGTAAATTTATGGTTTTCCAATCACTTTAGTTTGAAAGCCTTTGGAGAGTCTAGTTGCATTCTAGGTATTAAAGTTCTCAGAAATCGAAATGCTATAATGATAGGCTTATCCCAATCCACTTACATTTACAAATTGCAGGATAGATTTGCTATAAAAAACTCGAAGAAGGGTTTCCTACCCTGTAAACATGGCATAAAACTTGAAAAAGATCTATGTCCCAAGACATCAGAGATAATGCAATAATTGAGTAACGCACCTTGTGTTTCGGCTTTGGGTAGTTTCATGTATGCCATGCTAGACACTTTGTCATGTAGTTGGGATAGTCAGTCATGTTGATGAGATGGGAGTCAAATATGAATTTTGATTGTTTTCGTGCAAGTGGGAGATTGTTGGGATTATGCCCAAAAATAATAAGTTTGACGGTCGGATTTTATTATTATTTAAACAGTTCATATTAAACATGCTACGTGAGATATGGTCGAACATATTATTTGTAATTTATACAGTGGGAGATATAATATATTGGTGACATTTATTTGTCCGTAATCTATGTGAATTTTATTCATTGTTTAGATTATAACTTGCTATGATAAATACATATGTATTATGATGAATCTCAATCATAGAAGTGGAGATTTCTAAATCTAGCAGGTTGATGTAATTGGATTACATCGAACCGGTTGGTTAGTTCTGTTCATTGTATATCATCTAATGAATAGATCTAAGCTATTGCTTTACATAAGTTCTTAAACCTGAGAATATGTATATACCTTACGTGTATTTCCGACTATCTTGGCTTACCAAGCAGTGAGGTCGTTAATTTGGATCCAATATCTGGGTAAGATGGATGGTTGTGAGTGTGCAGTAAGAGTATACATATTCAACAAGGCATCTGCCTTGACTATGTATTCCCTTGGATTATTGTGCGAGAATTATTATTCTAGACTGGCCAGTGGTCACTTAAATTATTTAAGTGATTATTAGAATAATAATAAGAAAAGCACATCAAGGACCAAAATATAAATTCAGCATAGGTGCTGATATGTAATTGTTACACACCTATGAGAATTTATGAATACCGTAATTAGCGAGGGACTTACTATAAAAAAGTATAGGAAGGGTTTTACTTTTATTAAAACAGGTAATTTTAGAGTGTTTGTCAATTACAAGTCTTTGGTGGAATGACTAGTAATTTCTTAATCGTATTTGAAATTGTGTGAGACACATGGAGTTCTATACGGTTAAGAAAAGCTAAAATTGCTTGTAGCCCAAGAGACCTAATTTTATTTGGAAAATTTATTTGACAAAAAGAAGTATAGCTCCTAATATGAAAACTATATAAGGGGAGCAAGCTATCAAAGCTAGACACACCGAAAGCTAAGAGAAACTAAGCCTCCTTGTTTTCTCGTCCCTATACAATTAAGTATTTTGTGAGAAAGCCCAAAATCCAGAAACGTGTCTTTCCCACGCGTATTTTTCTTTACAGAAGGAAAAAGAAAAATATTTTCTTTCATTACTAACAAAGCTACAGCAAGTTTCTTCCTCTTCCCAAGTTCTCACGGTGGTTTATATTAGTGTTGATTTAGTATCAAATCAATCACATCAGCTTTTCTATCTCGTTCAAGAACAAATAGAAGTTGGTGTTCTTTGTGTCGTAGTTACATTTATTGGTGTTAAAGCTCACGGGATCAGTTCATGGAAGAAGAAAAACATCAAAACAAGGAGTTATACGAAGAAGGAAGCTTGTTGTTCTTTGAGATTTGGTGTTTTTTTTTTGATCAGAAGAGAAAGATTTATTAAAAGAGGAAGAATTTACAAAAACTACCATAAGTAGTTAAAAAAAATTAACAAAAGAAAAATAGAAAAATTACAGATAAACAGAACTCCAATTGCGCACGGTGTAACAGAAGTTCAAATGAACTTTGTTGCCAAAACTTGCAGCCCAAGTTAGCACAAGAGTTTTAACATCTGAGCACAAGTCTTCGTCAATTTTGAACACATACTTCTCTTTAAAAGTACGGTATTTCTTTCCCTCTATAAAATCCAAACAATAGCTGCTGGAAGAAGTTTCAAAACAATTTTACCATTGGTAGACCAATGATTATTCTGCCAAGTCCTTGCAAGGTTAATCATTAAGTCTGGGAAGACCCATGCCCATTGATACTTTGGTGTAACAGAAGACCAGATCTTATGAGCCACCTTACAATGGATAATGTGATTTTGGGACTCATTATTATCTCCATAAAGAATGCAAGAACTGTGAATATACATCCCCTTGTTTTGCATCATATCTTTTGAATTCAACTTTCCATATACAACACACCAAAGTAAAAAAATTAACTTTAGGTGGAATACCTGTAATCCAGACAAAACTATGCTGAAAGTTATCAACTCCTGCATCACTGTTCAGCTTAGCATATAAAGTTCTTACTGGGAAAACCCCACTTGAGTGAAAATACCATCTTCTGGTGTCAGATATATCTTCAAGACGAGGTGGTGTAGAACCGATAATCTGCAAAAGTGCAACTAGAGAGTTTGATTCTGCATCTGTAAGAATTCTCTTAAAATCGAACCTCCAAGACCCATCTGTTGTAATGTGATCAGCTGTAGATGGTGGATTTTCGACAGAAGGTAAAATTGTAAAACTATACTCCAGATTCGGCAATCGTATGAGTATTGAGACTCATGTCTCTCGTTAAAGCATGAAAGATCATGCCACAAATCTCTGACTAAGAAGGCTGTCTCTCAGAGTATATGCAGATGTGTAGTCTCTCAGCTGAGGCCACGACACATCTCATGAATATTGAGCAATTTCAGTAATTACTCCGGATCCGGCAATCGGATGAGTATCGAGACTCACGTTTCTACAGCATGAAAGCTCATGCCATAAACCTCTGATGGAGAAAATCTCTCAAAGAAGATGCAGGTGTGTAGTCTCCCAGATGAGACCACGGCACATCTCAATCTGTATAGAATCGAAAGATTGGACGGCTCCTGGAAATCATGCCTACTCGTATAGAGCGACAACATCTTCAGGATGCAACCAGGTTTTCCCTGACTATACAAGAGGAATATGGCACTCCATCAATTTCATATTGCTCAACTCTCAGATGATTAATGCTCCTATACAGGAAGCCATTATAGTGTAGAGCCATCAATTAATTATCTTAAATCGTCTGAATATCCATCAATATTCTACGAGCCATCGTTTGAATATCCAACAATATTCTACGAATCATCAATTAATCGCCTGAATATCCAGCAATATTCTACGATTTTCCGTTATATTTCGTTATTTCAATTCGTGGTTCTTCCCAGCAGAATTCCACGGGTTAGTGATAAATGTTCAACGAAAAACAGGATGATCCCTAACAAAAATGGTGCAAGTGTAATTAGCAAATAATGCACAGACCAGCATTTTGAATGCACAGATGAGCATTTCAAAAATATGAACGAACGAGGAACCTATGCAAAATAGGAAGGAAAATAATAATAATAAAATATTAACAAAAGCGCCAGGGGACTGGGCTCACCATCCGGCCAATCATGTCGTGACCAGTCCCGCGCCCAATTTTATATTTTATCATATTATACTATTTTCCTGATCTCATGAAAATCCTCTCGTTCGAGCAAGTTTTCTTTATATCAAAGAGATTATCTAAATCACATGATTTTACCAAAAATAATAAAATTAGGGAAAGCTGTCATGGGACCGCCGGTAGGCCGGTCATGCCCTGGCTGTGGCCGGTCCCACACCTCATGTCCCCATTATTTTATTATTCCTCCTAAAATTATGAAAAATCCTTGTTTTTTTATGAATTTTCTCTAAAATCATGAAAATTACCTAATTTCATGTATTTTTATCTATATCACATGATTTTATCAAAAAATAATAAAATTAGGGAAAGGTGTCATGGGACCGCCGGCCGGCCGGTCATGCCCTGGCCGTGGCTGGTCCCACACCTCATGTCCCCATTATTTTATTATTCCTCCTAAAATTATGAAAATTCCTTGATTTCATGAATTTTCCCTAAAATTACCTAATTTCATGTATTTTCTCTAAAATCATAGAAAATATTAAAAAATTAGGAAAAACTTATGGGACCGGGCTCTAGCCGGCCGGCCATGCCCTAGTCGGTCCCACACATCCCTTGTTTTATTATTATTTGGTGTTTTGTTTCATGATTTCATGAAAACTCCCTGATTTCAACAAAATATCTTGGTTTTCAACAAATCCCTTTGATTTTATGTAAAATTCCCTAAAATCATGAAAATTATATAAAATTAGGAAGAGTGTCTTGGGACCCGCGCCCATGGATGGACGGCCATGCCTTGGCCTTTGCCGGTCCCACACTCCCATTCCTTATTTTATCTTATTTTATTTTATCTCTCATCTTATGGAAGTTTCCTAGTTTTATCAAAACTCTCCAGTTTCATGGAATTTCCCTCAAATCGGAGAAAATACATAAAATTACATTAATCTGGGAAATATGTGGGACCGTGCTTGTCAACCGGCCGTCCATTCCCTAGCCGTGTCTGGTCCCACACCTTGCAATTCCCTGTTTTATTTATTTTCCCTCATCTCATGTATTTTTCCCAGTTTCAGCAAAACCATGGATTTTGCATATTTTCTCCAAATGTTGCTCAAACGTGCACCAGAAAATATCAAAATTCTCAGGACTGAAACACGGACGTTATGGTGACACGAGCACATCCCCTTGACTGGACGAGGGTGACCCTGAGGCTTGCAAACATCTGGTCCCGCATGTTTTAATGATTTTAACCTAATTTGCTCAACTGCTCATATTAGGTTCAAACTCTTTCCAAACAATTGGAAGTTTGCTCAAACGACCATCCACGGGTCCCACACGCACCAAGAGCCGGCCTCATGACCTCTTGGTCAGTCCTTTGTATTTTCATAATACCCAGTTTTATTATTTGTTGCTCACACGAGCATTATTTCAGTGATTAAATCAGCATTTAACCATTATTTCACCAACTGGTCCTTAAGAGACTTTGGTATTTTTGCTCATTCGAGCATTTGGGCGATACATGGTGAAAACCTCACCCCATGTATCCGGTCCCTGTGTTACTCTGTATTGATTTTCAATAAATCATCATTTCGGTAAAATTAGGGTTTTGAATCCAAAGCTCTGCAGAAACGTGATTCTGAGCAGATTCAAACACTCTGATAATTTTATGTTGATTCCATGATTAACATTTTTATTTATTTTGCTCGACCCAGCAATCAGTAAATTAAATTAATATTTTCTTCGGTCCTGCTACCAATAAATTCATCAAACGAGCAATATTTGCTCGAACCGGAAATATTCACTCAAATTAGCAATATTCGCTCAGACTAGCAATATTTGCTCAGATCAAAGAATATTGGTTCAACTATCAATATTCGACAATTCAGCAACACAGTTTGCTCGTTTTAGGTTATAATGGTACCTCGTCTCAGCAGACATACATTTAATTTATGAGTTTCGGAATATTTGCTAAAACGTGTTCAACTCAGCACTACATGGACTCATCGTCCCACAAAGTCAGCAACTGACTCCACAATCACGAGATTTTAATCGTGTCACAATGGGGGATATTAACTAGGGTTTTGGTCTGGCGGTCTATGGCACTTGTGTTCACCCACGATGAGAATGTGAGCAAGTCGTGCAATCTGTTGGACGAATCAGCAAAGTAGTGGGTGGAAAATTAACCAAGTCTCCGCATGATGAGTAATTGGTTTAACTTGATTTCCCACTTTCCCACTCTTTGATTCCAGCAACTGTCATACTTCATGGGATCATGGTGGTTTCAATTCCGGCATTATAAAATGTCCCTGAATCCTGATTGAAACAACAACATTGAACAACATTCGAAGAGTTTTCAAACATTCTAACAACAATCTCCTGAACGAGTAATTTCTTATCAAAGTTCACACAGACAATCTTTCGTCTACACGAACTTACCGAAATCACTCTCAATCAGGAAAAATTTCAATCATTCAGAGTATTTTCACGTTGAATTCACAACACACCTACAATCTCATATCACCATTGATCTCACACATTTCTCAGCTTCCCTCCTACAGATCAACCCATCCTCTCTTGTGACCGAATCGACTCTGGAACGGCCATTGTTCTTGGTTAAGGCCGGGGTCTTACAAATTGATCTCTCGAACTAAAATCACTCTCTTCTTGCAGTGTATCTGTGTGAGGTTCAAAATTTCGCTCGGTTCAAGGAGTCTCCACACGGTCGACTCTACAATTGCATAAAAACCAGCAAATCGTTTTTCCCCATCTACAGATTGGCGACCACAGTGGGAGATTAATCTCTCGGTTGCAATCTCTCATTTTCACAAGATGGTTGGTCTTAGGTCAGGATCGGTTACAAATCCTAACGCAAATATCGCTAGTACCAACAACGATGAAAAACATCCCGAAAACTGTTTCGGCCACTAACACTGACGGTGGAGACATTACTCCTCCTCACACCAACATGGAAGGACATCCTTTGTTCGGCCGACACCCTGAAGAAGTCAGAGGAAATCCACCACCTACCATTGCTGATCTCATCAAAGCGCAAGAGACTCTCGTAAAGAATCAGACAGATATGGCTGCAGCATAGCAGAAATTATTTAACCATCTGAAGACCCTTACTGACAAACTGTCAGAGAAAACTCAAGAAAATGGGAAAGAGAAGGAGAAACCCTCAGATGCGGATCCTGAGGTGATTCAAGTTCATATAGTAGGTGATGACGAAGCCGAAAAAGTTGCGGGTGATTCATCAGCAAAGGAGTCATCAAACTTCATTACTCGTGAAGACATGAAGCGTCTTATGGAGAGCCGTGGAAAGGGCAATACATCACATTCCATCGTCACCAACCTCCTTATCCCATCGCTACGCAGAGGATTCCTCTTCCTAAAGGTTACATTTCTCTGACTTTTACTCTGTATGACGGAACTGGCAATGCTCGAGAACACGTCTCTCGTTTCCTCGAAACCTTGGGAGAGCATGAACATAATCATGTTGTTCGGCTCAAGGAGTTTTCAAAATCCTTGAAAGGCAGATCATACACCTGGTACAACAACATTACACCATGGATCATCAACAACTGGGAAAAAATGATCAACGACTTCTATAGGAAGTACTTCTTCGTGTTAGAGTAAGTCACTCTCTCTGACCTTGGAAGGATGTTTCAGAGGGTCATTGAAAATCCTAATGACTATGTGAAAAGATTCCGAGTCCAAGCCCCGGATTTTCATGACCCAAATGTCATGGAACAACAGCTAGTAGATTTGTGCATCAACGGCATGCTCCCAGTTTACAGAGCTCTGCTGGAGAATCTTCGATTCAGACTTTCTCAGAGCTTCACGAAGCTGCAAAGAGATCAGCAACCACTGCACCTGCTCAGTTGGAAAGAGAAAAATCTACAAAGACTGAGGAAGCGCATGACACTCGAGGAAGCAGACATTTGATCAACAAATAGTACAACTTACAGCCCTCTACAAAAGCTATTGTAGAAAGGAGCAAGCGCAAGGCTGAATCCCCGAACAAGCATGCCACAGCTCCTCCAAAGACGCAAAAGAAGGACAAACCAGAGACACAGACTCCTGGACAACGTACAAAGGCTCCTGATGACGCACCTGATTTTTCTCTCCACATTGGAGAAGTTCTCGAACTACTAGATGCCTGGATCCAAGACGATGCAATCAAATTACCATATGTCAGGAGAGACCCAACTGAGGAAGACATGGAAAATCCTCGTTACTGTCGATTCCACAGGTTCGTCAATCACCCCTCCAGTAGATACAAAGTTTTGAAATGCATATTCAGAGAAAAGGTTAAGTCAGGAGAACTTAATCTTGGAGCCGAAGGAGTGTAAAAGGATCCTCTTCCTGTCAAGACTTTCTCTATTTATGAAGCACCAGTCAAGGAAGCAGTTCAGTCATTGATAGAGCATGTCTACGAGTTGCTCTATCTGTCGAAGGCGCAAAGGGGAGACATGTTCACGGCTTTGAAACACATAGTTTTCGGGAAACTCCTGCTGATTCCAGATGTACCTCCTGAACATTCAGTCACTGACAAAGAAATGTATGACTGGGGACTGCTCACCACAGTGCACATTAAAGAAAATGAATACAAAAGGGCATTTGTTGATGTTGGTACTGCTGTCAACATTATCCCTTTGAAAACTCTCAGAGCTGCTGGCATCGGTCGACAAGAGGCCACTCACGCTCCCATAGCAATCATAGATCACGAAGGTATTTCCAGAGATGCATATGGCTTCATCACTCTCAAAGTTATAGAAAGTTTAGTCTGCACTGAGACCAAGTTTTACATAATCAGGGAAGACCCTGGATATGACATGATCCTCGGAAGAACTTGGATTCATGCTGGAAGGATAATTCTGATGCCTTCAGCACACTTTACCGCCAACAAAGACTCTGAGTCGGAAGAGGAAACAGAAGATGCTCCACCATTTGAACATCTGGAGGAAACTAAAACCTTGGTGGGACTTACACAAGAATCTGGAGAAAGTCCACACACCTTTGTCAAAAGGTTTCAAGCTCATGCAAGTCTTATTCCTCCTTATACTCCAATATTACCAATGTTAAAATATGCTACTCTGATCAGGGACTCCTCCCCATGAAAAATTTAGCAATTATTAAGAGTTACGAGTGGATGACTTCACCTCGGAAATATTATACTCAATGGTTGGGTTCGGAGCATTTCCATGTTGATCATTCCATCAAAAGCTTTATTACTGAAGACTTGGCTAAGCATGACAGGCAGTATGCTGGATACTCTTCTCTGCACGAGTGTCCATACGTGCCACGACATTGGAATCAGTGTAAAATATTCAAGGCACGAATTTCAAAGCCGAACAGATTCGAGGAGGGAAATTTAGTTCTAAAGGCAACTAAACGAGATCTCCATTCTGCAAGAATCTCCAATTTGGAAGGACCATATATGGTTGCTAAGCCCATAGCTGGAGGATACTATAAATTGATCAACACAGATGGCAGAACCCTGCCAGTAATTTACGAGAATTGGCTCAAGGCATTTGTCTAAAATTATCAGACATTTGGGGTACTGGGCGTTTGAGTACTCATGATGTTTGGATTTGGCATTTAGGATTTTCTTTCATTGTATTTCAATTCCTCCAAAACGTTTGCAATACTTGTAATCAGTATTTGAATTCAGCAATTTATCAGAAATTCAGTTCACTTTACTTAAAATAAAATCTCTATCAAATCCAAAATCAAAAGAAAATCCTCAGTCATAGACTCAACAACTATCAAAGATCAAAACCCAAATAAAATATCTCATCTCTCACAGAATTCATGCTCATGAGATTACGGGAAAGAAACTAAAGAAAGCCATCGAAAAAATATTTTTGCTCCTCTGCCTTCTCCAAGACTTCCAAGGCTGCCTTTTCTGCCCCCATCTTCCTGGTTAGCTCAGCAACTTCATTCATATTCTTCAACACAATATCACTAGTAGGGAAAGATGCATCACCCTTTACTTATTTCTTGATAGCATCGAGTATTTCACGGATCCACTTCAGATTGAAGCCAAGTTCTTCAGCATTCTTCAAGTTGTACTCCCAATCAAAGAGTATATCTTGGGAAACAACATTTCTGGCTGTAACTCGGATAACATCTATAACACGCAAGATAGCCTCTACTTGTTTCGTCAAGAAATAACTACGTCCTGGATCCCGATTAACAACAATGTGTCCATACATTTCCCACAGTTCCTTGTACATAGCAGTATATCCGATGGGAACGCTAAAACCTCCAACAAGCTGGTGATATGGGAGTAACTCACCAAATTGAGGATCAAAGGAAATCCATGTAGTATGATACTCGTGCACTATCATTTGGTTCTCAGTTACCGGAACAGTGTCAATAATCATAGAGATAACTTCAGGGGAAGTAGCTTCTGATGTTTTAGGTTCGGGTTCCATCGTCTGAGACACAATTGGAGTTTCCACCACCTCCACGGCATCAGAAACCAGTACTTGATGGTATTTATCAATGATGTTGTAGTAGAAAGGTTCTTTGAGACTTGTGAAGGAAGATTTTTTAGACTTAATAAACTAAAATGATAGAAAAATATATATACAAAAATATTAACAAAGTGGGCGAGAGGTGACCAAGACACTAGATTCCACTATTACGCAAAATTGAATGATAAATATTTCAAAACTCTATTCAATTCTTCAGTCCTCTTTTATCTTTAATTCAATATCAATCATAAAAATTCTCAAATGTTATTTTTAAACCTTAAGCATAGATTATCAAGAGATTAAACCAAGCATAACCTATCAAACTGAATCACAAATAATTAAGACAATCATTCAAACAATTTAAAACTCTGCAAAAGCAGCGATTAGGTGAATTATATAATTAAATGAAATAGTTACCCATTTATGTTGCGTGAATAGCTTCATCCATTTCCTTGGTTACGAGGGAATTATCTCATCATGGTAAACATGCTCTCAAAATAATTATTTATTATGGATCAAATGGTGTTTACAATAAATAGAAGAAGAGAAAATTATATAAAACAGGATTCTGCGACCCACAAAAGACGTCTAAAACAACGACAGAGCTGAAGTGCTTTGTCGTTGGAAAAATACGACCCACGCTTGTGACCCAACATCTACTGGCGTTGTCACTGTTGAAAAATGACTGATGTTGCTAGTCTGTTCTTCGTGTTCTTCATCTTCATCAGCAGCAGGAAGCTTGCTGTTCATGGTGATTTCTTTCTCCTCAGTTCTCCTCAAGCCCCCAAACTCTCGACAAAACTTCTAGGCAACCATAGAAACATATTTATAGCCAACGAGCCATCGAATCTCGCTCATTCACTCCGTATATATTCTTTTACTCGGTTTGATGAAAAAAATATTCTGGGAATACTTTCTTCCCTGATTTAGTTTCTCACGCGTATATTTCCATCCTGGTCACTCTAAAAGTGTTTGCACACGACCCATAACGTTGCTAGAGCCCTCATGCATGAGCAGAACACGCTCAAATTTTCTCCAATCCCGTGTCCAACCCGTGTTTCTCTATTTTGCTTCCGTGAATTATCCAGCTAATTATGGCCAAATTTTATCGAACCAAAAGCCCAAAAAATGTTTGCTAGGACCTAAGGAAGATACCTAATCAATTTGAGCTATTTAATCTCCCTAAAACATGCTTGAATCTTCAACCAAAGTTCTGCCAGGGAAGAACTCCCTTTTCCCGCCAAAACTCGTTTCAAATTCTGGGAAGAAAGTGACCTCCCCCTAATCCATTCCTGGGGTCCCTTTAGCAATTGGGGCGGAAATAGTAATTTTTGGGGCTGAAACAGTAATTTTCTGGGGTTCTTCCGGTGTATTTCTGGGGTGTCTTTAGTACTTTATCCTAGGGTGTGAAACACCACTTTTTGAGCCAATTTTACCGCAAGAGCTTATTTCTCTAAAAATACCTACAAAGACATAAAATAACAAAATAAATAGAAAATCGAGTACTAACAATACATACAATTGAGTCATATTAGACATATAAATATGTCTATCAGTACTTCATTATCTCGAGGTGCGGTTATGGAATTCTTGTCGCCAACAACTCCTGGACTGCTCAAATCATCATTGGATCCATGATTCCCAACTTTGTCGTTCGGCACCTAATGTGAAGATTACATGGGATTAGAATGATTCAAGGATGTGAGTCCAATAAAGTAATAAAATCAGGAAAGTAAGTGAACTAACATCATCTAAGTTCCTTATTATGCATCTAAGATATGTGCAAGTAGCATCAAAGTCATGAAACACGTTTTCAAAGAAACTCAGCTGAAGAACATTTACACTTCCCCGTGTTCGACGACGAACTGGGAGAAATTAGTATGGATGGAGTTGGGTTATATACCATTCTCTTCGTATAGAAGCTCCCTACAGCATGCCATAATTTCATGATGATTGGATAAACGAGCAAGGAGATGTGGCCAAAACATTAAGCAATGCGCAATCTGAAAAAGTTCTGAAAGTCTCCTAGAAGTTTACTATTTCGCCTTTTTTAGGTCCCGAACATGCTCAGAACTTAAAAAGCTTCTCTTCTAAAGCTTGTAAATTTCCTGGGCTTGAAAACTCATATGCATAAATTGAAATTCCGATTCCATACGGAGGTTTTACGGTATTTTCATTAAAAACTGAAGCCTGAAATTTTCTGACGACGTATTTCGCCGAAATTATGTGCATAGTCGCATGGGTTTTCATTCATTCGTGCACAAATCAGCAATCTTATACTTATATGGAGAAACTATAGGATAATTACTTACTAGGGGAGTCTCCAAACCACTTAGAGGCTCGGCAATGTTGGAATCATCATCGACAACTCCGTTATCTCCATTCGGTTCGGGGATTTGAGAACGCTCCATATTTTCATTTGATTCAGAATTTCGGGAGATTTCCACATCCTTATCACTCAATGAGGAGTGGGGTGCATTAACGTACTCCTCATCCATGATAAATTCCTCCTGAATACATCAACAATGGTCACCATCAAATCATCCATAAGCATATTATACTGGTTTAAATATAAAAGAGGGACGCTTACATTAACTTCCTCGTCAGTATTGTATCCCTGGGTTGTTCGATCATAAGTGAAATGAAGACCATCAATAACAGACGGAGCAAAATTCTACAACCAAATAACAAATATTGGTCCTGGTAAAGCGTGTAGAAGAAGTCACAACAGAAAAGTATCAACAACTCACCAAAAAAGCGACTGGGGACTTTATGGTGTTGGACACCAACTTGCAATTCTTGCTCCTATGGACTTTATGGTGTTGGGAACCAACTTGCAATTCTTGCTCCTGCCTTCTCCACTATAAACAATTGCCCCTGCTTCTGAGAAATTCACTTCAATTTGAGGTCTCACAGCACGACCATCCTGCAAGTGGAAGTTGATGTGATAATTAAAGACAATTATACAAGTTATATGAGGAATACACAAAGAATACATACCGGTGAACTTCCTGGAGATGTCTTTCGCTTATCACATCCAGAAATATTTCTCAATCTTGGACGAGAGGCACTCATGTTAGAAGAAGGAGGCTCTTTCACTAAAGGTTGGGCGGCCGTCAAATAATCATTTAGACGTTCAAGATGCTGGTCCCAGAATTCTATGTAACCTGGAGTCACATATGTGGTTCTATCAGCACAAGGGAACCAATAAGATCTTTCTTCAGTATGTGTATGATCTAAACAGATCTTAAGTTGTTCCACTGATAGTTTTCTTCTTTGGAAAGTTGGGACGCATTGGTCCATACCCATATGACGGGCGGTTCTATCAATGTTATACTCCTCCACCAAAAAATCTCTATATGTAGCTGATAATAGATGACCAGGAGTGCAACTCAGCATGAAAGATCTTTCGTCATCGCTCAAATCAGCACCGGATTTCAAATACTTACTTTCTCCAGTATTGAAAGTCGTCAATTGAGAAATGTAAGGAATCACCACCCAAGGACGGAAGTTAAACTCAGACTCATAATCTAATACATCAATGAAGCGTGTTTTCGACTGAATCTGCTTTGTAGACCAGCGCATAATCCTAGTGTTATCTTTCTCATGGAAAATATGTCGAGAATCAGCATAGTTCTGACCTTGCAAGATACTACGGAGAATATGCGCATAATTTTCGAAATGTTCCCACATCATATCTTGGAGAAACATCGTATTGGCATAGCATTCAATCTTCAGGAAGTCGTTCGAAACACTGGAGTCTATAACTAAAGAATCCAGGTTAGAATACAAAGAGCCCATGAATAAGCTATGTAGTGGGAGTTGTTCACCTTGAGCCATCTTAATAGCAAAAGGGATTACAAACGGCTTCAACAAGGTTCCAGCGTCTTCAAACACGTCCCTGGACAACCATAAGCACAAGAAAGCAGTAATAGACAACATACCGTCAGGTTCATCAAGAGGGACGTATTGTGGCCACCGGTGTGTCAACCAATGAGCATAACAACCTTTGCCTTAATTCTCTCCATCTCAGCTGTTAAAGTTTTGGAAGACGCTTTCTCCTCCGCTGTCCAAAGTTCTTCAGGAAAATTACCTGTAATTGGAAGATGCAATAAAGCACCTACATCTTCCATGGTAATAGTGAACTCTCCCCAGCTGCATATAAATGTGTGAGTTGGGATGCACCAGCGAGCAAGAAGAGATACAATAACTCATGCATCATGAATGATATATAAGTCTCCAGCTGTTTGAATGGCCCTGGTAACTTGTGCTCTATCCAGCATATCTCTAACATGAGGAAATCCCAGCATGTGCCTTGACCATCCAGAAAACTTCTCTAAGGTCGTCGAGAGAGCTTGAATTCAATCATTGAAGCTTGGAAGAGACCTCGTTCAAGACAAAACTGGATAGCAGCTCGGGGACTCACCAGTTTCTTTTGAGTAACTGTTCGGGGATTAATCAAAATACGATACACTAGGGACTTGAGACGATTTTTAGTCTCCTGAACATCGAAGAATGCATCGAACATTCTTGACTCCAGGTGTTTCTTCTTATTCACCAACAGAAGTCTCATCCATACATGTTTCTTCTCTGGAGATGTCATCATCTACACACATTTCATCTATGGAAGCATCATTGGCTGGGGAATCATACATCCTTGCAAAGAAGCTGTGAAATCCACAACAATAATTATTTTCAGTCGTCTGAATGCAAATTTGGCGAGATGATGGATTCATGCAAACGGGAATTCCAACATCTAAAAAACGGTAATTCTTAACTCTCACCTCTTTCAATTTCACTAACAGTAGTGATTGTGCCACGAGAGTTAGCACGCCAAATTAGTTCATTTCTTGAAACCTGCAGTAACGAATGAAACTTCATCAGTTCATAAAAAATGATTTTCTCATAAAATCATAGACATAATTTTCATAATGTGAACATTCACACAACTGACCTTTGAAGTTTACAATGAGACATTATTTCATCATAAATAAATTGTCTAGTTTCGGAGATTACTCAAAACCCACCACGTCTTGATTCTACAAAACAATGATTAGTGCAATTTATTCACGTAAATTTTCAAAAATTTATCTAATGAGAACAAATCCATGTGAATAAAATATGTCATCATATCACACATAATATGTAATGGCTACATATTTATTTTAAAAAAATAATCTATTTCCTTCGTATTAGCATTTTCTTTAAAAAAAAAATGAAGGTTTATGCTAGTTTTTTGAAAGCTCACACCTCTTGTGATAAAATATTAATTCTCATGAAATCTCATACATGAAGTTTTATCACTGAACATAAGTTTATGTATATGAAGAAAACCTATTTTCCCTCGTATGAGCGTTATTTTCTAAAACGAGGTTTATTTCGGTTTTGTGAAAGCTCACACCTATTAACGTAAGATTTTGTTTCCCATGGAAGCTCATAAAGAAAGTTTTATCACTAGACACAGGTCTATTTTCAAAGAAAAATCTCCCCTAAATCAGGGATTATTATTAGTTTTCAAAACTAACGATTGAACGAACATACGTTTAATAAAATAAGGGTTTTTCTACAAAACTCACGTTAACATATACACATGTATAAAATTTCAACATGATGAAATAATGAGCAACTTATGAAATCAGCAACTCTGGGAAAAAAACTGGTCGGCGCCGGCCGGAAGGTGCTAGCTCCGGTCGGACGGGGTGGCGCTCCGGCGATTTTCTCCTGCTGCTCCTGATGACCGGACGTGAAGATGGGAGGAAGATGATGAAGGTGGTCGGTCGTGTGGGAAGAAAATAAAAAAAAAGGATTTAATTCCTTTTTTACATAATTTTATTTCCAAAACCTAATTCCTTAAGGATTTCCCTTTTGGGCCCGGCCCCTGAATCCTAAACTGACCAAGGTTCCACCATCGAACCAGCAGTTCTGCACCAATTTATGATCACTGGATGATGCCCTATTATGCCACTGGTTTCCGCTCAAACCATGGTTTGTTCATTCCGTCGAAATCCGGTAATCTCTTATCTCATAATTAAGTTCAATTACTTGTTTTATTGACACCTGGAAAATCACCATTCAATGCTGAGTAAGGAACATGACTGTTCCCCACTAAGCAGGAGACTTAATGTAGATGGTGGATTTTCGACAGAGGGTAAAATTGTAAAACTATACTCCAGATTCGGCAATCGGATGAGTATTGAGACTCATGTCTCTCGTTAAAGCATGAAAGCTCATGCCAAAAATCTCTGACTGAGAAGGTTGTCTCTCAGAGTATATGCAGATGTGTAGTCTCTCAGCTGAGGCCATGGCACATCTCATGAAAGCTCATGCCATAAACCTCTGATGGAGAAAGTCTCTCAGAGAAGATGCAGGTGTGTAGTCTCCCAGCTGTGACCACGTCACATCTCATACTGTATAGAATCGAAAGATTGTACGACTATTAGACAACATTCCTACTAATATAGAGCGACAACGTCATCAGGATGCAACCAAATTTTCCCTGACTATACAAGAGGAATATGGAACTCCAGCAAGTTCATATTGCTCAACTCTCTGATAATTAATGCTCCTAGACAGGAAGCCCTTCTAGTGTAGAGCCATCAATTAATTATCTTAAATCGTCTGAATATCCATCAATATTCTACGAGCTATCGTTTGAATATCCAGCAATATTCTACTAATCATCAATTAATCGCCTGAATATCCAACAATATTCTACGATTTTCCGTTATATTTCGTCATTTCAATTCGTGGTTCTTCCCAGCAGAATTCCACGGGTTAGTGATGAATGTTCAATGAAAAACAGGATGAGCCCTGACAAAAATGGTGCAAGTGTAATTAGCAAATAATGCACAGACCAGCATTTTGAATGCACGGATGAGCATTTCAAAAAATATGAACGAACGAGGAACCTATGCAAAATAGGAAGGAAAAATATTAATAAAATATTAACAAAAGCGTCAGGGGATTGGGCTCACCATCCGGCCAGTCATGCCGTGACCAGTCCCACGCCAAATTTTATATTTTATCATATTTTACTATTTTCCTGATCTCATGATCTCATGAAAATCCTCTCGTTCGAGCAAGTTTTCTTTATATCAAATAGATTATCTAAATCACATGATTTTATCAAAAATAATAAAATTAGGGAAAGGTGTCATGGGACCGCCAGCCAACCGGACATGCCCTGGCCGTGGCCGGTTCCACACCCCACGTCCCCATTATTTTATTATTCCTCCTAAAATTATGAAAATTCCTTGATTTTTTATGAATTTTCTCTAAAATCATGAAAATTACCTAATTTCATGTATTTTTATCTAAATCACATGATTTTATCAAAAATTAATAAAATTAGGGAAAGGTGTCATGGGACCGCCGGCCGGCCGGTCATGCCATGGTCATGGCCGGTCCCACACCTCACGTCCCCATTATTTTATTATTCCTCCTAAAATTATGAAAATTCCTTGATTTAATTAATTTTCTCTAAAATTACCTAATTTCATGTATTTTCTCTAAAATCATAGAAAATATTAAAAAATTAGGAAAAACTTGTGGGACCGGGCTCTAGCCTGCCGGCCATGCCCTAGCCAGTCCCACACGCCCCTTGTTTTATTATTATTTGGTGTTTTGTTTCATGATTTCATGAAAACTCCCTGATTTCAACAAAATATCTTGGTTTTCAACAAATCCCTTTGATTTTATGTAAAATTCCCTAAAATCATGAAAATTATATAAAATTAGGAAGAGTGTCTTGGGACCCGCGCCCATGGCTGGCCGGCTATGCCTTGGCCTTTTCCGGTCCCACACTCCCATTCCTTATTTTATCTTATTTTATTTTATATCTCATCTTATGGAAGTTTCCTAGTTTTATCAAAACTCTCCAGTTTCATGGAATTTCCCTCAAATCAGAGAAAATACATAAAATTACATAAAACTGGGAAATATATGGGACCGTGCTTTTCAATCGGTCGGCCATGCACTAGCCGTGTCCGGTCCCACACCTTGTAATTCCCTGTTTTATTTATTTTCCCTCATCTCATGTATTTTTCCCAGTTTCAGCAAAACCATGGATTTTGCATATTTTCTCCAAATGTTGCTCAAACGTGCACCAGAAAATATCAAAATTCTCAGGACTGAAACACAGACATTATGGTGACACGAGCATATTCCCTTGACCGACCGAGGGTGACCCTGAGGCTTGCAAATAGCTGGTCCCGCATGTTTTAATTATTTTAACCTAATTTGCTCAACTGCTCATATTAGGTTCAAACTCTTTCCAAACAATTGGAAGTTTGCTCAAACGACCATCCACGGGTCCCACACACACCAAGAGCCAGCCTCATGACCTCTTGGTCGGTCCTTTGTATTTTCATAATATCCGGTTTTATTATTTGTTGCTCACACGAGCATTATTTCAGTGATTAAATCAGCATTTAACCATTATTTCACCAACTGGTCCTTAAGAGACTTTGGTATTTTTGCTCATTCGAGCATCTGGGCGATACATGGTGAACCACTCACCCCATGTATCCTGTCCATGTGTCACTCTGTATTGATTTGCAATAAATCATAATTTCGGTAAAATTAGGGTTTTGAATCCAAAGCTCTGCAGAAACGTGATTCTGAGCAGATTCAAACACTCTGATAATTTTATGTTGATTCCATGATTAACATTTTTATGTATTTTGCTCAACCCAACAATCAGTAAATTAAATTAATATTTTCTTCGGTCCTGCTACCAATAAATTCATCAAACGAGCAATATTTGCTCGAACTGGCAATATTTGCTCAAACCGGCAATATTCACTCAAATTAGCAATATTCGCTCAGACTAGCAATATTTGCTCAGATCAAAGAATATTGGTTCAACTATCAATATTCGACAATTCAGCAATACAGTTTGCTCGTTTTAGGTTATAATGGTACCTCGTCTCAGCAGACATACATTTAATTCATGAGTTTCGGAATATTTGCTAAAACGTGTTCAACTCAGCACTACATGGACTCATCGTCCCACAAAGTCAGCAACTGACTCCACAATCACGAGATTTCAATCATGTCACAATGAGGGATATTAACTAGGGTTTTGGTCTGGTGGTCTACGACACTTTTGTTCACCCACCATGAGAATGTGAGAAAGTCGTGCAATCAGTTGGAATAATCAGCAAAGTAGTGGGTGGAAAATTAACCAAGTCTCCGCACGATGAGTAATTTGTTTAACTTGATTTCCCACTTTCCCACTCTTTGATTCCAGCAACTGTCACACTTCATGGGATCATGGTGTTTTAAATTCCGGCATTATAAAGTGTCTCTGAATCCTGATTGAAGCAACAACATTGAACAACATTCGAAGAGTTTTCAAACATTCTAACAGCAATCTCCTGAACGAGTAATTTCTTATCAAAGTTCACACAGATAATCTTTCGTCTACACGAACTCACCGAAATCACTCTCAATCAGGCAAAATTTAAATCATTCAGAGTATTTTCACGCTGAATTCACAATACACCTACAATATCATATCACCATTGATCTCACACATTTATCAGCTTCCCTCCTATAGATCAACCCATCCTCTCTTGTGACTGAATCGACTCTGGAACGGCCATTGTTCTTGGTTTAGGCCGGGGTCTTACAGATTGATCTCTCGAACTAAAAGCACTCCTTTCTTGCAGTGCATCTGTGTGAGGTTTAACATTTCGCTCGGTTCAAGGAGTCTCCACAGGTCGACTCTTCAATTCCATAAAAACCAGCAAATAGTTTTTCCCCATCTACATCAGCAACAGTAGCATTGTGCAACTTATCTAGTTTTTACAAATTAGTGAAAGAGTCCATAAAACATGAATTTCCCATCCATCTTTCATTCCAGAAATAAATATGAGTACCTGAATGTATTCTAATAGAATAATTTGTCGTTACCAGATTCCGCATCTGGTAATGGCATCTAGAGAGTTTGATTCTGCATCTGTAAGTATTCTCTTAAAATCGAACCTCCAATACCCATCTGTTGTAATGTGATCTACAACAGTAGCATTGTGCAACTTATCCAGTTTGTAAAAATTAGTGAAAGAGTCCATAAAACATGAATCTCCCATCCATCTGTCATTCCAGAAAGAAATATGAGTACCTGAATGTATTCTTAGAGAATAATTTGTCGTTACCAGATTACTACACTCAACAATAGTTCTCCAACATGGGACCCCATGAGGATATTTAACTATTTTTGGAGTCCAATATGAGAATTCAGCACCATACGTTTCTACCATAAGTTTATACCATAGTTGAGACTTCTCAACCCCAAATCTCCATCTCCACTTAGCTAAAAGTGCTTGATTCATCAATCTTAGGTTCAGAACTCCCAGTCTTCCTCTTTCTTTAATATCCATAACCGTCTTCCAATTGATTAAATGAGAGCTTCTACTGCCAAAATTATTATGCTCCAATAGAAAATTCCTCATTTTCATTTCCAAAATATGAATGATAGAAATTGGAGCTTTGAAACGAGAAAAATAATATAAAAGAAGAGCAGTAAGAATATGCTTAAGAAGAGCCAGTTTACCACCTTTAGATAGTGAAATTTGATTCCAGAAATATAATCTAGCATCAAACCTCTCAATGACTGGATTCCAAATAGTTTTACTGTTTGGTTTTGCATCTAATGGAATCCCCAGGTACATGAAAGGTAAAGCATCAGTCTTGCAACCAAAATTAGTAGCCCAGTCCTTTAGATCTATTACTTCTCCAATTACAATAAGCCTAGTTTTTGAAGTATTAACCTTAAGGCATGCAATGAACTTAAAACAATGAAGAATGCAAAATAAATTTGATAGTTCTTCCTTATTATTATCCACAAACTGAATAGTATCATCAGCATAATGTAAATGATTCACCATCATTCCACCTTCCACCAAAGAGAAACCATTAAAAAAGCACAGATTTACAGCTCTATCTAAATACCTTGAAAAACCATCCATTGCAATGTTAAAAAAGCAGTGGAGACATAGGATACCCCTGCCTAAATCCTCTAGTGCTTTTAAAGAAACCAAAAGCAGACCCATTAATTAACATAGAGAAGAAGCAGTTTTGTGCTGAACCCCATCTTATTCAACACAAATTTTAAGTAACTCCAATTCACCCTATCAAATCAATCTTACACATAATCCATGCCTTGCCAGATTTTAATCTAGTATCCACAAGCTCATTTGCTATTAAAGTACCATCAAAAATCTGCCTCCCTTCTATATAAGCACATTGAACTGGAGAGATCAATTTAGGCATGACTAGTTTTAATCTAGTTGCCAATTTTTTTGCTACAATCTTATAGAAAATTGTTAGTAAACAAATAGGTATGCAGTCTCTAATAGATTCAACATGATCTTTCTTAGGTACAAGGGTAGTAAAAGTGGAGTTATGTTTAGCATCAAAACTACTTGTTTCCCAGAATTCTTGAATGGAACCCATAATATCAGCTTTTAAGAATTTCCAACATTTTGTGAAGAACATCAGTGGATAACCATAAGGTCCAGGTGCCTTGTCTTGGCCAAGATATTTGACAGCAACCAAAACTTCCTCCTCGGTGAAAGTAACATCCAAAATATCTGACTCAATAGCATTAATGCTATCAAAAGCTATATCTTCCAGCGCCGGTCTTATAATTTCCTCTTCCCTGAAAAGGTTCTTATAAAAGTCCACAATATGATCCTGCAGCTTAACTCTATCATTTTCAAGCTTTCCATCCACATACAACTACCTAATTTCATTATGTCTTCTTCTAGCAATAGCCTTGCTCATAAAAAAATGTGTATTTCTATCACCTTCTGTTATCCAATCTGATTTAGATTTAATCTTCCAAGCCACCTCTTCCATGTGAGTAACTCTCTTAAATTCAACTGTGAAGTAATTTTTCATTCAGTTGTTCAGCAGACAACTCATCTTCTTCATCTAAACAATCCAGTGTTTGAATCTCAGAAAGAATATGCTTTAGTCTTGAAGTAGTTTGTCCAAAAGTCTCCATGTTACGCTCCTTTAAGTTCTGTTTAAGTGCTTTCAGCTTACATCAAATAATAGTGCTTGGACTACATGCAAAACAAAAAGAAGACCACTACTCCTATAACATATTAATGAAACCATTCTCCAAGAACCACATTATTCAAATATAAAATGGATAGGTCCCCAGGAAGGATCATAAATGTCAAAAAGAATAGGTATATGATCTGAGGTAGGTCTAGCTTTAGATAATTAAGAAACAAAAGGGTAATGGGACTCAAAGGAGGGGGAGGAGGAATCTGTCTAATATAGACATAATAGGATTTGTCTGACCATTAGACCAGGTGAATCTGGCACCCTTTAAAGGAATGTCAATGAGATCATGGATGGAGATGAATTTATTAAAACTTTTCATGCTCTTTGAAATTCTGGTGCAACCCTTCTTCTCAGTAAATTTAGTGATTATGTTAATATCCCCTCCCAAACACCAAGGAAGATTCCACATTCTGCAACTGGTGTCTAACTCTTCCCAAAATAAATTCCTTTCATGAGGTTTGTTAGGACCATACACATTTGTTAAAACCCATTAAAAATTATCAGACTTATTTTTGCATAATATTGAAAGAGTATAATCCCCAACAAGAGAATCTGATACTTCAACCAGATCTTTGTTTCATAAAATTATCATCCCACCTGAATTACCAAAAGACTGTTGAAAAGTCTAGCCAAAACTTGTTTACCAAAAATTTGCATAATATCATAATCTGTGCAGGACATCATCTTTGTTTCTTGTAGTAGAATGACAGAAGCTTTATTTAATTGAATCATATTTTTCACTATGAGTCTTCTGTTAGGGGAGCAAATCCCTCTAACATTCCAGGAAAGTATTTGCAAACTCATTGATCAACAGATGAAACCATAACCTTCTTACATCTTCTGCTTTTAGCACCTAGAAAACCCACTTGCTCAAGATTAAAACCCAATCTTTTACACTCAGTAACCAGTATTTTTGGTGTCTTAGAGACCAAAAAAGAGGATCAAGCATCATCATAAGTATCAGTATTTAATAGCTCAAAACCAGGTGGAAATATAGGCATTTCAGTAGAAGACTCATTATTTGCAGATGCACCATCTAAAAAAGAGATGAAAGTGTCTTCCAAACCCCCTAACGGTGGTACCTTATCTCTAGTCTCATGAATTGAAGTGCATAAAACTCCATCCAAAGAGATTAGGTTTTGAACTGCAAAATCTTTGCAAATAATCTCAGTAAAAACCTTGAAAGTTTTTGGCTTGGTAACAGGACCCTCTAAAGAAATCTTTCCCATAAGGAATTTCTTAGAATGATTAGGCATCAATTCAAAACTTGCAGTTAGAAAAACTCTCAGCTGATATAATCTTTAGACTTTTGTAATAACACATTGTGGAATATGAAACTGTTTTTGGTGATTGTAGGTAGAAGGAAAGTTAGTATGCTTTGAAGGTTGGCTCAGGGTATTGAGAATGGGTCGAGTTTTAAGAATAAGAGACGAACAAGAGATGTTCTTAGGTGGAATAAAAGGCCGCAGAATGGGTATTGTGATCCACGGGGTAATGGTTCTTGGGATAAGATGAATAATGGCATAAAGTTTTTGATCGAATATACGGGTGTATTTAAAAGTGGTTTTTGGTGAATTATTGGGTGAGTTTTGTGGTGGGTTTATGGGTGAGTTTGCAGGTGGTTTTGTGGGTTGGTTTTCAGAAGGGTTTGGTGGTTGCTATTTTTCTGAACAGGTAAGCTTAAAAGCTGGTGAGACATCAATTTCCATTGCCACAAGATCTGACTCTACCATATTAGGTTGAGTACAAGGTTTTTCAGTCCAAACATGAGTTTTAATCGATTGCGCCCTTCTTTTCTTCTTTGAACTTTTTTTAGAACATTGCTTGGTCGAACTCGCATGCATTGCTATCTCAAGCATGTTTGTCAATGTTAGTGATCAAAACTATAAAGTCTTAATTTTTAGTTTACTATAGCTAAGGTCTCGTACTAGGATAGAAAGTGTAGTTGAGCTCAAGGACTCCATGGCAATCATCATACAAGACGAAGGACTACTCAAGGAACCAGTAGATTTTCATCGACTAAAAGGTATGTGGAGACTTGAACTTATCTATCACTCAAAAGTCTATCTACTATATCTCCTATCTTGAGACAAAAGTCGTATTACTATATAGACTAAGAATATATACATGTGATATTTCGAGCTGAGTATATCTCGCTTATTTATTTCTCGAAATATGTGTTGGTAAAGCTTTCGCTTTATCCAAGTTCATCTTTACCTAGTGGCGAAAGTCATGTTACATTTCAATCGTTTTGGAAATCGCTCTGACGAAAAATAGTTTGTGAATAACAACTATATAGCGCCTTCTGAGAATGTTTTAATGATTGAAATAAGAGTTTAGACAATATAACCATTGGGGAATATAAACATTGTTGTGGTAACACATATATGTATAAGTCCTTAGCAGTTGAACCGAAGTTTGCGAACTTTGTTGATCAAGTGAAACCAGAACTTGAGCAGCCAACTCAGTCCGCGAACGTGCGTAGTTCTCGAACCCGAGAATTTCTGCTGGAGTTGTAGCTCGGTTTCAGTCCGCGAACTGACGGAAGTTCTCAAACCCGAGAATTTATGCTGGAGTTTGTGAACTCCAACCGGTTAACTTGAATCCGCGAACCCGGTCCGCAAACTTAAGTGGTTATGTCTAAAAAAGATATTTGTGAACTTATCTTAATAAACTAAGGAATGCTATTGCAAACCGTGGCTTTATAGTTCATGAATAGATTCGAGTGAATCACATCGTTTTTGCTTCAATTGTGTCTTGTATAGTACATGATATCTCATAGCAATTGAACAACTCTCTAACTAGTTCATTTGAGTCATTTGGACTAGTTATGGTGAAGAAGAATATGGTTGATATGAAAGTTATCATTTGGCTAACTGTAGGATCAGAATATCGCCACAATGATATTCTCGCGATGGAAATGGAACTTCTGCGAGAAGCCCAAACATTTCTACAAGTATTAACAACACTTTGACGAGAATGTCGCAAGATTCTCCAACGACATTTGGCAAATGTCATAAAAGAATGATATAACGGTTAACGATTGAAGATATATGAGAAGAATAAGACTATTTCACGATGGTTATAAATTTGGAGATGGTGAAGACTAAAGTTATGGCGATGAGATCGCAGAGTAGATCCGAATTAAGGGGAAATCTTAGCTGTCTTCCACTATGTATTTTCCTATATAAAGGGTTTAACTAAATCCAGAAAAGGATGATGTATTTTTGAGAGCTGAGAGAATTTTTAGGAGAGAGAAACTCCAAAAAGAAATTTGTACTTCTGAGTTTTGATATTTCTTGTAAATCTTCCTAAAAGTGAATTAATAAAAGTGTTGTTGTTCATCCACAATTATGACTTAGTTTTCATAGATTCTTGACAATGGTGTAATTTGGGAAATCCTGCAACTACATTTTGGCGCCCGAAACAGGGAGAATCAAGCTAAGAAATCTATAATTACAACTTGAAAATTTGAAGAAATTGTTAGAATTGAAGAAATGGTTAGAAGAAGAAGAAACACCTCAGAACCACCAACAACTGTGAGGAGGAGTAAAAGACTTGCAGTTGAAGGAACAGGTGAATTAGAAGAATCTTTAAGAATAAGATCAGGAAGAAATAGAACAAGAAATGAAGCATAAAATTCAATTCAACAGCCGAATCAGCAAGCACAAACGCAAGATAGGGATGTGGATTATGATAGAGTAAGCGTGCACACTTGGATGTCGGATTCAATGGAAGAAGCAGAAAATCGACAATTAAGAAATGGAGAAGAAGGAGAAGGAAATCAAATAATGGCTGGAGAATTAGTTTATGTGGGACGTGTAAATGGGACAGTAGATGATCTGAGGCAAAGAACACAGGAAGAAAGGAGATTAGAGGCGGAGGAACGTGCGAATCTAACAAGACAAAATCATGAGATAAGAATGGAGAATTTGAGGTTACAAAGAAGGAGGTCAAGAAGTACTGTAAGATCAAATTCAAGATCATTCAGGGAAGAGCCAAGGCGAAATTCCCCAATGAGAAATGTTAGAGAAGAAGTGCAAAATTTAAATGGAGAACAACGTTATAGAGAAGAAGAGATAATTGACGATCGTTATAATCTGTGTAACAATAGAAATCAAGAGGGAAGGAACAACCAAATTGAAGAAGAGAATCCAGAGGAAGATAGAAGGATATTGCATGGGCGAGAGAATCAAAGGAATCAAAGAAGAAATTGAGAGATACTATGCTGAACAAGCGCGCTTGGCTTGCGAGAGAGAAAGATTAAGAGCAGAAGTAGAAGAGCAAGAATTTCGAGAGGCAGTACGACAAAATAACCATGAAAATTGAGAAAGAAGACGTACACAAAATCGCAACAATGATAATATTCAAGAGGAATATGATAGGATACAAAGGAGAATAGAGAGACAACGAAGAGAAATGAAGAAATTCGCAGAGAAGAAGATAGGCAACTGCGATTTCAAGAGGATGGTGAAAGAGAAAATCGCAGAGAAAGACGAGATGATGATGAAGAAGGAGATACGCAAAATCTCGCAAGACAATAAAGATAAGAACGCAGAAGAAGGGAAGCTGCATTAAAAAGGCCAATGGAACAAAACTCAGCTAAAATGAGAAAATTTTGAGAGAATTAGCAGAAATGCGAGGAATGATAAGAAATAGAAGAGAAGGAGGTAGAAGGAAACTTTATGAAGATATTGAAGAAGCTGCGAGGACTCTATTTACTCAAGAAGTACAGTTAAGATGAATACCTCCAAAGTGAAATTTACCAGCATTAACCAGCATTTTTGATGGGACTACTTATGATGTTCAACATGTCAAAGCTTATGTTAGATGTATGCTACAGTGGGAGAATCATGATACTGTGTTATGCAAGTATTTTGCATCTAGCTTAACTGGCGAGGCGTTGAAATGGTTTGAGGGATTACCAAAAAAATACTATAACTTATTTTGATCATTTACAAGATACATTCTTAGGAGCGTACATCAGCAACAATTCATCGCGGCCGGGTATTGAAGATGTGTTTGGGCTAAAACAGAGAGTTGGCGAGAGTCTGAAGCACTTAACTATAAGATAGAAATCAATGTGCAGCGAAATGGCTGTAAGAGTGGATGAAATATATCTGATCCTATCCTTCATTAATGCAATGTTCGCGACTAATTTACTATACATTCAGATTTTCAGAATCAAAAATACAATCGCCATGACAGAATTGCGAGAACTACAGGAAGAATACATTGCTCTGGAGGAGAAAAAAAATGAAATGGAATCATACCCAATCATGAACACCAGCTCGCTGGCGGAAAGTGGAAGTTTACTCCCAAAAATGATAAATAATGTAGCGAGCACCTCGCAATCACAACAAGAGAAAGTAATCATTGATAACCAACAAAAATTAGTAGCGATGAGCAGTCGAGATCAGGAAGAATATGAAAGGGAGAAGAATTATTATAATCGCGGGGGAAATAATAAGATTCAAAGACTCGATCAACCTCAAGAAACTTATGGTGGACAAAGGCAGAATAATTTTAGAGGACAAAGTAATCAGAGGATAATATGGGAAGAAATTAAGATGTCAGCTCTCAATACCAAAGATAGAAAAGATTTGGGAAGCTATCATTTTGATGGAAAATATACCCTCTCTGTGGAACATGGGAAAAGAACCCCATCCAAACAATCGAAGTCAAGAATTTTGTCCTTATCATCATTTTCATGGCCACTCAGTAAACGATTGTAGGAATGTGAAGAGAATAATATTGAGGATGATTGATCAGGGAAAGTTAAATCATTTTCTAGTAGGACATCCACAATCTCAGCAATTACCGCCAGTACCAGAAACTCGCAGAGTGAATGCTGTAAAAGGAACAGAAACATTCGTAATAGAAGTTGGGGCTAAAGTAAAGAATTTGTTTTGTAATTATATAGTGCATTCACACAGAACTATAGAGGATTTACATGAAAATATTCTGAGCAGGGTCTTCGCGAGAGACACAGATGGAAAAGAGATATTAAATATCGCGAGAACCTCGCCATTAGAGTGGCAGAAACAGACTATATCTTTCACTGCACAAGAAGTACCAGAGCCTGGTGAGCAGCATGATAACCCATTGGTAGTAAGGTTAGAGATAAATCCCAAGCAAGTAGAAGAAGAAGATAAAGAAGATGATACTGAAAATGAAGATTTTTGGGCTATCAATAGAGTTCTAATAGATACAGGGAGCTCAGTTGATATATTATTTTATCATACCTATAAGACCATGGGCAGGAAAGACGAAGATCTAATTCCATCAACATATAAAATCTATGGTTTTAATGGCACAGATAACAAACCAAAGGGGGAAATTGAAATGCAGATACCGTTACAAGGAATATCTTCAAAATTCTTATTCTGCGTCGTGGACATCGAATTACCTTACAATGCCTTGATAGGATGACCTTGGTTACATGGGATATTGGGTGTTTCCTCCACTTATCACCAATGTATCAAATTTCCTTATCCTAAAGGTGTTGGAATTATTAAGGGAGATTGGGGAGAAAGCAAGAAATGCTATGAAATCGACATAAAGTCTTGCGAAGAAAGAGCTGAAAAGAATAACAATTGGAAGTACAAAATCAAACAACAACAAAGATGTGAAAAGTTAATGATTGATGCGATAGAACGGAAAGAGGATGTAAAAGCTTATGGCGAGTGTCTCGCAGAAAAGGAAACAACGGTAAAACGTAGTAGAAAAGCAGAATCAGAAAATAGTAAGTAGAGAGGTAAAATGATGAATTCCATAAAACTCTATGAATGTGATTTGTTTGAAAAAATATTTAATTGAACAAGAATATTCTACTTGAAAAAATCGCAAGATTTTCAAAGTTATGAAATTCTATCAGAGTCACAAAACTCGCAAGAATAGCGAATAAAATTTCGCAGAGATTAAAAGAATGGGACGAACCTTTATGGCGTGCACCCTAGTTCGCGAATAAAATTTTGTAAGAGGCAAATGTAAGACCTAATAGCACGTCATATGAGGGGGGTATCTCTTGACATGACTCAGCGATAAGGTTATACCGCTGCTGGAACCTGAGTCATGCAGATGATGGGGTTAAAGAAAAACTATCCGGGAGAGAGATCTTGGTTTTCCAACTATATAAGGTTATACCCTGGTTGGGCGACTGAGAATCTCTTCCAATAAGTGCAGAGTATGACCAAGGAGTCGAGGTACACGGTTGAGCCAAGGGTGCCCGGAGCGTACGAAACTCTCTTGCCATCCTTGGTAAGTCTTGGCTACAATGCACTTGGCCTGAAGAAAACCCCACTTAGGGTGCAGTCTTTTAACTATAAGCCATATAGGCATAAAGGACAAGAGGTTGCGAACACAACTGGTTGTTGGCAAATACGGATGGGGGGAGCTAGTCTTGTATGTCCGATGTGCCCTCCTTGAAGGGGCAACCAGGGGGAAGATAAGGGCGGCACCCTCCATTAGGGAGCTGATAAGTGTCTTAAGACGGCAATGTCATGGGGCGTGACGAAAATTATACAAAGGCAAAAATCCTAAAGAGAAAATGTTAAGATGAGATCAATGGGTCTTTGCGTGAAAGTGTAAAGACATCCTGCGATTTCATCGCAAGACGGCAATGTAACGAGGCTTTGTTATTGCGAGAGAATTTAGACTTGTCATATTGCCGCAGAGATATTGAAAAGATACTGATAAGACAAGATCAATGGGTCAATACATGCAAATGTAAAGATGTCCTGTGATTTTGTCGTAGAGAAATGAAAAAGTTGGCCAAATAAGACCTTTAACTAGGAAGGCATAATAAGACCAACAGATTATTGCGATATTGCTCGCAATATTTATGAGATTTGGCCAGTACTGAGGCATAATTTAATGCCATTACTGAGGCATAATAAATTTTTACTTCAACTAATATTTAATCTTTATGCAATTTTCTCTTATTACAGATGAATAATAGAGGCAAGTATGGGAATGCATAGAATGATGAAATTATTATTCATGTATCATATGATAAAATTGCATTGATAAGTAACATACTTATATAGATCATTAAAAGATAACAGTTATATTAATTTTTTTGCAAAAGAGAATTGTTTTCTAACTCATACAGGCAGAAGCAAAAGGAGTTTATATTGTCGAAGAAACTTGCAGTTAATTAAAAAAAAGGAAGAAATAATTATACAAAAAAGACAAAAGAAGAAGAAAACTAATTAGACTGATCGCCATCTTCATTGTCAGATTTTTCTTCATCATCAGAGTTTCCCTCTTGTTCATTATCACCAATACTATCTTCATCGCCAGAATCTTCAGCTTCACTATCAGAGATAGTAGGTCTTGTAATTTCTGTTGGGATCTCTTCTTCTAGATCAGGATATACATAATGAGGGATATTATGATCATCACAGACCAACTTAATGAATTTATTGCGAGTAATAACAAGAGATCTGTTAAAATTCGCAGTAGTAGCGTTGAGATGGTCCTTTAATCTTGAATACTTCTCATCGCGAGCAGTAAGTTTGGTCACGAGTTGATGTTTCTCATCTTCAAGTTCTTGAAGTCTCCCGCGATAATTTTTCTCAGCAGCTGCAAGAACGTGACAACGAATTAGAAGCATTATCAGGAAGAATATTAAAATGAAAAGTTAGCAAGAATTGAACAAGTTAACAACCTTCTCTTTTAGAAATCATGTCTCTAATTAAAGCGGCTTGTTCAACGTGGAGACTAACATCTACACCTAGATTGTTTCTGGAATTATCAAGAACTTTTGCAGCCCAAGCAAACTCATCATCGCTATTGATAAGAATACGAGAGAGAGCTTGAGTTTCCATCGCAAGAAGATCTTCATTCTTGCGAATAAGTCTATCTCTTTACACTAGAGTATCAAAAAGAGTTTTATGGAAATCTGCTAGAGCCTTGGTACCCTTTTTAACAGCAAGATCCTTCTCGTCAGTAAGATCACTATTCCTTTTCCTTAATCTATTTATTTCTTCTTTTGAGTCAAGATAAAGACGTTTAAATTTGTTGGTTAAGTTTAAATTGGATTTGTGCTCTATTTTCAAGAGGTTAAATTTGGATTTAAGTTCCTCAAAGGAGAGAGATCTAATCTGATCATCTGAGAAGTAACTTAGAGAACTATTAAGGTGATCAAGAAGAGCATTATCATCTAAAGGTTCGGGAAAAGATTAGAGGAGTATTTCCTCATCAGTAAGACCATAAATATCTGCAAAATGGTTGCTTGAATAAGCTATAATGGGGTGAGAAGAATTAAGAAAGAAAGAAAGAAAGAAATAGATTATACCATATAATTTTTGATGATCTTTTTCAAGATCAGCGAATTTCTGCTTGTCAGCTGAGGCATCAGTTTCCAACTGCTTATTTTTTCCACGAAGATCAATAACTTCTGCCTCCAGCTTTTCCTTCTCCTGACGAAGGTTATTAGTTTTTTCTTCTTGAATAACACTTCTAGTGTCAAAATCTGAAGCAACAGCAAAAGAAGATCTTCCAACCTGTGAGAGAATTATGTAAATTAAGATTTGGAAAAGAGATTTGACGAGGAAACAAATACGAAAGTAGAATAAACAAGAGGAAATATACCAGTATGCCAAGAGAATTCAAGAGACTGGGAGTTAGCGATCTTGAAACTCCACTAAGAGAAGCATTATCAACTAAGATAGGAGCATCGAAAATGTTGGCGAGAGATTGAGATATTTTAGTAATAGCTTCGTCTCCATACTCATTTTGGATACCATGTTCAGTATCGCCAAAAAATTTAGAGAGCTGAGCCATGGAAGACTCAGAATGGGAAGAATTCACCATGGAAGGAGCACCATTATCAACATTAAAATTATCCTTATTATCTTTATCTACATCCACATTTAGGTCATCAGAAATAGGTTGAGAAGTTGAAGAAGAAGAATGTTGAGTTTTTCTTTTCTTTGAAGGAGGATCGTCAGATTTATCATCACGAGGGGGAATAGGCTTTTCTTTAGCAGAAGCAGCAGATTTTCCTTTGCGACCAGTGGAAGATTTTCCCTTGGGTTTTGGTTCTAATGGTTCAAGCTCTTCAATCACCTGCGAGCACGAATAAAGATAAGAAATAGGGGCAACAATATATTGTTAAAATCTATAAAAGAATATTTCTTACTTCATCCGTGAAAGATTTCAAAGCTAAGAAAGTGCAAGGTTTCCTGTGAGTTTGATAGCTGAGTTTCATCCTATCAATCTGAGAAAAATCAAAATAGTTAGCGAAAATATAAAAATATGAAGAAGATAGTGAACAATAATAATGCAAAGGTTGAGAGGATATATACTTCTTTAGATATTTCAGGCCAATTAAAGAACCATGGCTGATACTCTTGAAGATTCGCGGGAAATGTGAGAGAACCAGAGATATAATCTCCTTCAAGAAGTAATGGAAAAATAAACCACTTGTCATCGCTAGAATGACGAGGGCCTTGATTGGTCTTTGTATGAAAATCAATATCTAACATGACAACTTTATCTTTAGCGATTTTATCTTTCTTCTGTAAGCGGAATCCCCAGCGAGTGCGATCTCTTTTCATAGGAATTATGTCATAATTGATAAAGAAATTCTCCACAGTATACATCGCAGGAATGATGGGAACATCTTTGAATTCAGGATTTTTCGCATCATCGGGATAGAGAGAACCTTTATTAGCACCGCGAGAGGCATATTCAAGTAATAATCTAATACAATCTCCGCCCATCTGATACACTGATCGTGAAAATTTCTCATGAGAAATTATTTGATAAAACAAGGGACGTTCTGGGTCATAAAGTGGAACGGGGAGGCCAGCTTCAAGTTGACCTAGCGATACTATAATTTTATTGCGAGAAAGTTGATGATCAGAAAATAACTTGACAGAAAGTTCAGATTTAGAATCTTGACCTGGAATTGTTGACAAATAAAACCCTTGTTTTTGAGATTTTCTTTCATTTCGTTAAACGCAGTTAAATTTTTAGCACCGGCAGCCACCATTTTTGAAGTATAGTATGGGAATGAAGGAAGAAGTTGAAAAAGAAGAAAGAAATCGCGAGAATAATGAATGCGCAATTTACGGAAGAACAGTAAAGTTGCAGAGAAGACGAATGAAGAAGAAAGTAAAAGAGAAAAAGATAAGAATGAAAAGAGTATTTATAGAAGAAGAAATTTTTCGAAGAAGATGAAAGTAATTAATGCAAAGAAAAGACGTGGGTGGTCAGATTGCAGCGGTTAGAGGAGACGTGTCAAAAATTTATTAGAAGAAAAGATTCATGAAAATAGCTGGCGAAGGACGGAGAAATCTGAAAAGATAAGCAATTATGGCATTTTAGATTCTCATATCTTATCTTCTTCGCAGAAAAGACATGAGAAGAGGCAAGATGTAGGATCAGAATATCGCCACAACGATATTCTCGCGATGGAAATGACACTTCTACGAGAAGCCCAAACATTTCTACAAGTATTAACAACACTTTGACGAGAATGTCGCAAGATTCTCCAACGACATTTTGCGAGTGTCACAAAAGAATGATATAACGGTTAACGATTGAAGATATATGAGAAGAATAAGACTATTTCACGATGGTTATAAAGTTGGCAATGGTGAAGACTAAAGTTATGGCGATGAGATCGCAGAGTAGATCTGAATTAAGAGGAAATCTTAGTTGTCTTCCACTATGTATTTTCCTATATAAAGGGTTTAACTAAATCCAGAAAAGGATGATGTATTTTTGAGAGCTGAGATAATTTTGAGGAGAGAGAAACTCCAGAAAGAAAGTTGTACTTCTGAGTTTTGATATTTCTTGTAAATCTTCCTGAAAGTGAATTAATAAAAGTGTTGTTGTTCATCCACAATTATGACTTAGTTTTCATAGATTCTTGACAAGGGTGTAGTGTGGGAAATCCTGCAACTACACTAACCATTTGGTTAACTAGTATTGAACCAACTATTGTACACGTTTGGGTACGGTTATATAAACCCAAAACCGTCAAGTACATGTGTGTATGACAAGCTAAGTTTTTGATCTAACGGTTGAGAAATATTAGCTTGAATCTAATCAGGTTTTCATCTAACGTTGAACATTGAATGCTTTGTTACCAATCTAACATTGATTGCAAACCCTGATTTGAAAGACTGTATAAGGGAGAATTATAGCAACTGGGAAACCTAATCCCCACACATTCTGTGTGATACTAGTTTGCTAAGCTAGAGTCGATTCTCCTTTAACCTTTGGTTTTATTCTTCTAAAACCAGGTTAACGACTTAAAGACTTCATTGGGATTGTGAAGCCTGACCGATACTACTTTTCTTGTAGTTGTGTGATCTGATCTTTTTGTTTCTATCGTACGAGTACAATTGTAATAATTGGCTTGAGATTTCTATCTCCGATAGTCAAGATATAAAAGTAATCACAAACATCTTCGTCTCATCGTTTGTGATTCCACAATATATTTTTTCGCTGCGTCGATTAAGACTATTGTGAGGTGATTGATAAAATTGAGTTGTTCTTCGGGAATATAAGTCTGGTTTTATTGATTGGTTCATGTTCACCTTGATTTATCAAAAGACGGAACAAAACTCATAGGTTTATTCGTGGGAGATGAATTTATCTATCTTGTAGACTTTTCTGTGTGAGACAGATTTGTTTATCAAAGTCTTCGACTTTGGGTCGTAGCAACTCTTGGTTGTGGGTGAGATCAGCTAAAGGAATCAAGTGCGCAGTATCCTGCTGGGATCGGATGCGTAAGAGCATAACTGTACCTTGGATTAGTGCGAGATTTATTGGGGTTCAATGACAATCCAGATCGAAGTTAATTTGGAGTAGGCTAGTGTCTGTAGCGGCTTAATACATTGTATGTTTAATCTGGACTAGGTCCCGGGGTTTTTCTGCATTTGCGGTTTCCTCGTTAACAAAATTCTAAATGTATGCGTGTTTATTTCTTTTCCGCATTATATTTTTATATAATTGAAATAATACAGGTTGTGCGTAGTTCAATCAATTAGAATATCCGAACTTATTGGTTGTTGATTTAAATTGATTGACACTTGGATATTGGTCTTTGGTACCATCCAAGTTATCTCTCTTTGATTAAGACTCGCAAATTGTATTTGCTTGAGTAAATCAAATTGAGAGATTGAGATAATAACTCATTGAGATATTTTTTATTGATTGAGTCTAGTTGATTCTCTAGAAAACAAATCGGAGTTGTCCATACATATTGCTAATCGAAATATTGGGTGTGGTTATTAGACCCACGCTTTTTCACTTTTCCTACACCTTTTAAACTTACCATGATGTGTCGCCTTACGTTGAGATTTCAAAAAATCTTGCTTATGAAGCAAGTCAGGCGCCATGGAATCTGGTGAAATTGTTAGATTTTGAAAAGAACCAGCAAGATTGCGATAATTATGCTGAAAATCCCTTTCTTCTGATTCAACATAATTTTCCATATCACTCTTCCTTGAAATGAATTAGGGTTCCGATGGCCAGTCACTGGTGCTTCAGCAATGAAGATATTTGCAGAGTATGTACCAGTCTCTGTTACCAAGGTAACTAGTCTAGGAACGTGATTAATTCCTTGTACATTCCTTATCTTCATTTTTATTGCAGTTAGATCTTGCAATATTAAAGATGCTGGATTGATCAACAATACTTCACCACAAAATCTTCCCAGAGAATGCATAACTTCTGATGACCAATACTGAAAAGGGACTCCATAGATTTCAATAAAGAAATCAGTATATTTGCTTGGACTTGTATTCCATTGTTGAGTATTCCATCTAAACACTGCAAAGTTTACATTTTGAAAAGTAAACATAAACTCAAAAACTTGCTCCTTAGAAACATCTTCTTCCATATGGAAAACAGCTTGACATGAATTTATGGGGAATAAGAGAAATGGAATATTTCTATTAGTCTGTCTGCATCTCTATTTTTAGCAGCTTCAAAAACAATATTGTGAAGATGTTTGGCTAGAGGTAAAGGGAAAATACCTTGAGTTGAACCATTAACATAGAATTCAGTGAGGGTGATGGAGGATGAAGGATTTTGTTTTTGTTTTTGTTTGGAAAATTTAAAAAAATTCGATCAATCTTTGAGATTTGGATTAGCGGGCTAAGGTACACAAATCTCTTAATTCCCCTTGCTATTATTAACATCTATGAAACTTAAGGTTGGGATTTGGTAGAAAAAATTTTAAAAACTCAATTTTCGCTGCGTTTTTGATCGATTCCTAACAATCCTTAGCATCTCTCGTGTTGGATTAGCTATATATTTACAAAAACTGATCACTACGTTCACAAACAGATGGCAGTACTAGATCTATAATGCTACGCATGCAACGTCCATTTTACTGTTACTTGATTTTTTTGATTCTCATTAATTTCCAATAAATGTTTTGGAACCTATCAATTCTCATTTTGTCGAGAAGAAAAAAAACTTGGTTGCAGAGTATAACCAAAAAATGACAAATTATTTTGTTAGATTATTTTCATCTATCTAAGGATGTTAACTCGCCACACCAAATCAAAAAAGCATCGCTAACAAATCAAACATGTATTGTAACGGGGCGAGGCGAAACCGCGCGACATCAAATGAAAGATGCATCGTTAAAAATGATTCGGAATGGGGCGAGGAGAAGCCGAGTCACACCAAACCAAAATTCCTAATTATGCTTTGGGACGCGGCGAGGCGAAGCCGGGCCACAGCAAATCAAAAATCTTAAACGACGGGACGAAATGAAGCCGAGCTATACCAAACCCAGAACGCATTGGGACGGTGGGGGCGAAGCCCCGCGATACCTAACCAAAAATATTGTTAAAAGAAACAAAAATAATGGTATATGGTTTTCGGGTCCGCCCGATGCATAATATGGGCATAAAATCTATTTCCGATCAATATTCGGCAGCAAAACGGAGGTGGAGTGTTAGACACTCTATATAGCGTATACCCGTTGCACAGTGTAATCTAAATAAAAGCGTTCAATCGGAGAGAAAATCTAGTGTTGTTTTGTTCACTCCTTCATGTCTTCATGATGTTAGTAGTAGACATCACTAAATGCGAGGTAAATCTGTCTGGGAAACTTTAACAGAAAAGACGTGACAGGTGTTCGGATATGGTTCGTCCACTCGTACTCCAAAGTGAACGCGGGACCGCTACTTTTGATACCGCGTTGGCATAGGGCCCAATTTACTGGGGAAGTATACGGCAATCATCATCATGAGTCATTGACTGCACGGGAAGACTTGAATACACAGTAAAAGACCTTGACTCCTAGTTATATTACAAGGATACCCTTACCTTTCTTAACCATTTCGAACACCTGAATAAGGATAGTCTTGTCATATTATTCTAACCATTCATTTCCTTTATAACTACAGAACAATTTGTTCTTATCATCTTTAACATCAACTTCTTCAAATAAAATCCAAGTTATGCCGAGTAAAGAACGTTTCCAATGCTATCTAGGATTGTTCCTAACACCATGTATAATAGGTCTAGTAGTTTGGCTTACGATCCGTTCTTCTCCACCCGATTTTTCCATTCACAAATTTACAGTTCCTGCACTTAACCAAACCTCTTTAGATTTCAAAAATTCAACAACCATCAATGCAACCATATCTTTTGAAGCAAAACTGAAGAATGAGAACAAAGAAAAGGGTATTTATTATGATACTCTTAACCTTACATTATATTATTATTACGAAAAAAACTTGAGTTTTCTGCCTATTGGAAATCTTTCATTACCTCCGTTCTATCAAGGTCGTGAAAAAACAGCTACACGTAGCAACACCACTCAGACTCATGGAGTTCCTTGGGACTATGCTAGAACGAAGGCTTCTGATGGAAATAAGAGTAAGGCGCCGGCGTTGTTTCGAGTAGATTTGGAGACGAAAGTTAGGTATAAGAGTCTGCTGTGGAAAACTAAGAGACATAAGATTAGTGAATCAGTTAATATTACTGTTGATGATCAAGGTAAATCGTGTGCAAATTCTTTGCATTTCAAGTATTTATTATTGAGTAATCAAGTGACTAGTACTGTAGTAGGGATGGTTTTAAGTTCAGGTATCCTGCTTTTATTGTAATTTTGTGGAGTGTTTGATCTTTATTCTTCTTTTTAGGAGCACTAGTTTTTGTTTTCTACTTTATTCTATGGAAGGAGAAATGATTCTGTCTCTAATTTGGGTAATGACTTTTGATAGCTAGTGTGTCTGTTTGAGTTCGAATTCATGACGTTTGATTCTGTTTGGTAGTATCATATTGAATTCGTTAAGTTAAAATTACACAATTGATTCCAACAATGTAAATCTTAGTTTCTGCTAATAACTGATCTGTAAAGCCGAAGAAATAGCAACAGGTATGGTCTTCTGCTTGTTCAATTTTGAAGGGGTTGAACAACAATTGACATAGCCTGTTCTTTGGCTCTATAATCTGAAACACCATACCGTCTCCATGATGGCTGGTACAGATAGTGAGAGCCACCCGAGACAAATTCAATGATGGCCCGTGGAAGTTTAGAAACCGCTATTTGTTCACCTTCTTCCAACTATCACTAATTAGATGGTTAATTTGCTCAATGGCAATGCGCTCATCAGCACCAGTTTGATGTAACATTACAGAGTAAGTAGTGAAGCAATGCTACTTGCATAAGTTATGATATACGATTTTTTTTTGCTATGACTACCAGAAACTCTTTGCTATGACTATTTTTCATGAATTGCAAGTTTTAAAGAACATGGATTTTGCCAACATTCCTGAGTAGACTCAGGGATGTAATGTGTGCATATCTTAGAAGTTCCCGCCCGAAATACCATGGACAATCCATGAGATCCGTGTGCTTCTTAATATGTGTAATGGTCAAATAGTATTGGCTGAAGTCCTGCATTGTCGGTTCTTAAAGACTGACAGTAAAAAAAAAAAGACAAAAGCTAGATATGGCCTGTGGGTGTAAAACAATGCCAATCAAAGTAGTCAAATATACCAAGGTTGCTAATGGGGGTATCATTTTGCTTGGGGGTGTACCAATCTATGGTACCCCATTAGCAGCCTTGAAATATACTGACCCTATAGCTACTATTTAGTGACTGCACAAAATCTTGATCCCAAATATTTTGGTCGATAGTTTGCAGAACGCCTTAGAGCGTCCACAATGCACGACCATACTAAAACTAAAACTAAAAACTAAAAAAATTTGGGTTTGAGGGTGTTTTCACACAACGGTGTAGAGTAAAATTATACTCGGGCGGAGATGAAATCATGCGCGGGGAAGAAAAAGAAAAAAAAAACGGGCGGAGATGAATGAGTTCGCCCCCATGGGGCGGAGATAGAATGTGTGCCCCATGGGGGAATCGGGCGAAGATGAAGGAAAGCGCCCCCATGGGGCGGACAAAAAAAGTGTGCCCCATGGGGGAAGAAAAAAAAAAAAAAAAAAAAAAAAAACGGGCGGAGATGAATTGTTGCGCCCCACCCAGGCGTACTCAGAAATTCCGCCCGACTATAATCCATTTACTCCAGAGTATCGACCAAATATACTCTGGATTCACCCTCTCTCTCCAACTAAAACCAAATTTTTGGTTTTAGTCACGCCCCACTGCGATTGAATTTTACCTAAAATTTGGTTTTAGTCGAGTTTTTACTCGTCCATTGTGGACGCTCTTAGGTCCTGCTTGTTAACCACTTCTTCAGGATTTAGGCCAGTTCTTATGGGTGTGGCAAACCAATGAGTTTGCCATTTTTGCACCCACTATGGACCTGACAAACCGGCATGGCTAAGTGGCAAATTTTCCACTTAGCTAGGCCAGGTCAAGTTTCTACCGAGCGGTCGAGTTTAGACCGCTTGGTCAAGACGACACCGTTAGGTATTTACTACACCGCTAGCGGCTCTTGGAAGACCGATCGGTCTAGTTTACACCGCTGAGTAGAATCTGATCCAACGGTCATAAATCTCCCCCTATAAATACCACATTCCTCTACCATTTTAACTCGCACCTTCTCTTCTCTACTTTTCGCATTTGTTAATCTAAAACAAATCCCATCATCCGACTCTTTCATTCACTCGTATTGTATAATTTATTTAATATGTCTCAATCTAATAAAACTAAGAAGATTAGGGATGCAAAATTTACCGTAGCCGAAGATGAAAGCATTTGCAGAAACTACACAAGATAGTGTCGATGGTGCCCATCAACAATCTACCAAGTTGTGGGATAACATATTTGCTAAATTTCGTGAAGAAACTATGAACATCAACGATCGTGATGCAGATGGATTGTCCGGTCGCTTCGTTACAATCAATGCCCAAGTTGCCTTGTATGTCGCTGCTCTAATGCAAGTTGCTAGTAGAGCGAGCGGTCTTTTCGATGTTGATGTCGAACGAAAGTGCCGAACTGATTGGCACCATAAACATGGGAAAAAAATTGCTTATGAAAGTTGTTATTAAATTTTGAAAGTGTTACCTAAATATGATCCAGAAGTGTTAGCAAACATGCAGAATGTACTTGCAAGTTCACCATACACTTCTTCTCCTTCAACACCAGGTTCACAACCATCTCAAACATCCCCCCCCCCCCCGGAGAATCCATTTTCTTCACCAGAAACCACAACAAACAACAATTCCAATTTGAATGTCAAGGTGTTTTGGATACTTTGATAGAGAATCGGAAGATTTCCGAAAAGCAAAGAGCAGTAGACCGGCAATTCATGACTAGAGAGATGAAAAAACATCGACAAACTCAAGAGAAATTTATTTCAGACTATGACAAGAATAATATTCTAAATGCAAACACCGCAATAATGAATCCCAGACAATATATGGTATGGGAGATAGAGAAGGACAGGTCAGCAAAGGAGTTAAAAGAAAAACGAAACAAGAGAAATTTGGAAAAACAATTTGGAGTTCAAGCTGAAGATGATGAAGATAACAGGATGAAGTAGTGCCACTTATTTAATTAATATATCGTCTTTAATTTTAATGAAGATGTAGTAGTAGTTATGGTGAATGAAATTGTTTAGTTTTTTCATTACATTAAAACTTAAACTTGACAACATCCATGAAAACTAATATTATTAAGCCTAACATCCCATCCGATACGATTTATTAGAAACTCCTTAAGAATTTGGTAATGCGCTTCGTATTCGAAATATTTTCGTTTCCATCTTCGCCACTCGTCTCGAGTTCGTATTCCCAATTCAGCATTGGTATCACCTCTAAGACGATATCGAGTGACAATCCTTTTCATAGCTATAAGATCCACAAGATCTTTTTTGATAGTCTTGAATCGGAAAAACAAAGCACCACGATCCCTGTTATGAGGATTACATGTCTCTGTGCATAAGGCATCATGAATTTTACCCAAATAACTCATACTAGGTAAATCGTGCATCCGTCGTTTTTCACCTTTCTTCGGGTAGTATATTGCAAAGTTTCTACAAAGAGATAAATCTTTATCTTCAATGAAGATAGGATCATCCATAAATTAAGCAGAAATTAGAAAAGTTTTTGTAGAGAAGTTGTGATTTTGAAATGGATGCAGTGAAGGTATATTTATAAGGAATGTGGGTGTTTGAGTCTAGACCACTTGCGATTGAGTCTAGACCGCTGCTTTATATGACCGTTAAAAAATTAAAACTTGAACAGCTTCAAAACTAACCATTGAACAACAAAGGCGACTTAAACAATTAAATAATTTCATAAAAATATATATATATATATATAACTATAAAATAACAAATGAAACAACACTACTCAATTCGTCCTCCATCTCTTCCAAACTCAGCCCAGAGATTCGCTCTGAGATCTTCCCTTAACCTGTTATACAGAGTTCTGTTCTCAACATGACTGGTCATTTGCGCATAGTCCCTTGCAGGTAATCCTCTTGCTTGTATAATCTTAGGCCTTAAGTCTTCATCTTGATGGTTAGTCCAATTATTATTACGACGAGTTTCCTGGATAACCATGTTATGATGCATAATGATGCAAGTCAGCATAGTCTTATGTATTTCACGAGCACTTAGACCACGATAAGGCCCACAAATTATTGCGAACTTCCGCTTCATAATTCCAAAATCCCTTTCCACATCCTTTCTCATATTCATTTATTTATTATTGAAATATGAGTATGAACGACCCATTTCACCGGAAGGTGGATAACGGTAACATTGAACTAAAGTTGACCATTTAAGATAAATTCCATCTACAAGATAATAACCATGAGTGTACTGATGCCCTTTGATACTGAAATTTACCTGAGGAGAAATTTCATACTTTAAATCTTCAAACAAAGGCGATTTGTGTAAAACATTTATATCGTTTTGAGATCCCGGGAGACCAAAAAAAGCATGCCATATCCAATAATCATAAGAAGCAGCAGCCTCAAGGATAATCGTTGGTTTTGCGTAATGACCCTTATACTGACCGGCCCAATAGGTAGGGCATCCGGTCCATATTCAATGCATGTAGTCAAGACTACCAAGCATTCCGGAAATCCCCTTTCCTGATTTTTCTTTAATATTTCTCTAACATCTGCGTCAGTTGGTTTTCGTAAATAGGTTGGACCAAAATGATTAATCATTGTTTCACAAAACAACGAAAGATACTTGTATGCAGTTGTTTTGCCAATGCGAAGGTACTCATCATTAGAATCTGGAGGTCTGCCATATCCTAGAATCCTTAAGGCGGGAGTAACCTTTTGTTCAGGGCTATGACCCCTAATATTCAATGCATCATACTGATAATTAAATTGAGGTTCTACTTGACAAAGCTCACCAATAATCTTTAGCACCAAATGTCGGGGCATGCGGAATCGGCCTTGGAAATTTTCATCAGAGAACACACAGTCGGGAAGAAAATAATCGTGCATCAGCTTCTCGTGCCATTCATCCCGACCCCGGTAGGTATATCTTCTTGTGAACACTTCTTTTGGCTCTGGATCTCTAGGTATTTGCCCCGATGAATATAGCTGCAATAAGTTGTTGGTTAGTTCTTTATCTTCATATGACTCATCGTCAGTTTGTTTCAACGCCTGAATGAATATTCGTTGATGTTCTTCAAATCGATCCATATGAATACGCGCTTATTCGTCAGATGAATCCATTGAGTTGAAAATAAAAATTAAACAGATGATTAAAGCTTCAAAAGAGTAAGATGATAGAGTTAATGAGAAAATGAGGTGGGATTAAATTGAATTGAATGGGGTGAATTTATAGGTAGTCGTGGGGGAATAGCCGTTACTTCAATATTTCATCAGAGACGACTACAAGACCGACCGGTCCTAAGAAGACTTGTAGCGGTCAGGACTGTACCGATCGGTCTTGTCTAAACCGTCTGGTGGAGACTCGATCGCTTAATGTTTTTACCATAGTGGTGCGACCGGTTTGCCAGGCTAGCTGGCATGGAAAATTGTGGGTTTAGCCAACCTCACAGAAACCGGCCTTAGAGTCCTTACTACAAGGGATGTGGGGAATTACTTATCAGTGATCTTATATGTGGTTGGGGTTTGATGACTCAACCAAACGGATGTGAAACTTTAAATTTTCATTCCCATTGGAAACTATTGCTAATAACGGTAGTAAGAATTTATCTTGTACGGATGGTGTGTTAAACCCTTTAGTTCTGATTAAAACTATTGCATCTACAAGATGATTCTCTACGGATGGTGTGTTAAACCCTTTAGTTCTAATAAAGTAGAGTGCACCCAATTTATTTATTTTTTGTGCCAGTACACTCCAACCTTAATTGAACTGCAATATTGAACCTGATCCAATAGCAGTATGCCTAACATATGGGCACTGCTACTGAACATCCAATAGGAAGCTGCTTGTGGATACTGGATATTACCAGGAAAGCCGGAAAGGTTAACAACAACAGCAAAAACAGAACAAATCAAGCCTTTTTTTTTTAATGACAATGCGACTCGCAGTAGATAATGAATGGACCAGTAAATGGAAATATACAAATATAATCCTACGGGAAATCTTCCAAAACTGAATACAAGAAAGACATGCTGCATTAAAATCGTAATACAATTCAAAATATGCTTTCTACATAAAGAAAAATATCCTTGCCTTAATCAAATTTAGCTTCATGGCAGACTTCATATTATGCAAGTCAAGCGGCTCAAAGCACTAGCAAGAAAGCTAACCTGACCTAGTTTGATTGTTAACTGTGAGTTTATCGAACACATTTTCGAACACACTCTTTACTGACCTTAAATCTATGTACTTTTCTTTTTATAATGGAAACACCCTAAGAGTAGCTAGAATTTCATGAACATCATATAAACAGAAAAGAATGAGAAGAAATACTACAGTTTTTGTTGTTCATATATTTACATATTCCCCATGAGGGAGGAACTATCAGTGTACTCTGATGGATCTATTTAAAGGATATCACCTGCAATGGCAAACATGGTATCATGTCTACACACTTAACTCCTCTGCTTTTTCGTCATTGGTTCCGTCTTCAGTGTGTTTATCCTGCTTCCAAATGGCAAAGTAAATCAATACGAAAAGCGTGTAAAAGTTATAAAAATATTCGTCCGTAGTTCCATCTCGGAGTACTTACTTCAACGGGCAGACCGGCTGGGAACAAGTATATGGCAGAAGGATTAAAACTGAAAGTGCTGAACATTTAATAATGTGTCATTACAACAAGATGTCAGCATCAGATTTTGAAACAACTAACACATAATCTCGGAATATTATTATAGCTAAACTAGTCAATTATGATTTACTGTAAACATGATTATCACACCATAAGATAATTAGAAATAATACCTGCCAGATAGAACTAGCTGCCACACGTACGGAATGAAGAACTCTTCAGGATGATTCTCTTGCTCATATGTGAACCTTAACTGATTAAACATCTGCCAAGTCCATATATTAATATCAGAAACAAGTGAAAGAGTTTCCTACATCTATTAATGAGAAGATTTGTGGTGTAAGAATGATCATATCAATGAGAGATTACCTTCATTCCTTCACTTCGCCAAGATCGGCAATTAATGATTATGACTTGCAAGACTTTCTCCACTGACCATTCACCACCTTCTGTTCTTTGAGCATCCATGCGACTATTGAAGAAATCTAACACCTATAGGGTACAAAAAACATTTGTTTTCGGAATCACCAACACATGACATAAAATAGTTCAAGTTAAGATCTATGCATATGAAATAGTAAGGTCTTCATCAGGAAAAAGAAAGAAAATTGCTCATCAAAATTAACATTTAGACACGAAAGTATAATTTACGAACAATAAAAGAAAATAAATGCGCGAGTTCTATATATGTCAAGAAGCCATACAGTATATATGTTTTCTAGCAACTCATTAAAACGTGGATGGTTCCTGAAGGGTTCGAAGACCTCCTGACGGTGCATTATTGCATATACAACCTGCTCCAATGCAAGAAAGAAAAAGATTAAAAACAGCAATACTGGAAAAAAATAATTAAAAACAATAATAATAATATTACATATGCATCATGAAAAAGAAGAGTACAGACAGAGCAGGTATAACTCGTAAAAGTGGCAACTTCAATAATTCATAAAAGATACCTCAGGATTTCGAGGCAGAGCATATGTAAGGATTGCATTCAAGATCTCCAATACAATTCGTAAAAAGTCCGTATAAATGTGAAGTTCTGATGCCTGTCATAAACAAAATTTAGTTAATCAATAGGAAGTTGGAAAAAGTAACTGCCAACAAACAAGTAACCGGCCTACTTAAAGGATTGGTTGTTGAATACTACCACATCGTCTCCATCTGCCGAGTCGATTTTAATTTTCTGATCATTTTTTAGCTCTGCTAATTTGGTATACCTGTATGTAGGATTACAGATCTCATATCAATTAGGTATATGTAGCTTAAACAGAACTGAACAAAACTTAGTAACTTTCCCTTAAAATAAGGAATATCCCGCAGAAACAAAAGGCTACGAAATGCAAGCAGAAATAGTAAAAAAAGGAGGGGAAGCTGAGAAGCATACTTGCGTGAAAGCATATCAAAAAGACTAACAAGCCTCTGTGACGCATAACCACTCAACCTATGAACATGTGGTGCCATGTTCGTCAAAGTAGCAAGACAGTTTGTATGGAGATAAACATCCTGTCATAGTTACAGAAACAAAAAAATGAGAGCTACTCATGATGAGATGTTGCAAGGGTTATTAGTGGAAAAATGTGTGTTTTCACACATCATAACTTCAAATAAGAAAACATTTGCAAAATATTATATACCACAGAATAACAGATCTCAAGTAACCGAAGGTTCTAAGCTGCAATCACTAATATACATGCATGTATAGCAATCGATTAAAGTAAATGTTCAAATCATACCCGTAGCTTCGACAAATTGTACTTGATAGTTCTTATAAGAACTATAACCATCAGGGAGCCGAGAGAAGTTTGATGGAGAAGGCGTTCTTGGTACCATGGAACATTGGGTAGTATCTACGGGAAAAGTAGAAAATAATTATAGCTTTTTTGTTCAACAAATACATAATGCGAGTCTAAAGGGGCAGCTATTACCAGCTGGTGAGCGCTGGCATTGAAAGAGGAGTCCTGACTAAGTATTAGAAGAATAATAAGCAACATGTAGATTTGACTTGACGTCCTCCGTGAAGCATTATAGAGTGTTTCCAGAATAGGCATCAGCTGGTCACATAAAAACATCACATTAGCTCTTATTGCAGTTATCTCTGTCAGATATTTTAGAGAGGCATGCCTTCTATATCTAATCATGAAAAGTGGATAAATCTAGTTTGATAAAACTGAACCAGCAATCTCAAGGATATCATCAATGTAATTTAAGTGTTTTATCTTCGAAACAATAGAGATCCAGACAAAGAGAAATGGATTAAGGTTCTAAAGACCATTTACATAGAGATGACCAACTTTCATGTGAGTTATAATGCAGGTTTTGGAACCCAAACAAACTCAGGCGCAGCTTAGACATTCAATAATATGATGCAGATTCATACCAGTGTATCCATATCGGTTCGCACCAAAACATATTCCAGGAAATCAGAATTTCCTTGCACTAACGAGTACAGCAGTAGAACTGTACTTTCGTCAGCTAAGCACCTGGAATTCAGACTCGTTAAGCTAGTTGGAACATATGAAAAGCAGAAGAGCAGCAACAAGTATTATTCACATCCCAAGCAAATTAATCGATCAAACCAAGACCAAGTGCCCCCTTTGGATGTGTAGGACGAAAATACAGATGAATATGAATAAACAAGAAATAAGAAGTGCTCGGGTAGTTCAATATAAAACAAAGCATTAGAAACATGACTCTGGTAGTTCATCAAAGGTAAAGATTGTATCAGATATCATATTCTACCAGGATTCAGCAATTTACCCTTGGCTATGCCCCCGTCAAAAGAACTTCACAACAAGAAATGGGGGGCTGGGTGTTCAGCCGCTAACACATACTATGATTCCATCCCCTATTGGAATATCACTTCATTGACTGTGCAGTATCTAAGCTTCCATTCTTAAATTGGCGAGTTTTGGACATAATTAAATTATATAATGAAATCAATCTTTCTAATTTCCTAAAATCAAAGAAATTTGATAATTAATATCAAACAACATTGGAACCGTGAAACGATGCTTTGTTTAATGCCTTTAGCATATCTATAATTCTTGTATGCAGAGCTCTTTCCAAAAATAGACAGAAGGTATTTGTTGAATGGAAGTAGACCTAGTAGCCCTAAAAAGGGATGTAATGGTACAGATGAGAATCCCATAATCGAATTTTTCATACATTTATAATCAGACTATAGAACGTGAGGTATAGAACTTACTCACCGTCCAATGGTGTCAAACAGAGACGCAAAAGGCAATCTTACGAGTGGTCCACTGTGTGCATTGCCCTCAACATCCACGCGATCAACTGAAAGTAGATTTGCACAAAATCTGTGATGGCTCAATAAGAGATGATGCTACGTAACTGAAAAGCAAGGAATAAAAAGATGAACTCACATTCAATATCCCTAGCACTTTGTAGAGCCTTGCAATATGGATTGTCAACAAAATATGAAGTTTCTTTCATAACAGTATCAGATTCAACATTGACATCGTTATTACTTGTTATTGACTCACTCATCATAACACATCTCCGATAATGAGTGAGTACAAGTAAGACAAGAAGACTGTTGTCTGCCAATGGGTTTCTTGAGCCTTGAACGCTTGAGCTATTAAAGTAACTGAAGGGCAACAATACAAGATTTGCTGCAAGCCAACGAAAAGAAGTAGACGTAAAGGGCATCAAACATCAATGAGCACTCTTTGGCAGAAAAAATATTTCACTATCACAATTTACTAATGATTGCTGAGAGCAAAAAATTGCAACTGAAAGGCATAGAAGAATTTAGCGAGTTGTGCAGTCGATCTCCACCCAAATTTAACAAATAATTTATAACAGTAAATACTTAAATGAAACCGAAGTGGTTTTCTACAAACTGGAGCTTTAGAAATTTAACTTGATAAAAGAAGATGAACCTAGATATTAATATACAAATTTTGGTGGAAACAGATAAACATGAATAGAGTAAATCGCAGAAAACAAATATAACTATATAAGGAGATATACTTATACTTATCTAGACAACTGCAGGACTAACCTTACACATCTTTCTGTTATACTAATGTTTGAACTCCGAATTAAAAGAAATGCAACAGCACCTCCAATTAGATAATGTTTGAACTTATGATATAAGTGCCTAACAGATGATGAACCACCAAATTTTGACGGGACCTAGTGCACTAAAATGAATTACAATGAGATATGAATATCAGTATACATGGACACCTTACCTGCTGCAGAACCAACTTTCTGAAGAACACCAGGCTGCCCTTCTTCAGAAAAGACAGAATAAGATGCAGCATTTAAGGGAACTTGGGGCCGTGTTATATAATTAAGAAGTAGTCTACGCACTACCAAACCAACCAAAGAACTGTCCTGCTAAATAAAAGTAGCCCTGTCAAAATAACAGCTTAATTTGCAGATTTTTGCACTAAGTAAGAAAATCCGAAGCGTTTTTTGTCACCTGAACCATAGCGGCGTCAATAAAAGGATGTACAGCATTTGGCCCTGGAGTAGGTCCAGAACGAAGCTGGCTTGACATAGCCACGAGCATAAAGTTCATCACTTCATGATGCAGATGGAATGTGTGAGAACTTGCAATGACAATATACCAAGAAATTAGAAGCAAGCATAGCAAAACAGTTTAAGAATGTGGAGAGTACATTTGAAGGTTCCAGAACATACCTAACATCTGATGTGCCAATAAATGTAAGAACAGTACCAATAACAAAACTTTGAATCTTTTGATCTGCAGTCATGAACAATACAATCTGTAAGATATACTACCCAGAAAACTTCACTAACCAATATAAAAAGAGAAGAAAATAAAAACTCCAGGAGACTCATAAGCGGATGGAGGTCAAACTGACCCCAAAAAAGAGTGCATGTTGATAGGTGGTGCATAAACATCAACATGAACATCAAACCCAAAGAAACATGAACACCTTGAGATTTAGCAGGTAACAGAGGCCTTGAAACTGAAGTCTAATACCTACATAATATATTCTTTGAACTACTTCCCAAAATATTGATATAGTTTCCTTTCATCAAGTGTTAAATTTCATTCTTCGATGCTGCAACCACCATTGTTTTTCAGAACCTTCAATTAACAGTATGTTTCTAAAGAGGTTTCAAAACAGCAGCAAGTAACAAAAGTCAATGGCATTGCCACTACATTACCAAGGTTTCAATACTTAATAAACTAGCGGCTAAATGAATCCAAACCTTATATTTCATCAAAGCATACCAAGGTTTCGTCAATATTTATGTACAGACTGTTCACCATAGATAAAATTTCTTCTATGTACTAGGTGTGATTTATATAACACTGTTCCTATGCTCGTAACAAGGATATCTTGAAAGACGAATCAGAAATAAACAAGCGGCACTATTACTTATTTGCAGTACATCTGCTATTCGTAACATTCGCAGTGCTAGAGAAAGTTTCTATCTTGTTGGGAGTGTTTAAACCAGTAATCGATACATTCAAATTTTAAACAGTTTTAATGACACAGTTCAATTACACACTAGCAGCCTCGATAAAACTCTAAAGAAAACAAACAATAAATTGAAGCATTGTATCTTTACCCATTAAAAAATCTTCTTGTGCGGTACTTCCACCTTCACCTTCAACTAACGAAAGATACAGTTCTTCAAAGTGATCACTCTTGGCGTTTTCAATCATGTACTTCAAAAATATAGATGATAAATAAGCTGCATTCAAAGCCTTCATATGAACTTCGACTGACTCATCAGAAGTCGAAGTCATAGATTCTTGCAAACAGCAAGCAAGATGTATCAAAATCTTAGCTAGATGCCTAGTATGAGAGTTGTTCTTTGCTGCATCAATGTGAAAACAAATAAATCGTTCATTAATCGTTCAATTAGCATGTAAAATTAGCTATACAATAAGAAGTAGTGGAGAAGATCAAAGAAGAGAACAAGAATTGATGATACTAACCTAAAGCTTGACAAGCTTGAAGAACTTGAGGTTGAGGCCATTGAAGAATGAGAGGAATTTCAAGTAATTTCTTCCAAAAATCTGATGAAAGAGGAAAAGATTTCTCACCGACAAAAGTACCAATCAAATACTCAGCCGTTTCTTGTGGTCTCGCGTTATACCGTGGAGTTGATGGAACACCTCCCATTGTTCAAAAAAAAAACTTCAATTTCTCACAGAGATCTTAGAAACAGCATTTGATTTATGCAGACTTCGCGTTTCAGAATTGAATCTGATAGAAGGAAGTGATTAAGAGATTATTTATTTTTTAACTAGAGAAAGGGAATTTTGGGTTTAGATCTTTTGATAACGTGATGAAGAATGAAACTGGAAACCTAATAATTATAGTTTTATTGTAGTGAGTAGAATTAGATGAAGCTTTGAAACGAAGGTTTTGGTTTTCTGTAGACTTTGCGTTTTTTTGGTTTCTAGTAGAGTTGCAATTACGAAATAGTAAACTGGGGGACATTAACGTGAAGACTCAGACTGATGACTTTTACATTTTGTTTGGCCTACAGTACCCTTACGGCTTGTTTGGATGGTGCCAAGGGAGCTCTATTGCCCATGAGCAACTGTAGTGGGGGCGACTATACTCAAAGACTAAAAACTAAAAAAAACTAAATAAATGGGTTTAGTCCGTGGGGAGACGTTACGGTAAACTAAAAAAAATTGGTCGGGTGCAACTTTAAAGAGAGTTTGAATCAGGCGCAACTTTAATCTTGCCCCACTTAAAAAAAAATATCTTTCAAACGCAACTTTAAATTATGCCCGTTTCAAACGCAACTTTAAATTATGGCCGACTAAAACCAAACTAAAGACCAAATATGATTTGGTTTTTGATTTTAGTCTAGTTTTCGTTCTTTACCGTTCGATATCGCCTGGTTTCTGGACCAAATATTTGGTTTTAGTCGTACGGCGTGGTTGCTCTAAAGTATGGTTATTACTTGTTTTTATGAAGGGAACTTTATTCCCGAGCCCTGTTTGGATGCTCCTCAGAAGCAGCTTTTTGACTTCTGAAAGTCAATAAGTCAAAAGTAAGTAATGAGAACGTTTATTTAAGATCAACTTTCATAAGCAAAGAAGTTGCTCTTTTTTTAGCTAAAATTAGTAGCTTATGACTTTTGAAGAAGTTGCTTCTCTTAGGTTTCCGTGAAAGTAAACTGACATTTATGCTTTTCCTAATATAATTTTACCGTTTTTTGTTCCTTCCCTGTCATCTTCCTTTATTCTCCCAACTCCAAATGATCAGTGCATCTGACCTAATCGATCAAAAGAAAATGAATACATCTAATTTAAATAAGTGTTATAATGATCAATTAGTTGGATGCTCCCCCAGAAATAGCTTTTTGACTTCTGAACGTCAATAAGTCAAAAATAAGATCAACTTTCATATGCAAAGAAGTTACTTTTTTTTAGCTAAAATTAGTAGCTTATGACTTTTGAAGAAGTTGATTCTCCTAGGTTTCCGTGAAAGTAAACTGATATTTATGCTTTTCCTAAAATAATTTGACCGGTTTTTGTTCCTTTCATGTCATCTTCCTATACTCTCCCAACTCCAAATGATCAGTGCATCTGATCTAATCGATCAAAATAAAATGAATACATCTAATTTAGTTAAGTGTTATAGTTGAGATGGCAAGATATGAGAAAAACTCATCATACATCTTATCAGAATTAGTATTATGGTTTGTTAATTTAATTTGGATCGTTTGAGTTCCTCATCTTCTGATTCTTCCCCCTTCACAATTTCTTCATCAGTTAGAATTAGAGCTGTCAATTTATAACCCGGATCGCGGGTCAACCCTAGCCCGGCTTGGCTTGTTGGCTAAACGGTCCGGGTTAGGGTTGGCATTCCTGGCCCTATCTAGAAACAACTCGGGCTAGGGTTGACCCGCGGGTTACCCGCCAACCCGTTATTTCTTCTGATTTTATCATTTTTAGGATTTTACAGTAACCTTAAACTGTTTTCCCTCATTTTTAGGATTTTATTTCATTTAATTAATCTCAAATCACCAATTTACTCAGATAATCTAGCATGTAGACGAAAATATAGAGATGGCATGGTTAGAAATTTTGATCTAACCTAAGCATCAATGTCAATTCCCAATTTCTGGGTAATATATACATTTAAATCAACCAAATTTTGCTAACTATTTCGGATCATATGAAGAATAAAAACTAATTAAAGTCATTATATACATTTACATATTACAACCTATAATCAAACTCGTGATATACTCAGATTAATCAACAATCACTACTCGTATTTCTTTTGATCAGCTGCAGTTGGTTGGCAATGCGAATATGTAGCCGTCCGTCCAGATTAGTAGTGTAGAATAGCACTTAACCATTAATGTTATGTATCAAGGTGGGTTTTGAGTAGAAAGTGGATGAGATAGAGCAATCTTGTAGTATAGATTATGTGCAGAGATAAATGAAGGAGCGGCGCTGTGGAGGGGGAGAAGGAGATGTAAAAAGATAAAAGAGACAAGAGTGACGAAATGTAGGGTTTTGGAATATTCTTTTATTAAAGTTATAAACTCACTATAGTTTCTGTATATATTTAAAAATGAGCGACGTTCTTCACAAATCATCACATAGCGTGGTGGTTACGCTGCTCTTCTATGAACTAGGGGCATAGCCGTTGAAGAGTCCCTTTATTAATTTATTTGTTTTGTTAAAAACCTAAGTTTGAGTGTGTCTAATTTACATGTCAGCTCTTATCCAATAATCGGTTGTCTTGATAAGTCTCCATGCGGTGAGACACATGTCAAAATGCCTGAAAGAAAATCTTCATGCAACTACACAGATGTCAAGGGTGTTTGGGAAAAAGAATAAAATTCCAGTTTATCTCCAGTCCTTTGTTCTCGTTCCTTTTCTCTTAATAAATTTTTCCCCATCTCTAAAGCCCCGGTAACAGTGAGTGTTGGAGGGTGAATCGTTGAGAGTTTGTTGATATAGCTCCTTGGGGTGCAATAGTGTGAAGAGGTAAGGAATTCCTCTCTCGATTTCTAATTGTAATCTCTTTGACCACCTCGTTGCATAAAATAAAGTCTTAATTAATTTGTTTGTTAAATGATTTGAAGAGTTTCAAGAAGAAAGATGCAAATGGGTGCTCTTGATGTGGGATGAGCGATTACGGTAGGGGTTTCTTTCCTTTTAAACTTTGGGTCATGATGGTGTTAATCGAAATTTATATTTCGCTTTGATATTTCGTGTTTGTTACAAATCAAATTATGGGTAATTGCAGTTTCATCTGGTTTCATGTGTAGCTAAACTTTTGTTAAATTTCTTAACAAGAAAAATCCCTGAAATGCTTTCTCGTTTTGTCGTAGTTGCCGGGAGGGAACTTGATTTTTATTTTCCTTCCAAATCTATATTAATCTTTTATATGACATGGTTTGAAATTACAATCATTTGAAGTATGGGTTAGCTCTTTCATTTTATAAAAACACCTCAGTTTTGTTTATGAGTTCTTTGAATGCTCTGTGAACATGCAGGGGACTTGGATAAATAGTTTACATTTTCCCTTGCTCACTATTTGTGTTACATCAAAAGTTTGTAAAGGATTTTATGAAGAATAAAAATGATTTTCTGTTATCTACTAGCTTTCGTCATACATTCAACCATTGAATTGAGTTTTGTTTTAAAAAAATGACCCAGCACCTGTTTGTGAAAATGACCCATTGAACTTTACATTTGATATTTAAAAATCCATCGTCAGCCGAAATTTGAAATTCTTTTTCATGGATTTTGTATTGAAACCTCTTGCCCACTCTGTAACTCAAAGATTCTAGTCCATGGATTTGTTTTATATCACCATCTTGAGTATTTACAATCCATGATTACACCACTAAATTTAATGAACGCACCCATTGCTAAACTGATTTTGTTATAATATAAGAAATGCTTATTTATGCGTTGCACTAGCATAATTGTTCTTTCATGATGATTTTTATTAAAAGAAAATCTTACCTCCTCTTTGACTGTACTCTTTGAATCTTTTCGATATTAATCTTAACTCTTTTTCATGGAAGGATTCCTTGTGCTGTAGCTTTACCTTTGTGATAGTTAATTTGAATTTTTGACACAAACGTTTACAAAATGGTAAATGGTCCCTTGGTTTACTTATACCAATTTCAGTGTCTGCGTATTTGATTTCAAAATAGCTCTCTCTCGGCAATTAGGACACATTTTCCTTTGAGGGTTGAGCTTCTGATGTGAGTATGTTTAAATTGAGCATGGATTCACTCGTTTCTCGTTTAGTGCGTTATGTTTAAACTTTAATCTTACGCTCTCCTAAATGGTTTTCCGGTAAGGTTTTACGAATGCTGCCAATGTTATATTTGTGTAAGCTTTTAGTTATGAATTTACGAGATTTTTCACAAATTGTTTTGTGGACTACCCTGACGTTGGCGCTGGCCTTGTAAATAGTAGAGTAATTTTAGTTGAATTTAAATGAATGGCAGCTTACAAATGTTTGTGAACAGATTCTTTACATTTACTTATGAATTTTTGATACTAGTTTGATGCTCTAAGATTTTGGCATTTTATTTGTATATCTTTTGGCGCTCGATTATCGTTGTATCCCCTACTGGGCTGTGGGCTCACCCCGTTTTTTTTTGTTTTCCCGCAGAATATGGGGCTAGCTCGATGAAGTAAGCTTGAAAAGCTTACGACAATGGTGTTATGGACACAATATCGGTACATGTTGTTGATGTCCTTGTATATATATATATATATATATATATATATATATCATGGGATGTGCCGGGTAGTTTCATGGGGGAACTGAATTATGTTTTCATTTCTTGTTTTGCTTTGTATAAACTATGGTATGATTTTTAGATGTATACAAGACTGTGTTTGAAACTTCTTTATTGTAGAATTTCAACCTGGTTCAAACGTCCGTTTATATACATTCTAATCCTTTAAAATTTCTACTCATATGTAGATTCCTAAGTCATGGCTTCTTTTTCATTTGTACTTGGTGCTGTGAAGAAATATCGATCCGTAGTCATGCAAATGAAAGTATTTCTGTCACTGGAGATTTAATTTTGACAACTCTACTATATATTTTTGTTTTAACATCTATTTGTACGACTACAGTTTGTAGTACTTTGAGATTTTTTGTTGAACTAGCTAAAACTGTGTACAAAAAAAATCTTGGTGCAAATTGTTGCTTAAGTATATTCATGTGTTGGTAGTGAATTTGTTTTTCTTCCATTGCTCTTTGATTGATTATCTACTTTTATTTTTGCTTTTTGAGTGTCGTGCCAGGGGTTTAGCCTTGCTAATTGGGTTGAAAATCAACCCGTTAGAGGGTGAATTTTCTGGTATGTCACACCCTAGATGCACGAGATTATTCTAAGATCAGAGATTAAAGAGATCGGGATATACATAACAAACCCTTTTTAATCCATTTTTTTCCTTTGATTTACCCTTTGCCAATTTGGGTCGATTAATTTCTTAATTCTTGTGCACACGCTGATTTCTTAAGGATTCAAGATGTACTACATATATACATATAAAAGATTATTAAAACTATCATCATGTTTCATTTTTGCAGATTCATCAATGAACTAATGGTTCCCAAACACAACTTCTTAACTTATTTGCTTCTTAGAAGTACTTCTAAGAAGTCTAGAAGCACTTCTTGCTTCTACTTTGGTATCCAAGCAGGCTACAAAGCACAATGGTATGCCATTTCCCTTAGCTATCCTCTATTTGTAGGAATTTATCTATTATGGTCTCCAGTGTAGTTTAAGTGTGTGAATATTCTTTAGCTATACTTAAAAGTGGATCACATCTAATCCTGGTTGTAGGGAATAAAAATCACACGGATATTAGGTTTCCGTGTAAAAAGCTACTTTACGGAAACTCAGTTTCCGTATGATTTTCAACCGATACTGAGTATCTGTATTTGATTTTCACACTTTTACCCTAAAACTTCTCTTTTTCACTATTTTGATTTACTAAAACATTTTTTTACCTATTATATCTTCTTTTTCTCTCTTAATTATCTTTTAACCTATCCAAATATTCCACGGTAAAAAAAATAGAGAAAAAAACGGCAACTTAGTTTCCATTTTGTACTATTTACATGTGTAGCTAAGAGATGGCATAGCAACATAGTGACGTTGACTTGAGGCCCTTTTCCCTTAGCTTTAAATAAGTTATAGCTAAGGGATAAGGGTGATCATTGTGCTTGTCCTAAGGAATCCTATTTCCTAAAGAAGGGAATCTTAAATCCATATATTTTATGGGTTTTGTATTCCTTAGTTTTTGGAAATCCTATTTCTAACCGCTCTCTATTCAAACATCGAAATGCAATTATATTAACATGAAATTGAATCAATTCCCTCCAACCAAACACTTTTTGAAGTATTGTCTAAATTTGCGCACCCCCTCAAAACCGGGGTGTACATTACGTCTCATCTCATTTGTCCCACAATACCAAGATGGCACAAAGAGTACAAAGAAACACTTAATCTTTTCTTTTTTTTTTGAACAAATGAAGATGGAGAAATATGTGGTGTTTTCTTTTGTGATGAAAAGTCGAGAAGAGATTATGTATTTATTTGGTGACGATGTTTGTTTAGATACGACGTTTTGGACAAAGAATTACAACATGCTTTATGCACCTATTGTGGGGATAAATAATCCACTGACGCTATGGTATGGATGTTTAATACTTTTAGGGAGACTTGCACAAGAGGAGATTGTTAGAGCATTGCTCGGTTAAAATCACCAAAGGTTGGTATGTCAAGTTTTGTTGTCATATTTTAGTTGCAAGGCTGCTTGATTAGATTACTAGAGTCAACTTCGTTAGGTTCGACTAGTCTAGAAATGTTGAGACAAATTTGTGTTACTCTGAAGCACTTGAAGACGTATCGATATAAACGGACACATCATCCTTTTGTTCGAGGTTAGTAATATAAATTTGAATTTTTTTTCATTTCTAGATACGTTGCTTTGAAGTCGTTTTTATTCAATACATAACATAATCGTTTATGTTCAATACATAACATACGAAGTTTTATATATATATAGCAGTGATGACTTGATCATTATAGTATCGTCAGAGTATCAGCGAAGAATATACAAGTTGTTTTACAACTTTGGCATATTAGAATATGAAGTATAACGTTTATCTTTTGAACTTCATATATGCAACATAACATTATCTTTTTAATATGTTATGGGAATGTATTTGAACTTTGAGTTGGTTTCATGCCTAGAAATCTATGTTTAACTACATGATTTTAAGGAAGTAGATTTGCGAAACTTTTTTTTGTAGTTGAAAGGAAACAAAGGATTTATTCTAGGACCGATCCCTTAAATAAAGATCTATACTAGGACCGGTCCCCGGATCTATTATTCGACTGATTCCAATTTGGGATCTATAGCAGGACTGATCCCTACTTCAGAATCTATAGCTGGACCAGTCCCTACCTGGGTATCTCTTGCATGACCCTACTGTATATCAAATTTCTCTATATACTTTAGGGTTTACACAGATTTCATAATATGAGTTTCTATTTGGGAAAGATCACAATGTCATCATAGTATTTGAACATGTGTTAAAATCTTATTCATAATGTTCAAGTATTTTATTTGATACTCAAGGAGGGATCCAAAACCTGAAATATTTGAGAATCTTTTATTTGATTTTCAAATTTATATGTTTTTATTCTCGCAGTAAATAAAGCATATCTCTGGATTATATATAGTAAAGTATACTTGTATGCTAGCTAATATTAAGTTGTCATACATGAGAAATTTCGGTATATCAGTTGGATTACAGTTGCAATTAGACAAAACCGAAAATTGGTATTTATTGCATATCTATTAATATTTTCAGTTTTAGAAACTTCTTGGTGTCCAAACTACCTTGGTCTATAAACAGTGAAGTTTGTTTTTCTAACAAAGTCATCATAGAGCATACACACTTCATTTTCTAATCTATGTGGGGAGCCGACTAGTAGTATTATTTGTAATATTCACCTGGAGATGAGAGTTACCAAATTAGGCGAATTTTTTTACGTCCACTTCATTTAAAGATTTTTGTGGGATCAAGAAGCGTCTATAAGTACCACCGGTGGGAAACTAGAATTGTATTATTATTTTAGTTTTTTATTATTGATTTGATTGACTAACTATAGTTGAACCTTGATTGTGTACCTTTATTTTGTGATCCTTCTCGTCTGATATAAGGTCACTTAAACTAGATCAAAAATCGGCAAAGCTCAAATTTGTTTTCAGATCTTAAGATATGCTTGTGATGATCCATTCTTAATAGACTCCGTCTTGTGCGTGATTGATCATAAGAGAATCAAGTTATTTATGCAGATATATTGAAAACCGAAGATTTAAAGACAAGTAGATTTTCTGATTGGTATTATGATCTTTGTGATTATACTTCGTGCATACTGGGATCCAAAAAATCTTGTTTATCGTTGGTAAACATCTCATAACTTATTGTGTAGATCGTCGATTTAAAATTTGGTGTTCTCTTTAAGATCTGAATCTGATAGGTTGTAAACTAAGATTTGATTATCTGGATAATCTAGATCTTGGTTGATCAAAACCAACGCAAAGAAGTTTATATTATTTAAATAGAAGAGCCTTTGTATAACTCAACAATATATCTAATTTAGTTATTGAGATTGATAGAGCGGTTACCGAATACATATTAAACATTTACTATTTCAGAATATGATCCAAAAGAGTTGGGTGCGAGAAGTCTTCATAGTGGGTGAAGCAATAGTGGATTCTATCTTAGGATTCACGTGCATTGGACAGATTGGTAGTAGGCATAGGGATACTGAAGGAACTACGTAACTTAGAGTTAATGTACTTGGTCTCAACTATATGAAGTTGTAGTAGTAGCGACTTAATTTTGTGAGTATTCTAAACTGGACAAGGTCTCGGGGTTTTTCTGCATTTGAGGTTTCCTCGTAAACAAAATCTTATGTCGTGTTGTTTACTTTACTTCCGCATTATTTAGCTTGTCTTTATAATCAAAGTAAATACACACTTGTAGAGTTAATCAAAATCTTGGTTTGATTAGTTATTTTGGTCAGAACTTTAACTATTTACCGAGTGGACATCTTGTGGTTGTTATCTTCTCTACAGTTTATGTAGAAATTGGTAATAAACAATTCGATTCACAGACTTGTAAAAGTTGATTTATGACCTAATTTCTAAAACTAATTGAAAATAATATCAAGATAATTGAGAGTATTGAGGCTAAGATTCCACCATTAACCAATATTAGTGATTCAATTAATAACAACAATTACGCAACAAATACATGGAGACATGCAAAGCTCATGGATATGGTTGTGGTGTTTTGGCCTTCACTACTCTAGGTGAGCTAGGTTAAGAAATGATTTCTTTCTTGAAAAGGTTACGAAACTGCCTTGTTAGTCGAGATACTAACTACAAGTTTGGTAATTCTCTTTATCATAGACTTGGTATCGTGATTCAAAAAGGCATAGGATCCCAGATTGTTTCTAGGATGCCTGTTTCCGATGTGTAAAGGGCCTTATTTGCATGTTCTAATAAAATGCCTGGAATGGCTCTCCCTTTTAAATGAAAATTAATAACAATAATTGAATCTAATATATTGCCTAGACAAGAATATTTTCAAAACAATAGTTGTTAGTCGCAAGTATGGAACATCAAAAACCCTAGTCTAAGCATGCACCATCAAGAGAAAACACGACTAACTAATCAAAATCATATAACTAATTTTAGTTCAATGCAAAATCATAAAAGAATTGCAATAATAATTAAAACAATATAAATATACCACTTTTATTGGAACAATGGCTTTTTCCGTCACCTCAGAGATTGGGTTTAACTCCTTGTGTTGGAAACTCTATGAAAATATTGATTCATGGCTCAAAGTGCTTACAAATGATAAAAAAAGAGAGAAAATATATAAAACCTGAAATTTGCAACGTTTATAAACATTACAAATACACTGTTATAGAAAACGATAAAAGTTGTGTGTCGATGTAACTGTTGAACTATCGCTGGAATGATCATTGATTCTGGTGGAAAAGGCCATGGTTTATTAACTACGGTCTTTGGATGTATATTGTTCTTCGTGTTCTTCACATCAACAAAAAAATTCTGTAACTCGATTTTTATCGCTCCCTTTGATCCAAAAACTCTCTGTAAGTATTTTATGACTCTCAGTCTGCTATATATACCCAACAGGACCAAGAATCACGCTCAATAACTCCCCAAAATCTTTAAAAATCTTTTATGCCAGTCACGGGAAATAATTTCCTATTTAAATCCTTCACGCTTCTGATTGTGGTTATCACGCTCCAATCTCGTGGAAAACAAGATCAGAAGGAGTCCAACCCCCTCCATCCACACACAATCTTCCAATTACAGCACATCCTTCCGGGAAATAAACCCGAGAATATATATCCTCCCTATTTTGCTTCAATCACATTATCTAGCCAATTCTAATTGATTCAAACACGCTTACCAACCATGTTTAACCCAATCAAGTTAGCCCAATTAGTTCCAGCGATTGAATCTCATTAAAAGGCTTCCAAATCTGAAACCCAAATTCTACCAGTTGAAAACTGAATTTCCCGCCAATTCTCATATTCAAACGAAGAAAAAGGTGGATCCCCCTACCATTTCCGGTGTCCTAGGGGTGACTTTAGTTTATTAACTACGGTCTTTCGATGTATATTGTTCTTCGTGTTCTTCACATCAACAAAAAAATTCTGCAACTCGATTTTTATCGCTCCCTTTGATCCAAAAACTCTCTGTAAGTATTTTATGACTCTCAGTCTGCTATATATACCCAACAGGACCAAGAATCACGCTCAATAACTCCCCAAAATCTTTAAAAATCTTTTATGCCAGTCACGGGAAATAATTTCCTATTTAACTCCTTCACGCTTCTGATTGTGGTTATCACGCTCCAATCTCGTGGAAAACAAGATCAGAAGGAGTCCAACCCCCTCCATCCACACACAATCTTCCAATTACAGCACATCCTTCCGGGAAATAAACCCGAGAATATATATCCTCCCTATTTTGCTTCAATCACATTATCTAGCCAATTCTAATCGATTCAAACACGCTTACCAACCATGTTTAGCCCAATCAAGTTAGCCCAATTAGTTCCAGCGATTGAATCTCATTAAAAGGCTTCCAAATCTGAAACCCAAATTCTACCAGTTGAAAACTGAATTTCCCGCCAATTCTCAGATTCAAACTAAGAAAAAGGTGGATCCCCCTACCATTTCCGGTGTCCTAGGGGTGACTTTAGTAATTTTTGGGCGCATTTATAAATTTTTTTCGGTGCCTTTAACATATTTTCTGTGTGTTTTTAACATTTTTATGAGGTGCCTTTAGTAATTTTCTCCGGCGGTGCAAGTATCACTTTTCGAGCAACTTTTTCCATAAGAGTTTATTTCTCCAAAAAGCACTAATAAATATACAAAATAGCAAAATAGGTACTAATAGATTAGACACAAAAATGTGTCAACTTGCTACCCTCGTCGTTTTAGCAATATTAATTCGAAAACTGTTGTTCACATACTCCTCCAATGCCAAGTTGTTGTAACAAGATGGAACACCATTCTCACCCGCCTATCAAACCAATCAAATACCACCCATATTTCTCCCAACATTCTGACCCCCCAGAAAACAATCCCACAACTTCTATAAACAAAAATTCATTCCTTTTGGTCATTATGGACAACCAGGAATCAACTAATAGTCCATGTATACAATTTTTTTGATTTTACAGACATAGTCTCCCAAGATGCAACGATCACGCTTTGTCGAAAGTAGCACTATAATTTTACTTGATGATTATTTCGCTTCAAACATGACTCACAACCTGTATAAAATTTAAACTCAAAACTTGTAAAAACTCTTATAGAGCAAAACTAAATAATGGGATTATATAAAGTTATTGACGACTCTGCGAAGTATTTATCAATTTGTATGTGACTCAATTGGTGACCCTCCATAACACCTGTGTCAGCAATTGTTTAATTTTAAATTATTTTAACTTCGGTTTTTGTGAATTTTTCTTTATAATTAAATGACACCTGCATTAAAACAATACTTTTTTTTAGAATAAGGGAAATGTATTACTGAAACTGACATAATACAAAGGAAATAAAGTTGTCATGCTATCAATACAGGACATTCCCTGTTTTGAGTTTGGGACAACAAACTATTGGTAATACTGTTAACTTCTACTTGATTACTTAACTTATCTAATCTAATAAACATATTTAAGAAAGTTGGTAAATATTTCTCCCAACTGTTGAAAATGGAAGATTTTCTTGCCTCCACCGCTAGCTTATCTGCCACAGAATTACCTGACATGTGAACAAATTTGAAACCCAAAAAGTTGTTGCATTTCCTCCATGACCAGAATCTGATTCCTCCAGTCCATCATTATTGTATTTCCTCCGATACACCCCATAATTCTTTCACAATCTCCCTCCATCCAGAAATGTGCCAAACCTTCATTTTTTTTGGCCCATTTTGCTCCCTGCAAGAGAGATACCGCCTTTGCTTTTTCTGCACTTGCAGCATAGAAAACTCATAACCTAACATCTTTTCCATTACCTACATCATATCTCTGAATTAGTACAAAACTAGCAAAAACTGATTCTGAAATCCAAGATGCATCAAAATTTAATTTAAAACAATGATGTTCAGGGCATTTCCAAGCAAGATTTTGCATTTTCCCAATTATATGGCAAGCATTAGTTGTTATCAACTTTTTGCTCATTACAATTTCCGAAGTTTAGATGTTTATGAATTATAATAGAGGTTTGTAAAGGAGAAGTACTTTTTTCCTCAAAAATCCTATCACACCTCTCTTTCCAAATAAACCAGCATTTGGTAACATTAATTTCTATTACTTGTCTCCCTGCGATTACCACCAATTATAATATTCAATGAAAGAATTTCTTACAGTATTAGATGTGCCTTCACCAGGAAAGGGTGGTAGCATCCACATTGATTTAGCATACTAGCACTCGAACAACATGTGATTAACAATTTCTATTTTATTTTTGCAGAAAATACACTTATTATCTACATCATGCATATGTTTACTTAGAATTTCAGTTACATGCAAAATCATCATTTATACATTTCCATGCAAACAATTTGACTCTTTGAGGTAACCGAGTCTTCCAGAATAACTCTGTAGCATTATTTCCTTCATTTTTACCACAAAGCCTATCATACAAAGATCTAACATTAAAAATTCCATTCCTAGCTAGCTTCCATCTAGGTTTATCCTGATCTAAAGTATCATTCAAGTCCAAAAACAGTTTAATATTCAGTATAGATTGAGCAATTATATGAGGAAAAGAAGCAATGATGATTTCCTGGTTCCACCTATAAGTATCTGGATTAATCAGATCCGATACAAGTGTTAACTGAGAGTTCCTTTCAGAACAAATTTGATCTAGAGTAATTTCTAAATCCGGTATCCATTGGTCAGTCCATATATTTATAGACCGACCATCCCCCACCTCCCAACAAGTATACTTATGAATAAGGTTGGCCCTTGAATAATATATTTCCACATCCAAGAAGATCTTGTAACTTTCTTTAAAGCTAAAAAGTTTTTTTGTTTTTTTTAACATCTTAACCCACCAAGAATCAGGTGGTGGGTTAAGCTGCTTTAGGTTTATCCTTAAAACAATACTGATACAACTACAATAACCATTGTAGATGCTTATCAAGACAAATATTTATATTTTGTATTTCATGTCAACAAATTACATTTTTTAGGTCTTCATATAGGATATGTATCGGTGCTCTCAGAGTCCCATTGGAGAGAATTTTTCATCTGAACTATAAAAATCCTAAGTGGCCAACAAAAATAAAAAATATGTTGAACCCGTAACGCTCTTAGGTTTGTGTAGGAATTTTCCAAATTCTACGGGGTTACCAGTCTCATTACCCACCAGTACCGTAATTAAATTCTCATATTTCACACCAGTACCATAACTAAATTCTCAAACAGGCTATATTCATGTAATTTTCTTTTCATCATTTAGTTTCATTCTACCTCTGGTAGAGTTTGGAAAATATTTTGATCCCGCAGCGCGATATCAAATTTGAACTCACAGCTTCACGACTGTCGGATGCTCAAGATGTGACATCATTTAACCTGGACTTAACCACAGTAGGATGGGTGAAATTTTCAAAGAACTAACGTATTTATTTATCCTGCCATCTTGTGATCATAGTCTGCAACTCATGCAGTAAGTCAATTGATTTACCTCTATTGTCTACCTAGCTAGTTGTCACACGCCCATTTAATCGCCTAAAATTTTCATGGGACATGACCGACAATACTCTGTGGTTCAGTGAATCAACTTCACCTTCAAGTACTTAGCCTTGCATACTTGCATCAAAGTATGCATCTGCCTTCACTCATAAAGTTTTATGCAACGGAAGTCTTCATCTTATTTCTCTCTAACTCTTTATGCCCCCATAAGCATAAGAGGTTTACCATACATCAATTCCAAATAATCAACTCACACAATCAACAACATAAGAACACAAAAATATACTACAACAAACCCATTTTATTGCACTAAAGGAAGGTTACAAAACTTGTCCATCACATGGACCAAAACAGGCCATCACCCTCTTGGTGATGCCTTATTCTCTTAAGTATGAGACTACATGTCTACAAAACTCTTTCCTATGTAAGCCTACTGATTTTCCCACTCCTTAAGACTATTTATACATCAGATTCACTAGCCAAAACCGTGCATAACACTTGCACACGCATGGAACAGCCATGTGTCCCATAAGGTAGTTTTTCTAACCGCCAGCTTGCTTTTCAACTGCTAACTTTTGTGTTATCTAGACAATTGATGCCATACCTGTTTTTGGTGGTTATGAACACTCCTATATGGTTATAAACTCCTTATATAACCGTTCTACCTTGTCTCGCGTCATTGGCATGCTTGTGAAGCTCGTAACCAACTCATAACCATCACCTGAGCTGTATTGCACAACTGTTGCGCTTTACTGACTTTAGCCTAAATCCCTTTGCTCAACCATCTTTTCCATGCCAACTTCTTACTTTAAGATAATGCACAGACCATCCTTATGCTTCAATTATCAAGGATAATTCCTTAAACTCATTCTAGTTACTCATGGAGTCATATGCTTCACTTAGCCAATTTTGCTTGACAATAACAATGCAACTCTTGTATTACTAGCTTGTTTGCACTGTTCAAGATTTGGACAGCCTTGAGCTAATTCCATAGACCAAATCTTGGCATATTCTACCTTTTTGCATCATCCTTGAGTTTGGGCCAACTCAATTCCACAGATATGCCTTAATGCCAACATCGCATATTGCATCTGTCAACTTTGGCCATGTCTTTCCAATCCTTCAATGAAGCCTCATTGTGTCGGATAATAGCTTCATTACTTAGCCAAATTTTTTTACATTATAGTGCCACCTTTGTGCTTTACTGGCCCTACAGGGTGCCACTATCTTGACGATCTATACAGTATAGCGCCATTATGGCTTTGCATTGCGCTATCATGTCTTTGCATTGCGTCGTTATGGATGACCACTGAATTGGCCTGCAATACTGTAACACACAATCATTGTGCTTACTTGTCGGACCGTTCATATACCTCTCCCAACTAATCCGTTCAATGCCCTCGTTGAACGCAACAAAGTATACTCGCTATACTTGTTTTCTGGCCTTATACGCTTCTGATCTTATCTCGAAAATCAGCAAACTTGCTTGGCCTTCTTTGCCAATAATTTTATGCCTAGTACCATATGGTATCACTTATCTTACTACCTTTCTATTCATCCTGGTAACTTGTATTATTTTTGTCACGTTGGCATACGCTCTAACTCCCACTACAATCATATATCAACACCCAAATGCAAACTGGAAATTCCTCTTGCCAACTCCATGAATTATGCTTGAATTTCACTTGAATCATTTACGCCTAAGTGTACACAAGTAATGATTCTCCCCAACTGATCACCAATGATCATTGCCATAGTCTTATGCCTTCACTTTCTGATATTAGTTGCACCACGCAACATAATAAACAGTTATACAAGATTCGGCCTCATTCTTCAATCATATGCGCCTGCGCCAAATTATGTCATGCATTAAGGTATGCATGCTATGATTCCATACCACTCTGGTATGCGCCACAATTCATAGCCTTTGCTATCTTCAGCAATGCAACAAAACTTACACTAGATTTGGCCTCCAAATTATATTGTAAATTACGCCTCTTAGCTTTGCACCATTTGTATGCCAAAGAACCAGCACCATGTTGTTCTTTGCTTGCATTGTCGCTACACCTTGATTTTAATGCATGACTTTGATATAGTCATGACTTAGGATACCCAGGATATCCCACCATCACTTTGGACTAGGCATCCTCATCATGCGCCTTAGAAACCATCAATTTAAGCATCACTTGTTTTTTCAAACTGCTACGCTTTAATGTGGCGAAAAAAATCATATACTTGATGGACTTACATCTTCATTATTATTGCGTTACTCCATGCTATCGCTACCAAATGCCTTCGCACTTCCACATAACTCTCAACAGCAAACTCGATGATTCCACTAACTCTATTTTCCTCTTTCACTTTCAGCGTCTTTGAAAAAGTGGGGGTACAACAACCTCACCCAATAATTCGCTTAGCAATCTATATGGACTTACTCCAATATACTTTTAAGAGAATCAACTAGACAGTCAGACTCAATATTAATAAAAAAGTATATTAAAAAGTTATATCTTAATTTCTCGATTCAATCCTTACTCAAGCAAATAGAAATCTGCGAGTCTAATTGAATATAAGAGAAATGGACTTGAACGATACCAAAGACCAATGTTCAAGTATCAATCAATTTCAATAAACAACCAAAGGTCGAATTTCCCAATTGATTGATTCAATGCACAACTTGTGATATTTCAATTATATAACAAAATATAACGCGGAAAACAAATAACACAGACACTAGAAGTTTTGTTAACGAGGAAACTGCAAATGCAGAAAAACCCCGGGACCTAGTCCAGATTGAACACACACTGTATTAAGCCGTTACATACACAAGCCTACTACAAACTAACTTCGGTGTGGACTTTAGTTGAACCCCAATCAACCTCACAATGATCCAACATACAGTTGCGCTCTTTACATCTCTGATCCCAGCAGGATACTATGCACTTGATTCCCTTAACTGATCTCACCCACAACTAAGAGTTGCTACGACCCAAAGTCGAAGAATTTAATAAACAAATCTGTTTCACACAAAAAAGTCTACAAGAATAGATAAATCTGTCTTCCACAAATATACCTACAAGTTTTTGTTCCGTCTTTTGATAAATCAAGGTGAACATGAAACAATTGATAACCCAAAATTATATTCCCAAAGAACAGCCTAGAATTATCAATCACCTCACAATAATCTAAATCGTGTGATGGCGAAATTAGATATTTTGGAACACAAACGATGAAACGAAGATGTTTGTGATTACTTTTATCTTTCCTATCGGAGAAATTAATCTCGATTCAATTATTTCAATTATACTCAATATGATAGAATCAACCAAGATCAGATCACACAACTACAAAGAAAATAGTTGGGTATGGCTTCACAATCCCAATGAAGTCTTCAAGTCGTTAACCTACAGGGTCTCGGTAGATACCTAAGGTTAAAGGAGAATCGACTCTAGCTTATACAACTAGTATCACACATGAGGTGTGGAGATTACCTTTCCCAGTTGCTAGAGTTCTCCTTTATATAGTCTCCAAATCAGGGTTTGCAATCTAAGTTACCTTGGTAACAAAGCATTCAATATTCACCGTTAGATGAAAACCTGATTAGATTCAAGCTAATATCTTTCAACCGTTAGATCGAACTTAGATTGTTATACATAAATGAACTATATGTCATTTAGGTTTGTGTAACCATACCTAAACGTGTACAAGTCGTTGGTTCAATAGTAGTTAACCAAATGGTTAGCCATATGAGCACTTTCATATCAACCTTATTCATCTTCACCATAACTAGTTCAAATAACTCAAATGAACTAGTTCAAGAGTTGTTCAACTGCTTAGATCTCATAGAAGTATACAAGACACAATCAAAGCAAAATTGGTTTTGATTCACTCGAATCGATTCATGAACTTTATAGCCACGGTTTGAAAATATGCATTTCTTAGTTTATATAAATTTAATTTCACCAATAAACCAATTTTAGAAAGTAACACACTTAAGTATGCGTACTTAAGTAACCGGTTTGGAGTTTTATTTGGTTTCCAACTTAGCAGAAATTCACGAACGTGAACTTTCCGCCAGTATGCGTATGGGTACTCGTACTTAGGTAACCAGATTGAGTTGGTTTTAAAATTTAAACTTAGCATAAAGTCACGGACGTGAACTTACCTAGTCTTCATCAACCATTTGGTTCCCGATTTTGGGCTTATACACTAATGTGCGAACACACTATATATGCTTATATCCAAAGATGGTTACATATTCTAAACTCTTTATTTCAATCATTAAAACATTCTTAGAGGATGTTAAATAGAGGTTATTCACACACTATTTTTTATCAAAGAAATTTTCAAGAGATTGGAATAATCAATATGACTTTCGTCACGAGTAAAGATGAACTTGGCCAAAGCGAAAGCTTACCAACACATATTTCGAGAGCGAAATAAACTCGACTTGAAATAAAAAATGTGTATAATCGAAGTCTATATAGTAATACGACTTTTTTCTCAAGATAGGAGATAGAGTAGATAGAATTTTTGAGTGATAGATAAGTTCAAGTCTCCACATACCTTTTAGTCGATGAAGTTTCACTAGTTCCTTGAGTAGTTCTTCGTCTTTGTTTGATGAACGTCGTGGAGTCTAGAGCTCAACTACACTTTTTATCCTAGCCCGAGACTTAGATATAAGTAGACTAGAAATCAAGACTTATAGTTTTTGAAACTAAACTTTACAACAAGCTTGAGATAGCAACGCTTGCGAGTTCGACCGAGCAGTGCTCTAACAATCTCCCCCTTTGTAAATTTTAGTGATAAAACTATCAATACATATGGATTACAAAAAATAAACTTTGCAGCTTCTCTTTCAAATGCTTGTTCTCCTTGGTTCTTCAACGTTACTCGAAATCTTCATCACTTCCAAGTACTCCAATGATTCCAAAGGTTATAAGTTTAGCATCATCACTTCCAAGTACTCCAATGATTCCAAGTACTCCTTGGTTCTCCTTGGTAACCTTGGACGGTCAGGATTTCATACTAGGATTGAAGGGAAACCATTGATTGTTGCATGCCTTCGTTTTGGTAGCCGCGTAGGGAAGACCAATATGGTGGCGCGGCTAAGTTGGCATGTGGCCATGGCGAGGTGCGTTTGGCATGGCGCGTTAGGTGTGGATGGCATGGTTTGCCATTGGCACATGGGTGTGGCTAGCATGGTTGGCATGCCTTGGCGCGATTGGTGTGGCTGGCATCGTTTTCCATTGGCACAGAGGTGCGGCTAGCGTGGTTGGCATGCCTTGGCACGATTAGTGTGGCTGGCATGGTTTGCCATTGGCAGAGAGGTGCGGTCAGCATGGTTGGAATTCCTTGGCGCGGTGGGTGTGGCTGGCATGGTTTTCCATTGACACAGAGGTGCGGTTAGCATGGTTGGCATGCCTTGGCGTGGTGGGTGTGGCTAGCATGCTTTGTCATTAGCACACGTGGGAATTAGGGTTTGGCTTGTCGTAACCCTAATTGGTATTAAAAAGATACCCCGATAATTGTTTACAGACATATTAAAAGTTTCAATAAATGTGAATAGTAAAAGATTATTAAATGTTGTGACGTCACTGTATAACTAGGGTTTAGGGTTTTACGATTTTAACCCTAAGATAAAAACCACCATTAACATTAAGTCCCCTGCTTAGCTCGGAACATGTGCCTTGTTGCGAGGTAAGCATATGATGGTGACAGACAAGGACGGAATCGAGACGTAAATTATTGCAAAGATGGTCAGGAAAATCTGACTATCCTTTTTCGAGAGGTGAAGAGAGTTTTTTGCTTCCCGTTTTGGCGGACCTGCATAAGTTGTACTGGGTATGCAGACAGTGGAGTGGTGAAACGAAATTTGCCGGCTTGGTCTAGCCGTACATCACCGAGGCACAGCGGGCGCGGTCTTGGAAAGCATAGCGGATTAGAGGGGCAAAGTACAGCGGATTGGAGAGGCAAAGTATTGCGGATTGGAGAGGCAAAGCATAACGGATTGGAGAGGCAAAGTATAGCGGATTGGAGAGGCAAAGCATAACGGATTGGAGAGGCAAGCGTGCGTGGATGAGTTGGCATGATAGGGTCGCGACAATGGAGCGGGCGGCCTGTCATGGTGCGGCCATGGGAAGGCGAGACATACACGGACGGCTAGGCATGGTGGGGCCAAGGAAATGTAGCGAATGGCTTGGTTTTTTGAAGGCAAGGATAGTGGATGGCTTAGCGCATGGGGCCAAGGCATGGCGTGAGCGTTCTTGGGCGTGGAAGTTGGCCTTTGCGGGACCTGTTTCCTCTTTTCCTTTCTTGGCTAAAAATAGGAAATCCTTTCCTTGTTCAAACTCCCAGGTACCATGTATAATAAAAGGAGGGTCGGCTTTCCTTTTTCTTCACGCCTATTTATATATCCCAGTCGTGTGGTAGCAGTAAAGCAGAGCGGACGAGCAAATACCAGGTATGCCTTCCAACTTTTTTTTTAACTTGTTTTCTCTTTTCTTTTGTGTTGATGTAAACCCTAGTTGTAGGAGTACCTTTTCATGACCGTGTAGAAAATGTTGGTGTGAATCCTAGCCATATGTATGTTTTTCACGAGCTCGTAGTAGTACTTAGGCATGAATACCATAGCAATGTTGATCGTCTCAACTCACTGTGCAAAGTAAGCACGCAATTGCCATCCCTTTTCCATGAAAACTAGTTTTTAGGGTTTACTCCTCGTTTTGGTGTGACCGTGTGCATGGTTCCCATGGTGTGGCGCACCTCCTCGGTTGGACAAGAATTTTATGCTGCATGGTACGACCTTGAAAAAAACTGGCTTGCGTCTTGGGTGAAAAAAATAATAATTTCCGTGCACTTTCCTTAATAATTTATCTTCGTATTGTTCCATTGTAGTTGTTTGGAAGGTGAAAGTAGCGTGAGAGAATCTTCATTATGATGTTACTTGAGGAAAGTTCTGCTGTACCTAAAGACGTTTGCAATTCCAAACCAAACGTAGATGATGAATTCTTCACTACATGGGCCACGGTTAGGAGAAATCATCCCAACTATGTGTCGATTCTTCTGACCGGCTCGGAAAGAAAGGGAGTAGGCCGGTCGGTTCGGCCAGGAGGCATAGTAAGGTTTTGCCTTCAGAGGAAAGAATATCATGCCTATCTTATTAACTTTAAAATCTCTGTGAGTCTGTTGCGTCCCTTCGAGAAATGGATGCGGTTCATGATGAGCCAGAACATGTAAGAACCAATTTGACCAAGGCGAAGATCATTGATGATGTTGCGGCTTCCGCAGTTCTTCAGATTTGAAAAGATATTCCAGGCTTGGTTGCTTTTGTTTCCAAATGGTGTCCGGATACCCATACGACCGTATGCGGATGGGGTGAAATGACCATCTCCTTGGAGAGCGTGGTTGTATTGCTAAACCTTCCCGTATTTAGAAACCTTGATGTTAAGTTGTCTGCAGACGAAGAAGAAATGCATGCCTCCCTAGTTGCGAAATCAAGAGGATTCGTTCGGAAAGAAAATGAGACGAAGTGCTTCTATGACTGGTGGGTGTCTCAGGGGTTTCCTGACGCGTTAGAGTCGAACCAGAAGAACAATATACTTCATGTTGCATCGTTCTTGGCTCTTAGGCTATCTAGAGATATTTTTTTATGATGGCTCGGGCAAGAAAGAGATAAGACATGAACTTATCAAGTTTGCCATAAAATTGGCAAAAGGTGTCATTCTCCCCATTGGCGGTCTGTTTCTTGGTTCTCTGTATGCACACTTGGATCAGCTGGTTTCGGACATGCGCGCCTCAAAAGGTTTCATGAAAGTAGATTCGTATATTCATGCCTCCTTTCTCCAGGCGTAGTTGTGGGAGCATTTCGAGAAGTATGCCCCGAAACCGTTGGTTGTACTTCCCGAATCTTGGGATGGCTCTAGGATACTGCTCTGGTCAAACAGGCGTCCCAAGACTGGTTCGAACCTGGTCGGACTTCTTGACAACTTGTACGCAGTTAATTTTCGTCCATGGGCTCTAGTGCATGGGTCTATAACTCAGGTCACTACCTTTGCTCCTACTCCAAACATGTCTTTGTCTTATGATAAGGAGGATATGAGTGTTGGAGAGATGGTGTTCATGCGAAGCTGGATGCCTGGTCATGTGTCGTTTTTCTTCCGAGGATCTTGCAAAGTAACCTCCTGTAACATCGATAGAGCGGCTCGGTATATGGGTTTTGACCAAGGGGTCCCACTCGTTCGTCAGCCGGTTGTTCCAGAAGTCCCGTTGTCAACTATTCTTGATGCTGGTGCTCTCGTGTCGGGTAAAAGTCTCCCTTTCCTGCTCGCGGAACGGAATCCATCAACAACCTCCAAATATAACACATTTTGGCAGGACGAGTTTCTTGCTATCCACGGATTCGTGAACAGCGTGGTAGAGAATCATCGCAGCAAGCCTTCTTATGCGGTTTTAGTGGAACATCCACTACTGAGGGATCCCAAGCGAAAATCCGTTAGCCTGAATGCAGATAGTCCCCAAGTGAAGGAGCGAAGATCTAAAAGCCGTGCCGGTGGTTTTCAGCCGGGTCTAGAGGCTCTCCCGACTTTTAGTTCTTCCAATATGCGAGTACGTATAATTTTCTTCCTGACTTAGTCGGATTACGTATGTCTTTGTCTCATTCCTGAGTGTTTGTCCTTGTGCCTTGCCCAGGGTCTTAGCAGTGTGAACCTCTTTGCTAAAATTGCACGTAGTCAGAAAACATCACCTCTTGAGATGGAAAACAGTGGTACTGAGCCTACCCATGACGAAAGGGAATTCGAGAAGGATGAAATCTCAGAGTCCAAAGATAGCGGGAGTAGTTCTTCTGATATCAGTGCTGAATCTTCCTCTAGTCGGTCTGAAAGCGAGTCAGTGAGTCTTCTCCATGCCCTTCTTCTTCCTCTCTTTTTTTTTGAAGAATGTCTAAACCGTGATATCGCAGAGCGACGCCGGTTGTGAAGCTGAACTCGAGAAGGAAACTGGTGAAGACACGACTTTGTCTCCAGACATGTCAGCCAATCCTGGTGGCTTTAAAACAGAGGCCGATCAATACGAAAGCGTTGTTGTGACTCAGACGACGGAGATTGCTCATGTGAACCCCGGTGCAATTGTTGTTAGGGATACTCTGCCGGTTACTGATGCAGTCGTAGGCGCTACTTTTGTTTGTCCATATCTGGTTCCTTATCCGGATCACATGTTGATTGGGGGATTTAGCGTGACAGCTAAGTATGCGGCGTTATACACCAAGATATGGGAAAGCCACTGTCATATTTCCACGACCAAGAAAATTACTAGTCGATACGCGCTGGTCAAGCGTGCAGAGGAAGTATTGTCTTCGATCGACGACATGCGCAACGTGACTGGCCACACAGTTTCTGAGGATGTAATTTCAAGCTGGAGGTTTCATCGCGATATGTGCATGGAGTTCGAGTTCAATGATCCTTAGTTCGTTAACGGCTTCTCTGAGGTTGAAAATTTGCTGGTCGAAACAGTCGAAGGTCCTTCCGCAGACACGGTGAATAAGCAGGAAGCATAATTCAAAAAATTGTGCCGGCAACTGAAGTTGAAAAGGGCGGCTCTCCAGAGCATGAAGGAGGCATTTTCTAAGAGGAGAAAGTCGTTGTTGGAAAACTTTCCTTGAATACATTTCTGTCTTCTGAAATCTTTTATTTTTATTATCTTTTTTTTTTAGGTTTTCTTTTTTTTGGAAGGCAAATGAAAACGCTTAGTTTATGGTTTTAATTTCTTGGATTTTTGGGGTTGACATACAAGTATTACCCATGAGGGTTTTGGATTATTATTCTGGAATGAGTCATTTAGGAATGAATTGTTTTGGAATGAATTATTTTGGTTATGATTGAAAGTGTTGTCGGCATCCCAGGAAAACCATGGAACCGTGTGTTGGTAGATGACAGGGGATGAAACATAACATGGCTATTTGTTTTATCATTCTTGTGAAACTTAAAAAAGCAAACCATATATTTTGTCTAGGTAAGACTTACTCGGTTTCTTAGGTCTTCTGATTAAAAGTAAACCTTTCGGGTGTAGAACTAAGATTTACGAGAAACACGGCCATGGGGAGTCCCCAGTCATTACTGAGCTGTCTGATAACCGAGCCGTTGATCCCTGGGTGGATCGCTTTGCTTCTAACCTCTGGGAAGTCCCCAGTCATCCCTTGTCGTGTCATGACTGATAATCGAGTCGTAGGGTAACTGAGTCAGAGTGGATCGTCTTCCTCTACCATCTTGACGTTGGGGTCGAAGAACGAGATCGATGGTCGAAAATTGACATTGTAACTGAGAGATCGAACCTCCCGCTGTGGTCGCCAATTGTTTGTAGGTGAAAATGGTTTCTGCCGATTTCAGTAATTTCGGGTGTGCGGGTGAGAAACAATTTAAACCCTAAACAATGTACTGCAAGGGAGTACTTTAGATTCGAGAGATCAATCTGTACAAATCCAGCCTAAACAAAGAAATGGACGTTCCGGACTTGCTTCGGTCACAAAATAGAGGAGAATGGGTTGGTTTTGGGGAGGGAAGCAAGGAAAGTGATGAGACCAGAATATTTGATTCTGGAAAAGTAGTTGTGTTACCACGACTTGTATCAGAAAAGTGGGAAGGCTAACAAATTGTAAGCTAGCAAGCAAGTATTTTCTGAGTGTTGTATATTCCCGAATGAACTTGTTATTCTGTGGAAATAGGTAAGACCTATTTATACAAGTCGAAGTGAAACGTACTCTGGTATCATTAAGGGGTGGATAAATGGGTAAGTAATGGGAGGAGGTGATAACCGTATGCATGGAATTGATGTTCCATAAAACCATTAACGTGTGAAATTGATGTTCCATAAAATCCGTTAATGCATGGAATTGATATCGAGCGTTTCACCATTAACTCCCTATATTTACTAATCGCCTCACCCTTATGACACTTCCTTATGACGGGCGTAATATACGCGGCACGTTGTAACCCGCCAAACCAATACCCAAAGAGGATCCCCCAGTTTGTGATATGTGTTTGATATCTCGAATGTTTTTGTGGAAAACATGTAGCATGTCGTTGTTGCCTGGCAAGTCGAGCTTAGGAGACTTGGTAGCTTGGTGACCTTCGACGGTCGAGATATTTCATCTTAAGAGGAAAGGTAGTTGTTGATCGTCGCACGCTTTCGTTTGTTGGTGGCCACATAGGAAAGGCCAGCATGGTGGCGCGACTAAGCTGGCATGCCATGGTGGGCGACTAGGTTGGCATGGCATAGTTTGGCATGGCCAAACTTAGGTTTTCGGGCCATAGGTTACCATACGTTGTCTGGTAACCTTGGATGGCTGGGATTTGCTCATGGGATTGAAGGGAAACCGTTGATTGTTGCACGCCTTTGTTTTGGTATCCGCGTAGGAAAGGACAGCATGGTGGCGCGACTAGGTTGGCATGTCGTTGGCATGGAATGGTTTGGCGTGTCCAAACTTAGGTTTTCGTGCCAAAGGTTACCACGCATTTTCTGGTAACCTTGGATGGCAAGGATTTTCTCTTGGGATTGAAGGGAAACCATTGATTGTTGCACGCCTTCGTTTTGGTAGTCGCGTAGATAAGGCCATCATGGTGGGGTGGCTAGGTTGGCATGGCATGGTTTGGCATGTGGGGCCAAGGGTTTGCTTATGGGCGCATGGCGCGGCTAGCTTGTCTAGGTGCGATTTTGGCTTGTCATGTGGGGCCAAGGGTTTGCCATGGGCGCATGGCGTGGCTAGCTTGGATAGGTGTGGTTTGGGCTTGGCATGTGGGGCCAAGGGTTTTCTTATGGGCGCATGACGCGGCTATCTTGGATAGGTGCGATTTTGGCTTGGCATGTGGGGCCAAGGGTTTGATTATGGGCACATGGCACGGCTAGCTTGGCTAGGTGCGGTTTTGGCTTGGCATGTGGGTCCAAGGGTTTTCCATGGGCGCATGGCGTGGCTAGCTTGGCTAGGTGCGGTTTGGGCTTGGCATGTGAGGCCAAGGGTTTGCCATGGGCGCGTTGCGTGGCTAAACTAGGTTCGTGACCAAGCTAGGTTTTTGTGCCAAAGGTCGTTTGGTAACCTTGGACGGTCAGGATTTGCTCCTAGAATTGAAGGTCAACCGTTGATTATTGCATGCCTTCGTTTTGGTAGCCGCGTAGGGAAGGCCAATATGGTGGCGCGACTAAGTTGGCATGTGGCCATGGCGAGGTGCGTTTGGCATGGCGCGGTAGGTGGGGCTGGCATGGTTTTCCATTGGTACATGGGTGCGGCTAGCATGATTGGCATGCCTTGGCGCGATTGGTGTGGCTGGCATGGTTTTCCATTGGCACAGCGGTGCGGCTAGCATGGTTGGCATGCCTTGGCGCGGTGAGTGTGGCTGGCATGGTTTTCCATTAGCACAGAGGTGCAGTCAGCATGGTTGGCATGCCTTGGAGTGGTGGGTGTGGCTGGCATGGTTTGCCATTGGCACAGAGGTGCGGTTAGCATGGTTGGCATGCCTTGGCGTGGTGGGTGTGGCTGTCATGGTTTGCCATTGGCACACATGAGAATTAGGGTTTGGCTTGTCGTAACCCTAATTGGTATTAAAAAGATACCCCGATATTTTTTTACAGACACATAAAGGTTTCAATAAATGCGCCTAGTAAAAAATTATTAATTAAATGATGTGACGTCACTGTCTGACTAGGGTTTAGGGTTTTACGATTTTAACCCTAAGCTAAAAACCACCATCAATAACTGTCTACAATGAGACACCTTCAATTCTATCGCATATAAAGGTTCTCCATCTTATTTTCCACAACAAAAGCCATCAACTTCTTGAGTTCAAGAATTTCTCAAAATTCCCATTACAACTTGCAATTTAATCGTTACTGATAACACTACGAATATATGCATTCCGAATGCATAATCTTCGCATACTTGTGAGAAACATGGACTTTAAACACCAGACTTGCACCATAGAAGTCAGCATACTCTTTAGTTTTGTTATACAACCACTTGAGAACCCGGTTTCCAATGATTCTCGCATGTTCGTCTAACACTTTGGACTGGAATTTTGACACCATTGTCATAAACTTTCATGGCATGTTGCTACTTCAAGCTTCAAAGTTCATTCCATTTGATCTTTCCACACAAGACCAACTTCTTCTAGTCTCCATACTAGTGAAAACCCAAATAATTCTTCACTGAATTTGACAAACAAATGACACCAACTTGAGTAAAAGAGAGAAAAATCAAGAACTATGTCCCCAAACACCGCTCTGATACCTGCTGTCACACGCCCATTAAACCGCCTAAAATTTTCATAGGACATGATCGGCAATACTCTGTGGTTCAGTGAATCAAATTCACCTACAAGTACTCATCCTTGCATACTTGCGTCAAAGTATGTATCTGCCTTCACTCATGAGGCTTTATGCAACAGAAGTCTTTATCTTCTTTCTCTCTAACTCTTCATGCCCCCATAAGTATAAGAGGTTTGCCATGCACCAATTCCAGTTGATTAACTCACACAAATCAATAACATAAGAACACAAAGGTATACTGCAACAAACCCATTTTATTGCACTAAAAGAAGATTACAATACTTGGCCATCACATGGACCAAAACAGGCCATCACCCTCTTGGTGATGCCTTATTCTCTCAAGTATGAGACTACATGTCTACAAAACTCTTTCCTATGTAAGCCTACTGATTTTACCACTCCTTAAGACTATTTATACAGCAGATTCACTAGCCAAAACCGTGCATAACACTTGCACACGCATGGAACAGCCATGTGTCCCAAAAGGTAGTTTTCCTAACCGCCAGCTTGTTTTTCAACTGCCAATTTTTGTGTTGTCTAGACAATTGATGCCACACCTATTCTAGGTGGTTCTGAACACTCCCACATGGTTATAAACTCCTTTTGTAACTGTTCTACCTTGTCTCGCATCATTGGAATGCTTGTGAAGCTCGTATCCAACTCATAACCGTCACCTGAGCCGTATTGCACAACTGTTGTGCTTTACTGACTTTAGCCTTGATCCCTTTGCTCAGCCATCTTGTCCCTACCAACTTCTTACTCTAAGCTAATGCACGGACCATCCATGTGTTTCAATCATCAAGTTCAATTCCTTAAACTCAATCTAGTTACTCATGGCGTCATATGCTTCACTTAGCCAATTTTGCTTGACAATAACAATGCAACTCTTGTATTACTAGCTTGTTTGCACTGTTCAAGCTTTGGCCAGCCTTGATCTAATGCCATACACCAACTCTTGGCCTATTCTACCTTCTTGCATCATTCTTGAGTTTGGACCAACTCAATTCCACGGATATGCCTTAATACCAACATCGCATGTTGCATCTGTCAACTTTGGCCATGTCTTGCCAATCCCTCAATGAAGCCTCTTTGTGTCGGCCAATAGCTTCATTACTTAGCCAAATGTCTTTACAGTGTAGCGCCACCTTTGCGCTTCATTGGCCCTGCAGGGTGCCACTATCTTGATGGTCTATACAGTGTAGCACCATTATGGCTTTGCATTGCGCTTTTATGGCTGAACACTGACTTGGCCTGCAACACTGTAACGCACAATCATTGTGCTTACTTTCCGGACCGGTCATACTAGTCTACAAGCATGAATAGATGAATTCCACATTAGATCATTCTTTAAGATATAAAATTCCAATAATCTGTTTGCTATCAAACAATTTTTTATTTCCTTAATTCTAGATTAACAACTTAATAATGAAATCAAGTACAACTTCTTAATCCATTTCTGCTTCCACAACCAACCGGTGGTTATTTTTCGTGTTTGATAGCTCCGGTTTATATCGTGGTATTTTAGACTTTGATCAAAGATATTTAACGGGATATTGCTTTTCCACCATCACGACCAGAAATTGTAGTAGTGGTGCTAATAGATATGGTGATGATGATAAATTAGTCGTTGTGAATTAGATTGATACGACTGTCTTTGCTTCATTGGACTTGCATCATTTCACAATCCAATTCTTTTTTTCGTGTTCGTATGTATCAAGTAATGATTTCTTTCAGTTTAGTTGATTGATGTGGCAATTGTTTCCAAAGATTCCAGTGTATAGTTATGGTTAAGTCCCTAGTTTGGTGATGTCTCATCTTGAGCATCCAACAGTTGTGAAGCTGCGACTTCAATTTTGATCTCGCACTGCGTGATCAAAATATTTTCCTAAATCTTTTCTTCCGATCAAAAAAAGAAAAAAAATCAAACAGGCTGTGGCTGTGCAGTCTCTATTCCAACATTTGGTCAGGAACCTGGATATATGACAAGTATATAGCAGAAATTGTTCTCTCATTTCTTTTGTATCGGTTTCTAGCTTTTCGACTAGCTATACGAAAATAGTTTTAGTAAATATCATAGCCGAATATGTAAAACTTTAACAAGATTTTTTTTTTTGAAGCATAAACTTTAACAAGATGTTTGGTTTTCCATTAAAAAAAAACAATACGTTCTGTAAAAGTGTAAAGTATTACAGCAAATAACATATAATCATCTCAGAATCAATAGACATCCGAGCAATAACAACACCGTTAATTAATCGCACAGCCAATATCCATCCTTCAATACCAAAAATCACAACAGCAAACAAAATTATTCCCCCTCGAAACAATGATCCTTAATTAGTTAAAACTGTCTTCCACTTACAAGCATAATTGGTTCCAAACGTAAAATATCCTCGTTCTGACAAACATTTGCAATCTGATCTTCGGGTAAAGTTACCATTACTGTCCGTCCCAGGCCTTCTTCTTGTGATGGCAGCACCAAAATTAATCCTTCGCTTTCTAAATTTCCAACGTGATATGATACATGTAATGGTTTCTTATCATCCAAAGCAGCTCCATAGGCAAACATATGCTCTAAATTCAGACTAGTTAATTCTGGTCCATACATACTAAATGGTGCACTAAATTTCCCTGAATCATCTTTTTGCGACTCAAACCAGTCTATAGCAGACCAAAATTCTTCTTCAGTATGAGAACTTAAACAGTGTTGATGAACAATCTTTGTCAAGTACTCAGACCCACTTTTCTTTATCTCTTCTTCATTACATTCAACGCTGGAAAAATGAAGAGCATTTCCAAAAAAGCCATTTGGCAGTGGAGCTTCTAGGAGTTTCCTGAAATCGACACCAATTGTAATCTTGCAAGGTATGGATTTCACATGAAGAATAGCGGACCAGAAAAGTGCAGTTAGGAATTCAAATGCAGTTGTATTAGGACATGAAATCTGAACATCTGAGAGGTGTTTTTTGACCATTGAGTCTGAGAAACGGAAAGTAGCTGAAGACATTTTTGTAGAGGTTTCCACAGGAAAATATTTTGACTTGGCAGCATAAAAAGCGGCAGATTTTGTGTTTGTGTTAGAATTGGTTGTTCGTCCACGAAGTCCAGGGGGGTGGAAGAATGGTGAATAAGAAATGGCTTGACGACGATAGATATCTGTCCATGATTTCATAAGTATGGTTGCACAATGTGGATCTGCATACATGTGTGGGCAACTTAAGCCTATGGCTAAACCTCCTCCTTCGAAATCATTCAGCTGCATACACCAACATACATTTCACAAATAAACGAGCGAGAAAATTCTTGTAGTCTAATCCAAAGGAGCAAAAAGTCTAACTAAAAGGAATACCAAACAACAGAGAAACTGTAATAAACTTAGGATTTACACAGTTCACCTTTCTCAAATCTCTGTTAATATTCTCAGCAAATATTCCCACCCTAAATAGGAAATATGGCCCCTTGTCAGCCTTACCAAACAGCTAAATAGCTAATGCATGCACAGATGATGCACTTCCTGCAAATTATTATAGCAGGAAAATTCTATTCCAGCTACCTGAACTCAGTAGGCCGCCGGCACAGGGACCCTTATCTTAAGTACTAGGCAGAGGCCACCTGAGCATTTGTTCGATCACTAGGATCTAATCAAAGATCTTTCAAACAATTTTCAATGAAGATGTTTGCTGTCAATCACTCAATGTCTAGCATATCCGAACCTATAATGATTTTTGCACAATTTTAAATAAAAACAAAGGAATAAATTTCCAGTTCGATCAGCAACTGAAGGAAAATCAGTGTAAGAGGATGCAACCTGTACCTGAATACGAAAAGGAGACCAAATATGTGGGTCTTCGTTAGGCATATCTTCCCAAGCAGTTAGATCTCTTTCATCGCCACCAGATTTCATCAACCATTCATCAAGGGTGCAATTAACTTTAGCTTTCAAAACTCTAACACCAGCATCATTGCATTTCACAACCCAATTACCGTTTTGCTCATCTATCATTAACCGACCCGTAACCGGTGGATAATAAGAAAGAACATCTGATAAAGATGCTCTTAGTCTGCCTAAATCTGATGATCCTGCCTTGTCGACTCTATCATACCGGTAATAGAAAATTATGTGGAGTGTATGTTTACCCATTGCGTGATCTAAAACGGATAATGGGTATGTTTTTCCGGGTTGAACCGGTGTATCTGAGACCACTGTTAGTTTAGAGTGGACATTTACTTCGATTTTCTTTCCTGACATTTTCTTGCTGGAAAAAATGGCAACTTCCACCGGAAAAAAGAAAGGAAAAAGACTTCTACCAGAAAATATATCAAATCAGAGGATTCTGAAGAGAGATATAGAGGAAGTTACAAGGTATTCGGAAGGTGGAAATTTCAGGGTTGGGAGGTAGATATCGCATTTAAAGCTGGAAGCGGTATTTGTTGGGAATTTATGTCACTTGGCTCACTTGTGCAACTACTAATGTGCTGTACTGAAATGCTGTCAAGGGTCAACTCCTAAATTGGAACTGAAATGGAACTGATTTTGAAATTTTCACCTACTAATAATGTTGCCATACCACAAATTATTTGGATCATCCACAATTGGGAAATGATATAATCATCTCACATGGTTGTTATAAGGGGACCAAGATGGTCCTGACTAAGAGAAATGCGCATCTACCCTCGGGAAGAAATTAATTGACACATTCATTCCGCACAATTCATTTCTCCTTTACATCCGCAAAGAATTTGGTTCCCATGAATTTCAAACTAAGGCCATTGGTTCATCGTCCATTGACTTTGCCACTTTATTATAGTGATATCGGCCATCCAACGGCCTATATATAGACAATTTCTGTATGTCTCACTAAATTACTCGTCACTCAGCAACTTCCTTTGTTCCAGGTAAAAACTAAATGTAGAAATTAGCGTTTAATCCCATTTTTGTTGGCCTTTACACATTCTAGTCATGTCCATCTAAGCCTAGTACTCTATGGTCTTAATTTGTAAAAGCGATAACGAATTATTTATATTTTGGATGGATTAGTCCAAATTTCTACTGATCCAGTATTTTTCGTATTTTCTTGATACCCAAAATGCCCTATCAACCTTATCATATATAAGGTTCAATTTTTTAAGATCTTTTTATTTTAGATCTCATATTTTTGTTAAAAACGATGAAGAAAGGATATTTGTTGGAGAAGGATTTTGTGATGCCCACTAAATCACTTCCTGAGAGTCTATTCTAAGATGCGGTAAAATTGAATCTTCTTTTTAAAAAGCCTAATTACGTAAAGTAATAAAAAAGACTAAACCCAAACACTCCAATATTCATAATGAAAATCTTTCAAGTGATATAAATAAAATGGTGTGCTACTTTTCTACAATATATATGGAATTCCTTCTTTCCTCCTTCTATTGCTAATAGTGTGTGGAAGCTCATTCAGGGTGTTTATATTGATGATACTATTATGATTAGTAATGGATATGAAATAGTATATAGATGTTGCATCTGTGAGAAAGAACAGGATAATATGCATCATTTATTGTGGGAATGTAGTTTCAGCATTGGCATATGGAGGTGGATATGCTCAATCTTAAAGTTTAAGCAGCCTAAATCTTTTGATGAGATATGGAAGTGTGCCTCAAATAATAGTCCTCTGGTTAAAGAAGTATGGATTACTACCGCTTGTATCATCTTAAAAGAATTGTGGTTTCAGAAGCATAAGAGATTTTTTGAAGAAATCAAGCCAAATGTACAAAATTTTAAAAGTAGAGTTTTGAAATTAGTGCACGAAGGGGGTTTGAGAATCACTAGGAACGTGTGGAGTCAAAACTATGATCAAGAAATCATTGCAAAATTTGATTTGGGTCTTAGACATTCTAGATTTCAATGTATTAAAAAATGTTATTGGCTTCCACCTGAGAAGGTTTTATAATGTTCTGCAGTGATGGATCTTCATTTGGAAATCCTGGTTCTGCAGGATTGGAGTAGCAGTCAAAAATCCAGAATGTCATGTTGTTGGCACTCTAACAGGTGGCATTGGTATAACTTCAACTTATCTGGCAGAAACTTATGGAGTCATGTGTGCTATGTAATTTACAATTCACTGGAATATGCAACATATCATCATTGTTTCTGATTAAAAAACAGTGATTACTGATTTTGCTCAAGGTAAAGTGCCTTAGTTTATCAAGGGAGGATGGAAAAATGCACTGATAAATATCATTCAAATAAGGTATAGACACAGCTACAGGGAAGTAAAATTTTCAGCTGAGAACATTGCAAAAAGGGGAGCTTTTTAAACTGCAGGAGAAAGACAACTTCACATTAGAAGGCCTCAAAGCTTGCCAAGGATTGAAATGCCAAATATTGAATACTATAGGTTCTGTTGAGATTAATGGTTTAAAAGTTTTGGTTGTGTAGATCAGACTTAAGACTAGTCCGATTATTTGTTCATTTTTGGTTTATTTTTTCTTTCACTTTGAGTTGTATGATTTTTTTTTCAAATTAATAAAAATATGTGATTCAGCAAAAAAAATATATAAAACCAAAATATACATAAACAAAAATATATATAACATTTCTTATTTTCTAAAGCTTTAAGCTACAAAAGCGAATATCTTCACGTGCTCTATGTATTCTGGAAAAGTATTAGTCAAACATGAAACGTTGGGATGAATTGGTCAAGCTGGATCAAATTAAAAGGCTTCCAAGTATTAAATTAAGTGTTATGATTTTGTTAAGAAATGAACTGTCGGATGTGGATATCTATGTTTTATCGCTTCCATATATTACATTTGCGATTTGAACTACTCTTAATGAGTGAAAGTGATTTGCTTTTTGGCTACATTAAATATTTACCTAGAAAAATTATTAAATGAGAAACAAAATCGGTGCATACTAGGGTCTTTATCCGCCGATTGTAAAACTGACAACGAACCTGAAAAAGTGGGAGTCTAATAACCACACCCAATATTTCGCTTAGCAATCTGTATGGACAAACTCCAATATACTTTTAAGAGAATCAACTCGACATTCAGACTCAATCTTAAGAAAAGTATATCCAAGAGTTATATCTCAATTTCTCAATTCAATCTACAATCAAACACATAGGAATTTGCGAGCCCGATTGAATATAAGAAATCACTTAGACGATATCAAAAACCAATATCCAAGTGTCAATCAAATTAATCAACAACCAAAGGTTGGATTCACGATTGATTGAACTTACGCACAACCTATGATATTTCAATTATATAAACAAATATAATGCGGAAAAGGAATAACACAGACACCATAAATTTTGTTAACAAGGAAACCGCAAATGCAGAGAAACCCCGGGACCTAGTCCAGATTTGAACACCACACTGTATTAAGCCGCCACAGATACTAGCCTACTCAAAGTTAACTTCGAACTGGAATGTAGTTGAGCCCTAACCAATCTCATATTGATCAAGGTACAGTTGCGCTCCTTACGTCTCTGAATCCCTGCAGGACTCTACGCACTTGATTCCCTTAGCTGATCTCATCCACAACTAAGATTTTCTACGACCCAAAGTCGAAGACTTAATAAACCAATTTGTCTCACACAGAAAAGTATATTAAATAGATAAATATCCCTCCCACAGATAAACCTATGAGTTTTGTTCCGTCTTTTGATAAATCAAGGTAAACATGAACCAATTGATATACTGGACTTATATTCCCGAAGAACAACTTAGAAATATCAATCACCTCACAATAATCTTAATCGTATGGTAGCGAAATAAGATATTATGGAATCATAAACGATGAGACGAATATGTTTGTGACTAATTTTTATCTTGCCTATCGGAGATTAAATCTCGAGAAAATCTTAGAGAAGATAGTACTCAATCGCGATAGAAAATAGCAAGATCAGAACACGCAACTATAGAGAAAATAGATAGACTTGGCTTCACAATCCCAATGAAGTCTTCAAGTCGTTAACCTACATGGTTTCATGAAAAACCTAAGGTTAAAGAAGAATTGACTCTAGTCACAACTAGTATCACACAGAAGGTGTGGGGATTAGGTTTCCCAGTTGCTAGAGTTCTCCTTTATATAGTTTTCAAATCATAGTTTGCAATCTAAGTTACCTTGGTAACAAAACGTTCAATATTCACCGTTAGATGAAAATCTAATTAGATTCAAGCTAATATCTTTCAACCGTTAGATCGAACTTAGCTTGTTACACACAAATGAAAAGTGACTTCATTTAGATATGAGTAACCGTACCTAAACATGTGTACGTTGTTGGATCAACAATAGTTAACCGAGGTTATCCATATGAACACTTTCATATCGACCTTATTCATCTTAACCATAACTAGTTCTAATGACTCAAATAAAACTAGTTCTAGAGTTTTTCAATTGTTTATATTCTCATAGAAGTATACAAGACACAATTGAAGCAAAATCGATTTTGATTCACTCGAAACAAGTCATTAACATTATAGCCATGATTTACAAAATATTGCATTCCTTATTATATAAATGTATTAGTTCATGAACAAACCGATTTTAGAACATTATCCACTAGGTATGCAAATGGGTACGCATACCATAGTGGCCGGACTATGTTTGGGTTTCGCCAGTACGCGAACTGGTATGCATACCTTCCAAACTCAGCAGAAATTCCTAGACCTGAACCTCACGCCAGTACGCGTACCGGTTGTAGTTGCAGGAAATCCTACACTGCACCCTTGATAAGATCTTATAGCGATTAACACATATTTGAGTGATTAAAACGACACTAAATTATTTGATTCTCATAAATGTTTACAAATAATGGAAGTAGATTAAAAATATAACCGCTCTTTTGTTTCTCTCTCCTCAAGAATTTCTCAACACTCAAAAATACATCCTCCTCTCTCTGGACATATTGGGTCTCTTTATATAGGGTAGTTACATAATGGATGACAGCTAAGCTGTCCTTTAATTTCGGAACTGGCTTTCGATGTTCTCGCGGTAGTTATAATGTCAATTCTCGAAAACATTCTAACCATCGCAGAACGATCATGCTCTTCTCGTGTTTCTTCAATCGTCAGCTATTACGTCATTCTTTGGATCACTCTTTAAGTTATTTTTATGACGCTCGCAAAGTGTTGTTGAAGAGCTCGCGGTGATGATCGCAGGAGTGTTGTTAATCTCGCAAGAATACTGTCATGGAGATATTCTGGTCCTACATCTTGCCTCTTCTCATGTCTTCTTTGCGAAGTGGAGGAGATATGAGAATCTCCAATTCTTCATAATGCTCGCAGCCCCCTATCTTTCCATATTTTCTTCTCGACAAAACTCCGTGAATTTAGCTTAACCGTCTACATGTGTTGTAAATTCCTCTTTTCACCGACACGTCACTCCTCAACAGGTCATCTCCTTTTGCTTATAAAAAGTAGACTTTGGTTACAGAACTAATTTTCTTCTTTTACTCTTCTATCTTCTTCGTTTCTTCATCTTCTGCAAATTTTTACGATCTGCAATTTTTCTTCTTCTTTATATCTACCTGCTACTGCTTCAATGGAATCTTCAAGGTATGTGTTTTTCTGATGTTACTAAATTCTGTTTTGCTTACTTGAATCATGTTTACTCATATTTTATTAAACTTTTCTATTTGATTCTTCTCCATTATATCTTCTCTTCAGCGGAACTCCCCCTAACACCCAGTCTGCAACCCAAAACCCTAATCTTCTCAAAAAACTAGCTTATAAGAGGAGGAATCATGCGAGTCATAAGGTAGTAAGAAACATTTACTTTTTCTTAATAACAATATTGTTGCCTCTGTTTCTTATCTAAGTTATTATTCGCAGGATGACGAAAGTATTGTTAATCCTCACAAAAGATCTCGCCAAGTTAAAACTCTTGAGGCTAATATTACTATTCCAAAGCTGACATCTGCGAGAGTTATTCCCACAATATTGCAAATGGAACCTCCTTCTTCTTTTTGTGAGACTATCGCCACTAATTCTCCCAAAGTTACCGTCAATGAAACTCCTTCCAGCCCTTTATTACCTTCAACTGTTACCTTCTAAAAAACTCCTCCTTCTGACGATGCAATCATTGCGAACAATCAAAACCACCATCTTTATACTATCATTATTTCACCATCTGCACCTTTTTCTTCTTCTAAGGAAACTTCAATAGGAGTGGATGTTGCTTTTAAAATCTTGTCTGATGTCTTGGATGAGGCTAAGAGGTCTTCTACTGACCCCGTCAAGCAGGAAATCTGCGAGGTTTTATGTAAGTATCTTGGTTCTAACCAAATGGCTTCACAAGCATCTTTAGAAAGTGAAGTTGAATCGCTTAAAAGAAATCTCCAAGCTAGGACTTCAGAATGTGACATTCTCTATCAAAAGCTTCGTAATTCTTCACTTGACTGCGAGAATCTTCGCAGCAAGAATAATGAGTTAAAATGTATAATTTTCCTTCCTCTGTCTCTGGTTTTTTCTGTTCTAACAAATTTTCATTTGCTCTGTACTCAAACTTCCTTTTTAAATTTTTGGTTCGTATATTTAGTTTTAAATCAGAATCGATTCATGGAGAGACTTAAGTTTGAGTCTATCGCTGAAGAAGCTCGTGTTGAAAAATATTATTGGATGGACCAGTATAATATATTATATAATCTCTACACATACTCGATAGATCAAATAGATAATCTTACTAATGAGAATAATCAATTATTGCAAAGCCATAATTTATTAAGTAGCGAGGTTACTCGCCTCTCATATTTGTTAATCAAGGCTAATTTGGCGACGGAATCTTTATCAGATGAAAATAGAACTTTATCTCAAGAAAAACATAGTTTTTCAAGCTTGATGGCGATTTCCTCGCAATAATTGAGTAATCTTCAAAGAATATGTGATAATCAAGAGGAATCTCTTCGTTCTTTTAAGGATGAACTCAAGGAAGTAACTGAATCATCTGCCACTGAGAAGGATAAACTTATCAAGGGTAGGTTAACTCTTAGTTTAAAGGCCAGCAAGCTTCAAGATCAATACTCCCAATTAGAAGAATCTTATTCTTTATTAGCAAAGGAAAACTCGTATCTCCTCTCTAAAGAAGAAAATATAAAATCTCGCCTGAAGGGTATAGTTGGGGACAAATTTGATGATGCTATGAACCAATGGGTGAATTGTTGCTTATTAATTCAAAATTTAACTTTGCAGAAAGAAGGTAGTCATTTGACTTCCTTAATTGTTGATCTCTGTTAATTTTCTGTGTTATATTTCTTGCATGATTTTCTTTTTCTGAATAACTTTTTATTTCTCTCGCAAAAACCGAGAAAAGCCTCCATCTTACTATTTCTGATCTGACTGATAAATTGGCTAAAGTTCGCAAAGAAAACGGGACTCTCACTTATGACCTTGTAAAATCTCGCGATCGAGCAGAGAGAATATATGACTATCTTGAATATTTCAAGAATATGGAGATTAGAAATCGCGACAGAGGCTTCCTTCGCAAAGTTCATCTCAGTGCAGAAGTTCTTGTGAATGATATTCTGATATACCAGTCTCTTCCCCATGTATCTGTTCTTCCTCTAGAAGTAGATGATGATGAAGTTCCTCTTCCTATGGATAAGGATCTAGAATATGCAAGTGATGAAGAAAATATCTCTCAAGAAGACCAAAAAGAAGAAGAAAAAAGTCCTCCTAGAGAAGTAACCACTGGTGATGAAGCAATTGCTGGCGAAGAAGAAGAATATCGAATCAATCGCAATGAGAAGAATGTTGGTGAAGTTAATAACACTAACAAAAATGATGAATCTGGTGAGATCAATACTTAAGTCTGAGTTTTCTCTCTGTTTTCTCTTTTTTCCTCTTTCCTGCGAGTAATGTAATTTTATACAACTTTTGAATTCAACTTTTACTTCTGTTAAATATCTTCAAGGAAGATAATGAGATTTTATTTATCCATTCCCATACTTGCCCTTCATTATCTTTCTTGTAATGGTCAATATTTTCCTGCATTCTTCCTTTGCGAAATTATGGATGACGTTGCGATATGATGAATATGATTAATTATCATTTTTCTTTGCATTTTTCTTGTAATGGTTAATTTTTTCCTGCATTCTTCATTATCTTCCTTTGCATTTTTCCTGCATTCTTCCTTTCGAAGGATTCTGAGAAATCTTTCCTGCAGTCTTAAAATAAAATGGTTAATGTTTGGGATTATTCTGTTGGTCTTATCTTGCCTTCCTATTTAAAGGTCTTACTTTGCCAATTTTTCTGTCTGCGACAAAATCGCAGGACGTCTTTACATTTGTATGCAAAAACCCATTGATCTTGCCTTATCTATATTTTGTCAATTTCTCTGCGACAACATGACAAGTCTAAGTTCCCTTACAAGAACAAAGCCTCATGACATTGCCGTCTTGCGATGAAATCGCAGGACGTCTTTATACTTTCATATAAAAACCCATTGATCTCATCTTAACTTTCTCTTATGGCTTGTTGCCTTTGTATAATATTTTTCACGCGAAAATATGACAGGCCTAAATGCTCTTACGAGCATAAAGCCCCATGACATTGCCGTCTTTAGACACTTATCAGCTCCCTAATGGAGGGTGCCGCCCTTATCTTCCCCCTGGTTGCCCCTTCAAGGATGGCACATCGGCCATACAAGAATAGATCCTCCCATCCGGATTTACCAACAACCAGCTGTTTTCGCAGCCTCTTGTCCTTCATGCCTATATGGATTATAGTTACAAGACTACACCCTAAGTGGGGTTTTCTTCGGGCCGAGTGCATCATAGCCAAGACTTACCAAGAATGTCCAGGGTAGGTTCGTCCATCCCGGGCATCCTTGGCTCAACCGTGTACCTCGGCGCCTTGGTCATACTCTACACTCCTTAGAAGAGACCCTCGGTCGCCCAACCAGGGTATAACCTTATATAGTTGGAAATCCAAGGTACCTCTCCCGGATAGGTTTTCTTTAACCCCAACATCTTCATGACTCAGGTTCCAGCAGAGGTATAACCTTATCCCTGAGCAACGCAAAGAGATACCCCCTAGTATGATGTACTTTAGGTCTTACATTTGTCTCTTGCGAAATTGTATTCGCGAACTAGGGTGTATGCCATAAAGGTTCGTCCCGTTCTTTGTTTCTTTTGCGTATATCGCAATCTTTCATTCTTTATGTAATCTTGAATAATCTTGCGAACAAACTCGCCACTGTAAAAATTTGTTTTGCCCATTTTTTTATTAAAAATTTGTTACTGATAATATCTTTTTAAAAATAATATGTTTCATGGCCTACCAAGTCTTTGACCAACATCTCTGCCCTCTGGGTCTACCAGCCTATATGCCCCTGTTCCAATTATCTCTTTAATGATATACGGTCCATCCCATTTTCTCGCCATCTTTCCACCACGTTCTCGCCGGTACTCTGGTGTTTCTCGCAAAACTAAATCGCCTGGTTGAAACTCACGTTTCTTAACTCGTTTGTTATATTCGCGAGCCAACCTTCGCTGGTAATTTTCCATATGTTGTAATATTTTTTCTCTCTTCGCTTCTAATTCATCAAGTTCTCTTAGAATCATGCTGGCATTAAGATTCTTCTCCCAAACCTCTCTTTTTGTTGTAGGAATAGCAACTTCTGTTGGTAGCACTGATTCAACACCATATGTTAAACAAAAAGGTGACATCCCAGTTTCCTCTCTACTGGTTGTGTTGTAAGCCCAGACTTCATTATGTACCTGTTCACACCATGCTCTATGGTACCCTTCTAATTTCTTTTTCAAGATTTCAGTGATTGTCTTATTAGTTGCTTCAGCCTGACCATTAGCTTGTGGGTATATTGGAGTAGATTTTCCACATCTTATCTTAAATGCATTGAGTAGCAATTCTATGTTTTGTCCTTTAAATTGTTTTCCATTATCAGAAACCAACTGTGCTGGGATTCTAAATCTGTAGATGATATTTTCAAAGATGAATGTAAATATATCCTTATCGCGAATGTGTTGTACTGCTTTTACTTCTGCCTATTTTGTGAAGTAATTTGTTGCGACAATTAAATATCTCTTCTGCCCTGAACCTTGCACAAAGGGTCCTACAATATCTAAGCCCCATTTTCCAAAAGGCCACACACTTTTTGAAGATGATAATGCCCCTGGTGCATGTATCCTCTTTCTATATCGCTGGCAATTTTCACAACGTTTTGATAATTGTTTTGCATCTTCATGCATATATGGCCAATAATAGCCTTGCATTTTTGTTCTATAAGCCAAAGATCTTCCTCCGCTATGATTACCAACATCACTGCTATGCAACATTTTTAATATTTTTTCTCCTTCTTCCCGTGTCAAACATCTAAGTAATGGCCCATTAAAAGATTTTCGATACAATACCCCATCCCTTAATTCATAATTTGTTGCACGGCTTTTTAATTTGTGTGCCTCCAATCTATTTCTTGGTGTTTCGCATGTCTCCAAGTATGCGTGAAGTTCTGCTCTCCAATCTGCGATAATGTCGCTGGCTGATTCTTCTGTGCCATTTTCTATTATCATTACATCCGCCTTTTCTTATTCTTCTTTATTAATTGAAGGTGATACAAGTGTCTGAATTCTTATGCATCTCGCAGCTGGGTTTGTCATCATACTTGATATGAACGCAAAAGCATCTGCGAGTCTATTATCTTTTCTTGATATATGTCTCCATTTTATTTTTGGGATTCTCGCAGACAATTCTTCAACAAGTTTCTTGTATTTCTTCAGAGATGGTTCATTTGTCGTGTATTCTCCTTTTATATGGCGAATAACCAATTGCGAGTCACTGGTAATCCTTGCGTTCTCCAACTTCATCTGTACGGAGAACTTTAGAGCATGCACCACAGCTTCATATTTTGTCTCATTATTAGTGGATGTGAAATCCAAACGGAATGAGAAAGCCATTTTTCTCCTTCTGGAGAGATAAAGACTACTCCAATTCCATTTCCTTCCCCATTTGATGATCCATCCACCAATATTTCCCACATGTTCGGTTCCTTTAATAGATCTTTTGGATCCCCATGTTCTTCTTCTATGTCCATCATTTCTTCCACAGCTTCATAATCTTCTAGAGGGAATTCTGCTAAAAAATCTGCCACAACTTGTGATTTTGGTGAGGATAGGACTTCATATTTGATTTCAAAGTGCCCTACTTGTGCATTCCATCTCTCAACTCTGCCCGATATTTTTGAGTTCTTCATTACTGATTCAATGGGTACCTATGTTAACACCTTCATTTTATGTGCTTGAAAATATATGCGAAGTTTAAAGGTTGCATAAACCAATGCCAGAATTAGCTTCTCAATTTTTGAATAATTTTTCTCTGCAGAATTAAACGTTTTGCTGATATAGTAAATTGGTTTTTCTACCCCTGCATATATTCGCAATAACACTGCGCTTAAGTCATGCGATGTTGTCGCAAGATAAATCAATAATTCTTCTCCCGGCTCCGCTTTCTGTAAAATAGATATGTTCATTATATAGTCTTTAATTCCTTGAAAAGCCTTCTCGCATTCATCTGTCCACTTTAATTTTGTACCCTTCCTGAGTATATTGAAAAAATGCTTGCATTTATCTGAAGATCGCGAGATAAATCTTCCTAGCGATGCTAAGAGCCCATTCCACTTCTATACATCTTTCACTGTTGCTGGCGTTGGCATATCGCGAATTGCCTGTACTTTCTCTGGATCAACTTGAATTCCTTCTTTTGATACAATATAACCTAAAAAATTCCCTGATGCTACTCCGAAAATGCATTTCTCAGGATTCACCTTGATGTTAAAGAGTCGCATTTGATCAAAAATCTTCTTCAAATCTTGTACATGGTTCTTAGCTTCTTTACTCTTTATTAACATGTCATCTACGTATACCTCTAATGTTTTGTGTATCCACTTTGTGAACACCTTATCCACCATTGTTTGATACGTTGCACCAGCATTTAGTAAACCAAATGTCATTTTTTTGTAACAATATAATCCTCTTGGAGCAAAAAATGCAGTGTGCTCTTGATCTTCTTCAGCAAGAGGGATCTGATTATATCCTTTATACCCATCCAATGAAGATATTCTATCATTTCCTGCTGCTGACTCAACCATTTGAGGAATATCTGGTAATGGAAAGCTATCTTTAGGACAAGCTTTGTTTAAGTCAGTAAAATCTATGCAAATTCTTATCCCTTTATTCTTCTTTGGAACCACTACCATATTTGCAATCCACTTCGGGTATTTTGCTTGCCCTATAATTCCCGCATCGAGCATCTTCTGTAATTCTTCTTCTATCTATGAGTGATAAGTTGTCGCAATTTTCCTTATCCTTTGTTTGAATGGTCTCACATCTTTGTTAATCTCTAACTTATGACATGCAATTGATGGATCTATTCCAGGCATTTCATCCATACTCCACGCGAAAAAATCCTTATATTCTCGCAAGAGGTTTATGGTTTGTTCTTCTTCACCTGCACCCATATTAGTTCCAATTTTCAACATTTTAGGTTCTTCTTCACTTCCAATATTTATTTCCTTTGTTGGTTCTGCTGCGGTGTAGCTGGCCTCAGGTTCTCCCATTGGCGTTGGTGTTTCCATGATTCTCGCGGGCCCATCTTCTTGCAAGATCTCGCTGGGTATTCCTTTTCCTTATTTTGCTCTTATCATGTAAATTTTAAATTCTTCTTCCTTCTTTGCCTCTTTTGCCAATTTTCTGTGAGCTTTTCGCAATTTTGGACATTCTTCATAGTTTCTCACTTCAATTCGATAACACAGTTCCGCGAGATCAGTATCTCCCCTAATTTCTCCAATTCCACTAGGCATAGGAAATTTAATGCATTCATGTAATATTGATGTTACAACTTTGATTGCGTGTATCCATGGTCTCCCCAATATCATGTTATATGGTGCTTCCATATCCACCACACATAATGTTACTTGTGTTTCAATATCTCCTAGCGGAATGCGTACCATTATTTCGCCTTTAGGTTTCGTCACAGATTTTCCAAAACCATGAATGTGATAATTTGAACAAGACATCTCTTCATCCTTATATCCCATCTTATTCTTTTTTTTTTCTTTTCAGAAAAGCCAAGTGGCTTTAATTTTTATTGGATCTAAAAAAGAGAAGGAGGGGGGCTAGGCCTGACCTCCAAACATAAGAGAGAAAAGACAAAAAACAAAACAAAATAAAATGAAATAGCGGACGAACTTAGAAGTTCCTCTATAGTACTTGGCACCCCAACACAACATTAAGCAAGCCCTAGAACTTACGCCTGTGTCGCGCGGTTTTAAACTATCTAACAAACTCCTTACGAAAAGTTAAATTATTATTAAAAATTTGTTGGGTATCGAATCTTGTAATGGTACAAAATTATTCTTGCTCATTTTTGGTTAACTTAGGAATTGGATTCGAGGTATTGCCAGTGAGCGAGACACTCATTTGTTCCTCCTTTTGGCTACTCCCTGAAGACAGTTCTTCATCTTGGCCGCTCCCCGAAGCCATCTCTTCACTAGCATCATCCAAATTAGTTTTCTTGGATTCATCTTCCTCCGCCTCCTCTCGTAAGACGCTAAATTTGTTTGGAGACAGAACTCCAGAAGCCGCCGAAGTCTCTTCCTCATCCGTTACAGGTTGTGGCTGTTGTGTCGCTCCAGGTTTGTTTATTAGCTGATTTGGAGAAGATTGCTTTTCCCCCAACTTCTGTTTAAGCAATTTTTGCTTAGTGGGAGAAGATATCATTTCCAACTTTTCCTTAGTCCACGCAAGCCGTTGATCCGCACCCGTCAGCTTTTCCATTGGCACCTCTCCCCATTTCCGACCTTTGACTCCTGCAGCCGCGTTAGCTACTGGGAAGACGTCTATTTTTTGAGTTCCATCAACAGTATGCGGAGCGTTTTCACCAGTCGTTGTAGAGCCAACACAAGTTACACCACTCATTACGCATTGTTACTTCCCCTCATCAGAACTACTAAAAGCGATAGAATTACCTTGCCAACCTTTAGCAAAACCTGTTCTTCCTTACTCACATCTTTCTGTTTTGGCGGGATTGTGGTCTAATTTTTCTTCTTCCTATACTCCCCATCCAAGTGACCGATTATTCCAAAGTTTGAACAGAACTTTGGCTTTTTAGGGATTTCAATTTGCTGCCAGAATTCCCTATTTCCCACCGTAACATTAACAACATCAGTTGAGTGTTCTGCGAAGTCTATATCAATAAGAACAAAAGAGAAATGACCATATTCATGGTTCAACGTTCTTTCATCCACCACCACTGGACATCCCAGCGATTTGGAAATCGATAGCAATGTCTTCTCGAGCCAAAGTTCCATTGGCAAGATGGGAAATCTTACCCACACTGTTGCACGCGATGTTGACTGCTTGTCTGCATCAAATACGGGGAACCATTCAATGATTCGTAGTTGGTTTTGCTCAACCATCCACCCATCTTCAACGAAAACCTTATTTTTATCCTTCATCGATAGCAGCTTTATGATGAAAAATCCATGATTCAGTGGAATAAACTGAACCCTTCCTTGCCCTAAGTTCCACTTAAGTTCAAGAGAGGTTTTGACGGAGTTGAAATCGATACTTTTAAAATAAATTCGACCAATTAGACTGAAGCGCCATAGGTCATATCCTTCCATGAAGAGCTCTTGAGGTATTACAATGGCCGGTTTCCCTTCCTTGCTGCTTGGATTTGGTAACGACCCCAGATCTACTTTGGTTTGGACATGTCGTCTCTTCCCTTTGAAACGTTCATAAAATTTGGTGTAAAGATTACCCTTAACCATTTCCGCATAAGAACCAAATTTTGTATTAGTATTTTTTGTAGCTGGTTCATGATTTTCCCCCATTGAAAGGGTTGAAATCGTGAAAGTAATAGAACTCTAAAAAACGTTAGCAAAAGTCGCCAGAGCTTTTATAATCCTCTAGCTGATTATATCCCATCTTCTTAAATGTGTGATAGAATACAATATCTACAGAACTTCCTGCATCTACCAAAGTTCTATTCACAGTCCATTCTTCTGCATATCTTTTTTATTTCTTCTCCTTCACTCTCATAGTAGATACCGTGATTACCAATGGAGATATATGATCCAAATTTTCTTTTGATATTTCTGCTGCTGTGAATGTGATTTCTTGCTTTTTTCAATCTTTCAGAGGTGATATTTTTTCCACTGTCATAATTCTTTTTGCTTCAAAATCTCGTTTATGAATCTTTCCTCTAATATCTTCATGGAATTGGTTAATCATTGTTTTAGTTATCATATTGCACTCCAACTTCGTGTAATCCTCCTTTGCTCCAATTTTTTCTTCAACTGGTTCACCAATTTTTTCAATCATCTTCTTAAATCGAATATTGATCTTTTATCTTGCTTTTTCCTATAATTTTGAATTTTCATTCCCTGTTTCGGGCGCCAAAATGTAGTTGCAGGAAATCCTACACTACACCCTTGATAAGATCTTACAGTGATTAACACATATTTGAGTGATTAAAATGACACTATATTATTTGATTCTCAGAAATGTTTACAAATATTGGAAGTAGATTAAAAATACAACCGCTCTTTTGTTTCTCTCTCCTCAAGAATTTCTCAACACTCAAAAAATACATCCTCCTCTCTCTGGACATACTGGGTCTCTTTATATAGGGTAGTTACATAATGGATGATAGCTAAGCTGTCCTTTAATTTCGGATCTGGCTTGCGATGTTCTCACGGTAGTTATAATGTCAATTCTCGTAAGCGTTCTAACCATCGCAGAATGATCATGCTCTTCTCGTGTTTCTTCAATCGTCAGCTATTACGTCATTCTTTGGATCACTCTTTAAGTTATTTTTATGACGCTCGCAAAGTGTTGTTGAAGAGCTCGCAGTGATGATCGCAGGAGTGTTGTTAATCTCACAAGAATACTGTCATGGCGATATTCTGGTCCTACACCGATATGTGTACTTGGTACTCGGACTTCACTAAACCAAGAAGTACGCATACGGGTATGCATACCATGGTTCCTGGACTTGGATTACATATTTGCAAGTACGCATACTATGCTTATATCCAATTGTTCTAAACTCTCATTTCAATCATTGAAACATTCTCAGAAGTTGACAATAGCTATATCACACAAACTATTAGCTTCAAAGAAATTTTTAAGTGATCGAATGATCAATACGAAACATTCCGAGTCTACATCAAATGACTGTCTCACACAAATCATGTAATATATTACCAAGAGATTTTCACATGATCATCTTTTGACTTTCTTCAAGAATATAATATGAACTTGGTTAAAGCAAAAGCTTACCGACACATATTTTGAGAAATATGTAAGCGAGTTAAATTCAGCTCGAAATATCAAATGTGTATAATTGAAGTCTATATTGCTAGACGACTTTTGTCTCAAATTGGAGATAGAGTATATAGACTTTTGAGTGATAGATGAGTTCAAGTCTCCACATCCCTTTTGTTGATGAAGTTACACAAGATCTCCTTAGTAGTTCTTCGTCTTCAATCGATGAACACCGTGAATTCTAATGCTCAACTACACTTTCTATCCTAATCCGAGACTTACCTATATAAGTAGACTAGAAATCAAGACTTATAGTTTTGACAACTAAACTTGACAACAAGCTTGAGATAGCAACGCTTGTGAATTTGACCCAGCAGTGCTCTAACAATCTCTACCTTTGTCAATTTTAGTAATAAAACTATCAATACATACGTAATACAAAATAAATAAACTTTGTAGCTCTCAACCCAAATGCTTGATTTCTTTGGTTCTTCAACATTACTCGAAATCTTCGTCACTTCCAAGTACTCCATGATTCTAAAGATGTTCAACTCAGCATCATAGTTGTTGAAGATCCGTAGCTATAATAATGAGAAAACAGTTGCTCTCAATCATTGTTCTACAATGTCATAGTAGTATTACACATTATGATCGTCCAATTGTATCACAACTTTGACAAAAATACTACAGTGATATGTATCACTCCCCCTTAGTTAATACTTCATCTCACATGAAAACCACTCCCCCTTATATAATGATCCGTAAACCATATGTATTTTTAATGTGAACTACACATTAATTCTCCCCATTTTTGTCAATAAAAATTGGCAAATGTATGAAAACTAGTGGGATCCTAATGAAATTTTCATAGAGACACTTCATGAGAAAAAGAGAACAACATATCAACTTTTTTTAGATGCAATCATATAGCCGAAACTAAATGTATTCATCAAGGAGTTTATAAAGATACAAGATAACCCCTATTATATTCCACAACCACACTCCCCACAAAGATTTGGCAATTAAGCACAAGTTCAATTAAGAACTCTCCCCCATAAAATGTCATTCCCGAAAGAACAACAAGAGCGACCTTACTTTCACAAGAAAATAAGGATTTCTTTGGACATTAACAAATAACATGAAAACATGAATTTGTAATCCAAAATACTCAATTAAATTAACCACAAGAGAACACATGATTAAATTAATCGGAAATGCTCAATATAATAGAACTTACGGAGCCACACAGTATATCACATAAAGTGGATCAGGGAAGGACCAATACTGTGAAATATGTAAAGATTCATTCTATTTTTCATCAATATTATTTATATGCATAATGATATCATAGACTTAATCTTTGTTATCAAAAGTTCATTCTATTTTCCATCAATATTTTCATAAAGACATATAATAGACTTAACTTTTGACATATATGGGATAATCATAGTTCACGGACGTAAACACTCATATCCCACAAAATTATTTTTACAATATATAAAACCTATAAAGATTAATACTGCAAAAATAATCTTTTCCCTTAGAAGGTAGAATCAATCTTTTTCGCACGGATTTACACCAAGAATAGCTACCAAAGGCATATAAAAAGATTTTCTTAACAAATAAGATCATACAAAGTCATGAACGACCATGCACCATAGTTCACATAAGATGATTGTGAACATTCAAGAATCCCATAACAATGCGTACTACTTCCCATTCTTGAAATCCCTTCTATGTGATTCACCAACAACATTATTGTAAAATCTACAAATGATCTTAAATGACTAGTACTCCAAGAATCCAAGTGCCCAAGTCCAACAAAAGTGGAACAAGTGCGACGGAATGGAGCAAAACACTCAAAAACAATATACAGAACAAATACCCACCTTAACTCATTCAAATTCAGAAATTCTCGACTCCATTTTGAATATAATTCAAAGAGGAAGAGAATTCAAAAAGAATGAGGTCTTTCTGAGTTCTGACGAAGAAGTTACGGCCAAAACGAGTTTACCAAAAATGGTCATCCACAAGCCAGTATGCATACCGGTTTGCAAACGAAATTTCGTGACCTGGAGCAGTATGCAAACGGGTTTGCGAACTAAAATCCCTGGAGGTATGCATACCTGGTATGTGTACCATGAAGTCCAAACATCCCGAACTAATATTTTCAAACGTAAACATTTAAGAACCTTAAACACATATCGAGTTAGGTAGAATTGAACGATAAGCCATTATAAGTACTCTAAACATAAATCTTGCTCAAGTTTATAGACATACCTTTTTAGAGGAATCCAATCGAATTTTACAGCCTTACCAAACATAATATGTACGCCCCAATTCTCATGCTTCCCTCACCATATACATAACAGGGCATTCCTTAGTGAGGATGCACTTACAACACAATCAAAGTGTGTTGAGGTGAACAAGGTCTTGCTCACCACAAGTGCCTGAAACAGACTTTTCCACAACTATGGATTTTTCAACATCTATAGTTTTTGGCTTATTCTATTTCACTTTTGGATTATCATGAAAGAGATCGCTTTTAGAACCTTTCACATCCAAATCCATTTTTCCAAAGAACTTTTTAAGTTCGAACATCATGGATACTGCTTTATCCATAGTCATGGAATTTTCTGGGTGATCATTCCTTTTCATACTCAAATCATAATTAGATTTCTTTGGTATCCACTTATGGGTGTGTTTAGAAACAACCTGACCCTTCCTCCCATTACTCTCTTCTGGAATTATCAGAAGAGAATTGGATTGACTATTCTTTTGCAAGTTAGACTTTCTCTAATAGGGAGCATCAGATCTTGTCTTCGTCTTTACAAAGTTATCCTTTTGATAATCATTACGATTGTGAAAAGTCTTCTTATGACGTTTATAGGCGAATCTAGGTTTATCACAACACTGATTCCTTTGCCTAAAGTTTGGACAGTTACAACCTGTAACGTTAAAGGGATTAGCCTTAACATATGATCTTGGTTTCACAACTTCTTGTGATGCCCAAACAAGAACATCATGAAGTTTCTCATTCCTTATAAACGACATCTCCTTTCTAGGAGACCTTTATTTCCACAATAGTGGGAAACATAAGGAATGTTATTACCTCGATCTGTATGTGCTGACTTTGGAGGTTGATATACTTTTCTCTTTCGAACCTTAACTGCAGGTGAAGGTATTTCACTTTTGCCATCAGTGGAAACTTTTTGTTGAGAAGAATCACTAGCCTTGACAAATTTGACCTTTTTGCTAATACTTGGAGTATCTATTCCCTTATAACCCAATCCTCGTGTATCACAATGATTTTTACTTGCTCCTAGCATTGTGGTTAATTTGATTGAACTAGTGTTGAACTTATTCAGGTCATCTTCTAACATCTTGATTTTATCAAGAGCAGCAGTTAAATCAGCCTCAAGGAATTTTTCTCGAGCGAGATAAGTGCTTTCTCTGTCATCCAAACTTGTTTGCTGAGAGTTAATCCTTGCTTCAAATTCTGCAAGTTTCTCTTCCAATGAATAGTACTTTTGATAAAGATTATCACATTCAAGTTACTTCATACGTAGGTTTTTCTCAGAATCCTTGAGGATCGATTCGAAACATTAACACCTATGTAACTTCTTCTCAATTTAGTGTTTGCACGACAGAGATTAGTCAGAAAAGGTGTGACCTGAGAAGTTCTCTTCTTATTCTTTTCATCCGAATCCAAAAGCTTAACATACTTTGAGACTTCCTCATCAACATCTCTATCAATATCTGAGACACCTTTGTCAGAAAGTTCATCTAACAGTTCTTATAGGTGTGCTTTCCAGTTATCAACAGTTTCTACATCTAGAGAATGTTTAGATATTAAATTAGATGTGACAGTTTTCTCAGAATAATCTAAGCTTTAAAAAACATCTGGTAATTTCTGAACTGGTACGTTTTTAGAGATAGACTCATCCATATAGTCCAATTGCTACAAATACAAACTTATAAGGTCTTAAACGTGTTTGCCTACTCTGATACCAAATGAAAAAGAGGGGGTCTAACAACCACACCCAATATTTTGCTTAGCAATATGTATGGAAAAACTCCAATATACTTTTAAGAGAATCAACTAGATAATCAGACTCAATCTTAAGAAAAGTATATGCAAGAGTTATATCTCAATTTCTCAATCTGCAATCAAAAAAATAGGAATTTGCGAGCCCGATTGAATATAAGAAATAACTGGTACGATATCAAAAACCAATATCCTAGTGTCAATCAATTCAATCAACAACCAAAGGTTGGATTCACGATTGATTGAACTTACGCACAACCTGTGATATTTAAATTATATAAATAAATATAATGCGGAAAAGAAATAACACAGACACCAGAAATTTTGTTGAGGAGGAAACCGCAAATGCATAAAAACTCCAGGACCTAGTCCAGATTTGAACACCACATTATATTAAGCCGCTACAGACACTAGCCTACTCCAAGTTAACTTCGTACTGGAACGTAGTTAAGCCCTAACCAATATTACACTGATCAAGGTATAGTTGTGCTCCTTATGTATCTGAATCCCAGCTGGACTCTACACACTTGATTCTATTAGTTGATCTTACCCACAACTAAGAGTTACTACGACCCAAAGTCGAAGACTTGATAAACCAATTTGTCTCATAAATAAAAGCCTATTGAATAGATAAATCTGTCTCCCATAGATAAACCTATGAGTTTTGTTTCGTATTTTGATAAATCATGGTAAACAGGAACCAATTGATATATCGGACTTATATTCCCGAAGAACAGCCTAGAAATATCAATAACCTCATAATAATCTTAATCATATGGTAGCGAAACAAGTTATTGTGGAATCACAAACGATGATACGAAGATGTTTGTGACTACTTTTTATCTTGCCTATCAGAGATTAAATCTCGAGAAAATCTTAGAGAAGATAATACTCAATCACGATAGAAAACAGCAAGATCAGAACACACAACTACAAAGAAAATAGTCGGTTCTGGCTTTACAATCCCAATAAAGTCTTCAAGTCGTTAACCTACAGGGTTTCGTAAAAAACCTAAGGTTAAAGGAGAATCGACTCTAGTCGCAAATAGTATCACACAGAAGGTGTGGGTATTAGGTTTCCCAGTTGCTATAGTTCTCCTTTATATAGTCTTCAAATCATGGTTTGCAATCTAAATTACCTTGGTAATAAAGCATTCAATATTCACTGTTAGATGAAAACCTGATTAGACTCAAGCTAATATCTTTCAACCGTTAGATCGAACTTAGCTTGTTACACACAACTGAAAAGTGACTTCATTTAGATATGAGTAACCGTACGTAAATGTGTGCACCTTGTTGTCTCAACAATAGTTAACCGATATTAGCCATATGAACACTTTCATATCAACCTTATTCATCTTAACCATAACTAGTTCAAATGAAACTAGTTTTAGAGTTGTTCAATTGTTTATATTTTCATAGAAGTATACAAGACACAATTGAAGCAAAAATGATTTTGATTCACTCGAATTAAGTCATGAACATTATAGCCACGGTTTGCAAAAGATTGCATTCCTTATTATATAAATGTATTAGTTCATGAACAAACTGATTTTAGAACATTATCCACTAGGTATGCAAATGGGTACACATAACATAGTGGCCGAACTAAGTTTGGGTTTCGCCAATACGCGAACTGGTATGTATACCTTCCAAACTCAGCAGAAATTCCCGAGCCTGAACCTCACACCAGTACGCATACCGGTATGTGTACTTGGTACCTGGACTTCACCAACCCAAGCAGTACGCATACGGGTATGCATACCATGGTTCCTGTAGTTGAAGGAAATCATACACTACACCCTTGATAAGAATTTACTGTAATTAAGACATATTTGAAGATTAAAAACAACACTATATTATTTGATTCTCAGAAATGTTTACAAGAAATGGAAGAAATCAAGAATACAACCGCTCTTGAATTTTCTCTCTCCCCAAGACTTTCTCAACACTCAAAAATACCTCATCCCTCTCTGAATCTGCTGGGTCTCTTTATATAGGATAGTTACATAGTGGGCGACAACTAATCTGTCCTTTAATTTCGGATCTGACTCGCGATATTATCGTAGTAGTTATAATGTCCATTCTCGCAAGCGTTGTAACCATCGCAGGATAAGAACGATCTTCCCGTGTTTCTTCATTCATCAGCTATTACGTCATTCTTCAAATCATTTTGTGACACTCGCGAAGTGTTGTTGAAGAACTCGCGGTGATGTTCGCATAAGTGTTGTTAATCTCGCAAGAGTAATATCATGGTGATATTCTGGTCATACATCTTGCCTCTTCTCATGTATTTTCTGCGAGGGAGGAAAGATCATGAGAATCAAAATGCCGCAGCTGTTCACCTCTTCACTTTTTATCGTTCTGATACATTTCTGCATCTATTGCCAGATTTATTACACGTGTTTTTTTCTTCCATTCAACTTCTGACACATCCCTTTCAACCGTTGCGTTCCAACCGTTCACATCTCTTCCTTGCATTGATTACACTTATCTTCTCGAGAATCTTAGCTTTCTATAAATACTTCTTTCCTTATTTTCCTTTTTTCTTTTTACTTCTTCTTTCTTCTCTCTGCAATTTTACTGTTCTTCCGTAAATTGCGCATTTGTTACTGCTGTGATTTCTTTCTCGTTCTTCAATCTTTTCCTTCATTCCCATACTCAAAAATGGTTGCTCCTGGTCATAAAAATTTGGTTGCTTTTGGTGAGATGCGAGAAAAGCTTAAAAATAAAGGTTTTACTTTGTCTACAATTCCAGATCAGAGCCCTAAGTCAGAACTTTCTATCAAATTATTTTCTGATCATCAATGTTCTCGCGAGAAAGTTATAGTATCGCTAGGTCAACTTGAAGCTGGTCTTCCCATTCCTCTCTACGATCCTAAGCTGCCTTTATTTTATGAGATACTTTCTCATCAAAAATTCTCGCGAGCTATATATCAACTAGGTGGGGATTGCATTCGTCTGCTGTTGGAGTATGCTACTCGCGGCGCTGGTAAAGAATCTTACTATCTGGATTCCGCAAAGAATCTTGCTTTCAAATATGTTCCAATTATTCCCGCCATGTATACTGTAGATAATTTCTTCATAAACTATGACATAATCCCCATGAAGAGGGATATCACCTGTTGGGGTGTTCGCTTGCAAAAGAAAGATGATGTCGCGAAAGATAAAATGCTTATACTGGATATAGATTGGCATACTAGTACTAATCAAGGTCCGCGTCATTCTAGCGATGACAAATGGTATATCTTCCCTTTACTTTTAGAGAGTTCATATATTTCTGGTACCCATGTTCTACCTATGAATCTCGCAGAGTTCCAACCGTGGGTATTCATCTGGCCTGAGAGAAATAAATAAGTATGTTCTCTTAATCCTTTGCATAATAAATTACCATTATTATTTTCTTTATGTCTTAAGATTCTCGCTGACTATTTCCTTTTTATCAGATTGAAAGGTTGAAAGCCAGCTATGATAGGCTAGGGAAACCTGCCACTTACTTAGCTCTCAAATCTCTCACATATGAAGTAAGAAATATTTCTTTATAACTTTTTATAATATATTGTTGCCTCTATTTCTTATCTTTATCTGTGTTCGCAGGAAATTGAAGAAAGAGAGCCTGTGAAACCTGCGAGAACTAAAGAGAATCCACAGTTGGTCGCAAGGGTAAATCTACTGCCCCTCTCAAAGAGAATTTTGCTGCTCCTCGCAGAGAGAAATCTGGTGCTCCTCCCTTAAAGAAAAGAAAAACCAAACTCTCTTTTTCTTCAACTCCTCAATCTAACGAATAAAATCCGAGTAACGATGATGCTGATGATGATGAAAACGAAGATAATAATGACATCTCTCCTATGAAGGATTCCTCTTCTCCTGAATCTCCTATGACCTAATTATCTAAGATTTTTGGCGATGTCATGCATGGTATTTCAAATGATTATGGAGATGAAGTTGTTAATGAAGTATCTCAAGCTCTTGCAAAGGTTTGCGATGCTTCCCTATTGGTTGACAATGATTCTTTCCAGGGAATCTCGAGATCGATGACTCCCAGTCTTTTGAATTCACTCGGCATTCTGGTATGTTTTCACTTCTTTGCCTCTTCCTTATACCTTAGATTTCGAACTATATCTGTCTTAGCAATTTTTACATTTCTTCGCAGGCTGGAAGAGCTTATTTTATTGCTGCCTCAGATTTGGAGAAAAGACGTGCTGACCTTCGCAACAAAAATGAAAATTTAAAGTCTAAATCTGCAGATCTTCGCAAGTGAAAGGAACAGCTGGAATCTGAAGCTATTGATCTTCGCAAGAGTAAAGGAGAATTATAAGCTGAGGTTTCTGAGCTTCGCAAGAAGAATAAGCAATTAGAAATTGATGCTTCGAGTGATAAACAAAAGATTTCTGATCTTGAAAAGGCTAACCATCAACTCTATGGTATAAACTTTTCCTTCTTTTATTTTAATTCTTTTGCCTTATTTTGGCTCATTCAGGTAACCATTTTTGCAGATATTTATGACCTTACTGATGAGGCTACATTCCTCCGATCTCTCCCTGATCTTGTAGATGAGGATACCCTTCTTGCTCGTCTTAATAGCTCTTTAAGTAGTTTCTCAGATGATCAAATTAGATCTCTTTCCATAGATGAACTTAAATCCAAACTTCATCTCTTAAAAATTGAGCACAGATTCAACTTGGGCTTAACCAATAAGTTTAAGCGTCTTTATCTTGATTTGAAAGAAGAAACTAATAGATTGAGAAGTAAGAATAGTGATCTTATTGATGAGAAAGATCTTATTGCTAAACATGGTGCTCAAGCCCTAGCAAATTTCCATAAAATTCTCACTGATGTTAAAATTGAGAGGGATAGACTTACCGACGAAAATAGAGATCTTCTTGCGAGAGAGAACCAAGTTCGCTCGTGTCTTCTTATTAGCAATGATGAAGAATTTGCTTGGGCTGCGAAAGTTCTTGATAATGCCAGAAATAATCTAGGTGTAGATGTTAGTCTTCATACTGAACAAGAAGCCTTGATTAGAGACATGATTTCTGAAAGAGAAGGTTGCTAATTATTCATTCTCATTGGTCTTTCTTCTTTTATAGTTTGCTACTAAATTTCTGATTTGATATTCTGTATTCGCAGGGGTTGAAAAGAGATACTCTGTCAGAGTTAAATAACTTGAATATGATAAGGGAGTGCTCGCAAAAACTCTAGCTTCTCGCAACGAAAAGTATTCAAGACTGAAGGAACAGTTAGAAATTATGAGAAGGAATTTTAGTAACACTCTTGTTGGTGTTCGCAATGACTCCATTAAATTGGTCTGCAATGATCATCAAATTCCTCATTCTGAGTATCCTGACATTTTGCATGAAGTTCCACAAAATGTCCCTGATCTTGTCATTTCTGATAGCGAAGCTGAAGATTCTGAAGAAGATGAAGGTCATGATGAAGGTGGTGGAGATGAAGAAAATAGATCCGGCGAAGACAACGATGGATCTAATTAGATTTCTTATATTCTTCCCTGTAATATCTGTACACTTATCCTTTTCCCTTTGTAGTATACTTGCTGCGAATTTCTCCAGCTTCTAATGTTCTCTAGTGTATGAACTTCTTCTTATCTCTTCCTGCATATATTAAAAGACAATTTCTTTTGTGCAATATGGTTAAGTAATATATTTATAAGTTTTTAGCTATCTGTTCGTAAATCTGTTATATAAAGATGAATAACAACATTATCGTTCTATTCATTCCCATACTTGCCTCTGTTATTCGTCTGCAATATAAAAGATTGAGCATATTAGATTCTTAATAAAATTTTGAAAATATCGTAACCATAATCTCGCAGTCATGTGTTAATCTCTTGTGGTCTTAGTTTGCCTTCCTAATTAAAGGTCTTATTTCGCCACGTTTCTTTCTGCGACAAAATCGTAGGACGCCCTTACATTCGCATGTAAAGACCCATTGATCTTGCCTTATCCATATGTTGTCAAATGTCTGCGACAATATGACAGGCCTAAGTTCCTTGCGAGAACAAATCCCCATGACATTGCCGTCTTGCGATGAAATCGCATGACGTATTTACACTTTCATGTAAAAACCCATTGATCTCATCTTATCTTTTTCTTATGGATTATTGCCTCTGTATTTGTCACGTGAGAATATGACAAGCCTAAATGTTCTTGAGAACATAAAGCCCCATGACATTGCCGTCTTAAGACACTTATCAGCTCCCTAATGGAGGGTGCCTCCCTTACTCCCCCCTAGTTTCCCCTTCAAGGAGGTAACATCGGCCATACAAGACTAGCTCCTCCCATTCAGTCTTAACAACAACCAATTGTTTTTGTAGCCTCTTATCCTTTATGCCTATATGGATTATAGTTACGAGACTGCACCCTAAGTGGGGTTTTCTTAAGGCCGAGTGCATCATAGCCAAGACTTACCAAAAATGGCCAGGGTAGGTTCGTCCATCCCGGGAACTCTTGGCTCAACCGTGTACCTCGGCGCCTTGGTCATACTCTGCACCCCTTAGAAGAGACCTTCGGTCATCCAACCAGGGTATAACCTTATATAGTTGGAAATCAAAAGTATCTCTCCTGGATAGGTATCTCAAAGAGATGGACCCCGCGATCTCCTCCGTGACTCGTTCAAAAGTCCAAGAATCTCCATTTTCAAGACGATGATAGCCTTATCCCTGAGCCACTCAAACAGATACCCCCTTATATGACGTACTTTAGGTCTTACATTTGCCTCTTGCGAAATTATATCCGCGAACTAGGGTGTATGCCATATAGGTTCGTCCCATTCTTATGTCTCTGCGAAATTTTATTCGCGTTTCTTGCGAGTATTGCAACTCTGATGATTTTTTTTTTCATTGATCTTCTCTTTATTTGCATTTCGACTCTTGTATAACTTCTCAATTTCATTTTTTTTTATTCAGATGAAATATTCTTTTGAAACAAATCATTCATAAATTTCTTTAAATTTCATCATTTTACCTTTCTACTTACTACTTTCTGCTTCTGCACTTTTGTTGCGTTTTGCTATTTTCTTTCCATCTGCGAGATGCTCGCCATTTACAGTTTGCAACTCATGTTGATTTCGCAGTATTCCTTCCTCTCGCCGCTCTATTGTATCAACCATCATCTTATCACCTCTTTGTTTTTGCTTGATGTTATGTTTCCAATTTCTATTCCTCGCTGCCCTTTCTTCACAAGATTCCATGTCAATTTCATAGCATTTCTTCCCATCAACCCAGTCTCCATTTATTACTCCAACACCATTAGGATGAGGAAATTTAATACATTGGTGGAAATTTGACGCCACACCTAATATCCCATGTAGCCAAGTTCGGCCAATCAGGGCATTATAAGGTGATTCAATATCCATAACGCAGAATAGAATCTTAGAAGATAACCCCTTAAATGGAATTCGCATTGTAATTTCCCCTTTGGGCTTGTTGGCAGTGCCGTTGAAACCATAGATTTTATAGGTTGATGGTATTAGATCCTCGTATTTTCCACCCATGGTTCTATAAGTATGATAAAATAAGATATCAACTGAACTTCCAGTATCTATTAGAACTCTGTTAATGGCCCAAGAATCCTCAGTTTCACCATCATTATTTTCTTCATCTTCTTCTTCTATTTGTTTTGGATTTATTTCTAACCTTACCACCAGTGGGTTTTCATGCATATCGCCAGGCTCTGGTACTTCTTGCGCAATGAAAGAAATAGTTTGCTTTTGCCACTCCTCTAATGGCGAGACTCTCACAATATTCATTATCTCTCTTCCATCTACGTCTCTCGCGAAGACTCTGCTCAGAACATTGTCGTGGAAATCCTCAATAGTCTTATGTAAATGTATGATGGAATTACAGAACAAATTCTTCGCCTTGGCTCCAACCGCTATCACAAATGTTTCTGCTCCTTTTACAGTATTCACTCTGCGAATATCTCATGCTTTGGTAATCTTCTTGAGATTGCGGATGTCCTATTAGAAAATGATTTAACTTTCCTTGATCAATCATCCTCAAAATTATTCTTTTTACATTCCTGCAATCGTTTATTGAATGTCCATGGAAATGATGATAAGGACAAAATTCTTGATTTCGATTATTTTGATCTGGCTCTTTTCCCATATTCCAGGGTGATGGTATATTTTCCATCAGAATGATAGCTTCCCAAATTTTTTCTATGCTAGCATTCAAGGGTGGCATCTTAATTTCTTCCCATATTATTCTTTGATTCCCTTACCCTCTAAAATTATTTTGCCTCTGACCGCCATAAGTCTCTTGCGGTTGATCAAGTCTTTGAATTTTATTATTTCCACCACGATTGTAATAATTCCTTTCTCTTTCATACTCCTCTTGATCTCGACTTCCCATGGCTACTAACTTCTGATGGTTTTCAATCACCACTTTCTCTTGTTGTGACTGCGAGGTGCTCGCCACATTATTAATCAAAACTTCTGTTTGCCGCTATTAAGCTGGTGTTTGCGACTGGATAAGATTCCATCTCATTTTGTTTTTCCTCTAAAGAAATGTATTCTTATTGTAGCTCTCGCAGCTCAGTCATTGTGATGGTATTTTTTATTCTGAAAATTTGTATGTACAACATTTTGGTTGCGAACATTGCGTTAATGAAAGATAAAATGAGGTATCTCTCATCCACTCTTCCTGCCATTTCACTGCACATTGTCTTCCATCTTATGGTTAGATGTTTCAGACTCTTGCCAATCCTCTGTTTTAACCCAAACACATATTCAATACCGGGCCACGAAGAATTGTTGCTTGTATATGCTCCTAGAAATATAGCTTGCAAATGGTCGAAAGAGGTTATTGTATTTTTAGGTAAGCCTTTGAACCATTTTAACGCCTCACCAGTTAAACTAGATGCAAAGTATTTGCATAACACATCATCATGGTTTTACCATTGTAGCATACACCTAACATAAGCCTTGACATGTTGAACAGCACAGGTAGTCCCATCGAAGATACTGGTTAATGCTGGTAAATTACATTTTGGAGGGATTCCTCCTAATTGTACTTCTTGAGTGAATGGAGTTCTCGCAGATTCTTCAATGGATTCATCAAGTTGCCTTCTTCCCTCTTCTCTTCTGTTATTCAACATTCCCCTTATTTCTGCTAACTCTCTTAAAATTTGTTCATTCCCAGCTGAATTTTGCTCAATTGGTCTTTTCAGCGCAGCTTCTCTCCTTCTGCGTTCGTGTCTTTCTTGTCCTGCGAGATTTTGTGCTTCTTCTTCAGTATCTTCATTATGTCTTCTCCTGCGATTTTCCTCTTCACATCCTTCTTGAATTTGCAACTGATTATGCCTTCCAGTTTCTTCACTGCGAGTTTCTTCATTCCTCATCGTTTCTCTTCGCTGTCTTTCTATTCTCCTTTGTATTCTGTCATATTCCTCATTGATATTATTGCTATGGAGATTTTGTGTGCGTCTCCTTTCTCGATTGTCATGATTATTCTGGCGTATTGCTTCTTGAAACTCTTGTTCTTCAACTTCTGCTCTTAATATTTTTCTTTCGCAAGCTAGACGTGCTTATTCAACATAATGCCTCTCAATTTCCTCCTCAATGATTATTTAATTTCTTTGGATTTCTCGCCCATATAATATTCTTCTACCTTCTTCTCGATTTTCTTCACCATCTTGGTTCTTTCCACGCTCTTGATTTCTATTATCATGTCTGTCATTCACAGTTTCACCGTGTGGAACGTAGCGATCATCAATCATCTCTTCTTCTCCATGATGTTGCTCTTCATTTGGATTTTGTATTCCCTCTCGAATATTTACTCCAGCATTTCTCATAGGGGAATTTCGCCTTGGTTCTTCTCTAAATGATCTTGAACTTGATCTAGCAGTACTTCTTGATCTCCTACTTTGTAATCTCAAATTCTCCATTCTTAACTCGTGATTTTGTCTTGTTAGATTCACACGTTCTTTAGCCTCTAACCTCTTTTCCTATTGTATTCTTTGTCTTAAAACCTCCACTGTTTCATTTCCACCATATCCATGAGTTAATCCTCCATTTGCTTCTCGGTTTCTTTCTTCTCTTCTTTAATTTCTTAATTGTCGATCTTCTGCTTCTTCCATCGAATCTGATCTCCAAGTATGCACACTCACTCTGTCGTAATCCACAGCTCTATCTTGTATCGGTGTTTGCTGATTTGGTTGTTGAACCTGATTTTCTCCATCATTCCTTATTCTATTTATTCTTGTTCTGAACCTTGTAGATTCTCCTATTTCACTTGTCTCACCTCCTGCAAGTCTTTTACTCCTCCTTACGGTTGTTGGTGGTTCTGATGTATTTCTTCTTCTAGCCATTAATCTTCAAGAGTTGTTGGAAATTGCGTAAAAAATCCTTCACTATCTACTCCAAATTCTTCTCAATCACAATCACAATGTCAATTCTTATCTTTTTCTTCAGAAAATCAACAATTCATCCCTGTTTCTGGCGCCAAAATGTAGTTGCAGGAAATCCTACACTACACCCTTGATAAGAATTTACTTTAATTAAGACATATTTGAAGATTAAAAACAACACTTTATTATTTGATTCTCAAAAATGTTTACAAGAAATGGAAGAAATCAAGAATACAACCGCTCTCTTGAATTTTCTCTCTCCTCAAGACTTTCTCAACACTCAAAAATACCTCATCCCTCTATGAATCTACTGGGTCTCTTTATATAGGATAGTTACATAGTGGGCGACAGCTAATATGTCCTTTAATTTCGGATCTGACTCGCGATATTATCGCAGTAGTTATAATATCCATTCTCGCAAGCGTTGTAACCATCGCAGGATAATCACGCTCTTCCCGTGTTTCTTCATTCGTCAGCTATTACGTCATTCTTCAAATCATTATGTGACACTCGCAAAGTGTTGTTGAAGAACTCGCGATGGTGTTCGCAGAAGTGTTGTTAATCTCGCAAGAGTAATATCATGGCGATATTCTGGTCATACAGTTCCCAGACTTAGATTAAATATATGCAAGTACACATACTATGCTTATATCCAATTATTCTAAACTCTCATTTCAATCATTGAAACATTCTCGGAAGATGACAATAACTGTCTCACATAAACTATTAGCTTCAAAGCAATTTTCAAGTGATCGAATCATCAATACGAAATATTATGAGTCTATATCAAATGACTGTCTCATACAAATCATGTAAGATGTTACCAGGAGATTTTCACATGATCATCTTTTGACTTTCGTCAAGAATATAAGATGAACTTGGTTAAAGCGAAAGCTTACCAACACATATTTCGAGAAATATGTAAGCGAGTTAAACTCAACTCAAAATATCAAATGTGTATAATTGAAGTCTATATAGCTATACGACTTTTGTCTCATATAAGAGATAAAGTAGATAGACTTTTGAGTGATAGATGAGTTCAAGTCTCCGCATACCTTTTGTTGATGAAGTTTCACAAGCTCCCCTTAGTAGTTCTTCATCTTCAATCGATGAACGTCGTGAAGTCTAATGCTTAACTACACTTTATATCCTAATCTGAGACTTAGCTTTAAGTAGACTAAAAATCAAGATTTATAGTTTTGACAACTACACTTGACAACAAGCTTGAGAGAGCAACACTTGCAAGTTTGACCGAACAGTGCTCTAACATAACCAATGTGACAAACCCTAGAATCGGCGAATATGGATGACCACAATGACCGATTGTAACTTAAATTGTTTATAAGATAATTGTCATTCTACAATCCCATAATCCGTTGATGTTGTATGAACACGACCACCAACTGTAGACTAATTTGATTAAAATATAAACTTGCTTACGCTAGAACACTGATACTCGTCCCTATAATATAGTGGTGGTTTCCTACACTTACCGTCCAACTTGGGCATGAAATGACTTGTTGCAATAAGATTCCAAAATATACTCTCAGACAAGTCTTCTCCGGGAAGATTCAAGACGATGTAAAATTTTCTAACCTGTTCGATCTCTCTCTTAACATCATTTTCTATATTCATCTGTTTGATTTGGTTTTGAACTTGTTTGTTTCTTAAAAAAAAGGGGTACTAAGTACACCACCAAATTTAAATTCGGAAACTTATATGGACAAAATTATCACATTCAATAGCATAAATCAACCATAAGGATCTGCTACCTGATATGTAGACAATTTTAACTTGGATGTTCTGAAAAATGGTACATTAACTAAATGCCCCTATAATAGAGGCCCAACACAAATACCCTCCACCAAAATAATTATACCCTCCCCTGAAAAACATGGACAGTTAGATTACTATAATTCCCCTCAATATAATTAAAGATTATAATGCTATAACTCATTTACTTCAGTAGCCGTTACGCATGCACACGATCTCTCTCCTTCTTCATCTCTTCTCTCTCGTTCTGTAACTGCAGAAGAAGAAAAAAATTGAATAAAAAATAAAAATAAAAACCGTCGATCAAAACTGAAAAAATAAACCGTCAATCTATATAAATCTCAGTAACCGAACTCATTAGAATCATTTTTAGTTTCAACAATAAAAAAATCTAAGAAGAAATGATAGAAAACTAGGGTTTTCTGAGTTTGAAGATTTAAACACAAGATTCAAACAGGTAAACACAATTTTCATCTTCTAGTTACTGTTGTTATTGGTGAAGATTTTGGTTTTGATGGTGATTTCTTAAAGTTTTGATTTTGATTTTTAGTTTCTGAAAGATTTTTTTTTTTTGCATGTATATCGATTACTGCTACTACATACTATGATTTGGTTTGGGATATAATTAGTTTTCTATTAATTGTTTTTGTTTGATTTTGATTTTAGGTTAATCTGATTTCAAAGTTGCAGATGAAGTTGACAGAGGTAAGGAACTGATTTCAAATTATTCTACTCTTTGTGTGTGTATTCATCAGTATTTGCATGATGATTATACAATTGTTGTTTACAGTTGATGATCTTGTAAAACAAGAGAAGTTACAGTTGATATTTATGTTGATGTTGATGTTAAGCAATAGATTAGGGTCAACAATGGGAGTTGATGCCATATTATACCAGTAACATAGTTTAACAATAGTAATTAATACAATTTATTGGATCAACAACAAAAGTTGATGCCATATTATAGAAGTTGATCCATTAATGTTATTGTTCTCTGAGTTCTTCATGCTAATGTTTATGCTAATGCTAATGTTGTGATTATTGAAGTTGGTTCTCTTTCACATGTAAGGCTAGATATGAACAAGTTGTGATAATTGATGTTGATTGTAATGGAGTTTGGTTCTGCCTCTTCAAAGACTATATATGAAAAAGTTATGGTAATTGTTGTTAGTGATTCTAAATGAATGAATGAACCAGAACTAATAACTTACAAAATCATGTCATTAGTCCAAAACATTGTTTTTATGACATTCGGGGTTTGCGGAAAAGGACAGAGACATGTAGTCGTTGTATATTAGATAGTTGGCATTCGTTAAAAATTTTGTATTTTATAAATAACATCACTAATATGTACTACCTCCGTTTCAGGAAAAATGTTACTTTCACTTTTTCAATTTAACCTATTTTTAGGCTAAAATGAAAAAGTGAAAAGTAACACTTTTCCTGAAACGGAAGGAGTAGTTTTTTGGCTTATATTTGCCCCGCATTGCCTCAAAGTTCCACCCATTCAAACGAAAATACAGATCTGACTTCAGAACTGACGTCTTAGATTTTGGGGTAGAAATGATTAGGATCCGTATGAAATTTTGTTTATCATTATTGTCCATTGATAAATGTGATCTAACAGATATTAATTAGGAACTAGAAGCTTTTCTTTTTTGCTTTTTAACTTCTCAAAACTGAATCAACATGCTCCCGTATTTTCCTCCTCAGTGTTCACCAAAAGAAGACACGTTTCTCAAAATTGAGCCATGACCTTCTCTTCCGTATTCCAAAAATATTTCTCATATATCTCGATCCAACATTTTGTTGTGAAGAAACCCAAATTACAAGTATGTATCTCGGATTCTGATCTTGTTTAAATGATTTTTTTTATTTTATTTTCCTTGTTAGATTAACCCATTCCGATCTGTTAATTTTTCTCGGCTGTTTAATTGTTTAACGAAGATGATTGTTTTCCTCTTTCTCCATTAACATCTCATGCTTGTAAAAGTTTCAATCGCACGTTTCTGCAAGTAGCAACTTAATTCGGAGAACAATGTAGACGAGCTTTAATACTATCTTTGCCGAATGGAGAATGGAGACTATTGACGAAGGTTTCTTTCATTTTGAACTCAGGGTAAGATCCCCAAATCAAATCAATGTTTTAATACCTAATGCTTTTCAAAATTAATTAAATGGGTTTGCACGTTTTTCGATTGCAAAACTGTAATCCAGACTTGTTTCAAATCAAGATTTTGTTAGAAAAATCAGAATTCATTGTAAACATGAACTGGTTTTCAGAGAGATTTTTCTCAAAAAAATTTCTTTAAAAATCCAGATTCGAGTAATTAAAAACAAAATCAACTAAATAAGAAAAAAAGTAATCCTTAGAAGACTAATGTTTCATGTAGCTCTGTTTGATACAACCAAGGAATTTTTATTTCTTAATATGTAATCGATCTCGTCTTGATTTTGGGTTTTGTTCTTCATCTAATTTAGACTTATTATGGGCAGGGATAAAGTCACTGCTGATACATTTGTATGGTGTTATTCTTACTTTATTTCTACGAAGTCAGAGATCGGAGAAGGCGCCACCATATGATGATGAATATTATGAAATCATCAAAAATCATGTTGTTTTTATATATAAAAGCAGATCTTGTTGTTTTAATGTGAATGAATTATGTAGCTTTTTTTGATTGTTATTGTCAAGATGTAAATTGAATTCAAGTTGATTTTAATAAAATGGATTGCATTTGGTAACGAAATTTCTTATATTGGCTCGTCCCAAGTATTTTTTCATCTAAAAATAAGAATAAAAATAGAAAAATCATTTATACTAAACAGAGGTCCGGTCGAAGCTAAATCTTATAACATCATTTTCGATATATAGCAGTAGTCGTTATTTTCAGACTAATGAAATCCGTTGATTATTTTCAACAAAAAGGACCCGTCCTTTAAAAATAGTACACCGCAAATATGACAGATTTTGGGATAGACGAAATTCGTCATATAACCTTACTTTTTGACAGATATGGTTTGTCCTAAAATCCACATTCTGGACTAGTGTGTCATGTAATATCTATTTTGGTTATAGAAGAATTTGTTTTGAGGTTTGTTCTCTTTCATGTAAGGATAAATATGGACGAACTGTGGTAATTCTTGTTATAGTTGTTGTTGTTGGTGTCAACAATAGTAGTTGATGCCATATTATACCAGTAACATGGTTCAACAATAGGAGTTGATGCCATAAAACTGAAAACCAACTATAATTATACAAGTACAATGAGATCAACAACAGTAGTTGATCACATAAAACGGAATCAACAATAGGAGTTTATACCAATTGATGGTATCAAGAACAAGAGTTATACAAGTAAATTATTGTCAACAATAGGAGTTGATCCCATTAGATAGGATCAACAATAGATGTTGATCCCTTTTTACTAACTGTTCAACTATTATTGTTGTGATTATTGAATGAATAAGATGGCTGACTAGATTAATGTTGTTTGAAATAGATGAACGGAATGAGAAGATTACCAAGGATAAATCCGAAGAGTATATAAGAAGATGATTCACAACCAACTGATAAAAATGTAGCCTCCAAAAGGAAGAGGGTGAACAAGAAGTTATTGCTTGAAGAACAGAAACAGGTTGAAAGAAGAAGAAAGCACAAAAATGAAGAACCAGAAGGAGATTCAGAAGAAGACGAATCGCAACAGAGTCAAAAAGTTGGAGCAACAAAAAGAAAGAGGGAGAACAAGAAGAAGAATGACCAAGAACATGAAGCAAAGGCGAAGAAGAATAATAAGAATGAACAAGAACCACCACGTAAAGGAAAGAAAAGGGTGTTAATTGAAAAAGAAGACGAAGGAGATTCAGAGGATGAAAAGAGTAGAATCTGAGTCAGAATTATAAGAAGATGAAAAGTAACCAGAGGAAGAAGAAAAAGTAGCAGCAAATAGAAAACCGGAGAAAAGAAGTAAAAGGTAAAAAAAAACATTGAGTTGAGTTGTGTGCTGCAATATAATTAAGTTCATTTTATATTAAATATAAAAATAAATGAATGAGTTACATGTATGCAGGTAGGTCAAGGAAGAACGAAACCAAGTTCAGATCATGTCTGATGCCGTTGGTTGAAATATGTAAATTTCTACACAAACTTCTTGAAGTAGGAGATTTCGAAAATGAGAAGAAGACAATCAATGGGAAAGAACTAAAGGAATGCCCGTTCTGGGACTTCATTAGCCCATTATACACATCAGACATGATCGATATAACGACTGATAAGTGGTTAACCAAAATCAACCTTGCAATGCAGATACTTATTGGAGCATTCGATAAGAAAACAAACAAGTTCAAGTTTGGAGAAAAGGAAACTGCGTGTGAGTGCTCACTAGAATCAAGAGATTTTGCAATCTTGTTTAAGATAAGAAGGGTCAGCGAGAGTGAAGAGTTGAAGAAGTTGCTGAATAAAAAGAATGATCCTGAAGTCACTACATGGTTAAAGAACTGGTTTAGACCAGGGATAGATGAAGATATCAGTGATAAAATAACAAAGGCTGAAATTGAGCGCAAACTAAAAGATGCAGTTAACGATGAGTCTGACCCACATCATTTTGTGAGACTTTTTGTTATGTGGTTGTGCAGGATTTTTTTCTTCACGGATGCTAGTGCAGCAGGATTAGCAGAGCAATAGATTCCTCATATTTTAAACATGGACAAAGTATCATGGCCAAATCACATAGTAAAGTATCTGCTTAAATACATTGGAAAGCAGAAAGGAAAGAAATGAAGCGTTCTTGGATGCACAACTCTACTACCGGTAAGAAAAGAATTTTATTTCATATAATTTTTATTTTTGAAGATAGTAAAATGCATACTGTATGTCAAACTAACCTAATTGATTCTCTGTATGCAGTATTGGTTCTGCGAACATATAGGAAATTACATCACCAAGAGGTCAAATTTTAAAAGCTCAACTCCAAGATTCCTGAGATGGATCCAATATGCAATGTGCAAAAAACTTGTAAAATAATTTGGAGAGAAAGTTAACAAGGGAATATACATGACTTGGTTTAATCATTAGGTAAAAAATTCATTTACTCAATTTATATTCCAAAAAAATTATAGTTTTTATCATGTCAACAAAAGGAAGCTGATACAAGTTTAGGGAGTCTACTAGAGAATGTACATTGTACTTTCAAAATTCATTTACTCAATTTCATTTTATCATCAATTGGATTTGATCCATTAGTATGTATACTGATTAGTTTCCTAGTACAGAATAACTGAAATCTACTAGAGAAAAGATTGATTATGCACATTTATTGTACCTATGTATTTTAAATTAGAGCCGGTTAGATTAGGATTAGGAAAACAAGTGTGATTATAGATGATAGAGTTAAATAAATGAATACTAAGTTGCCATCTGAAATGTATTATAGATTTTGTGTATCAATAATGAAAGTTGATCCCCAATGAATCGGATCAACAACCAAAGTTGGCACAATATCTGAAATGTTTTATAGATTTTGTGTATCAACAATAGAAGTTGATGCAATTGTATGGAGTCAACAACCAAGTTTTACACAGTACTGAAATGTACCAAATTTTGTTTATGTCAACAATGGAAGTTGATCCCCAATGAATGAAATCAACAACCAAATTTGACATCATATCTGAAATGTACTCCACTTATATATTGCTGCAATTTCATATACGTCGCACCTCACTCGGGGGCTAAGCCCCCTAGTGAAAGATATATTATGGGTAGAATGTGAGAAAAAAATATTATTGTCAAAAAAATAATATTTTTCTCACTGTATTGCTCACCGATTTGCAGGTTCATGAAGATTTTGTTGATCCGGTTACAGAAGATGAGATGTATTTGATTGACCTGTCAGCACCAGTACGAGAATTGGAAGTAGAGAGGCAGAGGAATGAGGACCTGGAAGAACAAAACATGTATCTTGAATTTGACATGCAGGAAGTAACTTATCAAATGAGGATCAAAGCAAAGAATATGATGAGCAACATAATATTCATGAAGAAAATTATTGACAACAACAAGGACAAGATTCAGTTGCAGCCTGCAGATGAAGAAAGACATGAAGATATTGCTAAAGAAGTGAAGAAATGGAATGAAAAGGAAAATCATCTCCAGAGAGCAAGATCAGAGAGTACTCAACATGAATCCAATAGAGCAGCCCAAGATTTGTTCGGCACTGAATTAACTCCAGTGGAGAATACAAGTGAAGAACCATCTGAAAATGAGAATGAAGCTGTTACAAATGAAGAACCATTTGGAAAGGAGAATGAAGCTGACTTGAATGCAGAAGAAGAACAAGAATCAAGTCAACTGACATTGTCACTTTCAGATGCAGGTCAAAGTGATTTGGAAAAAAGCTTTCAGTTAAATATAGAGCCAGATCTATTGGAAAACTGGATTCAGTTAAATATAGAGCCAGATGCAGAAGGGTTTTCAAAGTGGATTAAGACTCTAGGTAAATATAGAGCCAGATCTATTGGAAAACTGGAGGATGGGATTAGATGCAGGAAAATAAGAAAAAATAAGACAAGAAGAAGCAGAAAAAACAAGACAAGAAGAAGCGAATCTTCCGATCAGTAATGTGATTGCAGATATTGGTAATTCAGTTCAACAGTTAGAAGAGGAGAATGAAGTAAAAGAAAGAGAAAGGAGTACAAACGTGCAGGAAGCGGAGATGGTGGGAGATTTAGTTTTTTATTCAACTCCTCAAATTAAGGCTATACGTCCAGAAAGCTTGGATTATGTCCCTACATGTACTATTTTAACTCGTTTTAAGCAGTAATCAATTTAAAAGACATATAAGAATTGTATTCAAGTGTGTTTATGTTATGCACAATTTGGATAATCTATTGATTTGTTATGTATTAATTTGTTTGGTTTACTGATTTCTATACGTCCGTAATGAATGAAAATGAGTAAATGTTAGTATTAAGTGTACAGATAATTTATTTCTATACATGTATTTATTTATTTATTTATTAAGTGTCAACAATGAAATTAGTTGATTCATGAAAGCAATGGATCAACAAATAATGAATGATTGGTTTGTTATCAAGTGAATGGTTGTTAGCATTGCAGGGTATTTATAGATAATGAAATTAACTTTGTGCATACAGATAATACCATGCATACTTTTTTATTTTTGTAAGAGTAAACAGTCGAATTTGATCCAATAATGTAGGGTAAACAATGGAAGTTTATCCTATAAAAGAACCAACAACAATTGTTGATCCCAAAAACAATGGGTCAACAATGATAGTTGATACTATTTATATAAGACTGTTTCATGTTAATCTAATCAGATTATTTTCCTACAGGTACTACCCCAACCTTCCCAAGCTTCGTTGCGATCACTGCCGGAATATTTAATCCTACTACTCCAGAACAGATGGAAGATTCTCTGACACAAAAAGCGGAATATACTCCTACACAACAACTGGAAGAGGGTGATTCTAAACCTCCAGATGACGATAATGTGTTGGAAGGACTTAAAGTGATATACAAATTAGATGAAATAAAAGGGCCAACTGAAGAGGAAGACAACACCCAAAATGATGATGATTCTGAAGCGACGCAGAGCAAAAGAAATCAGTCTGACACTACTGGAAGAGTAGTGAGGTATAACACAAGGTCATCAAAAAAGTCGCCTAATAAATACACACCTCAAGGTAAAGTGAACAAGTGGAAGAAAGGAATAAAGGGAAATAAGAAGAAGAAGAAGAAGAAGAAGAAGAATAAAGGGGGGAGGTATTAAAGAACCGAAAATAATCAACCTTGATGATTTCATTGATGTGACACCACTTGAGCCAATAAATCTGAATAAGCCAGAAAAACTCAAACTTTGGAAATCCTGCACCGAGGAACAAGAAAAGGTCATTCGTCTATTCTTTGAGAAAGCGATAGAAAGGTATGTAACTCTGTAACAAATTGCATGTTTATTTATAGGTGTAAACAATCAGAATTTCTAATATGTTATGTCAAGATAATAATACTTCAACAATAATATGTTATGTTATGTCAGGGAGTTAATCTATTCCTTACAAATGCAGTTCCAGAGCATATAGCTTTTCTTTCAACAATGAAGTGGAAGAGATCGTTTATGGAAGGCATATCCAAGCTTTAATGGATAACCAGAACATTAACAACGAGATTTTTGATTACTACATCAACATGCTGCAATCAAAGATGCAAAATCCAGCTAAGCCGGAATACTATGGGAAGAAGCACTTAATTATGTCTACAAATGCTTATGTAAGTAACGAAAACTCTTAATCTGTCTTTTCAATAACTTGTTAAATCAACTTATTTAATTCTATATTATCGTAGTTAAAACCTTATTTAGGTGATATTAAACAATTTAGTATGCTAGGTATGGTTCAAGTATACATTATGAATAAATGAACTAATTAATGTTGTTATCTGTCAAAAACAAACTAATGTCAAGAATATGATGCAGCAAAGATGCAAGGAAAGTAGATGAATGTGGGATTCTAGCTACCTTATGGGAGAATTACCCAGTCGATGGAGATGTCATATTACTATTCATACCAATGTGTCTACAAGACAGGGAGATGAAACCATTCCATTGGGTGTTGTTTACGTTAATAGGTGGAAGATGGTTAATTTTCAACACCATTTATCACAACAAAGGATACAACAAGCAATACAATGTCATGGTACAACCATTGACTGCTCTCCTGAACCAAATTGGTAAAAAATATGTTAAGACAGGTGGACCAATAACTACAGATTTAGACCATTACCAGGTACCACAACAACAGGGTTTGGACTGCACAATCCACATCTACTTATTCATGAAATGTTTGGTGAAGCGTGGGGACTGCTGGGATCTAGATGGTAAGAGCATCACATACCATGAGAAGATAAACAAGAAGAGAGTGAAGATGGATTCCAGGATGTTAGCTGAATTTGATACATGGAAACCACCTTTGGAAATTACTGACACACCAGAAGAAGATAAGCAAGTACAATAACTTTCCGACTCAGTCGAAGAAGTACTCAACATACAAGATTCTGTTGAAACATTAGATTAGTGCAAACACACTTTTCATGCTCTGAAAAAGAAACATCTTAGGTGTAGTTTAACATATGATGGTAAGTAATCTAGTTAATCTGTGTTGGTCTGCTGATTGGAAGTTAGTTTGAAAAGACATCTTATAGTTACTGTAAAGAAATGTCTGAAGGTATGTTTATGTTCTGAAACAATTTGGATGATATGTTAAGTACTAGTTTGTTATGAATTAATATTACTATTAGTTTACTTTACTGATTAGTATGCTAGGGATGGTTCAAGTATACATTATGAATAAATGAACTAATTAATGTTGTTATCTGTCAAAAACAAACTAATGTCAAGAATATGATGTAGCAAAGATGCAAGGAAAGTATATGAATGTGGGATTCCAGCTACCTTATGGGAGAATTACCCAGTCGATGGAGATGTCATATTACTATTCATACCAATGTGTCTACAAGACAGGGAGATGAAACCATTCCATTGGGTGTTTTTTACGTTAATAGGTGGAATATGGTTAATTTTCAACACCATTTATCACAACAAAGGATACAACAAGCAGTACAATGTCATGGTACAACCATTGACTGCTCTCTTGAACCAAATGGGTAAAAAAGATGTTAAGATAGGTGGACCAGTAACTACAGATTTAGACCATTACCAGGTACCACAACAACAGGGTTTGGACTGCGCAATCCACATCTACTTATTCATGAAATGTTTGGTGAAGCGTGGGGACTGCTGGGATCTAGATGGTAAGAGCATCACATACCATGGGAAGTTAAACAAGAAGAGAGTGAAGATGGCTTCCAGGATGTTAGCTGAATTTGATACATGGAAACCACCTTCGGAAATTACTGACACACCAGAAGAAGATAAGCAAGTACAATAACTTTCCGACTCAGTCGAAGAAGTACTCAACATACAAGATTCTGTTGAAACATTAGATTAGTGCAAACACGCTTTTCATGCTCTGAAAAAGAAACATCTTAGGTGTAGTTTAACATATGATGGTAAGTAATCTAGTTAATCTGTGTTGGTCTGCTGATTGGAAGTTAGTTTAAAAAGACATCTTATAGTTACTGTAAAGAAATGTCTGAAGGTATGTTTATGTTCTGAAACAATTTGGATGATATGTTAAGTACTAGTTTGTTATGAATTAATATTACTATTAGTTTACTTTACTGATTATATCCATCTATAAAACATTGAATGAATGGTTTTGTAATCAAGTGAATGAATGTTGGTAGTAAAGATTGCAGGTATGAACATCTAATGGAGTTAACATGTATATACAGATAAAGCCATGAAATATTTTTCTTTTTGTTGAGCATCAACAATGGAAGTTGATCCATTTTTGGGATCAACAATGGGATTTGATCCAAAAAATCAACGGGTCAAAAAAAAAAAATTGATGAATAAGTGATTGGTTTCTCATCAAGTGAATGAATGTTGGTAGTAAAGATTGCAGGTATGCACAACTAATGGAGTTAACTTGTAACCATGCAATTTTTTTGTTTTCATTAAGCATCAACAATGGAAGTTGATCCAGTAATGGGGGATCAACAATGGAAGTTGATCCCATGATTTGGATCAACATTGATACTGTTTACATAATACTTTTTCCTGTTAAAAAAATCAGTAAACCTGGAACCTGCAAACTGACATAAACTGACAAGAATAACATTCATAAACAAAATAAAAACAGAATGTATGTCATTAAAAACACAACAAATCCAACAAGAAAAATAGAAAAAGCATAAAAAGAACTAACATCCATGTTGATCACCAAAAGACTAGCATAAAAAGGTAAAAAAAAAAAAGTTCAGAAAAATAGGAAATCATTCACAAAAACTTCAGAACAACATCCTCCTCAAAAAGTTGATCATCCTAGAATTAGATTCCTTGAGAAACACTGGTGCACGAGGAGCCAAAGGAGCTCCGCGACATCTATGATGGTTGTGGAAGGAAAGTCTCCTACACTGGCCACACTTCCCTTTCTTGCGAACTTTCTCTCGAGAACCCCTGTACCTTGAAGTAGATGGCCTTCCATCAGAAGCTTTACCACCATTGGGAGGAAACACATAACCTTCCTCATTTATTTTAGGCGGCCTCTCACTGTCAGGAATAGGATAGATAGGACGTGCATACAAATATCTATAGTACTTGGTGGTATAATATGAAATAATGCACTTATAAGGTTCATCTGGCCCAATCTGCAACATCGCTTTCATCGAGTGGGTGCAAGGGAAACTATGCTTCTGCCACCAATTACAAGTGCATGTCTTAGCATCCAAGTCGACTGTGTGATTTCCAGTAGGAGAAATAATCTCAAAAACTTTAACACTTGATCTTCGAAACTTTTAAACACGGCAGTCAATCACCCTCTTGTTGAGCCTAGCATGTATCCTGGGAGTAAGCTTTGCATCCCACTTACTAGACTCCACCAACCTCTTGTAGTTCTGCTCCATTACCTTAGCACAAATACAATCGATAATCTCAAGTGCTGGAAGCCGCTTATCATGCTTAATCACATTGTTAAAACTCTCAGCAATGTTCGATCTGTTCTCACCAAACCTTTCTCCTAGAAACGCATGGGCAGCCCATTTATGGAATGAAATCTTTACCATACAATCAATCACTGAATCCAGCTTCAGATTGCTTATACTCTTGGCAGCAGCATAAAACTTCTCCTTTGTTAAAATAGTGTAGCGCTCTTCAAACAACTTCACAGCAGTTTTCCTTTTCTTGCCCTTTGGAACTGGAATATTCCCTTTTATATGGTACAAACAATACGTATGGTATGCCTTTGGGAAGATCACAGGGACATGCTTCAGAAGGCCAGCTCCACTGTCTGATATGATGGTCAGTGGACGGTTTTCACTGATAATACCCTTCAAGTTGGTTAAAAACCATTCCCAACTCTCACAATTCTCGCAAGGTACAATTCCAAATGCAACTGGATAGATCTATAAAAAATACAAAAAAAAAAAAGCTTTAATAAGTGACACACAAAAACTGAAATCCATGAACAAGTTATGGGATCAACAACAAGAATTATGGGATCAACAACAGAAGATATGGGATCAACAACTGAAATTATGGACCAACAACAAAAGTTGATACCAAAAAATGGGATCAACAACTGCAATTATGGGATCAACATAAAAGTTATGGTATCAACAATTGAAATAATGGATCAATAACAAAAGTTATGGGGTGAACAACAAAAATTATGGGATGAACAAAAGTTATGTGATCCATAGAATTGAAATCCAGGGACATATCAGACTATATTATGTGATTCAATAACAAAACTTGAAACAAATTAATAATTAAAAAACATACCTTGGTTACCAGTTTTCCCGCAAACAACCATAAGACCTCCCTTAAACTTCCCAGTGAGAAAAGTACAATCAATAAATAACATCGGATGATAGTAACTATTGAAACCAGTAATGGAAGCTTCGAAAACAACAAAAAACCTCTGGAACTGCTTCGTTACACCATCATACTCAAAGTTGACGAAGCTTCCAAGATTATAACGTTCAATTGAGTCTTTATATCATCACCCCAAAGAGACTCTTTAGTGAACTGTAAACCATGGTATGCCTGACTATATGTGAGATCAATACCATATTCCAGATGGAGCAGATCTTGGACATCAGATGCAGTCTTCTTCTTCTTTGATGCTCGAAATTTATCCATTAATATATCCTTCAGAAAATATTTCGTCATCCTGACTTTTGCTGGATCAGAAGAAGCTAAATCACATGCATGATCTCCGTGAAATTTCTTGCACTGAAACACACCTTTAGTCTTGGCAACGAGAGATGCATGAAACCTCCAGCTACAATTTTGACTTTTCTTGTTCTTACACTGCACAGTGTAACGTCTTTTCACTCTTACGTACGTCAAGTTTGTAACCACTATGAAATTCATACTTCTTAACAGTATCACGACAATCATTTTTACTTTCAAAAACCTGCCCCACTCCGGTTAAGATGTTGGCCCAAGCATCTGACTTCTTAGGGACCCTTTTGACCAAAGATGAATTTTCCGTCAAATCTTCTACAATACCCACATTGTTGTTTGAAACACAACTTGATGATGACGAAGAAGGAGGAACATAATCAACACAAATCTTAAATTGGATGTTAAACTTCAACACATCAATCCCTTTCGATATGCAGTAGTGAATGAAAAACCTCAACTCCAAATCATGATTAATCACATGTGAAATTCCATCTACAGTGTAACAAAAAATTACGAGGTCTTCAGGAATAAGGCCAGTATTGTTTCACCACACTAATCATCTCGCTGACAGTAGTTGATTCCGAAAAAACATGCGATACGGTCAAATTGGATATAATGAACTCTGCAACATCTATCTTTGGCCTACAACAATCATAACAAATCAACAAAACTAATAAAACATAAAAATAAAAACAAAATTTGAGATCAACAAACCAATGTTGACACCATAATCTGTCAACAGCCAATGTTGATCCAATAAAAAAAACATCTATCAACAACCATAATCAAAAAATTGTCTAGGTTATTGCATCAACAATGAAAGTTGATCCAACAAACTTGCATCAACAACCATAATCAGAAAATTATCCAGGTTATTTCATCAACAATGAAAGTTTATCCAACAAATCTGATCAACAACCAATATTGATCCAATAAAACATCTATCAATAACCATAATCAGAAATTTATCCAGGTTATTTGCATCAACAATGAAAGTTTATCCAACAAACAAGCATCAACAACCAATGTTGATACAAATAATATGGATATTGTACAAATTTTCAGTGTCAACAATGAAAAATCTATGTCAACAACAAGGATTTTGATACAAAAAAAACAATATAAATAACATCATATATGTTACTGCGCATCACATTAGTATGAAATCGGTGCAAATGTGAACCTGCAACATGAAATAATACATGACCATATATGCTCCATGTTAAAAAAATTCACTGCAAACCATTAAAAAAAAGCCTAAACCTAATCTAAGCTAAAAAATCAAATTACGTCGCACATCACTCGGGGGCTGCGCCCCCTCGTGAAAGATATATTCAACGTCGAACGTTATACGTGTAAACTTAGTTTGTCAACACTAACCTGTAACTTCTAATTATTACACTAACTTCTAACTTCTAATTATACCAAAACTGATTCATCAACATTCAGTATACTCAAAATAATTCTTCAACTATCAGTATTATCCAAATAATTCTCCTACTAATTCATCAACACTATGAAATTATCCAGAATAATTCAAAACGAGAACTGGTTCATGCAAAGTACATTGAAGCTAAAACTCATGAATTATAAACCTAACATTGAACCATGAGCCGATCTAAATAAAACAACAGAAATTCTAAAATCAAAAACCGGAGATTAGAGACTGAAGAATTGAAGAATACATGCTTAAGAGATGAATAACGATCTCGAATTAAAATAATATGTAAATGAACCAATTAATCCAGTAGAATCAAACACACAAAATCAAGCTTCCAAAAATCTCGATCTCTGCAACAAAAAATACAAATAAAATTGAAATCAAATATGAAGATTTAGATACTACAAATCGAACATGAAAATATCATATAAATTTCTACTCATCTTCAATCACGAATCACCATTACCAATTTATTTCAGAAAAACAGATCGAGAATATCTGTTGATTCTGTTGTTGATGAAGAAACTCGGTTCAGATCTCAGATTTAAACAATCGAATGATTAAATTGATGAACAAAGATTTAGTAGAAAAAGAAGAAGATGATTTTCTGGTGATTGAATATCTAGATTTCAGAGAATTTTTTTCGATTTTTTTTCTTCTTTTGATTTCAGCTAATGGAAGAACACGATCTTTCTGTGTTTTTCTTTCCGTTGATAACTGAATTTTGGATTTAGAATAATAAATTTATATGAAGGGTATATTTGTAATCTTGTTGAATCCTTAATGGACCCCTGATGGGATTTGGATGGAGAGGGGTATATTTGTTGCTTCATAAGGGCAATTTTGAAGCCCGTGAAAAGTAGGGCAATTATATAATTCGCACTCTGAAAAATCAATATCCAAGTAATAACCTAGTATGTAACCGAACTGTCATAGTTACGAATTCCACCAAGAGCAGGTCTTGTAATCAATCTTTCATTATACGAATTCCCAAGAATAAATCTTGCAGGTTCTATACAACCTTTTAAGCTTAAAAACGGTCACGCTTATTCGACATACTACTCGTGATATTTGTAAAAAAAAAGATAAATAATATAATGCAAAAATGAAATAACACAAGGCACCATAAATTTTATTAACGAGGAAAACTGCAAAGCATAAAACCCTGAGACCTAGTCCAAAACTTGAAGACCATATTGTATTAATCTGCTACAGACACTAGCCTATTATCATACATATGACTGGAATGTAGTTGATATTTAATCGGTCTACGAGTAATTCATCTTCAATTGTGCTCATTTACGTCTCTTGAATCTCGCAAAACCCTATGTTGATACCCTTAACAGACCTAGGATTTTTTTCTACCTAAGTGAAGACTCTTCTGACGATTTTTCCTCTAACAGAAAGCCTGTTTTATTTTCTTCAGAGTTATATTCAATCAAGGTATGTAAGTTTATATGCTATGAGGGATCTTCCAGAAAAGAATATATCAAGCAAACTCAAGATTAGGTTGAAGTTATAGAGATGCCTAGTCTGTTTTAGCTCACAATAACAACCTAAAAAAGTTAATCCAGAAGTGATTTAGATATATATGAAAAGACGAGGGTACTTAAATACACCACAATCTTTAAATTTCAACATATAACTCTGACACCAAGTGTGATCGTTGACTATAGGATCACTATGAAGTTTCTTGGATTAACGTACAAGTGTAATTTCCTTTATTATAATTAGACAATTATAATGCAAAATTAAATATTTTGTTAACGAGGAAACCGCAAATGAAAAAAAACCCCAAGAATTAGTCCAGTTTTGAATCCTCTCAAAATTAAGTCGCTATATAAAGAACATAAGGCAACTTCATATTACCCCTAATAACTTAGTTTCCTCAGTATCCCTGCGTCTTCAACCTTTTGGTCACGCACGTGAATCTCAAGACATAAGTCACTATCTTGAGTTGCTTTAACGATGGAAAAACTTATGTACTCAACTCCTTTTGATCTTATTCCAAATAGTAAAGGAATAAATCTTTTTGTTAACCACTCATTCAATCTTTCTGAAAATATATGTTGAGTCGTTGACAAAGGCTCTTATGTTTAATCTAATAAACTCTTTTGTCTGGTTAGATCAATCCGAATCTTAATTACCGAAATAATCAATTTTTGGATTTGTAATTAAACAATATAAAACTCAAAGAGAAACTATAAAGTGATGTCGATCTTATCAACTAGAAAAATGTAGTTGCAGGAAATCCTACACTACACCCTTGATAAGATATTACAGTGATTAACACATATTTGAGTGATTTAAACGACACTTTATTATTTGATTCTCAGAAAATTTTACAAATAATGGAAGTAGATTAAAAATACAACCGCTCTTTTGTTTCTCTCTCCTCAAGAATTTCTCAACACTCAAAAAATACATCCCTCTCTATGGACATACTGGGTCTCTTTATATAGGGTAGTTACATAATGGATGACAGATAAGTTGTCCTTTAATTTTGGGTTTGTCTTGCGATGTTCTCGCGGTAGTTATAATGTCAATTCTCGCAAGCGTTCTAACCATCGCAGATCAATCATGCTCTTCTCGTGTTTCTTCAATCGTCAGCTATTACGTCATTCTTTGAAGCATTCTTTAAGTTATTCTGTGATGCTATAAAAGTGTTGTTGAAGAACTCGCGGGGATGATCGCAGGAGTGTTGTTAATCTCGCAAGAATACTGTCTTGGCGATATTCTGGTCCTACATCTTGCCTCTTCTCATGTCTTTTCTGCTAAGGACGGAAGATCATGAGAATTGAATTTTTTACAATGCCGCAGCTGTTTATATTTTTGCATTCTTCCGCTTTGACACGTTTCTGTATTCTTCGCCAGCTGTTTTCTCATAATTTTTCTTCCAGTAAATCTTTGACATGTCCTTTTCAACCGCTGCGATCTGACCGTTCACGTCTTTTGTTTGCATTAAATGCATTCATCTTCCCGAGAATTTTCTTCTTCTATAAATACTTCTTTCATTATTTTCTTCCCCTCTTTTTACTTTCTTCTTTCTTTCTCTCTGCAACTTCTCTGCAATTTTACTGTTCTTCCGTAAATTCCGGATCTGTTACTGTTACAATTTTTCTTTCGATTTTTTACTATCTCAATCTTTATTCCCATACTAAAAATGGTTGCAGCTGGTCATAAAAATGTTCTTTCCTTTGAGAAGATGCAAAAGAAACTTAAAGATAAAGGTTTCACCTTATCTACTATTCCTAATCAAAGCCCTAAGGTTGAACTCTCTGTTCCATTATTTTCTAATTTTTCATGTAACCGTGAGAAAATCATAATTTCGCTAGGTCAGCTTGAGGCTGGTCTTCCCATTCCTCTCTATGATCCCGAAATTCCTTTATTCTATGAAATTCTCTCTCACACGAAGTTCTCGCGGGCAGTATATCAATTGAGTGGGGATTGTATTCGCTTAATGCTTGAGTATGCTACTCGCGGTACTGATAAATAATCTCGCTACCCTGACACTCCAAAGAATCCCAAATTTAAATATGTCCCAATCGTTCCCGCAAAGTAAACTTTGGAGAATTTCTTCGCAAATTACGACATAGTCAGTTGTAAAAAGGATAGCACTCGTTGGGGTGTCCGCTTGCAAAAGAAGGATAACATCGCTGAAGATGAAGTTCTTATGTCATATATTGATTGGCATATGGGTAATAATCAAGTCCCTCGCCATTCCAATGATGACAAATGATTCATTTTTCCATTATGTTTAGAAGGTCCCTACATCTCTGGTCCTCATGCATTGCCTGCGAATTTCTCAGAATATCAACCGTGGGTCTTCAACTGGTCTGAAAGAAATTAAGAGGTACCTTGTTTTTCCATTATTTTTACACTGCCTAATTATCATTATTATCTTCCTCATGTCTTCATACTCTCGCTGACTACTCCAATTTTTTACAGATTGACAAGCTGAAACTTCATTACCAGAAATTTGGGAAAACCAACACCTTTTTAGCCCTAAAGTCTCTCATAGATGGAGTAAGAAATGCTCATTTATGATTCTTAACAATATATTGTTGCCTCTATTTCTTACCTTTATCTGTGCTCGCAGGTTATTGAGGAAATAGAACCTGTGAAGATTGTGAAAAATAAAGGGAAAAACAAAGATGTTTCTTGCCAGGAGAAATCTATTATTCCTCTTAAAGAGAAGTTTACTGCCCCTCGCAGAGGGAAATCTGGTGCTCCTCCCTTAAAGAAAAGAAAAACCCAATTCTCTTCTTCTTCAACTCCTCAAGTTAATGCAGAAAACTCGAGTGGTAATTCTGATAATGACGATAATGATGATGATGATTTTAATGCTGATGTCCCTTCTACAATGGAGTATTCCCAATCTGATTCTTCTATGACTCAACTGTCCAAGATCTTTGGCGATATTACACATGGTATCGCAAATGACTATGGATATGAAGCTCTTAATGGGATATCCCAGGCTCTCGCTAAAGTATGCGATGCTCCCATATTGGTTGATAATGATTCTCTTCAAGGAATCTCAAGATCAGTGACTCCCACTATATTAAATTCTCTTGGTATTCTGGTATGTTTCCACTTCTTCATCTTATTTATACATTTATTTCTTCGTCAAATCTTAATTTATATTGTTCCATCGCAGGTTGGAAGAGCTTCCTTCGCTGTTACCTCTGATTTGGATAGAAGACGTGTTATTTGTGAAAAGAACGCTGCTAATTGTCACAAGAAAAAAGAGGAATTATCATCTGAATCTGCTGAGCTTCGCCAAGATAAGGAAAAATTAGAAGCTGAGGTTGCTGAGCTTTGCAAGAAGAAAAAACAATTAGAAATTGATGCTTCAAATGATAGACAAAAGATCTCCGATCTTGACAAGGCTAACCAACAACTCTATGGTATGAATTGTTTCCTTTTTCCTTTTAGTTCTTTTTACCCTACCGTAGCTTATTCAAGTAACCATTTTTGAAGATGTTTATGGCCTTACTGATGAGGCTACATTTTTCCAATATTTTCCTGAACCTGTAGATGAGGAAACCCTTCTTGCTCGCCTTAATAGTTCTTTAAGTAGTTTCTCAGACGATCAGATTAGATCCCTTTCCATAGATGAACTTAAATCCAATTTTTATCTCTTAAAAATTGAGCACAGATTCAATTTGAGTTTAACCAATAAGTTTAAATGCCTTTATCTTGACTCAAAAGAAGAAATTAATAGACTAAGAAGCAAGAATATCGATCTTATTGAAGAAAAAGATCTTTCTATTAAAAATGGTACTAAAGCCTTAGCAAATTTCCATAAAACTCTTCTCGATATTCAAGTTGAAAGAGATAGATTTATCTGCGAGAATAGAGATCTTCTTGCTAAGGAGAATCAAATTCGCTATCGTCTTATTATTAACAGCGATGATGAGTTTTCTTAGGCTACGAAGGTTCTTGACAATGCCAGAATTAATTTAGGTGTAGATGTTAGTCTTCAAGTTGACCATTATGCTTTAATTAGAGATATGATTGCCGAAAGAGAATGTTATTACTCTTGTTTTTTCACTAATTCACCTTCTAATTAAATCACCATTATTTGTATTAACTTGTACTCTTGCTTTTGTTCGCAGCGTCTAAAAAGAATTTTCGCGATAGAATTGGAGAACTGGAAGAAGATAAAAACCAACTCGCAAGAGATCTATCTTCTCGCAATGAAAAATATTCAAGTCTGAAGGACTGATTAAGGATTACTTCTACGAATTTTAGCAATGCCCTTATTGTTGTTCGTAACGATTCTATTAAAATGGTCTGCAATGATCATAACATTCCTCATTCTACGTATCCTGATCTAGCAGAAGAAATTCCAACAGATACTCCAAACCTTATTATCTCTGATAGTGAAGCTGAGGAGTCTGGAGAGGATGAAGATGATGATAAAGATGAAGAAGTAGATAAATATGGCGAAGATGACGATGGATCTAATTAGTTCTGTCTTTTTTTCTTATCCTCCTTGTAATTTTTGTACACTTATTTCCTTATTTTTTTTAATATTGCTGCGAGTTTCTCCAACTTGCAGATTTCCTTGATATATAAATTTCTTTTGCTTCAATCTGTATGAATTAGAAAACAATTCGTTTCTGCAACATAGTCAATTAACATAATTATTACCCTTTAACTATCTGCGTAAATGTGTCATATAACAAGATCTACGTAATTTTAATGATGAATAATAATTTCATTACTCTGTGCATTCCCATACCTGCCTCTATTATTCATTTGCAATATGAAAAAAATGAGTAGAGCTTAGATATCAATTGTAATAAAATTGAGTTGCGAGCATCATCGCAAGTATCCGTTGTATACTTTTATGATCTATGCGTGAATATTGCAAATTTCATAATATCTGCAGAAATATCGCAGTCATTCAATTTCTGGTGGTCTTATTATGCCTTCCTAGTTAAAGGTCTTACTTTGCCACTTTGTGTATTTGCGAAAAAATCGCAGGACGTCTTTACACTTGTATGTAAAAACCCATTGATCTTGCCTTATCTGTATTTTTTCAATTTCTCTGCGACAATATGACAAGTCTGAGTTCCCTTGCAAGAACAAAGCTTCATGACATTGCCGTCTTGCGATGAAATCGCAGGGCGTCTTTACACTTTCATGTAAAAACCCATTGATGTCATCTCATCTTTTCTCTTATGGCTTGTTGCCTCTGTATAATCTTTGTCACGCGACAATATGACAGGCCTAAATGCTCTTGCGAGCGTAAATCCCCATGACATTGCCGTCTTAAGACACTTATCAGCTCCCTAATGTAGGGTGCCGCCTTTATATCCCCCCTGGTTTCCCCTTCAAGGAGGGAACATAGGCCATACAAGACTAGCTCCTCCCATCCGGATTTACCAACAACCAGTTGTTTTCGCAGCCTCTTATCCTTTATGTTTATATGGCTTATAGTTACAAGACTGCACCCTAAGTGGGGTTTTCTTCTGTCCGAGTGCATCATAGCCAAGACTTACCAAGAATGGCCAGGGTAGGTTCGTCCATCCTGGGCATCCTTGGCTCAACCGTGTACCTCGGCGCCTTAGTCATACTCTGCTCTCCTTAGAAGAGACCATCGGTCGTCCAACCAGGGTATAACCTTATATAGTTGGAAATCCAAGGTATCTCTCCTGGATAGGTATCTCAAAGAGATGGACCCCAGTCTCCGTGTCTCAGGTTCCAACAGCGGTATAACCTTATCCCTGAGTCACGTAAAGAAATTCCCCCTTATATGATGCGCTTTAGGTCTTACATTTGCCTCTTGCGAAATTGTATCCGCGAACTAGGGTGTACGCCATATAGGTTTGTCCCATTCTTATGTTTCTGCGAAATTTTATTCGCATTTCTTGCGACTAATGCAACTTTGATAAAATTTCTTTTCTTGGATCTTCTTTTCATTTATATTTCAACTTTTTAACTCCATCTTTTTCATTCAAATGAAATATTCTTTTGAAACATTTTCTTCAACAAATCGTTCATGAAACTTCTTAAATTTCTTCCTTTTACCTTTCTACTTACTACTTTATGCTTCTGCTCTTTTGCGTTTTGCATATGCGATCTGCTCGCCATTCATACACTCATGTTGATTTCACAGTATTCTCTCTTCTCGCCGCTCTATTGTGTCAACCATCAGCTTATCACCTCTTTGTTTTTGATTGATATTATGTTTCCAATTTCTATTTTATGCTCCAATTTCTATTCTTCGATGTTCTATGATGAAATTTCAGAACAAATTCTTCGCTTTAGCTCCAACCTCTATCACAAATGTTTCTGCTCCTTTTACAGTATTCACTCTGCGAATTTCTGGTGTTGGTGGTAGCTGTCGAGATTGCGGATGTCCTATTAGAAAATGATTTAACTTTCCCTGATCAATCATCCTCAAAATTATTCTTTTTACATTCCTACAATCGTTTATTGAATGACCATGAAAATGATGGTAAGGACAATTCTTGGTTTCGATTATATTGATGTGGTTCTTTTCCCATGTTCCAGGGTGATGGTATATTTTCCATCAAAATGATAGCTTCCCAAATTTTTTCTATGCTGGCATTCAGAGGTGGCATCTTAATTTCTTCCCATATTACCCTTTGATTCCCTTGTCCTCTGACCACCATAAGTCTCTTGCGGCTGATCAAGTATTTGAATTTTATTATTTCCACCGCGATTGTAATAATTCCTTTCTCTTTCATACTCTTCTTGATCTCTACTTCCCATAGCTACTAACTTCTGCTGATTTTCAATCACCACTTTCTCTTGTTGTGACTGCGAGGTGCTCGCCACATTGTTGATCATTTTAGGAAGTAAACTCCCATTTGCTGCTATTGAGATGGTGTTTGCGACTGGGTATGATTCCATCTCATTTTGTTTTTCCTCCAAAGCAATGTATTCTTATTGTAGTTCTCGTAGCTCAGTCATTGTGATGGTATTTTTGATTCTGAAAATTTGTATGTACATCATATTGGTTGCGAACATGGCATTAATGAAAGATAAAATGAGGTATCTCTCATCCACTCTTCCTGCCATTTCACTGCACATTGTCTTCCATCTTATGGTTAGGTGTTTCAGACTCTCGCCAATCCTCTGTTTTAATCCAAATACATCTTCAATACTGGGTCGTGAAGACTTGTTTCTGATATATGCTCCCAGGAATATAGCTTGAAAATGGTCGAAAGAAGTTATTGTATTTTTAGGTAAGCCTTCGAACCATTTTAACGCATCGCCAGTTAAACAAGATGCAAAGTATTTGCATAACACAGCGTCATGGTTTTCCCATTGTAGCATACACCTAATGTAAGCCTTGACATGTTGAACATCAAAGGTAGTCCCATCGAAGATACTGTTTAACGCTGGTAAATTGCATTTTGGAGGAAATCCTATTAGTTGTACTTCTTGAGTGAATGGAGTTCTCGCAGCTTCTTCAATGGCTTCATCAAGTTTCCTTCTGCCTCCTTCTCTCCTGTTATTCAACATTCCCCTCATTTCTGCTAATTCTCTTAAAATTTGTTCATTTTCAGCTAAATTTTGCTCCATTGGTCTTTTTAGCGCAACTTCTCTTCTTCTACGTTCATGCCTTTCTTGTCTTGCGAGATTTTGTGTATCTTCATCTGTATCTTCATTATGCCTTCTCCTGCGATTTTCCACTTCAACTCCATCTAGATTTTGCAACTGATTATGTCTCCCAATTTTTTCTCTGCGAATTTCTTCATTTCTCATCGCTTCTCTTCGCTGTCTTTCTATTCTTCTTTGTATTCTATCAAATTCTTCATTGATATTATGGTTATGGTGATTTTGTGTGCGTCTTCTTTCTCGATTTTCATGATTATTCTGTCGTATTTCTTCTTGGAATTCTTGTTCTTCAACTTCTGCTCTTAATATTTCTCTCTCGCAAGCCAGTCATGCTTGTTCAGCATAATGTCTCTCAATTTCCTCCTCAATGATTCTTTGATTTATTTGAATTTCTCGCCCATGTAATATTCTTCTACCTTCTTCTCGATTTTCTTCACCGTCTTGGTTGTTTCCACCTTCTTGATTTCTATTATTACGTCTACCATCCAAAGCTTCACCGCGTGGATCATAGCGATTATTAATTATCTCTTATGCTCCATGACATTGCTTTTCATTTGGATTTTGCATTTCTTCTTGGATATTTTCTCTAGTATTTCTCATAGGGGAATTTCTCCTTGGTCCTTCTCTAAATGATCATGAACTTGATCTAGCAGTACTTCTTGATCTCCTACTCTGCAATCTCAAATTCTCCATTCTTAACTCGTGATTTTGTCTTGTTAAATTTGCACGTTCTTCTGCTTCTAACCTCCTTTCCTCTTGTATTCCTTGTCTTAAATCATCTGATGTTTCATTTTCTCCTTCTCCATGAATTAGTCTTCCAACCACTCCTTGATCTCTTTCTTCTCTTCTCTCATTTCTTAATTGTCGATCTTCTGCTTCTTCTATCGAATTTGACCGCCAAGTATACATGCTAACTCTATCATAATCCACAACTCTATCTTGTATTGGTGTTTGTTGGTTTGGCTATTGAACTTGATTTTCTCCTTTATTCCTTGTTCTATTTATTCTTGTTCTTATTCTTAAAGATTCTCCCACTTCATTTGTTTCTCCACCTGCAAATATTTTACTCCTCCTTACAGTTGTTGGTGGTTCTGATGTGTTTCTTCTTCTTCTAGTCATTAATCTTTGTAATCTGTTGAATGTTGCGTAAGATCTTTCACTAATTATTCCAAATTCCTTCCAATCACAATGTCAATTTTTATCTTTTCCTTCAAATAATCATCAATTCCTCCCTGTTTCGGGCGCCAAAATGTAGTTGCAAGAAATCCTACACTACACCCTTGATAAGATATTACAGTGATTAACACATATTTGAGTGATTTAAACGACACTTTATTATTTGATTCTCAGAAAAGTTTACAAATAATGGAAGTATATTAAAAATACAACCGCTCTTTTGTTTCTCTCTCGTCAAGAATTTCTCAACACTCAAAAAATACATCCCTCTCTCTGGACATACTGGGTCTCTTTATATAGGGTAGTTGTTGACACCCCAATTTCGCACCTTCCATGGAAAATATCAGTCTTATGCTTCGAAGCCGAATACAAGGGAAATTCTTTATGGAACAATCAAGGATCTCCATATCCTTTAAATCAGCCCACAAACACTACTCCTACCCGTTTCATTATCCATTCAAACCCAGGAATTTCTTGCCGTCACATTTGAAGAGGAGGAAAGTACAAATTCAATGGTGAAAGAACGGAGTCATTTGGAGTTCGTATGCAAAAGTTACGAGCAAAACGAGAACTCAGAAGACGTTAAGGGGGCGACCACTTTTCATCCTCCCCTTATCATCACCAAGACATTAGTTAGTAGGACTAATTCTTCAAATACGTGTCCCATGGAAGAATTTGTCAATAATGGTTAAAGACAAAAATAATCAAGTGGGACCCACATCACATGGGAGAGTAAGTAAATGTTGGAAGAAAAATCATTTTTCTTTGGTGGGACCCACATATGCTTTGGAAAAAAAAAATCTTTGCAAAGGACAATTTTTTCTTTCTTCTCGCAGGATTTACATCCGGATTCGGCGCAAGAAAAAAAGGAAGGCTATCGGGGATCCATTTATATAAATAGGGGTCAAACACATACTTCAAAACATAACATTTTTTCTCATAAGAATCACTCATTCTTTAAGGATTAATTTCCAAGAGAAATACCACTTCTAAAACACCTTTTTCCTTTAATTCTCCTTTCATTATTCCTATGAGAAACTCTATGTATTTGGTCATTTAATCAAAGAGAAATCCAATTTTCTTCCTACATAATAGTTATTATTGTCCTATACATTTCTAGTTTATTTCCAGAAAACCCAACAAAAAAAAAAGTAGAAATATCAAATCAAGTATCGTCTTTAAGTCCTTAAAAGATTAACATTAAATTGTTGGTACTTTAATTACTTTCTGCATACTTAACAGAAGCAAGAAATCATCGTAAGAATCCTTTCAAGTTTCAGTATCATATTTCAGGTATACTAATTGCCTATCTTTTCGGTAATTATGTAGTCATACGGGAACGGAATGGTTTTCCATTTCGTAGTAACACCGCAGCTAATCTTTACATTACATAAAAATAATAATATTTTATTATTAATTTTCCAATTAGGATAAATCAAAGTGTGGGTTTAGAGCGGAATTCCTTCCCACATTAGACCCATAATATATATATATATATATATATATATATATATATATATATATATATATATAATAATAAGGCTTGCATTAATTCTATATTCTAAATAACTGATGTATGAAAATCTATTTTCAATTTCCAATAAATTTCAGTATCACAATCATGTACATATAAGTATTGGTAAAAATAAATTATAAACATTTCCCCGTTAATCATGAAGTAGAGGCCAATCTTACGATTGGGCGGCTGATGGGTGCCTAACACCTTCCCATCACGTACTAGAATCTCCTTACCCAGACTCTCTGATAGCAGACCATAAACATGTAAGTCATAACTGGCTTTGTTTTCCCATAAGAATTCAAACTAGTTAAAAGGGTCCTGACTCCCCAGGTGGCGACTCCAATCTACCTCTCTTTTCCTCTTTGCAAAATTGGCCCTCTTGCTAATAAATTAGTAAGAAATTATCTCTGCCAGACCCTGTGTGATAAACATCCATGAACGGATGAACACATGGACCTCGCCACATAACAATTGTGGACAAAAGAATAGACCGGAACTCGACCCGTGCATAGGCCTCGATTTCTACATTGGCGACTCTGCTGGGGATTGTAGAGATTCGACTTGAAAAATGATTAATGGGAAATTTTATAATCTTTTCTTTGTTATGTACTAATATCATATTTCAGATTTCCGTGATTTGAGGTACTCATCCAAGCATAAGCAACCATAACGCGAAGGGGAGATTACACTCATCACTGGCATCGGAACAAAGGAGGGAGGCTGACCAAAATTCCTAACTCACAATTTGAACAAGGGAATTCTGAAACTCTCATTGTTTCAAGAATAGAGCAAATCGTTGAAGAACAGTTGGCGAAGTTCTTCAAGAAGTTTGGATACGAAAACCAAGAAAAGAAAAATAACGCGGAGGGCTCTAACTCTCGTCAAGAAGCAAACGGCCATCCGTCCGGTGATCATCTGTATGATGAGAACAACAAAGACGGAGAACCCAATAATATCCGTAACGATGATGAGAACGCACCAAGAAAAGAACGTCTAGAATTCGAATGTTTCAAAGAACAAGTAACAAAGAGGTTGTCAGCCATTGAAGACAACAACGGTATCGAGAGCAAAGTGTGGTACACTACACCAAAAGGAAAACTCCCCGAAGGCTTCAAATTTCCTAAGATGGCGAAATATGATGGTCGCGGTCCTCCAGCGTCTCACATCAACATGTACCTCAATTATCTAAAACCCCAAGGGTTATCAGATGAATGGATGTTAAACTTATTTCACCAGAGCCTGATTGGACTAGCTCTTGATTGGTACCAACATGTGGAAAAATATAAAATATCCACATGGCCAACCATGATCGAATAGTTTGTCGAACACTTTACCAAAAACATAGATCATACAATCGCCTTCCACTAGCTCGAGTCCCTCCGACAAGTGGCATATGAAGGGTTCATCGACTGGATGAGTCGATGGGACAAAAAAGTGTTCGAAATGTTCGAACGCCCATCGGAAGAAACTCAGTTAAGGATGCTAATGAAAAAAAATCCTTGTCTTACAGGCTACCCCTCGGTATGGCCGCACCCAAGAATCTTAATGCTTTTCGAAGAAAAGGAGCCAGCATCGAGGATGCCATAAGAGACGGTGCATTTTCCGGATTCCTTACGGGGAAAACCTCAACAAAAAAAGAAGGAAATCAATTATGTCAACCCAACTACTTCCAGACCCACCTACATCAAGGCTGCAGAAAAAGCACCAATGACAGAGACACCTCGGAAAGCAAAAGGTCAGCAGTATGTCGAAAAAAGGTGGAGCCGAAACCGGGTGTTCTCTGAACTGGATGGAGAAATAAGCGATTTCCTTCCTTCACTAGTCGAAGAGAAATTGATCCAACTTCGGGATCCTAAACCTGTACCTAATACCAAACCTCGGGGTTACGATGAGTCAAAGATGTGCGGCTACCATCAGAGTGAAGGGCACGATACCAATTCATGCTTCATCCTGAAACATCTTATCCAAGATTTACTGGATGACGGCAAGATAATCATAGAGGGAGCGTCAAAGCAACCTAATATACAACGAAATCCACTTCCAGCGCATCAGGGAATCAACTTCATTGAGGCGGACAATGCTGAAACACGTCAACCATCCCTAATATCGAACCGTACGACAAAGAAGAAGGTCCAAACAAACGAAGCCTCCAGGATTGTTGCTGAAAACAAAAGGGAATCAACGAAAGGTGCTGCAGACGCCAATATCCGTACGATGAATAAAAAACCACTGTCCATAATTGCAGGTAGCGGGAAAGTCGTATACTCAGAACGACTACCGGAAAAATGCGAAGAGGTACAACATCAAAAAAGGGGAGGGAGGCAGTTCAAGCCTCCCAACTTGCGGAACGAAAACCCCGGTGTCCTAGCAAGGGGTAATCCAATTCGGATCGTGCCAAGCAATCAACATGAAGTGATAAAGGAAGACAACTTTCTCATTGAGCAGTTACGAAGAATAAAAACGGATATCTCGATTTGGGGATTGTTAGAACCATCGACCAGTCACCGTCAGGCTCTACAAGAGGCACTAAGCTTGATGCATGTTCCCACATGAATCACTCCCAATGAACTAGTGCACCTAATCGACCAGGCTGCAAGACCATGTGCAATTACTTTCACAGATGACGACCTACCACCGGAGGGGAAAGACCACAACAAAGGTCTTTACATTACCATCGGTTGGGAAAGATAATCATACCTTCCGTCTTCATGGACAATGGTGCTGGCGTTAATATATGCACATTAAAAGCGGCTAAAAAGATGGGGGTCGACATGAGCCGTATCACTAAAGTCGACGAATCAGCCTTGACAGTGAACAGACCATTGAAATATGGGTTGGTCCATTAAATACCTATGCTACTTTCCTTGTAATGGACATCACCGCAAGCTTCAACCTCCTTCTGGGACGACCATGGATGCACAAGAATGGAATTGGTGCATCTTCCCTTCACCAGAAAGCCAGATTCTGGATAGGAAATGAGCTAATTACTGTACATGGAGATGATGGGGAAAATGAAATAAGGTCCCATCAGATCTCAGTGAAAATTATCCCGGAAATTCATAACTACACTGCAGAAACCCGACATGAGAAAAAAGATGGAGCATCAATTCATCACGCTTGTACGGGTCAATTTAAATACCGGAATCGAAATGTTCCGAAAATGCTATAAAAAAGCAAGTTCTTACCGGGAATGGGTATGGGGCTCCGACAACAAGGGACCGCACAACCAATAACAATACCTGATAGAAAGGCATTTGATACGGCAGGCCTAGGATATCAGTCGACCTATCGAGACTCTACAACATTCGGGAAAAGGCGAGAAGATCAAGGAATCGATTGGAGCTGTCAACCGTCCTTCCAAAAGTGGTTCATCCGTAAGGGAGGAGAAAAGGCTCCAGCACCCAGCACACTAGCAAAGATTACACCCGTGATAACAAGAAGAAGTTCTGACCAAGGAAAATAAATCGAGGAACCCGTCTATGAAGGGGTAAGCCATCTTTTTTCTCCATCTCCCACTAATAGCGCAGGCGAACCCAGCGGACATAAAGGGGAGGATGGACGAGAATTGGAAGTTCCAGAACAAAAGGAGAGTACGACAAGCTCAAGCCCGGGGACTGAAAGCTTAATCCAGGAATGCATGGTTATTGCATCCTTAGGGTTGCAATTTCCTGGAAGAGGGAAATTTCCTATCTATAATGGTAAAGGCTCCCCCATCAAACACCTCAAGTCATTCTTATGGTACATGAAGCCGTTGAAGATGCACGAAGAGGACTTGAAACAATACTTCGGAGAAATCTTAATTGGGAGTGCGTCAATATGGTATTTAACTAATGACCGCATTCTGCAAGCAGCGTGGCCAGAAATGATCAATGCTTTCATCGAGTATTTTTCAAAGATTCGACCAGAGCTGATCAATCAAAACTTGGAGCAGTGCCTCTAAGAACAAAGAGAGAGGTTCTGGAAGACCAACACCAGAAGGAGGGAGAATCATCTGATAGAAGCGTCTACATGTTAATTCCCAACGAAGCAGCAGCCGGTCATTCTCAAGCATACCAGAACAGAGTTGCACGCAGTTTCAACAAACACGTACGACCACACAACTTCAACGAAGGAGATCTTGTGCTCAAAGAAATCCGTCCAAACAAGCATACCGACCCAAGGGGCAAGTTCAAGCCAAAGTGGGAAGACCCATTCATTGTCAAAAAGATTTTTCAGGGGATGGCAGTACAATTAATGGACCTATATGGAGAAGAACATCCAAGGCCCATGAATGCTGATCAACTCAAGAGGTACTATGCCTAATCAAAGGCGACATCCCGTCATAACTAATCCATGCATCTCCTCAAAAGATCAACTGGTTTGTCAGCACTCATGACTTTTATCATCGTTTTCTGCTTTATCAACTTGTTTTCAAAAAAAAAAAAAACTCAAAAAAAAAAAACAAATTTCTAAAGTTTGTTTTCAAAAAAAAAAAAAAAAAACAGATTGCTAAGGTTTTGTTTTAAAAAAAAAATGGAGAGTTTGGCAATGATGAAAAGCTTAGGATTTGGGTATGGTGTTATGAGCAACCAGATAGGCAGCTGAGACAAATTCTCCAAATAAAAATTTCAGTATTTTGCAGTTATTAAATTTCTAAGGTTTTGTTTTCAAAAAAAAAAAAAAAAAAACGCTGATGATGAAAGCCTTAGAATGATACTGTGCCTTGCACACACCGAATAGGCAACTGAGGCAAAAGCTTTTGAGTATTATCTTGAGTCTAATTATGTTCTAATCATGCTTTATTTTTTGTGAACGACGACTCATCTGAGTTAAGGTCTCTCCACCGGAGTCAACAATCTGCAGAGTCAGTGCAAGTCAAACCAAGGACAAGAGCACCACCGGAAAGAAAATATTTCATTCACAAATGAAGGAATTACAAGATCTTCGCCTACAACAATGAAAAGAATGAACACTTCCTTGTCTGATGGATACATGATCAGATCGAGAAAAAAAAAATAACAACAACAAGAAACAAACAAAAGAAAACAATAGAAAAAAGAAGAACAACAACAAGAAACAAAAAAATGATCTGACAGCGAACCAAAAAAGAAGAAATGGAAAAAAATAAGGAAAAGGGATGATTTTATCTATGTCTAGACCGAGATCCAATTTCTTCACCATTTCCCATTGATCAAACCCAATGTGTGATAGTGGTAAAATTTCCCATGTGACACGCTTGATCTAGACATCTTCATCCCAGGCAGATCATCCATACTTGTCAGAATACATCTAAATCTAAATCTGATTTCAACTTTGAAATCTGGATTTATCTTTGTACGTACTTTGAAGATGCATATAGAACGATCTTACATCTTTCCATAAATCATCAGATCTTCATCTCCGAGCCGAACATTAGTCTGGATCTCAAGATGCACTATCATCAAGCACAGAAAGAGGAGGATTTATACAGATCTATATTGAGATTCCACCAAAGACATCTCATTTTAGTTAACACTACTTCATAGAGTAATTTATCCATCCACTCAAACTCTATCTTGCACATTCCACCAATAAATGATTACTACGGCGATAAACCAAACAAGCAGAAAGTAGAAGAATATTGAAGACGGTGGTTAAGAAAGATCAAAGTCCAGATCCGGTACATACAAGAAGGATCTGATAAAAAGATGGAGAAAAGAGGCAGATGTGCAGAAATAAGAAGCAGAGGAAGAAGAAGAAGTTGAGGGTCGAGGAAGAAGAATACGAAGTATATAAAGCATAAGATTAGGGCCCCATCAAATTACTTTTCGTGCAAACCGAAATGAAGTCCATGACCCGTCGGGTTTCTCCAACCCATTAGGGTCATTCATCCGATCCGCTAGCTCCTTTTCCCTGTTCAAAAAAATAACAATTAAAAATCAAAAAAATCAAAAAGAAAAAAGAGAAAAGAAAAGAAAATGTAGTCTACCTCGTAAAGAAGCCGAAGAGTGGACAATTCTTCAGAAAGAGTATCAATACGTGCCTGCCTCCCCATAGATTCTCTACTGATTTCATCATATCTCAACATGATCCCGTACATCTCATTCACCACCGACTTCAACTGGCGCTCACGAATATCCACCAAACGGAGCAAGTATTCTTGAAGAGGTCTGGAAGCCTGAAACGAGAAATGAGTTAATAAAAGTATTAAGTCATTAAGGCAAGAAGGGAAGAGTAGCAGCGGTTTACCTCGGGAATATCATCCGGGAGAGGTAAACCAACAATTTTTTCATGGTCAACAGGGCCAACTTCAATTGGAACCACCTTTTAAGTCCCCAAGATAGGTATTTGAAAGTCCCATGTTGGAAGAAGATGGCCGAAACCCATCACTGGAACTTGTTGAGAAGGAGCATTGCTTGAAGATCCCATAAATAATGGACGAGGGTGGTAGGCTCGGAATGATACCTACTATTGTGTATACTGCAAGTGCACAGTGTCGACAAGCAACACAGGGCAAGCACAGGTCGAACCACAGAGACTTGGAGAGTGTAGAAGTTGATTCTAAATCCTGATTCAGAGAGTAACCAAAAGGGGTTTGATTTTGTCGATACGACGATATGATTTTCAAGTGACTGAAATAATAAAAGTAAAAGATGCAAATAACAAGATATGTAAACAATGATAATATGGATACTAGGATATTCAAATCCACCAATAACCTATGATATGCATTCAACTTGTAATATTATTCTTGTCCTTATAGTAGATTCAAGTCTACCGTATAACTAAGGTATTTCTCCAATGGATAATTTAATCACAACTAAAGTATTTCTCCAAAGCATTAATTGTCTAACTAAGCACAACTAATCTAAAGATCAATATTTGGTTAAGCATGAGTTGTAGCATAATCAACATAGAGATATTATAACTACAATGGATACATGGCATACATTGTGAGAGCAAGATGTTGACAAACTTGGATTAAATTATATCTTTAAACAATTCTAAACTTTCAAGAACAAGATACAAGATATGAATACATACCAATGAGATTAGGGCTTCATCTAAACCCTAGTAAATGAAATTAGAACATGAAAAACATTACAACAAAATTGAAATTTGATAAACTAACATGAACAAGCTATTCTTGGATGAGTTTTCAACACAACAACCCTCTCTATTTATACACAAAAATTCTCTCACACTTGGGATCCGAATTTCACTGTAGCAACCACTCAACAATTAAACAAAACATGTTTTCTTAATTGATGGATATAATGGAATACAATGGGGGTGAGGTGGATGTTTTGGAAAGAATCCAATGGGGGTGAGGTGGAAATGGATTTGGGTCTTGGGTTTTGGATCATGGGTTGTTTAATCCCATGAATTTGTAAACAGGTTGCCACTGATGCGCGAGCGGGTTGCAACGCTTCCAACTTTCTTCTCTTTTGTCTTCTCAATTCTTCCAAGCTTTATTTAGTACTTAAAAACACAAAATTAATTAATACAAATATTTATTCTTGAAGATGGTAAGAATGCAGAATTTGGGATAATATATGACTTTGAAGCGCGAAAGATGAGTTAAGTGCCAATGAAAAGGTGTATGAATATGCAATATTTGGCACTCATCAGAGGGGCAAAACCCGGATCACCCACTACAACATTCTCTCGGCAAGCTTGGATAGCAAGAGGTGGACCTAAAGAAACCGATCTCCAATATGAATCAAAATTTATTCCATGATCAACTGAATCTTCATAGGAACGTTGCGATTGGCGTGAAATCTCATCCATATCACTAAACGATGCATAAGGAAAACATGTAACATCGGGAAGAGGAAAATGGGGTGTAGCGTCTGGGTGACTAATTTTTCCCAAATCTGTCACCAAGATACCAAGCACAGTAATCTGGGCCTCGTAACAAGTACCAAAGCGTGCTAGATGACATGGCATGAATGGCTCTTTGATCACGCCGAATCAGATAATCCTTCCAAGGGTCCCAGCAAATCTGCGATCAAAATAGAGGTATATATATATTAATAAAAAAAAATAATAAAAAAAATCATCATGATAATAAAAAAAAGAGGGTTTCTTACAGATTCAACCGTCGCTTCCTCCAAATAAAGGCGTGTATATGCAGTCGAGTGGATTCGAAGTGCACCTTTCCATCTAGCCATTCGAGGAAATGTTTGACTATTGGCGAAGCTTGTATCAAAAGGAGGGAGACTAAGGGGAAAATACTCATAACACCAATACTGTTACAAAGAAAAAGTATGGATGTTAAAAAGGGGGTCCAAGATCGGTCAGCCTGAAGCAAGGAGAAATGTACTCACATTCAAGACGGGCCAGAATCCACATAAGGCTTTTGTTTGAAGGCGTGTTGCTTGGGACAGATAAGTGTAAAGTCACGCCATCGCACAACTTCCCCAATCGTAAAAATTCACCAAGTCAAGGTCAGAAAATGCTGCCAGATATCCTGATTTTATATAGCCACTGGAATACCTAAGGAAGGTATGACCCGCAACAAAAATCAGGAAAGCTCTAGTAACCTCAATAACTTTAGCATTATACTTTGAGGCGTCAGCAGCGAGATCCAGCTCAGGGACCGAGAAATTCATCTTCAGGCCAGCTAAGCTGACATACCAATTCTTAGGAAATATATCCCCACAGTGTGGTCCCAACATGTTTCAGACATTCTCCTCTGTCATGTTTACACCCAACGGGACAAGAGCTCCTACCCCCACACGGATGCCAGTAATCATGTACAAATCCAGAGGAGTGATGGTTAACTCATAGTATGAAAGGTGAAATGAATTAGTATCACCCCACCATCGCTCTGCCACGATTAAAGCATTCTCACCATCATGGAACATTTCCAAAGATTCAATAAAGTCATACCAACCGATTCGTTGTACAAGATCACGTACACCTTTGCATCGTCTTAACACCAGCCACCATTCTACTATGCCAGTGGTCCCTCCATGAAAACGCGCCCAAGCGTAATTCTGTGAAAGAAAGCAATGGTTGAGAAATAATAAAAGAAAATATGGAAAACGAAGAAGAAAATTTTGATCAACAAGGAAACTTACAGGGTTTTCCCGGATTCTTGCAGAAACATGATTATCCACGTCATATAAAACCCCAACTCTTCGTCTTATACGCAGCGTAGGCAAAGTCGGAGGATCATGAATAATGATAGCCATCCGCCTAGACTACATATTGAAGAAAAGAAAAAGAGTTTCATACCTAAATAAGGGTCTTCCTCCCTGTCTTATAAAGAAAGAATGGGTAATTACTTCCTCAACAAGTTTAAAAAAAATACTTTATCATAATCGTCTCGTGAAAGAAAAGCAAGTCATGTCAAGACAAAGCATGGAACGGAAGCCAAGAAGATGCATTTCCAGAAATGATAAAAGAAACTGACAAGCTCAACCGGGACAAACCCGGCCAATGCAGGCTCTTTCTTCATCAACCTTTTTCAACCATTCAACCGGCTTAAACAAAGGGCAATCCAACTGAATCAACCGCAAAGGTTCAAAAACATCAGGAAAATGGAGCTGAAAAGCTTAACTGGGACAAACCCGTCCAACGTCAGGACTTTCTTCATCACCAACAAACAGAGCGCGAAATCGGGTCTACGACTTTGTTCGCCAACCACGAGCGATTACTCTCAAAGAGGGGCAACTGTTGACACCCCAATTTCGCACCTTCCATGGAAAATATCAGTCTTATGCTTCGAATTCGAATACAAGGGAAATTCTTTATGGAACAATTAAGGATCTCCATATCCTTTAAATCAGCCCACAAAAACTACTCCTACCCGTTTCACCCAGGAATTTATTGCCGTCACATTTGAAGAGGAAGAAAGTACAAAGTCAATGGTGAAAGAATGGAGTCATTTGGAGTTCGTATGCAAAAGTTACGAGCAAAACGAGAACTCATAAGACGTTAAGGGGGCGACCACTTTTCATCCTCCCCTTATCATCACCAAGACATTAGTTAGTAGGACTAATTCTTCAAATACGTGTCCCATGGCAGAATTTGTCAATAATGGTTAAAGACAAAAATAATCAAGTGGGACCCACATCACATGGGAGAGTAAGTAAATGTTGGAAGAAAAATCATTTTTCTTTGGTGGGACCCACATATGTTTTGAAAACAAAATCTTTGCAAAGGACAATTTTTTGTTTTTTCTTGCAGGATTTACATCCGGATTCGGCGCAAGAAAAAAAGAAAGGCCGTCGGGGATCCATTTATATAAATAGGGGTCGAACGCATACTTCAAAACATAACATTTTTTCTCATAAGAATCACTCCTTCTTTAAGGATTAATTTCCTAGAGAAATACCACTTCTAAAACACCTTTTTCCTTTAATTCTCATTTCATTATTCCTGTGAGAAACTCTGTGTATTTGATCATTTAATCAAAGAGAAATCCAATTTTCTTCCTACATAATAGTTATTATTGTCCTATACATTTCTAGGTTATTTCCAGAAAACCCCCCCAAAAAAAAAGGTAGAAATATCCAATCAAGTATCGTCTTTAAGTTCTTAAAAGATTAGAATTAAATTGCTAGTACTTTAATTACTTTCTGCATACTTAACAGTAGCAAGAAATCAACGTAAGAATCCTTTCAAGTTTCAGTATCATATTTCAGGTATACTAATTGCCTATCTTTTCGGTAATTATGTAGTCATACGGGAACGGAATGGTTTTCCATTTCGTAGTAACACCGCATCTACTCTTTACATTCCATAAAAATAATTATGTTTTATTATTAATTTTCCAAGTGGGATAAATCAAAGTGTGGGTTTAAAGCGAAATTCCCTCCCACATTAGACCCATAATAAATATAAACACACATATATAATAAGGCTTGCATTAATTCTATATTCTAAATAGCTGATGTATGAAAATCTATTTTCAATTTCCAAAAAATTTCAGTATCACAATCATGTACATATAAGTATTGATAAAAATAAATTATAAACATTTCCCCGTTAATCATGAAGTAGAGGCCAATATTACGATTGGGCGGTTGATGGGTGCCTAACACCTTCCCATCACGTACTAGAATATCCTTACCCAGACTCTCTGATAGCAGACCATAAACATGTAAGTCATAACTGGCTTTGTTTTCCCATAAGAATTCAAACTAGTTAAAAGGGTCCTGACTCCCCTTAGTCAGGTGGCGACTCCAATCTACCTCTCTTTTCCTCTTTGCAGAATTGGTCCTCTTGCTAATAAACTAGTAAGAAATTATCTCTGCCAGACCCTGTGTGATAAACATCCATGAACAGATGAGCACATGGACCTCGCCCCATAACAATTGTGGACAAAAGAATAGACCGGCACTCGACCCGTGCATATGCCTCGATTTCTACAATAGTTACATAATGGATGACAGCTAAGTTGTCCTTTAATTTCGGGTTTGGCTTGCGATGTTCTCGTGGTAGTTATAATGTCAATTCTCGCAAGCGTTCTAACCATCGCAGATCAATCATGCTCTTCTCGTGTTTCTTCAATCGTCAGCTATTACGTCATTCTTTAAAGCACACGCGGGGATGATCGCATGAGTGTTGTTAATCTTGCAAGCATACTGTCATGGCGATATTCTAGTCCTACAAAAATCACAAGTTTATCAAAGATAAACAAGATCTAGTTGGATCCCAGCCGATCAAGATATGCACAAAAAATGCACAAGGTATGAAAACCAATTATATAAATGTTCTTTGTCTTCAAATCTTCAATTATCTTTAAAGTATCTGCAAACAAAAACTTGAATCCTCTTGTGATCAATCAGACCAGAACAAAGTCTGTTAAAAATGGGATTATAACAAGATATTTTTAGATTTAACAACAGTTCTAAACATCTCGTTGATACTCTGTGTTAGAGCATTGCTCGGTCGAACTCACAAGTGTTGCTATCTCAAGCTTGTTTTCAAATATAGTTGTCAAAACTATATCTTGATTTTTAGTATACAATTAGTTAAGTCTCGGAGTAGGATAGAAATGTAGTTGAGAAACAGAGGATCACGACAGTCATTATTGAATTCTACAGTTTGAAGACGAAGATCAATCAAAGCTTTTGGAGAACTTCATCAACAAAAGGTAAGTAAAGATTGAACCACATATATCTCAAGTAATATTCACTTTTTTTTATCATCTGAGACGATGTCGCATAATTAATTAGACTAGTATGCATGGGCAAGAATTTCGAATCAAGAACTATTTATCTAGTTAACGAATTTCTCGAAATATAACGGCTAAGCTTAATGAACATTTGTTCACACTTGATGAATTTCAGTTAAGGAAATTTATTGTTTGGAATCAAAATCATGTTTCAAGTTTATCATTCAGAAATAGCCTGGAATAGTGACATGTGTCATTGGTGTTATTCATGAATGTTTCTTCAATAAAACACTTTTTTGAGCTATGGATTATTATTTTGAGCGAGTATTTGACATCATGAGCTAAAACCCATCATTGGGACAATGGAGGAAGCCATTTTTCATCACTGTGGTAATTCTTTATATGACTTATTGAAAGCACTGGGGTACCAAAATACACCACCAACTTTTTCGTAGGCAATCTGTATGGACAAACTCAACACAACTCTGAGATTAAAAACTCAATCAAGGAAAGTGTCTGGAGTTATATCTCTATCTCTCTTGTGATTAGAACATTTACAGAATTAAATCCGTGAACCTAATTACAAATAACGTTCTTGGACGGTACCAAAGACCAGTATCCAAGGATCTTATCCAATAAACAAGGTTGTACCTATTTACTGTGATTGATCAACACACAACCTATGATATTTCAATGATAAAGATAAACAATATAACGCGGAAAAATAAATAACACAGATACCAGAAATTTTGTTAACAAAGAAACCGTAAATGCAGAAAAACCCTGGGACCTTGTCCAGATTGAACACCAAACTGTATTAAGCCTCTATAGATACTAGTCTACTACCAATTAACTTCGGTCTAGAATGTAGTTGATCCCTAAAAGGTATCCCACCAATTAAGGTATAGTCGCGTTCCTTACGCCTCTTGAATCCCAGCAGGACTCTGCGCAATTTATTCCCTTAGATGATGTCACACCAACTAAGAGTTGCTTCCACTTAATTTAATACTTTCAACTAAATCTGCCTCCCACAGATTAAGCCTATATAATTGATTTCCCGATTTACGAACCAAACAGATGATCAGATAAAACGTAGGATCAAGGTGACGGAAATCGACATCAACTTGAAAAAAGTCTGGATATCATCAAAATCAGGACTTATGCAACCCGAAGTGCATCCTAGATTATTATTTACCTCACAAGTATAAAACTTGCGGAATCACAAATGTTGAGACGAAGAGAACTTTGTGATTTTTATCTATCTTGTTCAGGTGATGAATCAATGATCGAACAAGATCAGGATACTCAATTTATCAAGATAAAATATAACTGGACCTGGCTTCACGAATCCCAATAAAGTCTTTGATAGTCACTAAACCCTAAAAGGGTTTGTAGAGAGGACGACTCTATATGCAACTAGGACACACCAAAAAGTAGTGTCAGGATTCAAAGATCCCAGTTTTCAAGATTTCCCCTTATATATACATTCAAAGCATAAGTTGTTTTAGGTTTAAGCTAACATAGATTTGAAACCAAGCAAACAATATTCACCGTTAGATGAAAACTTTGAATCTTATTCACATAAATAGGATATACACTCTGGTTAGGTAAACCGTAACCGAACAATGTACAAAGGCTATGTCCAACTTGGTTAGCCGAAACTATCCAGTTTGAACTTAAAAGCTTAACACTTATTTTCATGAACACAAAGACATTGATCTTGAGACACAATCATGTGATCAAATAAGTCTAATGTATTATAGAGAATTGATCAAATGCAAATTATCTCAGATAAATAATTTAATCACAATTGAATCATAAATGACATAGTTGGTAAATTCACAAAGTACAAATGCTTGAGTAGTTCGTGAATCGGCTGAGTCAAGGTACGCAGACCGGTTTGCAAACTTATAATCAAATCTGAGTTCCGGAGTTGACAAAACTTTTTCAGTTCAGGTACTGGTTTGCAAACTTAGGTGCAACACTAAGTTTCGGAGTGGACAAAACTTTTTCAGTTCACGTGCCGGTTTGCAAACTTAAGACCTTCACCGGTTCTGGAGTTCGCTGAACCCTTTCAGTTTTGTTAGAGCACTGCTCGGTCGAACTCGCAAGCTTTGCTATCTCAAGATTGTTTGTCAAGTTTAGTTTCCAAAACTATAAGTCTTGATTTGTAGTCCACTTATATCTACGTCTCGGACTAGGATAGAATGGGTAGTTAAGATTTAGACTTCACGACGTTCATCGATTGAAGATGAAAAACTACTAAGGGGATCTTGTGGAACTTCATCAACAAAAGGTATGTGGATACTTGAGCTCATAAATCACTCAGAACCCTTACCATCTTGAATACCCAAAGGCTCGCTTCACAAAGAAGTGGGCTTATTAACAAGCTCAGAATTGACTATGTTGTACAAACAACACTGGTCGTACCATCAGTTTTAGCATTACTAGAGTATGCATAATCCTTTTCATTCTTAGATGATTCCATAAGTATTTTAGCAACTGAAACAATACCTCATTCTTTTGAATTTTTCACTTCAATTTCCATAGCAGCGGCCTCCAGTTCAGGGTCGCCTACGGAATGCTCATCAGATTCCATACTATCCTCAATATTAAGTTTCCCCTCCTCATCCCTAAGACCAAGTTCTGTGCTAAGCACTTGAAAATAATTTGCAGAGAAAATTGGTTCAGACCTGAGCAATTCATTCACCAAAGGCGTTGGAATATCATCCCCTATACCTGCAACATGCATGTCCTTGTTTAACTGACCCATATAACCTACACTTGCAACACCATTCACCCAATTGACACCACCCTGCAAAAGAGGTTATTTGTATCCAACTTGGTGATGCCAACACGATTATTTGTATCAAATAATTAGATAATTAAAGCTAATGATTTGCATTTGTATTTATTTTTTCCATATTCAGTTTAATTTATGATTTAATTATGAGGGAACCCAATCAATGCAAAGCCATAATGAAAAGAGGTTACAACTCTTACATCCGTCAGATATTTTTGGCTGGGATGGGACTGGGATGGTCGGATGCAACGTTTGTTTCTCAAAATGTTATCTGACCTTCCAAGGCTCAAAAACCCCTTCTATTTTGTATTATAGATTTATTTGAATAAAGTAATAAATGATGAAAATGGACTATCTATCTTATTTATTTGCATAATGGGCCAATGACTATATTTTCAACAACAAAAAACTAGCTGTTGAGCCGTGTATAAGAAAAAGTAATACATAAGACTGACGAAAATCGGTCGACAAGTAAGGAAGTAGAGGCCAATTATGACATTCTAGTATTTCAGCGAAATAGTTGCCAATAACAATCAACATATAAATAACCAATTATGTTCACAAAAAGCAACATAAAAAAGGAAAGTTGCAAAAACCTACAATCAACCATTAGGAAAATGCATAACCGCCGACTTCACTTTTTTTTTTTTTTTGAAAAATAATAAAGCACAATACTTAAGTTCATTCATGTATAAAACCATTATTTAACACCATATACCAAACGAGTCTTAGAATAATTACAAAAAAAAGGTCTCAGAAAAGGAAACAAGTCATAGAAAATTAAACAACCAAAATTTAATGTGTGTTAATTATTATATAAACTATTTTTACTTCAATTCCTACATCTTAGTTATCAGGAGCAGCGACACCATCAGCAACAACAACTCAGCTTCTGTAGCGGCTGTTTCTCTTTATTCTTCAATCTCCTTAATCTCTGCATCATGTTCTCTCCACAATGCAATGTCTCAAAAATTTCTTCATAAGAAAGTAGATCAACCAGATTAATTGTTGTCTCTAGTTTAGTTTCTACTTCATAGGAAAAAATACACACAAATCTCACAATTGTTTTCTCCGACTTCCTATCCACATCTTTTTGTTGGATATGTATGCATGTTTTGTTACTGTCATCATATCTACAAAAAACAAATTAAAAAACAAAGATATAAGTATGATTTAAGAAGTAAAGTTTTAAAAACAAGGGAGAGAAATATGTGGATACGAATCCTTCATATCCACTGACTCTCAGTAGAAAAAACTCAAGAAAAATGAATCTCACAGAATCGATAAATAAATACGTGCATGTCCATCGATTCTGGAGAATGAAAAAAATCCAGAGAAATGATAGCACATAATCGGTGGATGAAACACATGCATAAACAACGATTCTGGAAAGGGAGAACCCCCCCAAAAAAAAAAAAAGAAGAAGAAAGAAATGAATGGATGAGTACAATCGATGGATAGAACGCATGAACAACCACTAATTGTTGCTGGAAAAAATCAAGAATAGTGAACAGAAAAGAATCAACTGGTGTAGGTGTATCTTATATGTCGATTTCGGTTATAATATTTGGACACGAACAATATCAACGTCTATAAATGTATCCTATTGGCCAATTTACCTGCATGTTCATATGGACATGAAAAACATAACACGAATCCACTGATATGACAAATGTATATCCACCAAATTCCAGGTAGTTTTCAGAAATTTTGACTTTTTTTTTTTAAATGTGTGAATCAGTGAATTAACATTATTAATAGAACATGTTGTTGGAGAATTACATTAATCGAAACGGTAAGAGTTGGAAAATAATTTAAGTTTGTTAGTTTGGGAAAGTAAATGAAAATAATTTTTTTGTATTCGTATGATATTAGAATTAGAATTATATTGTAATTTGGTATTTGACCAAACTAGATACTCAATATCCTGTACTCTAAATTGGGTGAAAAAAATAGTAACCTCAAATTAGCGAGGTATATTAGATTGGTAACAAAATAAAAATAGGACTTTGGTTTTGTAAATCTATTTTCATAGACATTACTTTTTGTAAAGGTTTCCAATTCATATGACATTTTCTTGTGTTAAAGAAGTTGAAGAAAAATGAATAAAGACTTCATTTTTCTAGTTATCTTTCCTTAACATGGCCAAATTGGGGTATACCCAAATTTAAATGGACATGTGCCCTTACTAAGGGGAGGTCAAAACAGGATGAAGTTACTTTAGTACCCCTGCACTAATTAACCTAAAATTAAACCCTAAACTTAAAAACTTAAAAATGTTTAATCTTCTTCTAATCTATCTTCTCTAATCCCTCTCCTATTCTCTTTCCTTCATCTTATTCCATCAACCAAAAATTTCAATTTTGGTATTCTACCAAAAATGGTTCGATCCAGTAGAAGAGAGATTCAACAGGTAACATGAGAAGATCCAAATCAGAAGGAAAAGGTAAGGAAAAAGTTGGAACTAGCAAACCTGAAATTCCAATCCCTGAGAATGTTGAAAAAAACCTTCCGCTGGTGAAAAGAAGATTGTAAGTGATTTCTAAACTCAACCCATTATTTTGATGTGTTATATGATTTTTATGTTAGGCTAGAAATCGAAAATTATGATTTTCAGGGTTTTTGGTCGGCAAGGTCGATAATTTCAAACCATGCTGATGGTTGTTATTTTGTAAGAGCCGGCATGGTATCATGATGAATAACCTGCCGACTTTTTATAGAAGCCATGGCGACTGTTAGACAATAACCAGGGCCGACATGGTATATTAACAAACCATGCTGACTTAAATCCAGTCGGCATTGTCTTAGGCTTTTACCATGACGACTTAAGGTCACATAAACTTGATTTTCATTAGTTAATTGTCGGCATATTTCTTGAATAGGACCATGCCGACTTTGTATTAGTCGGCAAGGTATACAATTACAACCCCTCCGACCATTGTTTGGTCGGCAGTGTTTAGATTCTAGACCATGCCGGATTTATTACCAGAACCTTGTTTCAATTTTTAGAATTTTCATATCACTTATTTATATATTGTTATAGGTTCACAGAGGAAAAAATAGAAGATACCCCTTGTCTTGTTAACAATGCAGAAGAGTTATTACAATTTATTGACGCAATTTATCCCAATTTAGAAGATCCTAAAGATGAAACTGAAAAGAATTGCACTGTAAGAAAGTTACTTCTGATGGGTAAGGAAGATCCTGAAGAATTTTTAAGTTTTATGGATAGTCCTAAAAATCCCCTCACCTATCAATAATGCACATCATCAGAGGAGGAAGAAAAGGAGGTTGATCCAAGGACTTTTTTCAGGGCATGTGACTTTTCTGGAGTGAACCCCTATTACAATGAGGCTGGTGACTACATAGGTCCAGATAAGGGAAATAACAAAAGTTGATGCTGGTAAAAATGCTAGTGATGGTGAAAAAGCTAGTGATGGGGAGGAAGATAACAACAATGAGAAGGATCCATGAAATTTTTAACCTTTTTTATGTTTCACTTGGTTGAGAAACTTTGATCGTGGTTTGAAATATTACCTTATGTTTTGAACTGTTAGTTTTTGGTTTTAGACTTGTTAAACTTATGTTAATTTTCAGTTTCAGTTGCTTTAGAAGTTGTTCTTTTTTGTGCAGTTTTAGACAATATTAGAGTTGCAGTAAGTCGGCATGGTTTGTAAGGTAGACCTTGCCGACCATACCATGTTATATGCTATAGTGCTGTCAGGGATAGGTAGTCGGCATGGTTTGAAATCTCAACCATGTCGACCCAAATGCTAGTAGTATAGAAATATTACTTTTTAAGGTACAAAGTACAAGCCATTGAATGCTCAACGGCTATAAATTTCAAAATCCAGATATTAGGTGTGTTGTTATTATAAAAGCATTCTCAACTTCATCTTCAACCTTGCATAAATAATGGAAGTTTCAAGTGCAACACAACCAAATATTTGTAGTCTTTGTACACTAAATGGTCATTTGGCAAACGATTGTCCCTTTGAAGGAAGCAAATGCACTATTGAAGGTTGTAAGGGATTCTTATTTCTCATGAAAGTTGCAGTAGGAGATGTATATCAACCGTATGCTTCAAAATGCACTTGTTGTGGGGTTTTCTATTGGATAAATGAGCGCCTAGCTCCGTATGAAGATGAAGTTGCTAAAATCAACCTTCTACCATGCACAAATCCATGTTGCGACGGTAAGATGAAGCTAATTACCTCTCCTAAGAAATTGTGTACCGGAAAAAGATATTATCTATGTCCCAAATGTGTTAGGGTTAAGTTTTTAACGTTTGAATGCTTTAATTAAGGTTTGTATGCTATAATTAAGTTTTTAAGGTCTGTATTCGATGTATAGTCGACATTTTACTAAATTAAAAGCGTGTCGGCTTATTAACAGTCGGTACTTAATAGTTTACAAACCATGTCGGTGAATGTGATGTCGGAAGGGTGTGGCTAATAAACCCTGCCGACTATATTGTATGAGAACATCCAGGAACAACTTTTTTTTTCCTGTTCTGATCGGCATGGTTATCCTCATAAACCATGCCGACCACAAAAAATCCGGCAACCTGACTAAACCAAGACCATACCGACCGTCCCAGTTTTTTTTTTCCTGTGCTGTCATGCAGTGTCGCCGGCAGCCTGATGAATTTATAACATGCCGACCCTGGTGTAGTCGGCAGGGTCGTGTAAAAAATACAATGCCGACCAAAGGAGTATACACCAAAAAAACCACATCCATTTCATTCATTTGTAGTACTCCAAAGTACGTTACACAAAACACGAATGCGATTACAAAAGTACTCCAAAAATATTCCTTATTTCCTAATCATAATCACTCATCACTCAAATCTATTGGAGGGAGTTCATTCAAATGTATTGAACCTCCTTTAGTCAAATTTTTGGGACATTTCTTAGACTCATCTAAAGCATTCCAAAGGTGCATGTTTTCCTCATAAAGTTTCATCCATTCTCTGCTGTTGTTGAATATGAACTTTTTACAAAAACTAAACCTACAAAGAGGAGGTAATTGACATTCCTTGTTGAGTTGTAGACCAATAAAATGATTACCATCAACCAAAGACATAACAATTCTTCTATACTTGAGATGCTCCACACAAACCGTATGTTTCGGTGCAAATGCTACACTTAGTCCTTTACTAAAAAAATATATTGCGCATTACCACGTATCCGCGAATAGATGGCCACACTCCGGAATTCTCAACCAATGTTCCTATTTGATCGGTGCATTTCCCTCCGGGCCTTTATCACTAGTAAGAAATTCTTTAAAAGTCATTTTTTTGTCCTCCATGGAACCTTCTAGCATCATTGAGATATAAAACTCCTTGTCTATTTCTAGCCGGGCTGCCATATTCTTTCTTATGTATTGACATTGGGTGAGATTCTCCTCAACCGCTCCACCTAGGTGTCCTAATTGTTGGGATGCAACGTGAAAAACACAATTTACATCCTTTGGGATGTCATCGGTACCAATGACGAACTCTTGAATAATTTGAGAGAGTTGTACGCGATAATCTTCCAATACCGGTTTTACTACCTTCCTCGGATGACCTCTTTTATTCACAACATCTCATTGAATTGCTTGACTTTCAAGAAGTGGAGTTTCATTCAAGTTTGAAACGGTTGGTGTAGTTTTTTCATTGCTCGGCCGACCCCTTTTCTTTACAACACTTGCTTGACTCTCAAGAGGTAGAGTGCTATTTGGATTCATGTTTGAAACCGTTAGAGTAGTTGTTTCTTTCCTCGGATGACCTCTTTTATTTTTAGTCGGATCCTATTTGTATTGCGCCTCGGTATACACATGTTCGGATGGATCATTTTTTGTACTCAAATAGTCTTTAATTTGTTCCTTTTCTTCCGTCCTTGTCTTTGTGGTAGGTGTGTTAGAGCATTCCTCGGTTGAACTCGTATGCGTTGCTATCTCAAGCATGTTTGTCAATGTTAGTGATCAAAATTATAAAGTCTTGATTTCTAGTCTACTATAGCTAAGGTCTCGGACTAGGATAGAAAGTGTAGTTGAGCTCAAGAACTCCATGGCGATCATCATACAAGACGAAGGACTACTCAAGGAACTAGTGGATCTTCATCGACTAAAATGTATGTGGAGACTTGAACTTATCTATCAATCAAAAGTCTATCTACTCTATCTCCTATCTTGGGACAAAATTCGTATTACTATATATACTAAGATTATACACATATGATATTTCGAGCTAAGTATATCTCGCTTATCTATTTCTCGAAATGTGTGTTGGTAAAGCTTTCTCTTTAGCCAAGTTCATCTTTACCTAGTGACGAAAGTCATGTTATGTTTCAATCATATTGGAAATCTCTCTGACGAGAAATAGTTTGTCAATAACAACTATATAACGTCCTCTGCGAATGTTTCAATGATTGAAATGAGAGTTTAGACAATATAACCGTTGGAGGATATAAACATTGTTGTGGTAACACATATATGTATAAGTCCTTATTGCTTGAACCGAAGTTTGCGAACTTTGTTGATCAAGTGAAACCGGAGTAGTGCGTGAGCTCAGTCCGCGAACTCAGCATACAAGCTCAGTCCACAAACCCAGTCCGTGAACTGGCGTAGTTCTTGAACCCGAGAATTTCTGCTGGAGTTTGTGAACTCCGTCCGGGAACTTAAATCCGCGAAAGCAGTCCGCGAACTTGAGTAGGTTTTGTCTATAAACAATGTTTGTGAACTTATCATAATAAACTAAGGAATGATATTGCAAACCGTGGCTTTATAGTTCATGAATCGATTCGAGTGAATCGCATCGTTTTTTCTTCAATTGTGTCTTGTGTAGTACATAAAGATTTAAGCAATTGAACAACTCTCTAACTAGTTCACTTGACTCATTTGGACTAGTTATGGTGAAGAAGAATATGGTTGATATGAAAGTTATCATTTGGTTAACTAGTGTTGAACCAACTAATGTACAAGTTTGGGTACGGTTACACAAACCTAAAATCGTCTAGTACATGTGTGTATGACAAGCTAAGTTTTCGATCTAATGGTTGATAAATATTAGCTTGAATATAATCAGGTTTTCATCTAACGGTGAATATTGAATGCTTTGTTACTAAGCTAACATTGATTGCAAACCCTGATTTGAAGACTATATAAGGGAGAACTCTAGCAACTGGGAAACCCAATCCCCACACATTTTGTGTGATACTAGTTGTGCTAAGCTAAAGTCGATTCTCCTTTAACCTTTGGTTTTCTTCTTCTAAAACCAGGTTAACGACTTAAAGACTTCATTGGGATTGTGAAGCCATACCGATACTACTTTTCTTGTAGTTGCGTGATATGATCTTGTTGTTTCTATCCTACGAGTACAACTGTAATAATTGACTTGAGATTTCTATCTCCGATAGGCAAGATATAAAAGTAATTACAAACATCTTCGTCTCATCGTTTGTGATTCCACAATATCTTTTTTCACTGCGTCGATTAAGACTATTGTGAGGTGATTGATAAAACTGAGTTATTCTTCGGGAATATAAGTCTGGTTTTATTGATTGGTTCCTGTTCACCTTGATTTATCAAAAGACGGAACAAAACTCATAGGTTTATTCGTGGAAGACGAATTTATCTATCTTGTAAACTTTTCTGTGATACAGATTTGTTTATTAAAGTCTTCGACTTTGGGTCATAGCAACTCTTGGTTATGGGTGAGATCAACTAAGGGAATCAAGTACACAATATCCTGCTAATATCAGATACGTAAGAGCATAACTGTACCTTGGATCAGTGTGATATTGGTTGGGTTTCAACTACAGTCCATACCGAAGTTAATTTGGAGTAGGCTAGTGTCTGTAACGACTTAATACAGTGTATGTTTAATCTGGACTAGGTCCCGGGGTTTTTCTGCATTTGCGGTTTCCTCGTTAACAAAATTATGGTGTCTGTGTTATTTATTTTCCGCATTATATTTTGTTATATAATTGAAATAATACAGGTTGTGCATTGTTCAATCAATTAGAATATCCGACCTTATTGGTTGTTGATTTAAATTGATCGACACTTGGATATTGGTATTTGGTACCATCCAAGTTATCTCTATTTGATTAAGACTCGCAGATTGTATTTGCTTGAGTAAATCAAATTGAGAGATTGAGATAATAACTCTTTGAGATATTTTCTATTGATTGAGTCTGACTGTCTAGTTGATTCTCTAGAAAGTAACTCGGAGTTGTCCATATAGATTGATAATTAAAATATAAGGTGTGGTTGTTAGACCCCTGCTTTTTCAATTGGTATCAGAGCAGGCAAACACGTTCAAGACCTTACAAGTCTGTGTTTGTGGCAATCTGAGTCCGAGGACAAGATTTCCTTTGCACATACCAAAATGTCTCCTAAAGCTTTTGATTATGTCAAGTGTCTTAGAAACACCTCAAAGGAATGATATTTCTTCCTGTCATGAGGCATGTGACACTCTGGCAAAATCTGGAAAGGAGCTCACCAGAATTTCAAAAAATACAACTGAGATTGTTGACTTCGATGATCATGATCAGCTCATTGATGAATTTGAAAAGTCTCTTGATCGAGAACGTGATCTCTATAACATCATAAAGTCCTTCTCTAAGAATATTGAGAAACTTCTCCAAGAAACTACTCTTCAACGTGAAAAGATTAGTACTCTTGAGGATATTGTTAAGGAGGACTCAATTAGAGAAAAACATTTGCTTGAGACTCATTCATCAGATCTCAACAGACTTCGTGTTGAAAAAGAGAAACTAAGTGCATCTCTTACTCTAGCCCATGAACAGTGTAAATCCTTGGAAAAGAAAAACCCTATCTTAAGGAGAAATTCTTCTATAACTAATTCTCATGAATTACCGCATACGAAGAAGTGTTCTCCATTAGAAGATTGTGTCAAGAAAAGTTTACATAACTTACAATAATCTCATATGGCTATGAAATTAGGACAGGTGCCAATTATTACTTCTTGTAGTTGCAGGAAATCCCACAACACACCCCTTGTAATATCTTGATAATAATTTCTTGATCTAAACCCATTTGATATGAAAATGATGATTAAAATACTAAAATTGTAAATAGACACACAAATTTTTACATGGTTCGATCAATTTGATCTACATCCATGATTCTTCATTATGATAGTTTAAATTTACATTTGATTTATATTGATAATCTCCATTAACGATTAAAGATCTAGATCTAGTTTTTTGGGGAAGAATATGATAAAGAAAAATACATTTTCTCTCTAAAAATATCTCTCTGCAAAATATATATCTCTCTCTCTCTTACTAAAATTTTCTCTCCCCCTTTTTCTCTCTCCTGCTCTCCTCTTTATATAGGTGTTTACATAATGGATGACAGCTCACATACAACTCATACTTCCTCTATTTTAGGATCCCTTTCCACACTCTCGCAAGCTTTCTCCATATTCTCTCAAGTTCCCGCCTTGTTATCGCGAGCTCTCGCTTCATTCTAGCGAGATCCCGCTTCATTCTCGCGAGCTCCGCTTCATTCTAGCGATCTTTCTCTACGGCCACAAAGTCTTCACATCTTTCTCGTGTTTTATGCTGTTGTTGTCTATTACGTCATTAATTTGCGATATTTGCAGTGTGTTGTTGAAGAGATCGCAGAACTGTCGTTATAAATTTCACAAGAGTATTGCTGTGGCGATATTCTGATCCTACATCTTGCCTCTTTTTTCTTGAATATTGCTTAAAAAGCAATCTTTAAGAAAAAATCTGTTGTTGTAGTAGTCTTTGATCTTTGCTGATGACGGAACGAGCGAAAGAATATTGGACTTGAAAAGTACGTACTTGCCTCTATTCTTTTGTGAAGTTCCAGATCTTTGCGAAGTAAATAACTCTTGAAGTATCCTTGAAGAAGTACTCAATCCTCAAAATATAAGAAGTATCCGTCCTTGAATGAAAGTCATAAGTATTGCCTCTATTCATGCGAAATTATTACTTCATTTTTGGTGAAAATTCTTGTCCATTTTGGAAATGATTCTTGCCGAGAAGATAAAGAACATAAAATGTTTGCTTGGTAATCCATAGTTTCCTTTGTTCTTTATCTACGAAGGTAGGATCCTTGAAAAAATGTTGAATGAGCGAATTGTTTCTATATTCTTATCTTGCCTCTACCTTATACGATAATCTCTTTAAGGAAATAATCACATTCTGCAAAATAATCACATCTCCCGTGAGATTACGAATGTGTCTGCGAGATTTTGAAAAGTTCTGCAAAATTATGAATAGTGTTCCTGAAATAGTGCCGCGAATAGTGCTGCGAAATTATGAATAGTGCTGGGAAATTGTAAATAATTCTTCTGAGAGACTCTGAATAATACTTCTAAGAGATTCTGAATAGCATTTCTTGTTTCTCATTATCTCTCTTGCGACTAACAAATCTTTCCTGCATTCTTAAAATAAAATAGTTAATGTTTGGGATTATTCTATTGGTCTTATTTTGCCTTCCTAGTTAAAGGTCTTATTTTGCCATTTTTTCTTTTTGCGACAAAATCGCAGGACGTTCTTACATTTATATGCAAAACCCCATTGATCTTGCCTTATCCTTGTTTTGTCAATTTCTCTGCGATAATATGACAGGCCTAAGTTCTCTTGCGAGAACGAAGCCCCATGACATCGCCATCTTGCAATGAAATCGCAGGACGTCTTTACACTTTCATGTAAAAACCCATTGATCTCATCTTATTTTTTCTCTTGGCTTTTTTCCTCTTTATAATATTTGTCACGCGACAATATGACAGGCCTAAATGTTCTTGCGAACGTAAAGCTCCATGACATTGCCGTCTTTTTTGACACTATCAGCTCCCTAATGGAGGGTGCCGCCCTTATCTTCCCCCTGGTTTCCCCTTCAAGGAGGGCACATCGGCCATACAAGACTAGCTCCTCCCATCCGGTCTTAATGACAACCAGTTGTTTTCACAGCCTCTTATCCTTTATGCCTATATGGCTTATAGTTACGAGACTGCACCATAAGTGGGGTTTTCTTCGGGCCGAGTGCATCATAGCCAAGACTTGCCAAGAATGGCCAGGGTAGTTTCGTACGACATGGACACCCTTGGCTCAACCGTGTACCTTGGCACCTTGGTCATACTTTGTACTACTTAGGAGAGACCCTCGGTCGTCCAACCAGGGTATAACTTTATATAGTTAGAAATCCAAGGTATCTCTCATGGATAGGTATCTCAAAGAGATGGACCCCTTTCTCTCCATGACTCAGGTTCCAGCAGCGGTATAACCTTATCCCTGAGCCATGCAAACAGATACCCACTTATATGACACACTTTAGGTCTTACATTTGCCTCTTGCGAAATTTTATTCGCGAACTAGGGTGTACGCCATAAAGGTTCATCCCATTCTATTAATCTCTGCGAAATTTTATTCGCGTTTCTTGCGATATTTTCGCATTTTTTTTATTCTTTCATTTCTGTCATTTCTTTGCGAGATATCTCTGCAAAATAATCACTAACTCTCTTCTTTGCGAAATTAACATCTCTATGAAGTAAATGAACATCTGTGAATTATTTGTTCATGCTGCGAACATTTGCAAGGCAAGTGTCTGCGAAATACATGCCTATGATATAAACCTTTGCGCAGCAAAAAATTATTTGCGAGGAGGGAGATTCGAACCCAAGTCCTCTAGTTTGCAGCACTTCTTCTCTGACCATCTGTGGTGGTTTTCTTCTATGCAAATGTATCTCTTGAAGTGTATAATGCCTGACAACACACCCCTCTTGGATGTATAAATGCCGCAGAAAAAATAAATAGAAGATTGGCAAGACTTGAATCTGCGACCTTCACTTGTATTCTTTTCCAGTGACCAATTTTTCTGGCTGCTATTTTTTTTGAAAGTAAGGTAAGCTTCACTAGTGTATTCTCTTGTTATCGCCCCTTCTATTTTAAACATTAGAAATTTATCTTCGTCTTCATGTCCTTTTTTCTGGATTTTGTATTCTGTTACTTGCATGCTAATGCTGCTATTGTGGTTTACTGAGTTTGTAACTTATAATTATCTTTGGTCTTTAATTTCTTTTGTAGTTGCCTTTGTATTTGTCTCTGCGAGGTGCACTAGTTTCTCCACTGTTTAACCATTTGTTCGTTGCTGCTCCGCCTCTTATGTCCTTTTCATTCTTTTTATATTAGTCCTGCTCGTGATTTGTCATTGCTGATGTTGTTAAGAACCTGCGGTCTGCGTTAGAAATGATTTTCTTTGATTATATTTTATCACTTTTGTCTTCACTCTGCGATACTCACTTATCCGCGAGATTTACTGGAACTATCTTTCTCTGAATAAAATATAAGGTTGGCTGTTAATCTATTCTTCTCTCTTGACAGTTCTCATAAATAAGTTTCGTTTCATTCTTATTTTCTTCCTTTTTAACTTACTAGTGCTTCTCAGCCATACGTTGTCTTCCCTTCTTCATCTTTGCATAAATTTTTCCCTTTTAATTATTTTATTTATTTCCCTCTAAAGTATCGTTGGTTCGGTGAAGTTGAACCTCCATATCTAGCTGGCGAAATAATATATTGCTGATCTTTGGTTGGTCAAACTAGTGAGTTGAACTGAATTAGCTAGTGAGTTGAACGAAGTAATTCATTGTTGATTATTGAGTTACTTCGTGATATCTTCATCAATCTTTTTCCTCCCATTATCTTGGGAAACATGTAAGTGGTTTTTCTGAATAGTCTTGCTGCAATCACTTTTTTCATTGCTAAAGTGGGTGACCAATATTTTTCACACATAATTATCATTTCTCATTATTGGCTCTGTTCTTTCATGAAATAAATTTCATCTTTGCCAATTGAGTCTTATACGAACTGAACTCTTCTTCGCATCACAATAACTGAGATTGATAATCGCAGCCAGCCCATTGCTTTCTTGCATGATAAGACTTGATGACGTGACAAATTCAACGTATCCTGATCGCAGCCCTTTTATCTGTTCTTCGCTGGAGTTGTTGATTGACAAGATGAGCAACTTGAGTATGCTACCTGTTGGAGTGTTTTCTTGTGATATTCAAGTTGTTTTCTAAGCTTCGCTGATTGTAGTTTCCCTGTGAATTTTAGATATTAAACATGACTTCTTGAGAATTCTAAATATTAATATCATTTAATATATTAAATTTAGAATCATAGATGTGAGGATGTAGGTACTCCCCTTTCTTCGCTGGTACGGTAAGAATGAACTCCTGTTGTTCTTCGAAATCTCTCTGCTTTCATAACTTTTCTCTTTGCTTTTCGTGATTGTAGCTGTTGTTGTTAGGTCCAATATCTGCGGCTCTATTTGGTCGTTTCCATCTGTTTCTTCTTTAATTTATTATGAGCTGTGAGTGATGGTAACGGTAAGACTGATTTTGGAGTAGTAATGCGTGCTGCTGATGAGTTTGTGTTGTTGTGACGTGAATATACGAAGCTAACAAGTAGAAGAAAAACATCATGAGCTGCGGCTTTAGTCCCCTTTATCTTCGCGAGTGCTGCGAAAATTTATTACTGGAGTTCTTAACTTCTTTACCCTTAGGGATACCCCACTAGCTGCTCTTGAATTCTGTGAAATTTTGTTCTCTTCCTGAATTTTGTTTTACGAATACACTTCCTTTGTATTTGTTAAGAATGCTCGAAGTATTCATGAAATGATGAGCTCGTAATAGTTATTATCTTTACTGATCTTGTGGATTCGATGGAGCCTATATTTCTTCATTATATTTTGACGGACCTATCGTCATTGGAATTGTTTAACTTTTTTGTCTTCTTTGATCATCATTGGGTCTGATGACAAAGTATGTTGTATCTCTTTTAACGCTTTGCTGGTGATATGGTTGTGCAGGTACCAAGTTGTCTAGATTTGCCAAATTACTTTGCTACGAACAATTGTGTGTGTCCTGTGCTTCGATGATGCTCCACTAGTTTTTCTATTTGTAACTTTCTTTCAATGGTATTTCTCATGGCCCTTGAACCTTTGTTGTTTTGGAAGAAATCTTCGTTGCACGTAGTTCTTCTGGTCGTGATGGGTTGCTTCACTGGAGATGATGAACTGTGTCTGAGTTTGTTTTGATGACGAAGTGATGATTGTTCTTATAGTTTGGTGAGCTGTATTCTTTTTATAACAACTCATGTGCTTTCCTCGTCCAGATGTCTGTGGCTGAGCTCGTCTCTTGTTCTTTGTTCGTTGATAGTTGAAACTGGGCCCATGAGCTTTCTGTTTAACATCAATAGTAGTTAATTGTTTACTTTACTTGCGAAGTGGAGAGATGACAAAAATTAACTTGTGTTGATTATAGTTCTGCGAAATCTTTTCTTGCTTTTGTTCTTTGCGATATCATCTCCCCGACTGATATCTTTGGGTGAATTGATTCATTGGGTGTAGTCGTTGGGTCTATTCTGGCTCATTTCATTCATCTTCACAGCTGTTTGGTAATGCTAGTTGTCTTTAACTCATGTTGTTGGTGATCTTTGAGCTAGATTTGTTGCTGTCTTTATTTTGTTGTGGATATCTCGGTTTCCGTCTGTCTTTCATCTTCATGCTGGTTGTTTCATTTCTTTTTCCTCCTTCATCTTTGACTTCAATCACAAAAATCATGTTCACATGAGTTGTTTATACCATCAAAATTATGACTAAATTCAAGGTTTATGGATGTAAATTTATGATCAAAATTCTTGGTAATCCAAAATATCAACTAAAAAGCAATTTTTGTGAAAAACAAAGATAGTAGTTTAAAACTCAAAATCTTCCAGATCTAGATTATAGGCATGTAGTTTAATAAGATAAGAGAGAATTTGTCCTTTTTGAACAATTAATTGATGCAGATTCATTAGTTTTCTTTCTTGCTGCACTTTCTTTGTCTATAATATTTGATGCGGCATTAATATCTGTGACTGTAGCTGTTGTTCTCTCATTGGAATTTCTGTTGTCGCCTTTGTAACTTATAGATCCAGTTGAACTTATTATTAACCGTAGTTAATTTCTTTGAATCTTCTTGGAACCAACGAGTAGCAGGTAGTGTTTCTAGTGCCAAAATGTAGTTGCAGGAAATCCCACAACACACCCCTTGTAATATCTTGATAATAATTTCTTGATCTAAACCTATTTGATATGAAAATGACGATTAAAATACTAAAATTGTAAATAGACACACAGATTTTTACATGGTTCGATCAATTTGATCTGCATCCATGATTCTTCATTATGATCGTTTATATTTACATTTGATTTACATTGATAATCTCCATTAATGATTAAAGATCTAGTTTTTTGGGGAAGAAGATGATAAAGAAAAATACATTTTCTCTCTAAAAATATCTCTCTGCAAAATATCTCTCTCTCTTTCTTACTAAAATTGTCTCTCTCCCTTTTTCTCTCTCCTGCTCTCCTCTTTATATAGGTGTTTACATAATGGATGACAGCTCACATATAGCTCATACTTCCCCTATTTTAGGATCCCTTTCCACACTCTCGCAAGCTTTCTCCATATTCTCTCAAGTTCCCGCCTTGTTCTCGCGAGCTCCCGCTTCATTCTCGCGAACTTTATCTACGACCACAAAATATTCACATCTTTCTCATGTTTTATGTTGTTGTTATCTATTACGTCATTAATTTGCGATATTTGCAGTGTTTTGTTGAAGAGCTCGCAGAAATGTCGTTATAAATTTCACAAGAGTATTGTTGTGGTGATATTATGATCCTACACTTCTCCTCCACGAACCTGTACTTTTCGTGGGAAAAAGAATCACTATGCTATCCATTGTTTTTCTAGAAGGAAACAAAAATCTAAGCTTCATAATTTGCTTATCTTCACTATCAATGGAACAAACAGTCAGACGACTACTGCAGTGATTCACATGCCCACAGAAAACCGGAAACCTTATAAAAATTATCTCTACTCTAGAAATCATTATAGGGCACAAGTGCATTTGGCATAAGTTCTTGTGTTGCCAAGGAAAGCATTCCCTATACTTATAAGAATGTTTCTGGTAAATATAAGTCTAGAAAATGGATTCCTATTGTTTGTAGGTGAGAATAGTTTCTGTAATTTTTGGTAATTTCGAGTGTGTACGGGTGAGAAACAATGTACTGCAAGGGAGTACTTTAAGTTCGAGAGATCAATCTGTACAAATCCAGCCTAAACCAAGAATTGGCCGTTCCAGACTTGCTTCGGTCACAAAGTGGAGGAGAATGGGTTGGTTTTGGGGAGGGAAGCAAGGAAAGTGATGAGACCAGAATAGTTGATTCTGGAATAGTAGTTGTGTTACTGTGACTTGTATCAGAAAAGTGGGAAGGCTAACAAAATGGTAATCTAGCAAGTATTTTCTGAGTGTTGTATATTCCCGAATGAATTTGTTGTTCTGTGGAAATAAGTAAGACCTATTTATACAAGTCGAAGTGAAACGTACTATGGTTTCATTAAGGGATGGATAAATGGGTAAGTAAATGGGAGGAGGTGATAACCGCATGCATGGAATTTATGTTCCATAAAACAGTTAACGTGTGGAATTGATGTTCCATAAGGTTGTTAACTCATGAAATTGATTATTGAGCGTTTCACCATTGACTCCCTACATTTACTTACCGCCTCACCCTTATGACACTTCCTTATGACTGGCGTAGTGTATGCCGCACGTTGTTGTTTGTAGGTGAAAATGGTTTCTGCTGATTTCGGTAATTACGGGTGTGCAGGTGAGAAATAATTTAAACCCTAAACAATGTACTGCAAGGGAGTACTTTAGATTCGAGAGATCAATCTGTACAAGTCCGGCCTAAACCAATAAATGGTCGTTCCAGACTTGCTTCGGTCACAAAGTGGAGGAGGATGAGTTGGTTTTGGGGATGGAAGCAAGGAAAGTGGTGAGACCATAATAGTTGATTCTGGAAGAGTAGTTGGGTTCCTACGAATTGTTATCAGAAAAGTGAGAGAGCTCACGAGGTGAGCTAGCAAGTAAGTATTTATGAGTGTTGTATCTACCGTATGAACTTGTTGTTCAATGGAAATATGTAAGACCTATTTATACAAGTCGAAATAGAAACGTACCCTGGTCTCATTAAGGAGTGGGGAAGTAAATGGGAGGAGGTGGTAACCGTATGCATGGAATTGATGTCCATAAAGTTGTTAACGCATGAAACTGGTTTTCATGAAACACGTTATGGAATTGATGTCCCATAAAGTTGTTAACGCATGTGCTTTATGTCCCATGAACATTTCACACATAACTTCCCATATTTACTAACCGCCTCACCCTTATGACACTTCCTTATGACGGACGTAGTGTACGCCGCACGCTGTAAACCGCCAAACCAATACCCAGAAAGGATCCCCCAGTTTGTGTTGACATCTCGAATGTTTTTAGAAAACATGTAGCACATTATTGTGGCTTGGCAAGTCAAGCCCGGAAAACTTGCTATCTTGGTGACCTTCGACGGTCGAGATTTTGCATCTTGAGAGGAGGGGCAACCGTTGATCGTTGAACGCCTTTGTTTTGGTATCCGCGTAGTGAGGCCCAATCGTGGTGGCGCGGCTAGGTTGGAATACCGTTGGAATGTCATAGTTTGGTGTGGCCAAACTTAGGTTTTCAGGCCAAAGGTTACCATGTGTCGTCTGGTAACCTTGGATGGCTAGGATTTTCTCATGGGATTGAAGGGCAACCGTTGATTGTTGCACGCCTTCGTTTTGGTGGCCGCGTAGGGAAGGCCAACATGGTGGTGCGGCTAGGGTGTGGTTAGGCTTGACATGGGCGTGACCAAGCTATGGTTTTGGGTCAAAGGTTACCATATGTTTTCTGGTAACCTTGGACGGCTAGGATTTTCTCCTAAGATGGAAGGGTGGCCGTTGATGGCCGCACACCTTTGTTTTAGAAACCCTAATTAGCGCCCTTTACTAGAATCGTTGTAGAATTCTAGTACGGACTCGGATTTTGATGGTCCACCCCTCAAATCGACCGGAAAATAATTTCCTATATCCTTTAGCGATCATATTTAGGTTTTGAACTCATTCGGGAGGTGAAAATAGTCCGAAAGTAAAACTCAGGAAGAATTTAGGAGGGGTGGCGGCATGGCCAGGTATGCCTTGGGGCAATTAGGCATGGCATGCCTTGGCGTGGTTTGGCTTGGCATATGGTTACAAGGGTTTTCCATGGGTGTATGGCGTGGCTAGGGCCAAGGTAAAGGAATTTGGCTTGGCATGGTGTGATTAGCATAGCTAGGGACAAGGCATAGTGCGTTTGGCATGGCGCGGCTTGCTTGGGCTAGGTCCGGTTTTGGCTTGTCATGTGGGGCCAAGGGGTTTCCATAGGCGCATGGAATGGCTAAGGCCAAGGCAAGGGCGTTTGGCTTGGCATGGTGTGACTAACGTAGTTAGGGCCAAGGCAAAGTGCGTTTGGCATGACGCGTCTAGCTCTGGCTAGGTTTGGTTTGGCTTGGCATGTGGGGCCAAGGGTTTTCCATAGGCGCATGACATGACTAGCTTGGGCTAGGCACGTGACCAAGCTAGGGTTTTGGGGGCAAAGGTCGTTTGGTAACCTCAGACGGCCAGGATTTGCTCATGGGATTGAAGGGTAACCGTTGATTGTTGTACGCCTTCGTTTTGATAGTCGCGTAGTGAAGGCCAGTATGGTGGCGCGGCATGGGGCCATGGTGAGGTGCATTTGGCATGGCATGGTAGGTGTGGCTGAATGATTTTCCATTGGCATAGAGGTGCGGCTAGCATGGTTGGCATGCTTTGGCGCGGTTGGTGTGGCTGGCATGATTTGCCATTAGCACTGGGGTGCGGCTAACATGGTTCGCATGCTTTGGCGCGGTTGGTGTGGATGGCATGATTTTCCATTGGCACAGAGGTGCGGATAGCATGGTTGGCATGCTTTGGCGCGGTCGGTGTGGCTGGCATGATTTTCCATTGGCACAGAGGTGCGGCTAGCATGGTTGGCATGCTTTGGCGAGGTCGGTGTGGCTGGCATGATTTGTCATTGGCACAGAGGTGCGGCTAGCATGGTTGGCATGCTTTGGCGCGGTCGGTATGGCTGGCATGATTTACCATTGGCATAGAGGTGCGGCTAGCATGGTTGGCATGCTTTGGCGCGGTCGGTGTGGCTGGCATTATTTGCCATTGGCACAGAAGTGCGACTAGCATGGTTGGCATGCTTTGGCGCAGTCGGTGTGGCAGGCATAATTTGCCATTGACACAGAGGTGCGGCTAGCATGGTTGGCATGCTTTGGCGCGGTTGGTGTGCTGACATGATTTGCCATTGGCACACGTGGGAATTAGGGTTTGTCTTGTCGTAACCCTAATTTGAAAAAGATACCCTGGTAATTATTAGAGACACATTAAAGTTTTCAATATGTGCCTAGTAAATGCTTGTTACTTTAAATGTTGTGACATCACTGTCTGCTAGGGTTTAGTGTTTTACGATTTTAACCCTAAGCTAAAAACCACCATCAACATTAAGTCCTCTGCTTAGTTTGGAACAAGTGCCTTGTTGCGAGGTAAGCATATGATGGTGACAGACAAGGACGGAATCGAGGTGTAAATCATTGCAAATATGGACAGGAGAATCCGACTAACCTTTTTGAGTGGTAAATAGAGTTTTGGCTTCCCGTGTTGGTGGCCCTGCGTAAGTTGTACTGGGAATACAGACCGTGGAGTGGTGAGATGAAAGTTACCGGCTTGGTCTGGTCGTACATCAACGAGGCACAGTGGGCGCGGTCTTGGAAGGCAAAGCAAGCAGAAGGCTTGGACCGTGGGGCCAATGGGGTAGAAAATGGTGACAAAAGAGTATAGATCTGAGACAGTAAGTCATGAAAGAGGGCCGAGGAGATTTGTCTGACCTTTTTTGAGTTGTAAGTAGAATCCATAATCCTTGCATCCGGTAACTTTGCATAGATCCCAGTATGACTAGGTATCTTTGGGGCCAGGATTCGGAACGCGAGACGGAGATGCTAGCATAAACTTGGCATGAAAGGGATTTGTCAGCACCAATGGGCTTCGAACGGGCGTGGGATGCTTGGCAAAGCATGGCGTCGGTAATGGAAGCGCGACAAGGGGAAACACAGGTTGCTGGAAAATCTCTGACATGATCCACTAGAAAGGCGTTGGCATGGAAAGCGCGGATTGTCCTGGATGGCACGGAGCATCGGCGTTGGCTGGCATTGGCATGAAAAGCGCGGATTGTTGCAAAACTCAACGTGGAGCGCTGGCAAGACTGGCACTGGCGTGGAAAGCACTGATGTCTTGGGAGTGGCAAGGCTTGCTATTGTGGGACCAATTTCCTTTCTTCATGCGTGGCTTTAACATGGAATTCTTTCCTTATTCAAAAATGTTTTTCAAGAGGTAGGTAGCATCCGCAATCCTTTTATCTAGTAGCTTTGCGCAAATCCCGGTATGATTGGGTGTCTTCAGGTCTAGGATTTGGAACGCGAGGCGGAGCTGCTAGCATGGAATGGGCATGAAGGGGACTCATTAGCATTGACAGGCATGGAACGAGTGTGGGCCACTCTGTAAAGAGCTTGGCAAGGCATGACGCTGGTAAGGGAAACGCCTTGGAAGGGAAGCGCTTGCAAGGGAAGTGCTTGTGGTTTAGGGTTTGACACGCCAAAACCCTAATGAGCGCCCTTTACTAGAATCGCTATAGAATCCGTGTACGAACCCAGATTTTGATGGTCCGCCCATTTATCGGACACGAAATAGAATTCTGTAGTTACGCGGGAATATTGAGGTTTCGAGCTTGCTTATCAGGTGAAAACGGCCTGACAGTGAAAATCAAGAAGAAGTCAAGAGGGATGTTGCGGGCCCGGGGTGGCATAGTCGCGCGCCAGTCACCTATTCCCATCCATGGAGTAAGAAGGAATATTCATCCGGCTCAAGATCTAAAAACTCTGTCCGCATGAAAAGAGGTATCGACCCTCTTCTGTTTTTCTGTTGTTCGTCCGGATCCGTGTTTTCGTCTGCAGTGTCTCTCCAGTGGATTCCGAAAATTTACCAAAACTTCGATGTATTCTTGGGACGGATGGATGAAATATATGCTCGGAAACGATCATGTCAGGGATAATCTTGGAGATTGTGGTTGCGTCGTCGGTCCATCCCCATGATGCAATAGGGAGACGTTCCATCGCATATGCGCTGCTATCAAGTCTCCCGGGACTTTGTTCCAAATTACATCCTTCGAACCATCTTCTGAATCTTGGACTATCGTACAGAATGGGATGCGATAAGGAGTCCCCAGTTATACTTTTAATATGATAGCATGGATGAATATGTGAATATGTAACCTTCTGGCGTGCTTTTGGAGTCTTCGGTGCACATGTACGGCTTCATATTGAGAAATTACCGCGGCTCGTAAAACCTCGACAGTGATGATGTTGAAATCAGTAATAACATGGTTGAGGGGAGTGAAAGTGTCTCATGCTGGTAGTCCCCATGCGTAACCTACTTTCATTACATCGTCTTGAATCCCCGTCCAAGGGATTTGATATAAGCCTATCATACCCTTCTAGATGTGACATTGGGATGCTCAGAAATTACATGATGAAATATTCTGGATAGTGCAGGCTTGGGATCCTTCGTGGCCTCGTAAAGTGTTGAAGGCATCTTCTAGACAGAGAGGTGATAATATTCTTACGCTGCACCCTTGAAGAGTAGATGACCTTGTTGTGGGTACGGCTTTTGGTTGATTGTGTGTTCTGAGCTTTGACAGTAAAGGGATTCGTGTATATCCTCAGTCCTCAAGTATGGTTTACATGATTCCATCTTTGTAGTAATTATTGCTGCAGTGAAGCTCTGGCTGGTATCAACAAATGAGTGACAACAGTTCTTGGTAGGAAATGCAATCAGGAGAGACTACATTATCGTGGTAACAAAGTAGGTTGGATGATATCGTATGGGCATCCATGGAAGTAAAATTATTAGCTGGATGCGTAAGCAAGCAAGTCGTCTATGACCACGAGTTTTGGTAGGATGGATCAAAGGGCGGCCATGAATACGAAGATTGACTGGCTGCGATCATGATCCTTGACATGGGGGGCATGGTGGTATGACCCTTTGTAGGAAGAGGCAGCTTTGAGGCAACTTCGGCTCTTGGAGAGGATGTTGAAACTTAAGAAGTCAAACGCTGAAGTTTTGGCTTCGGATCCTAGAGTAGCTTATGGAGAGAACGCTGAAGAGGAGCGGCTGTCGGAGTGAAAGTTGAAGCGGATTGACTGCGTTAATCAGTATGCTGTTAAACTAGACACCCTTCAAGCAAACAAACATGAAGAGAGTCTTTGTGAACTCGAAGGGGTTGCTGATTTTCCTTTCCTCGATTTTGTAGAAGTCATTCCTGATCTTTACATGTGATGAAATTGGATTACTGATCCCCTTCTACTAGGCGTCCAAGAGCAATGCTAGCCTCTTCATGGATCTTCCAGTATCTTTCCCTAATGGTGGAGTAGCGTCTCTAGTGACGGTTGGAGCTCTCATGCTTGAAGAAACGTTGGGGCGGTGAAAGCGGCTCTGGTTCTGGTAATCGTAAGTGTATCGTGCAGAGATGTCACTGTTTTGACCACGGAGTGCTGGAGCCATGGCGCTGCTTTGGCTGGTTATGGAGCGGAGAGGATGGCGCTAGAAGGGCGCAAGATGTTAGCGCTGGAAGGATGCAAGCTGTTAGCGCATGGTGTGTTATTGCGGCCGGCGTGCGCGTGCGGCATGTGTGCCTGGCATGTGCGCCTAGTAATCACGTCTGGCAAGCGCTCCTAGTAAACGCGTCTGGTAAGCACGTCTGGGAAGCACATATGGGAAGCACGTCTGGGAAGCGCATCTGGTAAGCGCTGGATCGACTTGGAATGGGCGCTGGCTTGGTGTGGACGTTGGCTAGGCATGGACGCTGGCTTGGATTTTTGTGCGGCGTGGACCGTTAGCTGGGCATGGCGCAGACCGTTGGCTTGGCATGGTACTGGATTGGCACGACGATGGCTTGGCATGACACGGATTTGTTCTTATGGGAAAAATTGCCTCTTCTCATACGTAGCTAAAACAGGAAATCCTTTCCTTATTCAAATTCCAAAAAGTGTTATGCTTATGAAATGTGTTGGCTCCCCTTTTTATCTCATATCTTTGTTATCACGTCATGGTGTTAGCGGTAGCGTGGTAGTGATAAAGTGGGCAAGCATATCCCAGCTATGTACTCCAGCGTTTCTCTTTTAATTTGTTTTCTTGTGTTGGTGCAAACCATAGCCATAAGTATTCCTTCCATAAATCCGTAGTAACATTTTTCTTCTGAAATGGTGTAAACCCTAGCCATGGGTATGCCTTTCATAAACTTGTGGAAATACTTCATCATAAACAATTCTTCGAATGTCACCGTAGTAACGTCTGCTAATAGTGACAGGTAATCACTGTTGTGAAAAGTAGGCACGGGTAGGTGACTTTTTTTTTGAAAGGCAAACTAAACGCCTGGTTTATGGCTTTTTGATTTCCTGGATTTCTTGGGCTGATAGATAAATGTTACCTTGACGGTTTTGGGTTATTCTTTTTAGAATGAATTATTTAGGAATTGATTGTTTTGGTTATGATTGAAAGTGACACGGACATCCCAGGAAAAACCTTAGAACCGTGTGTTGGTAGATGACATGGGGTAAACTATGTATCTTGTCTTGAAAACTTGAAATAGCAAACCATGTATCTTGTCTAGGTAAGACTTACTAGGTTTTTAGGTCTCCTGATAAAAAGTGAACCTTCCGGGCGTAAGACCGAGTTTTATGGAAAACACCGCCATGGAAAGTCCTCAGTCGTTACTGAGATGTCTGATAACCGAGCCGTTGATCCTTGGGAGGATCGTCTGCTTCTATCCTCCAGGAAGTCCCAGTCATCCCTTGTCGTGTCATGACTGATAATTGAGCTGCTGGGTAACTGAGTCAGAGTGGATCATCTTCCTTTACCATCTTGACATCTGGGTCAAAGAACGAGATTGACGGTAGAAAATTGACATTGTAACCGAAAGATCGAACCTCCCGCTGTGGTCGCCAATTGTTTATAGGTGAAAATGGTTTATGCTGATTTCGGTAATTGCGGGTGTGCAGGTGAGAAATAATTTAAACCCTAAACAATGTACTGCAAGGGAGTACTTTAGATTCAAGAGATAAATCTGTACAAGTCAGGCCTAAACCAAGAAATGGTCGTTCCAGACTTGCTTCGGTCATAAAGTGGAGGAGAATGGGTTGGTTTTGGGGAGGGAAGCAAGGAAAGTGGTGAGACCAGAATAGTTGATTCTGGAAGAGTAGTTGGGTTCCTATGACTTGTTATCAGAAAAATGAGAGAGCTCACGAGGTTAGCTAGCAAGTAAGTATTTCTGAGTGTTGTATTTCCCATATGAACTTGTTGTTCAATGGAAATAGGTAATACCTATTTATACAAGTCGGAATAGAAACGTACCCTGGTCTCATTAAGGAGTGGGGAAGTAAATGGGAGGAGGTGGTAACCGTATGCATGGAATTTATGTCCATAAAGTTTTTAACGCATGAAACTGGTTTTCATGAAACACGTTATGGAATTGATGCCCCATAAAGTTGTTAACGCATGTGCTTTATGTCCCATGAACGTTTCAAACATAACTTCCCATATTTACTAACCTCCTCACCTTTGTGACACTTCCTTATGACGGGCGTAGTGTACGTCGCACGCTGTAAATCGCCAAACCAATACCCAAAGAGGATCCCCCAGTTTGTGTTGACATCTCGAATGTTTTTGGAAAACATGTAGCACGTTTTTGTGGCTTGGAAAGTCAACTTTGGGAAACTTGCTAGCCTGGTGACCTTCGACGGTCGATATTTTGCATCTTGAGGGGAGGGGAAACCGTTGATTGTTGCACGCCTTTGTTTTGGTAGCTGCGTAGTGAGGGCCAATCGTGGTAGCGCGGCTAGGTTGGCATGCCGTTGGCATGGAATAGTTTGGTGTGGCCAAACTTAGGTTTTCGGGCCAAAGGTTGCCATGTGTCGTCTGGTAACCTTGGATGGCTAGGATTTTCTCCTAGGATTGAAGGGCAACCGTTGATTGTTGCACGCCTTCGTTTTGGTGGCCGCGTAGGGAAGGCCAATAGGGTGGCGCGTCTAGGGTGTGGTTAGGTTTGGCATGGGCGTGACCAAATTATGGTTTTGGGTCAAAGGTTACCATATATTGTGTGGTAACCTTGGACGGCTAGGATTTGCTCCTAAGATGGAAGGGTGGTCGTTGATGGCCGCACGCTTTTGTTTTAGAAACCCTAATTAGCGCACTTTACTAGAATCGTTGTAGAATTCTAGTACGGACTCGTATTTTGATGGTCCTCCCCTCAAATCGACCGGAAAAGAATTTCCTATCTCATTTCGAGGGGATATTTATGTTTTGAACTCGGGAGGTTAAAACAGTCCGAAAGTAAAACTCAAGTTGAATTTAGGAGGGGTGGCGGCATGGCTAGGTATGCCTTGGGGCAATTAGGCATGACATGCCTTGGCGTGGTTTGGCTTGGCATTTGGGTACAAGGGTTTTCCATGGGTGCATGGCGTGGCAAGGGCCAAGGAGAGGGCGTTTTCCTTGGCATGATGTGATTAGCATAGCTAGGGCCAAGGCAGAGTGCGTTTGGCATGACGCAACAAGCTTGGGCTAGGTGCGGTTTTGGATTGGCATGAGGGTCCAAGGGGTTGCCATAGGTGCATGGCGTGTCTAGGGCCAAGGAAAGGGCGTTTGGCTTGGCATGGTGTGACTAGCGTAGTTATGGCCAAGGCAAAGTGCGTTTGGCATGGTGCATCTAGTTCGGGCTAGGTTTGGTTTGGCTTGGCATGTGGGGCCAAGGGTTTACCATAGGCGCATGGCATAACTAGCTTGGGCTAGGCACGTGACCAAGCTAGGGTTTTGGGGGCAAAGGTCGTTTGGTAACCTCAGACGTCCAGTATTTTCTCCTGGGATTGAAGGGCAACCGTTGATTGTTGCACGCCTTCATTTTGATAGCCGCGTAGTGAAGGCCCGTATGGTGGCGCGGCATGGGGCCATGGCGAGGTGCATTTGGCATGGCACGGTAGGTGTGGCTGGCATGATTTTCCATTGGTACGGAGGTGCGGCTAGCATGGTTAGCATGCTTTGGCGCGGTTGGTGTGGTTGGCATGATTTTCCATTGGCACAGGGGTGCAGCTAGCATGGTTGGCATACTTTGGCGCGGTTGGTGTGGCTGGCATGATTTTCCATTGGCACAGAGGTTCGGCTAGCATGGTTGGCATGTTTTGGCACGGTCGGTGTGGCTGGCATGATTTGCCATTGGCACACGTGGGAATTAGGGTTTGTCTTGTCATAACCCTAATTTGAAAAAAGTTCCCCGGTAATTATTAGAGACACATTAAAGGTTTCAGTAAATGTGCCTAGTAAATGCTTGTTACTTTAAATGTTGTGACATCACTGTCTGCCAGGGTTTAGTGTTTTACGATTTTAACCCTAAGCTAAAAACCACCATAAATAGTTTTAAACCGCCAAACCAATACCCAAAGAGGATCCCAGTTTGTGATATGTGTTTGATGTCTCGAATTTTTTTTGTGGAAAACACTTGGCACGTCGTGGTTGCCTGGAAAGTCGAGCTTGGGTGACTTGGTAACTTGGTGACCTTCGACGACTGAGATCTTGCATCTTAAGAGGCAAGGTAGCCGTTGATCGTCGCACGCTTTCGTTCGTTGGTGACCGGATGGGAAAGGCCAGCATGGTGGCGTGGCTAGGTTGGCATGCCGTTGGCATGGCATGGTTTGGCATGGACAAACTTAGGTTTTCGGGCCAAAGGTTACCATGTGTTGTCTGGTAACCTTGGATGGCTGGGATTTTCTCCTAGGGTTGAAGGGCAACCGTTGATTGTTGCATGCTTCGTTTTGGTAGCCGTGTAGAGAAGGCCAGCATGTGGCGCGGCTAGGTTGGCATGCCATGGTTTGGCGTAGCCAAACTTTGGTATTTGGGCCAAAGGTTACCATGTGTTGTCTGGTAACCTTGTATGGCAAGGATTTTCTCCTAGGGTTGAAGGGCAACCATTGATTGTTGTACGCCTTCGTTTTGGTAGCCGTGTAGAGAAGGCCAGTATGGTGGCACGGCTAGATTGGCATGACGTTGGCATGGTATGGTTTTGGCTTGGCATGTGGGGCCAAGGGTTTTCCATGGGCGCATGGCATGGCTAGCTTTGGGTAGGTGCGGTTTTGTCTTGTCATATGGGGCCAAGGGTTTGTCATGGGCTAATGGCATGGCTAGCTTTGGCTAGGTGCGGTTTTGGCTTGGTATGTGGGGCCAAGGGTTTGACATGGGCGCATGGCATGGATAGCTTTGGCTAGGTGCGGTTTTGGCTTGGCATGTGGGGCCATGGGTTTTCCATGGGTGCATGGCATGGCTAGCTTTGGCTAGGTGCTATTTTAGCTTGGCATGTGGGGCCAAGGGTTTTCCATGGGCGCGTGGCATGGCTAGCTTTGTCTAGGTGTGGTTTTGTCTTGGCATGTTGGGCCAAGGGTTTGCCATGGGCGCATGGCATGGATAGCTTTGGCTAGGTGCGTGACCAATCTAGGGTTTTGGGAGAAAGGTCATTTGGTAACCTTAGACGGCCAGGATTTTCTCCTGGGATTGAAGGGAAACCGTTGATTGTTGCACGCCTTTATTTTGATACCGCGCAGGGAAGGCCAGCATGGTGGCGCGGCTAAGTTGGCATGAGGCCATAGAGAGGTGCATTTGGCATGGCGCGGTAGGTGTGGCTGGCATGGTTTTCCGTTGGCACATGGTGTGGTTAGCATGGTTGGCATGCTTTTACACGGTTAGTATGGCTGGCATGATTCGTCATTGGCATAGGGGTGCGGGTAGCATGGTTGGCATGCTTTGGCGCGGTTAGTGTGGCTGGAACGGTTTTCCATTGGCACAGAGGTGTGTCTAGCATGGTTGGCATGCTTCGGTGTAGTTGACATGGTTTTCCATTGGCACACGTGGGAATTAGGGTTTTGCTTGTCGTAACCCTAATTGAAAAAGATACCCCGGAAATTGTTTATAGACACATTAAAGATTTTAATAAATGCGCCTAGTAAATGCTTATTACTTAAATGTTGTGGCGTCACTGTCTACTAGGGTTTAGGGTGTTTTACGATTTTAACCCTAGGCTAAAAACCACCATCAACATTAAGTCCCCTGCTTAGCTCAGAACAGGTGCCTTGTTGCGAGGTAAGCATATGATGGTGACAAATAAGGACGGATCGAGACGTAAATCATTGCAAGGATGGTCAGGAAAATTCGACTAACCTTTTTGAGGGGCGAAGAGAATTTTGGCTTCCCGTGTTGGCGGCCCTGCGTAACTTTTACTGGGATGCAGATAGTGAAGTGGTGATACGAAAGTTACCGGCTTGGTCTGGTCGTACATCTCCGAGGAAATGGGGGCGCGGCCTTGGAAGTCAGAGCATAATGGAAGGCTTGGCATGATAGGTCCACGACAGAGGAGCGGGCGTCCTGGCATGGTACGGCCATGGAAATGGAGCGGATGGCTTGGCCTGATGCGTATATGGTAATAGAGCAGATGGCTTAGCGCGTGGGGCCAAGGCATGGCGTGAGCGGACTTGGGCGTGAAAATTGGTCTTTGTGGGGGCGGTTTCCTCTTTTCCTATCTTGGCTAAAAATAGGAAATCCTTTCCTTATTCAAACTCCCGCGTACCATGTATATAAAGGAGGGTCGGCTTCTCTTCACGCCTATATATATTTGTTATCCCAGTCGTGTGGTAGCAGTAAAGCAAAGCGGACAAGCAAATCCCAGGTATGCCTTCCAATACTTCTTCTTTTAACTTGTTTTCTATTTTATTTTGTGTTGGTGTAAGTCCTAGTTGTAGGCGTACCTTTTCATGACCTTTTAGAAAATGTTGGTGTGAATCCTAGCCGTATGCAGGTTTCGCACGAGCTCGTAGTAGTACTTAGGCATGAATACCACAGTAATGTTGATCATTTCAACTCACTGTGCAAAGTAAGCACGCAATTGCCATCCCTTTTCCATGAAAACCTAGTTTTTAGGGTTTGCTCCTTGTTTTGGTGTGGTCGTGTGCAAGGTTCCCATGGTGGGGCGCACCTCCTCAGCTGGACAAGAATTTTATGCTGTGGGGTACGACCTTTGAAATAAACTGGCTTGCGTCTTGGGTGAAAAAATAATTTCTGTGCACTTTCTGTAATAATTTCTCTTCGTATTGTTCCATTGTAGTTGTTTGGAAGGTGAAAGTAGCGTGAGAGAATTTTCATTATGATGTCACTTGAGGAAAGTTCTGCTGTTCCGAAAGACGTTTGCAATTCCAAATCAAACGTAGATGATGAATTCTTCACTACATCGGCCACGATTAGGAGAAACCATCCCAACTATGTGTCGATTCTTCTGACCTACTCGGAAAGTGAGAGGGAATGCCGGTCGGTTCGGCCAGGAGGCATAATAAGGTTTTTCCTTCAGATGAAAGAATATCATGCCTCTCCTATTGACTTTAAAATCTCTGTGAGTCTGTTGCGTTCCTTCGAAAAATGGATGCGGTTCATGATGAGCCAGGAGCATGTAAGAATCAATTTAAACAAGGCGCAGATCGTTGATGTTGTTGCGGCTTCCGCAGTGCTTCAGATTAGGAAAGATATTCCAGGCTTGGTTACTTTTATTTCCAGATAGGGTGAAATGACCATTTCCTTGGAGAGCGTGGTTGTATTGCTGAAGCTTCCCGTAGTTGGAAACCTTGATGTTAAGTTGTCTGCAGATGAAGAAGAAATGCATGCCGCCCTAGTTGCGAAATTAAAAGTATTCGTTCGGAAAGAAAATGAGACGAAGTGCTTCTATGACTGGTGGGTGTCTCAGTGGTTTCCTGACGCGTTATAGTCGAACCAGAAGAACAGTATACTTCATGTTGCAGCATTCTTAGCTCTTTGGCTATCCAAATATATTTTTGATGACGGCTCAGGCAAGAAAGAGATAAGACATGAACTTATCAAGTTATCCATAAAATTGGCAAAAGGTGTCATTCTCCCCATTGGCGGTCTATTTCTTGGTTCTCTATATGCACACTTGGATCAACTGGTTTCGGACATGCACGCCTCAAACGGATACATGAAAGTAAATTCGTATATTCATGCCGCTTTTCTCCAGGCGTGGCTGTGGGAGCACTTCGAGAAGTATGCCCCGAAACCGTCAGTTGTACTTCCCGAGTCTTGGGGTGGATCTAGGATACTGCGCTGGTCTAACAGGCGTCCCAAGACTGGTTCGAACCTGGTCGGATTTCTTTACAACTCGTACGCAGTTAATTTTCGTCCATGGGCTCCGGTGCATGTGTTTATAACTCAGGTCACTACCTTTTCTCCTGCTCCAAACATGTCTTTGACTTCTGATAAAGAGGATCTGAGTGTCGGAGATATGATGTTCATGTGAAGTTGCACGCCTGGTCATGTGCCGTATTTCTTCCGAGGATTTTGCAAAGCAGCCTCTTACAACATTGATAGAGCGGCTTGGCATATAGGCTTCGATCAGGGGGTCCCAATTTTTTGTCAGCCGGTCGTTCTAGAAGTCCCGTTGCCTATTGTTCTTGATGCTGGTGCTCTTATGTCGGGTAAAAGTCTCCCTTTCCTGCTCACGAAACGGAATCCATTAACAATCTCCAAGTATAACACATTTTGGCAGGACGAGTTTCTTGCTATCCATGGATTCGTGAACAGTGTGGTAGAGAATCATCGCAGCAAGCCTTCCTCTGTGGTTTTAGAGGAACATACACTACTGAGGGACCCCAAGCGAAAATACGTTAGCCCGAATGCAGATAGTCCCCAAGTGAAGGAGCGGAGATCTAAAAATCGTGCTGGTGGTTTTCAGTCGGGTCTGGAGGCTCTCCAGACTTTTAGCTCTTCCAATATGCGAGTACGTATAATTTTTTTCCCGACTTAGTCGGATTACGTATATATTTGTCTCATTCCTGAGCGTTTATCCTTGTGCCTTGCCCATGGTATTAGAAGTGTGAACGCCTTTGCTAAACTTGCACGTAGTCAGAAAACAAAACCTCTTGAGACAGAAAGCAGCGATACTGAGCCTACCCATGACGGAGGGGAATCCGAGAAAGATGAGACCTCAGAGTCCAGAGATGGCAGGAGTAGTTCTTTCGATAGAAGTGCCGAATCTTTCTCTAGTCGGTCTGAAAGCGGATCAGTGAGTCTTCTCCATGCCTTTCTTCTTCCTCTTTTTTTTTTTTTTTTTTTTTTTTGAAGAGTGTCTAAAACGTGATATCGCAGAGCGACGCCGGTTCTGAAGCTGGGCTCGAGAAGGAAACTGGTGAAGACACGGCTTTGTCTCCAGCCGTGTCAGCCACTCCTAGTAGCTTTGAAACAGAGGCCGATCAAGACGAAAGTGTTGTTGTGACTCCGACGATAGATATTTCTCATGTGAACCCTAACGCAATTGTCGTTAGGGATCCCCTGCTGGTTATTGACGTAGTCGCAGGATCTACCTTTGTTCCTCCATATCCGGTTCCTTATCCAGATCACGTGTTGATTGGGGGAATCAGTGTGCCAGCTAAGCATGTGGCGTTATACACCAAGATATGGGAAATCCACTGTCATATTGCCACAACCAAGAAAATTACTAGTCGATACGCGTTGTTCAAGCGCGTGGAGGAAGTCTTGTCTTCGATTGACGACATGCACAACGTGAGTGGTCACACAGTTTCTGAGGATGTAATTCTAAGCTGGAGGTTTCATCGCGATATGTGCATGGATTTCGAGTTCAATGATCCTTGGTTCATTAATGGCTTCTCTGAGGTTGAATTTTTTTTGGTCGAAACAGTGGAAGGTCCTTCCGCAGACACGGTAAAGAAACAGGAAACGAAATTCAAAAAATTATGTCGGCAACTGAAGTTGAAAAGAGCGGCTCTCTAGAGAACAAAGGAGGCATTTGCTAAGAGGAGAAAGCTGCTGTTGGAAAACTCTCCTTGAATACATTTCTGTCTCTTGAACTTCTTGTTTTTAGTTTTTTTTTTTGAAAGGAAAATGAGACGCCTAGTTTATGGTTTTTGATTTTCTGGTTTTCTTGGGTTGATAGATAAATGTTACCTTGACGGTTTTGGATTATTCTTTTGAAATGAAATGTTTAGGATTGTTTCTGATTGTGATTGAAAGTGGCGCAAACATCCCAGGGAAACCATGGAACCATGTGTTGGTAGATGACATGGGATGAATCATAACATGGTTATCGGTTTTATCATTCTTGTGAAACTTTGAAAACGCAAACCATGTATTTTGTCTAGGTAAGACTTACTCGGTTTCTTAGGTTTTCTAATGAAAAGTAGACCTTACGAGTGTAGGACCAAGCTTTGCGAGAAACACGGCCGTGGAAAGTCCCCAGTCGTTACTGAGCTGTCCGATAACCGAGTTGTTGATCCCTGGGAGGATCGTTTTGCTTCTAACCTTTGGGAAGTCCCCAGTCATCCCTTGTCATGTCATGACTGATAATCGAGTCGTCGGGTAACTGAGTCGGAGTGGATCGTCTTCCTCTACCATATTGACGTCCGGGTCGAAGGACAAGATCGACAGTCGAAAATTGACATTGTAACCGAAATATCGAACCTCCCGCTGTGGTCGCCATTTGTTTGTAGGTGAAAATATTTTCTTATTATTTTTGGTAATTTAGAGTGTGTACGGGTGAGAAACAATTTAAACCCTAAACAATATACTGCAAGGGAGTACTTTAAGTTCGAGAGATCAATCTGTACAAATCCAGCCAAAACCAAGAAATGGCAGTTCCGGACTTGTTTCGGTCACAAAGTGGAGGATAATAGGTTGGTTTTGGGGAGGGAAGCAAGGAAAGTGATGAGACCAGAATAGTTAATTCTGGAAGAGTAGTTGTGTTACTGTGACTTGTATCCGAAAAGTGGGAAGGCTAACAAAATGGTAAGCTAGCAAGTATTTTCTGAGTGTTGTATATTCCCGAATGAACTTGTTGTTCTGTGGAAATAGGTAAGACCTATTTATACAATTCGAAGTGAAACGTACTCTGGTCTCATTAAGGGATGGATAAATGGGTAAGTAAATGAGAGGAGGTGATAACCGCATGCATGGAATTGATGTTCCATAAAACCGTTAACGTATGGAATTGATTTTCCATAAGGTTGTTAACGCATGAAATTGATTGTTGAGCGTTTCACCATTGACTCCCTACATTTACTGACCGCCTCACCCTTACGACAATTCCTTATGACGGGCGTAGTATACGCCGCACGCTAAACCGCCAAACCAATACCCAAAGAGGATCCCCCAGTTTGTGATATGTGTTTGATGTCTCAAATGTTTTTTGTGGAAAACATGTGGCACGTCGTGGTTTCCTGGAAAGTCGAGCTTGGGAGACTTGGTAGCTTGGTGACCTTCGACGGTCGAGATCTTGCATCTTAATAGGCAAGGTAGTCGTTGATTGTCGTACGCTTTCGTTCGTTGGTGGCCGCATGGGGAAGGCCAGCAAGGTGGCGCGGCTAGGTTGGCATGCCGTTGGCATGGCATGGTTTGGCATGGCCAAACTTAGGTTTTCGAGCCAAAAGTTACTATGTGTTATCTGGTAACCTTGGATGGCTGGGATTTGCTCCTGAGGTTAAAGGGCAACCATTGATTATTGCACGCCTTCATTTTGGTAGCCGTGTAGAGAAGGCCAGCATGGTGGCGCGGCTAGGTTGGCATGCCGTTGGCATGGCATGGTTTGGCGTGGCCAAACTTAGGTTTACGGGACAAAGGTTACCATGTGTTGTCTGGTAACCTTGGATGGCTAGGATTTGCTCCTGGGGTTGAAGGGAAACCGTTGATTGTTGCACGCCTTCATTTTGGTAGCCGTGTAGAGAAGGCCAGTATGGTGGCGCGACTAGATTTCCATGACGTTGGCATGGTATGGTTTTGGATGGGGATGTGGAGCCAAGGGTTTTCCATGGGCGCATGGCATGGCTATTTTTGGCTAGGTGCGGTTTTGGCTTGTCATGTAGGGCCAAGGATTTGCCATGGGCGCATGGCATGGCTAGGTTTGGCTATGTGCGGTTTTGGCTTGGCATGTGGGGCCAAGGGTTTTCCATGGGCACATGGCGTGGATAGCTTTAGCTAAGTGAGGTTTTAGCTTGGCATGTGGGTCCAAGGGTTTGCCATGGGCGCATGGCGTGGCTAGCTTGGCTAGGTGCGGTTTGGGCTTGGAATGTGAGGCCAAGGGTTTTCCATGGGTGCATGGCGTGGCTAAACTAGGTTCATGACCAAGCTAGGGTTTTGGGCCAAAGGTCGTTTGGTAACCTTGGACGGTCAGGATTTGCTCCTAGAATTGAAGGGCAACCGTTGATTGTTGCATGCCTTCGTTTTGGTAGCCGCGTAGGGAAGGACAGCATGGTGGCGCGGCTAAGTTGGCATGAGGCCATAGAGAGGTGTGTTTGGCATAGCGCGGTAGGTGTGGCTGGCATGGTTTGCCGTTGGCACATGGTGTGGTTAGCATGCTTTGACACGGTTAGTATGGCTGGCATGATTCGTCATTGGCATATGGGTGCGGGTAGCATGGTTGGCATGCTTTGGCGCGGTTAGTGTGGATGGAACGGTTTGCCATTGGCACAGAGGTGTGTCTAGCATGGTTGGCATGCTTCGGTGTAGTTGACATGGTTTTCCATTGGCACACGTGGGAATTAGGGTTTGGCTTGTCGTAACCCTAATTGAAAAAGATACCCCGGAAATTGTTTATAGACACATTAAAGATTTTAATAAATGCGCCTAGTAAATGCTTATTACTTAAATGTTGTGGCGTCACTATCTACTAGGGTTTAGGGTGTTTTACGATTTTAACCCTAGGCTAAAAACTACCATCAACATTAATTCCCCTTCTTAGATCGGAACAGGTGCCTTATTGCGAGGTAAGCATATGATGGTGACAAATAAGGACAGATCGAGACGTAAATCATTGCAAGGATGGTCAGGAAAATTCGACTAACCTTTTTGAGGGGCGAAGAGAATTTTGGCTTCCCGTGTTGGTGGCCCTGCATAAGTTTTACTGGGATGCAGATAGCGGAGTGGTGATACGAAAGTTACCGGCTTGGTCTGGTCATACATCTCCGAGGAAATGGGGGCGCGGCCTTGGAAGTCAGAGCATAATGGACGGCTTGGCATGATAGGTCCACGACAGAGGAGCGGGCATCTTGGCATGGTACGGCCATAGCAATGGAGCGGATGGCTTGGCCTGATGCGGATATGGTAATAGAGCGGATGGCTTAGCGCGTGGGGCCAAGGCATGGCGTGAGCGGACTTGGGCGTGAAAATTGGTCTTTGCGGGGGCGGTTTCCTCTTTTCCAATCTTGGATAAAAATAGGAAATCCTTTCCTTGTTCAAACTCCCACGTACCATGTATATAAAGGAGGGTCGGCTTCTCTTCACGCCTATATATATTTGTTATCCCAGTCGTGTGGTAGCAGTAAAGCAAAGCGGACAAGCAAATCCCAGGTATGCCTTCCAATACTTCTTCTTTTAACTTGTTTTCTCTTTTATTTTGTGTTGGTGTAAGTCCTAGTTGTAGGCGTACCTTTTCATGACCTTTTAGAAAATATTGGTGTGAATCCTAGCCGTATGCAGGTTTCGCACGAGCTCGTAGTAGTACTTAGGCATGAATACCACAGTAATGTTGATTATCTCAACTCACTGTGCAAAGTAAGCACGCAATTGCCATCCCTTTTCCATGAAAACCTAGTTTTTAGGGTTTGCTCCTTGTTTTGGTGTGGTCGTGTGCATGGTTCCCATGGTGGGGCGCACCTCCTCAGCTAGACAAGAATTTTATGCTGCGGGGTACGACCTTTGAAATAAACTGGCTTGCGTCTTGGGTGAAAAAATAATTTCCTTGCACTTTCTGTAATAATTTCTCTTCGTATTGTTCCATTGTAGTTGTTTGGAAGGTGAAAGTAGCGTGAGAGAATTTTCATTATGACGTCACTTGAGGAAAGTTCTGCTGTTCCGAAAGACGTTTTCAATTCCAAATCAAACGTAGATGATGAATTCTTCACTACATCGGCCACGGTTAGGAGAAACCATCCTAACTATGTGTCGATTCTTCTGACCTAATCAGAAAGTAAGAGGGAAGGCCGGTCGGTTCGGCCAGGAGGTGTAGTAAGGTTTTTCCTTCAGAGGAAAGAATATCATGCCTCTCCTATTGACTTTAAAATCTCTGTGAGTCCGTTGCATTCCTTCGAGAAATGGATGCGGTTCATGATGATCCAGGAGCATGTAAGAATCAATTTAAACAAGACGCAGATCGTTGATGCTGTTGCGGCTTCCGCAGTGCTTCAGATTAGGAAAAATATTCTAGGCTTGGTTACTTTTATTTCCAGATGGGGTGAAATGACCATTTCCTTGGAGAGCGTGGCTGTATTTCTGAAGCTTCCCGTAGTTGGAAACCTTGATGTTAAGTTGTCTGCAGATGAAGAAGAAATGCATGCCGCCCTAGTTGCGAAATCAAAAGGATTCGTTCGGAAAGAAAATGAGACGAAGTGCTTCTATGACTGGTGGGTGTCTCAGTGGTTTCCTGACACATTAGAGTCGAACCAGAAGAACAGTATACTTCATGTTGCAGCATTCTTAGCTCTTTGGCTATCCAAATATATTTTTGATGATGGCTCGGGCAAGAAAGAGATAAGACATGAACTTATCAAGTTATCCATAAAATTGGCAATAGGTGTCGTTCTCCCCATTGGAGGTCTATTTCTTGGTTCTATGTATGCACACTTGGATCAACTGGTTTTGGACATGCACGCCTCAAACGGATACATGAAAGTAGATTCGTATATTCATGCTACTTTTCTCCAGGCGTGGCTGTGGGAGCACTTCGAGAAGTATGCCCCGAAACCGTTGGTTGTACTTCACGAGTCTTGGGGTGGATCTAGGATACTGCGCTGGTCTAACAGGCGTCCCAAGACTGGTTCGAACCTGGTTGGATTTCTTGACAACTCGTACGCAGTTAATTTTCGTCCATGGGCTCCGGTGCATGGGTTTATAACTCAGGTCACTACCTTTTCTCCTGCTCCAAACATGTCTTTGACTTCTGATAAAGAGGATCTGAGTGTCGGAGATATGATGTTCATGCGAAGTTTCACGCCTGGTCATGTGCCGTATTTCTTCCGAGGATCTTGCAAAGCAGCCTCTTACAACATTGATAGAGCGGCTTGGCATATGGGATTTGATCAGGGGGTCCCAATTTTTCGTCAGCCGGTCGTTCCAGAAGTCCCGTTGCCTATTGTTCTTGATGCTGGTGCTCTTATGTCGGGTAAAAGTCTCCCTTTCCTGCTCACGAAACGGGATCCATTAACAATCTCCAAGTATAACACATTTTGGCAGGACGGGTTTCTTGCTATCCATGGATTCGTGAACAGTGTGGTAGAGAATCATCGCAACAAGCCTTCCTCTGTGGTTTTAGCGGAACATACACTGCTGAGGGACCCCAAGAGAAAATCCGTTAGCCCGAATGCAGATAGTCCCCAAGTGAAGGAGCGGAGATCTAAAAATCGTGATGGTGGTTTTCAGTCGGGTCTGGAGGCTCTCCCGACTTTTAGCTCTTCCAATATGCGAGTACGTATAATTTTCTTCCCGACTTAGTCGGATTACGTATATATTTGTCTCATTCCTGAGCGTCTATCCTTGTGCCTTTCCCAGGGTATTAGAAGTGTGAACTCCTTTGATAAACTTGCACGTAGTCAGAAAACAACACCTCTTGAGACAGAAAGCAGCGATACTGAGCCTACCCATGACGGAGGGGAATCCGAGAAAGATGAGACCTCAGAGTCCAGAGATGGCAGGAGTAGTTCTTTCGATAGAAGTGACGAATCTTTCTCTAGTCGGTCTGAAAGCGGATCAGTGAGTCTTCTCCATGCCTTTATTCTTCCTCTTTTTTTTTTTTTTTTTTTTTTGAAGAGTGTCTAAAACGTGATATCGCAGAGCGACGCCGGTTCTGAAGCTGGGCTCGAGAAGGAAACTGGTGAAGACACGGCTTTATCTCCAGCCGTGTCAGCCACTCCTAGTAGCTTTGAAACAGAGGCCGATCAAGACGAAAGTGTTGTTGTGACTCCGACGATAGAGATTTCTCATGTGAACCCTAACGCAATTGTCGTTAAGGATCCCCTGACGATTATTGACGTAGTCGCAGGCGCTACCTTTGTTCCTCCATATCCGGTTCCTTATCCAGATCACGTGTTGATTGGGGAATTCAGTGTGTCAGCTAAGCATGCGGAGTTATACACCAAGATATGGGTAAGCCACGGTCATATTGCCACAACCAAGAAAATTACTAGTCGATATGCGCTGTTCAAGCGCGTGGAGGAAGTCTTGTCTTCTATTGACGACATGCACAACGTGAGTGGTTACACAGTTTCTGAGAATGTAATTTTAAGCTGGAGGTTTCATCGCGATATGTGCATGGATTTCGAGTTCAATGCTCCTTGGTTCATTAACGGCTTCTCTGAGGTTGAAAAGTTGCTGGTCGAAACAGTGGAAGGTCCTTCCGCAGACACGGTAAAGAAATAGGAAGCGGAATTCAAAAAATTATGTCGGCAACTGAAGTTGAAAAGAGCGGCTCTCTAGAGAACAAAGGAGGCATTTGCTAAGAGGAGAAAGCTGATGTTGGAAAACTCTCCTTGAATACATTTCTGTCTCTTGAACTTCTTGTTTTTAGTTTTTTTTTTTGAAAGGAAAATGAGACGCCTAGTTTATGGTTTTTGATTTTCAGGTTTTCTTGGGTTGATAGATAAATGTTACCTTGACGGTTTTGGATTATTCTTTTGAAATGAAATGTTTAGGATTGTTTCTGATTGTGATTGAAAGTGGCGCAAACATCCCAGGGAAACCATGGAACCATGTGTTGGTAGATGACATGGGATGAATCATAACATGGTTATCGGTTTTATCATTCTTGTGAAACTTTGAAAACGCAAACCATGTATTTTGTCTAGGTAAGACTTACTTGGTTTCTTAGGTTTTCTAATGAAAAGTAGACCTTACGGGTGTAGGACCAAGCTTTACGAGAAACACGGCCGTGGAAAGTCCCCAATCGTTACTGAGCTATCCAATAACCGAGTTGTTGATCCCTGGGCGGATCGTTTTGCTTCTAACCTTTGGGAAGTCCCCAGTCATCCCTTGTCGTGTCATGACTGATAATCGAGTAGTCGGGTAACTGAGTCTGAGTGGATCGTCTTCCTCTACCATATTGACGTCCGGGTCGAAGGACAAGATTGACAGTCGAAAATTGACATTGTAACCGAAATATCGAACCTCCCGCTGTGGTCGCCATTTGTTTGTAGGTGAAAATAGTTTCTATTATTTTTGGTAATTTCGAGTGTGTACGGGTGAGAAAGAATTTAAACCCTAAACAATATACTGTAAGGGAGTACTTTAAGTTCGAGAGATCAATCTGTACAAATCCATCCAAAACCAAGAAATGGCCATTCCGGACTTGTTTCGGTCACAAAGTGGAGGATAATAGGTTGGTTTTGGGGAGGGAAGCAAGGAAAGTGATGAGACCAGAATAGTTGATTCTGGAAGAGTAGTTGTGTTACTGTGACTTGTATCAGAAAAGTGAGAAGGCTAACAAAATGGTAAGCTAGCAAGTATTTTCTGAGTGTTGTATATTCCCGAATGAACTTGTTGTTCTGTGGAAATAGGTAAGACCTATTTATACAAGTCGAAGTGAAACATACTCTGGTCTCATTAAGGGATGGATAAATGGGTAAGTAAATGAGAGGAGGTGATAACCGCATGCATGAAATTGATGTTCCATAAAACCGTTAACGTATGGAATTGATTTTCCATAAGGTTTTTAACACATGAAATTGATTGTTGAGCGTTTCACCATTGACTCCCTACATTTACTGACCGCCTCACCCTTACGACACTTCCTTATGACGGGCGTAGTATACGCCGCACGCTAAATCTCCAAACCAATACCCAAAGAGGATCCCCCAGTTTGTGATATGTGTTTGATGTCTCAAATGTTTTTTGTGGAAAACATGTGGCACGTCGTGGTTTCCTGGAAAGTCGATCATGGGATACTTGGTAGCTTGGTGACCTTCGACGGTCGAGATCTTGCATCTTAATAGGCAAGGTAGCCGTTGATCGTCGCACGCTTTCGTTCGTTGGTGGCCGCATGGGGAAGGCCAGCAAGGTGGCGCGACTAGGTTGGCATGGCATGGTTTGGCGTGGCCAAACTTAGGTTTTCGGGCCAAAAGTTACCATGTGTTGTCTGGTAACCTTGGATGGCTGGGATTTGCTCCTGAGGTTAAAGGGAAACCGTTTATTGTTGCACGCCTTCATTTTGGTAGCCGTGTAGAGAAGGCCAGCATGGTGGCGCAGCTAGGTTGGCATGCCGTTGGCATGGCATGGTTTGGCGTGGCCAAACTTAGGTTTACGGGCCAAAGGTTACCATGTGTTGTCTGGTAACCTTGGATGGCTAGGATTTGCTACTGGGGTTGAAGGGAAACCGTTGATTGTTGCACGCCTTCATTTTGGTAGCCGTGTAGGGAAGGCCAGTATGGTGACGCGACTAGATTGCCATGCCGTTGGAATGGTATGGTTTTGGCTTGGCATGTGGAGCCAAGGGTTTGTCATGGGCGCATGGCATGGCTAGCTTTGGCTAGGTGCGGTTTTGGCTTGGCATGTGGGGCCAAGGGTTTGCCATGGGCACATGGCATGGATAGCTTTGGATAGGTGCGGTTTTGGCTTGGCATGTGGGGCCAAGGGTTTTCCATGGGTGCATGGCGTGGCTAGCTTTGGATAAGTGCGGTTTTGTCTTGGCATGTGGGGCCAAGGGTTTGCCATTGGCGCATGGCATGGCTAGCTTTGTCTAGGTGCGGTTATGGCTTGGCATGTGGGGCCAAGGGTTTGCCATAGGCGCGTGGCAAGGCTAGTTTTGGCTAGGTGCGGTTTTGGCGTGGCATGTGGGGCCAAGGGTTTGTCATGGGCGCATGGCATGGCTAGCTTGGCTAGGTGCGGTTTTGGCTTGGCTTGTGGGGCCAAGGGTTTGCCATGGGTGCATGGCATGGATAGCTTTGGCTAGGTGCGTGACCAAGATAGGGTTTTTGGCGAAAGGTCGTTTGGTAACCTTAGACGGCCAGGATTTTCTTTTGGGATTGAAGGGCAACCGTTGATTGTTGTACGCCTTCATTTTGGTAGCCGCATAGGGAAGGCCAGCATGGTGGCGCGACTAAGTTGGCATGAGGCCATGGCGAGGTAGGTTTGGATGGCATGGTTTTCCGTTGGCACATGGTGTGGTTAGCATGGTTGGCATGATTTGACGCGGTTAGTATGGCTGGCATGATTTGCCATTGCAATAGGGGTGCGGCTAGCATGGTTGGCATGCTTTGGCGCGGTTAGTGTGGATGGCATGGTTTGCCATTGGCACAGAGGTATGGATAGTATGGTAGGAATGCTTCGGTGTGGTTGGCATGGTTTGCCATTGGCACACGTGGGAATTAGGGTTTGGATTGTCGTAACCCTAATTGAAAAAGATACCCCGGTAATTATTTATAGACACAGTAAATATTTCAACAAATGCGCCTAGTATATGCTTATTACTTAAATGTTGTGGCGTCACTGTCTACTAGGGTTTAGGGTGTTTTACGATTTTAACCCTAGGCTAAAAACCACCATCAACACCTATCTATTCCGATCCTCTTAAACCAATTGTAAAAGGTCCTAGATTTAGTCCTTCTGATAAGTATACTAATCAAGCAGTGTCTCATCTCTCTGGAAATAGCACATGTCAAAGACAGAAGGATAGAAAGGAACAATGTTAATTTAATGAGCTAAAGGCTCATACTTGTGTGAACTAATCACAAGGTTGAATGTCTCACATACAAAAAACCTAGTTGTGAGAAAATTGAATAGGTATACTCCACAACAAAGTGGTTCTAATTATCCAGCTAATCTCTTATCGTTTTTAGAAGGAAAATTGGTCAAACACTGATTTGTGAGTATTTTTTTTCTTTCTTTTTCCGTGTCTAAACTTATCTTTGAAAAGTAAAAGTGTAGTTTCTTTCTGTGTAGAGCTTTGTGAATACTCATCTTACGGGTACACATACGGTTTCAAGTTATCTTTTAAACCTATCCCGTAAACCTAAATCTCTCGAGTTTTTCTTATATATACCTATCCTATTGAGTTAATCATATTACTCTAGGTTTCATATTGTCAATGGCTTCTCCTTCTTCCTGCTCATTGGATTTTCCTAAAGATGTCATTGATAAGGCAGTATATTGCAAACTCGATAAAGAGAAGGGAACACTTGTTCAAGTTGAAGGTTCCTTTCCTCAATTCTCTGATTCACTTTCGAATATATAAGAGATTTCATCATATGTAATTCTAGACTTCCTAAAGGAATTTGAGGAGCAAAGCAACAACTTGTTGATACAATACAGTGTCTTGATGTGGTAAGAACTGAGTTGAACAAGGTTAAGTCTGACCTTGTTCTCATGAAAACCCGTGTTAGAGAACTTCCCGATAAGGATATCCTCTTCAAAGGTGCAGAGGATGCTGCCATTCACAAGCTCTAAGACCTTAAGACTCAAGAAGGCCTCGAACTGTCTATTTGACCCTAGTTCGTTATGGCATGGAAGTGTCTTTCAGTTTAGTTTGTTTGACTTGTTTTTCCTAGTAAATCTTCTATTTTTATTGTTTTGTTTATAAGAATAACTAGCGTTTTGGAATAGCCATTATTGTGATTACACATAGCTATGTCCAAAAGTTTTCATCTTCTTGTTTTTAGATTTATTGTGTTAAATTCTAAACTTATTTGGAAGATGATGGTTGCAGTATTAATCTTTATGGTTTTATATATTACAATATTTTGACGGGATATGTGTGTTCACGTCCGTGAACTTAATTGTCCCATATTTTGTCAAAAGTAAAGTCGTTCGTGAATTGATATGCAAATATTGATAAAAGAATGAATAGACTTTTGGCAAAACATAAAAGTTAAGCCTATATTGTCAATTATTAATGTAAGATAGATTAAAATCTTTTGTGATTCAAGGATTATATGTATATTTTGTGTCATTGTGCAAATAGTGATGGAAACATAGAATGAATCCTTGTGTATACCGCACTAATTGATCTTACCTGATCCATTTTTTGTGTATTACTGTGAGACTCTGTATTGTGTCTTATGTTGAGCACTAGACAACCAAGTTGATTATTTTTGTGATTAGCTTAGTTGTGTTCGTAAGGCACTTTACGTCGAGTATATTGAACTAAATCAATCATCTTGTGTGATTATTTAGTTATGACTCCGTAAGTTTTTCTCATGTTTGAGCATGATTGACTGGGTTGGTTATTTTTATGATTAACTTAGTCATCGCTCCATAGATTTTCTTATGTGAGTATAAACAATTGAATTGATTACTTTTGTGATTAGTTAAATTGTGTATTCCGGTTTGATTAATTATGAGTTATCTTGTGAATAATCTACTCGAGTTATTAAGACTCCATAAATTTACTTGTGTTGAGCATATTTAGTCAAATTAATCTTGGTTCGCTTTGGTTAATATGATTGAATATTTCTTGTTGGATTCCAAATTCATACTTGTATGTAATTTGTTGAGTCTAAAAGAAATCCTTCTTTTCTTTTTGAAATTAAGGTTGCTCTTGTTAGTCCCTTGGGAATGACATTTTATGGGGGAGAGTTCTTTTGAACTTGTGCTTAATTGCCAAATATTTATGGGGAGTGCGGTTGTGGAATATTAGAGAGGTTATCTTGTATCTTTATAAAATCCTTGATGAATGCATTTAGCTTAGGCTTTATGATTGCATCTAAACAAAATGATATACATTTACCTTTGGTCATGAAATGTCTCTTACGGAAATTTCATTAGGATCCCGTTCTTGTACCTTTGCTAATTTTATTGACAAAAAGGGGGAGAATTAATATGTAGTTTATACTACAAATACATATGGTTTTCGGATCATTATGTAAGGGGGAGTGGTTTCCATGTGAGATGGAGTATTGACTAGGGGGGTGAAGTATCACCATAATATTATTGTTAAAGTTGTGATGCAATTGGACTTTGACGCTGTGTAATGATACTATGACATTGTATAACAATGATTGAGAACTCTTGTTTTCTCGTTGTTATAGCTATGGATTTTCAACAACGATGATGCTAAACTTACAACCTTTGGGATCATTGGACTACTTGGAAGTGATGAAGATTTCGAGTAATGTTGAAGATTATACATGTGGAATAGGAGCTACAAAGTTTATTTATATATTTTTTGTATTCCATATGTATTAATAGTTTTCCCACTAAAATTGACAAAGGGGGAGATTGTTAGAGCATTGCTCGGTCGAACTCGCATGCATTGCTATCCCAAGCATGTTTGTCAATGTTAGTGATCAAAACTATAAAGTCTTGATTTTTAGTCTACTATAGCTAAGGTCTCGGACTAGGATATAAAGTGTAGTTGAGCTCAAGAAATCCATGGCGATCATCACACAAGACGAAAGACTACTCATGGAACCAGTGGATCTTCATCAACTAAAAGGTATGTGGAGGCTTGAACTTATCTATCACTCAAAGGTATATCTACTCTATCTCCTATCTTGAGACAAAAGTCGTATTACTATATAGACTAAGATTATACACATATGAAATTTCGAGCTGAGTATATCTCGCTTATATATTTCTCGAAATGTGTGTTGGTAAAGATTTCTCTTTAGCCAAGTTCATATTTACCTAGTGACGAAAATCATGTTATGTTTCAATCATTTTGGAAATCGCTCTGACGAGAAATAGTTTGTGAATAACAACTATATAACGTCCTCTGAGAATGTTTCAATGATTGAAATGAGAGTTTAGACAATATAACCATTGGAGGATATAAGCATTGTTGTGGTAACACATATATGTATAAGTCCTTATTGCTTGAACCGAAGTTTGCGAACTTTGTTGATCAAGTGAAACCGGAGTAGTGCGTGAGCTCAGTCCGTGAACTTAGCATACAAGATCAGTCCGCGAACCCTGTCCGCGAAATGACGTAGTTCTCGAACCCAAGAATTTCTACTTGAGTTTGTGAACTCCGTCCGGGAACTTAAGTCCGCGAACCCAGTCCGCGAACTTGAGTAGGTTATGTCTAAAAACGATGTTTGTGAACTTATCATAATAAACTAAGGAATGCTATTGCAAACTGTGGCTTTATATTTCATGAATCGATTCGAGTGAATCACATCATTTTTGCTTCAATTGTGTCTTGTGTAGTACATAAAGATCTAAGCAATTGAATAACTCTCTAACTAGTTCATTTGAGTCATTTGGACTAGTTATGGTGAAGAAGAATATGGTTGATATGAAAGTGTAGACACCCCAATTTTGTACGGTCACAAAAATATGTCGCTAAATCGTATCCGTGATGGTCAGAGGCCTAATAATTCGACAAACCTAAAATGGGTAGTTAAGATTTCGACACCAAATGGTAAAGGTCCAAATTAAATGCCATAGGTACAAGTCCACAAACTTCAGCTAATGAATTTGGCCGCAAAGGGACAACATGTCCATTTCATAACACCATACGTACCTACTATACACTAATAATCAAGTTAGCCGTCCATTCCCTTAAGTCCCGTCCATCTTCCTATGCACCAAAATTAAGTTGGTCGTCCACCAAATAAAATGAGTTGAAAATGTCGACATAATTTTTAGCTTTGATCCCAAGTATTTCCTTTTAACCAAAATCTTAGAAATTAAATGGTATAATTTATATAAATGGAAAATGATATCAAATAATATTATGAATGGAAATGATTTTGATTAAGTTAGTAATAATATTTAGGGTTTTAATGTGAGTCGTACGATCGATATCATTTAATCCTATGGTTATGGTTTTTGGAGAAACAATATAAATATGGAGCTAGTTTTGGTTTCAGGGGGTTCAGATAGAAACCTAGGACGAATTTAAGGAGGAAAAACTTTTGGGAAAATAGGGTAGAGAAGAAATTATATTAGTACCGTGATTAGTTTGGTGTTTTGGAGATACGATTTTGAGGCAGCAGTGTACATCATTGGTTTTCTTAATTGATCCTAAGTAAACATTTTTAGAATCATATGCGAACACAGGTCAGTACTATCAGATTAATTATTCTCATCTTTGTACTTGTGATTGACTTTCAAACGTAAAGAAAACGGTTTAATGATTATTTAAATACACCATTGTGTCGAAATCTCATTGTTCCATCATCTTGTTTCATCTCGTTCATGCATAAACACCCACGAGTACTAGCTGCTTTCTCTTGTTCAATTAAGTGTTGGCATCAATATTTAATTTAATAATCCTTTCTTGCACTTCATATAGCATCAGTACGTGGTTTAGGTTGGCATCTTTGATAGGATTTCGTTACTTGCTTTCCCTAGTTTCCTGTTCGATGTTCATTCTTTGTTACTTAGTTTGATGCATTTTATAATAATAATAATAATTAATGCTTGGTAGTTAATAATAATAATAAGCTTGGTGATTGTGATATTGATTCATATTACTTTGTTTTTCAAGTATAATAATAATAATTTTATTTTATAACCTGATTTATTTATTTAATCGAAAATATCTAATATTTTGGTATTTTGTAGGTGTTAATATTAATAGTAAAAAAAGAAATTTATTTATTTTTATTTTTTGCAATCCAAACCCTATTTTCCCAATTATAAAGTAGAGGCCAATTTTCGGATTGGACGGACTAGGTGCCTCACACCTTCTTAGCCCGTATCGTGATTCCCGGACTCTTTCTCTGTTTTTGGACCAGTGTATATTTTGGGTCCCAACTCCCTAAGTTGGGTGGCGACTCTTCATAATAATAATTTCCACGTGTGATTCCCATTTGGATATTTGAGAGATCCTAACCGATTTAGACGGTATCCACAGTGGCGACTCTGCTGGGGATTGGAATCTAACTCGAAAAATATATTTGGGATTATAGGATTTTAATTTGACACTTCTCGGTGTTGTACACACACTGCACGCACCCATTCATCTTGCATTTTCATTTGCATCGTCCGAGTCCGAATTTTAGGAAAATCCGTGGCTAGTAAGCTGAACCCACTGGGCGTTATCAGTCGAACCACCATAAGCCTTAGCCCAGTACCAAAGAAGACTATTTTCGACTACGTCTGAGGTATATTCTGCTAAGGTAGCCCAAGCCTACCCAAGAGTTAGTGAAACATGCATGCACGTGCATTAATTGTAAATTGCATTCATTATTGCACAAAATCCGAGGCATAAGCACCCTAGTGTTACCATATATCTTTTTTTTTGTTTCCTTTGAAATAGGAAAATGACTATAGAATCTGAAATGAATATCGACACTAGGGCATTGTCATGGTTGCGCGAACAATTTCAAAAGATGTTGGATACCAAGTTCACAAAATTGGAAGCCGAGACCAAGAATTTTACTCTCGAGGCCATTGCTAAGTCCACAGGAAAACATGTCGGGGTTGATATGGGAAATGACAAAAATAATCATAATTATGAAGTGGTTAAAAGGAATAATTTTGAAGAGGACATTTTTGAAGATGTTAAAGATGACATTTTTGATGAAATGGGAGAGACCAGGGCACGCGAAAAAAATTTATCCTAGAGGCTCAAAAAGATTGAAAGGACCTTGCAGAAAATGGGTGAAGGTACATTAGACATGGATGGGTTATACCCTTATCCAGATATTCGTTTACCTCATGGCTTCCAATTTCCGGATATGGATAAATATGATGGAACTGGGTGCCTAAAAACTCATATTCACATGTATGTTGGGTACTTGAAGCCGCTGGGAATTAATGATGGGTTGCTAGTTCAATTGTTCCAAAGGAGTTTGAAAGGAACGACCCTAAAATGGCTGATGAAGACAGACCCAAGTATAGCTAGTTTCAAATTGACAGGATATGGTCGATATGTTTGTGAGTCGATTTATGTTGGTCCCTGAAATTCAGTTTACTCGAAAACACTTAGAGGCGGTCAAACAAGAACCCAATGAGGCATTTACAAAATTATTTCCACGTTGGAGGACTAAGTACTTAGAGCTCGATGAGAAGTTAACCGAAGAAGAGATGGTAGATATTATAATGAATTGTTTGAACCATGAATATTGGAACCGGCTGATATCATCTTACCATCCAACATTGCACTCTTTATGGAAATCGGGCTCACAGATTGAAAATGCATTGGACACGGGCAGAATGACAAGGTTGACCAACCCAGAGGACTCTAATAGGAATAATTGCAGAAGGGCCACAATTACAAATGAAAATCAAGTGAATATTGTGACAATTGCATCACCTACATGACCATACCAAGGGCAGATCCAGAACTGGAATCAGGGCAGATATGGACGCCCACAAAGGAATTATGGGGAGAGAAAGCAGTTGAATACAAACCCATTGCAAAATCATCAAAGGGAACCCATGGTAAATTTTGTCTTGGCGGAAAATGAAACCAATTTAGCCGACTCAATCTATAAGCAAAAAACTGCGATGAATCGGCCCGTCCACATCAGTGAACTCTTCACGGATCAGGTACAAACTGTGAACTCATTTAATTCGGCAACTAATCGTCCTGTTATTTTATCTGAATTAATGGAAGATTATTATGGAGTTGAGCAACCGAGGAACGTGCCAAATTCCAACCGATTCCCAGCAGGCCTGTGCATATCTCTGACCTTCTACCAAAGCAGACCACACCTGTTAGGCCTATGCATATTTTAGAGATCTTGCCTTATCCCGTTCAACCACCAAGGGGGCCAGTCCACCTCTCAGATATCTTGCTTGATCCAGTACATCCAATGGATAAATATTCTTCTAGGTGGGTGGATCCGTTCAAAAGTGAGGGTGACGATGAAGTTCAAAATATCGCAAGAAGCAGACCTATTTACAAGCCACCTTATCTCAGGGATAAAAATGTAACTATGCCTCCTACACAACCATCAACCAAGTTTAACTCTACAAGAGAGAAGGATGAAGAAAAAGTGGTAAGAACAATAGAGGCTGAGTCAGGTAAGTCTCTAACTCATTCTGTTGAGTTAATCCAACCGATTAAGGGTCTTGAATCACCTGAATTTGTAAATAAGTCTTCTTTTATTTTCAATTTTCAAAATATTTCAAAAAATCCAAAAAAAATTAAAAAACTAAAAAACCAAAAAGATTTTGTTTGCAGGAAAAATGTTTTGAAGAACAATATACTCGGCATAAATAAAGGCAGTGAGAATACTGGCAAACCGTGGGGACTGTGGAACCACCAAAAAGAAAAACCTGAACCGGCTAAAGAAGTAAAGTTTGTTAATCAAAACAAGGAAAATCAACATTTAAGGGCACCTCAGAGAAAGAAGATGAATGAAACCAAAATGTGGATACAGTGCAAGAATATGCCAATACAAAAGACAGAAGTGGTGGATTTAAATGAAAAGAAACCATTGCAGTTAAGACCAGAATGGATGTGGAAGGCCAATGATAAGAAGCAAGAGAGATTCAAAATACATGAAGATGAGATTTTTCCACCAAATAAAAGCAAGAAGACTGATCCACTGCTTGAGGAAATGGTATCTTACACGGACGAGTTATTAAATTTGAAAAATAATGGAGCAATTGATCAAAAGAAAAAGAACGATTTTCCCAGCATAAAGTTTCAGAAAGCAATTAATCAAAAGGAAGTGAGTGATTTTCCCAACAAAAGGTTCAAGAAAGAAAATAATTAGAAGACAATGAATAATAATTGGAGAATAAGGTTCAAGGAAACAATTAATCATAAGGTAATGAATAATATTTCCAGCACTAAGTTCAAGAAAGATATTAATCAGAAGACATCAAATGATTTTCACAGCAAAAGGTTCAAGAAGGCAATGAGTGATTTTCCCAGCACAAGGTTCAAGAATGTTAATAAGAAGGTAATGAATGATTTTTCAGACATAGATTTCAAGAAGATAAAGCAAGCAAAATTTTGAGAAGATTCAAGAATCATACAGAATAGAAGAATTGTTCAACTATTTGATCGGGGTAGCCAACATGATCCAGGCCCAGTAAGTGTTACTCGACCCAAGAAATACCATACCTAAGTAAGTGCTCAAATCTATCTAAGGGCGTCGAACGCTCATAAAATTTAAGGAGATTTTTTTAGAAGTCCAATATCTCTCTCATAGTGTCATAGTCTAGGGGAAAAGTTGTCATCATATTTGGCCCCTTTAGTCAGTCAAAAAAAAAAAAATCTAGCGCAAAGTCGTCACTATGTTATACTCTCGTCAAAAAAAAATAATCAATCAATCAAGAATTATTATTTTCAGTCTTATAGTGTCAAAAAAGGGGGAAAATTGTCATTATATTAGATCAAAAAAAAAAAAAAAAACCTAAGGGCATCAACATCATCATACTGGGCCCATGTCATTAGAGCAGTCTTTTATGTTCGGTCTTTTCAAGTAAATAATTTAGAGAGAGATATGTTAGTCCATTTGTATGTCATCATTAGTCCTGTAAGTCATCTCCTAAAGTTCTATGAGCAACGGACGTCCAAACGGATAGATTAAAAAAATGAGAAAAAAAAAATGAAAAAAAAAAAGAATGAAAAAAAAAAGTTCTAAAAAAATGATTATTAAACAGCCACTTGGGAAAATTGAGTAGCACTAAAAAGAGATAGAGGAAATGAAGAGTCGCAAGGGAAATTGAAGATTTGAAGCATTGAATGTCATCCCTGGAAAGCAACAAGATCATGAATCATTTTTACAGTTTGAAGCTAATAGGTGAAGTTAATTATAGAGCTGGGAGGATTGACAGATTTGAAAATTTGGATGGGGACGGTAATATTTTTGGTGGCATCTATCAGACACGTGGCATGTCGGGATTCCTAAACCTTTGTATATATTGAGTATTTTGTTTTTCACCTTTTGTTTTTGAAAATTATTTTTATGATTTGTTTTCTTAATAATTAAAAAAAAAATAGTATTTATTAGGAACATGTGCTACTAATAGCTCTTTTGCAAGGTCATCAATTACAGGGTTTCTCCAGAATTTGGACGCAAAACTCAAAGGGAAAGTGAGGCTTACTTTCTATATAAGGATTGTGGCAATCAAGAATGCTCGAGGCAAATTATTCATCTAAGGCTCCGTATGGATCGTAGAAAGGACAAGAGATGATGAAAATATATTTAGCAAACTCGTAAAGATTGAAGATCCGCTACTCAGACGATGCAATCGATGTGATGATGTAGCATGTGGTAATAAAGCGCAACCTGTTTTCGCAATAGATGATATGGCACGAGTACTGCTTCGTCGTGATTCATATCATGAGGATGTGTACCTATGCGAAATTAAAATACTTAGAAATAATCCGGGTGAACTTTCTAGTGTCATTCCGGATAATTATAAGTGAGGAATCCAACAAAATAATTGTGCAAAATAGGTGTGTATGTCTTTGGCATTCAGTTGCACGCAAACCTCCGCCAAAGAAGGGCAACTGTAGACACCCCAATTTTGCACGGTCACAAAAATATGTCGCTAAATCGTATCCGTGATGGTCAGAGGCCTAATAATTCGACAAACCTAAAATGGGTAGTTAAGAGTTCGACACCAAATGGTAAAGGTCCAAATTAAATGCCATAGGTACAAGTCCACAAAGTTCAGCTAATGAATTTTGCCGCAAGGGGACAACATGTCCATTTCATAACACCATACGTACCTACTATACACTAATAATCAAGTTAGCCGTCCATTCCCTTAAGTCCCGTCCATCTTCCTATGCACCAAAATTAAGTTGGTCGTCCACCAAATAAAATGAGTTGAAAATGTCGACACAATTTTTAGCTTTGTTCCCAAGTATTTCCTTTTAACCAAAATCTTAGAAATTAAATGGTATAATTTATATAAATGGAAAATGATATCAAATAATATTATGAATGGAAATGATTTTGATTAAGTTAGTAATAATATTTAGGGTTTTAATGTGAGTCGTACGATCGATATCATTTAATCCTATGGTTATGGTTTTTGGAGAAACAATATAAATAGGGAGCTAGTTTTGGTGTCAGGGGTTCAAATAGAAACCTAGGACGAATTTGAGGAGGAAAAACTTTTGGAAAAATAGGGTAGAGAAGAAATTATATTAGTACCGTGATTAGTTTGGTTTTTTGGAGATACGATTTTGCGACAGCAGTGTACATCCTTGGTTTTATTAATTGATCCTAAGTAAACATTTTCAGAATCATATGCGAACACAGGTCAGTACTATCAGATTAATTATTCTCATCTTTGTACTGGTGATCGACTTTCAAACGTAAAGAAAACGGTTTAATGATTATTTAAATACACCATTGTGTCGAAATCTCATTGTTCCGTCATCTTGTTTTCATCTCGTTCATGCATAAACAGTAGATTTCAACTAGTGAAACCCATGAGTACTAGCTGCTTGCTCTTGTTCAATTAAGTGTTGGCATCAGTACGTGGTTTAGGTTGGCATCTTTGATAGGATTTCGTTACTTGCTTTCCCTAGTTTCCTGTTCGATGTTCATTCTCTGTTACTTAGTTTGATGCATTTTATAATGATAATAATAATTAATGCTTGGTAGTTAATAATAATAATAATAAGCTTGGTGATTGTGATATTGATTCATATTACTTTGTTTTTCAAGTATAATAATAATAATTTTATTTTATAACCTGATTTATTTATTTAATCAAAAATATCTAATATTTTGGTATTTTGCAGGTGTTAATATTAATAGTAAAAAAAGAAATTTATTTATTTTTATTTTTTGCAATCCAAACCCTAGTTTCCCAATTATAAAGTAGAGGCCAATTTTCGGATTGGACGGGCTAGGTGCCTCACACCTTCCTAGCCCGTATCGTGATTCCCGGACTCTTTCTCTGTTTTTGGACCAGTGTATATTTTGGGTCCCAACTCCCTAAGTTGGGTGGCGACTCTTCATAATAATAATTTCCACGTGTGATTCCTATTTGGATATTTGAGAGATCCTAACCGATTTCGACGATATCCACAGAAAGTTATCATTTGGCTAACCATTTGGTTAACTAGTGTTGAACCAACTAATGTACAAGTTTGGTTACGGTTACACGAACCTAAAATCGTCTAGTACATGTGTGTATGACAAGCTAAGTTTTCGATCTAATGGTTGATAAATATTAGCTTGAATCTAATTAGGTTTTCATCTAACAGTGAATATTGAATGCTTTGTTACTAAGCTAACATTGATTGCAAACCCTGATCTGAAGACTATATAAGGGACAACTCTAGAAATTGGGAAACCCAATCCCCACACATTCTGTGATACTAGTTGTGCTAAGCTAAAGTCGATTTTCCTTTAACCTTTGGTTTTCTTCTTCTAAAACCAGGTTAACGACTTAAAGACTTCATTGGGATTGTGAAGCCAAACCGATACTACTTTTCTTGTAGTTGTGTGATATGATCTTTCTATTTCTATCGTACAAGTACAATTGTAATAATTAACTTGATATTTTTATCTTCGATAGGCAAGATATAAAATTAATCACAAACATCTTTGTCTCATCGTTTGTGATTCCACAATATCTTTTTTTGATGCGTCGATTAAGACTATTGTGAGGTGATTGATAAAACTGAGCTGTTCTTCAGGAATATAAGTCTGGTTTTATTGATTGGTTCCTGTTCACCTTGATTTATCAAAAGACAGAACAAAACTCATAGGTTTATTCGTGGAAGACGAATTTATCTATCTTGTAGACTTTTCTGTGTGATACAGATTTGTTTATTAAAGTCTTCGACTTTGGGTCGTAGTAACTCTTGGTTGTGGGTGAGATCAACTAATGGAATCAAGTGCGCAATTTCCTGCTGGGATCAGAGGCGTAGGAGAATAACTGTACCTTGGATCAGTGTGAGATTGGTTGGGGTTCAACTACAGTCCAGACCGAAGTTAATTTGGAGTAGGCTAGTGTCTGTAGCGGCTTAATATAGTGTATGTTTAATCTGAACTAAGTCCCGGGGTTTTTCTGCATTTGCGGTTTCCTCGTTAACAAAATTCTGGTGTCTGTGTTATTTCTTTTCCGCATTATATTTTGTTATATAATTGAAATAATATAGGTTGTGCGTTGTTCAATCAATTAGAATATCCGACCTTTTGGTTGTTGATTTAAATTGATTGACACTTGGATATTGGTCTTTGGTACCATCCAAGTTATCTCTCTTTGATTAAGACTCGCAGATTGTATTTGCTTGAGTAAATCAAATTGAGAGATTGAGATAATAACTCCTTGAGATATTTTCTATTGATTAAGTATGACTGTCTAGTTGATTCTCTAGAAAGTAAATCGGAGTTGTCCATACAGATTGCTAATCGAAATATTGGGTGTGGTTGTTAGACCCCCGCTTTTTCAAGGTGATCTACCACAAGGATCTTGTTTCGCCGGTTCTTCAAGTTCTTACATAAAAGGGTAAACAATCGGCATCAACTTGTGCTTCATAGTTTGTTTGTCCAAGCTACTCAACTTGGGGTACTTGTCGAGGATTATTCGCCCAAGTTCTATGTCGCCAAGCTCTTCACCGGGATCTTCTCTTGGAGCCGGTTTGAAAGAAAATTGCTTCCAATAAGGATCGATATCTTCAATCGGAATGAGAGTTTTATACCTACCAAGCATATGACGACATGGAAGTCTGATAGCCTTCATTATCCTACACTTACAAGGAGTGTCCGGCTTGTCATACTGTTTATACAATGCGAGATGTTTCATCATGAAACGTATTTCCCAATGCGAGACGTTTCTATGTATACCAACAAGCAACCAATCATCCTCCTTAAACTCCTTCAACTTCCGGAAGCTATTTTCTTGGAATTGCTTTGTTATCTTTTTGATATCATTATTAGTGTACTCATGGATAGCATGTTGCACCGTCACAATCCCATTTTGACTCATGAAAAGTAGATCTTTTAGTCTACCATACTTGTGGATTCAAGTTTGAAATGTTTATAGTCGTAAGTAAAAGGATACACAAACCTCTCTTTGTGTGGCGTCAACCATTGTCTTTTACAATATTCCACTACTTTGGGGTAATTAGTGCCCCAATCATCCTCGAACTCCTCCAAGTTTATCTCAAATCTTTCCACACTCATTGACCAAACCAACTTACCCACGCTTTCATGAATAACAAAAAATTGATCTCGCCTTCTTTCCATTCTTCGTCTTCTTTCTCTTTCTCCTTCTCTCGCTCCTCTTTAGTTAGTTTTCTAAGACGTTCATCTTCCTCTTTTTCACGTTGAATACCTTTCTTTGCCTTCGGTTTTTGGATATGACTCATACAATTCTTTCTAAGATTTCATTGTATATGGCAAGTGAAAAGCAAATTTTGTGCATTGGGAAAAAAATATCCTCACGGCGTTCATTATTGCTTGCTCATTGTTGGTCACCACAACCCCGGGAGTCTCGTCTTCATGGTAGAGAAGCTTCAAAGTTTCCAATGCCCAAATATAACTATCATCCTTCTCACGATCCATAAAACACCATGCCACCGTGAACGATTGCTTATCTGAGGTTTGTCCTACAATGTTCAACAAAGGCATGTTGTACCTATTCGTCTTATAAGTACAATCCATGAACCAAACTTGGTAAAAGCACCGCGCCAATTGAATCATATCGGGATGCGCAAGAAAAATATGATCCACCTTCCCCTCTGATGATTCATGGTGTCTCACCGTGTAGTTGTATTTGTGTGCTAACCATTGTGATTCTTCTATTACCTTTATTCCATCCCATTCAATTCTTTTGATAGTTGCCTTGGCCGCATAAATTGTAGACAATGAAGAAAGGTTATGCGGGTCGTCCCTCTTGAACTTACTAAGGAGCTTGCTTGGTTTAATTCCCCAACTTGTTCTTACTTGTTCAAAATCGTGCGGTTTCAACTTGAAAGTGCCCAACAAGACTTTCCAGATCTTTATGGTTATGCCAACCAACATCAACTCTACTCATTATCCACATGTTGTCGGTTTCTTTGTTCCTCCAAAAAATAATCTTGAATCGGCATCCACACTTATTTGACTTCGTCTTGTACACCGTAGTCGTCTTCTTATCATACACATAACCCTTTCTCTTGTGACTTGCGTCCGGAGACCCACTACACTCGCATACCATTTCAAACCGCGTAGATTTTTGTTGGATGTTTTTAACTAGAACGCACATCTTCTCTTTTTCTTTCTCAATAACCCACTTGACCGCATCGTCTTTTCCCTTCCATTCCAAATCATTAGCATAATGTGCGGAAGTATCATGACCCCTAACATTGTGAGCTTGAGGGTGATCCGTCATCGGTACCAATGCAATCTACAAAAGCAACACAAGTTAGTTGATATGTACTACAAACGTCGGCGGGGTCTATATATAAAACATTGTCGGCTAAATAACCGCCAGCTTTGTCTAAAAAAACAACAGCGCCGACCAAGCCACAATCGGCAGGGTAGACGAACCAGAACAATTCCGACTTAACCATGTTTCAAAATCGTTTCATGTGCTGCAAAAAAATTCTTATAGTCGGCACGGTCTATATATAAAACCACGCCGGCTAAGATACAGTCGGCTTGGTGGTAAAAATAAAAGAGTGCCGAATTATTACTTATAGTCGGCAGGGTTCATATTTTGTACCTTGCCGACTCAATACTGCTCATGAAAAGTCGGAGCATTTGGTAATATATACCACGCCGGCTTTTAAGGTCGGCATGATCGCCAATCGCCGACCTTGCCGACCCTGGACAACAATAGTGAAAAAAAAGAAGGAAAAATCGATCATTTGCATGGAAAAATCACAATCTTCACCACGTATGTTGTCTACCTGATTACTTGCAACTCCATTATCTTCATCTTGGTCATTGGATTCTACGTTTGGCTCAAGACATTCTTCACTTCCATACCCATCTTGAGTTTGAGGAAAATAAAAGTGAGGATCATGCAAATAATCCATTTGATCATGGTCTGGTAGATCATCATACAAGTACTCATCTGTAGGAGGAAATTTAGAAGACTCCCCCACTTCAAAATCAGGATTAGAATCACTCATATCACAAATTTCACTAAACCCCCACCCCCCACCCCCACCCCCACCCCCACTTCAAAATCAGGATTAGAATCACTCATATCACAAATTTCACTAAAACCCTAACACACACACACACACCCCGAAAAACCTCCTCTACTATTTCATTCTACTTCTCTCTCTAAATTATTTTTAAAACCCAATTTATAAATCAACTAACTAATCTAATCATTTAAATTAAATTAGTATTAATAATTGTAGGGGCATTTTTGCCATTTAAAAAATATAAGGTTAAAGGGTGACCTCTTTTACTTCAAATTATATTTTGTCTTATTGCATATACCCCAATTAATCTGGGTATGCTCCAATCAAGACAGTTTCCTTAAAGTCGATCAACAACCTTGTTGATTTCTTTTGTTTTCTTATCCTGGTCCAATCAGCCGAAGAATCTAATAGTACCATATAGGGGGAAATTATTTTGCTCTAGCAGTGCTAGATCATTTTTTTGAACTAGCAGCGTTTGCGGCCGTTGGATGGAAGAAATGTGATGTCAGCAGAAGACAAAAAACATGTAATGACGTCACATTCACAAGATCTAATGGTTAGAATCGCTGCTAGAGCAAATGCTGCTAGACCAAACTCGTTCCCCAAATAGGGGGGGCATGTATATCTTTTGACCAATAGTAGACGGAGGTCTTCCAAATTGTACATGCTATTTTGTTTGGATTGTTGGCTGATTTTCGCGTCCATTATTGGGACTAACTGACTAAGTACTATACCAGTATCACCATACTTTGAAGGCAAATTCCTAGAGATTAGAGTCTAGGGATGGAAAGAAAAAGGAATTCAGATCAGAATCAGATCAATAATGTGATCGGTTTCCTTGGTACACAGAAATTCAGATGTACAGTTGTACACATACAGACACACTCACTACATAGAAACAAATATATCCCATCCCACATGTGTGTTTACAGTCCCCACGTGTGATACAGTGATCATGACTTCCCCTCATATTTAGATATATTTACATCCTAGTCCTGTAATCTTTTGTTCCTCGTACTACTCTATTTATAACAAAAAAAGTAATGGCATTTTAGCAATAAACATATCCTCCAAGGTCATTCCATGTCATTATTTCTTGCCGGAGATGATCCTGTTTGTCTGATTTTACCTTTCATGTGTTGCGGGTTCCACATAATTTTGCCCCAAAAAGAAACAGGAAACTTAAATATTTGTTAGCATCCCGAGGAACATACAATCTAAACCATTGATAAACAAGTAAAATAGAAACCACACAAATCTCAGGCGAAACCAAAGGCTAGAAATGAATGAACTTTCATCGTAACTATTTTTAGTCAATGTAGTTTGACTTAGTCTTACACGCCATCGAAATAATAATAAGACTCTCTGAGAATCAAACTCTCTCACTTCATTAAAGAGTCTTCCTCCTCCTCCTCTTCTTCTCTCTTGAAACTTGCAAGAACCCTGTCTCTATTTCTTTAAAGATTTTGAGAAAGAGAGAGAGATATTAAAGCTAGCCAGGATCATTAAACACTAGAAGCATATAACTTCAATGTCATTCTGCTGCTAAAATGCGCAGCAGCAGTCTTTATAGCTCGACAATGGGTATACTACAACACCACTACCTCCACCACCACCACCATCAGCAGCAACAGCATCGACTATTTTCAGCTCTTCTTACAGTTTTTGCTGTTATTCTCTGCGTTTTAGTTTCATCCACCTCTGCATCTTCTTCTTCTTTTTCTCATGCTTCGTTACCTGCGAGAAGTCTCTTCTCATCAACTCGTCATCAACTCGGTATGTACAATTCTATTTTTTTGAATCATTTCTGTGTATAGGGCTGAATCAGGAACTAGTTAACTCAGGTTTTTGTACTAATTTGTTTGCGTGACATGTAATTTAGGTAGAGGGTTGGCAATGGGATTGACGTCCCAAGAGAAGATAAAGAGTAGTAGAAGAGGTAATAATAATGGAGAATCGATGAAAAGAGTTATGATGATGAATCGGAGAAGAGTGTTAATACGAATGGGAGTTGGATCGTCACCACCTACGTGTAGATCTAGATGTGGAAGGTGTAGTCCATGTAAGGCAGTGCACGTAGCTATACAACCAGGTCGAAGTGTAATACTTGAATATTATCCTGAAGCTTGGAGATGCAAATGTGGGAATAAACTCTTTATGCCTTGATTAGTCAAACATAATTCTTTACTAATATGAAAATCTTGCATTAATCTCTTTTTTTTAATGATCATATCATGGTGTCCGAACTAATCCGGCTAATTAACCGATCAGCCCTGTGGCGATTGCGGCTTCTCAAAGCATCCCCAGTGGTGCGCGCGGAGGAGATCTTGAATGAATCTTTTGATGTGTTTGTATTGTGATTCTTTTAGGACTTGTCAATTTATGTATTTATATATGTAAATGGGATTATGAGGGTTTTGATAGCGAGGACTCTTTCTATCTCTATCTCGCTCTATGGTGTGTGCTTTTTTTTTTCCTTTTTATGGGAAGTTAAGGATATGGAATGATTCTGTTACTCTTGTATTTATTACTACTAGTATAAGCAAGATTGATTTTAGAATTAAAACAAAGATTTTGGGGTAGAGAGAAAGCAAGCTTTTGGGTTTTTTATTTAAATTTTAGATATTAGATGGATGTTTTTGTTTGGTTATTTGATTTGATGTGAACGGTGTGAGAGCAACTGAAGTGGGGCAATTATAGAGCAAAGAGCTAAAAAAAAAAAAAAAAAAAAAAAATTTGGATTTAGTCCGTGTTACAACGCAGTGGAGGGAGAGTAAAATTTGGTCAGGCACAATTTTAAGTTACGCCTGAATTATGCGTAAGAGGGAGGTTCCGCCCCATTTTCATTTAATTTTTTTTTTTATAGTCTCATTTTAATTTTTTTTTTTGTTTAATCGGGCATAACTTTAAGTTGCGTCCCATTTTTGTTTTTTGTTTTGTTTTTTAGTGTCAGACGGAGTTCTAAATTATGCATGTTCGGGCGTAACTTTAAATTACGCCCGACTAAAGACTAAATATGGTCTGGGTTTTGGTTATAGTCTGGTCTTTGATCTTTACTGCTTCTCCACTGCGTCTGCTGTTTGATCTTTACTCTGATTTTTAGTCGCCCACTACGGATGCTCCGAGCGTACTGATGTTATGAGTTCAATTAGACTTTTTGTTTATGGATTTATGATATTACTAGTACTTCTAAACCATTGTACAATATGATATTTGTGCGAGGAGGGTGCGTTTTTCAGTTTGTGCATCCAAATAAGTCATTGATTCGAGTCATACAGTAAATTGCAGTTAAACCAATAACTTATAGTTGATACCCGCCCTTAATGGTGAGTTGCCTGACCACAAAATGAGTACTAAGCCAAATTAGTTAAGTCCTTAGAGGCTAATAGTCTTAACTTTGAAGGAATCCTAATTAACGCTTGAACTATGAAAGGGTTGTTGCGGCTGATCCAACATCTGATGATGTAATTCGACAGCGAGCTAGTCAAATTGGCAGCCTTTCATTTACTGGTCGACTTGTGTTTAATTCAGATTTAAATGTTCTGCAGTACCAAACATTAGGTGCTTCCATCTAAGTAATTTCTTGGTGTTGATCCAAGACGATGACTAATTTTAATACTACCAAGTACCAATATCATTTATTTTAAATGTAAGGTACGAAAATACTGTAGAAGCGGTAAAATCAGAATCGTGGTAAATCCAAGAATTGCAATCACGGATTATTCACTCACTGACGAGTGAATAAAAGAGAGACATCCATCAATAGTGTACTCACTGCATATGTCCTTTCAAAGGCAAGGAAGCGACGTGTATGTCTATTTTCCCAGTTTTCTTTTATCCATTTTTTTTCCTTTTCTTCTCTATATCCTATAAAGCAAGTAAGAGCAACTGCAGTGAAAGACTAAAATCTAAAACAAACAAACGAAATGGGTTTAGTGGATGAGTAAATTTGGTGGAGCCGATGTATAAAGGTTCGTCTGACATGGGGCGTAGATATAACAAGTGTCCGGGTGGGACGTAAGTTTAAGTAACGCATGATGTGAGACGTAGTTTAAATTTGCGCTTGGTATGGGGTGCAATTTGAAATCACGCCTGATGGGGCGCAATTCTGATGGTCGGTAAAGAAAAAAAAAATAAAGAAAAAAAATCCAAAACTTTCAAACTTTCAAACTTTGTTCACACATATGGGGCGTATTCTATATTTGCGCTTCATTAAGTGACGGGCGTAATTTTCGATTGCGCCTGATGGGGCGCAACTTAAATGTTCGTCTGGTGACAGACGCAAATTAAAATACCGTCCCGTCAGGCGTATTTTAAAATTACGCGTCACACAGGCGCAACTCTATATTTGCGCCTCACGGCCAGACACAAATAATAACTCCGCCCCATTCCAAACGCAACTTGTATTTGCGTCTCACGGCGGGTGTAGTTTCAAATTACGGTCGACCAAAACCAAACTAAAGACCAAATATGGTTTGGTTTTCGGTCTTTAGTCCGTTCGATAACGCTTGATTTCTCGACCAAATTTTTAGTCATACTCGTTGACTGTGGTTGCTCTAAGGTGCCGCGTACTGCAAGCAAGCGAACAAGAAACAAGTGGGGGAGAAGGAAATGGGCTCTTCAAAGTTCCAAAATCCAAACAACAACAATTCTCCATGTTGAACAGCATTTTGTTTGAGTGAGAACTACGATATATCATGCATTTGCAGCATTGCATTGACTGTTGAATAGCTCATCGGCTAAAGGACTCTAATTTGAAACAGCATATGCAGAAGGAATTACAGCTGGTATATATTTCAGTAAGGAAGTGAATAGCTTAGGCTAGCTTAGGAAGTGAATAGCTTAGGCTAGCTAAAATAATTACAACGATATGTTTGAACTCAGAAATGTTTGATTAGCTGCCAGGGAAGTCGTGGGTTTTGATTTGACATTTTGTCCAAGGTGGTGACACTATTCCAACCCCATTTTCTTATTATTTGTATCTTATCCATCTATCAACTTATCAATCGACAATCAATCTACCTATGCATCTAGTTACAAAACCTAGTTTTCTTCTGCCACTCTTGTAATCTTGCGTGTTGTCTACTCTTAAAGCATCTCTTTTATATGCGTTTTAAAAAAAAAAAAAAATTGCCTCAACTGTCTGGCTTGCATTGTCTCAACGAGGGCTCAGCAGCATCATGTGGGTCTTAGACGTCTTATAAACCAACGAACCACCAGAAATTATATATGCAGGAGCCGCGCCTTGAATTGTCATGTCATGTGGAGAAAAGGTCAGGTATAGCTCTGTAGATTGACGGGACGAGTATGGGACCTAATATGTCATTCACATTTATAGCTTTACCATCCATATAGACCAGGTCGGTCAAATTCTGTCCCTTCTATTCATGGTAGGCAGGCCGCAGGTGGGCAATGTAAGAAAATGGGAAAGTGGAACTTCATCACATGGTGCAGGGTGATGAATTTAGCTACAGTTTATATGAGTTAATATGAACTGAACCATTTTTAAAAAAAAGTTGAAATCAAGATATAAGTATATAACTAACATATTACATATAGGAGTAGCTTAAGCCTTAATTACGAAGAAATAATCATTCAATTCCATTTTTTCGGGGCTTTAGAAGTTCTAGTCATCCCCTGGCAAGCCCAGTATTCGTTCATCCCCTGACAGTTTGGTTCAAAATCTTAACAAGTTAGTCCACATTTATACTGATTCAAAAATTTTCAATACCAAAATTACCCTTTTTTTTATGAGAGATTCAGAAATATGAACGAGTTTTTTAATTTTTAGATCTCAGATTTTGAATGAGGAGAGATTCAGAAATATATAAAGAGAGAGATCAAGAGAGATTTTGAGGCAATTTCTTGGATTAAATTGTTTCTTCATCAAATTTTGATCTTAGGTTAGTTTTCGTTTATCTTTGGTTCGATTTTGTTTGTTTATTCGATTCTGTTTTTTTGATTTATTTGTTAATACATGATATGAAATCGATTTGGTGTTCCATCTTTTGATTATTTTTTATGCATGATATGAAATCGATTCTATCTTTGATTTTTTGATTTTCGATTTCTTTATCTGTGTGTTTTGTTAGCTGAAAGTTAATTTTTGATTTTTTTTTATTATATAGAATGTGTACTTTCTTGTATACTGTATATGTTTCGGTTGGTGATTTTAAGGTTGATTTGAAAAATTACTTTTCTGATACTTTTAAATGTGATTTAGATCTTTTGATTTTAAATCTCTGTGTTCGTGGATTCGATTTTGAGATCTTTTTAGATGTGGCTCATATTTTTTCCCCGTTAGTTATTGATTTATCATATGTGTGTTGATTGATCCTAAGAATAACTATTTTTTGAGATCTTTTATATGTGATTTAAATGTTTGATGGCTTCATTTGTGTTATTTTTTATATAAAGACCTCTGATCAAAGATTGAAATCGATTCTATCTTTGATCTTTTGTTTTTTGTAATATGCAGGGTATCAACCATATCTGAGAAGGTTGTGTATGCTATCTTGAATCATGGGTTATTTGGAGAAGATTGTACATTTTTACAATGAAATTCTATGTGATGAATGCATGGGTTATTTTGTTTGAATAAATGCTCTATTTTGTTATTTTTCTATAGATATTTTCATACTTGTACACTAATATGCTCTGTGATGAATGCATGACCTGTTTTTTTTTTTGGGTACATATGGATACTATATTTTTGTTATTTTCTGTAGATGTGTACATGTTTGTACACTGAAATACTCTATGATGAATATATTGCATGTCATGTGGGTATGAATGCTATATTTTGTTAGGTTTTTGTAGAGTGTACATGTTTGCACACTAGTATGCTCTATGATGAATAAATGAAATGTCATGTGGGTATGTATGCTAGACTATGTTAGTTTTCTATAGAGGTGTACATGTTTGTACAATAGTATATGTTTCAATTTATATAAAATGTGCACTTTAATGTACGTCATATATGTTATTTATATATGTTTTTGTAATATGCAGGGTATCAACCATGTTGAGAAGGTTGTTTATGCGATTTTAAATCCTGGTGAACATTCGGTCCTATTTGGTAGATGTGTACATATTTTATACCCTGAAATTCTCCGTGATGAATGCATGGGTTGTTTTGTTTGAATAAATGCTATATTTGTTATTTTTTTGTAGATGTGTACTGTAGTTACCTAAAATCGGCGAGACGCTAAAAGTGGGATTCTTGGGTTTTGATAGTGAGTTACAGAGGTTGAGCACGAACAGTCTTCGCCTAAACCACGCACAGTGGCCGTTCAAAGGCTTCTTCAGTCACTGGGAGGAGGCTTATGGCTGGTCTTAGGGAGGGAAGCAGATGAACATAGAAATCAGAGAAAAAGTTATTGCCCTGAGACTTTATGAGAAAGTTGTTGATAGCTTGGAGAAATAGAGGACCTATTTATATATAACTGAATTTTCTAATCCCAGGTCGGTGAAAATAGGGATTGCTTGCCGTGTGGAGCACTTCTCCCGTCTCTTCAGGAACATATAGAGCTAAACTAGATTGGGTTTATCTCATTATTTCACCATCTATACTCTCTTTTGCAGTGATAAATATGCCGAGTATTCCTCACACATGTCGTAGACCTCCAAATCAAAATCCTACTTGTTATCCCTCCATTTGTATGAAGCTGAGTCAGCCTTTGTGATGATGTGTTGAGAGAGAAATATATTTTGTTTAGCCGAGTTGACCAAGATAGAGAGATATTCTCTTATTTGCGAGAATGACTAGGATGAGTCACGTGAAAAGGTATGGAATGCCTCAGAAATCGTGTGTAGAGTATGAGAGAAGTTGAGGTTCAGCTCCCTCTCTTCATGGCCGGTCACATATGTCACGTGGAGACCGTATTATTACTTGTGGGTCCCTTTGTTGAGCATATGGATCTTAATAAAAGTTATACACGTTTTTGGATATACGTGTACAGTTCAGACCCAATTTACTAGCCGTGAGTGTGTTTGAGACGCTAAGAAAGAGTCCTGAGGCCTAGATGAGGCGTGTGCCTGAATTTTATGCATGTATAAAACTACTCAAACGAGATGGCTCGGATTTCAGAGGTTTAGCCGACGCGACTAAGGTTGTCACAGATTTAACCGATGCGTTTAAGGCCGTCTGACATTTGGCCAACGGGTTTGAGGCCGTTTGATATTTGGACGATGGGTTAGAGTCTGTTTGAGACTTAGCCAACGCGCTGGAATATCTCCAAAGTCAGTTGGGACATGTTTGAGAGAGAAAAGAATGCTTGCACACCTAATAATATCTCAGCAAGACTTCGGCTCACTTGTCTTTGACCAACGTATCTTGCATAGTTGTGCTATGAATCAATTGTGTCCGTATTTATGAGGCCAACATGACCAGTGTATCTCGGAAGGATGTTCTAAGAGTATGTCTAAAGGGACCATAGGAAGAAGCGTATCTCGCGGGATGTCCTAGGAATTATTCTGAAGCGTCGTAAGTTGAGTCAGAGCATAGAGTAGACATGACCAGTGTATCTCGCGATGATGTACTAGGAATCAGTCCTTGATCTCAAATAGGGTGAGTTGTGCTTACAGGAGACATGTATGTCTCCGCTCTGGGTCATAATTCCGTCGGAGACGTTTTTACGCATCTACAGAGCCTACATAACCAGCACTATCTCGTGGGGAATGTATACTATGAATCATGGCATCACAATCAGCTGCGTCTCGCGAAAACATGCTGGAATTGTGGCTGTTCTGGTTCATAAGTCTTCCGGGGACGTTTTACGGTCTACATAACCTACTTGACCAGCTTTATCTCGTCGAGGATGTTCGCTAGAGATCATGGCATCACGACCAGCAGTGTCTCGTGGGGATGTATACTAGAAATCGTGGCTAAGAGTTCCTTGAGGACCAAGGGCTTAATTTGTACACTAGTATGTTCTGTAATGATTTATTTTAAGTTTTTGATTTTAAGTTTGTCGGAATCATGTTTTATATATACACTAGCCCTTAACTCGTGCCATAATGGCACGTGTCATGATGTTGGTTCATTTTTAATATATCGTATAATTTGTGTCCCGAATACTTATCAACTCCTTATGATTTAATATGTGTTTGTCATAAAAATAGTTGGGATTTTCCTCTCTTTTTTGCTTTGTTTTTTCCTTTAATATTTTACCGCCGGAGATTTTCTCAAACGAAAGAAATATAATCATAACTTCCAGACACTTTTTTATTTAGGTTCATTGCTTATAATGAGATAATGCTCTACATGAACATGGAAGTTTAAATATTTTTTGGAAATATGTCATCAGCAGCGCTCATCTCAGTGAAATCAACTAATCAATATCTTCCATAAAAGTCTCCATATGCTCATATTTCGTTCCAGCTGACTCATCTATCATGATCATGTTGTCGATCCTCCAAATAGGCGGAGAATAAATTTTTTTTTCATCGAACGAATGATACAAACTATTCAATGTGACATGATTTTCCTGTAATTTTTCAACACCCATTAGATGACAATATTTAAAATGTGGACCCATTACCTTTTCGAAGGGATTGTATATATGCGAACCTCTGCCATTAAATCTTCGACAAAGTATTGTGCCCAGCAATTCGTCTTAACGAAGGCTTTGGTAACTTCAAAAGTCTTGGACATTTTGTCACTTCCATATGTTCCTACCTTCACTTGGAATACAATCTGGCGACACATTACCTCATAAAGACCTTGAACACATATTGTACTCCCTGATCCTATTTTAAATTAATAGGTTGTCAATAAATCCTTTACCAAAAGTTGACATATTCTACGTTGAATATATATATAAAAAAATATTATGGTATTATGGATCGTTGCTTTCTAAGATTGTAGTTTTCAAAATTGGCCTCTTCAAGTCCCACGGCTTTCTAAGTTTATATATCTTGTTTGTTTTTAACATTTTAGTTAGCCATATTATGTTTGTTACTAACTTTAAACTTGATGTCATTTTCTACTGTGAACTTTATGTGATTTCAAAATCGAAATAGTTATATCTCTTTCATTCGTATCAAGTAATCCGTTGTATATCCCAACAATTCTTCTACAACAATTCCTATCTTTTACCGTTTCCGGACCATCAGTAGTCATTATTTTCAAACGCAATCTGTCTAATTTTTGTTGATGTTATGTATTTGTAATGTTCATTTTTCTTAAATAAATTGATTGTGGAAAAACTATAAAAAAAAAAAAAAAGAGTATTACATCGGATCTAAGTTACTATATCCAATATACTCCGGACACTGCTTCTGGTGCCTTGTTTCCTCAAATTCCTCGTTGCATTCTAGACAGTACATGCAAACATCAATCATTTGCGAAGTGAGTTATTTGCGCAAGTATGGTCAATGTATCCCTTGCCTGTAATAATAATAACAACACGTCAATTTTTGTCAAGGAATCCAGTTGTAAATGGTATGAATCTAATAAATTTGAATTATACCTCAATCTTAGATATCACCTTCTTCTCACATAACATAGCAATTGAGGAAGGATAAATCTTGACCAATCTTTACATAGGCAGAGTTAGACAAACTATGTTTTGCAATTGTCTTACGTGAAAATTATTATTAATCCATATTTTAGTCAACTCCTATCGAAATCGATCTAATTAGTTTTTGACCTTATCTCTTGACCAAATTATTGAAGTATTCTCAGTCATGTTTTGCTTTGTGTGATCTACCCATCTGTGTCTACTCTACCTTCTAACCCAGTGAATGAAACCTATACATATTGATCCGTAATTTGATATTATTAATTTGTCATCAAGAGGTCGCATGATTTGAGAATGTAAAATATAAAAAATATTCTATAAATATCGGAGGCGAAATCTAGATTTATGATTTACAGTTTTTTATGATGATTTTGATGAACAAACATAATTTTCAAACAAATATTTTAGAGTGCAAATACATTTTCCCGGTCAATAAGGTTTTATATTGGGAATTGAGTGAAAGTTGTTGTCTTTGTAGGTAGTTGTCGCGAAACAACTCGACATTGATGGTCTTTCAGGAAAAATAATGTAATAGTACTTAAGAGAGCGGTAATTTTCTATTGTCTTATATATTATGGGTGATCGAACAGTCATGATCATATTGTCTTATACGTTCCGGTATCATCCTCGAAATATTTGGTTTAGGTCCTTATCAGTAGTGCTAAAAACAACCAATTACATCTTTCACAATACAATGTTGCATGTTTTGTGAAGATTATTTTTTTACTTGGTCAATAAAACTCATTGAAAAGCAAAAACTATTATTATACAATGCTATTACCAACACCCACCACCATAAAAACCATCCACCGCCACTATTTCTTCCACCAATAGTAATGTTACCGCCTCCACCATTCACAAACACCCGCCACCGCTTATATTAACCCTACTTCCACTACCACCATTAGAATTAATATAGCTATAGTAAAATTATTTATTAATAAAATTATGTATTTATGTTAGATAATTAAAGAGATATTTATAATAAAAATTTAATTAATCATTATGAACAATCAATGAGACACTAATTAATAAAACGTTTAAAAATGGTTAAGTTGAACAAATTCCAGGGGTAAATTTATCTTTGCCAAGGACAAATCCTGACCACTCTTTACATAAACAAATCGATAATAAATAATTTCATATGTTCTGATCTTGATTCATGTCGTTCGTTTAGTTATTACATAACATGGCAATTGATTGCACCAATTTTTTTTAAATGGACATGTGTTTTATCGAGTTTATTTTAACATTAGAATGATCAACCACGTTTTATCCTTTATATAATATAACGTTACACATTTTGTGGCGTTACGAAATTAACATAATATATTTTTGTTCACCAATACCCGCCACCACCATAAAACCATATGAATCCACTTTTTTTTATCCACCACAACCTAGTGGCGGAGCCAAGGGTTGACTAACCTCGCTCTAACCCCTTAAATTTTTAATAACTACATAATTTTTTTAGTTTATTTTATTAATATTACTTTGTCCATATATATTTATGGTTTATTCCACCAAAGTTTACATGTTTTTTTTTTTTTTAAAATAGGCCTCCTCAATGTCAATTTTTGACTCCACCACTGCCACCATCACTGCCGCCCATCCCATGTAGGTTGTTGGACGCAATTCTAATTTTCAATCACAAATGCCACGTATGAGGTTTAGATTGAACAAAATTTCATCTATTGATTAGTTTCATTTTTTTCCCGTGTATATATTCATTTTTGTATTGCAATCAATTTTATTTTAACATTAAAAAATCATGATTTATACGATATAGTACCAAAGATAACAAGGGTACCATTTGGGTGATCCAACTACGATCATGAAAATATTGTCTTGTATGATATCATCCCTGAAATATACGGTACCTTCCTTTATCAAAAGTGTTCAAAACAACCAACCACATCTTCCACACTACGATGTTATCAATGTTGTAACGACAACATAAAATTAATATTGTCCATCACTACTCACCAGCATTCACCGTCACTACTTCTTCCACCACAAACCAGGGGCGGAGCCAGGATTTTGAGGAGAGTGGGAGAAAAAAATTCTTGGCAAGTTGGATACATGTGAAAAATGGACTTTGTATCCCATTTTACGATAAAAGAACAAAAATAAATATAATTGTCCTTGGCACCACTAATCTTTCGGCCTCCACCTCTTTTGCTACTCATTGTCGCAGAAAATGTCTATTGATATTATTTATCAAAATTACTTATTAATAGAAATAAATATTATAATTAATTAAGAAAATATTTATAATTAAAAAATGATTAGTCATTTATTATGAGCAATTCGTGAAACACTAATTAATAAAATACTTTATAATGAATAGATTTATTATGTGCAATTAGTGAAACACTAATTAATAAAGCAATTATGGTATTTAAGTTGAACAAACCACCACTGTTGATTTATCTTTTCTATCAATTCCAACCAAGGTGGAACACTGGTTAGAGGCCACTCTTATGACACAATAGGTCTTGAGTTTGAACCTCCCCGTTATAATTTTTGAAATTCCATATCTTGACTTGAGTATTCATTTTTCATTTATAATATTGGAATTAATGCCACGTGTGCGAGTTGTAGGGGCTGGTCAGGAGAACCACAACCCTTGATTTATCTATGCCAGGACAAATCCTGACCACCACTAACACAGACAAACTTAGCCTAGATTTGTTTTGTACTCTTGATAGATGTACACATACTGATTATTAATATGCACACAGTTGTACACATGTTGATTGTTAATATGCACATAATTGCACACATACTGACTATTAATGTAACATACTTATACATCTGATTGTTAATATGTACATAGTTAGTTTCATACGTATTAAATTTAGAGACTCATAAGCTCAAAATGACAGCGCGCCCAAGCCTATCACAAGGTTTTTGGAAGTTGATCGTTCAAATCCATCTAAGTTTCCATGTTATGTTTAGTTAATATGTGTAGCGTTATTGGTGCTTTGGTAGACAATTCAAGTTGTATATATATGTTTTGTGGGTATTAATGTTGGATTTCTGGATTTTTGTAGATGTATACATAGTTGTACACTATTGTCCCGTCTCATGAATATATTTTCTGTTTTGTGAGTATGGATTTTGGATTTTCTAGACTTTTACAGATGTATACATAGAAGTACACAAATGTAAATGAAAATTTTTAAAAATAAAAATTACACAGTCTTGTGGTACTTTATTCGTAGATCTTAAAAAGAACTTTCCGAATATATAAAGTTTACGTATTTTTGACGAGCGGTTCGAAAGATAAATTATATTTTAATTATTTTTATATTATTTAAGATTGCTGAGATCATCATGAGTCAATTTAGACTAAACGTTAAAATTTGGATTAAACTGTAAATCAGGAAGTTTATTTGTGTACATTCCATATTTTAAATTTTAAATTGATAAAAGACTAATTTGTACCTAGTTGAATGGGCCAGGACTAACTATTATATTTAGATGAGATTGTGGACTAAACTGTCTTTTCCTCATTATTTACTTTGGATAGGCGAAACCTAAAACGGAACCATCTTATTGATAAGAGAAATTAAGAAGAAATAGGGTAGAACCCGTTCGAGGGAAAAAGAAGAAGAAAAAAATTACTATCTCGGTTTCTGTAAAAAATAAACTACTAATAGTTTTTCATTTTAGCCTATTTTCAAGGCTAAGACAAAAAAGAAATAATATCTCTTTTCAAGAAAATGAGGGAGTAACCAATCGTCTTTCTTTTATAGATCAAGTATCCCACTTAGCCTTTAATTTGCATATGATTTTTTTTCATCTTGTAGATATACGAAAATCTGTTACAAAGAAATTCCATCCAAATAATTCTAAATCGCTAAGTAACCTGATACTATTAGGGGCGACCCCAACACAATTAGGGGCGACACAAAACGACAAAATAGGTCATAATCGGTAGGTTATTTCCGGGGCATTTTTTTAATGTCCAAACTACCCTTTACAATCGGTAGGTTATTTCAAAATCGGTATTCAATCAACAATCAAGAGTAAATTTAGTTTGTATAACTTCCGAATATAAAGTATCCCCAAAATAAAATCCTATATCTTTTGAATTTTGATTATCCTATAATCGGTAGTAAATAAAGTTATCTTGACTCCCGATTATACAGTAGACCTTTGGCAAAAATGCTACGATAATCGGTAGGGAATTTAGGTTATTTAACTTCCGAATATAGAGTAGCCCCAAAATCAGAGTTTGCAAAAATCCTTTTTTTTTTGAATTTTGGTTGAGCCTATAATCGGTAAGAAAAGAAGAGTTATCATGACTTCCGATTATACGGTGGCTCTCTTTGCAAATATCCTACCATAATCGGTAGTCAAGATACTTCGTATAACTACAGAATATAGAGTAGCTCCAAAATCAGAGTTTGCAAAAATCCTCTTTTTTTTTTGAATTTTGGTTGAGCCTATAATCGGTAAGAAAGGAAGAGTTATCATGACTTCCGATTATACAGTGGCTCTCTTTGAAAATATCCTACCATAATCGGTAGTCAATATACTTCGTATAACTACCGAATATAAAGTAGCCCCAAAATCAGAGTTATCATGACTTCCGATAATGAAGAAACCCTATGGAAACAGACACGTTTTGTGAAAATTTCTGGAAAACCGAATAGGTTTTCAAATTCATTAACCGAAAAAAATTCCACGAGATGCTGTCTCGCACTCTGCTAAGGGGCGTTGCCCCCTAGACCCCCACGACCTGGCTACGCCCCCCTGACAGCGGCAAACAATGTTGAAAATATCCAACACATATAACTACCGAATATAGAGTTGCCCCAAAATGAGATTTTTCAAAAATCCTCTATTTTTCTAATTTGGTTGAGCCTATAGTCAGTAGTAAATGAAGTTATCATGACTTCCGATTATACAGTATAATCTTTGTCGAAATCTTACCATAATCGGTAGTCAAAATAGTTCATATAACTACCGAATATAGAGTTGCCCCAAACTATCGATTATGGATTAACCTCCCGATTATAAAGGGGCATATAAATATTTTTAACCTATTTTATCTTTTGTGTTGCCCATAATTGCGTTGGGATCTCCCCTAAAATTGCCAGGCTAAGTAACGAGTGCCGAAATAATGTTCATGTAATCACACTCAAGCCAATTATTCCTCATCTCATATTATGTATTTTAGAAATTCTACTTAAAAGGACTCTAAAATGGTATATTTATTAGATTAATTAACAGAGTAGATAAATATTCCGAAACAAGACTATTTTTGTTGTGTTGTAAACCCCACAACCTGCGTAAACTGGGTTCCTCAATGAGTTGCCTTTACCATTTGCGTTAAATTTAATATATAACCATTACGGGTGCCACTTTACACCTTGATTATTATTTTTTGAAGCAGTTTTTACACCTTGATGAGGAGCACGTCTAGTCTTACTTTCCAGCCCAAGAAAATTAAATATGAAAATGTTAGACATATCGCATACCGGAGGACCAGTGCCACTTGCCTTTTTTTTTTTTTTTTTTTTTGACTTTGGTGATAACTAGTTATGATTTTTGTTGATCCCACTTGTAATCAATGTCATTAACGTATTTCACCTTTTTGTCCAATTAGAAGAAAAAAAAATGTGTATAACAAGAATTCACCAGGGTATCTTGTACCGGTTAGTTAATTGCTAAAGTTATTTCGACACGTTAATCATACGCCCATTCCTGAGCCACACCAATATTAAATTGATATCGGATGTGGATCACCTATCAAAACCATCTCAATTTAAATACTCCCTCTGTTTCAGGAAAAATATTACTTTCACTTTTTCAATTTGACTTATTTTTAGGCTAAAATGAAAAAGTGAAAGTAACACTTTTCCTGAAACGGAAGTAGTACTATATAGTGTAACCTACGAAGTTATAACAAAAATCCTATGAATCATTTATGTCTTTTTTTTTTTTTTTTTTGGACAATCAACAATTTCAATTTATTCATATTAAAATCGTGATTACATGATCGCTTACAAGAATAACAAAAACATCAAAATACAAGATAATCAACACCCTAATACAAATAAAGATATCAATTACAAGTATATCGCCAAGAGAAAGAGCCATAAACTGCAACGATATCCAATTTCTGTATATGTAATAGGTAAAAATGATGGTATAATCCGGAATCGATTCCGACCATTTAATCTGATTTTCATCATCTTGAGTAAGAGATGCTCCTAAAAGAAAGGAGTAATTCGCCCATAATTTTGTAGATCCAAACATACCTGGATGCCCCAAATCCCTTTGATTGAAACTGGATTTAAAGCAATACCGTGTTGAAACAACGATGTTTTTGTATTGAGAATAACAAGTCACGAACCAACGATCAAGGTTTGAATAAATCGCCCTCAAAGCGAAGAGAAAATCGCCCCAAATGGCGAAGAAAATTCGCTCCAAATAGTGAAGAAAAATGTCGAAAGACATAAAAACTAATAGAAAAATTAGTTTTATTCAAAATCTACCTACTAAAAACTTAAAAAGAGAGAAATCTTGCTCGGATCTGGTCCAAAAAGGACCAAATCTGAGCAAGATGTTAATGGAGAAAATGTGTTTTTTTTTCTTAGAGAAGATGAAAGGAGAGGAGAGACAAAAATACAATTTATGTCCTCTTTCTTGATAAGCCATACCAGAGAACTTTTATTCTTTAAAAATTAATACATGACAAAATCACAATAGTTTGCGAATTATTCCACCACGGGTTGGATTAGAGATTTTTCCGACGAGTTTTCACCGAATTGGGTTCACATCCGTCTTCATTGATTTCATCGTGATTTATATTTCCATTATCACATATTCTATCAATATTAATATCACACCATAAGGATATATCTCTTTGAGTCTATGAATCATAAAATGTGCTCATTATCTCCATATGTGTTCATTATTGTTGCAAGAAACTTCTCCACTTACCTGCTTATAAATATGGAGAATTTGAACAACATCCAGAGATTTTACATCTCTCGTGAAACGCCTCAAACCCTTTGTACTATGTACGTTTATGACCTTCTCATCATGTAAAAAACAACAAATGACAAAACTTAATTTTACATTGGCAGAGCAGCTCATTAACACAACAAAATCCATTATCATTCATCACCTAAGACTTCCCCAACACAAGGTCAATAAAATTCAAACCACTCCAAACCCTCGACTTTACCTCGGAGCCCACTTCAAACAGACTCCTTTAAATATTTGTTTACACCCATTCTGTAGCGGCCCACACTGAAAGCTAAAGGCTGGATGGATAAATTTCTAACACCAACATGATGGTTAGTACTAATAATTCTGTTCTTACCTCTACAACTAATCATTTAATGCAGACACATGTTGTACCTACCCATGTGATATATCTGATCACGAAGAATATCTTTTGGGACATGACTCCTTGATAGTGCTTAATTTACATGTTATTGTCAAATCTATGCTTGTTATAGCTATAATTCTTGCATATTACTTTTTATTATGTTTGTTTATCTATGTTATGCGTCGTATTAGGTGAATCATCCAAAAACCAATAACAAAGCTCTAGAATGAGCAAGGAAGTGAAGTACTAATAATGAAGAAGGACCAAAGACTAAATAAAACTCGTTCAAATACAAGAGTTCTTAAAATCATATTGAGAAGAATTTAGAGACAAAGATAACACAATATGAATGAGGTCATTCCGAGGTTGGTCAAAGAAGTTACAGACAAGATAACAAAGACAAGATATAATGGTCGACATCGCAAGAATCGACACTGTTGAAACCATGTAAGCCGTGAAACTATTTTGGGCAGAGAATTCATGTATTTAAGTCCCAAAAGTCGTCGTTGTTCAATGGAAGTCGTCTATGCCGACTGTAGAAACTTTTGGGACAGAGATTTGGAGAATGGAGGATACTTGGAGGCCAAGCATTGAAGGCTATAACAAAAAAAATAATAAAAAATTCAAGGCTCAAATAAGAGACACTCTACATCTCATGCTACAATTCTACATCTAAACCTAGGGTTTATGCCTTTAGGGGGGAAACCATTCTTATTTGTAATACCAGTACCTAAAATTTTTGTTTATTAAGTATGAATTTAATGCTCTAAGGGTGAAGCTTTGTTAGTCATAGAAGTCTGTTCGGATTTTTAATCATCTTATCATTTGTTTTCACTATATCTAAAGTTTATGATTGATTTCTATATTTTTTGGAGTGCATGCTAGATTAATATATTGATCATTATATTGATAGTAGAGAGTTGTGAGATACGTGTAATAGTCGAACACCTATTACACAAGTAGAGAACGTGAGACCTTGCAGAAGGATTCTATGAGGAATTTTGTGTGAAGACAACACTATCAAGCGGACCTTAAGATAAGAGTTTTAACTACTGAGATTAACCTAAATTCACAAATCTTAAAGCGTTCAAATGGGTTACACCTTGAGTGCGCTACTACTTGGTGGTTCATAAAAGTATAATATAATATTGTAGAGCCTCTGTATTCAAGTATTTAGTGATAAATTAAGGAGTTTCAGGGATATCACTGAGTTAGCTGTTATTCCACGATTGGTAAAATGAAAGATATATATAATGATTTAGTTAATGTTTGCTAATGGCAAATGACTCCTTAGTCATCTCTTTATTCTTATTATCTTTTTATTGTTCTTTTTAGGTAATTGATCAATCAAGTCCCTATAATATTTACTTTTCTTATAGTTTGGATGATCTATTTAACATCTCAATTACATAGATCTTTGTGGGAACAATCCTTACTACTATTATATTACTCGTTAATTAGTGAAAAGTATCTTAAATAATTTGTTACACTTAGGACATGCATAACTTCCCCGTTAGGCAACTTCATACCTTCGATTAGGATAAATGAACCAAACCCAAAACTGAAGAAGTAATAGGCATTAGAAATAACTCAAACCATACTAAATCGTTGCTAACGAAAAGAGTCTATTTGGGTAAGCCTCAGCTGATAAAAATACCTCAGATAAGAAACCATTTTTTTAGATACACTTCCTATCCAACTGCATCTAACCCTCATTGGAAAAAATTGAATTCCATAATTCATACCATCAAACTACATATCCCACCATACCCGCAACGGAGGACAACACCTACCGCAGCAAAATGGATCCCTTAATTTGCATCCTTTGATACCAAACGTTGTTAACCTTATCAGGAAGTGGATGGGCTTATTGACCCAATTACTCACACATGGATTCAGGACAAATTTGGCCACCTACTCCGTTCCTAAATAATATGCTGGTTTCTATAAATAGATGTTTCAAAAAAATAGGCTGGTTTCAAATGTTACTTTAGTTTTCTGGGACCACTTTTCTCTTAACTTCTTTTGATGACAAGTTTCATGTGGACCATTTCACTTTACTTCTTTTGCTGGCAAGTGTCATGGGGGCCATTTCACTTCACTTCTTTTATTGACAAGTGTCATGAGGACCACTTTCAATGATTAGTTCTCTTAATTTCCTTAATTTTCTCTAAAAAAAAAACCAACCTACTAATTAGGAACGGAGGGAGTATATAACCACATATATAATCAGGGAAATATTCCACCAGTTGTGGATACAAATGCCTAACTAGTGACCCCTACCAAATTTAACAAAATATGTTTTACCCACCAACTTCCTTTAGAAACTTCCCTGTCTACCAAAAAGTTCTCTTATGGAAAACACAGAAGGCTTACCGATCTTCACCATCCTCCACCGAATTCTCCTCACTAATTCCAATCTCCGCCCAATTGCAACGTATCCTCGAAAACTACAGAAGGTTTACCGATATTTTCCTACACTACCAGCTGGTAACAATGGCACCTTGGCATCTTATCTTATCACAAATATCGGCTAACCTAACTCTCGGCTCGGCTACTTCATAACACTGTAGTCAATCTCATATCTCAGTGTGTCTCGGTTCGGACTGAGGCACTAAGAGAATTTTATCCCGGAATCTTTATTTTCAAATTTCTGTAATATGTATTCCAAGCATTTTCCACACTATACATTAGTTAAACTTGTATGGATGTCAAGAAACAATACCAATTTTTAAGAAAAGTATAAAAAGATTGAGTTTTTGGGGGTTATATTTGAATTTTATTAATAAATTTTTGCTTATGGGTGAAAACTATTCCTGCCGGATTTGGTAATTTGGGGTGTGTGGATGAGGAATAAATCTAAACCCTAAACAAATGCACTGCGCGGTGAGTGCTTGTGATTCGAGAAATCAATATGTACAACTCTGGCCTAAACCAAGAAATGGTCGTTCCAGACTTGCTTCGGTCACAAAGTGAAGGAGATGGGGTTGATCTTAGGGAGGGAACCAAAGAAGGTGTTGAGATTGTGAAGGTGTTGGCTATGTATGACTTGTATCAGAAAGCTGAACTGGCTTGTAAGATGTAAGCTATCAGTTCCGGTGTTTGAATATGATTGTATCAACACTTGCCTTTGTTGTCTTGTCTTGTTCCTGTTTGGAAAATAGGGAGGAGAACCTATTTATACAAGTCTTTAAGCCTAACCCTCGTATCTCTTGGGAAGTGGAGAAAGTGAAGTGATGGAGTAGTGGAGTGATGTGTTAGTGTCACACGACTAGTCTTGCCCACTTCTTCCATCATCACTAACCGTCCATGACTTCCTGACATGTCCTTGTGATGGCGCGTTGTGCGCTGCATGCTGTAAACCGCACGACCAATATCCCAGTATGTATCCCCCAGTTTGTGACATGATTGATGTCTTGAGTGTGTGGATCGTGGGATCCACAGAAAGTAGCATGTAATGCTAGATTAAATAACTAAGTTATTTAGAAAGTCGATACTTGTGAAGTATCGTGTGTATTCTATACAGGTACTACATCGAGTATACTCAGCATGTATGAAGCATCGCTGTTTGAGCATCTCAAAATATTCTCATGTCCAACCTACTTCATGTGATGGTTTGGAGGTTGCACAAGCAAGTCCTACCTTGGCCGACCACATGGTGTGGTAGAGTGACGGGTGGTGATTACCATGAAGCCTCACTGACCAATTAACTCCTGACCAGGGTGCTGTATAACCAAGCCGGTGAAGTTGGACGAACGAGATGATCTTTGAGACACTCATCTGCGACCATTGGTGGAATTGGGGTTTTAGAAAAGGTGCGCAAGCACCAATTTTCATCTTGGTCGAATCCAAGCTTAGGACACGATTTTGGCATGGCCGATCGGGCATGCGTGTAGATGGCATGCCGGTATACATGCCCATACCTCACTGTCCCGTGAAAGTGTGATCTGGGCCACTCAATTTGTCCGGCGAAGTTGAGTGGCCGAGATCAATTTGCGACAGAAATCTGGTGCCGCAAAAGACGCGCATCATGCCAACTTCAGGCGCGCGTTTCAAGACGATCAGGCTTGGTCAGTCCCGACCGATTGGTTCGGCGTGTGGGTGGTAGGCTGGTGTTCACGCCTGTACTTCATTACCTCATAGAAACGTGATCTAAGCCACTCAATTTTTCCGGTGAAGTTGAGTGGTCGAGATCATTTTACAATAAAGAGGTGCGACCACGCCTGTTTTGGGTGCGCGAATCGAGGTGTATAACCAAGTTCTGTCTTGGCCGATTGGGTGTGGAGATATGTGGGTCTGCAGCGATCGAGTTGATACTTACCGGACCTGCTTAGTCTATTCCTGGACCCTTCATCTGAGCAGGAGAAGATGGATGCTCGTGATCGCGACACAAACCCTAGTCAGGGTTTTGCCGGCCGTGTGTCACACCCAGTTTGGGGCGCACGAATCAGGACGACCAACTATAGTTGGTCCTGACTGATCAGTCAGGTATGTAGGTGGGCCCACGATGATTGTGTTGACATGTTCCGGGCTCTTTGAATCTACATCTACACCCTCCATCTATGCCTGCGAAGATGGATGGTTGAGACTGTTTTGCGACACATGTAATGTGCCGCAAACCATAATTTAGGGTTTTTTCGTCCATACTGCTTTGGCTTGGACGGTTTGGCAAGCTATGCCATCCTTTAGGGGAGGCCGACCATGCGGGGCCCGCATTGGGTCGGTAGTGAATATTCTAATACCTGCTTGGGGTCATGGATTCGATATAAGTTATCCAATCATGCTGGTGAAGTTGGATGGTCGTGATCATTTCTGAGACTGATATGGACAATCCAGATTCGAATATGCTCAATCGGGCTAGTTTAACACATCGAGAGTTGTATGCTCAATCGGGCTAGTATAACACACCGAGAGTTGCAGCCTGTATGGGTATTTCGTACATGCTTCATTATTAATGCTTGGAGGTTCGTGTTGCTCTGCTGAAAAAAACACTCAGTCGTCATGCCGCACCGATAATGAGTACATGAAATACAAGGTTGGTCATGCATTAATTAATAATGTTGTAAATTCACAGGGTATATGGGATTGTTGCCACATGCTACAACCTGGATGAATTTCGTGTATTTAATTCACAAAATACTGGGATTGTTGCCACATGCTCCATTCTAGGTGAATTAGTAAAGTGAAGAAGTATTCATCACTTATTAATAGCTTTATCTTTTGCAAGATGTTAGCGCATAATTTTGGCTTTTACAATTTTAGCCTTAAATGAAAATTCACCATCAACATTAAGTCCCCTGCCTAGCGCATAATGGTTACGCTATTGTGGGGTAGGTATGAGATGGTGACAGTTAAAGACAAAGCTTATGAGACAAAGTTAGATATTACTAGGAGATACGGGTTATCCTGTCCTTGGAGCATGTCACGTTCAAGTGGCGTCCAGGCGAGTGTTCCCCTAGCATGATGTCGGTCTTGCCTGTTCCGATGGACTGTTACGCCTGTTTCGTTCATAGGGCTACTGCGCCTTCTTGATCGAACGTGGGCTTGATGTGCCTATTTTTGTTAATCGTGGGTCCGCGTCTGCTTAATCGAACGTGGGACCCGATGTAAGCATGATTGATTCGAACATGGGCAGATATGCATGCTTCGATCAAACGCGGGACCACCGTGTACATGTTTCAAACGTCGGCCATGTCATGTGCCTACTTTGACCGTACGGTTGATGTGCTTGCTCGAGTATAATCTTGATACTTTGACCAAATACCAACCCAACTAACTTGACTAAACACCGGACTTGATGTTTTGACCAAACACCGACCTTGCTGTTTGCTTCGCTCGAACGTGGGACCCGATGTGAGCATGTTTGTTTTAGAAAATGAACCTTGTGTGCTTAAGTATAAATGTGGGTCATGCAGAAAGCGTTGCAGCAGCTTCTGGAGCAGGCCTGGGAGAGCGTTGAAGTGTTGGAGATGAAACGCATTCTTTTGGAGAGAGAGCTTTGATTGGGGACGGCTGTGTATGCTTCGACAAATCTGGGGCTGGGATCAAGTGAGACCCATCACATGCTTGAATGAATGTCGACCCTGTGTTTCGACTGAAAACCGGCCCTGCTGCGTGCGCCTATTTTATTCGAATACCATCCTTGTGACTTTGATCAATACCATACTTGAAACTTGAGCAATACCGGACTTGTGACTTGATCAACACCGGACTTGAAACTTGAGCAATACCGGAATTGTGACTTGATAAACACCGGACTTGAAACTTGAGCAATACCGGACTTGTGACTTGATCAACACCGGACTTGAAACTTGAGCAATACCGGACTTGTGACTTGATCAACATCGGACTTGAAACTTGAGAAAAACCAAACTTGTGACTTGATCAACACCAGACTTAAAACTTGAGCAATACCAGACTTGTGACTTGATCAACACCGGACTTGAAACTTGAGCAATACCAGACTTGTGACTTGATTAACACCAGACTTGAAACTTGAGAAATACCGGACTTGAAACTTGATCAATACCGGTGTTTGGACCCAATACCAGCCTTGTGTACTACAACGTGAATGTGTGTTCTGTCGTGTGTGACTATACATCTCACGCGTTTTTATACAAGTACCGACTCCTGTATTTTATTGTAGAATGAAGAAAAGAACTCCTGTTGAGATGTCTTCTGGGGATAATGCTGGTGCCAAGTCAGGAGGTGTTGACAGCTTCAAAGATATGTCGAACATTGATGATGAGTTATTCATCGCGCCCTTTCAACTATATGAAAATATCCGTTCCACAAGATAAACCCTTCTCCTATCGACTTCAAGGTTTTTCATGCTCCGATGGGCCCTCATGAAGGATGGATGAGACGTATGTTGAGCAATGAGTACATCAAAGATAACTTGACCAAAGCGCAGATTATTGATGTAGCTTGAGTGTTAAAACGGCTCGAGAGGATGTTAAAGTGGCTTCTGGTGCGAACGTTGAGGTGGATCCTGGAGAGAGTGTTGAAGCAGGATTCTGAACCGAACGTGGGTCCCGAAGAGAGCGTTGAGGCGGCTCTTGAATAGACCATTGAAGCAGCTTCTGCTGGTGGGAGCGTTTAAGTGGCTTCCTCTTCAGTTCGATTTACCCTTGCGAATTCCATGCTTCTTGACCGACCATCTCTCTCGTGTTGAAGAAGTCCTTGACTGACGGTGAAGGAACTTCATGCTGAGCCTCAGTCCCCAAGCGTGGTTTACATGGTTTGTTCGTAGTGGTTGTTGTCGAGCCAGATATGGAATATCTTGGACGTTGTTTCATCATTGTGGGAGTCGAGCATGTGGTACTGGAGTTGGAGTTGGCAGACACGCAGGATGTTGTATCTCGATGGTTTTCCTCTTGCTGCTTCAGGGAACTGCTTACAGAAGGCTGAAGGTTGTATCGCCTGTTGGTGAGATATATGCCCCTACGAACATTATGAGGCTCTTCATTACCGGAAGGCCTGGTTCTTTCTATCAGGGCATATGTTGTTGTAGATAATCGCTCAACAGCTCCATAGGATGACCAAAAGCGCAGATTCTCCAACATAGCATGATAGACATGTACCACTGTCTGATAAAGTGACTCGCCCGGATCTTGTTCGACCATTGTCTGATAGAGTGACTCACCCGGATCTTTCTCAATATAACGCGTGGACATCGTTACCTTATTGAGGCTGCTCCCTTGAGGTATCGACTCCAATGGAAGATTTCCAGAGCGTTGATACATTACACCGGCATTCTTTAAACCAAATGGCAGAATGGTATAATAAAAAATTTGAGAGGAGTTCGAAAAGCTCTCTTACTTGCATCATGCTCGTACATCCTTATCTGGTTGTAGCCGCTACATCCATCCATGGAGGAGTACATTCCATGTCCGCTGGTTGCATCTATTAACATGTCGATGTTAGGTAGAGGAGGATCGTTTTCGGAGCAGCACCTGTTCAAGTCCCTGAAGTCTATGCAGCACCCGATCTATCCATTTTCCTCGTGTCTGAACTGCAACTGTTTAACCGACTTGGATCCAGGTATGACATATAGATGATGGGTGACCAATTTTCATCTAAATCCGGCATTTCTTCATATCTCCAAGCAAATATGTCCTGGTACTCTTTGAGAAATTCCACGAGCTTCGTTGTTAAAGTGCATATTTTGCATATATTTAGTGTCAAATCCATGCTAGTATTTGCTATATTTTCTTGTGAATTATTGTATATTACGTTTGTTTTGTTTTATTTGTGTTTTGCTAGGTGAATCATCCAAAAGAAGCGAATCAGCACTTAATTGTGCAAAGAAAGAAGTTAGCTAAAAGCGGAGAAGGGCCAAAGACCAAGTGGAACTCGTTCGAACTTAGGAGTGCATGCTATCATCCCAAAGAGGACGAAAATACGAAGCCAACGGCGAAAGAATGGAGTCGTTCTGACATCGCATGAATATTTTATGGGCATTTGAAGCATGCAAAGTTGTGAAATTGTTTACGCACTGAATTTATAAGGGGCATCCATTTTCCTAAGGGGCACATTCCTTAAAAGGAAGTGCTAATTACAATCAGATACTTTACTTTGGGAAAGATAATATCACTAAAGGAACCCGATTACATTACTCGGGGCACACCATCTTTCCCATGCAAACTGCGGCCAACAGTGACGCTGTGATACTCTTGTTGGAGAACTGATAATGGTGGTGATCGTGGCTGTAAGTTCATGGTCGCCGTCATTGAGAGATGCAAGGTAGAGCTCGTATTGGTTGCCATTATCGGATGATGATCGACGAGCTGGTAATGGAGGAGCTCGAGTTAACAGCATGCAGGGACGGTGATGATGCTGAAGCTCATGGTTATGGTTTGTTGTGAATGAGGCTCATGTTGTTAACTCGAGGGTTTGCAGAGATGTTGACTGCCGGAGATGATGGAACATGCAGTGGAAATGATTGACGAAAGGCAGTGAAGACGAGATGAAATGGTTGGAGTTCTGCGCTGGAGAATAAAGAGCTCGAGAGAAGAATGAGCACAGCATGGCAGTGAATGCCGGAAATAATGATGGTGGTCTGCGGTTGTTTGGACTGAGAAGGACGCGAGCATGAATGGGTTTGGCTGGAGTCTGTGGTTATCACTGGAGTTGTTAAGTAAACAGAGTCAGTGCACTGATGACCGGAAGTTAATGGTAGTTGCGGCTGTTAAGGCTGTGATGATCATGATAACGATGAACAATGGCAGTGATTGATATTGGAGTTGGAGGAAATTAAGAAGATGAAAATGCAATGGAGATATTGCTGCTCGAGCTGTGAGCAGAGGTGATTGATGGAGCTGTGATACGATGGTGGCTGGTAATGGAGATGGGTTTAGAGTTTCTTGAGAGCCCGAGTTAGACAGGGAAGTAATGGTTGCTGCCATTGAAGTTGAACATGGACCGAGGGTTGTTGTTGTGACTATGGGAAGAGTTTCCGATTCTGGGACTGATCAAACGACTGCTGGTAATCGGTTTCTGGGAGTAATGATATAGCTTAACAGAGTTGATACACATGAATCGGCAATGAACGGTGACGGAAGTTTACGGATGGAAGACTCAGCCGTAAAGAAGTCGAGAAAGTTAGGCAAACTTCCTGGAGATATTACGTACCGAAAGTCCCAGCCGTGTTTGAAAGAAGAGAAATTATCAAAAGTTCCAGGAGAACTTTCGTACGGGATATCCCAGCCGTGATATAAAGAAGAAATTTGGTTAAAAGTTCCAGGAGAACTCTCGGTTGGAATTTCCCATCCGTATATGAGAAGAAGAATATGCCTGTCAGTCTCTTGGAACTGACAAGCCAATTTCTGTTAAGAATAAGATATTGGGCTGGGCTTCATTGTTCATGCCAAGCCCATGAAGCTGTTTTTATGTGGGTTATGGAATATGCACGAATATGCACGAATAGGTGTCACAACTACAATTGGGACACCTATATAAGAGAACTTCTAATATTTTTGAGACATCAATCTTTAATCTTTTATCAAGCTATTGGAGAAGAACTCAATAGAAGAAAAGCTAGGGTTTTGGAGCGATTCATCACCGTAACTATTTCTTTTACCATTTTATTATATGAAACTCATGGGTTTTGTTAGTACCATGAGTAGCTAAACTTCTTAGTGATTGGGGATGAATTCTAAGTTCTAATATATGATTCAATTTAGCATATAAATCTATTTTAACTCTTCACATGATTATTGTTTGTTTTTACAATAAGTAACTTTATGTTTGATTGATAAATTGTTTAGGTGGCCAACTGAACTAGTTTATTAGTTAACCTAATGCTAGTAGAGAATTAGGATATCCGTAATTGTTGAATAATTCTCTACACAAGTAGAAATTGCGAAACCTTGCAGAGGGATTCTGTGGAGCAATCGCAAGTAAAAACAACACTAGAAAGTGAACCTTGCGCTAAGAGTTCAACTACTAGGATTGACCTAAATTCACAAAATATAAAGCATTCGACCAAATTACACTTAGAATGCGCTACTTCTAGGTGGTTTATAGAATAGAATCTGGCATTCAGCGCTTCGGTGTCCAGTGACTTAAGGAATTTTGAGGATAGCACTGCGCTAGTTGTTTTCCTACGGTTGATCTGTGAATGATAAAGAATAGATGAATATGCTACTTTGATGACTATTTAGCAACGAAGAAGGATTCCCTGATCATATTTCTCTCCATTGCTTGCAACTTTATTATTTTCAATTGCTTTGTTATTTACTTTGTTCTAAAATCAAAAACAAAACCCCCCATTGTGATACTTTTGACAACTAAATCTCCCTGCTCTTCGTGGGAACGATCCTTACTTCCATTATATTACCAGTTAGTTGTGTAAACATTTACACCTATCGTCAGATACAATGTTACAAAGGTGACTTCCATTATATTGGTCCAAACCATCATCTAGTCAAAGAAAAACATACAACCTCCACCATGATTTAGGGTGTTGCCCTGTTGGGAATTTATATCTACTACTAAGAGCTAGCACCATGGAGAGGGATATCCCTTCCCTATCCTCTTTATCCCTCAAAACACCAAAATTTCAACAGCTATGGTCTCCCATATCCCTATAAGGCTGATCAGATCTGATCACCCTTGTAGGGAAGGGAAATCACACGGGTACTCAGTACCCGTATATTTTTACACTTTAGCCGTAGCATTTTACACGGCTACTGAGTTTCCGTATCTAGTTTTTATAATTTCACCTTAAAACTTTTCTTTTTCGCTCTTTTTTTTACTAAAACTCGATTTTTACCTATTATATATCGATTTTTACTCTAAAATATTTTTTTTTTACCTAAACAAATATATATATATTATTTTATTTTTGTTTTGATCAGAAAAACAAATATATTCTTATTGAAAAGAAAAATTGAAAAAATAATAATAAGAGTACTGAGTAACCGTTTGACACTATTTATACGGTTACTCAGTACCCGTGTTGTGTAGGGAAAGGAAAGAAGGGCACCATAGTGAGACTGCTTTTCTTGTGCTATCCCTTCCCTACATATGAGGGATAGGGAAGGGATGAGGCCAACCATAGTGCTAGCTCTAAGGTTACAAACAATCGAGAGGTTGCTCATAAACTCCAGTTACTCCACTTCCATAAAATGCTACTGCTTGAAGAAACTGTCCTGAGATCATATTCTTCGCACCCTAAAAGAGACGAAGTTAGAAAAAATAAATGAAAATGAAAGCCACCATCGCAGGTGAAATGAAAACAAGCAACTAGTTTATTCCAAAATAGACTTGGTCTGAACTTACTATAAAAATTATCCGCTGAATTTTCTGATACTGGAAGTCTGGAAGTGCTAAACGTAGATGACTCTGTAGGTACTAGGTAATAAGCAGGTTTTTTTTCTGAGTTTGTTGTTTGTTAGTGCGAAGTACTTAAATGCGGTTTAGCAAAAATGAAGCATCAATAATATACAGATAACAAATGGTTAAGAGTTGAATTTTTATGTGAAGTTATATAGGTAATGAACATGTTATTGACTCATTGTGTGAAAACCTTAATTTTCTTTCTCTGCTGTTGTCCCATCTGAAACCTCATCCGTCATCTGCATTGGCCAGCGTTAAACCATATGTGGTTCCTTCAATAACCTCATCTGTATCTTTCTGGTAGTAAACCGTCAGCAAACTCTTCTTTATCCTCATCTGCATTGTCCCTTGTAAATCCATCTGTTCCTTCTTTATCCTCAGCTGTATCCGCCAGCGTTAACCCATCAGTTCCTTCTTTAACATCATCTGTACCTTCAATTTGGTGAACCATCAGAAATCTCTTGCTCATTCTCATCTGCACCTTCAGGCATTGGTGTCGGAAGAAATAAGTTTGCTATCAGCTCCACCAACTCTTCAACTGCTTCATCTGCTAAGCGTTTCTGACACTCTTCAATAATCTGCCCACACTGGCAGGGTAACAAAAATAAGTCCATGAATTTTTATAGAAAACATTTTGCTAGTCCATAAATTTGAAGAAGCTAAATAAAAATGAAAATGAGGAATATGGGAAGCTTTAAGGTACTAGGGGAAGCTAAATAAAAATGAAGCAGAGGAATATGGGAAGCTTTAAGGTACTTAAAGAAGCTAAATAAAAATGAAACTGAAACAGAGGAATATGGAAAGCTCTGAGGTATTTAGAAATCAGGTGTAACAAATGTTTAACCTACACATGGTGAGGAATTGTGATTCCGCAATTGAGAGGCCATCACCAATATTTTCACTCTACGAGACACATGAGTCTTATGTATCTCCCAAATTTTGCCATTTTTTTACAATGTAAGGGTTCAGACTATCTTGCACTAAGTCAAATTCAACTAACATATATAAAGACCCCAAGGACTGGTGAAGACGTCAAGAATAGTTAACAAATCTAATATGGTTAACTTAGATTCAGATGATACTCACATTTAAACTATAGCCTAATTAAGGAACAAGGTCTTTCAGACACATGAGAGGCATTAGAAGTGTCTATACAGCAATTCGGAGCTATGGTAAATCTTGAAATAATTAAAATTGAAAACAGATCCTAAGAATTTTCACTCATTTCTTTTGATCTGGCAACTACGAAATGCATAACAAATATTTTTAAAATGCAAGGAAAACCAAAACAAGTATGAATACATTTATGGCATGCTAATACGTAAAGATGAGTGTGCAATAGAACATTATAGTGATGTACAAACATACAAAGATGAGTGTGCAACAGAACATTATAATGATGTATAAACATACAATTGGAACTGAAAAAGGATTCTACAAGTAAGCATTACTGGGTCAGTTTTCATTTGAGTTGACGGCCATATTTTAGCTTCTCCGCTTTCGCGAGTTTACACTTCTCACAGCTCTTCAAGAACTGATCAACACTCACTAGTGTTTGATTATAAGCATCAGTTTTAAGCAAATAATCATGCACCTAAAAACATTGAATGAATATGAGCTCTCCTTCTTGCTCTATAAGTTAATATTTAATCCCACATCAAAGCAGGTCTTACCTTGTACTCAGGAGGAGAAACAAGAGCAATTACCTGTGTGGGATCTGTTTGCTGAAAGTTCAATATATTGTGTGTGCAGAAGGTTGTGGCAAATCTAATCTGTGTAAATATGTTTGTGTAATGTAGGAATAGTGTACGATGTTTCGAGAACAGTGTAGCCGAAATACAATATTTTACCCCTTAAGGATATACTTGTAACTGTGTATAATCAATTTATAAAAGAGGGGACTTTCTACTCTGAGTGGAACACACTTTTCTATTCACTCACTCTTGATTCCTATCTACATGGTATCATAGTATCATAGCTCAAGAGAGAGAGAGAAGAGAAAACCGAACCTAAATCTACTGTAGCTTTGTCTGAGATTCAAATTTGTGAGTTAGATCCTTAAGTTGTTCTTGAAGAACCTGCGGCTGTTCGTAATTTGGTTTCTCTTTTGAAGTTTGTCTTTGTTGTTGAGTTAAAAGTAGATCTATGGCTAGTACTTCTAAAAAATAGTTTATCTCATTCTAGGAGTTTAGTATCTCTAGATTTTTCTCATAATGATAGTATGAATGTCAAGATGGCATCATGTAAGTTGGATGACACCAACTACCTTGTTTAGTATCTGTAGGTGAAACTTTACATCACTGGTAAAGGAAAGATTAAGTATTAACTGCAAGCAAAGTATGTCCAGCAACCACGGACCCTACATATGAGATTTGGGTGGAAGAAAATGTTGTAATAATGAGTTGGTTATCAGATTAAATGTCTCCTGATATAAGGAGTAATTTTATGCGCCTCGCCACTGCATAATAAGTCCGGGATGCAATTGCTCAGATCTATATGGTGATTGGTGATGCTACACAGATCTATGATCTGAATCGCCGAGTTATAAAGACTCGACAGAATGATAGACCCTAATTGGTCTACTATAATGCTCCTCAAGCTCTGTGGCAAGAACTTGGTTTCCTCTAGCTAGCTGACACCATCAAATTATAGAAGAGAATTGAAAAGGGTAGAATCATTAAGTTCCTTGATGGTATAGACATTGATTTGACCCATTAGGATTCAAATGTTGGGAAAGGATCCATTGCCGACACTTCCGGGAGTTTATGGAATTGTGAGGTCTGAAGAACTTCGCAGAACTGCTATGACATCTCCAGTTCACAAGAAAGTTCAATGTTGGAGGCTGTAACCACCTCTACTCATGCTCTTACAGTCGCACCAGAAAACAACCGAAAGCCTGACGAGAAAGACTAGCTATATTGTGACTATTGAAACAAGAGAAGACATACCAGGGAGACATGCTTCAAACTCGATGGTCATCCACAATAGAAAAATGGTAATATGAGAGGGGGTTATTCAAGTGGCAGTGTTGGAGTAAGAAGTAGAGGTCGCAATAGTGGCCCAAGAGCATACACACAACTGATGAGGAGGAGTTTCAAATTACCTCAACCAGCGCTTCTCGCAACCATCTCAATCCCAAATAGAGCAAATGATAAAAGAGTATGCTAGAATTTTGTCAACGAAGGAGAATTTTGTTGGGTCTACTTCTATGGCTCAATCAGGTAACAAAGGAACTTTCGGTAATGTAGATAGATTTACGTGTGATAAACCTAAGAATCCTTGGATTGTCGATAGAGGAGAAACTAACCGCATGTCTACCAAGTCTAACATGTTTTCCACCTATAATCCCAAACCCAGGAAATCATGTGTCTTGATAACTGATGGGTCTCCAACTATTGTTTCGGGGGAAGGAAATATCACAATAACTAGTTGTATATCGTTTTCTACGGTGTTACATGTTCCAAATCTCTTTTACAATCTCCTCTCCATCAGTCAGATAACTAAAGCATTGAAATTAGAGCTACCTTCTTTGACAAACATTGTATTTCTTAGGATCTTCGTACAGGGAAGACCATTGGTTTAGGTAACGATACAGGAGGCCTTAACTACGTGGAATTGCAAGAGACAGAACAAGAGAGCAGCACAACAGCTTAAAAATCAACAAGTGGTTCTAGTTGTGAAGTTTAAGTCTGTCTGTGACATAAACGATAAGGATTATCCATTTTTGGGTGTTTTCAGAAGTTGATATATCTAAATTTCATTGTAAAGCATGTGAGCTAGCTAAATATCACCGAGTCCCATATTCATTAAGCATGAATAGAAGTGTACTTGATGTTGTACATAGTGACGTCTGGGGTCCTTCACGTGTCATTACTGCTTGTGGTTTTCATTGGTTTATTTACTTTTATTGATGGTTACACTCAAGTTTACTAATTGAAAGTTAAAAGCGATGCCACGTCGTATTTAAGAACTTTCATAAGTTTGTCCTTACCCAGTTTAACAGAAAAATTCAGGTGTTAAGTGTTGGCATTTATGTGTTTTGCGCAAAAAATTTCCATTTGGTTAAACTAATCTTGTTTATACTATGTTAAGTCGGATTAGTCTTAATCCGCATTAAGGCATGTTTATGGTTTTAATCATTCCTTAAGGACTAGCTTAAGGTTAATGCTAGATAAGGTTGAGTCAAAGCATGACATGTTCTTTAGCTTGACATGTCATATGTGCTGTCCAATGTAGCCATAAAGTGTCATCCTACTAATGATGGAAACGTTGGAGTTGACATGTGGCAAGCATGACTAGGACTCACTTCTAGCCTCATATATGTTTTATAAAGCAAAAACAGTTTTCATCCATCATGAAGGAATGTGAGGAAATAGAAGTTGATAATAAGTCATGAAAGTTTAAGTGTCTTGTGTGTTCTATTTTCTTGTACAATAACTTGTTTTGATGTGAACTATGTGTAGTATTCTTTCTACATATGGTGTTTTTTTCAATGAGTTGTTGAGTATGCTAATACTAGTTTCAAGTCTAATTTCAGCATGTGGTTAGATTCTACGATATTTAGTGGTGAAGCATAAAGGTTAATGAGCTGAAATTCCAACATTCAACTTCTATTTCACCTAGTTATAACATATTCAACAGCTAGTGTGATTGTATGGTTGAGGTTTTGGATTGTTTTCCTTCCAAGGTTGTAGTTATTCTCATATGCGGTGATTCGGTACTTCATACTTGATGTTGTGGGGTTGTAAAATTGGTATAGCAAGTATTGGAGCAGTTGTAGAAGATTCATATATCACAATCAAGGTTTGTTCATATCTGCGATGGATTTGGACTTCTCAAAATAGTGTTTTCTTTTCAAGTACAAGGTCTGAATTTTTTCTGTTTTGAAAAATTGTAACTTGTACAATCTGTAGATTTCATTACTCGAATAAGTGTTACCAAAGTGATGCTTTGAGAGTATGTGGAAGTGTTTTAATGAGAATTATGTGATTGTGGTGGTTTGTTTTGATTCATTCAGAAATTGTAAACACGAATATTGCCCAAAGGTGTTTTGTGTTTATGAAATTTGATGTGAATCAAGTCTCATATGAGTGAAAGCTTTTCATATGAGAATTTATTCTTAAACTTATTAGGACTCATTGTATGTCGTAATTTCTGCCCAAAGGTGATTTGCGATGATACGGAGTCTTGTTTTTGAGTTTAAGATGTTATTGTTTTGCTTATTGACATGCTATTTAATTGGTTTATGTTATAGATGTATAAAATGATAATAAGCATGTATGTGTTGTGTGTATCTGAATTTCAGTGGAATTTTAATTGTGGTTTATAATCAAGTTTATTCCATGTTGTGTTTGAATCTGAAATTCAGTGGGAGTGGTGTTTGTAGCTTGTTTATCATCATTCTCTTATTCTTGTAAGGTTTATATGCTTATAAAGTAGTCTCTAGTTTGAGATAAAGCATGTGTTATGTGTTGTGCTTGAAGTTAATGGGAATATGATGTTTATGGCTTTATCATCATGTTTGTTTCCTTACTTTTGTAAGCTGTATATGCTCATAAAGTAATTTCTGGTATGAAATATGGTTCATTCGATATAATCAATGTCCTAAAGTTCTTGGTCTCATTAGAATACGATCATAGTGTTTAATTCGAGCAAGACAATGGGGATATCATTAAGGAGAAAAAGCAGGTGGCGTAAGAGCATATGTAGTGCGGCTTGTATGGCTTTAAGCTAAGACAATAAAGTTACAAGTGCAATTCAGTTGGCATAAGGCTAAGACAAATTAAGTTTTCAAGTTCAGTTTGGTTTTGGCGTAAAGCTAAGCCAATAAAATGTTTTTCTGTTTTGAAAAATAAAATGTTTTACTTGGGAATAATTGGCCGTCTAGTTTTTAGATTGTAGAAATGGCTTGCACCTTTTGAATACAAGGGGTGAGTCTCTATAGTCAAATGCTAGCGTACTATTTGACTCGAGTGTGCGGTTAGCATAAAAATTCTTTTATAAAGTTGTTAAGAAAAGTTTTGTTTCTTAAACAAGTGGGAGATGTTAGCATTTATGTGTTTTGCGCAACAAATCTCCATTTGGTTAAACTAATCTTGTTTATACTATGTTAAGTCGGATTAGTCCTAATACGCATTAAGGCATGTTTGTAGTTTTAATCATGCATTAAGGACTAGCTTAAGGTTAATGCTAGATAAGGTTGAGTCAAAGCATGAAATGTTCTTTAGCTTGACATGTCATATGTGTTGTCCAATGTATCCATGAAGTGTCATCCTACTAATGATGGAAACGTTGGAGTTGACATGTGTCAAGCATGACTAGGACTCACTTCTAGCCTCATATATGTTTTATAAAGCAAAAACAGTTTTCATCCATCATGAAGGAATGTGAGGAAATAGAAGTTGATAATAAGTCATGAAAGTTTAAGTGTCTTGTGTGTTCTATTTCCTTGTACAATAACCTGTTTTGATGTGAACTATGTGTAGTATTCTTGCTACATATGGTGTTGTTTTCAGTGAGTTGTTGAGTATGCTAATACTATTTTCAAGTCTAATTTCAGCATGTAGTTGGCTTCTACGATGTTTAGTGGTAAAGCATAAAGGTTAAGGAGCTGAAATTCCAACATTAAGATCTGATAAATCGTTGGAACATGGGATTGCCACGTAGTGAGTATCTAAATCAAGGTCTTTCCTCTTACTTCTTGGAACATGGGATTGTCCACCAAACTTCCTGCACTATGCCCTTCATCAAAATGGAGTTGCTGAGTAAAAAAATCGTTGTGACCTATTAGAAATCACTAGGTGCTTGTTGTTCCAAATGAATGAGCCAAAAAAGTATTAGGGTGATGTTGTCCTTACTACAGGATAGTTGATTAACAAGACGCCTTCTCGAGTTTTGAGTTTTCAAACACCTAATGTTGTACTTTCTCTTGGTCTTTCATATCAACCTCATGCACTTGCTCTGGTAAAAGGTTTTGGTTGTATTCATGGATGTAACTTTTTGTGAAAACCAAGCCTACTTCTCAGGGTATTCATAGGCTTTTCTTCATGGAGAGAATAGAAAATATCGTGAACATTAGCCTTAGTTTGATATTCCTCGTTCAGTACCTAAGGAGATGGGTACTCCAGTAGTTATGGCTCCTCAAATTCAGGCTACTCCTCAACCTCAGGTTATTCCACAGCTTCAGGTTTACAAACGAAGAGACAATTCCCCTCGTAGCAAGTAACTCTGAACAAGAACCTTCTACAGTTCCTGCTAAAACAACTTTAAGAGCTAGTGAATATGATGTTTTTACTGGTGAGTCCACAAAAGTTGTGGAAGATAGATATCCTGCTCGATACGGTTTAATTTCGAACTTTGTATCTTCTCATCGTCTGTCACCCTCTTATGCTGCTTGCAAATCAATTATCATTTGTGACAATCCCCACAAGTATTGAAGACGCTCTTGCTGATCCAGAATGGAAGCAAGCTATGTGTTTGTGGGAGAAAACTACTTCTGCCGGTTTAGGTAATTTTGGGTGTGTGTGGATGAGAAGTGAGTTTAAACCTTCAACAAATGTGCTGCATGATGAGCACTTTGATTCTAGAGATAATCTATACAATTCTGGCCTAAACCGAAGACACGGCCGTTCCAGATTTGTTTCGGTCACAGGTGAAGGATGTGAGGTTGATCTTAGGGAGGGAAGCGAAGAAGGTGTTGAGAGTATGAAGGTGAAGGCTATTTGATGACTTGTTAACATAAGGTTGAGCAGGCTAGAAAATGTTGCAGGCAGGCTCTGGGTATTGAATATGATTAACACTTGGTTTTCTGTGTTGTTCGAACTTCTGTTTTTGGAAATAGGGAGGAGAACCTATTTATACAAGTCATTAAGCCTTCTTCACGTCTCTCGTGGGAAGTGGAGGAAGTGGAGTGAGGGAATAGTGGAGTTGTGTGTGAGTGTCACACGATCAGAACTTCCCACTTCTCCCATCTTGACTTAAACGCCCATGTCTTCCTAACATGTTCTTGTGATGGCGCGTTGCACGCTGTAAACCGCCAGACTAATACCCCAGTTTGTATCCCCCAGTTATGACGTGATTAATGTCTCGAGTGTGTGGATCGCGGAACCCACAGAAAATAGTGCAGGGTGAACCATGAACTTGGTATAACATCGCATGCATCCATCTTCAGGTAACCGTTTGGAGGTGTATAGACATGCCATGCTTTGGTCGGTTACCTTGTGAAGAAGAGTGACGGATGGTGGTCATAGTGATACCTTGTTTGCTGGTTGATTCGCACCCTAAGCCATTCGTCCAAGCTTTCAAAGCTGGACGGACGAGATAACTCGTAGCCTTGCTTGCGGCCGTTGGATGGGAGGCGCGCATGCTGCCTATTTCGGCCCAAACGTTTGCATGCTTAGAGAGTTCCAATGGAGGAACCGATCAGCCCTGAATGGAGGTAGTACATTGGTGTTCACTCCCATGCCTGCTTGACTCGCAAATATTTAATCTAAGCCACTCGACTCCGGCGGCAAAGACGAGTGGTCGAGATTAGAATTTATGGAGGGGCCGTGACATGTCACCTTTGGGCGCGCGTACCGAGGAGCTTGATCACCGCCGGTCTTGGCCGATCAGCTAGATGTGAAGACGGGCCCACGGTGGTCATGCTAGTATGTTCGGTTCCTTCTAAGTCTCCATCTTGGCCTTCCGTCCAAGACTGCGAAGATGGACGCTCGAGATGTTTCTGCGCCGCAAACCCTAATTAGGGATTTGGACCGGCCACATTGGGCGATCGGTTTTGGGTTGCGCGCGCCTCTTTTGGGGAGACCGACCATGTATGCAACATCTTGGGTCGACGGTGAGCATGTACATGCTTGATCTATGACCCTGGGCGCAATCTAAGCCATCCAACTATGCCGGAGAAGTCGGATGGTCGTGATCATTTTGGATATTCTCAACCTGCATAAAGCGTTAATCTAGCCTTTGTTTGGGCAATCGTTTCTTGCACCACGGCTTGCCTATGAGGGAGTCGGTCATGTAGGTAGAAATTGGGCCCGTCAATGGTGTACCATCACTTTACTACTTGTTTTAGGGTATAATCTAAGCCGTACAACTATGCCGGTGAAGTTGGACGCTCACGATTAAAAGAAACCCAAGCCGTGCGTCATGCTCACTTTGAGCGCACGTTTTGGAAGGACCAACCATAGTTGGTCTTGACCGTTCGGTCATGTGTGAAGGTGGGTCCAAGGTAATCATGGTAGCATGCTCAGGACCCCCTGAATCTATATCTACACCCTCCATCTACGCATGCGAAGTTGGACGGATGAGATATATTTCTGAGTTTGTTTTCAGCAAGTGAGACTAACATGGGTAGTCTTGCATGCGTTCGACGGGACTAGTATAACCTGCCGTCAGGTAGCCTACGGGTGTTTGCATGTCGAACACAAGGCTTTAATTAAAACATTAATAGTAATGTTGTATACCTACAGAAAACCGGGATGGTTGCCACATGCTCCGTCGGGATGGTTGCCACATGCTCCGTTCTGGGTAGGTTTTAATTCTCAGGGATGGTTGCACATGCTCCAGTGAATTAATATGGCGAGAAGTATTCATCTCCTGAAGGCTTTATCCTTTGCAGGACGTCAGCTTACAAAAATTGGCTTTTTTACAATTTTACCCTTTAAATAGAAATCCACCATCAACATTAAGTCCCCTGCCTAACATGCAATGGTTACACTATTGTAGGGTAGGCATGAGATGGTGACAGTTCGCAAAAATAACTGAATCTAGGGTAAACGTACTTTTACCACATGGGGAGGGTGCTCGTGCCGAATGCCCTGTAGCGCTGGTGGAGTTGTTCCCCTTCAACGAATTTTTCTCCGATTTCATCTAGGTTTCTGAAGCTAGCGAGACTTGGTCGGTGTTGATCCCTTGCCGGCCGGATGTAGTCTGAGATAGATGCTTCTAGGGTTTCCCTTGGCGTGTATATATACGTATGCACAGGAATCTTCTTCTACATCTTGGGGTAGAATTTCTTCTCTGCAGAGTTCCATCATGTCAGGCAATAGCAAGTCGTCTTCTTCATATCACCCAAGTTCGTCTGTCAAGCGTACCCGCTATGCGTCTCAGTGCGCTTCTAAAACTCGTGACAATCCTCCAGCTCGCGTGCGTAGAGTCAAGAGGGTCATACCGGTTTGTTCTTTTCCCTTTTCTTCTACGAGTAGTCACCCTTATTTCCTGATCAGGTGAATAATCTCCTCCTTTGCAGAGATGTCCACCTGGAACATGTGTAACAGTCATTTATGACGATGACTTGGATAGTCCACTTTCTTCGAATTCAGCTACACCTTCACCGGACGACCTCGTGAATGCTGACCTGGGTATTTCATCCTATGAATACCCCAATGCCGGCCTTTCGTTCGATATTGGTATGAAATGCTTGTCTTCTAGCTACAAGACTGTCGGTGGTATTTTAGTACGAAAGGAGTTCGTCTCCATGTACACAAAGATATGGAGAAAGTATGGCCACATCGCGACCAGGAACGTAATTCGGCATTGCTCTTCTGCTTTGGTTACTGTGGTAAACTGCTTGCTTCCCATGATTGCTGAGATGGAAGGTGTCTCTATCCGCAAGGTAGCTGAATCAAATCTCGAGAAGTGGGAAAATATTCTCTCTACCTGCGAGTCCATGGAGTTCAACATGAGTTGGCTGCGGCAGCGTCTTGACATCATCAAGGTTGATCGAGCTGGTATTCTGGCGAACGTAGTCCCTGCTGCGAAGTCTATCTTGGAGGAAGAGAAGTCTCTGGCTGCTGAATCAGAGAAGGTGGAGCAGGCGATCCAAAGCTTGAAGGCCCGGAGAGAGAGGTACCAGGCTAGGTTGAAGATGATGTTTTCCAAGGATTAAAACATGTTGGACGACCTCTTCTGAGATGCGTTGAGATATTTCCTTCCTTCTCTTTCTTTTGCACACCATCGAGAGATGTGAGATTATTATTTTTTATGTAGATGGATGGAGAAAAATTCATTAATTTTTCCTGAATAAATTAACAAGTTAGACATGAAACGAGAATGCCGCCTGTATTGTCACGTCATGGGACAAGTATGGGACAATGATCATGCGTGATATGTCTTGAGCCATTTTCTATTGATGACTGCTTCCAACTTGCCTTCATCCATCTTAATGATTTTATAGTATCCGGTGTTGTAAGCCCTGGTAATCACGTAAGGTCCTTCCCATTTTGGAGAGAACTTTGGTGCAGACATGTCTTGTTGGATGTGTCTGGCTGTCTTCAGAACTAGGTCTCCCACTTTAAAACTTCGTGGCCTTACAAATTTGTCATATGCCCTGGAGACTCTGTTTCTGTACACCTGAGCGCGCTCCTCTGCCTTGTTTCTTCTGTAGTCTAGAGTATTGAGCTCAGCGATCCTGTAGTTGATGAGATGGTGCCTGACAGTTTGAGCAAGACTGTTGGAGTGCTCGGGACTGCGTCTCCATTTCCGGCCAGTAATATCCTAAACGTTGGAGGCGTAGATAGAGTGTCACCACCAATGTTTGTCCAAAAATCTCGTTGTGGACACGGTTAAGTTGCAGCAGTGCTTCTTCCTCTCCGAGACATCTTGATAAGGAACTATCTGGGTTTCGGTGGTATAACATGCCGTGGAGCATAACGAAGTTTTGTAAGGCTTTAAGGCTGACCTTTTTTTGAGAAAGCGAACTGCTAAGCTCCTGAATGATTGTAGTCCGCCAGTCACAGGTTTCAGAATCCTTGTATCGTGAGAGCCATGTTGATTCCACTGTCCTTATTTTCACCGTCAGGGTTTCTTCTATGCCTTCGAACTGCAATTTAGAAGCTAATGTTGCCAGGCAATCAGCATGCTTGTTGTTGTTGCGGCTGACATGAGTTATGGTTGCGTCAGCGAAGTAGTTCAGCAGCCTCTGAGCTTCAGACCGGTACGGAGCTAGAGTTATATCTTTTAGTGCATACACCCCGTTCATCTGATTAACCAATAATTTGGAATCGCCTCTTATTTCCAAACGTGTGGCTCCCGCCTGTTTGGCTAATAGCAGTCCTATAAGGAAGGCTTCATACTCTGCTGAATTGTTAGTGCATTAAAAATCTAACTTGAAGGAGTGTGAAAAAACTTCGCCAGTTGGAGATACTAGGACTATGCCTGCTCCTCTAGTGTTGTTGCTGGGAGTAGCAGATCCATCAAAATATAACATCCAAGCTTCCTCTTCGACAACAGAGATGTCTGGAAACTCTCCAGGCAGGTCTTCATGCAATGCCGTGGTACCTTCTCCAGGGAAAGCTGCTAGTAGATCCGCGACAGCGACCCTTAACAAATTCGGGGCGGAGTACACGTTATGTCTAGTTCTGACATTTGGAGGAGCCACTTGGCAGCCCTTCCCATTAGAACTGGTTTTGATAGTAAGAACTTCGTAGGGTCTGATTTGGATATGAGCGTTACCTTGTTGGATAGTAGGTAATGCCTGAACTTCTGGATGGAATGTATCAATGCTAGGCAGGCTTTCTCTACTCTCGGGTATCTGAGTTCAGCGTCCCTCAATATTCGACTGAAGTAGTATATAGGTTGTTTGACTCCCTCATCATCCTCTTGTGCCAGCAAGGCTCCAACGGCAGTGTCACTGAAGGCAGTGTAGATATATAATAGTCTCCCTTGAACAGGAGACTTCATGATGGCTGGAGACGACAGTATGTGCTGAATTTTCCGAAACGCTTCCTGTTGGACGCTAGTCCAGTTAAAATCCGCTCCTTTCTTCAGTAGGGGGGTGAAGGAAACAATGAGTTGAGCCAGACCAGGTATAAAACATCTAATGTAATTCACCTTTCCCATAAAACTTTGAAGTTCCTTCACGGTTCGAGGTGGTGGCATAGTGAGGATGGCTTGAGTCTTAGATGGGTCTACCTTGATTCCCTCAGCAGTAACTTGGAATCCCAGAAACTTTCCAGAGGAGACACCAAAGGCACATTTCAAAGGATTCATCCTCAACTTGTACTCACGGCACCTCTCGAATACTTGTCGCAAGACTCCAATGTGTTCCGTCCGGGATTTCAATTTGACTACTATGCCATCTACGTAATCTTCAACTTGTTTGTGCATCATGTTGTGAAAAAATGTTGTCATGGCGCGTTGATATGTTGCGCCAGCATTCTTCAAACCGAAAGGCATAACTGTATAATAAAATTTCTGAGAGGAGTTCGAAAAGCAGTCTTACTTGCATCATGCTTGTACATCCTTATCTGGTTGTAGCCGCTATATCCATCCATGAAGGATAACATGCCATGGCCGCTCGTGGCATCTACCAACATGTCGATGTTAGGTAGAGGAAAGTCGTCCTTGGGGCAGCACTTGTTTAAATCTCTGAAATCTACACAACATCGGATCTGCCCATTATTTTTCTTTACTGGGACCACATTAGCTAGCCAGGTTGGATGGTGGATGGGTTTGATGAAGCCGGCAGTTAGCAATTTCTGGATTTCAGATTTAATCTGATCTTCCACCTCATGTCTGAATTGTCTTGGAGACTGTTTGATAGGCTTGGATCCAGGCTTGATGTGCAGGTGATGATTAACCAACTTTTCATCCATACCAGGCATTTCATCGTACGTCCAGGCGAATATATCTTGGTATTCTTTGAGGAGTTGCACAAGATTCGTCCGCTCCTCCGTGGACAGAGTGGAACTAATGGAAATGGGCCTAGGAGACTCTTCACTGCCGATGTTAATAGTTTCGAGTTCGTCAGTTGTAGAGGTGGTACCATCTTGCAGCTGTCTGGGGGCGTCCAACACATCTTCTTGTGGGTCTCCGTTTTGACAACATTCTATTAGGCGGAGAGACCGAGCATCAGTCTCTCCTGCTAATTGCTAACAGCGGCGGTGGTAGACAATCTTTCCTTTCTGATCTTGAGTTTCCACAAAGGTTCTTCCTCTCTTGGTAACGAGGTTTCCCACCTCACTGGGTGAGCGAGAGTTCCTCGTCAGCTGGGATGCATCATGTATGATTTTTAATGACGCAAGCCGATCTTCCTCATGGATTGACGCCCACGTGGGAAGTGGGGTACAATGTACTTTGCCTGGCTCTTCCTGCATAGCTTCCTTCGGTTTGAACAATTCTACTCCGCATATGGGTGCGTATGGAGACAACGATGCAGGTATACGAATGACTTCTTTGTTCAGCGTAGTTTTCAGGCACTGGTGATAGGTTGAAGGAACAATCCTATTCTCGTGGAACCATGGCCTACCCAGTATCATGTGGTAGTCTGGTTCCTTCTCTATGACTTCGAATTTCACTTTTGATTGAACAGGACCTACGGATAAGTTCAGATTGACATACCCATATGTGTTGGTTTGGTTCCCTTCAAAGTCCGTCATTGTGGTAGACCGTCGCACAATCTTTTTTGGGCGAACCTTAGCCTCCTTGAGTGTCTTGAGGGTAATCACATTTGAGGATGCTCCTGTGTCGATGAGGGCCCATCTGAATTCTGAATCTTTGATGCGTGTGGTTACATGTAGGGCTCGATTGTGACCCTCTTCTGTCATCATGTCTTCCTCTGTAAAAGTAACATTGTTTACCGATGCCTCCATCATGCTTGAAACTTCCGGGCGCAAGGGAGTTAACTGTACATCCAAGGCTATCCGGTTGACGGCTGCGAACGTCTCTGTTCGCTGCTCTTTTGAGAGGTGTAGGAGTTCACATAAACTTTCCACTAAAGAAGCGGATTCCTGATCCACAGGTCTTTGGCATGTAGTGAAACTGTTGATTTGGGGGCGTTCAGTCCCAAGCGTCTGGACCTCCATGACAGGGCCGCCCATCTCTGACGTCATCTTGATGAGGAGATCGAGTATGTTGTTGATAGTTTCTTTGATCAGGTTCATGTTTCTCGTGTGAACCTCCTGTACTCGTGCTAAATCGATCAACGTCGGGATTCTTCCATCCAGACCATTAGGTGTGCCGTCAGAGGGAAATTGATCATGACCTGAGATTGTCGAGGTACTCCTAAGACCGACCATCTTGAAATCAACTAAATAGGACTAGGTATCGAAGAAATCGACTTCGTAACCGAGAGATTAACGTCCCACCGTGGTCGCCAATTGTTTGTGGGAGAAAACTACTTCTGCCGGTTTAGGTAATTTTGGGTGTGTGTGGATGAGAAGTGAGTTTAAACCTTCAAAAAATGTGCTGCATGATGAGCACTTTGATTCGAGAGACAATCTATACAATTCTGGCCTAAACCGAAGACACGTCCGTTCCAGATTTATTTCGGTCACAGGTGAAGGATGTGAGGTTAATCTTAGGGAGGGAAGCGAATAAGGTGTTGAGAGTATGAAGGTGAAGGCTATTTGATGACATTTTAACAGAAGGTTGAGTAGGCTAGCAAATGTTGCAGGCAGGCTCTGGGTGTTGAATATGATTAAAACTTGGTTTTCTGTGTTGTTCAAACTTCTGTTTTTGGAAATAGGGAGGAGAACCTATTTATACAAGTCATTAAGCCTTATTCACGTCTCTCGTGGGAAGTGGAGGAAGTGGAGTGAGGGAAGAGTGGAGTTGTGTGTGAGTGTCACACGATCAGAACTGCCCACTTCTCCTATCTTGACTTAACCGCCCATGTCTTCCTAACACGTTCTTGTGATGGCGCGTTGCACGTTGCACGCTGTAAATGCCAGAACAATACCCCAGTTTGTATCCCCCAGTTGTGACGTGATTAATGTCTCGAGTGTGTGGATCGCGGAACCCACAGAAAATAGTGCAGGGTGAACCATGAACTTGGTATAACATCGCATGCAGCCATCTTCAGGTAACCGTTTGGAGGTTTATAGACAGGCCATGCTTTGGTCGGTTACCTTGTGAAGAAGAGTGACGGATGGTGGTGATACCTTGTTTGATGGTTAATTCGCACCCTAAGCCATTCGTCCAATCTTGCAAATCTGGACGGACGAGATAACTCGTAGCCTTGCTTGCGGCCGTTGGATGGGAGGCGCGCATGCTGCCTCTTTCGGCCCAAACGTTTGCATGCTTAGAGTGTTCCAATGGAGGAACCGATCAGCCCTGCATGGAGGTAGTACAATGGTGTTCACGCCTATGCCTGCTTGACTCGCAAATATTTAATCCAAGCCACTCGACTCAGGCGGCAAAGACGAGTGGTCGAGATTAGAATTTATGGAGGGGCCGTGACATGTCACCTTTGGGCGCGCGTACCGAGGAGCTTGATCACCGCCGGTCTTGGTCGATCAGCTAGACGTGAAGACGGGCCCATGGTGGTCATGCTAGTATGTTCGGTTCCTTCTAAGTCTCCATCTTCGCCTTCCTTCCAAGCCTGCGAAGATGGACGCTCGAGATGTTTCTGCGCCGCAAACCCTAATTAGGGCTTTGGACCGGCCACTTTGGGCGATCGGTTTTGGGTTACACGCGCCTCTTTTGGGGAGATCGACCATGTATGCAACATCTTGGGTCGACGGTGAGCATGTACATGCTTGCTCTATGACCCTGGGCGCAATCTAAGCCATCCAACTATGCCGGCGAAGTCGGATGGTCGTGATCATTTTGGATCTTCTCAACCTGCATAAGGCGTTAATCTAGCCTTTGTTTGGGCAATCGTTTCTTGCACCACGGCTTGCCTATGAGGGAGTCGGTCATGTAGGTAGAAAGTGGACCCGCCAATGGTATACCATCACTTTACTACTTGTTTTAGGGTATAATCTAAGCTGTCCAACTATGCCGGTGAAGTTGGACGCTCACGATTAAAAGAAACCCTAGCCGTGCATCATGCTTACTTTGAGCGCACATTTTGGAAGGACCAACCGTAGTTGGTCTTAACCGTTCGGTCATGTGTGAAGGTGGGTCCAAGGTGATCATGGTATCATGCTTAGGACCCCCTGAATCTATATCTACACCCTTCATCTACGCATGCGAAGTTGGACGGATGAGATATATTTCTGAGTTTGTTTTCAGCAAGTGAGACTAACATGGGTAGTCTTGCATGCGTTCGACGGGGCTAGTATAACCTTCCGTCAGGTAGCCTACGGGTGTTTGCATTTCGAACACAAGGCTTTAATTAAAGCATTAATAGTAATGTCAGATACCTACAGAAAACCGGGATGGTTTCCACATGCTCCGTCGGGATGGTTGCCACATGCTCCGTTCTGGGTAGGTTTTAATTCTCAGGGATGGTTGCACATGCTCCAATGAATTAATATGGCGAGAAGTATTTATCGCCTGAAGGCTTTATCCTTTGCAGGACGTCAGCTTACAAAAATTGGATTTTTTACAATTTTACCCTTTAAATAGAAATCCACCATCAACACTATGTTGGAAGAAAAGAAAGCTCTATAAAAGGGAGTTTCACATGCGGATAAGGTCGAGCTACCAGAAATAAATAAGACTATTGGTTGCAAGTGTGTATTCACTATAAAGTACAAGTTTGTTGGAACTATTGAAAGATACAAAGCAAGATTAGTATCCAAGGTCTATACTCGGACTTGTGGAATTGACTATCATGAAACCTTTGCACATGTTGCTAAGATGAACATCATTCATGTCTTGTTACCTTCGGTAGCAAACAAGGATTCTTCACTTCAACAATTCAATGTAAAGAATACTTTTCTTAGTGGTATTTGGAAGAGGAAGTATACATGAACATTCCTCCGGGATTTCAAACAGCTTCTAATGAAGGAAAATTATGCAAGTTGAAGAAATCTTTATATGGTTTAAAGTAATCTCCAAGAGCATGGTTTGGTAGGTTTACTCTAAGTATGTTCAGATATGGATATCGTCAAAGTCTGGCATATCATACCTTGCTCCTCAACCATTCACGGAATGGAAAAATCATCTTGCTTATCGTCTATGTGGATGATATTGTAATGACAGGTGATAATATGGAAAACATGGACATGATTTACAAAGGGGGATACCAACATTAGCGAGGGTAATACCATTTGAGCGATCCGACGGTCAGGATATGTTAACACTTTTTGTGTTATATGTAATGGTATCACCCCGCCTAAAAGGGACAATCAGACAGGCAATCAATTTAAAAGAACAAAAAATAGAATAAGGGTCGAAATCAATTTAAAAGAACAAAAAATAGAATAAGGGTCGAAAATCTGACACTTACAATGTGACATCTGGCAAATCCAGAGATGGTCAATGACACACCATATCCATAAGACAAGCTAACGAGGAACTTCCAAGAGCTACTATGGTATAGCAGGGAAGCAAAACATTTGAGACCAGAACCCTAATTAAACTGATATCAAGTTAGCTTAATGATAGTAGTACTTTTTGATTCTGGTTTGGATAAATCCTAGCTCCATAATCAGTTGGATTATGGACTTTTACAATATAAAATGCATACCAGAAATTCATTTGCATGGTCAGACTCACACCACCCTAAACCCACAATCATGGTCCCAACCATCCACGTGATTCGTGGGTACTTTCTGCCTAGCAACACCAGGGCCTAGCATTGAAATCCCAACATGCAGGGTGCTTCCTAATCCCTTTTCCTCATCACAGTTACAGATGATTTCTAGTGCTGTACCTCTTAATAATCCTTCTAAAGCAACCTTGAACTTTAAACTATAATCTAGTCTCTCCAGTCTGATGCTCATATCGCCCACAAAATGTGTGTACAATAATGATAAATACAATAGACTGATACAAGCACAACAAACTGTAGAAGAGGTTTTGCAATAAAAAGTAAAAACCTACGAGAAATTTTATCCAACAGAGAATATGTAATAAACTACTATAGCCAGTTATGCCTTCATAATGAAAATGGTTTTGTAACTTCTTGAACATTTATTGGAATAATACTGAGGCGTTCATAGAGAAGATGACAAGATCATATCTTCAGATCATGGTGAGTATTAAAAAGGAATTTCCTGGAGAACTGTCAAACAGACTCCAATCAGAAATGTTTCAGCGGGGAAATTTCTATAATCAATATCTATGAATTCATAATCTCACTTGTTCCCTACACTTGAATTTAAGTTACTCAATATGTCTTGGGATCCATTTTTCGAGGAAAAGAGACATTCCCCAACAGAAATACTGCCTTCATGAACCAATCCAGCTTATTAGCACTTGACGTGGATGCCAAAGTATCCAAAACTTAAGCAAAAGGACACAAAACAAGTCTCCAATCTAGATAATCTATATGCATATAACAAAACATTATTCAGAATCACCTAAATTTGTTTTAAAATTTTGCTCAAATACTAACTTTAAAACCCTAACAATACAGTACGATACAAACCTAAATGCGAATAATTCTATACCATATTGGATCATATCTTAATCGGGGCTCTCTTTTTTTGATCGATACTTAATCTAGGCTCTTAACAATCAGAAATTAGCAAACCCTGGAGTAACTAGTGCAACCTTTTTTTCAGATTAAGTAAAACCAAAATCCAGGGAAATCAAATTGGCAAGATGAACGAGAAATTGATAGAGACGAGGGTTGGGAGAGAACATACCTTGGTGAAGAGATTGTTGCCGAGAGAAAGAAACACTTCACTTCTTCCTGCAGCTAGCTACTCTTTGGAGGTGGGATTCATTGTTTACTGAGAGAATGAGAAAAAAAAATGTAGTGCGATTATAATTTTATTTGTTTTTCCGTAAGTAATTTTTTTTTTAAACTTTTTTTGCGATTTTGCTTATTACAGGAGTCAGGAGCTGCTGGATCATGTGAAAATTGTTGTTTCTTTGAAGCTCATCCATATTACATAGTGACTTGTAAGATGGTATTATCTATACCATTATATAAAGCGAACCCTCCTTAGGTACAGTGCAGTGAAGCTGCAAATTACGTTTCCCCATTTTTCCCTTAATCATTTGTTTCTGCTTCCGGATCTTATATAAATTATTGGGGGTATTAATGTAATTATACATTAGAAAAATGAAAGCCAATTATCTAAAACAACAATTCTCCCATTTTGCCCTTAGTAATTTGTTTTCTTCCGCACCTTATATAAATTATTGGGGGTATTAATATAATTATACATTAGTAAATGAAAGCCAATTATCATAAAACAACAATTACATCAGATCTACAATCAACAGTTCCTCCTTATTGTTTGAATAGAAGTAGATTTACACGAGGCTGTGTGAAGCAAGTGTCGTGTTATATTTCACAACTCACACATTGATAAAGGGACTCCTCTACTATTTCATTAAGAATTGTTAAAGGAGAAATCTGGCTTAAACGCTAGCCATTGATCAAGTCACGTGCGTATGCACGTGCGTAACATTCTTGTGCATAACAAAACAAATTAGTCGTAGGTTTTAGTACACATACATTTTCTACACACATTCAAAGTGCGCACTACTTCGTTATGTTATTTACAATTTCACATCAAAAATTCAACAGTTAGAAGATCGACAGGAATCCTAGTTTCCTTGCCACCCTTGATAGCATTCAAGTAACTGGGATCACCTTCAAGATAAGCCTTCATAAAAGCAACCATAATTCCTCCCACAAATAGCCTCATAGGTTCTCTAGTTTTCCCATTTTTACAAGTACAATAACTGAGTTTCCCTCTTATGCCTGTAGTCTCATCATCAAGCATGTCGGTATGTCCATAATCTTTCACAACAAAATAACAAGCCGGTGCTTGACATTCATTATAAAAATCTTCATGGTTTACACCTTTGGGAGCACAAGGAGGGAAAAATCGGTTTCTCTTGATTTCTCCAAGACCAGAACCAACAACTAAAACCGCCATGTCTAAATTAAAAGACTGAGGAACATAGGTAAGAACTGGCGGAGGAGTTTGGTTTCCTTTGTCCATTCCATCTACTGGATCTATACCCATTAGAGCTGAATACTTGATTGTTGAATTAGTACCTTTACTAGCTGATTTATCAGTTGAACTGTACGACAAGGCCAGCGCAAATGCAACTTTACCACCCCTGCTATGACCAGCAAGTGCTGCTTTTGTTAGATTAGGTAAAACTGTCGGTGGAAGTACCCTAGTGAGTCCAACTGATAACCATTCCGTTATTGCTGCAGCTGACTTAATTTCATCACTAGAATCTGGCCCTGCACAATTGTATAACTGCATATACCAAACAAGCAAAAAAAAAAAAAAAAAAAAAAAAAACTATTAGCAAAAAAGAGTTGCATAAGAGTTTGCAGATGTAATCCATTCATATGAACATGTACTTGAAGAGCTTAAAGTTACCTGAGGGGCAACAACGATGAAACCATGTGAAGCAATGTGTTGGATAAGATGTGAATAGAAAGAGTTGTAGAGAAGAAAACCATGTAAAAATACCAGTACGGGGAATTCTCCTTCTTCTGTAGGCGTCCCAATTAAAAGAGGTTTTGTCAAAGGGTGGCTATGTAACGATGTCGTCGAAGAAGATGTCGTTCTTGTACAACTTTCGGGATCGACTTGAAGAACACACACTGTGTACCTTCCCAATTTGAAAATATTTCTGGTGGAAGAAAAGGAAGAGGACATGATTAATGCCTAGTTAGTTCTATGTGTACTCCTGCAATTTATATTTCATGCAGCTCTTTGTTGGTCTAGGATAAGGTTTTGTTACTCGTCTCCATAAGAACCTCAGCCTTAAAAGTCTGTTAAAATTCTTTACACCTTTTTTTCTGATAAAACCGGAACAAGTCAGTAATTTACCCTTTAGTCCGGGGAAAAAATGATTTAGTCAACCGGTCCAAGCAATTTAGTCCACTCTCTCAAGAGATCCGAGTTAATATCTTCTCCCTTATAAAGCATAGTTTGGACAACTTAGGCAAGTTAAAGAGTGGTCCAGATTTCTCCTGGGAAAAGCTAAATATGTGATTGTAGTTGTTTACGTCATTATTATATTATTGATTTCTTATAATAAATACTTAAATAATATCTTATCAAAAATGTCTTATAATTATTTTAATAAATATACTTTAATTAAATAAATAATAAATTTGTTAATTTAGAAACATAATAACTTTTAAAATTCTTTTTAACCAATTCTATTTTTCTGAATGTATTTTTATTAAATAAATAATAATTATATCAATAAGAATTATGGATAACCAGGGTGGTGTTTGAGAGTGGTGATGCCTGGAGCCAGTGACGATAGTGATGGTGGTGGAAAAGGTAGTGGTAATGAGTCGTTTTGTTGGTCGTTGTGCAGGTTCAGTGTCGTAGTAGGAAAATGTTATTGTATGTCGTTAGAACAAAAATAATATTATTACGGAAGTTGTGGTTGATTTTTTCAATAGGTCCCAGTACATGTTTCACTCGGTGGTTTATTCGAGACACATATTTCGGTCAACCTAGCAATTCTCCTTAAGAAGCATAATAATTAACAAATATGAAAAACGATTATCAGTTTATATAAAGCCAACAAAAAATAAAAAGGGTTAAAATTGACAAAATCTTTTTAACTTATTATGGTGTCATTTTTATTCTTGCAATAGATAAATCTAAAGTTGTAATTATTTCTCATAACTGATGATTAAAAATGTATCTAATGTCTAAAATTTAATTAACAGATTATTTTTTTTTCATTTGTCTTTCATAATAACCATTATATTAATTTTTCATAGTAAATGTTGCATCAACAACGATAATAATTAGATTATTCTATTAACAATTTTTTTAATTAAAATGATATTAAATATAATTCGATTGACTAATATCTAAATTGGTCAACATTTATTAAGTGGATCACAATGGTGGTCATGATGGTGTAAAGGAAAAACGTTGTGGTGTGGTTGGAAATGGTGATGGAAGCTATTTCGGTAACAACAAAAATTGTAGATGGTGTTTTTGTAGTCGTAAGTATTGGTGACCAAATTGCACCAGTGAGTAATTTCGCATCGTCTCACGTATTTTTTACTAAATGGCAGAACGTTATTTTTGTTCAATAATGATGGATAACATAGTCTATTGTCATTAGGTCAAGTGGTTAACCATTTGACTACTAGCTATATTTTTATGCAGCGAATAACCTCACATTTAGAAGGTCGAAGATTGTCTGAGGATTATGAAGAATTGGAGATATATCTTTTCTGAGTCTAATGGGTTTCCATCGGAAATGGTTCAATGTTTTATAATATAATGACTTGGATGAATAAATTAGTATTTATTTGTGTTATTCGGATTGTAAAAACATTACGATGTAATATGTGTTGTAAAGTCCATTATGAGTTTTAAACTTTTTGGACCATTTTTAAAGGGGACAAAATCAACAAGGATCTTGACATTGTTAATATGTAAGCAATTATTTATGGGACGAATGAGTTCGAGTGATGTAAAAAAAATTAACCTACATAGTTCGATGTGTTGGTTTTACGCGGTCGCTAAAATAAGGGAGATGCAGAAGGGCAATACCGTTTCAAATGATTGATAATATTTTTTTGCCTTTGCAAACTATAAAACATATCAAACATCGTTGGTTTTTTGTGGAAGAGTAGGTGAAAAATAATTCTGATAAGGTACATCTCGGGAAGAGGCATTGTTTGGGAGAATGTCAAACTATCAAACATACTAGAAAGGAATCATATATGAGTACATGATAAAAGATTAGTGGACTGAAGAATAAAAATATCTATTGATTTTCCTTTTACTTTTGTAATGACAAGTAAACTCGATAATTTATAAAAATACTAAATTTAATATCAAAATGAAAATTATGCCCGTGCCGTTTCGGCACGGGTTAAGAGCTAGTTCTATATTCAAAATATCCAAGTGAGAGACATTTAATTTTCGCCGGAATTGAATGCGATTATGAATAATATTACGTAAGAATTGTTCTTTTCTACTTTTTAAAAATCAACAATCAAGAGTACTGTAAGTCTGTAATTCCTAACAGCAATTTCGTTTTATGTAATTAGGTATTTAGGTTTGATTGATTTTGAATGAAGTAAGAACTTAAGGTTGTATATTTCATAAGGCCAGGGAGATGAATATTCATGAAGTAGTTGTCCCAGTTGATGCATTCGGGATCACAGTAAAATATATTCGCCTCCATTTCATTCGCTTTCACTGCAATTCTCAGCTTCTTTGTGTTCAAGTCATCAAAGCTGCAGTACTATAATTACATCATTAGTCAATATTCAAGCATCAAAATTTTCATTTACATGACTAAACATGTACATACTTCCCTTAAACACCACAAAAGGCTCAGTAAATTTAGGAAATCGTGTTACGGATTTGACTTGCCGTTTATTTTTGTTGCAAAAGTCTCCATAATTTAGGCAGAGAATGTTAGAAGATTGTAACAGTGAAAAATTATATATGCAAACTGACTAGCATAAAGTTCCGAGTATGTGGTTGTTTAATTTGAATAGCTTGTACCTCTTCAAATCTATACGATTACTGAATTTGAAAAGTTACACAACTCTTCATATGTACCCTTTCATGAATTGTTATGATTATTTGTATTAACCCGACTACTATATACATATGAAAACCTTTTTGTATTGATGGTGTTCTCTTTAGATAATAAGTGATGAAGGCTTACAAAAAAAAAAAAAAATCAGTTGAAATTGATTTTTTTTCCAACCAACTGACCAGTTCAATGGTGATGTAGAAATGTAGGTTAATTCTAAGCAATGGTCGGTCTGACAACCAGGGAAGTAAAGATGAATGCCTGACTGCGATAAAATGGGTAACAATCCTTTTTTGTATGGGTTATTTAACGTTTGGTACCCAATAAATGTCCAACACCTAGCTTTGATACCCAATATTCAGAATATTAGCCTTTGGTACCTAGACCAGACGTTGACCGTCAAAGACAAACTTTGACTTAACAATTATTAAATTTTAACAATTCTAAATTAAAAAAATGTAATTTTACAAATTTATCCCGAACCTTTATATCCTTCCTTCTCTTTTTGTATCTAGTAACGATCTGTGTTAACGATCTGTGTTTCTTCCTCTTTGGTATTAGGTAAAGATTGAATATCAAAATTCATGATACTTAACCTAATCCATCTGCAATCAAATCAAAATTAACCAAAAATCTAAACAAAAAGAATAGATACCATTTGATTTTTCATCATCCGCAAAGGGAAAGTCTCGCCACCATCAAAAATCAGAAACATAGCGTACCTGCACTCGCCTAAATCTCAAATCAGATGTACAGTACATAGAAGGTTATAAATTAGCTTTCGGTGGCGGTGGTGTCGGCAAAGTTGCTGAAAATGGTTTGGCGGTATATTTCTATGTATGAAACTGATTGTTAAGATCAAGATATACTGTTTCATTCATTCTCCAATTTTAAATTTAATTTTATATTGAAATTTGAAATTTGTTTTCTCTCCTGATTTGTTGTGATTGAATGTCAGTGATGGGTTTGGCTTCAAATTTCGGTGAATGTTAGTGATGGGTTTGAAAAAAAAAATCTCTCATGGATGATTTTCATTGCATTACCAGCCTCTCTCCAAATTGGGCATTCTAATTCAAGTGTTCTACAATGGGCAGAAGACAGTAATAGTGATGGTGATATAAATTCTTGTTTATCTTCATCTATTACAAGATCTGATGGCACTGGTGGATATTTTTTTTTTTTTTGTGATCTTGGATGAGTGATTCATTTTTTCGATTGCGTAAGAACTCATCCACCCACTACAAACTCATGGTTGTGTGTTATTTGTGTTGAAATGTAGAAATTGGGTTTGGCTAATATACAAATGTGAATGGCATGTGTGTATGAAATTGTAGTTCAGAAAATAATGGATTTGCCTGTAAAGTGTTCGGGAAAATGCTTGAGTGAGAGTTTACCAAGGATGAGACGATGTGAAACTAAAAAAAGGGTAAGATGGTCTAAAACATCTCCCACGTAGTCAGTCTTTTAGGGTGAATAATAAATTAAATAATATTTTAATAAAAATTAGGAAAAACAAAATAAGTATCAGTCAAAGTTTGACTTTGACGGTCAACATCTGGTCTAGGTACCAACGGCTAATATTTTAAATATTGGGTACCAAAGCTAGGTGTTGGACATTTGCTAGGCACCAAACATTAAATAACCCTTTTTGTATCTCAAGCTCTACTTTTTATGCCCTTCTCTACCTTGCTAGCAAACAGTTATAATAATGAGCGCGAATATTTTTTTTTTAGCCCCCTCCTTTTCTAAAATCCTGGTTACGCCACTGTGTAGGCCTCTTGAAACGTAAGTATTTCCGTGAATTAGCTGTTTCGTTTTTAAGAAAGAGGAAATGCACATTTAAGTTTATATCAACTCGATCATGAATACATGATTAAAAAAAATACATGATAATTTGAGTACATCATATACGTAAAAAAAATAAAAAAAATAAAATCGAATGTGTCACCGTAACATAAAATTGTAATGCAACGAATGTACGTGTTGAACAATTGATTAAAGATATGAGCCATTTGTAATCCGGAAAATGGTGTTATGATATTTTTGTTTTATTTCTGAAATGAGATGTTTTAATTATGCTTCAACCAGGGGCGAAACTAAGAATTGAACCTGAACTGGGCTTCAGAAAAATTTAAACATACTAGGATAGATTTAACCGGACTTCACCAAAGTTTTCACTAGGCTTAAGCTAAGATTAGCTTCTTCTTTTTTAATAGGAAATGATAGAGATAGTATTAACAAGAATGGGAAACTACGAATTGTTTTTTTCTTGTTGAAGTAGGACATTTATCCAATCAGGCATATTGGTAACTGAGATAGAAGAAAAGTCTTCAGACATTTTTTTTTTTTGCAATTTTGTCTGCTAAATTATTTGCTTCTCTTTTGACATGAGAGCAATACCAGAAATCAAAATCTCTAAGGATTATTAGTGCATCAAAAATTAATTTGCAGTAGTCCACTTTATTGCTGAAAATTTCCCATTCAAAGCATTGATCACATTGCTACAGTCTCCCTCCAGATGAATTGAAAGCTTTCCTTTTTATTTAGCCCACAATACAGCTTCAAGTAGAGCTCTAGCTTCAGCTTTTCCAGGGTCTAAGGTTTTACCAGATCCTCCTCGCAGTCCATTGTAGATCCCTGAATTGTTTCTACAAATTAGTCCAAATCCATAAGCACCAGAATCTTTAATGAATGCAGCATCAAAATTAATTTTATCCACATTATATGTTGAGACATTCCAAGAAGGAGCAATTATGTCATCATTATTACTGGTTTGAATAGAAGTTATGTTTGCAGACCAACTTCCCAATTCAGCTAGAATAATATTAATAATGGAAGATACATTCACCTACAAATTGTCAAAATGTTTGGCACATCTAGATTTCCAGACTATTCAAGTAATGAAACTTACCTCTATAAATACCTGAGAGTTCACCTGAATCTGAGAGAAATTAATGTTAAACAAACCACACAACCAAGTATGAAAGTTTAGGCTCTCCAGAGAATTGTATATAGTTGGGTTAACACCATTGTATATCTTCTCAGTAATTTCACAGTCTACAAAAAAAATGTTGTACAGATTCAGAATATTTACCACACAAGCAACAAATTGAATCCCGATGTTGGGTATATCTAGCTAACCATTCCTTAGTGGGGATACAGTTATGCAAGCACATGAAATATTATATTCTAGGGGGTAGCCTAACCTTCCAAAAAGAGATCCATGCTATGTTAAGATTTTTTTTAGTAGGATGCTTAACTAGATAGTCATTAAGGATGACTTTATGAGCAATTTTAACAGAGAACTGCCCATTAGCAGCTGGATTCCACCTAAGTTTATCCTTACAATGAAATAAGAAGTTTAGCTAAACTTCAGACATACTTGATCTAAAAAATACTTGTTTAGGGGTAGCTTAATCCAGGCCAAGCTTGGCCTCTGGCTTCAACCACTTATAAATTTCATCTTCATTAAGACAAAGAAATCATAAATGGAATAATTTGCACTAAACATCGTAATTGTAACTCATTTTAGTAGGCATTTGGTCATCTTTTTATGAAATGTATCATCGTCAGGTGTTGATATCCTAAAATCATCGTGTATCATTTGCGCCCAAGTGTGATGATGATAGATCCTATGGAAAGGTCTAAAGGATTAATTGGGTTCAAAGGAAGGGAATCTTAAGATTCACTAAGAAAATTCAAGTATAAGGGGGAGACTAAAGAGTCAAGTTTAGAAAAGAAGGAATGGTATGTTTGTAAATACTTACAAATAGAATGGGTTTTTAGATAAGTTTAAGGAAAGAAATGGATATATAAAGAAGAGATTACACTAATTAAATTAAGTTTAATTCTCCCCATGTTAGCATGTCCTATTGTTATTAGGGTTGGATCACTACCTACCTATTAACATCAGGCTAGAATGAGCCATCTTCAAAATATACTTGAATGTATCATTGGATTACAATAGAACACCTCGACGGCCATAATAAGTCGTTGGAAAAGCACGTGGACACATATGCAGTTGGCTTGAGCTCGATGTGAAAAGAAAAAAAAACTTGAAATATTAAATAGAAGAAAATGCGATAATATTTACCGAATTTTCCCATGTTTTATAGACGAGATATCAGTTGTTGTTTGTCTATCTATATAGGCCAAGTTGTAATTCTTAGATGGATTTTTTCGTATATGCCCTATTTATGATAGTAGTAATACACTAAAATTAATTCAATGCTTCTAGTCATAGTTTCCGTAAAAAGGTGCGTAAGGGGTAGAATAGGAATGTTGTTTATATATTTTACAAAATTCATATACTCCCTCCGTTATGAGATTTTCCTTTTAAATTTTTGTCCCTCTAAAATTGACATTTATATATATGCAAAGCCCAAAATTACCCTTTTAATGGATTATTGTTATTCGGTCTAATCTTAGTATATGAAATATGTATAATTTGATAGTCATGTTTATATTCCTTAAGCATGTGTTTTAAGGAGTAAAACACTAAGGTGACCAAATTTGGTTTACAAAACCATTTGAAATAAAAATGACACAAAAACTCCCATTTCCACTTATAAATTTTTATTTTTATTTTTTTGATGGTAGATTTTTTGGTGCTGGCGAGTTTCAAACTCAGGTCCCTGACGTCATCACCCAGTAACTTTATCACTATATTACAGTACACCGTCTTATAATGTTTAAATTTAGTTTTAATAATTTTCTAAATGTTAGATTTCCCCTTATATGTTATTTTATTTCTTCTTATCCTCTTATTCTAGCTCCTCTTCCTTTTCCTCCTTACCCACCACCACACTAGCACCTCCTCCTAACGCCACGGCACATGAAACCCACTGTCATATCCAGATCATCCACCACCAATACCTTCACGTCCATTTCCCCACCATCAACACCACCAACATCTCCATCACTATCTCTTGAACCATAACCAAACCCACTACCATGTTTGGATCTTCTACCACCAACACCTCTGCCTCTTCCTTTTATCCTCTACAACCACTACCAACACCTCCATATCCTCCATCAACAACACCTCCACTTTTTCCTTTTATCCTCTACAACCACCACCGTCACTTCCATATCCGCCACCAACATCACCTTTGCCTCCTCTTTTAATCCTCTAAAACCGCCACCAACACCCCTTCTGATGTATCATCACCGGAAAATGATGATACGTCATCATCATTGAAATCAATGTTATGTTAGTGAAATGGCAGAATTCGGTTGAAATTAAATTTGGTTTCATCAAATTTTGACAAAACTAAACAATGTCGAAACCAATATTTTTGTTGGTGAAAACAGTAATTTTTATTTAAACCAAAAGTTTGGTTTCATTTGATTTTTGCCTATTTATTTTTATCGTGAAACCAAAGTTTTAATGCTGAAAAGATAAGTTTGTATTGATACCAAATTTGGTTTCAAATGGTTTTTACATAGTTTATTCTGATTTGGAAGTTGGGGTGTTTAGTTTCATTGTTGAATTTGTGTTGGTGAAATGACAATTTTATGTCGAAACCAAATTTGGTTTCTAACGTATGTTTGCCTAGTTCTTGTGGTTCAAACTAATATTGTTGGTGATATGATTAGTTTTTGGTGGCGGTGTTGCTGGCTGGTGATAAGCACGTAAGAACTACATATTATACCCATATTTATATTAGTTAGTTCTCGATATTTTGGCTAATAATACTATTTTAGTGCTTTTGTAGAAAGTACGAGCGAATTTGATCACGGGGAGTAAAAATAACTAGATTGGAAGCTATATAAGGTGGAAGATATCATTTGTGCCACAAGAGTTAAATTTTGTTAGATATGAGTCCAAGTGACGACATCATTATTTTCTCTCTCAACGAATTAATCACCAAGATACTTTGTTTATCTCACATGCAAACTATATTTTATGTGATGTGGAGCTTTATTGGAAAGTGAGTGGTATTAAGAAAATGAGAAATGTCTACATCAAAGGATAAACAAATTACTTGATAATCTTACCATTTGTGGAGGAGGATAATGTCATGTACCTAGGCTGCAATGTTTGGGGTAGGCTGTTATATTGGGTTGGTTATCTTGTAAGCCCATTAAAACTGTATGAGTTGTTACCTTGTAAACCCATTTGTGGGTGTTTTGTCCTTGTGTTTCTGTGTTGAACTAGTAGGCCGTTGTTTGCACCCAATGGCTGAAGTAGCGTCGTCTTTCTATGTAGTCTGGGATTGGGTGAGGTGTTTACTCATTCAACGAATAATTGAATTTATTGAAGGCTCTTCCTTGTCTGAGGAGAGAAGGCACTGAGGGTATTTCGATCTAGTGTTCAATATATGACAATTGGTATCAGATTGGTATGATCCTGATTTCCAAGTTATGGCTGGAGGTGGAGAGAAACCAACCACAGTGAAGGAGGTTGTTGTTATTCAACAAGCTCAAGAAGATCGATTACAGACTTTAGAAGATTCGTTTAAGAACATTTCTACTGAAGTACGTTCTCTTTCAACTGATATGGCTGATGTGAAATCATCCTTGGATACTATTGCTTTATTCTATCAACAACATGGTGGTACTGAAGTTACCCCGGCATCCTCATCAGAAGGAGCATCTAACTCTCAGAATACCGAATTGATTCATCAATCGGGTAAATTTTCTAAACACCCTCGGATTGACTTTCCTAGATTTGATGGTACTAATCCTAGAAGTTGGCTCCGTAAATGTGATCGCTATTTTCAACTAAATTCGATAGATGATGCTCATAAGGTAGATCTCGCTTCCATTCATTTGGATGGTAAAGCCGATTCATGGTTTTTAGATTATCAGGAGGGTAAACTTTTCTTAGATTGGCTTCAATTCTATTCTGATATTTGCTGTCGATTTGAAGATGTTGCTTATGATAATTATGTGGGTAGCTTTAACAAATTGTCTCAGCTCACTACATTTGAAGAATATTATGAGCATTATGAGTCTTTAAAACCCTTGATGAAAGCTCGTAATCCATCTCTTAATGATTCATATTTTACATTGAGTTTTATTAGTGGTCTCAAGGAAGAAATTCGTCACCATGTGCAAATGTTTAAACCCACCTCAGACACAGATGCATTTTACCTTGCTAGAATGCAACAAGCATCTGTTGACCTTCAACACAAACGTTTCCGTACCTTTCCTAAACCATTTCAGATGTCCCCTACTACTTTCTCTCCTTTACCATCATCTTCTAAACCCTCTTTACCTCAGCTCACAAACATTCCCAAACCTTCTTTCTCCAACACTAAACCATTCGTTACTCTCCCTAGTACACCCTCTAAAGCTACCCCTTCGATTCCTCCTATTCGACGTCTCACTCCTGCGCAGGTGAAGACTCGACGAGATCAAGGCCTTTGTTAAAATTGTGATGAACTCTACAAACCGGGACATTTGTGTAAGACACAACAATTGTTTATGGTAGTAACAGATGAAGTTTCCTCTCCTTCCTCTGCTGAGGACCTTGAAGATGACTCTACACCACCAACTTCCCCTATAGAATCTTCCATGGAGGTTTCTCTTCATGCTGTCACAGGGTTAGTCATTAATAATACCATCAGGGTACCTAGAGTTCTGCACAATGAAGACATTCTGGTCTTAATAGACACAGGCAGTACCCATAGTTTTGTAGATTCTCAACTCGCTGAGAAATTACAACTACCCATTATACCTACAGGACAAATGTTGGTGACAGTGGCTAATGGGGATACCACCATCAGTAAAGGCATGTGTTCTGACTTGGTTTGGAGTATGCAGGGTTATTAATTTGTTGGTTATTTGAGAATTCTTCCTTTAGGAGGTTGTCACATGGTGTTGGGTATGGATTGGCTGAAGCAGTTAGGAGATGTTTTGTTCAACTTGACTGATCTGAAAATTTCTTTCCTCCATCAGGGCCAAACAATCACTCTACAAGGTACTTCTTCTATTCCTTCTTGCAATCTCATTAGTGGGGGTTCCTTTATGAAATTTCTTAAAGCCAACACCCCTGCTATTATTGGTCAATTTTTTTCCATAAGTACCACTCCTTTAGCCCCAATTCCATCTAAAATCTCTGCTTTTTTAGACTCTTTCTCAGATGTCTTTGAGAAACCAACCACCTTACCTCCACCTAGAGAAGTAGACCATAAAATTCCCTTAAAGCCAAATTCCACACCTATTTCTCAAAGACCCTATCGATGCCCCTATATCCACAAGGAAGTGGTAGAAAAGTTGGTCCAAGACATGCTCCACTCTGGCTTAATTCAAGAAAGTCATAGTCCATTTGCAGCACCCATTTTACTCATTAAAAAAAAGATGGCTCCTGGAGATTCTGTGTAGACTACAGAAAGTTAAATGATATGACAGTGAAGGACAAGTTTCCCATTCCTTTAATTGAGGATCTACTTGATGAGTTGAATGGAGCTATCATCTTTACCAAAATTGACCTCACATCTGGTTATCATCAAATTAGAATGGATTTGTCTGATATTTTTAAAACTGCTTTCAGAACACATCAAGGTCATTATGAGTTTAGGTTCATGCCATTCGGCCTTACTAATGCACTATCCACCTTTCAATCTCTCATGAATACTATTTAAAACCTTACTTAAGAAAATTCATCTTGGTCTTCTTTGATGATATTTTGGTTTATAGTAAATCTATTGAGGAACATGTCCTTCACTTATCTTAAACCTTATCACTCTTGAGAGAATATGCTTTATTTTCCAACAAGAAGAAATGTTGATTTGCTCAACCTCAACTGGATTATTTGGGTCATTTGATTACTTCACAGGGTGTTGCTGCTGATCCTGACAAAATTGCAGCCATGCAAAATTGGCCACAACCAGTTAATTTGAAGCAGTTGAGAGGGTTTTTGGGCTTAACAGGGTATTACAGAAGGTTTGTCAAAGGGTATGGCCTTATTAGCAAGCCTCTCACAGACATGTTGAAGAAATATTCTTTTGTTTGGACCCCTTTGGCCTTGCAAGCCTTTACTGATCTCAAACAAGCAATGATTTCTGCTCCAGTTTTAGCTCTACCCAATTTTTCTCAGCCATTTACACTAGAAACATATGCTTGTTCTACATGGGTGGGAGCAGTATTGATGCAACTGGGTAGGCCAATTGCTTTTTACAGCAAACCCTTAGGCCCTAAAGCTTTGGCTCTCTCCACTTATGAGAAAGAGTTACTTGCCATTGTCATGGCAGTACAAAAATGGAGGCATTATTTATCCCACAGCCAGTTCATTATACACACTGATCATCAGAGTTTAAAATATCTTATGGAACAAAGGCTTACTACTGTTCTGCAACAGAAATGGCTCATGAAGTTAATGGGGTTAGATTATGTTATTAAGTACAAGAAAGGGATGGACAACAAAGTGGCAGATGCCTTATCAAGACTACCCAATGACCACTCTTCTTGTCATCTTCTTGCAATCTCTCAACCACAGTGGTGCCAAGACATTATTTCCAGCTATACTGATGACCCCTTTGCTCAACAGCTGATTTCTGAGATGCTCATCACACCCAACAATAAACGTTATTCCCTCACAGATGGCATTCTCAGATTTAAGTCCAGACTCTATGTTGGTTCTCATCTGAACATCAGGAAGACCATCATTCATTTTGTTCATGCTTTATCCATTGGGGGGCACTCTGGTATGATGGGTACATACAATAGAGACAAAGCTTATTTTTATTGGCCTCACATGAAAGAGGACATTTTCACCTTTGTAGCCTCTTGTGATGTCTGCCAATGCAACAAGACTGATCACTCGTCTCCTGGGGGATTACTTCATCCCTTGCCAATTCCAGAGAGAGCCTGGAAACACATCTCCATGGACTTCATAAAAGGTCTACCAATGTCTTATAAGAAGACTGTCATTATGGTGGTGGTGGACAGGTTGACTAAATATAGTCATTTCATAGATTTGCATCATCCATTCACTGCAAATTCTGTAGCCAGGGAGTTTATGCACCACATTTTCAAACTTCATGGCCTCCCAGTTCCATTGTATCTGACAGAGACAATGTATTTATCGGCTCTTTCTGGCAACAACTGTTTCAATCATTGGATACACAACTACACCTCAGTACTTCCTATCATCCTCAAACTGATGGTCAAACTGAGAGGACCAATGCTTGTTTAGAACAATACTTAAGGTGTATGACAGGAGCTACTCCAAAAAAAATGGTTGGATTGGTTGGCTCTTGCTGAATGGTGGTTCAACACCAATTACCATACTAGTCTTAAAATGACTCCTTTTCAGGCCCTTTATGGTTACACCCCACCACATATGGCTTTCCCAGTACAGGCTACTACATCTGTGGCAGCTGTACAAGATTACCTACAAGCAAGAGATGATATGCTGCACTTACTCAGAGAAGATCTACTCAAAGCTCAACATAGAATTAAACATTTTGCTGATCTTCACAGAACTGACAGATCTTTTGTTGTTTGTGATTTAGCTTTCTTAAAATTACAGCCTTACAGACAGTCATCAGTGGCACTCAGGGCTAATCTGAAGTTGGCTGCAAAATACTTTGGTCCCTTTGAGGTGTTGCAAAGAATTGGGGCTGTTGCTTACATATTGAAGCTACCTGTGGGGTCCAGAATCCATCATGTGTTTCATGTGTTCCAATTAAAGAAGAAAATTGGTCAAAAGATTACACCACTTCCTTCCTTGCCTATGGTGGATAGATCTGGTACTTTTATTGTCTCCCCAATTGATGTGCTTGATTCAAGATACCTTGTCAGGGGTGATACTACCTTTCCTTAAGTTTTAATTCATTGAGCTGGAGCTCCTGCTGAAGATGCCACATGGGAGGACCTGGGACACATTCAATCACAGTTCCCAGACTTTATCCTTGAGGACAAGGATATGCCAAAGAAGGGGGTATTGTCATGTACCTAGAGCTGCAATGTTTGGGGTAGGCTGTTATATTGGGTTGGTTATCTTGTAAGCCCATTAAAACTGTATGAGTTGTTACCTTGTAAACCCATTTGTGGGTGTTTTGTCCTTGTGTTTCTGTGTTGAACTGGTAGGCCGTTGTTTGCACCCAACGTCTGAAGTAGCGTCGTCTTGCTATGTAGTCTGGGATTAGGTGAGGTGTTTACTCATTCAACGAATAATTGAATTTATTGAAGGCTCTTCCTTGTCTGAGGAGAGAAGGCACTGAGGGTATTTTGATCTAGTGTTTAGTATATGACAGATAATTGGTAGCATTTGATTTTCTTTCCTTTTACACCGGAATTTTATTGATAAGGATATTTTCTGCCTTTATGTGAGATAAGAAGATTTTAAGGCGGGTATTTTTTTTTTATTTCATCTCCATTTGGGTGCATGACTATATAGGAGATAGTGAGAACTATTTTGGGAGGGAGCACGACTGGAGAGAAAACAACAGAAAAAGAGTTCATTGTATTATTTTATTTTCTCCATGTCTTGCTAGATTTTATGTAACTAGGGTTCTTCGGTGGAAACCATTTTGATTGCGTAGACTCAAATGCTAATTCTCCATATAATATTTTGAATAATGATTTAAATGTTTAGTAATTTTCTTCAATATTTGCTTGGAAATTATTGCATAAATAGTTGAATTGCTTAAATATGCTTTCTGATTGATACACCGTGCTTGGATTAGGTCTTTGACGGGGTATGCTTATAGATTGATATTTAATTCTTTGAAACTTTATATTGGTTGGATAGATCCATTGTTTATTTATACTTTTAAATTGATGTGCTATGCTTAGTAATATTTGATGGCATATGCATTGTGATTGATAAATAAATCTCTAGAACTATCAACTTAGAAGCAGAGGAAATTAAAATGGTGAAACAATTTTATGGAGTATACGGTTTAGAAATCGAATATGAGTTTTGCATGATAAAATTGGTTGAATCCAGATTCCCTAGTTACCATCTTTCTCATTAAATTTAATTAATTCTTTTTATTTTCATTCTTTTAATTCCTTAATTATTTCAAAAATCCAAAAACAACATCTTTGGTTAGTCAATCAGAATTATTGGTTACGGTATTTTCACCGCTCCCTGTGGGTTCGACCCGTACTTGCCTCTGTCTACTAGATAGACACCGTGCGATTGCGTTTATTTATATAGGGTTTTCCCAAATCCTATCAGCTGGCAGTGGTAGTGGTTCCCAGTGATGTTGTTGATGGTGCGGGTAGTGTTGGTTGGTGGTGGTGAGATAATGTTAGTATTAGTGGTGGTTATGGTGTTGGTTGGTAGTTGTAGTTTTGGTTTGTGGTGATGATGTTGATGGTGGCGCTGGTTGGTGGTGGTGGGGTGGTACTGGTATTAATGGTGGAGATGATGTTGATGGTGGTGGTTAAGGTAGTCAATATCGGTTGTATCGGCCGATATTATAGGTTTTTATCGTGTTTTGGAAAAAACTGTATGATATCTAAAATATCGGCTATACAAGGATGGAACGATAAAAATGCTCGTATTGACCGATACAAACCGATATATCGGGTCACCTGTATACTGATAATATCGGCAAGAGTAATTTGGTAGAATAAATTATTTTAATTTGGTAGAATAAATTATCAATATATTAAACTTCAAAAACAAAACCTTTCATCCTAATTATATTCTTCCTCTATACCCTTGAAAACTCAATATGATTCAGTAATGATGTTGGAATATGATTGAATTTGTACAGTGAAGCTTTTAATCTCGAGAATTAATGCATCATATGACACCAAAAAATTTAGATTGAAAATTTTGTAAATATTTAAAATTCTTGCTCTTAATGATGTATCACCTGTAAAAACCGATATAATCTTTTGTATAGGTGTATAAGACCGAGCCGATACGATACTTATATACGATATTCACTACTTTGGTGGTGGTTGGCGATAGTGGTTGGTGGTGGCGACGATGATGGTGCTGGTAGTTTGTGGTTTTGGTTGGTGGTGGTGGGGCGATGTTTTTTTGATGTGGTTTTAGTTGCCGGTGGAGATTATGATGGTGGTAGCGGTTGGTGATGGTGGTGTTTTTGGATGGCGCTGGTTGGTTGGTGTTGCTAGTTGGTGGTGAGTTAGTGCTGGTAGTATTGGTAGTGAGAAAAGAATAAAGATTTGGCGTATAGACAAAAAAATAGAATGTTAAATTAAATTAGAAGGGTATTGTAGACAGTTTGTGTCAAATGGGGTTTTGTGGACAGTTTGTTTGTTGGATTTTTTGTATACGGATGTTGACAGCTTTTGGGTCACGGACTAATGCTATCATAGGGATATTATTGGAAAAAAACGTAAATATATCCCTCTTATTTCTTTGCCTTAAAAATTGTACAAACTTGAAATAAGTCATCTTTCGTGGGACGGAGGGATTATCTTCTTAATCTAAACAAATCAAAGATCGGAAAACTATGACGAAAGTGTTACTGACATCAATTCGGTCATTCTCATGAATTCCTGTTATTATTCTAGTCACTTATACACATAAACAAATCAAATGACAGGTCTTGCCGCTTCACTAACTGACATGGTATAAAAAGAAACTGAAGTACTGAATTCTGGGAATTTTACACTCACAAGACTTAGTTCATATGCAATCAAAAGATTTTCCACATATGCACCCACCATGGGTAGGGATAAATGACAAGCTCGTTGGGAAAACTGACAATTTTGCTAGTTTGTCCATCGAAGAAGAGTCTTTAGCGAGTGGTAGAGTCTTAGTCTCCCATGGACACTTAATTGCTCGGTGATATCTCTATTGTATAATAGTTATATCATCCAACGGTCCAAAATCAATACCTTATAAATATTCAATTTCAACTTACACCTTATCTACACTTTCTCAGTCTCACACACCTTTTATATGCTTCTCTATCTCTCACTCACATTTATTCTAATCTAAAACAAAACTTTTCTAATTTAGGATAGATTTCATCTGAAAGATAATACATGTGAGGGTATTGATTGTCGATGACTGTGAAATTTACTTGGGGACAAATTCCATACCTTAGGTATTCAAACAAATGGGATTTGTGCAAAGTTGTTCATTTTTTGAATCTAGAGGATCGAAGTGTCATATCCAACAATTATAAGTAGCATCAGCTTCCAAATAACAACTATTTTTTGGTAATGACCCTTTTATTGGCCGGCCTAATAGGTAGTGTTGGAGCACTTCTCAGTCGAACTCGCAAGTTTTGTTATCTCAAGCTTATTGTCAATGTTAGATATACTACTATATCTTGATTTCTAATCTATTAAAGTCAAGTCTCAAACTAGGATTAGAGTATGGTAGTTGAGTATCAGACATCACTAAATAATCCTCGAAGATTGAAGACTGAAAATCAAACGAAAATAATTGGAGAACTTCATCGACAAAGAGGTATGTGAATATTGAATCATCATATTTAATCACGGCATTTACCATTTTATCTAATGAGACTATATCGTATAATTTTAGTAGATTTAATATTTCAAAGAACATATTTCAAGTCAAGCTTGTCTTGATAAATCTCTCTAGATGTGATTCAAGCAATGGATATTCATCGATCCTTAACAACCTTGGTTAAGAACAATTTATTATCCATTAACTATTTTTGGTTCAAGTTGATCATTTGGGAATTTCCCAGGCAATGATATTTATTATCTATGGCGATTGGGAATGTTTCAAACTTCTTAAAGAGAGTTTTTCATAATTATATGAAATTCTGGACACATAGTAGGTACACGTAGCCTGGTGATCTTAGTTCTGAAATGTGGATAGGTACGCAAACCCCTTAGGCATACCCTTCGTGAATGGGAAAGAGGTACCCATACCCAGTACGCGTACCTCCGGGGTCAGAGTTTGTGAATGACTAAGCGAATACATACCCGATACGCGTACCCAACAATCCGAGTTCACAGACTATTCCAAAGGTATGCGTACCCTACACATAACTACCCAGTATCGAACTAAGCAGATGCTCATAAATAATTTTCAAAAATATGTTTGGTATTATTACAACTCTCATGAACACTACTAAGACAACTTTGCTCACTAAATCACTATGTGTTTGTGAATTATGGTTTAAGTCTTGATTGTTGATGAACACAACTTATGCTTGAAAGCCTATAGGGAATGTTTGCCAATACGAACCATCATTATAAACGGTTCCATAACCCTGGACCATAATGTTGTGTAATTTTAAGGCGGACTTCTCATATGCTTACATGGATTCCTAAAAAAGAATTTCATTTAAAATGAGAGTATTTGCATGAATCTCAAGTTATATTAGCTTGAATTTATTATAGCATAGCTCGGTTGAACCCACCAAGCATTGGTATGTCCAGGTTGGTTGAAATATTTTGGTACCAAAACTCATCTAAAGTCTCTTGATTAAATATTAGAGTCAACTTCGTTTAGGTTAGACTAGAAAGTCTAGGAATATTGAGATGTACAAGTATTACTCAGAAGACCTGAATAAAGTGAATAAGTAACGACTGCAACGACGACATCATCCTTCCTCTTGAGGTTAATAATATTGACTTGATCTTGTTTGTATTCCTAACATATCTTTCAAGTCGTTTTAGATTGAAAACATAACATGCGAAGATATATAATATGAAACTCTAGTGTTAGACTAGGTCATAATAGTATGATCAAAGTATTAAGGAATTATATTTCATTGAATATTTTGATTGATCAATACAAGATGACTAGGTAGAACCAATCTAAATTTGGTTGAGATATGGGGTATAACCGGTCATATACTATGATATGTAGCTGGTTGTAATCGGTCATAAGTTACTTTGTAAATCAAGGTGTAACCGATCACAAGCTATATTGGAATGCAAGTTGTAGCCGGATCACAAGTTACTTTGGAATCCAAGGTATAACCGGTCACAAGATGAATTGGGAAGTTAGTTGTAATCGGTCACAAGATACTTAGGGAAGCAAGATGTAACCGGTCACAAGCTACTTTATGGAGCAAGGTGTAACCGATTACAACCTATCTTGGGAATCATGTTATAACCGGTCACAACATATTTTGGAGTGGTAGGTATAATCGGTTACATGATCAAAACCAAGTATCCATGATTCACATATTTCTTCATGATATGTGTGAATTAGTGTTTAGGGTTTGCCAAGATGAGAAGCTTCTAGATGTCGACATTATTTAAACATGTCCACAACTCATATCATTAATTGTTCAAAAATATTCCTTGATACTCAAGGTGATCCCATACCGAAAAATTGAAAAGAATTAAATTATGATTTTCATCATATATGTTTAAATTACCAGAAATTACAGCATATCCTCTGAAAAATATTATTAGTTAATGTGCTAGACTAATAATAGAATTTTTCCAATGGAGTTTTCGGAAATATGGTTTGGTAATTAATTAGAAATAGGAAAACCGAAATTAGGTACTTTAATGTTAATATCTTGAGAATATTTTCGGTTTTGGAATTTCCTTGTTGTCCAAACAACCTTAGTCTATAAATACTTGAGTTTGCATTTCTTTCAAACTATCATAAGATCCATGCAAACTTCATTCGTGTATTTTCTGGTGGAGTCCTCTAATCGAAGAGGAAAGTACCCTAATTAGGCGAAATCTCTTACGACCGCTCGTTTAAAGACTTCTGTGAGACCAAGAATCTCCACGAGTACCGTTGGTGGGAAACTAGATAATTATATTGTTATTTTAGTTTTCGATTATTGATTTTTTATTGACTAACGGTTGTTGTAACTTTGATTGCACCTAATTTGATTATTCTTGAGAGCATTCTCTTATGATATAAGGGTCACTCAAATTAGATCAAAATATCGACGGGATCTTTAGAACCATCTCCGGATCTAAAGAAATTTTATGATAATCCATTCTTAACATATTATATTTTATGCGTGATTGATCACATGAGGATTCAAGTTGTGTTGTGCATGTTATTGAAGGCAATAGAAGATTTGAAGATGAATAAGAATTCTTTTTAGTTTTCGTATCTTGTGGATTAAGTGCAGAAACCTTGATCGGGTGGGATCCAACTAGAATCGTGTTTATCCTTGATAGACTTGATTGACTAGTTACGTGAGATCGACCTTATAGTTTCTCTTTGGGATTTATATTGATGGATTGAAAATCTATAGTTTGATTATTTTGGTAATCAAAGTTTATGTATGATCAGAATATCGCCACAACAATATTCCTGCGAGATTTACAGCAACAGTTCTGCGAGCTCTTCAACAACATACTGCGAGTGTCACAGAATAATTTAAAGAGTGACGTAATAACTGGCGAATGAAAAAACACGAGAAGAGCATGATTGTCATGCGATGGTTACAATGCTTGCGAGAATTGACATTATAACTACTGCGATAATATCGCGAGTCAGATCCGAAATTAAAGGACAGCTTAGCTGTCATCCACTATGTAACTACCCTATATAAAGAGACCTAGTAGATTCATAGAGGGGTGATGTATTTTTGAGTGTTGAGAAAGTCTTGAAGAGAGAGAAAATTCAAGAGAGCGGTTGTATTCTTGATTTCTTCCATTTCTTGTAAACATTTCTGAGAATCAAATAATAAAGTGTTGTTTTTAATCTTCAAATATGTGTTAATTACTGTAAATTCTTATCAAGGGTGTAGTGTAGGATTTCCTGCAACTACATTTTGGCGCCCGAAACAGGGATGAATTAACGAAAATCATAGAAAAAGTGAGGTATAAGATGAGAGTTATTCAATATTAAGAAGATAATTGAACAAATCGGTGAAATAGTTGAAGGAAAAATGATTAGAGCCAAAGAGAATTATAGGAAATTGGAGTGTGGTATGGTAACAAGAACAATGATCGACAAATTCCATGAAAACATTAAAGGAAAGATATATAAACGAGATTTTGAAGGAAGGGAAATTATGACGGTGGAGAAAATATCATCATTGAAGGAATGGGAAAAGCATAAAATCACATTTACAGCAACAGAAATACCAACATAAAATTTGAATCATACATCTCCTTTGGTAATTACGGTATCCGTTATACAAATAAAGAAGGAAAAATCAACAAGATCTGCAGAAGAGTGGGATGTAAATAGAACTTTGTTGGATGCAGGAAGTTCTGTAGATATAATTTTTTATCATGCATTTAAGAAAATGGGATACAGAGATGAAGAAATGTCTTGTTCAACATATCATATTCATGTCTTTGGAAAATCTTTAACAAAACCTAAAGGCGAAATAGTGGTACGAATTCCGCTAGGAAAGATTGAAACACAAGTAACATTATGTGTGGTAGACATGGAATCGTCGTATAACATGATACTGGAAGACCATGGATACATGCAATCAAGGATGTAGCATCAACATTGCATCAATGCATCAAATTTCCTATGCCCAGTGGAATTGGAGAAATTAGAGGAGATACTTATCTTGTGAAGCTGTGTTATCAAACTGAAGTGAGAAATTATGAAGAGCATCCAAAGCTGCGAAAAGCTCGCAGAAAAATGGCGAAAAAAACAAAGAAAGAAGAAGAATTTAAAGTTTACATGATAAGAGCAAAAGAAGGAAAAGGAATACACAACGAAATCTCGCAAGAAGGAGATGAACTCGCGAGAGTTGTGAAAACCTCAGCACCAATGGGAGATCCTGAATCCAGCTACACCGCAGCAGAACCAACAAAAGAAGTAAATATCGGAAGTAAAGAAGAACCTAAGATGCTGAAAATTGGAACAAAGATGGATGCAGATGAATAAGATCGAACCGTAAACCTCTTGCGAGAGTATAAAGACATCTTCGCATGGAATATGGATGAGATGCCTGGAATAGACCCATCAGTTTCATGTCATAAGCTAGAAATTAACAAGGAGATAAGACCATTTAAACAAAGGATAAGAAAAATCGCAACAACATACCATTCCCAAATAGAAGAAGAATTACAGAAGATGCTTGATGCGGGAATTATAAGGCAGGAAAAGTACCTGGAATGGATTGCAAATATGGTGGTAGTTCCAAAGAATAATAAAGGGATAAGAATTTGTATAGATTTTACTGACTTAAACAAATCTTGTCCTAAAGATAGCTTTCCATTACCAGATTTTCCTCAAATGGTCGAATCAGCAGCGGGAAATGATAGAATATCTTCATTAGATGGGTATAAAGGATATAATCAGATTCCTCTCGCTGAAGAAGACCAAGAGCACACCGCATTCTTTGCCACAAGAGGATTGTACTGTTATACAAAGATGCCCTTTGGTTTACGAAATGTTGGTGAAACATATCAAAGAATGGTGGAAAAATTGTTTGCAAAATGGATCCATAAAACATTAGAGGTATATGTAGATGACATGTTAGTCAAAAGTAAAGAAGCTAAAAACCATGTGCAAGACTTAAAGGAGATTTTCGATCAAATGCGACATTTTAACATCAAGGTGAATCCCGAAAAATGTACTTTTGGAGTAGCTTTAGGAAAAAATTTGGGGTACATTGTGTCAAAGGAAGGAATACAAGTTGATCCAGATAAAGTACAAGCAATTCGCGACATGCCAACGCCAGCACCAGTAAAAGATGTGCAGAAGTTGAACGGGCTCTTAGCCTCGCTAGGAAGATTTATCTCACGATTTTCAGATAAATGCAAGCATTTCTTCAACATACTTAGGAAGGGTACAAAATTCAAGTGGACAGATAAATGTGAGAAGGCTTTTCAAGGAGTTAAAGAATATTTAATGAACATATCTATCTTACAGAAACCAGAGCCCGGAGAAGAATTATTGATCTACCTTGCGACAACTTCGCACGCGTTAAGTGCATTATTACTGCGAGTGGACGCAGGAATAGAAAAACCAATTTATTACATCAGAAAAAAATTTAATACTGCAAAGAAAAATTACTCAAAGATTGAGAAGTTAATTCTGGCATTGGTTTATGCAACCTTTAAACTTCACATCTATTTTCAAGCACATAAAATAAAAGTATTAACAAAGGTACCAATTGAGTCAGTAATGAAGAATTCAAAAAGATCATGCATGGTTGAGAGATGGAATGCACAAGTAAGGCACTTTGAAATCAAATACGAAATCCTATCCTTGCCAAAATCACAAGTTGTAGCAGATTTTTAGCAGAATTCCTCTAGAAGATGATGAAGCTGTAGAAGAAATGATGGACATAAAAGAAGAACATGGAGACCCAAAAGATCTATTAAAAGAACCCAACATGTGGGAAATATTGGTGGATGGATCATCAAATGGGGAAGGTAATGCAGTTGGAGTTGTTTTTATTTCGCCAAAAGGTGAAAAAATGGCTTTTTTATTTCGTCTGGAATTCACGTCCACTAATAATGAGACGGAGTAAGAAGCGGTGGTGCATGCGTTAAAATTCGCAATAGAAATGAAGATGGAAAATGCTAGAATTACTAGTGACTCGCAATTGGTTATTCTCCAAATAAAAGGAAAATACACAACAAATGAACCATCTTTGAAGAAATACAAGAAACTTGTTGAAGAATTTTCTGCGAGAATTCCAAAAATAAAATGGAGACGTATATCAAGAAAAGATAACAGACTCGCATATGATTTTGCTTTCATATCTAGCATGATGATAAATCCAACTGCGAGATGCATAAAAATTCAGACACTTGTATCACCCTCAATCAATAAGGAAGAAGAAAATAAAGCAGATGTGATGATGATAGAAGGTGGTGAAGAAGAACCAAAAGGCAATATTGCAGATTGGCGAACAAAACTTCATGCATATTTGGAAAGAGGAGAGACACCAAGAAATAGGCTAGAAACACATAAATTAAAAATCCGAGCAACAAATTATGAATTAAGAGATAGAGTATTATATCGCAAATCTTTTAATGGACCATCTCTAAGATGCTTGACAAGGGAAGAAGGACAAAAGGTGTTAAAGATGTTGCATAGTGGAGACGCTGGTAATCACAGTGGAGGGGAGATCTTTGGCATACAGAACAAAAATGCAAGGTTATTATTGGCCATACATGCATGAGGACGCGAAGTAACTTTCAAGACGATGCGAAGATTGTCAGTGATATGGAAAGAAAATACATGCACCAGGGGCACCATTATCATCCTCAACCAGTGTGTGGCTTTTTGGAAAATGGGGGTTGGATATTGTGGGACCATTTGTATCGGGTTCTGGACAAAGAAGATATTTAATTGTCGCTACAGATTATTTCACAAAATGGGGAGAAGTAAAGGCAGTACAACACATCCGCGACAAATACATTTTTACATTCATATTTGAAAATATAATTTACAGATTTGGGATTCCTGCACAGTTGGTATCTGATAATGGAAAACAATTTGAAGGACTGAATATCGAATTGTTACTTAATGCATTTAAGATAAAATGTGGAAAATCAACACCACTATATCCACAGGCCAACGGACAGGCAAAGAAAACAAATAAGACAATTGCAGATATACTGAAGAAGAAATTAGAAGGACACCACAGGGCATGGTGCGAACAAGTATATAATGCAATATGGGCTTACAATACAACTAGACGGGAAGCTACTGGAATGTCACCTTTTTGTTTGACATATGGGGTTGAAGCTGTATTACCAACATAAGTTGTTATTACTACAACAAAAAGAGAAATTTGGGAGAAGAATCTTAGTGCAAGTATGATTCTAAATAAACTTGATGAGTTATAATAGAAGAGAGAAAAGGCCCTACAACATATGGAAAATTATCAGCGGAGATTAGCTCGCGAGTATAAAAACGTGTCAAAATACGTGAGTTCCAACCAGGTGATTTAGTGTTGCGAGAAACACCAGTGTATCAGCGAGAAAATGGTGGAAAGCTGGCGAGAAAATGGGATGGACCGTACATCATTAAAGAGATAGTTAGAACCGGGGCATACAAATTAATGGATCCAGAAGGTAGAGATGTTGGTGAAAGACTTGATAGACCATGGAATAGATTATATCTGAAAATATATTATCAATGAAAAATTCTGCGAGATTAGAAATGCTGGTATATTATATGATGAAACGGATAATAAATTTTTCTTTCTCTATCACAACTGCGATATTCTTCAAATGACAGAACAAATAAGAAACGCGAAAATAACGCAATAAACGGGAATAAAATTTCGCAGAGACATAAGAATGGGACAAACCTTTATGGCATAAACCCTAGTTCGCGAATAAAATTTCGCAAGAGGAAAATGTAAGACCTAAAGTGCGTCATATAATGGGGTATCTCTTTGCATGACTCAGGGATAAGGTTATATCGTTGCTGGAACCTGAGTCATGGAGATCTTGGGGTTAAAGAAAACCTATCCGGGGGAGGTACCTTGGATTTCCAGTTGTATAAGGTTATACCCTGGTTGGACGACCGAGGGTCTCTTCTAAGGAGTGCAGAGTATGACCAAGGCACCGAGGTACACAGTTGAGCCAAGGGTGCCCGGGGCGTACGAAACTACCCTGGCCATTCTTGGTAAGTCTTGGCTATGATGCACTCGGCCCGAAGAAAACCCCACTTAGGGTGCAATCTTGTAACTATGATCCATATAGGCATAAAGGACAAGAGGCTGCGAAAACAGATGGTTGTTGTTAAGACTGGATAGTAGGAGCTAGTCTTGTATGGCCGATGTGCCCTCCTTGAAGGGGCAACCAGGGGGGGAGATAAGGGCGGCACCCTCCATTAGGGAGCTGATAAGTGTCTAAAGATGGCAATGTCATGGGTCTTTATGATCGCAAGAATATTTAGGCATGTTATATTATCGCGTGACAAATATTATACAGAGGCAGCAAGCCATGAGAAAAAGTTAAGATGAGATCAATGGGTTTTTACATGAAAGTGTAAAAACATCATGCGATTTCATCGCAAGACGACAATGTCATAAGGCTTTGTTCTCGCAAGGGAGCTTAGACTTGTCATATTGTCGCAGAGAAATTGACAAAATATGGATAAGACAAGATCAACGGGTTTTTACATGCAAATGTAAAGACGTCCTGCGATTTTGTCGCAGACACAAAAAATTGGCAAAATAAGACCTTTAACTAGGAAGGAAAAATAAGACCAACAGAATAATCCCAAACATTAACTATTTTCTTTTAAGAATGCAGGAAAGATTTGTTCATCGCATGAGAGATGAAGAGAAACAAGAATCCTTCAGAATTTCTTAGAAATATTATTCAGAATCACACAACAGGATTATTCATAATTTCACAGTAGTATTCATAATATCACAGTACTATCAATAATTTCGCAAGTACTATTCGCTACACAGTTCGCAAGGAGAAAATACGGGAAACACTTGTTAATTACAAGAAAGATAATGAAGGGCAAGTATGGGAGTTGATAAATAAACTATCATTATCTTCCTTGAGAATATTCAAAATAACAGAAATAAAGTTGAATTCCAAAGTTGCATAATGATACATTGCTCGCAAGAAAGAGGAAGAAAAAGAAAACAAAAACGAAACTCAAGATGCAGTATTGATCTCGCTATTAGTCTCGCCATCTTCGTTCTCCTTGCCAATATTCTCGCGTCACGATCATCTCGAGTTTCTTCTTCATCTAACTTTTCACCAGTAATTGCTTCACCACCAGTAGATACTTCTCTAAAAGAACTTTTTTCTTCTTCTGTTGGGTCTTCTTGAGAGACATCTTCTTCACCACTTACATAGTATAGATCATTATCAATGGGAAGAGTAATTTTATCATTATCTACTTCTAGAGGCTCAATGGATACATGAGGGAGAGACTGGGATATCAGAATGTCATTCACAAGAACTTAAGCACTAAGATGAGCCTTGCGAAGGAAACCTTTATCACGATTTCTAATCTCCATATTTTTGAAGTATTCAAGGTAGTCATATCTCCTCTCTGCACGATCGCGATATTGAACAAGATTGGCGGTGAGCACTCCGTTTTCTTTGCGAACTTTAGCCAGTTTTTCAGTCAGATCAGAAATGGTAGAATGAAGGCTTTTTTCAGATTCTGCGAGAAACATAAGTTGACAAGAAAATATTCAGATGAAAATCTCGCAAGAAATATAGAAGAGAAATTAAATAGAAAAATTAACAATTAAGGCAGTCAAAATGACCACCTTCTTTTTGAGAAGTTAAATTTTGAATTAGTGTTAAGAAACAATTCTCCCATTGGTTCATGGCATCATCAAAATTATCTCCAACTATACCCTTCAGGCGAGATTTTATAATTTCTTCTTTGGAGAGGAGATCAGTATTTTCTTGCTAATAAGGAGTAAGATTCTTCTAATTGAGAATATTGATCTTGGAGTTTACTGCCTTTAAACTTAGAGTTAACCTGCCTTTGATAAGTTTATCTTTCTCAGCGGCAGAAGATTCAATTACTTCCTTGAGTTCGTATTTTAATGAACGAAGAAATTGTTCTTGGTCGTTACACACTTTCTGAAGAATATTTATTTGCTGCGAGGAGATTGCTATCTTGTTTAAAAAGCTACGTTTCTCCTGAGACAAAGTTTTATTTTCATCTGATAAAGATTTCATCGCCAAGTTAGCTTGGGTTAACAAATATGAGAGGCAAGTAACTTCGCTACTTAATAGATTTTTCCTTTGCGCTAATTGATCGTTCTCATTGGTAATATTATCTATTTGATCGATCGAGTATGTGTAAAGATTATCTAATCTATTATATTGATTCATCCAAGATTCTCTCTCAACACGGGCTTCTTCAGCAACAGACTCAAATTGAAATATCTTCATTAATCGTTTCTGATTTAAAGTTAAATAGGCAAACCAAATATTTAAAAGGAAATTGAGTACAGAAAAGATGAAAATCTACTAGAACAGAAAAATTAGAGGCAGAGACAGAAGAACTATATCTTTTAACTCCTTGTTTTTATCGCGAAGATTTTCGCAATCTAGTAAAGAGTTGCGAAGCTTGTGATCAAGAATATCACATTCTGAAGTTTTGGCTTGGAGACTTCTCTTTAGAGCTTCAACTTCATTTTCTAAAGACGCTTTCCTTGAAGCGATTGATCAAACAAAAATATTTTATTAAAGTCTCGCAGACATCATATTTGAAAGGGTCAGTAGAAGATTTCCTGGCATCATCTAAAATGTCAGACAAAACTTTAAAAGCAGCATCAACCCCTACTGATGCTTCTTTAGATAAGGGAAGAGGTGCATAGGGTAAAGTGGTAATGATGGCGAGTTGGAGATTTAAGTCATTTGCGATGGTTGCATCACCATAAGGTGGAGTGTCTGGAAAAGTAACGGTTAGAAGTAAAATAGGAGAGGAAAAATCTTTGTTCTTAACAGTTTTGGGAGTTTCATTCATTGGAGGATTAATGGCATTGGGGGTATTGATAATGATATTCTCGCAAATAGAGGATGGAGGTTCCATCTGCGAAGTAGTAGAAACAGATTTTGAAGATGAAAACTTGGGAATAGTAATATCAATCTCAAGAGCCTTGGCTTTGCGATATTTCTTGCGAGGTTTAACAACATTTTCATCACCCTGCGAGTAATAATATAGATAAGAAACAGAGGCAACAATATTGTTATTAAGAAAACAAATGTTTCTTCCTACCTTATGACTCGCAGACTTCCTTTCATTTTCAGTGAGTTTTTGTTGTGAATCTTCGAGAAGATTAGGGTTTTGGTCGACAAACTGGGTGTTGGATGTAGTTCCACTGAAAAGAAAGCATAGTATGGGAGTTATATAGAATCAAGCAAAAAAGATCAAATAGGGTGAATAAATATGATTTAGACAAGCAAAATTTAGTTTAATAACGTCAGAAGAACACATACCTTGGAGATTCCATTGAAGCAGTAGCAGGTGAATTTGTAGAAGAAGAAAGTTGCAGGTAGAAAAAAATTTCAGAGAATAAAGAGGTGAAGAAGACGAAGAAGTAAAAGAAGAAAAAAAAAATTTTGATAGGTTCTCTCTTTTATAGACAGAAGGATAATAACCGGGTAATAAAAGATTAACCGGTAAAAAGAGGAATATTCGACACGTATAGGCGGTTATACCTAATTCACGGAGCCTTATCGGAGGAAGAAGATGAAAAGATGAATAGTAAAGAAAAATAAATTCTCATGATCTTTCCTCCTTCGCAGAAAAGACACGAGAAGAGGCAAGATGTAGGATCAGAATATCGCCACAACAATATTCCTGCGAGATTTACAGCGGCAGTTCTGCGAGCTCTTCAATAACATACTGCGAGTATCACAGAATAATTTAAAGAGTGACGTAATAGTTGACGAATAAAGAAACACGAGAAGAGCATGATTGTCCTGCGATGGTTACAACGCTTGCGAGAATTGACATTATAACTACTGCGATAATATCGCGAGTCAGATCCGAAATTAAAGGACAGCTTAGCTGTCATCCACTATGTAACTACCCAATATAAAGAGACCCAGTAGATTCAGAGAGGGGGTGATGTATTTTTGAGTGTTGAGAAAGTCTTGAAGAGAGATAAAATTCAAGAGAGCGGTTGTATTCTTGATTTCTTCCATTTCTTGTAAATATTTCTGAGAATCAAATAATAAAGTGTTGTTTTTAATCTTCAAATATGTGTTAATTACTGTAAATTATTATCAAGGGTGTAGTGTAGGATTTCCTACAACTACAGTTTATATTGATCTAACCAGACAAAAAAGATTATTTGTTTAAAGGGAAGAGCCCTTTTCAACAACTCACATATCTTTATAGCAAAGATTGTTAAGAGTGGTTACCAAACAGATTCTTCCTTTGTTGTTTGGAATATGATCCAAAGGACTTGCTATTCACGTGCGTGACTCTAGAAGTCGAAGGCGCGGGGATACTAAGGAAATTAAGTAGCTAGGGGTAGTCTACTTGGTCTCAACTATACGAAGTTGGTATTAGATATTGTATAGCGGCTTTATTCTGAGAGTATTCAAAACTGGACTAGGTCCTGGGGTTTTTCTGCATTTGCAGTTTCCTCGTTAACAAAATCTTGATGTGTTATTTATATTATTATTCCGAATTATAATTATTTTATTATAATTAAAGTAAATTTCACTTGTACGTTAATACGTATTACTTAACTTTGATTCTAATAGTATATCGGTTATTACCATAACTATTGTCAAGTAAATATTTTGTTGTATTGTCTCGACCCCGTCCATAGACAATCACACAAGGTATATGATATTAGAGGACTGCTCGGTCGAACTCCCAAGCGTTGCTATCTCAATCTTGTTTGTCAAGTTTAGTTACCAAAACTATAAGTCTTGATTTCTAGTTTACTTATAGCTAAGTCTCGGATTAGGATAAAATGTGTAGTTGAGCTTTAAACTTCACGGCGTTCATCGATTAAAGACGAAGAACTACTAAGGGGAGCTTGTGGAACTTCATCAACAAAAGGTATGTGGAGGCTTGAACTCATCTATCACTCAAAAGTATATCTACTTGTTGATGGTGGAGACAACTGTTAGACTCGAATTTTTCGTATTGATCATTTGATCACTTGAAAATTGCTTTGAAGCTAATAATTTGTGTGAGATAACTATTGTCATCTTCTAAGAATATTTTAATGATTGCAATGGAAGTTTATAATAATTAACCATGATTGGATATAACACATTATACGTACTAGTATGCTAACTGTTGCAAGTTATTCCAAGTCCGAGAACCATAGTATGCATACCCGTATGCGTACTGGTTTGTTAGTTGAAGTCCAGGAACTTAGTATGCATACCCGTATGCGTACCGGCGTAAGTTCAAGTCTGGGAATTCAACTGAGTTTGGTGGTGTATGACAGAATGTGTACCCATTCGCATACTAGAGAACCTAGACTAAGTCATGCTACTTAGGTATGCGTACCCATTTGCATACTTGAGTGGGTTATGTTCTAAAATCAGTTTGTTCATGAATACATTTCTAAAATAAGGAATGCAATCTTTTGCAAACCGTGGATATAATGTTCATGAATTGATTCGAGTGAATCAAAATAAATTTTTCTTCAATTGTGTCTTAAATACTTCTATGAGAATATAAACAATTGAACAACTATATAACTAGTTTCATTTGAGTCATTTGAATTAGTTGTGTTAAGATGAACAAGGTTGATATAAAAGTGTTCATATGGATAACTTCGGTTAACTATTGTTGATCCAATAAGGTGTACACGTTTAGGTATGGTTACCCATATCTAAATGAAGTCACTTTTCATTTGTGTGTAACATGCTAAGTTCTATCTAACGGTTGAAAGATATTAGCTTGAGTCTAATCAGGTTTTCATCTAATGTTGAATATTGAATGCTTTGTTACCAAGGTAGCATTGATTGCAAACCCTGATTTGAAAACTATATAAGGGAGAAATTTAGCAACTGGGAAACCTAATCATCAAACCTCCTGTGTGATACTAGTTGCGACTAGAGTCGATTCTCCTTTAACCTAGAGTTTTCCTAATACCATTATAGGTTAACGACTTAAAGAGTTCATTGGGATTGTGAAGCCAAACCCCAACTTTTTTTTTTGTAGTTGCGTGTTCTGATCTTACTTTATTCTATCGTATTCACTACCATCTTCTCGAAGATTTTCTCGAGATTAATCTCTGATAAGCAAGATAAAAAGTAATCACAAACATCTTCGTATTATCGTTTGTGATTCCACAATATCTTGTTTTGCTACCATACGATTAATATTATTGTGAGGTGACTGATATTACTATGTTGTTCTTCAGGAATATAAGTCTGGTGTATCAATTGGTTCCTGTTCACCTTGATTTATCAAAAAACGGAACAAAACTCATAATTTTTTTTTTTGAGACATATTTATATATTCAATAGACTTTTCTATGAGAGACAAATTTGTTTATCAAGTATTCGATTTTGGGTCATAGCAACTCTTTGTTGTGGGTGAGATCAGCTAAGGGAATCAAGTGCGTAGAGTCCTGTTGGGATTCATAGGCATAAGGAACGCAACTGTACCTTGATTAGTATGAGATTGTTTAGGGCTCAACTATATTCCAGTCCTAAGTTAACTTGTATTAGGCTAGTGTCTCTAGCAGCTTAATATAGTGTGGTATTCAAATCTGGACTAGGTCCCGGGGGTTTTCTGCATTTGCGTTTTCCTCGTTAACAAAATTTCTGGTGTCTCTGTTATTTCTTGTCCTTTAATATTTTCACCGAGGAGTGCAACTGGTCATTCTATTTTTTTTAGCTCTGCGTCTCGGAGACGAAATCGGCGAGTGACTCATTCATTAAATTTGTTAAATTCTTGGTAATTGTATCGATCTTCTTCCTAATTCAGGTGTTTTTTTCTTCAAATCTGATGATTGGTATTAATTACTTTGTTAATTCTAGTACTTAGATACTATAAATCATGTCTGAAGTTAACAAAAATCCAATATCAAATGGATGTGTTTCTCGATCCAATACAGAAAATTTGAGTTTGAAATTTGGTTCTCCATCAATTAATCTTGAGGATCCTCCATCTCTGTTTATTCCGGATGATGTTAGTGAAGAAATCTTAAATGAATGGAGATATAGTTTGATTAGGAGATTTGATTTTGTTAAGATGAAGATGGAAGTTGTAGCTACTTCATTAAAAAATCAATGGGCTATTAAAGGTTCTTTGCAATTCATACCTTTGGTCAAAGGATTTTTTATCATAAAATTCGATAATGAAGCTGATAGAAACCTTATTCGGATGGTTGAATCTCAAACTTTGAAGCTCAGAGCATGGGAACCTAATTTTAATCCAGAGACACAAAAAACTTCTTCAGCTTTTGTATGGATTTCTTTTCCAGGTTTGAGTATAGAGTACTGGAAGGAAAGTATTCTTCTTCAGATGGGTAGTAAAGTGGGAAGAGCAATCAAAGTGGATGAAACCACATTAAAAAGAGAAATTGGTTATTATGCCAGTGCCTTATATAGTTGAAGTTGATTTTGCAATGTATATTCCCAGTAAAGTTATTATTGAATCTAAGTATGGTAAATTTGAACAGGATACACAAATCTCAAAGATGCCAAAAAAATTTCGTCATTGTACAATTGTAGGTCATTTAACAGCTGAATGCAGAGCTAAAAGAACTAAAAATAATCATTCTGAAACTATACAAGAAGTTTTAGTGGAAAAACCAAAGAAGCAATGGAGGCAAAAACCAATTCAACAAACAACTTCCAGAGGTTTTGATATTTGTTTTACTTCAGCTGAAAAAGAGTCTGAACATATTGAAGACCATATATTGAGTGATAACGAAGTGATTGATGCAATAATTCCTCCCAATCAACATACAGGTGAAGCTTCCTCTGGGAGATTTCATATATTACAAGATAAATCTGAGGAATTCAGGGGATCTCTTAATTCACATGAATATTTTCCAATACTTTATGTGGACAAGATTATTAAAATGTGCTCCAGCGCTCCACCTTTAAATAATGTGGTAAATATACAACATCCTATTGGTTCACCAGTGAAACATACTGATTCAATTTCACTTCACCCTACTATTGATACTACAACTGCTTCAAGTTCAAAGGATGGTGAAGAGTTTACTCAAGTCAAGCCAAAAGCAAGTAAAAAGACCAATGTGACAACAATAAATCAGGCTACAAATTTGAATGCAAATGTGAGTAAAAATGGACAAGGTAAGAGAAGTACCAATCCTTCTCAACCTACTTCTTCTAAATAAAAATCTTATACTGGAATGTCAGAGGCCTGAGGAGATCAAAGGCCAAAGACAAGTTAAGAAGTATGGTGAAAAAAATGTCCTTCTTTAGTTATTTTAGATGAACAAAAAGTCGGGTCTACTACTGAATTTATAAAAAAGTTAAAGCTGTCAGGAATCCATTTTCAACTCATTGATAATTCTTTTGAAGAAAATAAAGGTAACATTTGGATTCTGTGGAGTGCTTCAATAAATTCTCCTTCAATAATTTCAAATACCAAACAAGAAATAACATTGGAAGTGGGTGATGTTCTTATTACTGGAGTTCATGCTGCTATACTAACAGTTAATATAAGAGAGTTATGGAAAGATTTAGTTGTATTAAACAATCTGAATAAGCCTTGTCTTGTGATTGGGGATTTCAACACAATAATGATGTGGATGAGAAAGTAGGAGGCTTAACACCTTTAAAAATATCAATGATGGAGTTTAAAGATTGTTTGGATAATTGTGGGCTCATTCAAGCACCAAAAACAAGATTAGAATTTTCATGGTGTAACAATAGAGCAGGAAAAAAGAGAATTGTGCAATTTGGATAGAGCAGTTTTCAATGAGAAATGGTTGGAATTGTATCCTAGTTGGGGATATAAAGTTGGAGTCAGGGGAATATCAGACCATGGAGTTTTGTATGGTGAAAATGCTGAAATTCCAAAACCAAAAATACAGAAATTATGGAAGGTTCATATCCCATGTAATTACATTTTTGTTTTCATGAAGAAATTAAAGATACTGAAACAAGAAATACAAAAATGAAATTGGTCTGTCTTTGGAGATATAGCAAAAAAGTTAAAAGATGCAGAATATAAATTATTACAGACTGTATTACTTTCTGATAAAAATCCAATGGATTTACATCTCCTAAATAATATAGTGACTGCAAGAGGAGAGCTTGAATCACTTTCTGATAAACAAAAACAGATTTTGCAACAAAAGTCTAGAGTTAAATGGTTAAAAGAAGGAGCCGCTAACTTAAGATTTTCCATGTAAATCTAAAAATTAGACAAGCTCAAAATGCAATAGTTTAGTTAGAGAATACATATGGTAACATTATTTTTGATCAATTACATATTGTTGAAACTCTGATATCTCACTTTGAAGACAAGTTCAAATTTCAAGAAGTTCATTTCACTCCAGGAATCTTTCAAGATATTCCTAACGTAATTAGTGATGAGGAGAACCAATTTTTGGATGCGATTCCAACAAATGAAGAAATAAAAAAAGCAGTATATGATCTTGATCCTAATAGTGCTCCAGGACCTGATGGTTTTGCTGGCTGGTTCTACAGATTTTCTTGGAAATAATTGGGAAAGATTTTACTTCTGCAATCAAATATTGTTGGAGGGGTGGATTTATTCCTCAAGGTTTAAATGTAAATTTCCTACTTCTACTACCAAAGGTAAAAAAATGCTAAAAGAGATCAACAATTCAGACCTACAGGATTGATGAATTTTAGTTTCAAAGTGATAACAAATATAATAACAACAAGATCTGGTAGTGTGATACATAAAGTTATATCCCCTCAGCAAGGTGCATTTATAAAAGGTAGAAATATCCAAGAACAAATAGTCCTTGCTTCTTAATTAATAGATGAAATTTATGTGAAAATAAGAGGTGGGGATTTGAGTCTCAAATTGGATATAACTCAAGCATATGACTCCTTAAGTTGGGATTTTTAATTTCAAGTCATGAGAAGTTTTGGATTTTCTGAAAAAGGAATTAAATGGATACATAAATTGCTGCAATCTGCTAGAATATCAGTTCTTTTAAATGGTGGACCTGTTGGATATTTCAAAGTGGGTAGAGGACTGAGACAAGGAGATCCCCTTTCTCCACTTCTCTTTGTTATTGTGAGGATCTTTTGAGCAGAACACTACAACCAATGATGTTAAGAAATGGAGTTCAACTTTCTCACATTCTATTTGCAGATAATATCTTCCTATTCTGTAGTGGGGACAAGAGAAATATTAGGAAACTTCTTAATTTTCTCAAGGATTATCAAACTTCATCTGGTCAAATGGTTAATTTTGAAAAAAGTAAATGCTTTATTGGAGGTACTAGTGAGCTCAGAAAATCTCAACTGGCAAATGAATGCAATATGCCTTTATCAACTTTCCCAGATAAGTATTTAGGTGTTGTGTTAACTCCAGGGTGCATCAAATTATCACATGTATGGAGCTGTGTGGAACAAATTCAAGAAAATCTTGCTGGTTGGAAAGGTAAATTACTTTCATTTCAAGAAAGATTAATTTTAGTAAAGCATGTCCTCTGTAGTATACTTATATACAACATGTCAGTTTACAAATGGCCCAAGAAAGTTATTCAAGATGTTGAAAGAATTATAAGAATTTTTTTATGGACTGGTGATCCTTTAACAAGAAAATGTATAACTCTGAATGGGACTATGTGTGTGCTCCAATTGAGGAAGTTGTTCTGGGGTTGAGAAGATTAGAAATAATAAATAAAGCACTTCTCATGAAGCTCCTCTGGAAAATCCAAAATGGCTCAGATGAATGGGAAAAATACTTCCAAGAGAAGCTTATGACAAAAAATGAAGATTGGATCAAAACTATAAAAAATATTCTATTTTACCAGGTCTGAAATGGGTGACAGAAGATATACAAGAACATTCAAGATGGCTTGTAGGTGATGGTTCTAAAATTTCAGTTTGGAGAGATGCATGGGTGAAAGATAGAGTACTAAATGATTTATTCCCAACAAATGAATACATGCAAAATTTCCCTGATATGAAGGTGTCTGATCTACTTTAAGATGGAGAATGGGTGATACCTGCTGAATTATTGGAAATGATACAACAAAATGAGCTTCATGTGGTGATTTCAAATGAAGATAAGAAAATCTGGTGTGGTTCTATCACTGGAGAATTCTCAGTTGCATTAGCTGTAGAGTGTATAAGAAGAAAATTTCCACAATTTCCTTGGACAAAGCAGGTATGGTCTTCATCTGTTCACCCTAGTATTTCAAGAAATGTATGAAAACTCTTTAGGGTATTTCTCCTACAGATGATAAAATGAAAACCAGTAAATTCAATCTGGCCTCAAGATGCAGTTTTTGCAAAAAATCGGAAGAAAACCTCAACCATATTTTATGACACTGTGACTTTAGTGAAATCATTTGGAAATGGCTTGGAGGAATATTTTGTTTTTTACATCCAAGATCTTTTGAGGAGATGCTGTCATTGGCAAACACATAAGTCCTGCAATCAAAGAAATGTGGAAAATCGCATCTTTTATAACAATGAAAGATATTTGGTTCCAAAGGAACATACGTGTCTATGATGAAGAGAAAGTTAATGTAAAGATCATCCAAGATAGAATTTTGAAGCTTACTTCGGAATGTGAAATTAGAATGAAGACACACATGTGGAATATAACATATGGTTTACAAATTTTAAAATATTTTAGGTTGAAGTGCAGACATACTAGAACATCTAAAATACATGATATCTTTTTCAAACTACCACAAGTGGGACAAATTCTTCTCTGCTGTGATGGTGCTTCTCAAGGAAATCTAGGTACAGCTGGATATGGATTTATTGCCAGAAAAAATGAAGGGGAATGCATAGTAGCAATTGCAGGTAGATTGGGGGTAGCTACAAACTATTATGCTGAAGTTCTATCTATTCTATGTGCTGGAGAATGGGCCATACACAGAGGATATACTTATCTAATTTTTAGATCAGATTCACATGCGGTTATTGAAGCATTCAAATCTCATAGAATACCTTGGTTTGCTATTAATAGATGGAGTGGAATCTGTAGTGTGAAGAACTGGAACTCTATCACAGCTACAAAGAAATTAATTTCTCAGCTGACATTCTAGCTAAGAAAGGCTCAAGACTGGGACAAGGGGAGCAAGTTGTATACAATTCCAGAGCACATTTTCTACTCCAAATAGAAAATGAGAACCAAGCCTACTATAGATTCATTTAGGATGTGAAAACATAAAAAAGGAGTGTAATAGGTTTAACTCTATTTTTTGTCTTTGTTTTTGATATTTTTTGTTCCCCTCTTTTGTAATTTTGGCGTTATTTGGTTATTAATAAAAATTATTATTGAGCAAAAAAAAAAAAAAAAAAAACCTTTCCACATTATATTTGTTTATATAATTGAAATATCACAGGTTGTGCGTAGTTCAATCAATTAGATAATCCAACCTTTGGTTGTTGATATAAATTGATTGACACTTGAACATTGGTCTTTGGTACCGTTTAAGTTGCTTCTCATAATAATTAGGCTCACGGATTCTATTTGTTTGATTTGCTAATTACATTGAGAAACATAGATATAACTCTTAGATATATTTCCATTTATTGAGCATGAGTGTCTAATTGATTCTCTTGGAAATTATACTGGAGTTTGTCCATATTGATTACCTAAACGAAATATTGGGTGTGGCTGTTAGACCCCTGCTTTTTCATATGACTTAAGTTGTATTGTCTTGACATTGTCCATAGACGATCACTTCAGAAACCGGACTTATAAGTTGATATTAAAACGATTGTGGTGTATTTGGGTGCCCTCATATTTTCATAATTCAAAGCTACCTAGATCCTTGAAAATCTATAAATATAGAGACTCATACAACATGATATCTTAATCACTTCCAATTTTGTGTCCTAGTTGCAAACTAGAGTCGTCGTTTATAACCTAAGTTTCTTATGAAAAATATAATTAGGTTAAGACTTTACTTAGGTATTCGTGAAGCCAGGTCTGACTATCTTTTACCTGATAGTTCGTGTATCCTTATCTTATTCTTAATTATCGTTGAGGTTTTGTAATCTCCAATCAGGAACGAGATAGATAGATAGATATCACAAAGTTTTGTTCATCTTAGACTTTGTGATTACTTAAGATGGATATCTAAAACTCTTCTTTATTGATTTGTTTGGATTGTTCTTGGAGGTGGTTAGTAATCCAGGCTTCTCAGTTAGCTAAGTGTAAGTGTCCCGAATACGTGAGGTTTGCTGGATTTTCTTTATTGTAAATAGGTTGCCAAACCTAGATCGAAATATCAAAAGATAAATCAAATAGGTTTATCTATTAGGAAATATCTGTATCGAAAGTCTTCGCTTAGGTTGAAGCAACTCTTAGGCTATAAAGGACGTCAGCTAAAGGAATCAATTGTGTAAATCCTTGCAAGTTTCAAGAGACGTAAGGAGCACGACTGCATCTGAATTTCGTGGAGGTTAATTCGGTCTCAACTACATTCCAGTCTGAAGTATAACAGTAGGCTAATATATGTAGCGGCTTAACACATTTTAGTGTTCAAAGTGGACGAGGCCCTTGGTTTTTTCTGAAGGCGCAATTTTTTTCGTTTACAAAACTTCTTGTATCTTGTGTTTTTTCTTTTCCACATCATATTATTTTATCTGTATAATAGGAATAGCACAAGTAGTACGTAATCAATCTTTGTAGCCTTATTAATTGAGATAAAAAGCAAGACTCGTTCTTGTTGAATTCGTATCTTGAAATATAGACTACAAGATTCATACTTGTTAGAATTCTGATAGGTGCAGAATACACCTTGATTTATTATCTATTGTTTATGCTTTCTTTGCTATTTTGTTTGTAAATTACGTATTTTAAGCTTGTTTTTGAGTTATTAGGTACTTTGGAGTCATGCGGAGAAAAAGAATAAGAAATCATCCAAATTTGAGAAAGAATGGAAAAAATTATTATTTCACAGACAAACACTATTGGGAGCTCAGTTAAGGTTATGGGGTAACTCTTTTGAAGAGGTATTAAAGACAGCCAACTCATGTTAAGGGGCTGCCAATTTGGATAGCCCTTATCCAGAAGGTGGGTGTGCTGTTATCACCCAAATCGAACATAACCATAAAATTCGAGAGAGATTTCTCTCATTCTTTTGCAGTGGAAATATAGGGAAGATAAAGAGGCAAGGGAAAGTTTCTATTGATTAGGATAAACCGTGTTACATTAATATATTCCTTTATATACAAGTAGGAAAAAGACCCTAGACACTATATTGGACCGCACATCCATGGGCTAGAAGCTCTACAACACTCCCCCGTGTGTGGTCCAGTAGAACTTCATACGCATTGCTTCACATTTAGTGCTTCGAATATAGTTCTTCAAATATCGTCCTCTCCTTGATAACTTGTGCCGAAATCAATTTCCTCATTAAAAATTTGAAAAGGAAAAACCCAGTGGGACAAAACCTTGGTACAGCTCTTCACATGTAGATCTTCACATGTTGTCTCGTATTTTTCATGTAGTTCATCACATGTAATACGATCTTCAAAGATTGCCGAGTCTAAGTTAATTGTCTCGTTAAAACTTCATCAGGCTAACCCAGAGGGACAAAACCTGGACTAAAGAAAAAGAGTACAACATTAAGTAAACCTAAAACATAGTTGTATGCGTATACGTTGCCTCATTAAAACCTTGACAAGGAAAACCCAGTGGGATAAAACCTTGACGAAGGGAAAAGAGTACAACGTGACAGATACATGTAAAGGTGATCCATTGCAGATGATCACCGTTGAAGTTGACTAGTTTCTTCACAACTACTAAGGAAGAAAATCCTCGTGGTAAAGACAATAGACTTAGCTGGGAAATTACATTCCCGGTGTTTGTTGTTGTCTCATTAAAAACCTTGCCGAGTAACAAAACCTTGTGGGAAAAAGCAACCTCGGTGAAGGAAAATAGTTTAATACACTATTAGATGCTCCCCCTGATGTCAGACAATTTTCATTAGTCTAATGCAGTCAAAAGGATTTTATCACACTTTACTTTGGTGACTTGAATGTTTATAAGACCCCGTTTTTTTATTCTGGAAGTTACGTTGCTTAACAGACTATCGTGTTTCATTTCTTTGATTTAGATATTTGTAGCAATATCAACGCGATCTTTATGTCTTTCATGTTCAACATACTTGATGTTTTTAGTGTTGTCTCGCTAAAAACCTTGTCGAGTAACAAAAACCTTTGGGAAAAACTATTCTCGATCGAAGGGAAAAGGAGCACAACACAGCTTCAATTTCAAAGTAAAATATGTCGACATCATATCCTTGGATCCTCCTCCTGATTTAGGCATCTCCCCCTTATTACTTTCAGAGTTGTTCCAGATAGTTCTTTTAGTCGTGTATTTTTCGAAACTGAATATCGGTAATGACTTAGAAAATAGTGTACCATATCTCCCCCTGATTACTTTCGTTGGAAAAGAGATTATTATTCCTTCATAATTAACACTTTTGGATTGCACTTTCATTAGCATTACTTTTTACGTCCTTGTAGGGATAAAACAAACTCATGTCAATGGTTACTTTTAAGTACATGATTACATCCATTATACCATTCCAATGAAGTTGTGTTGGCGCTGAGCTATATCTAGCTAACAAGTTCCTTGAGGATGTAAAATTTAATTGAGTATATTATTATACTAGGTACAACAATGCGTCTATTGTACTTAGATATGGGAATTTCATCCCCAACACATTTTCGTCATCTTCCTTTAGACGAAATGGTCACTTACTTACATTTGAACCTCGACTAATCATGGGAGTGCTATCAGGATGCATATATTTGTTAAATTGCCTAACAACTTTAGACCTATGCAAACAAGTGGAATAAGATACCACAAACTCAGTGTTCGGTCGAGATTTCCCCATATTTTTCATCTTAAATTTGGATTTCAAATAGCTTTTAAGGTCTCTTATTACATCAAGAGTACCCATCATATATGTACCATTGACATAGATAGCTACAATTACAAATCAGGAACCTTCATGTGAATACGCAAGGAAAATTTACTTACTTGTCTGTCCCCTCCAAATCAAATAGCCACTTAAACGGGTATACCACATCCGCCTGATTGATTATATCTATAAGTGAGCGTTTTATCTAACTGTAAATGCACTTTGTGGTTTAGAGTCACTTGATTTGGGTAACAAAAGGCTATCAAGTACTTTTGTAAATATCTTCTATCTCTTGATTCTTTCAGAGATACGTAACAACCACATACATATGCTGCATTTCAAGTCCTTTTGAAATTACCAAGCTAACTAAGTAGCGGAATAATATAAAGTTGATTACAAGATAATAATTCCAGGGATTTGTGAGAAACCTCACGTCATAAGGCGAGTCTTTATATTTTAAGACTGCTTTATTCTCATTATGCTTTGTGACAAATTAATCATATATGTCCAATAGGCTTTAGACTTGGTTGGTTAGCACTGCCACACCAAATACATGTATATTTATCAAAGAACCAAGTTCTACCTGGATTGTATAGGCCAAATATGCTCCTCGTTGACATTAAGAAACAAGGATCTTGGTTCGATATAATCTTGCTCTATTTCCTTAAGCAAGTGTATATGAAATTAATCATCAATATGCTCGCATGATCTTTCCATTGACTCGTGCACATTCTCATAATCCATTTGGGATGTCATTGTTCTCTGGAATCATTAAACTTCGGTGCGTCCTACAGTTTGATTCATGGACATATTTAGAGACAATATTATGAGATGATTTCTGATGATATAAATAAGTTGTGCCTTCCTCTCCTACTTCCTTTCTAGGTGAGGATTGATCGAACCAAGTGGTCTCTCCAACTTCCTTTATGGATCCAAGACATCAACTACACTTCCACTAAGTTTAGTTGAAACACCTTAGTCTATGGTGTATATCCCTTATTGAGGATTTGTAACCTTGCAGGTAGGTTTGCATCTGGTATGTATGATCTCATCACTTTAGCAACATCAATGTACATTCTGAAAATCGATTATTCTTTCACTTCACATTTACATTTGTGGAGTACAAGAATCAATATGAGACACGGTGGGAACACACCACGATAATTCATGTCGTTCCCTTAGAAAATACTTTTTCTTATCTCCCCCTAACAACGGGAAGACTATCTCATTAAAGTGATAACCCGCAAATCTAGCGGTAAGAGATATCCTACCAAAGGTTTTAAAATGAGTATAATTGTTGAGAGTAAATATCCAACAAAATTACTTAATCATTTGTAATGGCACATATATAGTGCAACCAAAAATGCGTAAGAACACAAATGTCTGGCTTAAATTCAGTTACCAACTGGTATGCAGAAAAGGTTGACTAATATTGGGTTCTAAAACGAATCAAGTAAAGATGCATGTAATATTGCATATCCCTAAAGCAATAAAAGGTAGGTTGGTACGCATAACTATTCCAAAGACACCATCTGTAACCTTTGATGGTAGCCTCTGCGAGACCATTGGGTATAAGATGTTCTATATTGATCCTATTAAACATGCAATATTCCAAAGTCTTTTTGATGTAAATTCTATAGCATTAACAAGGGTGGTGAGCCTTTGCACTTTGCATTGTGTAATATGTGCTAGGAGTTTTACAAGAATTAAACGCATCGTTTGTTGTGACCAATATCTGATTTAATGCGTCGAATCATCCACCAGATCCATAAGTTACTTTAATAGTCTGCATTCTTCATGGATATATGTTCACTAATTAACAACACTTTATTTCTTTGAAGAATGAGTTATTTACCATTTGCATCTAAGTAAAATAACATGGTCTCAGTCATGTTTTACTAAAGAAAGACTTTGTAAGATGAGTGACGTGCTTTCTTACTGAAAAGACGAGGGTACCCAAATATACCTCAATGTAAAACTTTTCCACCTATAAGTCATTTCTCCAAAAGTGATTGTCTATAGACTGATTCGAGACAATACAATAAATCGGTTCACACTTCGTGTGATTGGCTATGGATACGAGATCGAGAAAATACAACTATGAAGTGTGTTTACTTGATACAAAGGTTCAGACTTAACCAAACACAATAGGATTACTATCAAGCAAATAGGAATTAACGTTTGTGTAATTTACTTTAAATTATAATAACAATAATTATAATTGCGGAAAATAAAAGTAAATGACACAGCAAGATTTTGTTAACGGGGAAATTGCAAATCCATAAAAACCTCGGGACCTTGTCCAGAATTGAATACTCTCAGGATTAAGCCGCTATACAAAATCAAACCAACTTCGTATAGTTGAGACCAAGCAACTAAACCTATATTTCACCTAGTTCCGTCTGTATTCCCACGCCTCCGACCTGTAATAAGTCACGTACTTGGAACAATTCCTTTGGTTCGTATTCCAAACAGTAAAGGAACAACAAATATGTTTGGTATCAACTCTCTTCAACCAAGTGATGTGAGTTCGACAAAAGGCTCTTCTGTTTATCTCAATAAACTCCTTTGTCAGGTTCTTAGATCCATCTTATCAACGACTACCAAAGTAATTGTTAAGACTTTGCAACCAATACTTTTAATCACAAAGAATTGTATTGATACCGATCTACACAACTCATCAATCCAATCTACCACAAGGATAAACCGATTATAGTTGGATCCTCTTTAACCGAAACAAGTATTTTGCACACCAAAGATTATGAACCCAAATCAGAATTCTTCGAATTCTTCTTTGTCTTCAAATCTTCTTAGATCTTCAATAAACACCTGCACACAATGAACTTGAATCTCTTCTGATCAATCACGCACAGAACGGAGTCTGTTAACAATGGATTATCACAAGACGTTTTTAGATCTATAAACATTCTAAAGATCCCCGTCAAAACTTCGATCTAGTTTGAGTGAATCTTATATCAGAAGAGAAGATTCTTAAGCATAAAAAAACTAGGTGCAATCAAATTTCAACCACCGTTAGTCGATCAAATTAATCGAAAACAAAATATAAACCGCAATTATCTAGTTTCCCACCAATGTGACTAATAGATCTTCTCAATCCCAAAGAAGTCTTTAAACTGAGCGGCCGTAAGACATTTCGCCTAATTAGGTTACTTTCCTCTTCGAATAGGCGGCTCCACCAGTAAAAACACAACTAAGGTAGTTTTGCTGGCTTTGAGGATTAGTTTACTCGAAAAAGCAAACTTTGATATTTATAGACAAGGAAGTTTGGACACCAAGGAATTTCCAAAACCGAGAATATTCTCAAGATATGCAATATATTCCAAATTCGATTTCCATAATTCCTGGAAATGCTTTGTCCAAATAATGACCGAAAATCTCTTAGAAAATCTCCAAATAGTAAATGCACATTACTAATTTTCATTTTCCAAAAATAAAATTAAAAACCTTAAATAAAAGATTCTCAATTTATTTTTCGATCCGGGATTTTCCTTTAGCTATTAAGGAATATCTTTGAACAATAAAAGATAAGTGTTACTGCACATGTTCAAAGTATGTCGACATCTTAACTTTGTAAGTCTTCTTTCATACTTACAACCTTGAAACCAATTTTCCACACTTCCAAACAAGTTTAGAATTGGTTCATCTGACTTTCAAGAACTACGTGATTGATCAAGAACACTCAATCACCAAACATGAGTTTCACGGTTCTACCAAAACAAGTTTCGGTGCTACCTCCATGTGGGTACTGGATTTAGTCATACTAGCTTTCCAAAAATTCGGTTGACTAGGTACTAGTATCGGTTCCACATATATATGGTATCTAACTTGTACTTGTTGCACATGTCCATAGGATCGATTCCCCTTTGCTTAAAAACGTGTTGCACATGTCCATAGGATCAGTTACCTTTTCTATTAAAAACTTGTTGCACCTAATACAAGGATCGATTCCCCTTTGTGATAGGTTGCACCTCTTACTAGGATCGGTTCCCCTTTACCCAGAGTCGGTCATACCAAAACACTAAATCGATCATACTATCTCAAGTGATTATTTAAGATCGGTTTCACTAATAAAAGTCATACCAATACATAAGTCGGACCTTTGTGAATAGTTTTACCAAGAACATAAACAAGTCATGAGTAGTCATACTAATCACACATATTGGTAGTTCAAAAGATATGCAATGAATAAGAATACCAATTATGCCTAGCGATTTCCCTTTCGGTTCACAAAGCAAGTTCATGAATTTACTTCATTTAAACAAATGTAAAACATTGTTTCCTAGAATGAAATCTTCACCTTATACCCATACATAATCACAATAGCATTCAAACGATTATGTCGATGTCTTGTATACAAAGTTTAATGGTTAAGCAATAAACCTCATATTGTATTCCTTAATACTACGTCTAACTAGAGTGTAATCATTCATGCTTCGCAGTTATGTTTTTAATATGCACGACTTGAAAGATACGTTGGGGAATGAAACAGTTCAAGTCAAATATCACTAACCTCAAGTGGAAGGATGATGTTTTCGTTGTAGCTCCTTACTTCTTCACTTCTTCAAGTCTTCGCAATACTTGTAATGTCTCATATCCTAATACTTTCAAGCTAACCTATAAGAAGTTGACTCTAGTACATAATCAAGCGACTCCTTAAATGAGTTTTGGTTCACTAAAATATGACAAACAAACTTGACATACCAACACTTAGTGGGTTCAACCGAGCTATGCTCTAACACTTACTCTAAAGCATAATGGGGAGAGGCAGCGCAAATCTAGTAACTTTGGAAATCACTAATAATGATATATGCCGTAACTTCGCATTCTATTAGTTCGTTTTCTTGTACACTCAAATGAAGTGATGTCCGTGTTAGTACTTTCAAAATGTAACGTCGTGTCACAACCAATTTTCCTTATGGTTATATCAAAGTCTTTGTGAATCAATCCCAATCAGCTCATTTTTGGGGTGAATATGGATTCAGTATTTCAAGTTCTAGTGATTTACAATTCACTAGATTGACACATTAATTTTCTAAGAATATGCTTCCTTCCACATTCATTAGAAATAATTTATAGATGCAATCAAATCCATTCTCGCTGTAAATTTCCAAAAAGGTAGGTAATAGTTCACGCATGAACACCCTTTGCACTTAGGAAGATGTGATTAACCCTTAGTACATAAAAAGCTTAGGCATTGAGTCTTGAGAGATTTTATAAGTGGTGTGGCTTTATTACGTAACAAAAGTCGGATTCAACTCAATTACTTTAGAGGGATATATGTTACGTTTCATCCAGATAATATCTCAAGTGCTTTGGAGAATTTATGCTCGTAGGAATGATGTACTTTTATTCCATAAGCGCATACATCTATTCTAGTTCAATTAAATAGTCAATTAAGTTCTTGTTGCCATTAAAGTTGATGTGAAAATTGGCTGCTACTATGATACATGCATTACATTGCTTGTACTAACATCAATAACTAGGTGCAATTCCAACTCCTTCATTTCCGATGGGAGCTAATCCCATGCTCGGTTCATACTTGGTGTTATCACTATCAGAAACAAAAGTACATATTTGTCATGATATATATGTTCCTTTTCACATGCTTTATATGAGTCGGTACGTCTAAACCTCCTTACTTCGGGGTTCTTTCCATTTTCAATTTTGCTATATTTAGCTTAATTTGAGAAATTTCTTTATCTCAACAGGCCAAGAGAATCCCACTACACATGTCAACCACTTACTTTAGGTATAATATATTACTAAAGATAGTTCTCTTGTTGTCATACTTCAACATATACTACTTCGTTAGCATCATGGATGATGTAAAGAAATGGATTATTTTTTTTGACTCATATCACCTTTTGTGGGTTCTTCCACAAAAATTGGAATACATGCGATTTTATTTGCAACATATCTTTTGAAACTACCGACTCTTTAATAGTCGCGCAAGTGTATTACATTCTACGGAACATTCAAGTTTGGGGAGAAAATATCAATTATGCAATAATGGTGTTCAAGTACTTCAAGACCCCAAGTACATACATTTGAATCAAGTTGGTACAACCAATTGTACAAAAGACACCATTCAATTATAACCAATATCATATTCAAGAGAACTAAATAACATTAACCAAAGTTCTTAATAAACGAGATCAACAGTCGTAATTTAAATTAATTGTTTATATGATATGGACTTATCTTAAGGGGGATAAAAAAAATATAACGAGGAATGTTCTTAAAAACAGATAAATAAGCCTAACAAAAATTCGATGTAAAGACCTGCATTAGTTACATACCTCACATTTTGGTTCCCGCTATATATAGGCAGAACCAGTACAGCCTTTGTGGCGCATATCCCAAAACCAGAACTGAACAGAACGGGGCAGAACCAGTTGAACTGGATTGGACCGGGTGGACCGAACCGGGTTTTGGTGGCACCCGGGATGAGAACAGACTTTCTTCTTCCTCTTTTTCCCGAGGCGTCCAACTGACCTAATTTTCCATCCCCTTTTCCTCGAAGATTTTTTTTTTAATCGCCCATCAGTACAAATCAAAATTAGCAGATTTCTACTGAACCAAAATCAGTATAATACAAATTTTTGCTCCTCCATCAAAATTAAATTAATATCAACATCAATTAAAATTAAATTAAATCTGCCAAAATAAAAAAGGAAGAGATTCACTTATCTTAACGATTGATTCCATAATTTACTTGATGTAAATCCGAACACCATTTTTTTTTCCTGAATAACTTGTGTTTGTCATCCATGTAGAAAAAAAAAATCAATCCAACCTAACTCAGCAGTATAGCTTCGTGCATAATAACGTTTTGTAGTGGAAATATAGGGAAGAAGGCAGAGGAAAGTTTATATTGATTAGGATAAAATGTGTTACATAAATACATTCCTTTATAACAAGTAAGAAAAAGACCCTAGACACTATATTAGACCGCATATCCATGGGCTACAATCCCTACAACACATTCATCATTTTCACCCGAGTTTAAGAGAAGAATAAAAGCAGCGGATGCTGCTCCTGAAATCAAGAAATAATGAACCAGGTGATGCGGAAAAGTTTGATGAAAGTGAATCGAGAAATAGAAGATTTGAGCTATAGAGATGTTGACTGCAGATGGAAGAATTGATTGAGACGAAGATAAAATGGGATTTGAGATTTACAGTAACTGAAGATGGAAGAATCTGTTTGAAGAACAAGATGTTCATAGCTCAAATTGAGAAGAAATCAACAAGACCTGATGCTGTAATTGATAGAGAAGTTAGGGTTTGTTGTCTCTGTAAACCAGATGAATAAATATGGACTAATTGAGAAGACCTTGTGTTGTTGATGCCATTATTCAAGATTATAATTAGAAGAGAAGGGTCTATTATTGGAATTGGTTATGGTTGTGGTTGCTGACATTGAATATTATGATGGTTATTTGAGGTTCATATTGAGAATTGAGAGGTGGGTTTGTCTCAAGAACCTAGTTCACTGTTGCTGATATGAATATGGAGATTAAAATGGGTTTTATGGCCAGAAAATCTATAAAAGCTGATGGAGATGTTGATGTGTCAAGAATGGTGTTTTGAAGTGATAAGAGAAGTGGGTTCGTCTCAGAAACTGCAGTTGTGGGTATTGATGATCAATGGTTTAGTAAACTAGGGTTAGTGTTATTGGAATGGAGGAAGAATTGAGATGATATGGGTTACAATGGTGGAGTTTGTGCTGAGGTGAATTAAGAACATGCAGTTGGGATATGAAGGGGGTTAAAAATGCGGGGGTCTAACAACCACACCCAATATTTCGATTAGCAATATGTATGTACAAACTCAAATATACTTCTAAGAGAATCAACTAGACTCAATCTTAATAAAGTATATAAAAGAGTTATATCTCTCTTACTTGATTCAATTCTTACTCAAACAAATAGAAATATGCGAGTCTAATTGAATACAAGAGAAATCACTTGAACGGTACCAAAGACCAATGTTCAAGGATCAATCAATTTCAATCAACAACCAAAGGTCGGATTTCTAATTGATTGATTCAAACGCACAACCTGTGATATTTCAATTATATAATACCGAAAAGAAATAACATAGACACCATAATTTTTGTTAACGAGGAAACCGTAAATGAAGAAAAACCCTGGGACCGAGTCCAGATTGAACACACGCTGTATTAATCCGCTACAGACACTAGCCTACTACAAACTAACTTTAGTCTGGACTATAGTTAAACCCCAATCAATCTCACACTAATACAAGGTACATTTGTGCTCCTTATGTCTCTGATCTCAGTAGGATACTACACACTTGATTCCCTTAGCTAATCTCACCCATAACTAAGAGTTGCTATGACCCAAAGTCGAAGACTTTAATAAACAAATTTGTATCACACGGAAAAGTCTATAGTAATAGATAAATCTGTCTCCCACAGAAATACCTACGAATTTTGTTCCGTCTTTTGATAAATCAAGGTGAATAGGAACCTGTTAGAGCACTGCTCGGTTGAACCCACCAAGCGTTGGTATGTGAAGATTGGTTGTCATATTTAGTTCCAAAAATCGAGTCGCTATTATGTAAACTACAGTCAACTTCGATAGTTTATACTAGAAATGATAGAAGTATTGTGCTCCAGTTACTCACAAAGATCTGAAGATAGATTGAAGACAACAAAGACATTATCCTTCAGCTTGAGGTTAGTAACTACGACTTGACTTGTTCCATTTCTACCTTGTATCTCTCAAATCTTTTATACTGAAAACATAACATGCGAAGTTATATTATTATCATCAAAGAGTTAAGGAATATAATACGAGGTTTATTGCTTAACCATTAAACTTTGTAGATAAGACATCGCCATAATCTTATGAATGCTATTGTGATTATGTATGGGTATGAGGTGAGGATTTCATCCTAGGAAACAATGTTTTTACATGTGTTTTAAGGAAGTAAGTTCATGATATGTGTTGTGAACCGAAAAGGAAATCGTCAGGCATTATTGGGGCTGCTCTTCATTGCAAATCTTATGAACGACCAATATGTGTGATTAGTATAAACGCTCATGACTTGTTTGTGTTCTTGGTAAAACTATTCACATGAGGCCTGACTTATGTACTGGTATGACTTTTATTAGTGAAACCGATCTTAAGTAATCACCTAGGGTATGATCGGGTTTGTGTGTGTCTGACCAAATTTGGGAAAGGGGAACCGATCCTATGAAGAGGTGCAGTATATCACAAGGGGGAACCGATCCTTGTATGAGGTGCAGTAAGGTTTATAAAAGAAAGGGGAACCGATCCTATGAACATGTGCAACACGTTTTTAATCTAGGGGGAACCGATCCTATGGACATGTGCAGTGCATACAAGTTAGATACCAAATATATGTGGGGAACCGATCCTAGTACCTAGTCAGCCGAATTTTGGTAAGATAGTGTGACTATGCATAATACTCACATGGAGGTAGAACCGAAACTTATTTTGATAGAACCGTTACACCCATGATTTGTGATTGAGTGTTACTTGATCAATCACATAGTTCTTGAAAGTCAGATGAACCAATTCGAAACTTGTTTGGAAGTGTGGTAAATCGGTTTCAAGTGAGTAAGTATGAAAAAGGACTTGCAAGAGTAAGATGTCGACACACTTTGAACACGCGCATTAATGTGTATTCTTTTATTGTTCAAAGATATTCCTTAACAGCTAAGAAGGAAGTAAATCCCAGGATCGAATTTAAATAAGTTAAGAATCTTTTAATTAAGGTTTTTAATTATATATGGAAAATAAGAATTAGTAATGTGCATTTGCTAGTTAAAGATTTTCCAAGGAGATTTCGATCATTATTTTTGGACAGTGCATCACAAAAATTATGAAAGCCGAATTTGAGTTAATATGGAAAAATATCTTGAGAATAGTTTCGGTTTTGGAAATTCCTTGGTGTCCAAACTTCATTGTCTATAAATATTTTGAGTTTGCATTTCTAGAAAACTAATCCTTCGTGACAGTGAACTTCCTCTATTGTACTGTTACTGGTGAAGCCGCCTATTCGGAGAGGAGAGTAACCTAATTAGGAATAATCTCTTACGGCCGCTCAGTTTAAAGTCTTCTCTGGGATTGAGAAGCTCTAGCTGTACCGTTGGTGGGAAACTAGAAGATTGCATTGTTATTTCAGTTTTTGATTATTGATCTAATTGACTAACGGTTGTTGAATCTTTGATTGCACCTAGTTTGTTTATTCTTGAGAACCTTCTCTTCTGATATAAGGCTCACTCAAACTAGATCAAAGATCAACGTTTCTACGGATCTAAGTCTTTCTAGATCCGTAAGATAGATTCATTGATTAATTTTCCATTGTTAACAGACTCCGTTCTATGCGACAAATCAATAAGGAATCAAGTTTGTATTTTTGCAGATTGTTACTTTGAAGATTAAATTGAAGATTGAAGATTCGAAGAAGAAGTTGTTGTGAACCATTAAGAAGATATATTAGATCAAATCCTAAAGAGAACGCATGTTCTGCTAGGATATTGGGTAACAAATATCTATTGAGAACTTCGGTTCTGCTAGATATTATCAAATCAAGAATACCGCTGAAGCTGAGTAACTAGGATTTTAGTTTACTTAATAGTGTCTACACGAAGTTGCGGGTTTACTTTTTTATAGCATCTTAATTCAATTGAGTATTCAAATCTGGACTAGGTCCCGGGGTTTTTCTGCATTTGCGGTTTCCTCGTTAACAAAATTCTGGTGTGTGTATTTTACTTTATTTACGCATTATAATTGTTTTTACACTATAATTAAAGTAAATACACTTGTACGTTAATTAGGCACTTGATATTTATCTTATAAGGTTTCGGTTATCAAGTGAACACTTTGTCGTTGTATTATCTCGATTCATATACATAGACGATCACATAAAGTGTATTGGATGTCTCCACTTATCTGATATAATAATTCACGTGTTAGGACAGTCCGGACTAACCCTATTTCAAGTGGACATTGTGTTGATATATTCCTTGAGTGATTGATGCTCCAATAGGTTTATACACAGTGGGTCTTGTATAGGTTGTGATCAAAATAAAAGATTGTGGTGTATTTGGGTACCCTCATCTTTTCAATTGGTATTAGAGCCGGCAAACACGAAAAGATCTAACAATCTATGTTTGATGTGATCCAACCTATAAAGTTTTGAATCAAATGAAAATTGATTCGGTTAACGTACCTCCAGGGTTTGATGGCTCAAACTATCTATGGTGGAAAATGACTATGCAGTCTTTTCTTCAATCTCATGACTTTAACACTTGGTGGTTTTAGTTATTGATGGGTATGTACACCCAAAAGTACTGGTCGACAACTCAACCACTGAGTTTAGATTAAAGGAATTGAAAGAATTCAGTAATGAAGAAAAATTGTTTTCGAAGGAAAATTATTATGGATTAAACGCCATTATACATGCTGTAACTCGAGACCTCCATCATCATTGTAACCAAGTGTAAAACATCAAAGGAGGCTTGAGATATTCTTAATATCGTATTTGAAGGGAATGCCTCTGAAAAAGAAGCTAGGTTTCTAACCCTATCTTCTAAATGGGAAAATCTTTATATGGATAAAGACGATACCTTTGATGAGTTTGATGAAAAAATTTCTGAAATAGTGAATGCCTCTTATGCTTTAGGAAAAACTATTTCAGATAAAGATATTGTGTGTAAAATTCTAAGGTCTTTACCACCAAGATACGAATCTAAAAAGCATGCCATCATGGAAGCTAATGATCTTTCCACATTATCTAGAAGCGCTCTAGTTGGTAAATTAAAGATTTTTGACCTTGAATATCAATTCAAGAATGAAGTGGGTATTACCCTTAATAATGTAACTAAGACTTGTTCTTCAGATACAAAACCTGAGAATTGCAGTGTTAATACGACTGCACGAGAATTTAGAAAGTTATTAAGATAAAAGAAAAGGAATTCTTCCTCTTCTCAAAAAACAAAAAAGTGTGTATAGAATAAAGAACAAAATAATTCTGATAGCTCTAATTTTTCCGAGGTTCAAGAGAACAAAGCTTTCCATGCAACTATTGAATGCACATCTGGAAAAGATATTGAAGTAACTTTAGAGTCAAAAACACTTGAATGTGATAAACTCTGCAAAGAGAATGAAAATCTTAAAAGGGAACTTGATATTCTATGTATGGATATAGAACGTGTAAGTAATGGTGAGACTTATCTTGAAGTATCGAAAAAATACAGAAAATAAAAAGGTGATGATTGAGAAGCTCCAGAGCCAAAGGGACTCGAATGTGATCTTCATGAAGAGAATGAAAGATTATAAAAGGAAATTGATGATCTGTATGAGGATATAGAGATTATCAGCAATGAGCAAGATTATCAGGAACCATGAGATGTTACAGAGAGCAAATTGAAGAAAGTCATGATCGAGAAAGTAAACTATATACAGAACTGGAGAACCTAAAGAACATTAAGGTAAGTAATTCTACCGAATCTGAAATTTCTTTAGATTATAAAGTTCAAATTGATAGAGTTAAGGTTGATCTAGATGATGCTCTTGAAAAAATAAAAATTTTGGAGAAAGAGAATATGGGTCTGAAAACGGACTTGAAAAAGTTCGATAGTAGCACAAAACAACTTGACTCAATGTTGAAGTCAAATAGAGTTTCTCATGACACTCGAGAATTGGGATACAAGGGTAAACGAACTTTGAATGCTAAACATGAGACAAAGTTTGTAAAGTCTAAAGACTCTTCTGAAGAAATTGCTTCAAAAGTTACCACAAAAGATTGCTCTTCCATAAAAGAAAAATCTGTAGCACCTTCATCTTCAGCAAAAGATGAATTCCATCAAACTCCAATGAAAGAAAATCCACAACAAGATAATACTAAACCCCATGGTTTGTATGTTAATAAGCATTGCTCTTACTGTGGAAATAAAGGACACTTGGAAAGAGGATGCAGATTCCATAAAAGGAATGAAAAATCCATAGATGCACGTGTTTCCGCAAAATTGGCTGAACTCAATAATGCTAAATCAGGACATGATTGTCCTAAATATGAACAAAATAATTATCTTAATGATAGTTCAAAGTTTGCCTACGAAGTTTTCTCAGAATCACTCAAACTACAAAAGAAGAGATAACTTTGTAAAGACTAGATCTGATGTTCCAAATTAGAGAAAGACTAACTCTCAGAGTTTTCAACATTTCAGTTACCCTAATATTTCCTCAAGAGATTCATCTTGGATTTCAGGAAGAAATAATAAGAAGAACAAAGTTGCTTCAGCAAAACCCATTTCTAAATGGAGTCCAAAGTCTTCTCTAAATACAACCAGGATGGTATCAAAAGATAGTCACAATGATGACACTCGAATAATGAGTTTGAATACTTATGACATTCATAATATTGTGTTAAACGTTCTTGAACAAATGAATGTATCTCAGTGTTGTCATCTTTATATGAGATAGGTCTCATAATCAGTTACCTCTTTATGATTTTGTGACTTTTGATTTAACGGATTTCATATCTAACTTGTTGGGTTGCTTAATCAAATAATCATAAAAGGATGATGATAATTAATCCCATATGTGAGTCACGATTATGCTATTATCAATTTATTTCTCATAAGTTGTGTATATAGTATACATATGAGTCTTTGGTATTAGCTTATTACCATTGGCACGTAATAGTTAAAACCTTTTCAACCTTTCTCGGGTAAAGGTTTCGTTTGATGTTATCTTGTCTTTGCGAAAGGATGAGAAAAACAATGAGGAGATCAAGTGGTTGTGAAATTTGAGGTAACAATCTTGTTAGTTAATTGTTTTCCTGTTTTAAGAAAAGCCTATTTTTATTTGATATATATATATTGCTTTTTCTTAAACGAAATTGTCGATACAATTGATGTGTTTATTCCATTATATATATGTGGACGTATGCGTGATTCAATTGGTTCTGGTTAAGTAAAACTATTGTTATCTTGCTTTGTTGTGTGATATCAATCGTTTAGGCTTACGAAAGTTTGGTGCAATTGCGTTGCTTTAATGTTTATGTTATTTCAATTGCTTCTGGTTAAGTAAAACAATTGTTATTTTGCTTTATTGTATGGTATCAATTGTTTAGGCTTACAAAATTTTGGTGCAATAGTGGAACTTTAATGATATATGTTGTTTCAATTGCTTCCGGTTGAGGTGAATAATTATGCAAGTTGATTTATTGGTTTGTATGAATTATTTATGGCTTAACGAATGAATATTGACGGGATGAGTTGTTTAGTCTAATTCGATTCAGGATAAGATAAATTAAGTTAATTTTGATCTGAGTTAGACTTATTAAAGTGGAGGTTTCAATTATTCAAGTCTAGCCGAATGCCTAAGCAAGGAAATGCTAGTTAACTAACCTAGTATTTGGCTTGTTTAGAATATAAAGGTCTAAGTTATATGGATAATTATACATGATGAGAAAAACATAGTTTATCTTTGTTTTGGTCTTATCGAATGAAGTGGTTGTATTTATACAATCGGTTTAGCAAAGGAACTAAGTTGTTTAGTTGGTTTTTGGTTTGCTAAACTAGTTGGGAAAATTGCTTCGGGCAATTATTTCCATGATAACATATCAAAACATAATTACTTTGTAGTTTCGGTTTTGATATTGGTTATCAAAAATGGTATGTGGAACCCTCGTGCTTGACTCAACATGATGCAAGTCTATTTTGAGATTTATAAGATCCTTTTCGTGTTGTCCTTTATTTTTTCGTTTCTTTGTCATTTTTGTGACAAAAAGGGGGAGAAATATATGGCGTAAACAAGTGATGCTGGTGTCAGTTTTATATTGATTGGTGTCACTAGGGAAGAGGACAATGGTGCTTGAACGTTTATCTAACGAATGAGTAAAAGCACAGACTAAGGGGGAGTAACATATCATATGATTGGTATAACAAAGACATCCGGATTGAAAATCTACCTATCTCACCTTTAGGGGGAGTATGAGCTTTGTTATTGTAATGTCAACATTGGCATTTATTTTTGAATATCTCCAGGTTTTTGTGCCATTGAAAAGTAAATTTAGCGTATGTAGAATGAGTTATGTTTGTAATTCATTTATCTCCATATGTAATAGAGTTTTGTCACTAAATTGACAAAGGGGGAGATTGTTATAGCACTTCTCGGTTGAACCCTCCAAGCGTTGGTATGTCAAGATTGGTTTTCATATTTAGTTACAAAACTCGAGTCGCTATTATGTAAACTACAGTCACAAAGATATGAAGATAGATTGAAGACAACAAAGACATTATCCTTCAGCTTGAGGTTAGTAACTACGACTTGACTTGTTCCATTTCTACCTTGTGTTATTCAAATCTTTTATATTGAAAACATAACATTCGAAGTTATATTATTATGATCAAAGAGTTAAGGAATATAATACGAGGTTTATTGTTTAACCATTTAACTTTGTAGATAAGACATCGCCATAATCTTATGAATGCTATTGTGATTATGTATGGGTATGAGGTAAGGATTTCATCCTAGGAAACAATGTTTTTACATGTGTTTTAAGGAATTAAGTTCATGGTATGTGTTGTGAACCGAAAATAAAATCGCCAGGCATTATTGGGGATGTTCTTCATTGCAAATCTTATGAACGACCAATATGTGTGATTAGTATAATCGCTCATGACTTGTTTGTGTTCCTGGTAAAAATATTCACATGAGGCCTGACTTATGTATTGGTATGACTTTTATTAGTGAAACCGATCTTAAGTAATCACCTGGGGTATGATCGGGTTTGTGTGTGTTTGACCAAATTTGGGAGAGGGGAACCGATCCTATGAAGAGGCGCAGTACATCGCAAGGGGGAACCGTTACTTGTATGAGGTGCAGCAGGGTTTATAGAAGAAAGGGGAACCGATTCTATGAATATGTGCAACACATTTTTAGGCAAGGGGGAACCGATCCTATGGACATGTGCAGTGCATACAAGTTAGATACCAAATATATGTGGGGAACCGATACAAGTACCTAGTCAGACGAATTTTGGTAAGCTAGTGTGACTATGCACAGTACTTACATGGAGGTAGAACCGAAACTTGTTTTGGTAGAACTGTTAAACCCATGGTTTGTGATTGAGTGTTACTTGATCAATCACACAGTTCTTGAAAGTTAGATGAAAAAATTCTAAACTTGTTTGGAAGTGTGGCAAATCGGTTTCAAGTGAGTAAGTATGAAAAAGGACTTGCAAGAGTAAGATGTCGACACACTTTGAACACGCGCATTAATGTGTATTCTTTTATTGTTCAAAGATATTCCTTAATAGCTAAGAAGGAAGTAAATCCCAAGATCGAATTTAAATAAGTTAAGAATCTTTTAATTAAGGTTTTTAATTATATATGGAAAATAAGAATTAGTAATGTGCATTTGCTAGTTAAAGATTTTCCAAGGAGATTTCGATCATTATTTTTGGACAGTGCATTCACAGGAATTATGAAAACCGAATTTGGGTTAATATGGAAAAATATCTTGAGAATATTTTCGGTTTTGGAAATTTCTTAGTGTCCAAAGTTCATTGTCTATAAATACTTTGAGTTTGCATTTCTAGCAAACTAATCCTTCGTGACAGTAAAATTCCTCTATTGTACTGTTACTGGTGAAGCCGCCTATTCGGAGAGGATAATAACCTAATTAGGCGAAATCTCTTACGGACGCTCAGTTTAAAGTCTTTTTTGGGATTGAGAAGCTCTAGCGTGTACAGTTGGTAGGAAACTAGAAGATTGCATTGTTATTTCAGTTTTCGATTATTGATTTGATTGACTAACGGTTGTTGTATCTTTGATTGCACCTAGTTTGTTTATTCTTGAGAACCTTCTCTTATGATATAAGGCTCACTCAAACTAGATCAAAGATCAACGTTTCTACGGATCTAAGTCTTTCTACATCCGTAAGATAGATTTATTGATTTTCCATTGTTAACAGACTCCGTTCTGTGCGACAAATCAATAAGGAATCAAGTTTGTATTTTTGCAGATTGTTACTTTGAAGATTGAAGATTTTGAAGATTCGTAGAAGAAGTTGTTGTGAACCATTAAGAAGATATATTAGATCTAATCCTAAAGAGAATGCATGTTCTGCTAGGATATTGGGTAACAAATATCTATTAAGAACTTCGGTTCTGCTAGATATTATCAAATCAAGAATACCGTTGAAGCTGAGTAACTAGGATTTTAGTTTACTTAGTAGTGTCTGCACGAAGTTGCAGGTTTACATTATTCAATTGAGTATTCAAAAATGGACTAGGTCCCGGGGTTTTTCTGCATTTGCGGTTTCCTCGTTAATAAAATTCTGGTGTGTATGTTTTACTTTATTTCCGAATTATAATTGTTTTTATATTATAATTAAAGTAAATACACTTGTACATTAATTAGGCACTTGATATTTATCTTATAAGGTTTCGGTTATCAAGTGAACACTTTGTCGTAATATTTTCTCGATTCATATCCATAGACGATCACACAAAGTGTATTAGATTTCTCCACTTATCTGATATAATAATTCACGTGTTAGGCCAGTCCGGACTAAACCTATTTCAAGTGGACATTATGTTGAAATATTCCTTGAGTGATTGTTGCTCTAAGAGGTTTATACACAGTGGGTCTTGTATAGGTTGTGATCAAAATAAAATATTATGGTGTATTTGGGTACCCTTGTCTTTTCAGAACCAATTGATAACCCGAACTTATATTCCCGAAGAACAACCTAGTATTACCAATCACCTCATAATAATCTTAATCAACACGGCGAAAGAATATATTGTGGAATCACAAACGATGAGACGAAGATGTTTGTGATTACTTTTATATCTTTCCTATCAGAGATATCAATCTTAAGCCAATAGTTATGATTGTACTAAATATGATAGAAACAACAAGATCAGATCACACAAATACAAGAAAGTAGTATCGGTCTGGTTTCACAATCCCAATGAAGTCTTCAAGTCATTAACCTACAGGGTCTCGGTAGAAACCTAAGGTTAAAGGATAATCGACTCTAGATAATACAACTAGTATCACATAAGAGGTTTGCAATCAATGTTAGCTTAGTAACAAAACATTTAATATTCACCGTTAGATAAAAATCTGATTAGATTCAAGCTAATATATTTCAACCATTAGATCGAAAACTTAGCTTGTTACAGAAAAATAAAATGCACGTTTTAGGTTTGTGTAACCATACCCAAACATGTACATTTGTTGGTTCAACAATAGTTAACCAAATGGTTAACCATATGAGCACTTTCATATTAACCATATTCTTCTTCACCATAACTAGTTCAAATGACTCAAATGAACTAGTTAGAGAGTTGTTCAATTGCTTAGATCTTATAGAAGTATACAAGACACAATCGAAGCAAAAACTATTTGATTCACTCGAATCGATTCATGAACTTTATATCCACGGTTTGCAAACTTGCATTCCTTAGTTAATATAAGTATAAGTTCACGAATAATCGTTTTTAGATATAACCAACCTAAGTACGCGGACTTAAGTACCCGGAATACGTTTGTAACAAGTTTACAAACTCCAGCAGAAATTCACGGGAAGAGAACCTCCGACAGTACGCGGACTGGGTTCGTGGACTCTTGTTCCAGTTTTCCTGATCAACAAAGTACGCATACTTTGGTTCAAGAAATAAGGACTTATACATGTATGTGTTTCCACACAATGATTATATCCAATAATGGTTATATAATATAAACTCTCATTTCAATCATTGAAACATTCTTAAAGGACGTTATATAGTTTTTATTCACAAACCATTTTTCGTCAAAGCCATTTTCAAGTAATTGAAACATAACATGACTTTTGTCACTAGGCAAAGATGAACTTGGTCAAAGCAAAAGCTTACCAACGCATATTTTGATAAATAGATAGACGAGATAAATGTGTATAATCAAAGTCGGTTCAAAATAGCAAATGTGTATAATCAAAGTCTATATAGAAAAACGACTTTTGTCTCAAGATAAGAGATAGAGTAGATATACTTTTGAGTGATAGATAAGTTCAAGTCTCCACATACCTTTTAGTCAATGAAGTTCCACCAGTTCCTTGAGTAGTCTTCGTCTTGTATGATGATATCCATGGAGTTCTTGAGCTCAACAACACTTTCTATCCTAGTCCGAGACTTAGCTATAGTAGACTAGAAATAAAGACTTATAGTTTTGATCACTAACATTGACAAACATGCTTGAGATAGCAACGCATGTGAGTTCGACCGAGCAGTGCTCTAACAATCTCCCCTTTTGTCAATTTTAGTGACAAAACTATCAATACATATGGAATAAAAAAATAAACTTTTGTAGCTCATATTCCACATGCCTAATCTTTAACATTACTCGAAATCTTCATCACTTCCAAGTACTCCAATGATCCCAAAGGATGTAAGTTCAGCATCATCGTTGTTGAAAATCTGTAGCTATAATAATGAGAAAACAAGAATTCTCAATCATTGTTATACAATGTCATAGTGTTAGAGCATAGCTCGGTTGAACCCACCAAGCGTTGCTATATCAAGTTTGGTTGTCATATTTTAGTGAGACAAAACTCATTCAAGAGTCGTTTGATTTAAATATACTATAGTCAACTTCGTATAGGTTAGCTTGAAAGTATTAGGATGAGACATTACAAGTATTGCGAATACTTGAAGAAGTACGGAGCTACAACCACAACATCATCCTTCCACTTGAGGTTAGTGATATTTGACTTGAACTGTTTCACCCCCTAACGTATCTTTCAAGTCGTAAATATTGAAAATATAAAACTGTGAAGCATGAACACTCTAGATAGACATAGTATTAAGGAATACAATATGAACATTAAAATAATCGTATGAATGCCATTATAATTATGTATGGGTATGAGGTTAGGATTTTATCCTATGAAACAATTTTTTTACATGTGTTTTAAGGAAGTAAGTTCATGATATGTGTTGTGAACCAAAAAGGAAATCTCCAGGCGCTATTGGGACTATTCTTTATTGCATATCTTATGAACGACCAATATATGTGATTAGTATAACCGCTCATGACTTGTTTGCATTCTTGGTAAAACTATTCCCATGAGGCCTGACTTATGTATTGGTATGACTTTTATTAGTGAAACCGATCTTAAGTAATCACCTTTGGTATGATCGGGTTTGTGTGTGTTTGACCAAATTTGGGAGAGGGGAACCGATCCTATGAAGAGGCGCAGTACATCGCAAGGGGGAACCGTTCCTTGTATGAGGTGCAGCAAGGTTTATAGAATAAAGGGGAACCGATTCTATGAATATGTGCAACATGTTTTTAGGCAAGGGGGAACCGATCCTATGGACATGTACAACATATACAAGTTAGATACCAAATATATATGGGGAACCAATCCTAGTACCTAGTCAACCAAAAATTTGGTAAGCTAGTGTGACTATGCACAGTAATCACATGGAGGTAGAACCGAAACTTGTTTTGGTAGTACCGTTATACCCATGACTTGTGATTGAGTGTTACTTGATCAATCACATAGTTAGAGATGGAAAACGGGCGGGCCGGGGCTGGCCCGTTGCGGGTTACATGGGTTCTGGTTTACACGGATCAAAGCCCGCGGGTTAAAATTCTTCATGGGTGGTCATTTCTTCAACCCGCACCCGTAACGGGTAAAGCTTGCGGGTTTACGGGTTAACCCGGCTTGTTTAATTAAAATTACAATTAATGACAAATTACAAGGATCGAACACAATTATTACAGGATATGCTTAAAAAAATTAAAAATATTATTACAGGATCAAACACAAATCCTATAAAATCCTTCCCTGCAACACCTAACATACATGTAATCACTCCATTTTTAGCTCAACACATTATTGCTTCAACCGCATCAAGATCTCTATACACAGTTGTGTTGTGTTCTCTGCTCAAACTCAGACTCATGCAAATCAGCCCATGGCAATCACCAACACTTCAATTCCATCACCCGTGACACCAATAACACTACATCACTAACACTCAATAATCCAACAGTGAATTAATCAATTAGTGATAGTAGATATGAATATGATTTAGACAAACGAAAAAATAACTTTATGTTAACAAAATTCCTTAAGTCTTATGACTCTTATCTTCAATACTCAAGATTCTAAAACAACCAAAAAAATAATTCAATAAATCAGTAAATCAATCCCGAACCAAAAACATAATTCCTTAGTCTGACCAAAAACATAATTCAATAAGTGCAGTCATTGCTTGATTCTGAATACATACAAGGGTTGCTCACGTGCATCATACACACACAAGGTAAAACCTACAGATGATCAAGATATTAAGATTCCCCCAATTTCAAATTCAGAAAACTTCAATTTCCCCTATTAAATCAAAATCCACATCGAAATTAAACTTCCCTAAGTCAAACATATGGATTATGGAAAGTTGGAAGCCCACTTTGTAAAGCTGAGAGAAATCAAAAAGATAGAAATCAAAAATTTGAGATGAGAACCATCTTACAAATAAAAACCTAACTCTAATCATCATCACAGTTGAAAATTTGAAATTATAGCAAACGAAAAAACCTAACTCTAAAATCTCAAATTTATCAAAATTAAATCGTCTAAAAAAAAACCCTAAAGAAAACATTAATAGGATTGCGATTATTTACCTTCATCATTGGTTTTAGATATGGGTTTAGTTTATTGTTGATTAAACACCAAAATGATATCAATTTAATTTCTACCAGAAGAAAAAGAAGAAGAAGAAAAGGAGAAAGAGGTGGTTATTGTGGTGGTTCTGATGGAGATGAGATTATGAGAATCATGAGATGATGGCTGCCGCTGCGAGTGAAGAAAACTAGCCTCTTTCTTCTTTCATTAACTGGTGCTACAAAGAAGAAGATAAGAGATGAAGAACGATTTTGAGAAAAGAATAAAGAAAAGAAGAGACGAAGAGACAAGTGGGGGTATGTGGGGGGACGCGTGTGATGTGTGGGAGGTTAACGGGTTTACAGGTTGAACCCATGGGTTTACAAACCGGGCCGGGTTAACCCATTTTTCAACAAGCCAACATTTCTCCAACCCGAACCCGGCTTGTTTAGAAACCAGCCGGGCGCGGGTTTTTACGGGCCGGTCCGGGTAAACTTGCGGGTTTTCAGCTTGTTTGCCAGCTCTACACATAGTTCTTGAAAGTAAGATGAACCAATTATAAACTTGTTTGGAAGTGTGGTAAATCAGTTTCAAGTGAATAAGTATGAAAAAGGACTTACAAGAGGAAAGATGTCGACACACTTTCAACACGTGCATTAATGCGTATCTTTTATTGTTCAAAGATATTCCTTAAAAGCTAAGAAGGAAGTAAATCCCAAGATCGAAATTAAATAAGTTAAGATTCTTTTAATTAAGGTTTTTAATTATATATGGAAAATAAGAATTAGTAATGTGCATTTGCTAGTTGAATATTTTCCAAGGAGATTTCGATCATAAATTTGGACAGTGCATTCTTAGGAATTATGAAAAACGAATTTGGAAAATATTGAATATCTTGAGAATATTTTCGGTTTTGGAAATTCCTTGGTGTCCAAAATTCCTTGTCTATAAATACTTTGAGTTTGTATTTCTAGCAAACTAATCCTTCGTGACAGTAAACTTCCTCTGTTGTATTATTACTGGTGAAGCCGCCTATTCGGAGAAGAGAGTAACCTAATTAGGCAAAATCTCTTACGGTCGCTTAGTTTAAAGTCTTCTTTGGGATTGAGAAGATTTAGTGCATACTGTTGGTGGAAAACTAGATAATTGTGGTTTATCTTTAGTTTTCCTATTGATTTGATTGACTAACGGTGGTTGAACTTTGATTGCACCTAGTTTTTTTATGCTTGAGAATCTTCTCTTCTGATATAAGATTCACTCAAACTAGTTCAAGGTTTCGACATGGATGTTTAGACTGTTGTTAGATCTAAAGACAATATTGTGATAATCTATTGTTAACAGACTCCGTTATGTGTGTGATTGATCACAAGAGATTCAAGTAGTTGTGCGCAGGTGTTTATTGAAGATCTAAGAAGATTTGAATACAAAAAAGAGATAGAATATTTTAGACTTGGTTTTATAATATTTGGTGTGCACAATACTTGTTTCGGTAATAGAGGATCCAACTATAATTGATCTATACTTGTGGTATTTTGATAGAATAGTTGAGAAGATCGGAATCAATATATTTCCTTGGGATTAGAGGTATTGATTGCAAAATCTTAACGATTACCTTTTTGTGATTGGACATAAGATAGATCTTGGAACCTGGCAAAGGAGTTTATGTTAAGATAAACAGAAGAGCCTTTGCGCAACTCATATCACTTGGTTGAAGAGAGTTGATACCAAACAGATTTGTTGTTCCATTACTGTTTGGAATACGAACCAAGGGAATTGGTCCAAGTACGTGACTTGTTTACATGTTGGAGGCGTGGGAATACAGACAGAACTAGGTGAACTATAGGTTTAATTGATTGGTCTTAACTATACTAAGTTGGTTTATTTTATATAGTGGCTTAATCCTGAGAGTATTCAATGCTGGACTAGGTCCCTGGGTTTTTCTGCATCTGCGGTTTCCTTGTTAACAAAATCTTGTTGTGTCATTTACTTTATATTTACGCATTATAATTGTTTTATTACAATCAAATTAAATTGCACAGACGTTAATTCCTATTTACTTGATATGCAATCCTATTGAGTTTTGTTAGGTCTGAACCTTTGTATCAAGTAAACACACTTCGTAGTTGTATTTTCTCGATCTCATATCCATAGACAATCACACGAAGTGTGAACTGATTTGTTGTATTGTCTCGACTCAGTCTATAGACAATCACTTTCGGAGAAAGGGCTTATAGGAAGTAAAAGTTATAGCTTGAGGTATATTTGGGTACCCTTGCCTTTTCAATTGGTATCAGAGCAGGCAAACACAAAAAGATCTGACAATATGTGTTTGGTGCGATCCATCCTATAAGAATTGAATCCATGTCTGATTCAGTTAATGTGAAGTAAGAGTATGACTACTCAAAGGTTGAAGATGTTACTACTTCGTTGACTTATGATCAAGGAGTTATGAAAACATCTGTGTCTTTTTCTGATAAAAAAAAGATGTTGATAAAAAGTTGGTAAAACTCCCAAAGCCTATAAAATCTATGTCTTCTAAAAGAGTCAAATCTTCTTAAACAGGAGATCAGAAATAAAGATAGTCAACTGGATAATCTGGCTGAAGAGAATATGAATCTCACTGTCAACTTAGAAGCTCTTGTTAACTCTCTTAATAAAGACACATGTCCAATGACTCTGACAAATGATGATGTTGTTTTAGTCACATCTGAAACAGATCAAGATGATGGTAGTTTGCCGAACTACATCAAGTCATAAGAGGATGAGAAACAAGCTTCTGTATCTACTGATGATCAAATGAAATCTTGTCCAAAGGAAACTTTGAACCGATTCCGAGATAATGATATTAAGGAATACACTTTTCATTCACTTGACAGGAAACTTATACTTCTTCAACATACTGTGGTCAAAATATTGAAGGAAGTTTCTTGTCTTAAAATACCGAAAGATCATTCCTCAGTAGAAAGATAGATTATTCCACAACCCTATAAGATCAACTCAAAATCATAGGAAAGTGTTGACAATATCTTCTGGAAGAAGGTTCCTCCTCACCCATATCGAAACAATTCTTGTTTTGATGAAGAACGATTCCAGAAGGAAGGGAAAAAGAGAATCTCTGCAAAAAGAAACAATGAGGTATTTCCAAAAATTATTTCAGATAATCACACTGATGTGAATCATAAGGAAGTCCTTAGAATGAGAAAATCATATGAAAATCTCATTGAAAGAATGAAGAGAGATCTATCAATCTCTGAAAATTCTCACATCGGTACGATTTCTCCACATGATCATATCTCTAGAGCTAGAAAAAATCATCGTCTTGGGAGAAAATATATTAGGAAAAAATTCCCAAAAAGAAACATGAACTATGTTTTTGATATTCAATATAAGCTTGAAAAAGCTTATTCCGATGCAACTTAGTTGTATCAAAGAATTGCGCACTCTCATCCCCATCTGTGCTCATTTTTATAGATGGGAATGGCACAATAAATCTGGAGCACATATGTTTGTGTAATTGATTATAAGAAAAGTTGTAACTTTTTATGGATAGTTGTAAATCCAAAAATTGTTCATGTTTATCATGATTTTCTAGATAAAGTTTTATTTGGAATTTTTAAATAAAACTAAGAAGTTCGGACAAAAGGAAACGAAATATATTCTTTAATATTTTCGGGTTCTACTGATATCTTTCGGTCTAAAAGTTATCCTCTTTTAAAAGGAAACTATCTCTTCCAGTATATTGATACCCTGATCAATAATTATATATAATCAAGCATGACTCCAATAACTTGAAGTGTCTCAAAGACTAATAAGGAGGAGGCTCAAAGGGTTAAAGATTTTCAAGGAATCAATACCGAGAGGAAGAAAAGAAGAAGATCAAAAATCATGCCCGATTATGATTATGAAAGTTCGGTTAGATCACAAGATGAGTCATGTATGTTATCCTATAACCTACAAGATCCAACCAAAACCAAGTGGGTTCGTTCTAATAGTATGAATCAATACATCCAAGGTTTTGAAAAACTGGAAACCAATCTAGTTATGACTGTTCGACATCATGATTGGTTAAAAGAACGAATCAAAGGAACAAAAGAAGATCTTGCCGAACTCAAGGTTCTAGTTGAAGAGCTAGAGAAACAGGAAGTGGTTGCAGACAAGTCTCTTGAGACATGCTTTAATAGTTTGAACACTGAAGAAACATTAGTGAACAACAAGAGCATCACTATAGATTAAGTTATATGCTGTAATACTTAATCTAGAAAAATAGACATCAATTTTTGATTTCTTTCATTGATTGTATAAGTCTATTATGAATAAAGTTATTTGATTTATAATTTTTCTTGTGATAGTTTTTGATTTACATAGTATGTGCCTGAATGCATTATTATTTGCTATGGATGTTTATGGGATGTTTGATTTCGGTTTTATTACCTTGATATTCGATCTCATAATATGATGTGTACACTTATGGTTTGAGTGACTTATTGATTTAGCAGGATTAAGTTATAGCCCATGTTGGTAGGCTTTATCAATGGATCATGAGGGGTTCCTGTAGAAACAATATGTGAAAAAGTCACAATATGTTGAATCGGTTTTGGTTTAGCATAAAAGCATATGTGTTTCCACGGTTTTCAACTTTTGCTTGCAATTGTTAAAACTGATTTTCAACCTTTCTCTAGTAAAGGTTGGTTGTTGTTATTCCTTTGTTTTTGCATAAGGATGACAACATAATAGTATTTCAATATCAATTCTTCCTGGAAGAAGAAGATGCGATCATATTGGAGAAGTTGGATGCGAAATTGAGGTAACAATCTTGTTAGTTAATTGTTTTCCTGTTTAAGAAAAGCCTGTTTTTATTTGATATATTTATTGCTTTTGCTTAAACTAAATTGTCGGTATAATTGATGTGTTTATTCCATTATGAATGTGTGGATGTATGTGTGATTCAATTGGTTCCGATTAAGTAAAACTATTGTTATCTTGCTTCAATTGGTTCAATTAAAAACTCTCCCCCATAAAATGTCATTCCCGAAAGACCAACAAGAGCGACCTTAATTTCAATAGAAAAGAAGGATTTCTTTGGACATAACAAATCACATACGAATATGAATTTGAATCCAAAATACTCAATTAAATTAACCACAAGAGAACCCATGATTAACTTAATCGGAAATACACAACCAAATTAACAACAAAAAGTGATAAATTTAATTGGTTATGCTCAACATAAGAGAACTTACGGAGCCTCACAATATATAAACATAAAATATGGATCATGGAAGATCAATACTGTGGAATAACCAAGGATTCATTCTATTTTCCATCACTATTTGCACAATGACATACAATAGACATAATCCTTATAAACAAAAGTTCATCCTATCTTCCATCAATATTTGCATAATGACATAATAGACTTCAAACTTTTTTAATGTCAAAAGTTCATTCATTCTTTTATCAATACATGCATATCGACATATGAAAGACTTAACTTTTGACAAGGTATGGGACAATCATAGTTCACGGACGCAAACACGCATATCCCATAACAAATTGAAATATATAAAACCATAAAGATTAATACTGCAAAAATCATCTTCCAAACAATTGTTTTTAGAATTTAAACAAATAAACCTAAAAACATGAAGATGAAAACGTTGGACATAGATATGTATTCACAATAATGTTTATTCCAAACTCTAGTTATTCTTCTAAACAAAACAAGAAAAATAGAATATTTACTAGACAAATAACTCCTATAAAGCATTTCACTTACTTTGAATACTCTTCTCGTATTCTTTGTATTCATCAAGCTCATCTTCGATCAGATCAATTATAGATTCCATATTATCCATCTTTTCTTCAAGTCTCTTGGAAGAAGCTTCAAGTTCACTTTTCAGGGCACAAACTTGTTCTAAGACGAGATTCATGGTTAAGGTAAGCTTATCGAAATGAGAAACAAAGATGTTCCCATCCAGGGACGAACCATGATAGTCAGGGCTCATCATATTATCAGAAGAATCAAGCCGTATCTTCTTAAATGGAAAGAGAACAGTCCAAACATCACTTTATTTGCTTGAAAGACTTGAAGATGACATGATAGAAGAGATATATGAAATGTTTATGCTACAGAGAAGAAGAGAAGAGAAAAAAAACTTCATCTTAAAATGAGCTGAGGATAGGAGATAAATATCTGAAATGACCTTTGACCAAAAAACCCTACCATAATTTGGTTGTCCTCAGAAAAAGTATTAAGAAAAAAACCCTTTTGAAAACAAAAATAGTTCTAGGCTAAAACAACAACAGAAATATTTCATCACAACCCTCTTGAAGATTATGATTTTTGTCTAAGAGGGATAGACAAAAAATCATAAATACAGAATTACAAACTGCAATTGTTCCAATCCACTATAGGACTGGGTAACTTCTTACGAGGGGATGAAGTATTTGTTATACCTTGTTTCTTTCTTGTTTTTAAGAAGGAAGAGTTATGTACATCATCATTTGTTTCTTTTAGCACAGATTTAAACACCTTGATTCTTGATTTTCATAAACTGTGTATTCATTTAGAAATCTCTTTTACAACAACAGACGATTTTGTATGAGATTTCTTTTTCTTCTTCTGCAAACAATGTTTGACAGAGGAGAGCTTTTCCTGTTTCTTAGTGCTACAGGTCTTAAGATGATTTTGATACCCATATGAGGAAATCACAAGATTGGGTATGTTCTTATGATTTTCTATACAATCCTTGTTGTCAATGTGACTTAGGACTGATATAGAGTTAGGAGGATTTTGCTGACAATCTTTAAGAGTCATAGTCGAACAGATTTGATATGTATTATAAGAACCACGACTGCAACTGATCAGCTCCACTTTTAAATTAGACATTTGACATTCCATATTTTCAATCTTTTTAATAAGACTTCATTTTCTGAGGAAGTCAGATTGTTTGTCGTGGAATAATCAGGACTGTTAGGAGGACAGACGTGATTATCATCAAAAAGATTAAGAGAACCATCACATATATCATCCTCGGTACAGTAGTCAAGAGTATCCATCCATGATTTAGTTATCTCACTTATCATCATATCAGGACATCTAGAAATATCATGAACACTTCTATAGCACTTGAAACTAGTATTGTTAACATAGTTTTTCTGAACTTTTTTATTGATTGACTGAGCTTTATTTTGAGACTTTCTTTTACTTTGTCTAAGAGATTTCTTAAGATGTTGTATAAACAGTGACAGAGTTGAATTAAAGCAATTCTCATCCCTTTTATCAGTAAATTTAGAACGTCGAGACTTGCGATCTGATGCAGCAATATGATTACTAGACAAATGACGTTTCTATCTTTGTTCAAGTTCAAGATCGAAAATTTTCAACTTTCCATCTAGGAAATTTCTGGAAAGTGTATCAAGGTTATTTCCCTCAACGATGGTATGCTTCTTAGAATCATATCTAGATAGAAACGATCTGAGAATTTTTATCACAATGTCCTTTTCAGGATTGGTCTTACCCAATGCAAAAGATGCATTAACAATTTCAGAGACTTTGTGATTAAACTCATCAAACGTATCTTCATCTGCCATGCAAAGTTTTTCCCAATCAAAACTAAGGTTTTGAAGCCTAGCTTCTTTCTCATTGGTATTTCTTTCAAATACGATTTCTAAGATATCCCAGGCTTCTTTAGACGTAGTGCACATAGTCACATGGTGCTGAAGATCTGGGGAAATGGCATGTATGATAGCATTTAAGATATCAGAATTACGCTTTGCAGCAAGGATTTCTTATGGACTATATCTACCAATTTCCTTAGGTATAGATATACTGCCTTCTGTATTAACTAGATGAATATATCAATCTACAACACGTACCCATGTTTGAAAATCACGAGCTTGAAGAAAAGCACGCATAGAAATTTTACACCATAGGTAGTTTGAGCCATCGAAGACAGGTGGTACGTTTATGGAGATAGAATTCTTGTACATAGAGTCAGATCGCTACAAACACAGACTTGTAAGGTATTTAAATATGTTTGCCTGCTCTGATACCAATTGAAAAAGCGGGGGTCTAACAACCATACCCAATATTTCGATTAACAATCTGTATGGAAAAACTCCAATATACTTCTAAGAGAATCAACTAGACTCAATCTTAATAAAGTATATCAAAGAGTTATATCTCTCTTTCTTGATTCAATTCTTACTCAAGCAAATATAAATCTGCGAGTCTAATTGAATACAAGAGAAATCACTTGAACGGTACCAAAGACTAATGTTCAAGGATCAATCAATTTTAATAAACAACCAAAGGTCGGATTTCCAATTGATTGATTCAAACGCACAACCTGTGATATTTCAATTATATAAAAAAATAAAATGCGGAAAATAAATAACACAGACACTAGAAGTTTTATTAACGAGGAAACCGCAAATGAAGAAAAAACCCGGGACCTAGTCCAGATTGAACACACACTGTATTAAGCCGCTACAGACACTAGCCTACTACAAACTAACTTTGGTCTTGACTGTAGTTGAACCCAAATCAATCTCACACTGATCCAAGGTACAGTTGCGCTACTTACATCTCTGATCCCAATATGATACTACGCACTTGATTCCCTTAGCTAATCTCACCCAAAACTAAGAGTTGTTATGACCCAAAGTCGAAGACTTTAATAAACAAATACGTATCACACAGAAACGTCTACAGTAATAGATAAATCTGTCTCCCACAGAAATACCTACGAGTTTTGTTCCGTCTTTTGATAAATCAAGGTGAACAAGAACCAATTGATAACCTGAACTTATATTCCCGAAGAACAGCCTAGTATTATCAATCACCTCACAATAATCTTAATCGACGTGGTGAAAAAAGATATTCTGGAATCACAAACGATGAGACGAATATGTTTGTGATTAATTTTATATCCTGCATATTGGAGATATCAATCTCAATCAAATCATTACAATTGTACTCAATACGATAGAAACAGCATGATCAGTAGTATCGGTCTGGCTTCACAATCCCAATGAAGTCTTCAAGTCGTTAACCTACATGTCTCGGTAGAAACCTAAGGTTAAAGGATAATCGACTCTAGCTAATAAAACTAGTATCACACAGGAGGTATGGGGATTAGTTTTCCCAGTTGCTAGAGTTCTCCCTTATATGGCCTTTCAAATCAGGGTTTGCAATCAATGTTAGCTTAGTAACAAAGCATTTAATATTTACCGTTACATGAAAACCTGATTAGATTCAAGCAAATATCTTTCAACCGTTAGATCGAAAACTTAGCTTGTTACACACAAATGAAATGCACGTTTTAGGTTTGTGTAACCGTACCCAAACATGTACATATGTTGGTTCAACAATAGTTAACCAACTGGTTAGCCATATGAGCACTTTCATATTAACCATATTCTTCTTCACCATAACTAGTTCAAATGACTCAAATGAACTAGTTAGAGAGTTGTTCAATTGATTAAATATTATAGAAGTATATAAGACACAATCGAAGTAAAAACAATTTGATTCACTCTAATCGATTCATGAACTTTATAGCCACGGTTTGAAAACTTGCATTCCTTAGTTAATATAAGTATAAGTTCACGAATAATCGTTTTTAGATATAACCAACCTAAGTATGCAGACTCGGTACACGGACTTAAGTATCCGGAATAAGTTTGTAACAAGTTTACAAACTCCAGCAGAACTTCTCGGGAAGAGAACCTCCGACAGTACGCGGAATGGGTTCGCGGACTCTTATTCCGGTTTTCCTGATCAACAAAGTATGCATACTTTGGTTCAAGAAATAAAGACTTATACATGTATGTGTTTCCACACAAAGCTTATATCCAACAATGGTTATATAATCTAAACTCTGATTTCAATCATTGAAACATTCTTAGAGGACGTTATATATTTGTTATTCACAAACCATTTTTCGTCAAAGCCATTTTCAAGTAATTGAAACATAACATGACTTTCGTCACTAGGTAAAGATGAACTTGGTCAAAGAAAAAGCTTACCAACACATATTTAGAGAAATAGATAGGCGAGATAAACTCGGCTCGAAATAGCAAATGTGCATAATCAAAGTATATATAACAAAACGAATGTTGTCTCAAGATAGGAGATAGAGTAGATAGACTTTTGAGTGATAGATAAGTTCAAGACTCCACATACCTTTTAGTCGATGAAGTTCCACCGGTTCCTTGAGTAGTTCTTCATCTTGTATGATGATCGCCATGGAGTTCTTGAGCTCAAATACACTTTCTATCCTAGTCCGAGACTCAGATATAGTATACTAGAAATCAATCAAGACTATATAGTTTTGATCACTAACATTGGCAAACATGCTTGAGATAGCAACGCATGCGAGTTCGACCGAGCAGTGCACTAACAGTGGTACTGTGCTGCAAATGTTGAATGCATTAGATATATGTTAGGTACGCATTATGTGAAGAAAAATAGCCTGAAATTATGGAAGGATTTGTCCTGAAATAGAGGAAACTCTATATTAATTTCCTCTTTGGTGAGTCAACTCAGTGACTCACTCCACCCTAACTCGGGGAGTCAGCTGATTCAGCCTGACTAAGATAGCTGACTAGAAGCTAACTCATATTCTTCCTTGACCCGCTGACTAACGGAATGACCACATTAACTGTTAACTCTGACGGAATATTCCGTAGACGGCGACAGAACTCAGGTAACCATCGATGACTTTTCTGACCGGATTCCGGTGGAACCAATGATTTTTTTCGGCGACCCAAAGTTACAGATTTATATGTGAGTAATTCTCATGGATATGAATACATAGACTTGGAATTGGATGAAGAATTTGTCTTGAATTTGGAAAGAGAAAATGGAAGGATTTGAGAAAGACTTGGACTTGGAAATTGAATTAATATGGGAAAGGGAGTCTATTCCCAAGAGGATTGCAAGCAAATTAAAGCCTTGTTTAAGGGTAAGAACTGGTTCTGCTGTTTTTGGTGAATTTGGGTGTGTTGATGAGAAACGACTTCAAACCCTAAATAAATGCATTGCACGAGAGTACTTTTAGATTCGAGAGATCAATCTGTAAGACTCTTGCCTAAACCAAAAAATGGTCGTTCCAGATTCAATTCTGTCACGAAGTGAAAGAAAAGGGTTGATCTTATGGAGGGAAGCGAAGAAGGTGTTTGAGATCATAATGTTGAATTATGAAGGTATGCATGCTTTGTGACTTGTATCATAAAATGGTTTATGGATAATTGTGTTGATAACACTTGTGTTCTTTTTTTATGAAATAGGTTGAAAACCTATTTATATAAGTCGTTGAGCGCACCCTGATCTCATAGGAAGTGTAGGAAGTTAAGTAATGGAGAATTGGAGTTGTGCGGAAGGTGGTAATCATCGTGTTTCCGTTATGAGGGAAGATTGATCACACTTTCACCCATTACTCTCATTACTGTTAACCGTCCATCTTTCCTAACACTTTCTCGTAATGGGCACGTTTCACGCCGCACATTATAAACCTACAGACTAATACCCCAGTGAGCATCCCCCAGTTTGTGACATGTTTGATGTCTCGAGTAAAATGGGTCAATTCGTGAGACTTGCCGCTAAAAGCAGCATATAGTGCTTCTTAGGTCAAATAATAAAATTGTTTGTGAAATAAAACATTGTTTATAAAGCATCATTTATGATCGATGCGTATAAAACATTGTTTATAATCGATGCATATAAGGCATCATTATTTTAAAGATCGCCTAAATTAGTCGCGAGTCGATCGTCTTAAAAGGAAGAGCGTGACCGGACACCTTTAGGCAATCATTTGGTAGATTTAGGGGTGATCTACTGCTTTTCCGATCACTCCATGTAGGTGAGTGGCGACTGGTAGCCATGCTAAAATCCTATCGGTCAATTTTAGTTAGATCTGGATCGTTTAAATTGGATAGACAAGTTGAATGGCCAAGGCGGTTTACGGCAGTTGATGGCCGCCGTTGTATTACATGCAAGCAGCGTAACTAGTTACCTTTGGGAAATCATTTGGGATATTTATGGTCTAGTCGTTGCTCGGTTGATTACTCCTCATGAAAGAGGAGGGGATGGTGATTATGACGACATCTCGTTGGTCATCTAAAATCAAATCCTGGCCGATCGACTTGGCTGGAAAAGTTGGATGGCGGAGACAGTTTGCAGCAATTGCTAACTACCGTTGGTTTTAGGGTTTAGGATCCGCTCGGCTGACTCTCTTTTGGATGATCGATTTAAGACATTGAGCGTTAGTCTGAAGAGGCCGATCGACCATGTGCAAAGGCGGGTTTCTAGTGAGCACGCTAACACTTTCGGGGTTACCTCAAATTGAATCTAAGCTACTTGATTTGGATGCCAAAGATATATGGGTGTGATAAATTTGCGATAGTAGTGTACTGCCGCAAAACAAAATTAGGGTTTTTGAAATAGTGTGTTCAGCCTAGTTTGGGCAAACGATTTAACGCCCTATAGACTTGTTGTGGGCAGTTCGATCGACCAAGGGAGATATTAGGCCGCCAATGGGCATGATGGCGCCTCTTTGATCATTCCAATGAAGATCTTAGCCCCCCAACTAGGCTGGCTAAGTTGGACAGTCATGATGTTTTTGAGACCGTATTTGCCGGTCTTAGCTCGTTTGAGCTTATTTTCAAGTAGCACGAACACCCATGTTTAGGTTAACATTTGAAGTGCTTGTGAATGAACTAAATATGACTCGATCAACTAGGGCACTAGTGGGCCCGCCGGTGGTCAATACGGTGATTTCCTAGTTCCGTTAGGAGTATGCTAGGCTGGTTGAATTGCGTGGCCAAATTGTGTGGCCGTGATTATTTTTTAAGACTGATATGGACGGTCTATATTTTCCTTAAGGAATTAAATGCGTTCGATCACGTTGACTTTTAATTAAAATGTGTGTGAACATGCTGGTCTCTTTATAGAGAGTGGTGTAGCCTACTGAGTGTTTTCATGCATGTCTCAATACTGACACTTCGGGAGATCCATGCTACTCCGCTGCGAGTGAACATTAATCGTCATGTCATGCCAATATTGAGAGTTCGGCTGGGAACATAGCATAGGAAAATACCAGGCAGGTCATGCATTAGTGAATAATGCAATAGGTTAAAATTTACAGAATATCTGGAATTGTTGCTTCACGCACCATTCTGGATAAATTTCGTAAATATGTTGAATTGCTCAATACATATGTAAGTGAAAAGGTTTATGCACTCATCACTTTCAAATGTCTTTGTTCCTTTGCAAGATGACATCACATTAAATATAGGGTTTTACGATTTAGCCTTGAACTAAAAACCACCATCAATAAGCCTATAAATAGAGAAGTTCTCTACTTTTATCTCTACACTTTTACACACACAACACTTGTGTTTTTGCTTGCTTTCCACATCTTTTCTTCTTTTAATCATTTGTGTGACCTTCAAAATTCTTGTTTTAATTATTGGTGTGAATTTCAAAAACATAAGGAGCTAATTTTCTTATTTATTGAGGATAAATTCCTAGTTCTTAACATGATTTGAGTTTTGTTTTAATTCTACTTTGAATATTTCACATGATTATCGTTTTTTTTTTCTAATAAGAATATTTATGCTTGACTGATAGATCGTTGTTGGATTGAGCACTCTGTGGTGGATCAACAACTGATCTTCCCGAAACATGTAATATTAAAAGTAAAAAAAAAAACTAAAAGGAAGGGTACTTTGTTAACTCTCAGTTTCGATGTAATGTGTTATCTAAGATTAATCTTTCAATAGTTTGAGTTGCAGAAACTAAAGTAGTTTGTAATTTATCCAGTCTCCTATCTATTTTATGGAATTCAAGCATAAAAAGAACAAGTGATATATATATTGAATTCCATATATATCACAAAAACCACAATATAAAGGTCGCATTGTCGTTCTATACGACCACTCATTTTTTTTGAATTCGTGTCTTAAAAAATAGACTACAAGTTTCATACTTGTTAGAACTCGAATCCTCTTGACCTGGATACGAGTAAATTGATCTTGGATATTGATTTGTGAGGTCGTCCAAGAACTCTTTTACACAATTAGGTTCGCGGACTTTGTTGTCTAGACATATTGGTTGTGGAAGAGATATGGTTATACATGGTCGGTTTCGGCTCGGTTTTTAGCAGAACCAGAACCGAAACCACTACTCGCAGTTTCAAATTTTTTAAACCAAAACTGTGCCATTAACCAACGGTTTCAGTTTTAGTTTTACCATCCGGTTTAGGTTTTATCCACTCTGTTCCGAATAACCGATTATTTTGTCAGTTTTAGGTGACCGACAGTTCAAAAAAAAATTACACAAAAAGAAAAAATTTACAATAAAAAATTTAAGTAGGAAATATCAATTAGTACTATGAATAATATATTAGAGTTATTTTGGTCCAGTTGACCCAGTCAACTGTCCATTTGGTCATTTTTTAAAATATATATTGATGTTTGGTCCTAGAGTGGACAATATACCCCCGTGGAATGACATCATGGATTATGTAATTTTCGTTTGGTAGTGGCAGAATTACCCTTATGGGATCATATAATATATATACTCAATTATTAAGAGAGGGGAAATTAAATCATTTTTCAGATCTACTTTCTCTCTCCTCTCGGTTTTTCCTTTCTTCTCTGCTGCTGCAATTGTTTACAGAGATTCGAAGATTGATTTTCAATTATGTTAAAGATTAATTTACAGAGATTACGATGATAAATTCGAAGGTTGATTTGATTACGAAGATTTACGAAAATTGATTTTTTATTTTAAATCTTTTCTGCTGATGTCAAAGAAGATGAAGATTGATAACGAAGATGATGATGATGCTGCTGTAAAAGATGAAGATGATATAAAGATGATGAAGTTTTTTGTGTTTTTGTTTCTCTATTTGATGTTGTTGCTTTTGAAGATTATGACGAAGATGATGGAGAGGACGAAAGATTTATGTGTTTCTTCGTCGTTGTTGCTACTACTGTTGAAGATGATGAAGACAATGAATTTGATGAAGTTCATTGATTAGAATGAACTCTGTTTTCATATAGATTCATATGAAAGAATGAACTCTGTTTTCATATAGATTCATTTGAAAGAACGAACTCTGTTTTCATATAGGTGTTCATTTGAAGGAGTGAACTCTGTTTTTCATATAGATTTTATTAGGTGTTCATTTGAAAGAATGAGCTCCGCTTTCATATAGGTTTTATTAGGTGTTCATTTGAAAGAATAAACTCTGTTTTTTATTCATAATAACGAAAATTTTGTTATGCGTTCATTTTAAAGAATGAACTTTATTTTAGTTTGAATTTGGTTTGTTCTTGTTGTGTGTTCATTAGAAAGAATGAACTCTGTTTTTTGTCATAATAATGAAGTTTTGCGTTATGTTCATTTTACAGAATGAACTCTATTTTCATACGTGATTTAGTTTGGTTTTATTAGGTGTTCATCTGAAAGAATGAACTCTGAAGTTCATCAAACAGAATGAACTCATGTATGAAAATAAGTAGGAATTAACACGGAAGGGTATTTTTGTCCATTTTATATTTTTAAATAATTATGGATCGACCAAACAGTAAACGTGTTTTATCATAATTATGTTCCAATTCTTCTTGTCACATCTAGGGAGGATAATAACTCTAGGAGGACACTAAGGCTTAGTAGGTGTTGGTTTAGTGACAATAGTTGTAAAGACCTTATAGTGAGAAATTGGAAAACTACTGAGAATGGGTCTAAAGCCTATAAACACACTAAATGCTTACATAATGTCAAAGTGTCTCTTAGGAAATGGAATATGAATTCTTTTGGGAACTTTCAAACACACATAAATAACATCCAGAAACAATTAGATGATATCTCCAATAATATGCATGATTTTGCTAATACTTTGTTGAAAGATAGCTTGGAAGAGTCCTTGAAATATTAGTATAGTGTGAGACATGATTACTATATGCTGAAAAAACGGGGGTCTAACAACCACACCCAATATTTCGTTTGGCAATCTGAATAGATAAACTCCAATATACTTTCAAGAGAATCAACTAGACAGTCAGACTCAATCTAGAGAAAAGTATATCAAAGAGTTTTATATCTCTTTCTCTTAATTCAATCCACAATCAGCAAATAGGAATTTGCAAGCCCGATTGAATATAAGAGAAATAACTTGAATGGTAACAAAAACCAATGTTCAAGGATCAATCAACTTTAATCAACAACCAAATCCCAATTGATCGATTCAACGCACAACCTACGATATTTCAATTATATAACAAAATATAATGCGGAAAAGAAACAACACAGACACCAGAAGTTTTGTTAACGAGGAAACCTCAAATGCAGAAAAACCCAGGGACCTAGTCCAGTTTTGAACACCACACTGTATTAAGCCACTACAGACACTAGCCTACTACCAATGAACTTCAGACTGGAATGTAGTTGAACCCTAATCAATCTCACACTGATTCAAGGTACAGTCGTGCTCCTTACGCCTCTGATCCCAGCTGGATACTACGCACTTGATTCCCTTAGTTGTTCTCACCCACAACTAAGAGTTTCTATGACCCAAATTCGAAGACTTGATAAAAAAATCTGTCTCACACAGAAAAGTTTATCGGAATAGATAAATCTGTCTCCCACAGAAATACCTACGAGTTATGTTATGTCTTTTGATAAATCAATGTGAACAAGAACCAATTGATATACCTGACTATATTCCTGAAGAATAACCTAAAAATATCAATCACCTCACAATAATCCCAATCGATTAACGAAACAAGATATTTTGGAATCACAAACGATGGGACGAAGATGTTTGTGACTACTTTTCAATCTTACCTATCGGAGATAAATCTCAAGAAAATCTTATCAAAGATGGTACTCAATCACGATAGTAAAAGTAAGATCAGAACATGCAACTACATAGAAAATAGTTGGGTATGGATTCACAATCCCAATGAAGTCTTTAAGTCGTTAACCTACAGGGTTTCGTGAAAAACCTAAGGTTAAAGGAGAATCGACTCTAGCTTATGCAACTAGTAACACACAGAAGGTATGGGGATTAGGTTTCCCAGTTGTTAGAGTTATCCTTTATATAGTTTTTAAATCAGGGTTTGAAATCTTAGTTACCTTGGTAACAAAGCATTTAATATTCACCGTTAGATGAAATGCTGATTAGATTCAAGCTAATATCTTTCAACCGTTAGATCGAACTTAGCTTGTTATACACAAATGAAATGTACCCTCATTTAGGTTTGTGTAATCGTACCTAAATGTGTACACCATGTTGGCTCAACAGTAGTTAACTGAGGTTAGCTATATGAACACTCTCATGTCAACCTTATTCATCTTAACCATAACTAGTTCAAATTACTCAAATAAAACTAGTTAAAGAGTTTTTCAATTGCTATATTCTCATAGAATTATACAAGAACACAATTGAAGCAAAATCGGTTTGATTCACTCGAATCAATCATGAACATTATAGCCACGGTTCGCAAAGAATACATTCCTTAATATATAAATGTATTAGTTCATGAGACAACTGATTTTAAGGCTTTAACTACTCAAGTATGCATACGGGCACACATACCTAAGTAGCCGGTCTGAGTTTGGGTTCTCCAATATGCGAACGGGTACACATACCTAAGTACACTTCAAAAACCTAACAGAAATTCCTGGACCTTTACCTTATGCAAGTATGTGTACCAGTACATGTACTTGGTACCCGAAATTCCACAACTATAAGTACGCATATGGGTATACACACTATAGCTCCGGTCATGGATAACATACATGCAAGAATGCATACTATGTTCATAATCCTATAGTTATAAACTTTATTTCAAACATTGAAACTTTCTTAGAGGATGACAATAGTCGTTTTCACACACTATTAGCATCAAAGCAATTTTCAAGTTATTGAAATAATCATAACGAAACATTCCAAGTCTACACCAAATAATTGTATCACACAAACCATATAAGATGTTACTTGTCAATTTTCACATGATCATCTTTTGACTTTAGTTAAGAATATAAGATGAACTTGGTTGAAGCGAAAGCTTGCCAACAGATATTTCGAGAAACATGTAAGCGAGTTAAACTCAGCTCGAAATCTCAAATGTGTATAATCGAAAACTATATAGTAATACGGCTTATGTCTCAATATAGGAGATAGAGTAGAAATAAACTTTCCAAGTGATAGACGAGTTTTAGTCTCCACATACCTTTTATTGATGAAATTCCACAAGCTCGCTTTAATATTTCTTCGTCTTCATTTGATGAACGCCGTGAAGTCTAATGCTCAACTACACAATTTATCCTAGTCTGAGACATCACTATAAGTAGACTAGGAATCAAGACTTATAGTTTTGATTACTAACATTGACAAATAAGCTTGAGATATCAATGCTTGCGAGTTCGACCGAGCAGTGCTATAATATATGCAAAGGGCTAGGGAGAATATTTTAACTTTTGATGATAAAAATACAAAGTATTTTCATGATAATGTTAAATTTAGAAGAACAAGAACACAAATTGAGTGTTTGAAAATCAACATAGGTATTTGGCTGACTGAGAAGAGCATGATAGCTATTGAACTTAGAGGCCTTTTTAGTAAGATGAGTAGATCTACTAATCCTCCTAGTGATAGTAGTTTCCTTGATGTTCTGGTGCCCAGTATTATAGCTGAGGAAAATGAATTCCTAATTCATCCACCCACTGATGAGGAGATAAAGTCCATAGTCTGGAAAATGCATCCATGGACTATCCCTTGTCCAGATGGTTACTCTCCTGGATTCTATCAGCAAATGTGGGAGATAGTAGGACCTGATACAATTTTTATGGTTAAAAGTTTTTCCATTCTGGACATTTACTTAAGCAGATGAACCATAATTTCATATCTCTTATACCTAAGAGTAATGCTCCTAAAACACCTGCTGACTTTAGCCCTATAAGTTTGAGCAATACAAGCTACAAGATAATCTCTAAGCTTTTAGCTAGTAAACTCATAATTGTCATCGATAAATTTATTAGCCGCTATCAAGAAGCTTTTCTGTCGTCTAGGAAAATAACAGATAATATTGTTATTGCTCATGAAGTTGTAGACACTATAAGGAATAATATAACCAAATCAGGATTAATGTCTATTAAACTTGATATATTTAAGGCATTTGATAGGATTGAATGGAAGTTTTTGATTGATATTTTGAAAAAACTTGGATTTCATGAACATTGCGTAATCTTATAGAGAAATATGTGTCTACAGTCTCTACTTCTATCTTGCTAAATGGCTGTCGTGGTGAAGTTTATTATCCTACTAGGGGTCTTAGACAGGGAGACCCCTTGTCCCCATATTTGTTCATCATTTGTATAGATGTCTTATCTAAAATTATTATTGATGCAGAGAGGAAGAATGATATCCAAGGTATTAAAGTCACCAAAACTAGTTCTTCTGTGAGTCATTTATTTTTTGTTGATGATTATCTTGTGTTTACCAGGGCTACTGTCAAGGGGGCTAGGAACCTAGAATCTATGCTAGATAAATTCAGTAAGTACTCTGGCCAAGCTATAAATTTTGAGAAATCAGGGATAACTTTTAGCCCAAAAACTGAACCTAGAAATAAATCTCAGATACTTTCGTAGTTGCAGAATTACCTACAACTACACCCTCAGTAGAATTTGTAAAACTTAAGAAGTTCTTGATGATGAATGACAATTTTCTTATTAATTCTCTCAATTGATTACATAAAAGTATCTAAATGGAACTAGAATAGTTACAACTTTCTCTATTCTCTTTCCTAAGATATTTTCTAACACTCATTAAAAGAACCTCCCAAATTTTACATTTGAACTCCTATTTATAGTAAAATTTGTACAACTGTATATGTGTTGCGAAGTATCGCAACACATCTTCACAAGATTATTTTATGCTCGCAAACCTTTCATACTTCCCCGTGCTTCCTCTATCATCGCATTGTTTTGTAACTCTTTCCTCTTATATTTATCACGATGTTCGTAAGCTAATGTCTTGCGATATTCGGTACCTACATCTTGCCTCTTCTCATGTCAATTCTGCGAAGAAGAAATGATCGTGAGAACATAACCGTTACTTATTCTTTTAGAATTTGGACACGTCTTTTGTAACCGTCCTTTTCTAGCTATTCCCTTATATAAACTCTTTTATATTCTCTTCCTTATCTTTTTCTTACTTTCTCTTTTTACTTCTGCAATTTTATCTTCTTATCACACTCTCCATTACCATTTTCTCTTCCTGTTTATATCATCATGAGTTCTCCAAGGTAATTTTCTTCTATCTCCCACGTCTTTCACTTGTTTTCCTCTTTGATTTCTGTATAATTTATTGTTTGATTTTGGTTTGTTTCAGCAAAACTATTCCTCAAGCGAAACCTCCAACCAGAAATTCAAGCCCTAATCTTCGAAGAAGGAAATCCGAGAATCAAAAGGTAGTTAAAATACTCTGTCTTCTTTTTTAAACAATATATTGTTGCCTCAGTTTTTTAATCTACATTTTGATTCGTAGGTTGGTGAAAAATCAAACCCCAACAAGAGATCTCGAGTGACTAAACCCACACCAATAATTTCAATTGATGACTTCCTTCCTGAGGTTGATAAGGAATTTCCCTCTCCTCCTCGTGAAAGCACTTCTTCGCAAACTCCTGCCTCTACTCCATTACCCAGTTTTCAGTCTCCCACCAATGTCAATTTATCAACACTTCTTTAGGATCAACCCTCGCAAAATACTTTTTCAACTTCTTCTCTTGAAAAATCTATCTTAACTCCCAATCCTTTGAGTGTTGTTGCTCCAGAAAATTTACAACTTGCTCTTATTCCTTCAAATTCTTCTCCTCTTCCTCAAGAAATTCGAGATGGAATTTACTCAACTTTCCGAATGTTATCTGAAGTTTTGAACAGTACTGCGAAGTCTACTAATGTTCGTTCGCAGTACGAGTTTTGTGAAGCGCTAAATAGTTTCATCAATCCTGATATTTCTATTTCACGTCAATCCTTGGAAAAAGAAGTTGAATTGCTTCGCCAATCTCTGAAGTCTTCAAGAGCAGAATGTGAGAATCTTCGTAAAGAGAATCATCATCTTCAAAACGATTCTCTTGACTGTGCGATCCTTCGCAAAAGGAATGATGAATTAAAAGGTATGGTTATTATCTTCATATTTTCCCCTTTTGTTTACTTATATTCTTCATATGTTTGAAACACCCGTTAAAACCCATTCCCCTTTATAGAATCCATCCGGAAATGTAGAATGTTGGTACTTCGCCATGAATCAGATGCAACAGAATATCAAGCCAAGCATGCAAGCCTCTTGAACCAATTCTCCCACTTATCTGATCTTCATTCGTGTGCTCTTGATAATTTTGATGCCCTTTTTCAAGAGAATACCCAACTGATTTATGACCGAATTTTTTTGAATGATGATATATCTCAACTTACTTCTTCTTTAACTAAAGCCAGCTTGAGAATAGAAACCTTATTAGGAGAGAACAAAACCTTATCATAAGAGAAATGCTCGTATTTGAATACAATGACCGTTTCTTCGCAACAATTAAACACTCTTCAGAATAAATGTTGCGATCAAGAAAATCTTATTTCTTTGTTAAAAGGTGAACTTGAGGAATTAAAGAAGTCTTCAGATGCAGAGAGAAGTTCTTTTGCCGTTGAGAAGAAGTCCCTTATTAATAAGAATATAATCTTAAGTACTAAGAAGAATCAACTTGAAGAAGATTACTCTGAACTAGAAAGTCTTAATGCCAAACTTGCGAAGGATAAAAATTTTCTTCTTTCTAAAGATCAAAAGCTTCAATCTAGACTTAAAGGATTAGTTGGTGATGGTTTTGATAATGCGATGGATCAGATGAAGAATTGTTGTCTATCTTTAGCTCAATTTCTTACTTCACAAAGAGAAGGTAGTCATTAAAATTTGACTGCCTCTGATATACCTTTAAATTTTGTTATATTCGCAAATTTAACTCTTTGAATTTTGTTTTACTCGCAGAATCTGAGAATAACCTTCGCAATGCTAAGGCTGGACTAGAAACCTCCTGTTCTGAGCTTCGCAAGAAAAATGCTTTGCTTTCTACTTGCCTAATCAACTCTCGTGATCGTGCCACTCGGAGATTCAACTATCTTGCTTACTCCAAAGATATCGAAGATACCAACCATCAGAAAGCTATACTTCGTGAAAGTCATCTGAAAGCTCAAGTCTTTGTGAATAACATTCTCTTATCAAGATCCTTGCCTCCTGTGAAAATTACTCCTCTGAAAATATCTGATGATGAAGTTGCTCGTGATCCTGATAGTGATTTTGATTATGAGAGCGATGATGAAGGACTTGATGATGAAAAAGAATCTATTCCTCAAGGAGATGTTCCTGTGGCAGACTCTACAAAGGATGATATTTCGCAAAAGTCGAATGCTGCTAATGACCCTGCTCATCTTAAAGACCCAGCACAGAGTGTTGATGAAGCATAATAATATTCTTTCTCAAATTATCATTGATTCTCTTGTTTTCCTTTCCTTTGAACTCTTTCTCTTAGCTACTGTTGGTTCTCTTTTTGCAAACAATTCTGCCTACTATTTTTGTTCTTTTAAGAAGTACATTTGATATTTTGCGAAGATGATTTGACCTTTCTTAAATTGAATGCTTTCCTTCTTTGCATCATTTGATCATATGAAGAGAAATAATATAACTTAAAGACTTAGCTTAGTATCTCCTTTCCCCCTATTATTGCTCTTCAGATGATTAAACATTGTTGGAAGTATTAGAATATCTTCCCCAATTTAACTTACGAAGTTTCAGCTTGTTGCGATTGTGAATAAGAAATCCTCCTTTTGAAATATAAGAATAGATTCTTATGAAATATCCTTAAGAAGTATAAGAAGTATAAAATATCTTTGAAGAAGTATTAGAAGTATTCAATCCGTGAAGAATTATCCAATGTATGAAGAAGTATAAGAATTATTCAATTCGTGAAGAATTATTCAATGTATGAAGAAGTATAACAAGTATTTAACCTTCGCAAAATTTACTAAATATGAAATATCCGTTGAAGAAATATAATAAATATGAGACGTTTTTGTCGAATTATAAGAAGTATTCAAATTGTGGAGAAATATTCAATGTATGAAGAAGTATAAGAAGTATGTAATCCTCGTAAAATTTAATGAATACGAACTATCTTTTTTTGATTGCGAGTAAAATCGCATCTTTTGTTATGTCTTCGTGATATATATTCTTGTAAAAATTCTTCAATGATATTGATGGGATTGCCTTCTTTGTTAGGACTTCATGATATATATTCTTGTAAAAATTCTTCAATGATATTGACGGAATTGCCTTCTTTGTCATTCATGATATATATTCTTGTAAAAATTCTTCAATGATATTGATGGAATAAATTTCATTAATTGATGTGGTCTTATCATGCCTTCCTAAGTAAAGGTCTTATTTTTCCACCTCTTTTGTGATAATATTTTTGTATTTGCGATAATATGACAAGTTTGAACATTCTTGCGAATATACAACCTCGTGACATTATCGTCTTGCGATGAAATCGCAGGACGTTTTTACACTTTCATGTAATAACCCATTGATCTCATCTTAACTTCTTTGTTATGTTCTGCTCTTCTCTTTTTAGTTCTCTTTTTATATATATATATATATTTTTTTTTTTTTTTTTTTATTTTTTTTTATTTTAGAATGCTGGCAGAAATTCAGTTGTTGCACAAATATGACAAGCCTTTATGTTTTTGCAAACAAAAAGCCTCGTGACATTTGCGTCTTATAGCACGTATCAGCTCCCTAATGGAGGGTGCTGCCCTTTATCTTCCCCTTGGTTGCCCCTTCAAGGAAGCGTACATCGACCATACAAGGTTAGCTCTTCCCATCCGGTTCTGCCAACAACCAACTTTTGATCGCAACCTCTTATCCTTTTTGCCTATAGGGCTTATAGTTACGAGGTTGCACCCTATGGGGTATCTTTGGGCCAAGTGCATCATTTGCCAAGACTTGTCAAAAATGGCAGATGTGCTTCAAACCCATCCGGCACTCTTGACTCAACCGTGTACCTCGGCGCCTTGATCTTTTTCTGCACTTCTTGGGAAAGACAGTATGCCTTAGTCGCCCAACCTAAATCATGTTACATCGCATAATATTGCGTAATGTCGCAAGATTAGGTGAGAATCCAAGGTGTCTAACCCGGATAGGTACCCCGTTATTGGGTTGTACCCCGTAAAGTTCCATGTACTCAGGTTCCTTGGTGGTGTTCCGGTGTCCCTGAGCCATGCTTATAGGTACCCCCCTTAAATGACGTACTTTAGGACTTTGCCTCTTACGAAATGTTGCTTCGCGAACTAGGTTGTACGCCACAAAGGTTTGCCTGTGTAATATTTCTGCGGCTTTCTTTCTTTTTTGAAAGCTGATCACAGATTGCGGTCTTTTATTCGCAAATTAATGTGTGCGTCTTTCTTTAATGAAAGTTAATCGCAATAAAAAATTTGAAATTCGTAACTTTTGCAAATTTCCTGCGAGCAAACAATATTCGTAAAATTTATCATGAGTTTTATGGATAATACCTTTTCAAATACAGTCTATTCCAAGGTCTACCAAGTCTCAAACCCATGTCTCTCCCTTTGGATCCATCAGCCGATAAGCTCCACTTCCCACAACCTCTTTGATAACATATGGTCCATCCCATTTTGGTGCTAATTTTCCTCCATTTTCTTTCTGATATGGAGGTGTTTCTCGCATGACCAAATCACCTGGTTGATATTCACGTTCAATGACTCTCTTGTTATACTCTCGAGCTAATCGTTCTTGATAAATTTTCATATGGTGCAACACCTTTTCTCTTTTTTCTTCCAAGTCATCCAGTTCACTTAATATCACCCCTGCACTTAAATTTCTTTCCCAAGCTTCTTTCTTTGTTGTCGGAATTACAACCTCTGTCTACTCCATATGTTAAGCAATAAGGAGACATTCCATTTGCCTCTCTTCTAGTTGTATTGTATGCCCAAACTGCACTAGGTACTTGCTCGCACCACCCTTTGAGATGTCCTTCTAATTTCTTTTTGATTGTATCTGCGATTGTTTTATTTGTTGCCTCTTCCTGTCCATTAGCTTGTGGATATAACGGAGTTGACTTCCCACATTTTATCCTAAAAGCACTGAGTAACATCTCTATATTCTTCCCTTCAAATTGTTTTCCATTATCAGATACTAACTGTGCTGGAACTCCGTACCTGCAAATGATGTTCTCAAATATGAACGTAAAAACATCTTTATCACGAATATGCTGTACTTCTTTTACTTCTGCGAGCTTCGTGAAATAATCTGTTGCGACTATCAAGTATCGTCTTTGTCCGGATCCAGGTAAAAATGGTCCAACAATATCCAACCCCCATTTCCCAAAAGGCCAGCAACTTGTTGAAGAAGTTAATGTTGCCCCTGGTGCATGAATTCTTTTACCATGTCGTTGACATTCCTTGCATCTTCGTACGAACAATTTTGCGTCTGTATGCATATAAGGCCAGTAATATCCTTGTATCTTTGCTCTATACGCTAGAGATCTTCCCCCACTATGATTACCAGCTTCTCCTCCATGTAACATCTTCAATATTTTTTCTCCTTCTTCACGAGTTAAACACCTGAGAGGTGGTCCACTGAAAGATTTTCTGTATAAAATTCCTTCTCGCAACTCATAGTTTGTTGCACGACTCTTTAATTTATGTGCTTCTAGTCTGTTCCTGGATATTTCTCCTGTTGCGAGATATGCATGAATTTCCTTTCTCCAATCTGCGATGTTGTTTGGTAATTCCCTTTCTACTTCCATCGCAACTGCCTCCTCAATTTCTTTTTCTTTGTCCACTGATTGATGTTGAATTGTCTGGATTTTGATATTTCTTGTATTAGGATTTGTCATCATACTTGGAATGAATGCAAAATCATCTGCGAGTCGATTGTATTTCCTTGTTATATGTCTCCATTTTAATTTTGGTATCTTCGCAGATAATTCATCAACGAGTTTCTTGTATTTCTTCAAAGAAGACTCATTTGTGGTATAATCTCCTTTAATTTGACAAATTACCAGCTGCGAATCACTTGTTATCCTTATACTTTCAAGCTTCTTTTCTATTGCGATCTTCAATGCATGCACTACAGCTTCGTACTCTGTTTCATTGTTCGTGGATGCAAATTCTAGTCTGAATGAGAATGCTGTTCTTTCTCCTTCTGGTGAAATCAACACAACTCCTATTCCATTCCCCTCGCTGTTGGATGATCCATCTACTAAAATTTCCCATCTATTTGGTTCTGTTAACAAATCTTTTGGATTCCCAAATTCTTCTTCAACATCCATCATTTCTTCTACTGCTTCATCTTCTTCCAAAGGAAATTCCGCCAAGAAATCTGCGACGACTTGTGATTTTTGCGATGATAATACTTTGTATTTTATCTTGTAATGGTTTACTTGGGCATTCCACCTTTCTATTCTTCCTGACCTTTTTGTGTTCTTCATGATTGATTCAATTGGGACTTTGGTTACCACTTTTATCACATGTGCTTGGAAGTATATTCGTAACTTGAATGATGCATAAACCAGGGCTAAGATTAACTTCTCCATTTTAGAATAATTTTTCTCTGCTGCGTTAAAAGTTTTACTAATGTAGTAAATGGGCCTTTCTATTCCCAAGCGTCTTTCGCAATGAAACTGCGCTTAGAGCATATGGAGTTGTTGCGAGGTATACCAATAATTCTTCGTCTTTCTATGGTTTCTATAATATGGATGTATTTGTGAGATATTCTTTGATTCCTTGAAAAGCTTTTTCACATTCATCAGTCCACTTGAATTTTGCTCCCTTCTTAAGTATGTTGAAAAAATGTTTGCACTTATCTGACATTCGCGAAATAAATCTTCCAAGTGAAGCCAAGAGTCCATTTAGCTTTTGTACTTCCTTTACCGTTGCAGGTGTTGGCATGTCACGAACTGCTTGTACTTTTTCTGGATCAACTTGTATTCCCTCCTTTGATACTATATATCCCAAGAATTTCCCAGACGCAACTCCAATTATACATTTTTCAGGATTTAATTTGATGTTGAACTTTCTCATTTGTTCAAATATTTCCTTCAAATCTTGCACATGATCTTTGGCTTCTTTGCTTTTTATCAACATATCATCTACATATACTTCCAAAGTTTTATGTATCCACTTTGCGAACACCTTTTCAACCATTCGTTGATATGTAGCACCCGCATTTCGCAAACCAAATGGCATCTTCACATAACAATATAAACCTCTTGGAGCAAAAAAGGCAGTATGTTCTTGATCTTCTTCTGCGAGTGATATTTGATTATACCCTTTATATCCATCAAGTGAAGTGACTCTATCATGTCCTGCAGCTGATTCCACCATTTGTGGTATGTCTGGTAATGGGAAAATGTCTTTGGGACATGCTTTGTTTAGATCAGTGAAATCTATACAAATTCTTATCCCTTTATTCTTTTTCGGAACAATGACCATATTCGCAATCCATTCTGGGTATTTCGCTTCCCTTATGATTCCCGCATCCAAAGATCTTTTGTAATTCTTCTTCTATCTGTGCATGATAACTTTGTGAGATCTTCCTTATTCTTTGTTTGAATGGTCTTATGTTTTTATCTATGTTCAATCTATGACACGCCACCGATGGATCAATTCCTGGTATCTCATCTACACTTCCTGCGAATATATCTTTATATTCTCGCAAGAGATCAATAGTTCTCTTTTCTTCTTCTTCATCCATCTTAGTTCCAATTCGCAAGAATAAAGGCTCCTCTTTACTTCCAATATTTACTTCTTTGGTTGGTTCAGATGCAACATAGCTAGGACTTTGCTCCCCCATAGGTGTTGGTTCTTTGATTATTTTCACTGGTTCCCCTTCTTTTTCTGGAATCTCACTTGGTATTCCTCTCCCTTCCTTTGCCCTTATTGTATACACTCTGAATTCTTCTTCCTTTTTTGCCTCCTTCGCAAGTTTTCTACGAAACTGTTTCTTTCTTGCTCTCCCTCCACACTATTTTACTTCAATCTGATAACAAAATTTTGCACTATCAAGATCTCCTTTTAATTCCTGTATTCCATTTGGTGTAGGAAATTTGATTTTCTGATGTAATGTTGAAGTAACATCTTTGATCGCATGAATCCACGGCCTTCCTATCAGCATATTATATGGAGATTCCATATCTATCACACATAAGACTATATGTGTTTCGATTTCTCCTAGCAATATTCGCAGCGCTATTTCCCCTTTAGATTTTGTTGTAGATTTTCCTAATCCATGAATAAGACATTTTGAATTTGTGATTTCTTCATCTTTAATTCCCATCCCCTTAAGTGCATGATAGAATATGATATTAATAGAACTCCCTGTGTCGATCAAAATTCGGTTTAATTTCCATTTTTCTATAGCTTTCTTCTCTTCTCGCATGATCGGAATTGTGACCACCAATGGTGAAGTGTGGTTCAAGTCTTCATTTGGAATCTTTGCTACACGGAAATGTGATTTTCTGTTTTTCCCATTCTTCCAAAGTTGTTATTTTCTCCACCTCCATGATCTTTCTTCCTCTACAATCTCGCTTGTATATCTTTCCCTTCATGTTATTATGAAATTCATCAATCATTGTCTTTGTGATCATATTACATTCTTCTCTTTTGCAACCTTCATCTACTGACTCCATTTGATCTTCAAATTTTCCACAATTCCTTCAAATTTTGGCTATCACAATCCTCAGTCCCTGTTTCTAGCGCCAATTATGTAGTTGCAGAATAACCTACAACTACACCCTCAGTAAAATTTGTAAAACTTAAGAAGTTCTTGATGATGAATGACAATTTTCTTATTAATTCTCTCAATTGATTACATAAAAGTATCTAAATGGAACTAGAATAGTTACAACTTTCTCTATTCTCTTTCCTAAGATATTTTCTAACACTCATTAAAAGAACCTCTCAAATTTTACATTTGAACTCCTATTTATAGTAAAATTTGTACAACTGTATATGTGTTGCGAAGTATCGCAACACATCTTCGCAAGATTATTTTATCTTCGCAAACCTTTCATACTTCCCCGTGCTTCCTCTATCATCGCATTGTTTTGTAACTCTTTCCTCTTATATTTATCACGATGTTCGTAAGCTAATGTCTTGCGATATTCGGTACCTACATTAGGTTCAAATTCTCAGTCATAAATATTTTCCTAATTCTAATCCTATTCATATTGTTAGCGCAGGGTCAGTTTCTTGGGTCTGGAAGGGCATTTGTAGGGGTCTTAAGCTAATCAGGAAACACTATTATTGGGAGGTTGGGGATGGTTCTTCCATTGAAATTTGAAAGGACAGATGGGTACCAAGCAAAGATATTTTACTGAGTAGTACTTTTACTTCTAATGGTATGAAAATTGTTAATCAATTGCTGGTACATGGAACTGGTGAGTGGAAAGTAGACACTTTAAAATGTCTATTTGATAGGGAAACTGTTACTGAAATATGTAAGATAAGAGTCCCATTCTCTGGTAAGGATATTCTCAGATGGTCTCCAACTCATAATGGTCTTTTTAGTGTTTGTAAATGCATTCTGAATGATCTAAATGGTACTGAAACTAACTCTTTCCCTTGGAAAGCTTTATGGAGTTTAAATCTCCCACAAAAAGTAAAATATCTTTTATGGAAATGTCTTATTGAATGTGTTTCTGTGAGAAGTAAGATTGGTAGGTTTATTCCTTCAATACCTAGTGAATTCCCACTATGTCAGCATGATATTAAAATAGCTAACCATTTTTTTTGCTGAATATGAAGTGACTAAAAGATTATGGTTTGCTCTGGATGATAATATTGCAAGAAGTATTGCTACTACTAACTTGCAGGATTGGATTTCTAGCTAGTTTCAAACCAGTAATGAATCAAGAACTGATCATGACATATATGTCTAGTTTGCTAGCTTTGCTATCTGGCAGATATGGAAACTGAGGTGTTCTGTGGTATTTGATAATGGAACAGTTCAGGCTGCTAAATTAGTGGCCCAGGCTAATAAGGATTTATCTGAATGGAATGCAAATTCCATGACAGGGAGAAGTCACATTGTTAGGCAATCTAGAAATGTGATTCCCTGGCAACTGCCAGACTTTGAATATCACAAGATAAATTTTGATGGTGCTTTTATGAAAGAAAATAAACATATGGGTATTGGTATGATGATGTTTTCCAATGCATGGAAATGTGGAGCATAATCAATCTCTGGACTAGCTCAAGATGAGGAGCAAGCTTAGGCCTTAGCAACACTGGCATCAATCAAGTGTGCAAAAGCTTCAGCTTTGGAAAAACTGCATTTGGAAGGAGACTGTCTAAATGTAGTTGATGCAATAAACGGAGATGTAGGCAAAGTTAGATGGACAAATAGTAATGTTATTCAAGACTGTAGAAGTCTATTAGTAGGTTTCAGAGAATGGAAATGCACATTTGTGCACAGAGAGTCAAATGATGTGGCAAATAGCTTAGCAAAGAAGGCTAGAAGTGCTAGATTAGATCAATGCTGGAATGTAGATTTTCCTTCTTGGTTGAAATATCTAAATAGAGAAGAACTGAATGTAGTCTTACATTAAATTTTTAGTGAATTTCCTTTCTTATTAAAAAAAACAAAGGACCAAACAGACTTGGGACCATCTAAAAAATGACCAAACGATTATTTCCCAAAATTTTAATCACATCGACAATATTTTTAAGCTTACATAATTCAATATAGCAATACATAAATGGTGTCCAAAAATGAAAAAAGAAACTCAATCAAGGAGCAATGCTCCATTATAATAAACACACAATTAATATATAGAAAACTCGATTACGTGACTATCTTTGTCAGAAACAAGGATGGTTTTCAAAAGAACACATGGTGTCCAAAAATGAAAAAAGAAACTCAATCAAGGAGCAATGCTCCATTATAATAAACACACAATTAATATATAGAAAACTCGATTACGTGACTATCTTTGTCAGAAACAAGGATGGTTTTCAAAAGAACATGTTGACAGCGAAATACCACTGTAGTCACAAAGTATGTGGTAAACAAAAATAGAAGAAAAAATGGCAGATATTAGAAGTAAAACTACAGGGACGCGAATCAGTTGATGAAATAGAAAAGCCTGCTTCAGATCGTGGAATACATGTACAACTGAAGGATTAGTTTAGATACAACAAAAGGTGCATAGCTGATTCAAATCGAAGCAACACTTTCTCAAGTTCTCAGCCTTGATGTAATCTTACTTGATTCATACTACAAAAACTATGAAATCATCATCATAACAACAATGAAAAGAAAAATCAAGCACAAGTGAATGAATATACACATGCACCTAGACATATTTTCGGTTGAATATTTAAATCCAATTCTGTGAAATGAATTAGAAAATAGTAGCATTATTATTAGAAGAATCCAAGCTTGAATGTAAAAATGGATACAAACCCTAATCTTAGATTGGTTGTTTGAGGCGAAAAAAAAGATAATTTTTCTTCGTTCATCTAAGAGAAGAAATTTCAAGATATGATCTTATCATATTCTCCATAATGTTCTAATATATCATCACATCAATAAGTAGCAGATCCAAAATCAAAACATGAATCAACTATTGTATATCTCTGAAGAATACGTACAGTATTTACAAAGGAAGAAAGAAGACACGAAGAAGAAAGTGAAGTAGTTGGGGTGGGGAGGCGATGAGATTGAGAGAGGGAGAAAGATTAGGGTTGGGTGATTTTATACTTTAAATAAATATCTATGATCTAATATATCTAAAATCGACGGTAGTAACTAAGTACAAAAGGATAATCGGTTTTCTATTGGTGTTCGGTTCGGTTTTTGAGCCAACCCATTACCATTACCATTCCATTACTATCGGTTTTTAGCATTCTATACCATTACCATCCCATTAATAAATGGCATGGTCAGGTTTTCTTCTTATCGGTCTGGTTTTAGCGGATAATCGTTACCATGTACAACCCTATGAAGATAAGAGAAAAACTCTATATACAATTTATTCACGGATCTTTAATTTAGATCTACTTGCAGTTGTATTAGGTTTTGTCCACACAGGTTGTCGAACGAAAAATTTGATGGTATACTAAGTACCCTCTTCTTTTCAGGTAGCGCATCTCAGACATAACCAACGCATACAGTCAAAACTACATAACATTCCTGGGAAATCCTTTATCCTGGTTTTGCTTCAATATTTGTCTAACATATGCATCGGTTTGTTTTCGTAAATATTTAATTTGTACAAGTATCTTTTGCATAGGCAAAATCATTGTTTCGCAAAATAATAAATTAAAGATACTTGTACAAAGTTGTTTTGCCTATGCAAAAGTACTCATCGTTAGAATCTGTTGGACGTCCGTAACATAGAATCTTTGGAACCGAAGTAATATTTTGTTCAGGATTATGGACCTCTAATATTCAGTGCATCAAACCGATGACTAAATTGAGGTTGTACCTAAAAATGCTTATTTTAGTTATGGAGCTCTAGGTATCTACCCTGAATGTATCAGCATCATGGTATTGGTTAATTTTTTTATCTTCATCTGACTCATCATCATGGTATTGGTTAATTTTTTATCTTCATATGACTCATCATCAAGTTGTCGTAATATTGGCACATACTTTCCTTGTTGTGATTTAAACCGACTCATATGAACTTGCATAAGTTCATAAGAAAAATCCATTGAATATGAAATAAAATGTAAATAAATTGCGGAATTTATGTAAGAAATAAGTTTTGTGTAAAAAGTGGTGTGAGTTAATTGAAAGTAATGGGATGTACGAATAGGGGAGAAAATAGTTGTTAGAGACAGAATCACAGAGCCTTTGCAATGCTAAAAAGTTTTTGTCGCTTAAGTTTCAGTTATTTCCATGAAACTTAAGTTTTTTGTTCCTCTGTCTAAGATGTGATCGGGCCATCTACAACTTGCATGTGGTATTTCTTTATATTTTGACACGTGTTTAACTTAAAAACATGTTCCCTCCAAACCCCGTTAAATGTTTTACCTTTTGAAGAAAAGTAGTCTAGGACCAGAATACCGCTATGGTATTATTTTTGAGGTACTAACAACACCCTTGTGAGATTGACAGCGACATCTTTGCGAGATCTTCAACAACACTTCGCGAGTGTCACAGAATAATTAAAAGAATGACATAATAGATGACGAATGAAGAAACACGGGAAGAACGTGATTGTCCTGCGATGGACACAACACCTACGAGAGTCAGCATTACAACTACCGCGAGAGCATCGTGAACCAAATCCGAAATTAAAAGAAAACTTAGCTGTCATCCACTATGTAATTACCCTATATAAAGAGACCCAGTAGATTCATAAAAGGATGATGTATTTTTGAGTGTTGAGAAAGTCTTGAGGAGAGAGAAAGTTTGACCCATACTCAAATACCTATAACCCTGGTTGGAGACATAACCCGAATTTCTCGTGGTCTAAAGGTAACCATCAAGGTGGCCCGTCGAGTAGCTCACCACCCAATTTTCCTAGGAACCAATCTCAAGTTCAGGAACCGAGCCCAGTTGATAAAAAGGTGTCATCCCTAGAGGAAAGTCTAAAACTCTTTATTGACCGTAGTGTGATAAACCATGCCGAGACTACCCAAAATGTCAACCATTTAGGTCAGAAGCTCGATGAATTTGTCCTGACGAGTCAGCGTAACCAACAAAATAGTGACCGAGCTATTGCCAACCTAGAGACTCAAATAAGTCAACTTTCGAACCGGTTAAATGATAGAGAAAGTGGGACATTCCCTAGTCAAACAACTCCAAATCCGAAAGGATTTAACCAGGTTAATATGTCGGGTAGTTCTAAACATAATGAACATGTCAAAGCAGTTATCACCCTTAGGAGTGGTAAAACTCTAGAGAACTCGGTAGAACCACCTAAGGACAAGAGTCCAACTGAAAAGGAGACAGAAGTTGACCAAACTTCGTCTAAAGACCTTAATGGGCCCGAGTGTGCTAAGAGTCCAAGTGAGAAAGATACCCCGAGAGAGTGTACATACCACCCGCACCATTTCCTCAAAGACTAGCTAAGAAAAAACCTAGTACATATGCTGAAATCCTAGACATCTTTAAGCAAGTTAAGGTTAACTCTGCCTTTGTTAGATGCAATTAAACATGTACCCGCTTATGGCCAAGTTCTTAAAAGAGATGTGCACTTTGTCAAGAGAGAGGCGAGTGTCCATAAAAAGCCTTTTGACCCAACAAGTTAGTTCCATAATTTCACAAAAGTACCCAAATCAAATTTAAAGATCCTGGTTGTCCCTCTTGTCACATGTGTCATAGGTAACCAAACGATAGACAATGCTCTATTAGATCTTGGGGCTAGTGTGAATCTTTTACCTTTCTCGGTTTATGAACAACTTGGACTAGGGAGATGAAGCCAACTAAGATAACACTACAGTTAGCCGATAGGTCAGTCAAAATCCCACGTGGAATTATTGAAGACGTTTTGGTTCAGGTAGAAAACTTTATTTATCCTGTTGACTTTGTGATTTTAGACCCTCAACCCGTCTCTAGTCAAGATATCAATATCCCAATCATCCTAGGTCGTCCGTTTCTAGCCACTGCAAATGCAGTCATACATTGTCAAAATGGCCTAGTAGAATTTTCCTTTGGGAATCGGAAAATCTCGGTGAACGTCTTTAAGGCATTACAAGCCCCACCAGATCCTGAACACTATGAGTCTATATGCATGATTGACTCTCTAGTGGAGAATACCTTTACCACCAATAGTGTTAGCGATCCTTTAGAGGGCGTGCTTGGCCCATTTTGGAGCTTACTATGATGAGGATAGTCATTTTGAAGAAGTTAATGCGTTGTTAGACTCTCGCCAGTAATGGATTATGGAAAATGGCAGCGTAAACCGTAACCTCTTCCGCCGACCATAGATAAACCCCTCCCATCATCGCTTAAGGCTCCCACCCTTGAATTAAAGCCACTACCAGATACACTGAAATATGTATTTATTGGTAATGAGAATACTCTTCCTGTCATAATTGCCTCTGACTTAGAGCCCGACCAGGAAAGTAGACTAGTTAGTGTTCTTCGTGAGCACAAGACTGCAATAGGGTGGACTATAGCAGATTTGAAAGGAATTAGTCCTGCTAATTGTATGCACCACATCTACTTAGAAGAAGGTGCCAAAACCTCAAGAGAAATGCAGAGACGTTTGAATCCTAATATGAAGGAAGTTGTTCGCACTGAGGTGCTCAAGTTATTAGATGCGGGTATCATATACCCCATATCTGATAGTAAATGGGTCAGCCCTGTTCAGGTTGTCCCAAAGAAGTTTGGGATTACGGTAGTTGCGAATGAGAATAATGAATTGATACCTACCGTGTTACTACTCAGGTGGAGAGTTTGTATAGATTACCGTAAGCTAAACTCAAAGAACTAGGAAAGACCACTTTCCTTTACCATTCATCGACCAGATGTTAGAAAGATTAGCGGGCCACGGCTATTATTGTTTCCTAGATGGTTATTCTGGTTATAACCAAATCCCTATAGCCCCTAAAGACCAAGAGAAAACAACCTTCACATGTCCATTTGGTACTTTCGCTTACAGGCGTATGCCTTTTGGGTTGTGTAATGCACCCGCAACATTCCAACGTTGCATGCTAAGTATCTTTTCGGACATGGTTGAGCAATTTCTCAAGGTCTTTATGGACGATTTTTCAGTGTTTGGATCCTCTTTCGATGAATGTTTGCACCACCTTACACTAGTTCTAGAACGTTGTAAAGAAAAGAACTTAGTCCTTAATTGGGAAAAGTGTCATTTTATGGTTAAATCTGGAATAGTGTTAGGACATGTGGTGTCCTCTAAGGGAATAGAAGTTGATAAGTCCAAGGTTGACCTAATTTCCAAATTAAGACAACCTAAGAATGTAACCGATGTTAGATCTTTCCTTGGACATGCTGGATTTTACCGTCGTTTCATCAAAGACTTTAGCAAGATTGCTTTACCTCTATCGCACCTACTTGCTAAAGATACTGCCTTTGTATTTGATGAAGCATGTGTTCAAGCTTTTGAGAAGCTTAAATTATTGTTGACTTCTGCCCCTATCATCCAACCACCCAATTGGAACCTCCCATTTGAAATCATGTGTGATGCGTCCGATTATGCGGTTGGTGCTGTCCTTGGCCAACGACATGATTAAACACCTAGTGTGATTTATTATGCTAGTAGGACCCTAAACGATGCCCAGATGAACTACACAACCACTGAGAAAGAAATGTTAGCCATCGTTTTTGCTTTAGAGAAATTTAGATCATATCTCCTAGGGTCTAAGGTCATTGTCTATTCTGATCATGCCGCACTCAAGTATCTCCTTTCAAAGAAGGACTCTAAACCATGGCTGATTAGATGGGTATTGTTGTTCCAAGAATTTACTCTAGATATTCGTGATAAGAAAGGGTCTGAAAATGTCGTAGCTGACCATTTATCTCGTATCCTTGATAAGACTGGAGATGATGAGATACCAATCCATGACACGTTCCCTGATGAACAACTATTTTCCATCTCTGAGTTACCCTGGTTTGCTGACATTGTCAATTATTTGGTAACTGGTCAAATGCCCGACCATTGGTCTAAACAGGATAGAGCTAAATTCTTGTCTGAGGTTAAATACTTTTTCTGGGATGATCCATACTTATTCAAGTACTGCCCTGATCAGATCATCCGTCGTTGTATTCCTGACAACGACATATCCAGTGTTCTGACTTTTTGTCATTCTGGAGCTTGTGGGGGTCACTTTAGTTCTAAGAAAATAGCTGCTAAGGTTCTACAATCTGGTCTTTATTGGCCAACTCTGTTCAAGGACTCCCACCTATTTTGTCAAAGTTGTGAGAGATGTCAGAAGTTAGGGAAGTTGACCCTAAGAAATATGATGCCACTTAATCCTATACTGATAATATAAATATTTGATGTGTGGGGCATAGATTTTATGGGCCCGTTTTTCAATTCCTATGGAAACTTTTACATCCTATTAGCTGTTGATTATGTGTCTAAGTGGGTTGAAGCAATAGCTACCAAAACAAACGATCGCCATGTTGTGATCAAGTTTGTTAGAGAAAATATTTTCTCTCGATTTGGTATGCCTAGAGCAATCATTAGTGATGGAGGATCACATTTTTGTAACCGGTCTTTCGAGAAGCTCATGAAGAAATACTCCATTACTCATAAGGTTTCTACACCTTATCACCCACAGACTTGTGGCCAAGTAGAAGTGTCTAATAGGCAGATCAAGCAAATTTTAGAGAAGACCGTAAACCCTACCCGAAAGGATTGGTCTTTGCGCTTAATAGAAGCATTATGGGCTTACCGAACCGCTTTTAAGACTCCACTTGGGATATCTCCGTATAGACTTGTCTTCGGTAAAGCCTGCCATTTGCCTGTAGAATTAGAACACCGAGCTTATTGGGCCATTAAACGGCTAAACTTTGACCTACCTGTTGCTGGTGATAACCGTAGACTTCAGCTCAATGAGTTGGAAGAAATTCGTAATGATTCTTACCAAAATGCGAAAATTTACAAGGAGAAAACAAAAGTTTTTCACGACAAATCGATTCTTCGAAAGTCGTTTACACCAGGACAGAAAGTTCTCTTGTATAATTCTCGCCTTCACCTTTTCCTGGTAAGCTTAGATCTCGTTGGACTGGCCCATTCTATGTTAAGACCGTGTATCCGCACGGTGCTATTGAGGTGAGGAATCATGATACTGGAGAGACTTTTAAAGTCAACGGTCAGCGATTGAAACCATTCATCGAATTGACCAACCCGGATGTGGAAAATACAAATTTACAGGATCCCGTTTATCACGACTAATTTTCTGCAGATACAGTAATGTCTGGCTGAAGACATTAAACTTAGCACTTCTTGGGAGGTAACCCATGCTCATACAACAAGGTAATATCTTTCCTTAACTCTTTTGATTCAAATAGTTTCTCTTTGTTCATGTTTTTAATTTTATCTTTAGAACATTGAGGACAATGTAGAGTTTAAGTGTGGGGGAGTGTTTTGACCTTTTGCATATAGAATTTTTAGCCTTTTTGATTAAAAATTTTTTAAAAAAAAAAAAAAAAAATTATTTGAATAAAACCTCCAACTTTTAGAGATTTTAGAGTCACTAGCATACTTCTAGGTATGTTTACATAGAGAGTTCTGACCGACATAACTGAACTTGGAAGTGTTAGAGAACTACATTCGGATTTCTTACGAATTGGAGTGTTAAATAATGGATTTAATCATGCCGGTGATGCAAATTAGGAGCAGAGAGAAATGCATTATTAGAGTTGCTGATCAATCATTAGTGGAGACTACCTTTTTCAAATCAACAGAGGCACCAGACCAGATTTCTTAGAAGCTGACTAAAGAGCTTTCTTTTGAGTGTGTGTCACCATACGTAAATTCCGGGTAGAATGGTGAGCTACCCAACTTCACACTATTTTCAGCACTATTTTTGATCTCTTGAGTGCTAATTTTGTCAATCATGAGGGTGTCGTCTATAGATGAAAACCTCCTTCTTGTAGTTTGATTTGCAGTTAGCACCATTCTCTCTCGCCAACAACAGGTCCATAGAAACACATCATCAACAAAGGAGCGACATCAAAATCTACAAGGAAATTTGAAGAAGTTTAAGGTTTTTAAGCAACAATTCAAGGAAGAGCAAATTTTATATCTAAGTATGAAGACTTATTTACAAGAGCAGAGAAAATCAAAAGATGAAAAATATTGAAGTTTATGATACAAAGACAATACAAGTTGTGAAGATCAAAGTGGTAAAGTACTTCTTTCATGGCCATGTTAATTTTATTATTGTAGTTGCAATCTTAATTAAAAAAAAAAAAATATACAAAATACAAAATATACAAAATACAAAAAGATTTGCATTTAGGATTTATTTGTTCAATAAGGCCATGGGGAAGAAAAATATATAAAGAAGTTTCAAGCGACAAGAAATAGAGGAAAAAGAGTTATAAATTGTCAAAGTTCTACGAAATTCAAGAATTTATCATCAACAGTTGAAGACCGAAGACCAAGATGAAGAAGACGAGCCGAAGGAAGACGTTTCTATTGGATGCTATGAGAGTGGTGTTATCATCGGTGCAATCGAGATGTGAAGGTGGTAAGTACTCTCATCCTTGCTATAAGTGGTTGATTTCCTTTCTTAGAGATCATCGAGAAAAAGTCTTTTACTTCCCACGATTTTGTGGGGTCTCCGAGAAATAATTCGGAAGGTTTCCTTCCCACCATTCAACGTGTGTAGGAGTTTTATCTTCATTCCTACCTGCACACACATGTGAGACCCATAAAAAGCTTGTCTTATTGAGTGCAATTATCATAAAATCCTTTAAGTGAGGCAGAAGTCGAGGCGAAATGCTTATTGGTCGTTTCTCAAACACGCATTCTCTCATTATGGTGTGATTATTTCTCACTCAATATTTAAGAATGAGAATATGTTCTTTGGTATTTCTAACTTCTTATTACTAGCATGCAGAAACTCTATGTCCTCATAACTCTTTGATGCTTGGGACGCTGGAACGCTTTGAAGTTGGAGTAGGTTTTGTGGGTATACCTCTGGTAAACCCTCCCGAGACTATAACTCGGCCACTAGGGACACCTAGGGGTTTAAAGGCTTATTGCATACGCTAAATGCAATCGTGATGCCTGCGACAGTGAGTTAGGATTTTTAGTTTGCTCGAGGACTAGCAAAATCCAGTGTGGGGGAATTTGATAAGTGCATATTTCACATATATTTGGTGTTAATTCCATTCTAGTATTTGATGGTTTTCTTGCAGATTATTGTGTGTTACGCGTGTTTTCTCTTATTTGTGTGCTATTAGGTGAATAATCCAAAAAGAAGTGAATTTGAGATGATTTGTGCAATAAAAGAGGCTAGCCATGAGTGTGGAAGGGGGAAAGACCAAATGTAACTCGTTAAAATACAATATTTCCAGTTTTCATTGTGTATACGACGAGACGGGAAAGCCAACGGCGAAAGAACGAAGTCATTCGGAGTCCGTATGAAGAAGTTATGGCCGAAACGAGAATGAAGTTAAAACTGAACTGTCAGTCTTCCAGGACTGACATTTGAAAGGGTAAAATGGTCATTTCAAAATCCAATACTATTGACATCCTATCGTTCGATAAGGGGAACCTCAGTAGACTTCTTCTATTCGCACTCCCGGTTTGGTTAGGGGGACACCATTTTCAACATATCAAAACAAACCTGCGTGAATTTTTGGGAAGATTTTGGACGTGATTTGTTGAGATTCAATGGCTGGAGTTGATTGATATCAACCTGTTTTGAGTAAACAGGGATGGTAATGAGTTTGGTTTAATCAAACATGAGCTATATAACTCACGGGTGGAGCTTGAAATTGCCGGAAATGGTGATGTTTGATCTTGGCAGTAACCACGGGTAACTAATCCTGATGGCGCTGGTTTTATGGTGAGAATTCATGGTGTGTTGTTGGTAATGGTATGCTGTTGGCAATAAGAACGAGAGTTGATAGAGCTTGAGCTTGTGCATGGCCGACGGAAGAGATGGTTAATGAGGTGATGGTTCTCGGGTTGTGGGAGACAGCATGGAGCTGTTAAGCTCGATGAAAAACAATGAGCTTGTGCATGGCCGGCGGAGGAGATGATGGTGATACTGCTGCCATCAAGGGAATGAATGAAATGAGTCGACGATGGAGTTCGAGCTCAGGTGATGTGCTAAGAAGAATGTTTGGCGATTCATGGGGCTTTGATCAGTTGGCTGCAGTACTCATAACGAGAAGATTTCTCATTCAAGGAGAGTTATGTCTTAGCAGCAGTGGTCGATGGAACAATGAAGTTGCTGATTGAGAAGAACATGGAAGACGCCATGGTGTTCGGGTTTGCTGTGGTTGATATCGGTGATGAGATAGTACGGCTTGCTCGAGTGGTGAAGCTAAAAAGAATAAGCTCGAGAGAACACAGGACCGTGGCTGAGATGAATGGGAAGGAGATGCTGTTTAGATGGAGCTTGGAGCTCGAAGATCGATGGCAGAGATGTAGAAAAGCTCGAGCTGCTGGAGTTGTGAGAACAAGCTGAGAATGACGTTCATGGAGGCTTGGCAGAGAAAGAACATGGCAGTAATTCCGGTGTTTGGTTGGGACGACGAAATGGTTTCTGCTGGAAAGAAACAGGAAAAGATGATGATGGCTGTTGGAGCTCGCAATGGAGAACGTGAACAGGCTGGGAACAGAGCTCGTGATGATGACAGCCATTGAACGAGAATAGTGGAGATGGCCAGCAGGGAAGCACTCGAGCAAGCATGGGTTGCTGCTCAAAAGGAAAGAAATAAAAGAAGATTATGAGTGGCGCCGAAAGCAAATAAAAAAACTAAAGAAAAGAAATGCTATAAATGCTTTGTTGCTCGGCAATGACGGGGAAAGTGGAGCTAGTGTGGCAGACAAAAGAAAGTGACAGGGAAGAAAATAGCACGGGTTGTGATCATGACAGTAAACGTGAAGAGCTCGAAATGATGAAGAAATTGTTGAGCGCTTCTTATATAAATAGGGGTCGAGAGCCGATACCTCTGGATCACACACCTCTACATCCTAGACATCCCACACTTCTTCTTTCATTTCCTCTTCTTCTTTCATTCCTTCTTCTGTTTTTATTTGTTAGTATTCTAATTATGAGTAGCTAAATTTTGGTTCCGTTGCCGGGTCTCACATGTGTAAAAGTTGCTAAGAAGGGTTCCGTTGAATGGGCTCTTAGCATCGCTAGGAAGATTTATCTCGCGATATTCAGATAAATGCAAGCATTTTTTCAATATACTCATGAAGGGTACCAAATTCAAGTGGACAGATGAATGTGAGAAGGCTTTTCAAGGAGTGAAAGAATATCTAATGAACATATCTATTTTACAGAAAGCGGAGCCGGGAGAAGAATTATTGATTTATCTTGCGACAACATCGCACGCCTTAAGCGCAGTGTTATTGCGAATAGATGCAGGGGTAGAAAAGCCAATTTACTACATCAGCAAAACGTTTAATTCTGCAGAGAAAAATTATTCAAAAATTGAGAAGCTAATTCTGGCATTGGTTTATGCAACCTTTAAACTTAGCATATATTTTCAAGCACATAAAATAAAGGTGTTAACAAAAGGGCCCATTGAATCAGTTATGAAGAACTCAAAAAGATCAGGCAGAGTTGAGAGATGGAATGCACAAGTAGGGCACTTAGAAATCAAATATGAAGTCCTATCCTCACCAAAATCACAAGTTGTGGCAGATTTTTTAGCAGAATTCCCTCTATAAGATGATGAAGTTGTGGAAGAAATGATGGACATAGAAGAAGAACATGGAGATCCAAAAGATCTATTAAAGGAACCGAACATGTGGGAAATATTGGTGGATGGATCATCAAATGGGGAAGGAAATGAAATTGGAGTGGTCTTTATCTCGCCAGAAGGAGAAAAAATGGCTTTCTCATTTCGTTTGGATTTCACATCCACTAATAATGGGACAGAATATGAAGGTGTGGTGCATGCTCTAAAGTTCGCCGTAGAGATGAAGTTAGAGAACGCAAGGATTACCAGTGACTCGCAATTGGTTATTCGCCAGATAAAAGGAGAATACACAACGAATGAACCATCTCTGAAGAAATACAAGAAACTTGTTGAAGAATTGTCTGCGAGAATTCCAAAAATAAAATGGAGACATATATCAAGAAAAGATAATAGATTCGCAGATACTTTTGAGTTCATATCAAGTATGATGACAAACCCAGCTGCGAGATGCATAAGAATTCAGACACTTGTATCACCTTCAATTAATAAAAAAGAAGAAGAAAAGGCAGATGTAATGATAATAGAAAATGACACAGAAGAATCAGCCAACGACATTATCTCAAATTGGAGAGCAGAACTTCACGCATATTTGGCGACAGGAGAAACACCAAGAAATAGATTGGAGGCGCATAAATTAAAAAGCCGTGCAAAAAATTATGAATTAAGGGATGGGGTATTATATAGAAAATCTTTTAATGGGCCATTACTTAGATGTTTGACACGGGAAGAAGGAGAAAAAATATTAAAAATATTGCATAGAGGCGATGCTGGTAATAATAGCGGAGGAAGATCTTTGGCTTATTGAACAAAAATGCAAGGCTATTATTGGCAATATATGCATGAAGATGCAAAACAATTATCAAAACGTTGTGAAGATTGCCAGCGATATGGAAAGAGGATACATGCACCAGGGGCACCATTATCATTTTCAAAAAGTGTGTGCCCTTTTGGAAAATGGGGCTTAGATATTGTGGGACCCTTTGTGCCAAGTTCAGGGCAGAAGAGATACTTAATTGTCGCGACAGAATACTTCACAAAATGGGAAGAGGTAAAAGCAGTACAACACATTCGCGATAAGGATATATTTAAATTCATCTTTGAAAATATCATATGCAGATTTGGAATTCCAACACAGTTGGTTTCTGATAATGGAAAACAATTTTAAGGACAAAATATAGAATTTCTGCTCAATGCATTTAAGATAAGATGTGGAAAATCTACTCCTTTATACCCACAAGCTAATGGTCAGGCTGAAGCAACTAATAAGACAATCGCAGATATCTTAAAAAGAAATTAGAAGGGTACCATAGAGCATGGTGTGAACAGGTACATAATGCAGTCTGGGCTTACAACACAACCAGGAGAGAGGCAACTGGAATGTCACCTTTTTGTTTAACATATGGTGTTGAAGCAGTACTACCAACAGAAGTTCTTATTCCTACAACAAAAAGAGATGTTTGGGAGAAGAATCTTAATGCTAGTATGATTCTAAGAGAACTTGATGAATTAGAAGAGAAGGGAGAAAAATCATTACAACATATGGAAAATTACCATTGAAGGTTGGCTCGCGAATATAACAAACGAGTTAAGAAACGTGAGTTTTAACCAGACGATTTAGTTTTGCGTGAAACACTGGAGTACCAGCGAGAACGCGGTGGAAAGTTGGCGAGAAAATGGGATGGACCATATATTATTAAGGAGATAGTTGGAACATGGGCATATAGGCTGGTAGACCCAGAGGGCAAAGATGTTGGTCAAAGACTTGGTAGGCCATGGAACATATTATTTTTAAAAAGATATTATCAGTAACAATTTTTTAATAAAAAATTCTTACAGCTGCGAGTTTATTCGCAAGATTATTCAAGATTACATAAAGAATGAAAGATTGCGATATACGCAAAAGAAACAAAGAACGGGACGAACCTTTATGGCGTACACCCTAGTTCGCGAATACAATTTCGCAAGAGGCAAATGTAAGACCTAAAGTACGTCATATTAGGGGGTATCTCTTTGCGTGACTCAGGGATAAGGTTATACCGCTGCTGGAACCTGAGTCATGAAGATGCTATCCGGGAGAGGTACCTTGGATTTCCAACTATATAAGGTTATACCCTGGTTGGACGACCGAGGGTATCTTCTAAAGAGTGAAGAGTATGACCAAGGCGCCGAGGTACATGGTTGAGCCAAGGATGCCCGGGACGTACGAACCTACCATGGCCATTCTTGGTAAGTCTTGGCTATGATGCGCTCGGCCCAAAGAAAACCCCACTTAGGGTGCAGTCTTGTAACTATAAGCCATATAACATTAAAGGACAAGAGGCTGCGAAAACAACTGGTTGTTGGTAAATCTGGATGGGAGGAGCTAGTTTTGTATGGCTGATGTACCCTCCTTGAAGGGGAAACCAGGGGGAAGATAAGGGTGGCACCCTCCATTAGGGAGCTGACAAGTGTCTAAAGACGGCAATGTCATGGGGATTTATGATCGCAAGAACATTTAGGCATGTCATATTGTCGCGTGACAAAAATTATACAGAGGAAACAAGCCATAAGAAAAAGTTAAGATGAGATCAATGGGTCTTTACATCAAAAGTGTAGAGACGTCCTGCGATTTCATCGCAAGACGGTAATGTCATAAGGCTTTGTTCTCGCAAGAGAACTTAGATTTATCATATTATCGCAATATATTGAAAGAAAAGAGATAAGGCAAGATCAATGGGTCAATACATGCAAATGTAAAGACGTCCTGCGATTTTGTCGCAGACACAAATATTGGCACAATAAGACCTTTAACTAGGAAGGAAAACTAAGACCAACAGAATAATAAAAAAAATTAACTATTTTCTATTAAGAATGCAGGAAAGATTTCTCAGAATCCTTCGGAATTTCAAAATTATTCAGGCATGTCATATTATCGCAGCATTATCCATAATTTCGCAAGAGGAATTGCAAAACAGTGGATCATTCCAAGAAAGATAATGAAGGGAAAATAGGGGAATTAATAATCAGAATATCACTATCTTCCTTGAAAATATTCAAAATAACGGAGACAAAGTTGAATTCCAAAGTTGCATAAAATTACATTGCACTTAAGAAAGAGAAAACAGAAGAGAAAACAAAAATGAAACTCAGGCTTCAGTATTGATCTCGCCAGATTCATCATCTTTGTTAGTGTTATTAACTTCATCAACATTCTTCTCATTGCGATTGATTCGAGATTCTTCTTCTTCGCCAGCAATTGCTTCATCACCAGTGGTTACTTCTCTAGGAGGACTTTTTTCTTCTTCTGTTTGGTCTTCTTGAGAAATATTTTCTTCGTCACTTGCATATTCTAGATCCTTATCCATATGAAGAGGAAGAACAGATACAGGGGGAAGAGACTGAGATATTAGAATGTCAATTACAAGGACTTCAGCACTGAGATGAACTTTTCAATGGAAACCTTTGTCGAGATTTCTAATCTCCAAGTTCTTAAAATACTCAAGATAGTCATATCTTCTTTCTGCTCGATCGCGAGATTTAACATAATGAGAAAGGAGAGATCCATTTTCTTTGCGAACTTTAGCTAATTTTTCAGTTAGATCAGAAATGGTAGAATAAAGGCTCTTCTCGGATTCTGCAAGAAAGACAAAATATTATTCAGATAAAAATATCGCAAGAAATATAACATAGAAATTTAACAGAAAGACCAACAAGTGAGGCAGTCAAATGACTACCTTCTTTTTGTGAAGTTAAATTTTGAATTAATGTTAAGCAACAATTCTCCCATTGATTCATGGCATCGTCAAAATTATCTCCAACTATACCCTTCAGGCGAGATTTTATATTTTCTTCTTTAGAGAGGAGATACGAGTTTTATTTTGCTAGTAAAGAATAAGATTCCTCTAATTGGGAGTATTGATCTTGAAGCTTGTTGGCCTTTAAACTAAGAGTTAACCTACCCTTGATAAGTTTATCCTTCTCAGCGGCAGATGATTCAGTTACTTCCTTGAGCTCATCCTTAAGAGAACGAAGATATTGCTCTTGATTATCACATATTCTTTGAAGATTACTCAATTGTTGCGAGGAAATCGCCATCAAGCTTGAAAAACTATGTTTTTCTTGAGATAAAGTTCTATTTTCATCTGATAAAGATTCTATCGCCAAATTAGCCTTGATTAAAAAATATGAGAGGCGAGTAACCTCGCTACTTAATAAATTTTGGCTTTACGATAATTGATTATTCTTATTAGTAAGATTATCTATTTGATCTATCGAATATGTGTAGAGATTATCTAATCTATTATACTGGTCCATCCAAGAATCTTTTTTAGCATGAGCTTCTTCAGCGATAGACTCAAATTTAAGTCTCTCCATGAATCGATTCTGATTTAAAACTAAATATACGAACCAAGAATTTAAGAAGGAAGTTTGAGTACAGAGAAAATGAAAAATTTGTTAGAACAGAAAAACCAGAGACAGAGACAGGAAAATTATACCTTTTAACTCATTATTCTTGCTGCGAAGATTCTCGCAATCAAGAGAAGAATTGCGAAGCTTTTGATAGAGAATGTCACATTCTGAAGTCTTAGCTTGGAGATTTCTTTAAGCGATTCAACTTCACTTTCTAAAGATGCTTGTGAAGCCATTTGGTTAGAACCAAGATACTTACATAAAACCTTGCAGACGTCCTGCTTGACGGGGTCAGTAGAAGACCTCTTAGCCTCATCCAAAACATCAGACAAAACTTTAAAAGCAACATCCACTCCTATCGAAGTTTCCTTAGAAAAAGAAGAAGGTACAGATGGTGAAATAATGACAGTAATGATTGCATTGTCAGAAGGAGGAGTGTTTGGAAAGGTAACAGTTGAAGGTAATAAAGGGCTGGAAGGAGTTCCATTGACATCAACTTTGGGGATATTAGTGGCGATAGTCTCGCGAATAGAAGAAGGAGGTTCCATTTGCAAGGTTGTGGGAATAACTCTCGCAGATATCAGCTTGAGAATAGTAATGTTATCCTCAAGGGTTTTAATCTGGCGAGATCGTTTGGGAGGTCTAGCAATACCCTCATCATCCTGCGAATAATAATATAGATAAGAAACAGAGGCAAAAATATTGTTATTAAGAAGAAATAAGTGTTTTTTACTACCTTATTACTCGCAGAGCTCCTTTTCTTTTCAACAAGCTTTTTGCGAAGATTAGGGTTTTGGATTACAGACTGGGCGTTAGGAGTAGTTCCACTAAAGAGAAAACATAATAGGGGAATTATGAAGAATCAAATAGAAGAGATTGGATAACATGAGTAAAAAAAAAATAGTTCAAACAATTTAGTAACATCAGAGAAACACATACCTTGAAGATTCCATTAAAGCAGTAGCAGGAGAATATGAAGAAGACGAAGAAAATAAAAAGTTGCAGATCGAAAAGAAAATTTTGCAGAGAATAAAAAGACGAAGAACATAGAAAAGTAAAAGAAGAAAATTAGTTCTGTAACCAAATTCTATCTTTTATAGGCAAAGGGAGATGTCCTGTTGAGGAGAGACGTGCCAGTAAAAAGAAGAATTTATGACACGTGTAGGCGGTTAAGCTAAATTCACAGAGTTTTGTCGAGGAGAAAATATGGCAAGATAGGAAGCTGCGAGCATTATGAAGAGTTGAAAATTCTCATATCCTCTCCACTTCGCGGTGAAGACATGAGAAGAGGCAAGATGTAGGACCAGAATACCGCTATGGTATTATTTTTGAGGTACTAACAACACCCCTGCGAGATTGACAGCGACAGCTTTGCGATCTCTTCAACAACACTTCGTGAGTATTACAAAATAATTAAAAGAATGACGTAATAGCTGACGAATGAAGAAACACGGGAAGAACGTGATTATCCTGCGATGGACACAACACCTACGAGAGTCAGCATTACAACTACCGCGAGAGCATCGTGAACCAAATCCGAAATTAAAGGAAAACTTAGATGTCATCCACTATGTAATTACCCTATATAAAGAGACCAGGTAGATTCAGAAAAGGATGATGTATTTTTGAGTGTTGAGAAAGTCTTGGGGGGAGAGAAAATTCAAGAGAGCGGTTGTGTTCTTGATCTTCTTCCATTACTTGTAAACATTTATGAGAATCAAATAATAAAGTGTTGTTTTAATCATCAAATATATGTTAATCACTATAAGATCTTATAAAGGGTGTAGTGTAGGATTTCATGCAACTACAAGTAGAAAAATTAACAAAAAGTTAACAAAAAATAAAGACATGTTATAGGGCCTATGGCCCATGGATGTGCGGTCCGTCTAGTTACCTAGAGTTTACCTTTACATATATATAAAGGATATTGTATCCATGTAACCCTATTATCCTGATCAATAGAAACCTCTCTTTGTCTCTTTACTTTCTCTATATTTTCCACTGCAACACGTTATCATGCATGACTCTACCAACTAGTACAAAAAAAAAATTCGTTTAAGATTGGTTACGGATTATTCCTTGAAGATTAGCGTGGTTATGATCCTATTTGTTTATCATCATGGATGCATTACCAGGTATTTCTTTTGAACAAAAACATTTCGTTTTCGTAGTATATATTAGGGTTCCACAAACGTATGATTAAAAAACATAGAGATTTCACCGTTAGATTTTCATGAAATTTTAATATGTTAAAATCAATTAGTTATTTATTACTTTGATAAAATATCAATCAAATCGGAATATGATATAATCTCTACAACCTGATTTTAATAAAACTATATACATTTATAAAAACCCTAATTTTTATTAGCGTCTAAACATCTAAGTTTTAAGAATTTCAACCGTTATATTATGCTATGTTTTTGGTATGTTTTGTATACTGTTCTTATTGACCTAATATATAAATTTAATAAAGATCCAACCATGGAAAATACTCCAAAGTACGAGATATTTCCTGCTGTGTTCACAGAAACGTGAATTGGAATAGTCATACGGCTTCATGAATATATTTGTATCTAGCCGTTGGATTACCTTGAAATTCTATTATGTTTGGAAAAATATTTTAATGAATTTTCAGTAAATTTTTTATCATCATCAGACATGGTTACAAATGTTTTCCAATTACTACAATTGAATAATGAAATTTCCAATCTTAATGTTAGCAATATATTTGGGTGTATATGCTAATAGTTTCAAGTTTATTATCAATGGGCCTGAGCACTTCATATATAATGGAACATATATGTGGACTTTTGTTAACCATGACATAGTCAACCCAATGGACCGGGCATTGACCAATCCGTTGACCGGGTTATGATTTAACCAACTCGATTAAAATTTGACCTTTTGGACTCAGAAGTACTTGAGCGCCATTAAAAAGCCTCTGATACAAAAGTCAATTGTGTCTACAAGGTATTTACTTCCATCATGAAAACCTTCAACCATTGACGATGCATTGTTCAAAAGATGAAAGCATAATTTCTACGTTTTAAGGCTACATATTGATTTCAGACGATGGAATGCTTTAAAGGAAGTTTTTGAAACATTCAAGAAATTTTTCCCCTGAAAATTTGAATGTTCATTGGAATTTAAAAAACTTGTAATATTGGCTCAAGTAGTAACAATACAAAGTAAATGTATTTACGGAGCATGAGACAAACGTAATTCTGACTCATTGGAATGAGAGTTGGACGCTTGGTATAAACATTAACTGAGTACCGTACAAGTGATGGAATGAAGGTATCAGATAGTAGCAGCCAACTACAAGATATATAGAGAGTTTAAATGACAACAAACTCACTATATGTTAAAAGAAGGTCATACCCCCACTTGTCAACTTCAGTGGCAATAAGAAACTTGCCCAATTAATACACTTACATTTTGATAAGTTTTATTATTCAACTGAATTTTGTATGATTTGATCCTGGACTATTGATTGTATGTTAGTTTAGTAAACATTTTTTTTAAGTTAAAATAAAGAACTTTTTATGCGAAGAACTAAATTCATAGTATGTACTTATGAAATGAAAAGTATATCATTTCCATGAGACTGAAATACTCTAAAGCACTTGATATATACTCATAAGTACTTGAGTTAAAAGGATCATTCGTACATTATGATGAAAAGTATATCATCCTCATGAACTGTAACACTCTAAAGTAAATGAGATAATTTTTCTTTTGTTACGTAATAAGGCCACACCACTTATTACACGAAACTCTTGAGGAAATATATTAAACTGCTTGTTGAATTGTTTCCTTATGCAATACCATGCGATGATTGGATCATTACGGATAATAGCCGAGCGAAGAAATGCTCAATCTTTTTCCCTTCGATCGAGAATAGTTTTTCCCTAAGGGTTTTGTTACTCGACAAGGTTTTTAGCGAGACAACACTAAAAGCATCAAGTATGTTGAACGTTGAAGATATAAAGATCGCGTTGATATTACTGAAAATATCTGAATCAAATAAATGAAACACAATAGTCTGTTAAGCAACATAACTTCCAGAATCAACAACGAGGTCTTATAAACATTCAAGTCACCAAAGTAAAGTGTGATAAACTCCTTTGACTGCATTAGACTAATGAAAATTGTCTGACATCAGGGGGAGCATCTAATGGTGTATTGAACTATTTTCCTTCACCAGGGTTGATTTTTCCCACAGGGTTTTGTTACTCGTCAAAGTTTTAATGAGTCCATTGATTTTAGCACAAGTCATCAAGGGGAGAACGATTTTTTATAGAACTATATTCAAAGCACTATATGTGAAGCACTATGTATAAAGTTTTGTTATTGAACCGCACAAGGGGGAGTGTTATAGGGCCTATGGCCCATGGATGTGCAGTCCATCTAGTTACTTAGAGTTTACCTTTACATATACATATAAAGGATATTGTATCCATGTAACCCTATTATCCTGATAATAGAAACCTCTCTTTATCTCTTTACTTTCTCTATATTTTCCACCGCAACAAGACAAACATTTAGGTAATGAAACGGCTTTGGATTATTTATTTTTCTAACTTTACAAAACCTGTCAGTATATAAATATAGACCACATCACAACCGCAACGGTTTTTTAGAAGGTTATTATTGGGGCGTCACCTAATAGGAAAAAAATAGGTCACCCATAAGTAATATTAAAAACCCCTTATTTAAAATAATTTTATAATGACTAAACAACCCTTATGTGATTAGGTTAATAATATAGTTAACTAATAATTAGATTGATAAGATTTTTTATATAACTAGTGATAAAAAATCATATTAAGTGATTTTGGTGGGAAGAAAAAGTTGAAAAAATGAGAAACTTTGGAAAAAAATTTCTAAGTAAACCCTAGATTTCAAATCAGCCAAACAATGTTCTTTTTATTTCTCAAAATTGATGAAAGTAAGTAAAAAAAGTTGATTCTTTTAGCTTTTCAGAGCCGTTTACGGTTGGGTTTTTCCTTCGTAGCCAACCGTAAGACAAATTTACGGTTAGGTGATGATGAAATATTAGCCGTAACTAGTTAAAATTAAGAAAACCCAATTTTAAACCAGTTCATTGGGTTTTTTGGTCAAAACCCAATCAGAATCGATTCTTACTGGTTTTTTGGTCAAAACCCAATTGTAAATCAGTTACGGCTGGGGTTTTTTTCGAACCCAACTGTAAAACTGTTACGGCTGGGTTTTTTGTGATCGAACCTAGCCGTAAATCAGTTACGGCTGGATATTTTTTTTTGTCGAACCCAATCAGAAAGCGATTCACGGTTGGGTTTTGTTAAGGAAAACCCAAATCAGAATCGGTTCTCAAACCTTTTTTTTTTCCTAAGATTTCAATCAATCTAACCATTTCAGATGCAATTAATTTGTTGATTACCATCACTTCTATCAATATGCTTCTTCCGTTACCTTTAATAGAGAATTCAATCAAGATTATAAGTTTTTCGAACCGTCGATTGATCGAAGATGGTGAAATAATTTTGATTGAAAAAAAAGAGGGAATGATTTATGGTTGATGAAGGAGAGGAAGTTAAGAAGAAGGAGAAGAAGAGGAGGAGCAGATCTTTGAATGAGAATTAGGTTTTGATTTTAGCTTTAGTTTTTAGGTTTTGATTTTAGTTAAAGGGTAATCTAGACATTTAGTATAGAATCAAGAATACCCCATAACTAATTTTCTGGTCACTAGAAATCCAAGTGAAACCCCTCTATTGGAATGTGACGCCCCAATAATAGCCTTCGTTTTTTATCTATTGAAAAAAAAAAAAAAAAAAAAAGATTACTCCCGACAACTGTATTCATCTTATGCTTTCTAGTTTAGCGAGCTCATGGGCCCTAGAGATGGCTTAACTTCTCTGTTGTCCCTCCAAGAATGGCTGCTACTATCCCTTCTAGAAGTCTGTGGTGCCTTTGGCATCACAAAAATATTACTACATGACCAAACATAGACTGAAAATCTCCCAAAAGATCGGCTTTAATTTCTGTTACATAACCGCCAAGCCAGATATTTTTCTATTCCAACCTCTCCTTTCTCTTCCAAAAAATAAATAAAAACCCTAGTCATATTTTCTCTGCGTACAAAGAACAACAATCGTTATTGTTGCGTGCAAACAACAGGAAAGCAAAGAGCAACCCCAAGATATAACAGTTTTACACCAAATTCATACTTTTCAAACGTCAATTCTTTGGGGGTAATTCTTTCGACTCGCACAACTATGAATATGCAACCACCACCATTCGGAAAGAATGGTGATATTGAAGCCGGTAATTCACAACTTTATCCAAATATGCTTGAAAACCCACAGCTACGATGGGCATTCATTCGGAAAGTCTACGTAATCTTATCGCTACAATTACTTTTAACGGTTTCTGTCGCTGCCGTCGTCGTTACGGTTCACCCTATTGCAGAATTCATTGTTTCTACTACGGCTGGATTAGCTATTTATATTGTTCTGGCTATCTTGCCATTTATAAGTAAGTCTTAATGGTTTAATATAGAATTTCATTGAGGTTCTTTCTTTTTTTAAAAGATATTTGTTTCTGAATGTTTGAATGTTTTTTTGTTTGAACAATTGTGCAGTTTTGTGTCCTTTGTATTTCTATCAAAAGAAACATCCTGTGAACCTATTGCTCCTTGGCTTGTTCACAATTTCCATTTCTTTTACGCTCGGGCTAGCCTGCTCGTTCAGGAGTGGTAAGACAAAAACTAAATCACCCTTCTTTATGTTTTATATAAGAATATGCTCATATTAGGCTGGTTCTTATAATCAAAGGATTAGAAGAATGTTGCTAATGTGTCAGATTGTACATATGTAACACCTAAAAGGTTCGTCGAGGACTTTTTAGAAAACAGATCCCCTAAATTTTACTTTCATGCAATGTCTTCGGCAAAGTATAACTGCATCACTGTCTTCATTCCAGAAACCTAACTTTTTGTACCCCTATCCTGCTTTTGTTTTGATGTCAATTACAGGCAAGGTTATATTGGAGGCAGCAATTCTGACTGCTGTGGTGGCCGTAAGTCTCACGCTCTACACCTTTTGGGCAGCAAAAAGAGGGCATGATTTCAATTTCCTTGGGCCTTTCTTATTTGCTGCCACATTAGTTCTCATGGTCTTTGGTCTCATTCAGGTACTGTGTAAAACTTAAGACACAACATTACCTTTCTTTTACTTTTATCTTTCTACTCAATTTCTTGATTTCAATTTCAAATTTGGCTAATAATTGTTATGTGACAGTTCTTATTTCCCTTGGGAAAGTTGTCCGTCATGATATACGGTTGCTTGGCTGCCATTATTTTCTCTGGGTACATCATTTACGACACAGACAACCTTATTAAGCGCTTCACGTATGACGACTACATTTGGGCTTCAGTCTCGCTTTATCTGGACATCATCAACCTCTTCACGGCTTTACTTACCATCTTGGGCGCTGCGGACGGTTGATGACAGAAAACAATATATCATTCTTTAACGATATGTTAAAAACTCCAACCTTATAGAAAGGTAACTTACCCTAAGATTAAAATTCAAATGTTTAGTTGTCTTCTGACGGTAGATATTAGTATTGGTTTTGAACCCTGAAATATGTACATGATCAAAGTTGGAAAGTGTTTCGATCCTTCGAGGCACTCTCTTTAACATATGTAGAGCAAGGGTAATAACACTAATGGGTTGGAATTTATTTTGGAATCCATCATAAGTAGGAAATGAATCCGGGTCAGAAAACAATTACTTCTTTGAATTCTTAAGAAATAACCTAGGTTTCAGGCCGTAATCATGTTCCCTTCAGGCCTCTATCATATATTCCCTTTAGAAAAGCAATCACTTATTCAAAAAAAAAAGTCGCAATAAGCATGTTTAAGTGAACCCTTTGTTATCCAAAAACAATCATCATGCCTGCAATATATTATTGATGTCTTCACTTTCAAGATTCTAAAGCTTAATCCCCACTAGGTTATAAACCCTTTGGAAGAGACAAACAGAGACAAACTCGACATTAAGGATTTCAAATATCACATTAAATAAACAAAATACTTCTTTTTAGATTGCATTTTCTAAACCTTAATCGGTTTTCCTCGCTTCTCCTTTTGACCATAACAGTCCAAGATTCTCCATTTCTTGTCCAAACCCACATGGTTTTTCTTCCTTTTTCGGCTCGACTGGGTTCACTTTTCTTCGTCCCTCGTTGTACAAAATAAAAACCCAAAATATTCCAAGAGTACTTAAAAGGTAGCTCTAAACTACCTCTATAGATGATTTATCATATACTTTGTTTCCCTCCATTTCCTTTTTACAATAGATAACAGCCAAAAAGAACCCCACCAAGTTCACAAAAGATTTGTCAGAAGCCCCTTATGGGCACTAAAAAATGCCTGCAACGGAAAATTTCCCATGGGTAACAGTGCTGGAATCAGCGATGTCTAGTTTTCCTCTCTGCAGCGATGGAGAGAAGCCTAGATACACCTTGAGTCCAAATGTCATACTCCCTTTGATTCCTGCACTCGAATTCTACTAAGCCTCGCTGGGCAGTCTTCAACCCGAAATATCGTCTATATTCTGCACCCTCGAGCAAATGACGACCAGGCCAAGCTGGCATATCTTTGCGAACTTCCAACACCATATCTGCACAAATCACGAAACAGAAATGAGTGATCATCACCACTTCTTTTCTTTTCATTTTTCTACTTTTACTTTTTTTTCCGCTTTCACTGATCCCTAGGAAGCAAAGGAACACTTCATTCTTTAGTATTCACATTTAAGAGTATTAAAGAGTAAGTTCGAAAATTTTTACTCTTTTTCTTTTTGGTGATGGTCCCTGCAACATGTCTACTCTTCATTTTCAGCATTACCTGCAAAAAGAAAAAGCTGAAGAATTAGAATTATGATTGCAATGCTCTTATACATTGTCCCCACATACAATTTTCAAAAACATTATCAGGCATGTTTGGGAACAGGTCTATAACTGTTGCAAAAAAAATTCTCTAGCTAACTGAAAAGAACTTGAGGTATTTAAGAACTACCAACCTGACCCAATCGATTGATATAAACGGAGACAATTTTCCAGTGAAGATCCCCTGCAAAACATGGCGAAAATTTATAAGAAAACAAAAATGCCAAGCAATTTTCAAATCAAATATATGGATCAGTTAAAGAGCTACTATAGCCGATTTACATCACTGAAGTTAGAATGTGTGCCACATGCTTAGCGATAAGAAGAGTGTACCTTTACGAGTACGTTTGAGAAGTTCACAGCCCTTGGCAAGAAGTTCCTGACTGAAAGCACCAAGAAAATTTTCCTCTGGAACAAGCTCGCCACTGTAACTACCACTAGAATGACAAGTATTATTACCATTACTTATCCCCATACCCATTCCTCTCTCTAATGGTATTACTGCAGCTACATTCCATACTTCCTTTAAGGCCCTTGCCTTTAAGGTTGCAGCCCCACGCAAAGCTACACAAAGAAACCATGAGTCAAGAATTGGCTCCAATAGTTACCAAGCAAGTCAATCGGTAACAAACGTCTATATCTAGATTACCTAATACCAGTAACTTTTAGTGGCAATCACTCACCAGTGGCGGCAGCAGCTGTTAGTGTCATTATGTCTCCAGGTGATCGTACATTAACAGCAGAACTAACTACAGAGGCAAGATGTTCACGTTCTGCACCCATGACTTCGGCAGCCTCTACACATTGTGCAGCCACTAATGTCGCAGCGGAAGCCACTGCCATATCTGTTTTGGCCATTTGCTCATCTTTTCCTGACCCTGAAGATGCTGCTGTGGCTGCAGCTATAGCTGCAACTGCAGCAGCAACAGCAGCAACGGAAACCGCAGCATGAAGTTGAGCATTGTGAGCTCGGGTTTCTTCTTTCTTTTTCTCCTTTCTATCTTTCAACCACCTTCCCACTGTCTTACTTCCACCACCACCAACTCCTCTTTCAACACCTCCCACATTACCACCACCACCATTGTTATTTCTATAATGTGATGGCATAGCGTTGTTTGTACGGTAGAACTGTAAAACAAACATCATAACATAATGATCAATAAAATAGTATCATTAAACAATGTCATAGCATTGTTCATACGGCAATAACTGAAAAAGCATAGAAGAACGGATATTTTTACACGAAAATTAATACAAACATATATTATTAAACAATGTTGTGGCATACTTCATACGGCAAACTTGAGAAACATACAGATACATATATTATCATGCGATGATAAAATACTAATGAATACAGAAGGCATACAGCATTCTGCACAACGGTCAATGCAAATAAGCATAGGATGCGGGGATTAGTTACTAATCAAAAGAATCAAAGACTCCTAAACTGGCATATCGAAATTCTAACTGCAATCAGGTGCAGAAAGCACCGTGTCCAAGACAAGAGAAGAAGATTCTTTCCGGCAAATTCAGTGGAGTAACAGTAATAATTTAGTAATAACAAAGATACAGACATACAGTTGAACAGAGTTAGGTATTGCATAACAAATAAGTGTATTATATACTAGGTAAAGTAAGATTTTGTCTAAACTAAGCAGTTTGTTTATTGTACCAAGAACAATATCCTAAAAAAAGTAAAAGCTAATGACGATAATACCCTTTTGTACTTCAAAAGAGTAAAAAGATACTTGGGTTCACATTTCACACCCATAGGCCCATATCACTGAGGGATTCCTTTCAGTCCACATTCATTACTGTGATAAATCAGTCACTGTTTTAAAAGCTAAAAAAAGAAACATTGCAGTGATTTTAAAGAGACATGACTACTGACGGCATCCAACAGAAACTCTGTTTTAAGACTTTGACACTTTTTCTTTACCAGTAAAAAATTTACAAATTTGTCAAAAGATACAAATCTTGAGAACAAAGAAACAAAGGAAGAAATTAAAATCCAAAGCAAAACCAAAACCAAAACCAAATTTAGTACTTGGGTTTCATCCTGATGAAACTAAGCTTTGAATATGATGGGACAAAAATGGGTCTTTCTAAGTTTTCTGTAAGGATAGTTCAGTCCATTTAATGTAAACTTTAGCTGTTGTCGTAAATTGTGTAAATAACAAAAAATTGAATGCTCTCTTCCTCATGGAAATCCGGAAACGAAAAACAGATTACCAGTATTAAATTTACACTATTTACTAAGTAGTTCATTAATGTGATTATTCAATTTTAAGCATGGAAAACAATGGGTTTCTTCTTTGGGAACTGAAATTTACAATGATGAAAGAAAGATCAGAGAAAACCAAGAGTCCAAAACAAAAAACAAACCCATAAAGAAATTGCAAAACCAAAAGAGAGGTCATTTTTTTTACCTTAGAATCATCAATATCCGTGGGAGAAACAGGAGGACTATCAGTTAAAGAGCCGCAACTTTGAGGACCAGTTAATGGACCGCTACTGTGAGATAGTCTACCAGAAGTACGAGGAGATACATCTTGCTGAAAAACAAATCAAACAAACCCATTAAGTAAGAAATTATAAGATCAATATTTCAGTTCCGTTCTTCAATAGTCAAGGTCTGGGAACAGACAAAGGAAAGTAACAGTTAAGAACAGTATAAACTTTGTGAAGTCAATGATTTGTAAGATCAATAGTGTAGAATCCTTCTCGCTGTTTTCAGTTCAGAGAAATGGACCCTATTGAAATAACCTCACAACAAAAACATTGTCTGATTTATTTTTTCACCTAGTAGAAGAAACACAAAAAACGAATATTAAAAAATTAAATTATTTGAGAGAGACAAGTCTGCTTTTTGGAAATTTCCGTTCTTATTTACAAAAAGACAAATAAATTATTAATCAGAAAAACACTATTAAGAAGAATTCCAAATGAATTCCCCCCTGTTCTTCAAATTTTGATTAAGAAAAACGAACTCAAAACAGAGGAAAACCCATTCACTTACGGATTGAGACATGATACGTTCCATGACGAGTTGAGAAGTAGCAGAAGAAGCAAAAGAGAAAGGATTTCCAGAAACAGTAGCAGCTTCTAACTCAACACCAATATCTTCTTCTTCTGGAATAGGACAACCACCACCACCACCACCATTAACAATAGAACAACCATTAAAGGATTTCAAAAGAGAATTAGGAGTATTAGGTGAAGGGGTAACAGCTTTAGAAACTTCCATAGCTGAAGCACTCCAAGAACGTGAAAGAAACTCCATAGGTTCCTTTGGGGTTTCAGGTGGTCGGAATCCAGTTACTGATACCGATTCCGGTCTCCAAGTACACCCAACAATTTCTTCCATCTCTACTACTGTCAGATTCTAGAGTTGTGTAGACTGATTAATGAGTTTTGTACAGAGAGAAAGGAAGTGTGATGAGTGCGCAGGATAACTGGGTTTAAGAGGGAAGAGGTAGGTGAAGAGGTGGTGATTTTATAGAGGCAGAAAGAGAAGAAGAAGAGGAAGAGTGTGTGTGGGTTTTAGAGGGAGAGACTAGAGTTGGGACTTGGAGATGGAGTGGTGGAGAGGGACAAAATCGGCCGGAATGTCAGTCTAAGGATTTTGTAAAGAAAAAATATTGACTCTATACGACTCTGTTGGACTCTTGATTTATATGGTTTTCTGTACATACTTTTTCATACTTTTTTTTTTTTTATCATTAAACCATAATATTTCATTCCATAAAAGAAACGATTACACGATGGTTTTCAATAAAAACAAGTACATCAAAAATAAAGAAACAAATACAAGTAAGATGCAACGAGAAAATAAATCGCGAAGAGAAGAGCGATCTACAACAACGACAACACCCAATTCTTGTACATGGAGATTGGAGAAGGAATGGTATTCGAAATTATAATTCAACCATTTTGATATGTTTTCTTCTTTGAAAAGAGATACTCCTATGAGAGAGGAGTAATTTGCCCAAATATTCTTCATGAATAGCGAGTAACCCGGAAAACCAAGATCTATTTTTCGGATGAAGAACTTGATCTTGACCATGTTGAATCGCCGATGTACTTGTATCCAAAATAACGAATCACGAACAAATCTAAGGAAAGAAACACTATGAAAGTGCAGATAGAATCGCCCTAATAGCGAAAATAGAATCGTTCTAATAGCGAAGAAATTTATTAATCAACTTTTAAATCACGATTAACTACTAAAACAAGAAATCTTTGCTCAGATCCGGTCCCTAGTGGACTAGATCCGAGCAAAGAAGGAAAAGATGAAAAGGTGTTTTCTAAGGTTTGGAGAGAAAGAGAGAGAAGAGAGTTATCAAATGTATGATTATGCTTCTTAATTGGTCTTTAAATTAATCGCAGTTTAAGCAATTGAAGTTAAATATGTGTTGATGCTGGACATGGAGCTTGTTGCGTTCATCTCAAAACGTACATCATTCAGCAGGCAACATTCTGGTTGGGTTTTAGTTAAGCTCTTGTGTTGAAACAGCATTGGATTAGATTGAAAAGGTCATAGCACAAATGTTTACAGAAGAAGAGAATTAATCATTGAGGATGTAAAGTAAAGAATGATTTCACATAATGTGTTTTTGTTTGGATATTTGTATACCTCTTTGTTTATTGGATGAACTATAAGCTCAGACCTTACAATGGACTAAAATTATTACCACGCGCGTATCTAAAAAAATGTCTTTATGAAATTTTAGTGCAAGATCCGCAGATTTTGCGGTTGTACACTTGTATCTTAGTTTCCAATCCTTCTGTGTGTGTGACATTAATTGATTGTGAAGTGTCCACTTGGTTTGGCTCTGTTGGATATTTTCAATAACATAGTAAAATAAAAAGGTTTTCGTTTTTTGGTTTGACACTACGATGGGGGAGTGTCCTGTGTCAAATGACACAATGGATGTTAGTTGTAGATGAAAAGGCACCTCCAAATGGTGCGATGGTTCACAAAAGATACATTCACTCCCATAAGACACTATTGATGTTTTTTGGAAGTGAAGATGCATCTCCAATAGGCATGGTTTCCCTATAAGTATTGATGATTAGTTTTATTTGTGGGTAATGAAAAATCATCAAATACTTTCTGTTTTCTCTCTTCTAATCATCATCAGATTTCTATTCTTGTGTGTTCTTGATTGGATCAAGGGGTACAAACCTTGAATTCAATTTCTGTTGTAGGGCTTTCATTGTATCCTGAAGGCATCATTTCACATACTTGTTGTAATCGCCAATTTATTGGGAGGGTAGAAATAATTGTCTAAAAGAAATCTTACGAGCCTTGAAAGTTTGGAGTACAACAATCTCTTCCTGTGTTTCCATCCTCCGTTTTATACCCACATTTTCCAACATGCTCGACTACCAATTGACATATAATCTATAGGCCTAATCTAAAGTTCCATCAAGTTAAATTCAAGAAATTATCGAAAGGATTTGTGTCTTCCTTAACGATAAATTAAAGAAATTATCTGAAATATTTGTGTTTTTCTTTGTGATAAATAAAACTACAATGTTTTTACGGGAGGTCGTCAGATTTCACGAAAGTATCAAACTCCACGTGATTGAATGATGATTTTTACTCAGCGGGTCGGTAGGTACTAATAACTTTTGTCGAAATTGGTAGCCCTCTACGGCAACCAATAAAATTATCCAATATTTTTTTTAGCGATATAAACTAATAAAGCGACAATAAAAACATCCATGTTTATTCTCATATTTGCATTATCATGTGTTTTATAAAATTTGTTAAAAAAAATTAGAAAAATTTAAACTTAGAAGAAAAAATTGATTTGAAAAACTAACTAAAGTGAAATAAGATTTTCGTTGAAAAGTCCCTTTAAATAAACACCGAAGAAAATTTCTCCTAAACCAAAATCGTCAGCTAAGAAATTAATTAATCTTATATACTGATGTCGCTAATCACATGGAAAAGAAAAACAGAAAAAGAAAAACATGAAAGTGAGATGCACAAATAGATGTCAAAATGGAAAAACAACCTTTGAAAAGTTCATTTGTACCGACTTTGCTTGGTGTTCCCCGATTTCCTCCTTAAGTTTTCCCTCATTGAGTAGCATCCATCCAAATCCTAAATCTGGGAGTTTTGAAAGCGGTAGGTTCCATCTGAATATCATGAACCACTAATGATTGTGTGACACGTGTTTTAGGGAAGAAAATAGAGGATAATTAGCATTTTCGTTTATCATGGTCTATCTAGTCTTTTTATTTTTTGAATCTGAGTATCATTTAATACGATGACAAATGTTATTACATTATTGGCGGGGACAGAGAGACAGGGAAGAACTGGAACGAACTTAAACTCGAGTCGTTCATTCTCACTAAACAACTCTTTTTTAACTTGATGTTTTAAAAGTCTTCTATTCTCACGCTAAAGTGACGACCATACAATTCGAGTGAGTAAGGCCAATTCCTACGAGCATAAGAAAAAAGTATCAATTTTCCAAACCAAGTGGATGGGAAAAATATGTTCTTGTACTATGGGATTAACCACTTACTGTAGGAATATCTACGTGCGGAAGAGTCTAGGATGCAAGTGGATCAGACTCTTGCTAGCGACAAAGACTGTTCTTATAACGCCTAGTTTTCAAATTCCCAAGAGTTCTTTCTCCTTTCGTCTGTATAAACAAGTTCTTTCGAGAGTTTGCTCACAAACAAACTTTTCAAACTCTACACAATTCTTTCTCTAAAATTTTCCCACAATGGAGAAAAAAATTAGGACTCAGAATTAGGCAACCCTGAAATCTGAAGAAAAAAATTAGGACTCAGAATCAAGTTTAGGAGTTCGGTAATGTTAAACAAGCCCTGATCATATATCTCAAAATGAAGCATGAGATTATTATACCAAAGTAAGAGTTGGGTAGTCAGAAATACTTGAGGTATGCGGGTAGCTTCTTGAAGTTGCTAAGAAAAGATCTAAAAATATCATTGGTGGAGTTTTTATTTAACACGTTATACAAATCATAAGAAATAATGTGTTTAAGTAATATTCGAATGTTAGTAGAGTACTACAATGTGCACAATTTATATTATGAACTTGTTCCTTAAAAGAGTTACACCGTTAGATTGTAATTTCTTAGAATAATACTTTTTCAGGAAGATATAGTTCTATTTGATCATGTGAAGTGTTTGTGAGGTTAAAGATGGAAATAATGCCTTATTGTCTTCCAATAAAAATTTGAATGAGTGTTCCCATTTTATGAAATTTTGAAGTCCAATAAATCATGTGTCCAGGTTAGATAATTTTTCTACGATGCTATGAATTCATGACATCGCACCAAATTATTTTGATGATCTCGAAAAAGTGTTTGTGTTATGGATACTCCGCCAATTGTATCTTCCGGTATTGCCAAAAATTGCTTGGCTCTAAGCGTGGAAAAATTTGGAAAAATCACAAATTTATGACTGGGGTATGCACTTTTAGACAAACTATACATAATGCTCAATGATTGCACTATTAACGAAAGAAGTTTCAATGGTATTTAGGGTATCTTGGAGGTAAAAACTACAATCCATCTGCATTATCGATGTTTTTTTATGTTAAAAATTGTAATATACTAAAAAACAGTTACTACTTTCAGTATTTGTGGTATAGTTACTTCCATTTTTAACAATCTCAAGCTTCATTTTGAGATACATGATCAGGGAATATAACTTCACCAATCTTTCAAAGGTTCTGTTTTTCTAGTCATAAAGAAATCTGAACCAGAAAATTAGCAGTCTGGTTAGGTTTATGATGGTCACAAATCTGCCATGAGTTAGAGAATTCAATAACTTTATAAAAGTAGTCACAATCTTGCAACTATATCATTTAATGAATTTAAAGATTAAGGAACTCCTGAAGCTATGAGTGTCTTAAACAGAAGCTTAACCCGACATGTGTTATTCATTCTCGTGGCAAGAAAAGGGGGTTGGTACTTTGGTAAGATATTTCTGTTGCAGCTGCAAAACAAAAGAGTGAAAACCATCAACCTACTCCCAAAAGGTCAGGTTTCTTACGCCAATTACTTAGAGTTGTTACAAAATGGTCACCTTTGGTAAACCGACAAAAATATAGTTTAAGATGTTAATCAAAAAGTGAATATTTGGTTTGGTTCCATATAATTGTGAAGCCACCATATATATGGACTCAAAACGTCACTTTGGGATCGATCAAACAGAATCAGGTAGGATGCCACTTGTTGATACAAGAAAAATAATACCCCTTAAACAGGTTCAGGGTGCCCCAAAGAGTTAGGTAAGCCTAGTATGAGACATAGGGACTAGGCCCAAGTCCAATGAGTAAATACCCATGAAGTAAGAAGTACAAGGAATGGATTAACAAATAAGGAGGAGTTTATATTAAGGAATGGAAGTAGAAGTAATTAAGGAGGTGTAAGACTTGTGTCATGTTGTCATAAAAAGGAGGGGCTTTTGGGAAAGTTTATATAAGGAAGGACAAGGTACAATGGAAAGGAATCTCTCTCTCTCTCTTACCATTCCTAGTAAAGTGAGGTCACTTGGTGTAGCTAGGATGGGTAGAACCAGAACTAAATTCACCCCTCAACATTTGGAGACCGCACCCGGAGGCTTGTGCCTAGCTCACCATGACACACCTAGGAGGCGCAAGCTCGGGTGCGGTAAAGAATCAGTCAAACGACCCACCACTCAACCCAGAAGGCGAGAGAGTAGGGATAGTGTTGGACCCAATTACGCATGTAAGAAGATCGGATGCTCCGAATGAGAAAAGAAAACAGCAGGAAGGCGAGACACAACCTTCTTTGAAAGAGATGCAAAAAGAACTAGAGGACCACATCATTAGAGAGCAAGAGTTGAGGAAACTCATGAAGATAGCAAACGCCGGAAAGAATACCAAGGGAACAGCGGAGGACTTGGGAGGAAAATAAGAAGAATATACAGCTATAACACAAGAGGCGGTGGCTAAGTACTTGGAGGCGAACTACAGAGTCGTGAAGCAGAACAACTACGATTTCATGGTTATCCAATACTCCTCCGAAATTATAGAATATCAGTACCCAAAAGATTAGCCTCGCTGAAGTTCAAAATTTACGATGGTCAAGGGAATGCGCGGGAGCATCTTAGTCGATTCCTATCTGCCATGAATGATCACGCAATTGATGGGAAGCTATGTTTGAGAGAATTTCCAAAGTCGCTAACTGACACGGTATTTACTTGGTATGATAACCTGAAATCGGGAAGCGTTAGCTCGTGGTCAACCATGTCCACTCTTTTCCTTAGAAAGTTTTATTTATTCGGAAAAAAGAAAGGTTACTACTATAAACTTGAGCAAGTGTAACCAGCACCTAGGTGAAGAAGTAGGAAAATACATTTCCAGGTTCTGTCTCCTCACTCTAGACTTCCACGAATACGTTAAAGAAGAAGCACTGGTGGAGATCTGTGTATGCGGAATGACACCGTCCTTTAAGAAAAGCCTGGTCAAATTCTGATTCCCCACATTCGTCGAGTTGGAAGAAGCAACAGCAAGAATCGCCGATTGCGTCGAAGAACACAACTCGGACTATGCCTAGCGCAATACAGTCAACACCGGGTCAACCGTTTCTAGGAATACTCGCGCGAATAATAACCGAGAAGGTTGGAGCACACAAACGGTCCCCCCGCCTTTACCTTGCAGTAAAGAACAGATTGTAGGTTTGTTAGAGCAATGGATAGCAAACAAGGAAACCCAGTTGCCTCCAACAAAGATGGACCCCGTCACCATAGATATAAATGATGCTAGATACTGCCACTTCCATCGCATGATACAACACCCCACGACTGACTGTTGCAACCTCCGAAGAATATTTAAGAAAAAGTTAAAAATTAGCGAAATTGAAATGAGCAAGCCTGAAGGCGATGAGGTGATTCAACATCAAGTCACGATGCTCTCTCACGACCCGAGCGGAGATATCTAGAGACCTTGGGACGATGATGAGGAGCAGGCGTGTGAAGTCGAAATATAGAACCTCGCTTTCACAAGCACAGACGGTGTATCTAGTAAGTTCTCCAAAACGGTGTTAGCTCAACAGTTTTTCGATTCACTCGGCTTCAGCGAAGATCAAATTAAAGAAGCGTCAAAGGCCATAGCGACGGGAAAATTTTATGGCCCTCTTCCTAAGTAGGCGATCGTGTTTACATATGAAGACATCTGCTACCCAAGAGAACACCTCAGGACTTTTATTTAACAATACACATCAACAAGCATCCATTGAAGAGAAGGGATGAAGAGGGATGAATCGATAAAGAAGAAAAGTCTAGTAACAAATAACAAACGATACTACCATCAAAGGAATTTCAAAAAGGTACAGAGCCCCAAAGAAAGAAAAAAAAACAACCCAAATGACAAAGGTAACAAACGAGGCCACCGTAAACTGATACGTAGCCTAACCGGCTAACAACGCATGACAATGGGCGATGTCCGCGTCCACGGACCCCGCCATTAAACGCCCTTTATCACATTGAACATTAGCTTGTGACAACTCACAATTGGCCTCGCTTATCAGCCTGTGGATGTCTTGCATGACTTTACCTTTAGCTTTTTCCCCGCGGGAAAACGCAAGAGTACTCGCGTGCTCGTCATAATCTCTATGTGCCTTGTCTCGACGCACACGCCTGAGAATCTATAGTATATCCACTTCTTCTCAACACCAGTAAGCGCGCAAGCTCGTCTTCAGGGTAAGACAAATTTACAAGGGCAGAAATAGCCGCCAAAGATAAAGTGTATCCTGGGAGCCGTAGGGCCACTTGATCGAAGGTACGCGGACTATAATCGGTGAGGGAATGCTCTATAGTTGTCGTCATCGCTGAAGACTCCACAAATAGCGAGTTGGCGGCATTCCTAGCAGTGACATCATCGTATAAAGCACGTTGGACCACATGCGTCACATGCCCTGAGGGCTCGGTCTTTCGAGCAGCCTGATGCGCTGCGTAACGCTCCGCGAATTGGGCACGCATGGAAGCCATGTTGTCCAGTATGTTCCCGTGAAGAGCCTTAATCTCAGCCTTTACCAGCGATTAACGTGCCAATTCCACCCCCTTGAACATCGAAACTAGCACAGGGACTAGCGCAAGAGCCAGTACATATCCATGAAGGGAATCGGCCATTCGAATAAAGTATCTGACAGGAAAAGTTAAAAGTGGAAACAAAGAGTTCAAGATTGGTGATCGAAGGGGAAACACGACACCCTTATACAAGGAAAACGTTATCATAAATGATTTGGCAACCGCCCTGTCTCCGACGACACATGGTGATCAATAGCTTAAAGTAACTTAACTTGACTAATGTTGATACATGAAAAATAATACCCCTTAAACGGGTTCGGGGTGCCCCAAAGAGGGGGGTAGGCCTAGTATGAGACATGGGAACTTGGGGACTAGGCCCAAATCTAATAAGGAAATACCCATGAAATAAGAAGGACAAGGAATGGATTAACAAATAAGGAGGATGTTATATTAAGGAATGACATTAAAAGTAATTAAGGAGATTTAAGACATGTGTCATGATGTCATAAAAAGGAGGGACTTTTGGGAAAGTCTATATAAGGAAGTACAAGGTATAATGGAAAGGCAACTCTCTCTCTCTCTTACCATTCCTAGTAAAGTGAGGTCACTCGGTGTAGCTAGGACGGGTAGAACCAGAAATAAATTCACCCCTCAACACCACTTAATTCTGATTGTGTTCCTTCCTAACTTATTTTAGAAACCCTCAGATATATAATTCATGTATCCCAATCAAAGAGCTTCATCATCGTAATCTATACCACCATTTCATAGGAATATGCAGCAGAGTATACCTTCATAAGGGGAGCCTACTAAAATTCCATTATTTTTTGACAATCTCTATTGGACTAGGGGGTACAAGAACTGATATGGAATGACATGCTACGTGTAACATTATCACCATCAATGTATCAATTTCAGTCATTCCATGTGGAAGGGATGTATAAATTAATTGAGGGTTGATATTATGTTATTTGACATGACTCCATAATCGTCTACTTATGATACTGGAAGTCAAAGAAGTCACACTATCCCTAATATAACGCGAGATAGTCAAGCAGTACAATACCAGGAATTTAACAACAACTTGACATCAAACTGTATTTATCTCATAACTCACAATCACAGGAAATATGGAGATGAAATTGGTATTTCCATGCAACCGGGTACTCATCATAATCAACTAGTTGGTATCTCAGTTATTAAACAATAATTATGCAGACATGCCGTGATGAGACTTTGCTCGTCAACAACAATATATTATGTAATTTTATTTTCCACTGTCTGAGTTATTATTTCCTTTTATTTAATTTATTTTAGGTTTAAATATCAAATCCAAACCAGTTTAGAATTTAAAGAAACCACAATCACATTAAAGTAATAATAAACATAATTGGAAACATATACTTTACATTAAAGATAAGACAATTTGGACATGTATATTTCCAGGGGCTATAAAATATCAGTCGGCAGGGAATCCATGGCAAAGCGGCCAAGCCTTAGTTACCAATTACTACTTCCATTGCCCATATATATCATCCAAACCATTTCAGAATCACACCTTTTACACCAATAATTTCAAACAAACCCTTTTAGTCTCATCCCAATCTCCTGAGTAATGGTTAAACCGAGAGTTAAGGTTAAACTGGATGAAGATTTATCTCTTTATAGAAACTTTGTAGTATATTATCCGTCAACGGGTAAATAACGTCGTCCCAGTGTGAATTATTCGAAAAACGTTCATGAAAACTTCTACACTGGCACTAGTAACCCGAATAACCATGATACATGTGGGTTAGTTTGTTGATATGTAATGTTAATCGAGTTCGAATTGGGGGTGAAACTGATCTTAAAGTTGTAGCCAGATCTCGAGAGGAATGAGGGAATTTTTCAGGAATCAAATATCCGTTATGGAGCTCATTTAAACATCCTTAAGGAATTTAGAAAATTCAACCCTTTTGTATTATAGGTTTCTCCACTAAACGTATCTCATTGAATGCATTGATCAAGTTTTTATGATTAATTTTAATTTGTTTTAAGTTTTTCAGTTTTTATAATGAGAAGAAAAATATGGGGATTCTTCCATGTTCTTCGGTTTCTAATGAATAAAAATTATTTTTATAATTAAAGTTCAAATCCAAATAGTTTTACACTAAATTAAATTTTGATTTTGATTAGAAGAAAAATGATCATTTCTCTTCTCGAATCTACTCGGTTGGGGAGCGAGGAGCTGAGAGTTCAAAGTTGGATTTTTCCGAAATTCAGGTATGCTTATTGAGATTTAGAGTCTTGATATATATATATATATATATATATATATATATATATATATATATATTAATATTTAAACTAGGGAAAATTGGCCATGTTAATCAAAAATCGAAAAAATAGTACTTGAAACTCCCTAAAACTCAGAAAATCAAACTTGGAATCCGCCAAAACTCGAAATCGGTAAAGAGTTGATTATTAACTCGGCAACCTTACGATTAGCGAGTACTTGCTTGGATAAAACAGTGTATACTTGTGTTAAGGGAACTCATGTTGTATGGATGTTAAAACATCCACAACTCAAAGAGAATCCCTATATATATATGGATTATAAGAATTTTGTGGAGTCTTTTTCTACCGTGGGAATCATCCATAATATATTTGCGGGACCTTTTTTCATTAATAAAGTAATTTTAAAATGCAAAATAGGTGTAGATCCGCTTAACTAATGATCGAATATGTCTTTTTATTACAAAAATTCACACGTACTTACTCCAAGACCGGATGAACATTAAAACCATACTCAGAAAAAACAAATTCCTTCATATTCGCTCATTGGATGACCTTATGGAGTATCCATATGGACCTCTTCAAATTTGAGGGGTTCCTAATGGACCTTACTCATTTGTGGATGTATTTTGGTCCATAAATTATGCATCATCACAAATTTATGGATTATTTTGTTCTCCATATGAGTTTCCCTTAAATAAATGACATAGACGAACAATTGATTAAATTGTCCCCAAAGAATGATTGTAACCACATAAACTAACACTTAATTAAAATAAACCACAATTGCATTATATGGAATAATCTACTTCGTAACATAGCTTTACATTGACGAACCACACTTCACATTGAAATACTTAATTAATGTTGAATCATGAAGAACTTTCCTTGAAGATTCTATAGCATTCATCGTGACTAAATTATTTGTCCTTGAATTTAAAACATTAGGTAGGAGCTATAATTTTATGAGAATACAAACGAATACTAAATTACTATATGATTAGTTAAATCAGATTCGTCCAAAATGATTTAAAAGTAAATAAAATGCTCACTCATTCTTCAATGGGAAATCCATGACGAGCTTGGTTAATCTTGTACAACATGACGATATAAGTTCTCACCTCACTCTTGAGGTGACAAAATCTAACTCAGGATGATACTTGTTCTTGCAGTTTTGATTGTTACCGATAAACATCACATAGCTTAGGAATACAATGTCCCAGTAATTGTGATTGGTTTCATTGTTACCAACATCAATTGCTAATGATATCCAAGCACGAACAAGACCAAAATCTTGTTCTCCAGTGAAGAGAGCCATTATTTTGTTGGTAATAATGAAGTACAACATTTCAAGATGAAATTATGAGAAGTGGAAAACCTGACCAAACAGTCGAGTCTTTAGCCCCCGGTAGAACTTGACCTCCATGAGCAAACTTGCAATTTGCATATTTGCTCGTCGAGTTTACTACTTTGCCCATTCCATGGTTAGTAAAAATTTGTAAAATGAGGAGTCCCCCAACTTCATAGAATTGGCTGAGCGCTCTGTTCATCTGGGAAACATATAGAACAAAAAAAAAAAACTAACATGTGACTCAATGTTAAATTTATGTGTAAAACAATTGTAAAAGGTAAATGAAATAGTTTCCACCATTGGCCTCTGTACAATTGATACATGGTCGTGTAAAGAGCTTTAACAATGCTACAACAACAACGAAAACAACATCATCATCATCAACAGAAATACAGTTATCACAATAATAAAATCAAGACACTAACAACAACATTATCTACTCCAACAATACATGTTCTCAAGACTCCAATAACGACTTCGACCGATTTATACCGATTCTGACAAACCTCTGTTATTTTTATCTCCAAGTTACTAAAAACCCTTGGTTGATTAAAAACGTTTGTTACTGTTATTGTTACCTTTATAACCAAGATATTAAAAACCATGGTGGGTTCGAACCTTCGTTACCAAGGGATTAAAAATCCCTGGTTAATTGAAAAACTCGTGTTGGATCTTTTAAAATCTCAAAAATACGATTTGTGTAAATTTGTATCTAACAAAATAAGTATGGCCTTTTAACACTGATATATTATTGTTATTTTCTTTTGGGATAGTTGGAACGGCTGTAATAGCTAATTAGAGAATTTGGTGCCATGATCTTGTGGAGCTACCCTAAATATGATTACTGTAATCTGTAATCATACATGTATTGCTCTCTACGAATCGGCTTAAAGAGGTTTGCCTCTTTTAAGGAAAAAATAAATATGAATAAACTTGTAAATTTATCTGTTTGCCAATCAAATTTACCACTTTACCCACTTCATAATGGGTAAAAAAGATGAATGAACTTGTCAATTTATCTGTTTGCCAATCAAATTTACCACTTTACCCATTTCATAATGGGTAAAAGTTGGCAGAATGAGGAGTTCGCAAACTCCGTAAGAACTGACATAAGCCCATGTTCATGTAAAAAAATAGATCGTACAACCGAACCCAGTTAACAACAAGTAACTTGTGGTAAATTTATGTATAAAACAATTCTAAAAAGTGGATAAAACAGTGTACACCATTGGTACATGCCTACATGGTCCTATACAGAGCTCTATTGGCGATCTGGCTTCAATTTTATTGAGTTTGAGAAAAAAGAATCCAAACTAGTCATTTCATAGATTTGTTGGTTTAATGATTGGTCCGTAGACTCACGGTGAGCCCCTGTTTTTTCAAGGCTGCTAATGGGGGACCAGAATTTAACAGGGGGTACCGTTTGAGTGATCGACGACCATGATCGAATATAACTCTTTTATCTTATATGAAACGGTACTCCCCTGCTAAATTTCGGTCCCCATTAGCAGCATTGTGTTTATTCGGTAGACAATTTTTAATCTTTGGCATGGCGAAAGTTGTGGTACAAATTATCCACCAGCAAGACATCTACCTCACCCGTACAAGATTTTCGTATTTCATAGTAACTTTTAGTTACCTACCATGTTAATTTTGTTTACTAAAGGCCCTAAAAAGAGAGAAGATTTGATTTAAATTTCAGGGCAATTTAGCCAAAGTGAAGATAAAAGCAAAAGAAGTGCGAGAAAAGCAAAAAGAGAGAGTGAGAGAGGCCCTCAGATTCTCAGATCGATCATAAAAAGAGAAAAAGAGCCATATCTAAATCTAATTTATCGATCTCAGTTGTGTAGCCAAGTACTTAAAGTCTTCCCCATCCCAAAGACCATAGTTTTGTTTTCTTATTATTTTTATTCCTTTGCAGCAGCATCTTAGTGCATAGCTAGGGTCCATCACAACAACTTTGCCCTTGAAAAGAATGCCATGTGTACGCCTTGACAATAACACACCATATGCTGTTACTTTTACAGTCACTGTGACTGGCTAAGTGGGAATGAAAGTAGTGAAGAGAAACTAGTGAGTACAGTGATTGTGTTTTCTCATACAATACAACGTCCCCCTCTTCCCAGGCAGGCTCAGCAGGTAATTGCACCATTCCTATCCGACCAAAAATCACAAGTCTATAAAATAATCCTAACAAAACTGACAATATTATCCCTGAAACTTTGTTTTCTTTCCTTTTCACTTGCCAGATTATTGTCCCTGATGATCAGAGACAAAGGCGAGAGGTACTAGCTGGCTCGGGCAGCTGGTCCTTAAATTTTTGGTTAGAGAGAGAGAGAAACTGGGAATGTAGAAGTAGTATTAAAAAAGAGAGTCTGATTCTTGTAGTTCTCTGAGCTTCATGCTAAAAGACGCGTGGGGCTTTAAAAATGGGGTGGCGTGCCTTGTCAAGACGTCATCAGCTCTCACTTTTGATCTCATCTTTGATTTCTCTGCCTGTTTGCTTGTTTAGCTAAACATATGAAAATCACATCCTGTATTATTTTTGTTTATGATGTGCCATCATGCGCTGTTGTTTCACATATTACTGTCTAGTGTCTAGTGATCGCTGTAGCAGTGTGAAGCTTAAAAAATGAAAACTGTTCTGAAATTGTATGTTCTCTGTTTTTCAAGTGATCATTCGTTATTTCTCTACTGTTATTGCTCTTCCTTCCCATGATTTATAAAGGGATACCATTATTAGTAGGGTGTACCAATTCAGTAATCCAACGGTTAAGATTTATTAATATTTATTTATCCTATATAGATTGGTATCACTCCCAAATAATACTAGTATCTCTTTGTAAATCGTGTTCGTCCATGCATAAATTAACTGAATAGATTCCTTGTAAAAAAAAAAATTCCATTTGAAACTCTTAAAAATGTCTAGCACATGTTTCATGTCTTTGAAATTTGAAATTTGATCTCTGTCTCCATCCAAATATCACATTCTCTTGACTCGGATGTGGACCCAGCCGTTTCACAACCGGATCAACTAGGTTCACAGAGAGAGATCAGGGATATTGGGATCGGATACATAGAGATTCATTTTCAAGGCTAGCCTAGGGTCAGTAAGAAAGGGGAATACACATCTTGGGATATAGTTGAAGGCAAGTATTTCGTTAAAGTGTGGTCCTTTACAAATTTATATTGATTCAATGCCTCTATATTAGATTATTGGACTCTTTAGTTGTACTCTAGTATACTATTCTACAGTATATACTAGAAACCAGTAAGTCTAGTGCATCAATTTCTAATTAGTATGTTTTGTTACGCCTTTTCTTTCATTATTAAATTCCTCCATAGTCAGAAATGTCAATCATTCTATACTTGCAGTTGCTCGCATCTAATGTTAGTAATAGATTAGATATTATGTTATTTCCTTACTTAGCATTATTCTCTCTTTATTGTGTAGTATTCTCAATTACATTGAGATACTCAAGGATATTGTTTTGGTTATATATTATGGAATGAAAGCAGGGAAAGCTCTCATGGGAGTTTAACCTTTATCCAAGATGGTATCACCCTAAAATCGATCCATCGCTCCCTCTCCTCTTTCTAATCAAACTCAATGGCAGGTGAAAAGAAACCATTACATCCAGCGTTTGCTGTTAACAACATCAAAACCCTTATTCCCATTCTCCTGGACATCAAACATGATGAGTATTCTTCTTGGGTTTTCTTATTTGAGCTTCATCTTCAAGCTCACAGCCTTCTCTTCCTTATTGACGGAACTGCAACACCTAAGGATCTTGATAAAGATACCGTGACACAACTTGATGCTCTTTGTCGACAGTGGATGTTCTCTACCATGGCCAAAGACCTAATGCTCACAGTTCTAAAATCGAAGACTCGCTGAAAGAAATCTGGGATCATCTTAAGAAGCTCTTTCAAGACAATAAAGGAAGCCGAGCCGCAAACCTTGAAAGTAAGTTCGTTAATCTCAAATTTACTAATTGCACTAGTGTTGATGATTATTGTGATAGATTGAAATCGTTATCCGATCGATTACGTGACCTTGATTTCCCCATGGACGACAAGAGATTGGTTATCCAACTCGTCAATGGACTTCCGGAGGAATACAACACTGTTGCCTCCTTTATTCAGCAATTTATGCCCAGTTTTGAGACTGCCAGATCTCAGCTAAGAACGGAAGAGATTCGTCGCTCTCAGCAAACCCTACCAACTCCTCCAACAGCGCTGGATGCTGCTACTATGAACCGCACTAATCAACGTTCAAACCGATCCAACAACAATGGACGGCGTGGTCCTCGTCCTCCATCCAGCGGCAACGAGTCAACACATGGTGCAGCGACCCAACCGCCTCTCCTGCCGACGCCAACCATGTATAACGCTGCCGGCTATCCTCGTTTTCCCAAATACTATCCTCCCTGGCAGCCATACTGGCCGGTACCACCCTGTCCGTACCCCACAGCTCCCGCATGGAAATCTCCCTCTTCAGCTCGTCGACCACATAACAACAACAACAGCGTATGCAGCGTGGTAGGTCACCTGGACTGAGTCGCGGTCAAGCTTATTTCACTCCTACTACTGAAACTCTCCACCCAGAGGACATTGCCGAAGCTTATAGCTCCATGAGTCTCCAATCACCTGATGATGATTTTTACATGGACACCGGTGCCACTGCACATCTTACTTCAAATCAAGGTACGCTACATACGGTCTCAAACTCTAGTAATGTTCGTTCTATTCTAGTTGGCAATGGCAATATCATTCCAGTTACGTCTAGCGGTACCAAGTTTATACACCTTCCATCTCGTCTCCTTCAGCTTAAAGATACTCTTGTTGCCCCAGATATTACTAAAAACTTAGTGTATGTTCGTAAGTTCACCATTGATAATCATGTTTCTGTCGAGTTTGACCCATCTGGTTTCTCTGTGAAGGATCTGATGTCGAAGAAGACTATCCTTCGATGTGACAGCTCTGGAGAACTCTATCCCATCACCAAGCCTGTCGTCTATCCTCCTTATACATCCCTGCCTCAACCTATTTCTCTTGCCGTTTGTTCGCCCGATGTTTGGCATAATCGTCTTGGCCATCCTGGCAAAGCCATCTTAGATGTTCTTCGTACCAAAAGTTTTATTTCATGTAATAAAAATTCTTGCTCTAAACTATGTCATTCATGTCAAATTAGCAAATATGTTAGATTACCCTTCTCTGAATCTACTTCCAAAACTTGTGCTCCTTTTGACATTATTTATAGCGACTTGTGGACATGTCCATTACATGTTGAAACGGGTTATCGTTATTACTTGATATTATTGGATGATTTTACAAATTATCTATGGTTGTATCCGTTAAAATTCAAATCTCAGGTTTACATAAAATTTTTGGAGTTTCATTCATTTGTTAAAACACAGTTTGAGCGTGATATCAAAAGTTTCCAATGTGATTTGGGTCGTGAGTTTGATAACTCCTCTTTCCATAATTTTGCTAATACAAATGGTTTTGTTTTTAGATTATCATGTCCACAAACTTCCTCTCAAAATGGCAAAGCTGAGCGTATGATTCATCGAGTTAACGATATTACTCGTACTCTTATGACTCACGCATCCATTCCCTCCAAATATTGGGCCGACTCTCTTAATATGGCTGTCTACCTACACAATATTCTTCCCACCAAAATTCTCTCTTTTCGCTCCCCTGTTTTTGCTCTCTATGGACGCCAACCTACATACGATCACCTTCGTATTTTTGGATGTCTTTATTACCCTAATCTCTCCTCCACTACACCTCACAAACTTGCTCCTCGTTCTACAAAATGTGTTTTTCTTGGTTTTCCTATCAATCATCGTGGTTATGGTTGTCTTGATCTCTCCACTCATAAAATCATCATATCTCGTCACGTTACCTTTGACGAAACTGTTTTCCCTTCAGTTCCACCTTCTACTGTCACGACCCCATCTGTCCTGCTTCCTAATCGTCCGGTCACTAGGGCCTCTCGTGGTATATTTTTCCCCAATCACAAACTCAATCTTCATGTCCAATCCAAATACAAAATCTCTCCCTTACCCCGGTCTCACCTATATGCTCTTAGGGACCCTAACTGGAATGCGGCCATGCTAGATGAATATAATGCAATGTTGAAAACACACACTTGGGAGCTGGTTCCACGACCACGAGATGCACATGTTATTCGGTCGATGTGGCTCTTTCGCCACAAATTTCATACCGACGGTTCACTACAGCGTCACAAGGCTCGCCTAGTTGCGAATGGAAAATCCCAGCAGATTGGTGTGGACTGTTTTGAAACCTTTAGCCCAGTTGTCAAACCGGCTACTATTCGTACTGTGCTTACGATTGCGGCTTCTCGTTCTTGGCCTATACATCAGCTAGATGTCAAGAATGCTTTTCTACACGGGGATTTAACTGAGACAGTGTACATGCATCAGCCTCCGGGTTTTGTTGATCCCGATCATCCTGATTACGTTTGTCGACTTCGTCGGTCACTATATGGTCTTAAGCAGGAGCCTCGTGCATGGTTTCAGCGTTTTGCCAAGTTTATTACAAATTGTGGTTTTAAGGGTAGTGTGTGTGATCCATCTCTCTTCGTCTACCAGTCTGGATTTGAGACAGCATACTTACTCCTATATGTTGATGATATTATTTTAACAGCCAATACGGATAAACTTCTTGGCCATTTTATTACTTTGATGAAACGCGAGTTTTCCATGACTGACCTTGGACCACTGCATCATTTTTTGGGAATCTCTGTTCGTCGCACCTCTTCAGGACTCTACCTGTATCAGTCTGTTTACACAAAGGATATTATTGCACATGCTTCCATGACACACTGCAATCCCGTGGCTACACCTGTTGACACTCAATCGAAACTTAGTGCAACGTCTGGTCCTTTAATAGAGGATACTACTTTATACCAAAGCCTTGCTGGAGCGCTTCAGTACCTCACTTTCACCAGACCGGATATCGCTTATGCTGTTCAACAGGTATGTTTGTTTATGCATGCTCCCAGGGAACCTCACATGCATGCCCTTAAGAGGATCCTTCGTTACCTTCAGGGTACCCTGGATCATGGTTTGTTTGTCTGCTACTGCTATTACTGGATTAACTGCGTATTCTGATGCCTATTGGGCGGGTTGTCCGGATTCTCGTCGTTCTACTTCTGGCTACTGCATCTTTTTGGGTGACAACCTAGTTTCCTGGTCTTCAAAGTGCCAAGCTACTGTCTCTCGATCAAGTGCTGAAGCTGAATATCGATGAGTGGCAAATGCAGTTGCAGAGACTACTTGGCTTCGGAATTTACTTCTCGAGCTCCACCTTCCTCTACGACGTGCCACTATTGTATATTGTGATAATGTCAGTGCAGTCTATATGTCTGGTGATCCTGTTCAGCATCAGAGCACCAAACATGTGGAAATTGACATACATTTTGTTCGTGATCGCGTTCGTATTGGTGAAATTCATGTTCTGCACATCCCTTCGGAAAATCAATATGTTGATATATTTACCAAAGGCCTTCCACGACAGCTATTTACTCGTTTCCGTACTAGTCTGAGCGTTTGTTCTTCTCCCGCTCTGACTAAGGGGGTGTAATAGATTAGATATTATGTTATTTCCTTACTTAGCATTATTCTCTCTTTACTGTGTAGTATTCTCAATTATTGTGAGATACTCAAGGATATTGTTTTGGTTATATATTATGGAATGAAAGCAGGGAAAGCTCTCATGGGAGTTTAACCTTTATCCAAGAATTAGATTAAATTCACTGCCCCGAGTTTGAAAGACATCAATTTCAATTGATTTACTCCCCATGCCTAGCTTAGTGGACAATGATGATGATAGTTGAAAACTAGATGATACTTATATCAAGATTCATCCATATATAGAAGCCTTTAATTTTCGGTGAAAGAATATCACTTTTATAGCAATATCATTCTTAAAAAGAAAACGCCATAATGAGAATGATGAGATTAGCTTAATGATGAATAATGAACAAATAATTAGGGTCCTGATGTGTACTCTAGTGGTAGTGCTACAAACACTAAACACAAGGATTAAGCAAAATTAAGAACGCTAGTCGTAGAACCCATTTGGGTCCCTTGCAGTGATCATAACAATGGCACTTCAACGACCACTATTCTACGGTGTTAGTGTAAATGAGCATATATATATATATATATGGTTCAAGTTATATCCATACAATCTGCATATAATTCCTCAACATTGGAGTATTATTTATGCGGATGTGGACATGGATGCGCATACACCAGTAAACCTCAAATACCCCACCATGGATTCCTTCGATTGTGCAGATATTCAATGGAACTCTCATTACGATCAGCCACTCAATAAATCTAAGCGCATGTTTACCAAAGGAATTAAACTTCATATGATGGGGCTTGTGTAAAGAGGTCAATAATATGACATTTCAATGCGCCATCAACTCATCGAGTCGCACCCTTCTTTTCTTCCTTTTCATTGAAGTTTGCCTATGTCTGAAGTTATTAATAAGAACATGAAAAAAAAACTGAAGTTACTAATAAGAACAGGAAAGCTATAACAAAAAGTTCAAAGTTACTTTTTAGATAATATATTTGTTACGCTATTCCGTATTTCTACAAAAAAAAAAAAAAAATCCGAGACATAAAAATCTTATTGTCTATCACTTTGGAAATAAGCTATTGAAATCAACATTTGAAATAAAAGATTGATATATGATGTATTTTTTTTTTTACTTTCTTTTCTTTATTTTGAAGCAATATAAAACATTCTAAGAATAACATATTACCAAAAACTATTTTTATATTTTCATTATCATCCGAAATTTATAAAAATATTGCTGTCGAAATTGTGAAATAGTATGAGAGTAATTGGCTACATATTTTCATTATTAAAGGAATGCAGGTTTTCAAATTAATGGGGTTTTCGTTACTTGAGTTTTGCTAGTTGTTTTGAAAATTATAAATTATTTGTTATTGAGAAAAGAGATATCATTATTTATGAGGTAAAGCTACGAAATCCATGTATTATGGTACTAAAATTAAAATTAACAATACAACGATATGATAGCTAAACAAATTTCAGATAAAAGAAGTATAAGGTGGCGTGATGCTCCTTCCCAAGGAAAGTGTTGTTGTATCTGTTTTTGGGATGGGAAGAAGTTTAAGGTTGTTGATTCTTTAGCGGTTTTTAGTTTTACATATATGAAAGGAACTATGATGAATGGAGTTCTAGAATGGCTCTTCACAGGTTTTTATGGCTCTTCACAGGTTTTTATGGTACGTTTAAATGTTTGTAAGGTCTTTGTCGTGAATTATAAGATCTAAGAAGGTTTGGAAACTTCCCTTGGTCATTTGTGGTGATTTGAAGGAGAAAATCAAGCATTTAACTGTTGGGGATGTCACCTAACTAGGAAATCAACTATGGCTTTGATTTTGTTGTATCCGCTTTTTAAGTTGTTGGTATATTTAGAGAGTCTGAGATCTTTTTCACCAAGGTCCAATTGAACCACGCGATTCATTTTCATGTTTAAGTCCATGAGAATTGACATTCGAACCCTATTTAAATTTTTATTAACGTGTGTTTTGCTTTAGGATATTTAAATTTTTCTAAACATGTGTTTTGCTTTAGTATATGTGTACGTTTTGTACTTAAAACTAACATATGGTTAAATGTTTATAAGGAAATCAATTGATAAACATGTGACATGCTAAGCATTTTACAGTCTCTCAACCAATCTCAACTTGTAAGCTAGTTTGCATCCTATTCAGGTCCTCTCATTCTCCCTTTTTGTTTGATGCCTGGACAAAAGACTCAAATGATCAAGATTGACTATAAAGAATATTAAGATACCAATGAGGTGTATTGATGATAAAAAAAATCCCACATGATCAAATAAAACGTTTGCAAAGAAAAAATCGTCTCCTTTCAGGATTTGAAATAGTTTCGAACATCTCTGATTTGGTTCTTATACAAAGTACACAGATTGTAGTAAAGTTGGTTTCTTCAATATTTCAGAAATAAAAGAAGATTTTTTTTCCTTATATTAAGAGAACACATATTTGGATACCATTATCAACCCAAACCAGTATAATATTTTAAGAGTTCCACAATCTAGAAAATATTTAGATTTTCACCGCAAGAAAAATAAATTCATATTATTATCCTGTAACATGCAGCCGCTTAAAGGAGAAAAAAAAATCAACTATGATTTATCATCCCAGTTAGGTGATGTCACCAACTACTAGATACTTGGCCAATGTGCTGCAATGATCTAGCAGTGTTAGAGCAAAAAAATATCATGATTTGAATGAAAGAATTTATAACAATAAAATCACTAATAAAACGTAATGAATTTTAATTGGTTCACTATAAAATATAATTTCGTTGGTATTCCTTTTTACGTGGTACTAATAATCTAGATAATAACCAAATCAAAATGTAAAACGAAAAATTGGCAGTTTCATTGTCACTTCTAATCAAGTTTCCCTTTGTCTTTCAAGTTGTTTTATTTGCCCCTTCTCTGATCAATGCCCAAATTGCATTTATATGTGATTGTATTCGAGGGTGATCAACCTCTTATTAATTCAAAGCTGACCAAAATAAAGACTGATAAGAGAAAACATATATATCAATAATAGTAATAATATGGATTTTTAAACTGGGATTTTGTGAGATGGTAGTTACCGCGTTCAGTTTGGATACCAATATTGTTTAAAAAAATCGGGTAATTGGATAGATGGGTGAGTATAAGATTTCACAATGCTGGCTCTAGAAAAAAAACATAAGTAAATATCGTTTTGTCTCATTTTGACATTCATGGTGGATATGTGGTGTGAGATCATTGTTTGGTTGAACCCACCAAGCGTCGGAATGACAAGTTTGGTTGTCAAGTTTAGTTCCAAAAACCGGAGTCGCTTGATTTAATTACTAAAGTAAACTTCGTTAGGTTAGCTTAGGAACATAAAAATGCTCAGACGTACTCTGGTTACTCACGATGACCTGAAGACGTATCGAAGATAATGAAGACATCACCAATCAGTTCGAGATTAATAATTACATACTTGACTTGTTTCATTTTTATCTTATGTTACTTCAAGTATATATTCATTGAAAACATAACATACGAAGTGGGGTTTGTTGGCAATAACTTTAGTATTGATGACTTGGTCATTATACTATGATCAAAGTATCAGTAAAGAATAATATACTAGCTGTGTTTATAACTTGAGTATATTGAGTTACGAGGTATATTTTATCAATGAACTTTGTGTTATCGATATTGTACTAATTGATAATTTATGATTATTTAGTTTGTTGAAGTTCCAGATGAATTCAAGTCTTGGAGTTATATTTGAAAGTAAATTCAGAATACATAGTGTAATGAAGTAGACCTGTGAAACTTGTTTCGTAGTTGAAATATGAATTCAGGATCGATTTCAGAACCGATCCAGACAATGTTTAACCTGGTTTTATATTTTAGATATGTTTGTTATCTTTGGTGTTAGAGCACTGCTCGATCGAACTCGCAAGCATTGCTATCTCAAGCTTGTTTGTCAAGTTTAGTTTTCAAAACTATAAGTATTAATTTCTAGTCTACTTATAGCTAAGTATTGGATTAGGATATAATGTGTAGTTGAGCTTTAAACTTCACGACGTTCATCGATTGAAGATGAAGAACTACTAAGGGAATCTTGTGGAACTTCATCAACAAAAGGTATGTGTAGACTTGAACTCATCTATCATTCAAAATTCTATTTCCACTCTATCTCCTATTTGAGACAAAAGTCGTATAGCTATATAGACTTCGATTAAGCACATTTGATATTTCGAGATGAGTTTAACTCGCTTACATATTTCTCGAAATATGTATTGGTAAGCCTTCGCTTTGACCAAGTTCATTTTATATTCTTGACGAAAGTCAAAAGATGATCATGTGAAAATCGCCTACTAACATCTTATATAATTTGTGTGAGACGACCATTTGGTGAAGACTCAGAATGTTTCGTATTGATCATTTGATCACTTGAAAATTGCTTTGAAGCTAATAGTTTGTGTGAGAAAACTATTGGCGTCTTCTAAGAATGTTTCCATGATTGAAATGAGAGTTTATAACAATTAACCATGATTAAATATAACACAGTATGCGTACTTGTATGCTAACTGTAGCAAGTTATTCCAAGTATGGGAACCATAGGTTTGTTAGTTGAGGTCTGGGAACCTAGTATGCATACCTATATGCATACCGGCGTAAAGTTCAAGTCCGGGAATTCAACTGAGTTTGATGGTATACGACAGTATGCGTACCCGTTCGCATACTGGCGAACCCAGACCAAGTCCGGCTAGTTAGGTATGCGTACCCGTTTGCATACTTGAGTGGGTTATGTTCTAAAATCGGTTTGTTCATGAACTAATACATTTATAAAATAAGGAATGAAATATTTTGAAAACCGTGGCTATAATGTTCATGAATTGATTCGAGTGAATCAAAATTTATTTTGCTTCAATTGTGTCTTGTATACTTCTATGAGAATATAAACAATTAAACAACTTTAGAACTAGTTTCATTTGAGTCATTTGAACTAGTTGTGTTAAGATGAACAAGTTTGATATGAAGTATTCATATGGCTAATTTTGGTTAACTATTGCTAAGCCAACAAGGTGTACACGTTTAGGTACGGTTACCCATATCTAAATAAATCCACTTTTTATTTGTGTGTAACAAGCTAAGTTCGATCTAACGGTTGAAAGATATTAGCTTGAGTCTAATCATATTTTCATCTAATAGTGAATATTGAATGCTTTGTTACCAATGTAACATTGATTGCAAACTCTGATTTGAAGATTATATAAGGGAGAACTCTAGCAACTGGGAAACTTAATCCCCACACCTCCAGTGTGATACTATTTGCGACTAGAGTAGATTCTTCTTTAACCTAGGTTTTTCCTAAAATCATTATAGGTTAACGACTTAAAGACTTCACTGGGTTTATAAAGCCAGACCCAACTATTTTCTTTGTAGTTGCTTGTCCTGATCTTGCTTTATCCTATCGTATTGAGTACTATCTTCTCTAAGATTTGCTCGAGATTTAATCTCTGATAGGAAAGATTTAAGGTAGTCACAAACATCTTCGTGTCATAATTTATGATTCCACAATATCTTGTTTCGGTTCCATACGATTAAACTTATTGTGAGTTGATTGATATTACTAGGATGTTCTTCGGGAATATAAGTCTGGTGTATCAATTGGTTCTTGTTCACCTTGATTTATCAAAATACGGAACAAAAACTCGTAGGTATTTCTGTGGGAGACATATTTATCTATTTAATAGACTTTTTTGTGTGAGACAGATTTGTTTATCAAATCTTCGACTTTGGGTCGTAGCAACTCTTATTTGTGGGTGAGATAAGCTAAGGGAATCAAGTACGTAGAGTCCTACTGGGATTCAGAGGCGTAAGGAACGCGACTGTACCTTGATCAGTATGAGATTGGTTAGGGCTCAACTTCATTCCAATCCGAAGTTAACTTGTAGTAGGCTAGTGTCTGTAGTGGCTTAATACAGTGTGGTGTTCAAATCTGGGTTAGGTCCCGCAGTTTTTCAGCATTTGCTTTTCCTTGTTAATAATTTTTTTGGTGTTTGTATTATTTCTTTTCCGCATTATATTTGTTTATATAAATGAAATATCAAAGGTTGTGTGTAGTTCAATCAATTAGATAATCCAACCTTTGGTTGTTGATATGAATTGATTGACACTTGAACATTGGTCTTTGGTACCATTCAAGTTGTTTCTCATAATAATCAGGCTAACGTATTTTGTCTGTTTGATTTGCTGATTACATTGAGAAACAAAGATACAACTTTTGGATATATTTCCATTGATTGAGTCTGATTGTCTAGTTGATTCTCTTGAAATTATATTAGAGTTTGTCCATACAGATTGCCTAAACGAAATATTGGGTATGGTTGTTAGACCTCCTCTTTTTTATTTGGGTTTCTTCAAACATCGAGATGTATACAAGTTAAACTGGAAAAGTTTATAAATATCGACGTCGTGATTTGAAACGCATCTAAAAGCATCTGAAACTCATTTGAATACATCACAACCATTCTTTTTGCACACCAGATAGACTATGTGGAAATTATGTTAATTTTTATATATCTTCAAGTCTAATTGAGAATTGCGATTGTCTTTGAATCATTGTTGATTGTCTAGTGGGCAGTTTGTAATACTGTGATTGTCTTATGCACATGCAATACAACTCTGTGGTGACTAAAACTTAATTGGAAGTGCAGAAATATGTAAAGAAGCAAGATCAAACCACTCAAAGTAGTTTCAAGTGAGATTCAAGAATTTGAAGAACATTCCATTATTTCCATTTGTTTTAGATCCCAACAAAGCTCTCTCTACATTACAAGATACATGTTTGCACCTTGAATAAACCCATGGACAAGCCTCTGTGTCATGATCTTCTTTGTCACACATTGAACATATTATTAATGATCTTCTAATACTAGAACTTGTTGAATCATTCAAACCACCACCCATTTTGAAATCTTAAAGAAAGTTGATTTCGTGATGGTGAAAGATATCATTTATGGAGAAGAAGATAAGATGAAAGTGGTAATGGGGACCATTTAGGAAGTGCCACGTGTCTAAAATGATGAAATGTACAAAAACAAAAATTACAAAACAATACTAATCAAATATGTAATATGGTTGATCTGGGACTTCAATCTTGATCAGGCTACTTGGTCTTTCCTAAAAGCAAAACCTTTGACCCTTCACTAAATGTACTCCCTTTTTGCAAAGTAATCAACTGAGAAGTTGATTTACCTGTAAACATGTCTGTAAGAGATTGATAAAAGACTTGTCAAAATTCTTTGCCACCTAGACAGTAAGAACCATGGAATTTTCTGCTGCATCAATGAAGTAATACAAGTCTTCGAATCATATTGGAGGATAAGCTTGAGTTTCTGGTTTTCTAGAGCCTATTCCAGAGCTTTGATACTAGCTATAAATTTTTCCACATAGTTTGTGACAATTCCTAGACCTATAAATTATGCATAAATAAAGGCACCCACATGGTTTATAACAATAAAACTATATCCTTCAATACCTGGGTAACCTAGGCCCCATTACAGCCTTAAAATCACCGATTCAAAAGACTATTATCTCTTTTTAAGTCCACTTAGCTAGGCTAGCATTCTTTCTACAGTTAAAAAAAAAATGGTTAAAACATGTCTAGTTTTGTACGGAAAAAATGCAAGCTTATAATTAAATGTACAAAAAAAGAGAGGCATATTTCTCTAAATTATGCTCATGACAAAAGTTATTATATATTTGAGATTAAATTTTATTTAATTGATAACGATTGTTACATGAAACTAGTTGGAATCCTAACAAGCTAAGCTCCAACGATGTACTACAACACTAATTGAACAGGTTGTTGTGCTAGCCTACCAGCGAGCCTCATGAGGAACCAGCCAAGGGAACCGAAGCGAATAGGGGGTTTATTATGTTTCAAAGGGGGCAAGCTAACTATACCTTCCACGTCAAATATTCTGGGTTTGTTGGTTGTTTTGTGTTGGTTGTTTACCTCAAGAAGAGTAGTGTTGATTTTAGTCTTTTCCAGTGGGAAATAAAGCTCCATCGTGTTCACCGACGAACTTTCTTTGTACCATCTAAAAAAGAGGAGAATCAGGATGAATCTTTGGTTATTAAAAAATTTGTTCTTCTGATTCTGAATCAAGTTTCACCGATTCAAGTTTTCCTATAAAGACGGGTGTTACGGTTCTACTATTACGTTTTGATGGTCCGGTGGAAATTCTGGATATAAGATTCGGGATTCGGGTTGAAAGTCACTTAGTTTTGAGCCTTGTTTGTTTAAGATTCTCTTTGTGACATTGGGGTTTCTTGTTTATTTATTAAAAAGAAAAAGAAAAAAGCATTAGATTCATTAGAATGATGGCTAAGCTAAAGGCACCTAAATTTGGGGGCTGTTGTCACATACTTAATGAGGGCTGCTACAGGTATTTAAGTGGGTAGGGGCACGGGAGGGGCTAATGGATGTCGATCACTCTTTTTCTCCCATGTGTCATCCATGACAACGTGTTACACAAATGTACAATGATCCAAACAAGAATACAAGATCCTATGTACTTATGTTCTTCATGAAATGAAAAAACACATGAGACAAAATCTATCTAGACTATATCCAAGACCAGATCTACTTTTGCTCCGAGGGAAAAAAACGCATGCACTCCACATTCCTTGTTCTAAAATCCTATTATTGGGGCTTAAACCCTTAAGGATTTTGGGGGCTTATTGTTCTTTGGCTAGCCAAAATATGGATAGGGGGAGATTTTAAGTAAATCAATTTTAAAATCAAATCTTATATAATCAAAACCCATTCCTAATTCAAGCCCCAAAAATCAAAACCCTTTCATTTTCTCTCTTCTTCGTCTCAAAATCACTCTCCAAAACCTCTTCAAAACACTCTCCAAAACCTAACAATATATCCTCATCTTCTCCACTGATTTCTGAAGCAGCTCAACGTGAATCGATTCTAAAGATGATTCTCAAGATGGCAGCAAGATCAAGAGTGACAAAATCCGGCCGATTGAACCCTGATTCTGAAACTGGGCAAGTTATTGATGTTCCTTTTAATAGAGATGTGGTAAACCAATATGTTCAAACACCTGCAAATTTTCCACAAATGACTCCTACTAGGTAAGACTCGAAAAACCCATCAGTTATTTTACCATTAGATTGAAAAAATAGGTTCGATTTATGGTTTTAGGGTTTAAAAAAATTGTTTTCAGAAGCGTTTACGGCTGGGATATCATATCGTCCTGGACGTAATGTATACCTAACGGTTGGGACATCAAGAACTCCCAGGAATTAATATCTCATGTGTTTAGGATAATTTGAGATCCCAACCGTGAAATACCTTTACGGATGGGACTTTCCTAGCCATAAGTCATCCTGTGTTTGCAGAGTAAAATTGAGTGATGAGTGTTTTGGCTGGGAGTTTCCTCACCATAATTAAATTTTCCTAACCGTTATTTATATTTTCCAGCCGATACTATGTTTACGGTTAGGTCGTCTGCATGTTTCTTAACCGAAACTATGTTTACAGTTAGGAAGTCTCACTTTTCCCAGCCGACAGTTTATAAAACGGATGGGTTGTCTGGTATTCCCTAACCATAATTGTATCACTCCGTGTGAATTGGTCTTATCTTCTGATATGTTTTTCATAATTTTTAGGAACCCTGAAAAGGAGAAAGAACCCCAGGAACTACCAATGTGTGATATTGCTACGTAGATTAAGTATGTGATTTTTTTGTTTTTTTATATGTTTCTCAAATTATGTACCACTATTAATTAAATGATGTGAAAATAGGTCAAGAGAGCTAAGTGGATTACCAGGGGACTGATCCGTAACATTGAGGATATTTTATATTTGGATTGCGACCAACAAAGAACACTGCTTCTCAGGCTTCAGGAGTTACATAATCCAACGATGGATGATCTCTATACTAACGACGAGGATGATTGGATGAGTGATTCCCAAACTCCCGAAAGTTCTTCATCATCTTCTGAGGATGTTCCTTCGATCGTTGGTCGTATTGGATGATTGTTTTATGTACTTTGTTTAAGTCATTCCAGCTTCTCATTATGCAAACTTACTTTTAGCATGTTTTAGGTTATGGATTTGGGTGATTTCGTTTGTTTTAAGTAATGGGATATTAATTTACCTTGAATTAATGGATACTAGTGCTTTGATTATTAATTTGTCAGATTCTTGTTCAAGTATAACAAAGTGAAATTTGATACCGACAATCCAGGGAGAGTTATGGCTAAGATTTATACCCGTAATGGGATTAACGGTTAGGTGTTTCGGCCGTAACGGAGTAAAATCTAATACTGAGATTCCAGGGAGAGTTACGACCAAGATTACCAGCCGTAAATGAAATGTACATCTAGAATTACCAGCCGTAATTTTGTCAGTGCCTAGAAATACAGGTAGGATTCCTAGCCGTATACTTTTTTACAGTTTGGTGTTTCAGCCGTTATTCTGACAGTACCCAGAAAAACGGCTAGATTCCTAACCGTAAACTTGTTCACGGCTTGGTTTTTCAGTCGTAATTCTGTGAAAAGCTCACTTGGGTCATTACGGCTAGGTCGTGTCAGCGTATAACTTGGCCGTAAGCACCTCTAAATAACCACATTTTTATCATATTATCATTGTAAACACATGATAAGAGTAAAATTATATTGTTCATTTATAGTGAGTGATTCAAAATACATAGGATCACACCACATTATTATTATCATATTATCATGTTAATCATCACTCTACAAAAAACATTGTTATCATATTATCACTAACCTTCAAAATATATAGGTTCACACCACATTTACTCATAGTCATCCTCATCGGAACTCATTAGTAGACAAGGGCCATCCCGCGAAATATGTAATGCATCCCACGTTTGAAATTTTTCCTCGAACTTATGACACCAACCCAATTGTATTTCGCCATTACCATCGTCTCCCTTCCTTAATGGATGTAATGGGAATCCATCTTTCAATTGGAGGCTGATATAATGGTTCATGTTCACAAATCCCATGATGACTATCTTTGGTGATTCTTCTTCGGTAAAAATACGTCTTGTTGGTGCATATGTAACACTATGTGCATAGGAGATGGAATGAGTAACACAATGGAATAAGTTGGCGAGTAGATAGCCACATATTGGCATTCTCATCCAATATTCACTTGTCAACGTAGTGTTGACCATTAAACGATGTTCAAATGCTTTGAACTCCTCGTTTAGCACCGCCTCCGTGTCATTTGTTTCGAATATCATCATTGGCTTATAGAAATCGGAGAAACCAAGTAGTTCAAGCAAACAGTTTTTCCTTATATGAGTAATTTGGTCGTCACCCCATTCTTTTGCCTCCTCAAAATGTCCAAGTTGATCTACGAACACATGGTAACCACAATTTCCGTCGCCCTCAACATCGTCGGCGGACTTGACGTACTCATGAATAAAATTTAGTAAAAAGTGCATGTAATTTTTGTATATTGTGTAAGTAGGTCGGATATAATTACCTTCCTCATCTATCGGGGGTGATTGCATCGGACCTACATAAAAAAAAACCGTCTCTTTCTCACCACTGACAACTCTTTGTGGGGTGATTTGCGATGGTTCGACCATCGATGCTTTTCCTTTGACATCATTACCTTAGCTTCTAGCTAATTGCTTAATACTAACCGCACCACCAACTTTTATTTTGACACTACTATCTTCTTTTGTTGTTGAACCTTGTTGGGATGAAACAACCGGGTCTTTAATTTTGACTCCACTATTAACTTTTCTTTTTGAACTTTCTTCGGATGCAACAACCACATTCTTCTTGCACCCTTTTTACCTTCATTTCACTAGCTCGGCTTGGTCCACCTTTTTCCATTTCCTTTCGTTTAAGTTTGTACAAGTCGTTAAACTTCTCAAAACCCGAAAGATCTATTCGCATTGAAGGAGTCAATTATGGACCCTCTTGAACCTTTCTCTTAGCTTCTTTCCTTTCTTATTTCTTTTTTATTTTGGTTGAAGGCCTACCCTTGCCATGCCCCTTGTTAGGTTCTAAAATATCTTCTCTAGTGCATGGACGGTTGAATTTCCGCAATTCATACAACCAAAGTTGTCTTTACGCCAGTAGTAAAGAAGCATACTTCTCAAAAAGTTCCTTGTGTACATCCGTGTCGCAAAACACGTCCCCAAGACCTTGATTTGGTAATGGATCTTTAAATGTTAGTTGTTTCCAAAATGGATCGATATCTTTGATCGGAATCATCCTTGTGGGATAATTTGCTATTGCATGCCTATATGGGAGCCTCAAAGCCGACTTAATGGGACAATTACATCTCATTCCCTGTGGAAAATTGTGTTCCTCCCAAGCCTCCACTTCCGTTATAATTTTTAGGATTGCCCATTGAGAAACATATAAACTTATTCCCCAGAGCCAAGGGATATCCCGGTAGTCGACAACCGTTCTAGATCATCTCTTTTCAAAATCCCCTTTAATTCTATCGAGATCATACTTTAAATACTCGACCATAGCTTCAAAAACAACAACGAATCCACCATCACAACCATTTAACTTACTCTTGAACCGATAGTGAGCCGACTCCACCGTACTTGTGGCTTGATTGTCATAATGTCTATAACGGTTTACCCATGCACTAACAAAGTTTTCTTTGTGGGGATCCAATAACTCGTTCTTCAAACATGTTATAACATCCGGGTAGGTTGACCATTTTTCCATTACAAAATGCTCCCTTAGGAAATATAATGGTTCCGTGAGCGATTATATTAGTTGTTCCCAATCAACTTGAAAATACGCCCAAAGCACCTCGGCTATTTTATCATTGATCTCAAACTTATCTTTATCATCTTGTTGTTTCTCCAACGATAAATTTTTAATCCTCTCAATCTCGGTCTTCTTTGATGGCCATATAACCCTCTTGCAATTAGTTTGCACATTGTTCCATAGATGAAACGTGCAAAGATGATGACGCGCGTAGAGGAAAACACATGGTATGGTCCACATCAATGCTTGCTCCTTATCTGTGATCAACACCCGTGGAGTATAACCTTCTTGATACAATAACTTCACCTTTGGCAATGCCCACATATAACTTTCCTTCGTCTCGTCTTTCAAGAAACAAAACACAATGGTAAATGTCGACTTGGTAGATGTTTGCCCAACAAATTTCAATATCGGCATGTTGTACTTGTTAGTTTTATATGTGCAATCCATAAAGATAATTTGATGAAAGTATCTTGCCAATTATACACATTCCGGATTGGCGATGAAAATATATTCCACTTCTTTTTCTTCATTATTTTCATAGGAGGTAGAGTACTTTGCCTCCTCAAACGAAAACAATAATTGTTTCATAAGCACTCTCTCTTGCCATGACTCTTTTCTAAAATTTTCTCTTTTATTATGGATAGTTGCCAATGAGGATGAGTTTTGCGGGTTTAGCACCTTCACGCCACTAAGAATATCAATAGGTTAAGGGGTTGAGCCTTGCCGCATAAGGATGGTTGATCAAACTCTCCGGAATATGATGATTATGATAACCCGAGATGACTTTCACTACAAACCACAGTTTCTTATCATTGTTATATTTAAATTGAAGCTTAAAAGGGCATCTGTATTTCTTCATATTATAACGTCCCTTCTTCCTTGTTGTTTTTGGTTTATACTCACTACCTTTTTTCCAATGACACTCATACTTTCCACTACACTCACAAACCATTTAAAAGGTGGTGGCTGTAACTTGTTTATTCTGGACTATGATGCACATCTTTTTCAATCCTTGTGATCAAGCCCACTTCTTTGCATCTTCCTTATCTTTCCACTCATAGTTGTTTGCATAGTGAGCACTTGTGTCCTCGAAAACTTGCACGGGTTGGGGTTGATCTTCCATAACCTCCTATTGGTCTTCCGTAACCTCCTCTTGGTCTTCCACCGGAATGTACGGTACAATCTATAATAAAATAAAATATGTCACATCATTATTCACAAAAGAAATTTATACACACAGAAACGGCTGGGTTGACAAGTGATATTCCAGTCGTCAATGAGTATACGACTGGGTCGACAAGTGATATTCCAGCCGTCATAACTTAAACGACTGGGTCGAAACATGATATTCCATCCGTCATCACTTACACGGCTCGGTCGAAAAGTATTATTCCGAACCGTAAACTGGTCATGTCCAGGAATTCCAAGATGTAAATTGTTCTGTAACTGGAAGAGTCGGCTTACCCAGCCGGCGCAGACATCATTAAATAACATTTAATATTTTTGGACAGGAAACTTAACTGTCGCCGACAATATTAAATGCTTCCCATGCACGTAGAAAAAACCTGACCGTAATTTTTCGGTTGCGGCCAAGACTATTCATCGTTTCATCCGTAACATTTTGATAACGACTAGGAGTTCATTAATTGTGAGCCATAAAACAAGATAATGGCCAGGAGTTCATGGGTTCCCAGCCGTGATTGGACCTGACGGCTGGAACCCTAGTGTTTTTGGAAGAAAAAAATTGAAACTTCTTACTTCTTTGAGCTTAAAAACTGAAATATGAGTTATAATAGAGGTATACCTGGTAATCTTGCGAAATTGTTTCTTCGATTTCTTCTTTTTCTTGGGTTGGTCCTTCGAAATCATAGTAAGGTTCATAAGGGTTATTTTAAGTTTGAGAAAAAATTTCATGATTTTCTGAAAAATCAGCAAAGAACCGATGGTTGTTAATGGGTATTAATATGTTATCGTATTTTGAAGATGAGGGTTCACCTACATCAAAAGTTTTGCTTGAATCACTGATTTTCATTTTTTTCCCCAAATTTTGTTTTCTTCTCTTCTTCTTCTTCTTCTCTTCCCTCTGATTTTTTTTGTTTTGATTTTTATCTTCAACACTTAACTTAAAGAAATGAATTAGTGTTGATTAATTAGCTAATCATGATTAGTCATTTTAATCAAATTTATTATCTCAAATCATATGGGTCATATTAGTCACTATGTAAATATTTGGATAGGGGGGTTCACTTTCACTATTTCATGACCCCACATAACCCCTAAAAAACCTAGCTTTTTTAACCCAAATAATAGGATTCTTGTTCTATAACTTTTAAATCTTCGTAGATTCTTAATTTCATGGATAAGAGGATATGCCTCCAAATTAAGACTGGAGAGTTTTAATATGCATGCACTAGATAAATGGTTATTTTTGGTATGACGATTTTTTCGTGATTATATAGGAAAATTCGTGGGGACAATGGCCTACTCAGAAGTAGCCAGAGACATCATTCAAGCCGAAGCCTTAGTTCTTCTAAAAGCTCTTACTTGGATAAAAAATTTAGGCTTTAAACAAGTGATCATTGAAGGAGATAATGAAGCAGTGGATAAGTGCTGTAATGGAAATATTAGCAGTTTCAAATGGGAAGATCAACAAATACTTTTAGAGTGTAAGTCTTTGCTATCTAAATTGGAGTCATGTGTAGTTTCTTTTCAAAGAAGGTTCTGTAACCAGGCGGCTGATAAGCTTGCGAAGTTTGCTAGAACTAGTATTCACTGCCAAACTTGGTGGAATGAACCACCTAATATCTTAAGTCAGGTTCTAGTCCAGGATAACCTTAATGGTTATCAAAGTTGAGTCAGTTTGTTTCTTTTTAATAAGTTTTGTCCCTAACTCCTGCTAGTTGTTTGTTTGAGTTAGGCAGTAAGTCCGTTTGTATCTTATCTTTTCCTTTAATATATTTTATTTGCTCAAAAAAAAAAAAAAAAAAAAGGGTATGACGATCATGCCAATGAACCCTAGTTAAGTTTCTCAGCCAAGTCCTCACGGGAGCAGTAGCTAGCTTCAAAAGAAGAATTAATTGGGGGATATAGCTACGGGACAAAATAGGTGTCCCAATAGCAATTCTGGGTGACCCCCTATGTAATTATTTTTTTAATTCCTAATCTAGCCCCCACTAATTAGGATTAGTGATTAAGTATAATTAGTAAAATGTTAAGTATTTGGGGGATAAATTAGTGTGCATTTTTATTTGTGTTTGGGTGAGAGTAGAAGGAGGGAAAAAATATTTGAGAGGAATTTCTTTTTTGAAAATGGGAAGATGATTGTGATGAGATAATTACGATAATAAGAGGTTGAAAAATTGATTTTTTTCTTTGAATCCACCATTGTTGCAGCTGAAAAAGCTTGGTGCAGGCATGGTATTCAACCAAAAACTCATGCCTAGGCAATTGTTGGAAATGTTCATAAATTGTTTGCCACGATTTTTTTCTGGTATTGATCTTCAAAATGTTGATTTTTTTCTGGTTTTGAACAGGTGGTGCCGGCATGGTAATAGTTTTTTCGAGCGTCAGTACTGCTTTAAAGCATAGTATTTTGCTTAAATACATATGCCGGAACAGAATGAAAAGTATCCGAATGTTGATTTTTTTTTTCACTTGACTACCAAAGCATTGATAGGAAATTATTGGGCATGCCTGCATCGCAGTGTTCCTAAGATATGGTCTTCATCAATTCCGGCATGGTCTTCGTCACTTCCATTTTGAATTTTTCCTGGCTTTAAAAAGCTTGGTGCCGGCATGGTCAGTTGATATGAAGACCATGCCGGTATTGTTTTCCGGCATAGGAAATAAATATGAAAACTATGCCGGAAAAAAATACCGGCATGGTCTTCATAAATTCCGGCATGGTCATCATCACTTTCAGCATGATCTTCATCACTTCCGAATAAAAAAAAAATTTCGTTTCCAAAGTGAGGTGAAGAGAATTTGATATAGAGTGGGGAGAGTCTAGAATTTGAAAGGGAATGGAGAATATTTGGGTTTCAAAACACTACCCCTAAATAAGATTAATAAGAAGTAGAGATGGAAATGAGGGATATGATTTAAATTTTTGATTTTAAGTTTTTAATTTTTATTTTGAGGGAAGAAGTGGAGATGGAAATGGGGGATATGATTTTGTTTTTTGATTTTAAGTTTTTTTTTGATTTTGAAGGAATGGTATTTTAGTATATTCATAACCAAAAATCACCCCTTAGCACACACCATGGGTTAGGGGAAGTAATTCATATCCCCCAATTAATTTCCATATCCCCAATTAACTCTTCCTTCAAAAGCTTGGGACAAGATCCATGCAGTAAATGTGATTGAGTATCACGGGTCATACATATTTTAAGTGTCTTCCATTACATACATATTGCATTATGGTGCTCTTTCAAAAAATTAGTACTCTCCCAGCATTGTTGTGTCGCCTTGGAGTTGAAGATCATTTTCTTGACAAGCTTTTGATCACTTGTTCAGTCTTAAAGTCTCGAGTAACCAACAACACCTTGGGAGTTGGAGGAAGTTATTTTCCAGATAAGGTAGGTCCGACGGACATTAAAATGTGAGATGATGAGGAAGGATGATGGTTGCACTTAACCATTTCGCATGGTATTTTAAAAATGAAAGCTGTGGGGGCACAGACACGGTAATCTAGTATCATATTTTTCTCAATAATTATTCATGCTTAATTGTTTTCGAGCTGTTCCAGCCCGAAGAACTGTTTAAGGCATAACCCACCTTAGTTTTTTTTTTTTTTTAATGCAAATAACCCCACCTTAGTTGAAAATATTATCCGTACGCAATGTTCAAGGCATGCACATTAGTTCTTCTACTTTTGCTTCCAATGATAAATTTGGAGGTCGAGACCGCCTCATGGAACATCCGATTTCTAGAAATCAAAAGCTCAGAAGTTAGTTTGGGTGTCGAATTTTAAAATAATTTCTTGAAGTAAAAAAATGTGACTTTTTGTGAAGCAAAATTGTTCTGATTATGAGTTCTATTTTTAGAGAAGCAGAAATCAGAAGCAGATTTGTATCCAAATGGCTATAAGTTTATGCTACACAAAGCAGAACCCGTCGAATATCAATTTTCGTGAGGGGGAGTTGTTCTCATTATGTCAAGGATCACGTTTTTCTTGTTCTACCACAGTAAAACATAGACCTGACAGAGAGATAAACTGCCTTACGTTAGAAAAGCCAAGAGGGTACATACAACGTAGTCGCACACTAATTAGGAGTGTGGCCAGCCCTTTCATCAAGAAGGGATGAGCAAACGTCGCATTCCGTAGCACACCACATTCATCAATTTATTCTTTCATTCAAGTGTAGGGGACCAATTCACGGTTCACCAGTTGTTTAACAAATGGCGCTTCTACTGAAGGATTTTACTTGGGGACCATATTCAGTCGAATTTTTCTAAATCTAGTTTGTTATTTTTGTGAAGTTGGTTTTTTTTGTTTCCTTTCGGGTGAAGAATTTCGTCAAGATGTGAAAATGTGCATATCTTTCCGGGGCTAAGATAAATGTAAAACATGGATTATGTTCATGTATGATTTTGCTTCTAAAAATTAAAGCACCTAAGAGCAACTGCAATCATACGACTAAAACCAAAGATTAAAAACTAAAAAAAACTAAAAAAATTTGGTTTACTCCGTGCTGTGACACTACGTTGCATGAATAAAAATTTGGTCGGACGAAATTCCAAAAGTTCGCCCCATCATGCGTAGTTTAAAACTACGCCCCATTTATTTTATTTTTATTTTTTGTTGTTATGGGGCGTAACTTTGCACCACGCCCCACAAGGCATAGTTTAAGACTATGCCCCTTTTTTTTTTTTTTTTTTTTTTATGAAGTTACGCCCCATCATCAGACGTAATCAATACTTTCGCCCCATCATGCGTAATTTTAAATTACGCCCGACTAAAACCAAACTAAAGACTATATATAATATGAGTTTTAGTTTTAGTATGATCTTTAATCTTTAATTCTTTTTCACTGCGTCCGGATCTTTACTCTGGTATTTGATAGTCCAGTATGATGCTCTAATGATTCAAAAGATAAAGAGAAACAATAAAACACTTACCACAAAAGTAAGTAAGGCATTGATATTGATTTCAATGAATACAAAGGAAAAAGAAGGGATAAAGACAAGAGTAAAAGCAGAAGGGAAGAGGTGAACAGTAGAAAGAAGACCTTTTCTTTCCCAAGTTTAAACTGCAACGGAAACCGAGAGATGAATAAAGAAAAGGATTGACGTGTAAAAGTAAAAATCATTGACAAGATTGAGAGTAATTCCTATGCATCTCTTTCTAGAGTCTAGAGACTCTAGACCACTTGTATCCATGTTTCTAATAATATCCATCTAAAATATCTAAATTGAGAGTCGCTGTATAGTCGCCGTATAAAGAAAGATAATGCTAACCCAGGAGTAATATTTGACATGACTTGAAGCCTAAATTAACATGCACTCATCAACACGGCTGTCGATGTTTGCAAGACTTCTAATGGGGTACGGTTTTGCTCGGGATATACCAATATGCATATAAAATAAAATAAAAATTGTTTTTGGGTTGATACACCCCCAAGTAAAATGGTGCCCCTATTAACAGTTTTGGATGTTTGGGTTAAATGATTTATCCTCTAAATGTACGGGAATGAAAAGAGCATAAGTTCAGAACATCGTATAAATAATTGATGGAAGATGGGATGAACTTTTATTTACAAAGATCAAGTCTATTACACGTCTCTATGCAAATATTGATGAAAAATACAATGAATCTTTGAATATTCCGCAATATTAGTCTTTCTCTGATACACATTTATGTGTACGTACTGTGTGGCTCCGTAAGTTCTCTTATGTTGAGCATTTCCGATTAAATTAATCATGAGTTCTCTTGTGGTTAATTTAATTGAGTATTTTGGATACAAATTCATGTTTCATGATTATTTGTTAATGTCCAAAGAAATCCTTCTTTTCTGGGGAAAGTAAGGTTGCTCTTGTTGTTCTTTCGGGAATGACATTTTATGGGGGAGAATTCTTAATTGAACTTGTGCTTAATTGCCAAATCTTTGTGGGGAGTGCGGTTGTGGAATATTGTAGGAGTTATCTTGTATCTTTATAAACTCATTGATGAATACATTAAGTTTTGATTATGTGAAATCATCGAAACAAGTTGGTATGTTGTTCTCTTTTGGTCATGAAGTATCTCTATGAAAATTTCATGAGGATCCCACTAGTTTTCGTATCTTTGCCAATTTATATTGACAAAAAAGGGAGAGAATTAATGTGTAGTTCACACTACAAATATATATGGTTTACGGATCATTATGTAAGGGGAAGTGGTTTTCATATTGAGATGAAGTATTGACTAAGGGGGAGTGATACATATCACCGTAGTATTGTTGTCAAAGTTGTGATACAATTGGACTTTGATGTTGTATAATAATACTATGACACTGAATAACAATGATTGAGAGCAATTGTTTTCTCATAGTTATAGCTACGGATCTTCAACAACTATGATGCTGAGTTGAACACATTTAGAATCATTGGAGTACTTGGAAGTGGCGAAGATTTCGAATAATGTTGAAGAACCAAGGAGATCAAGTATTTGGATGAGAAGCTACAAAGTTTATTTATTTTGTAATCCATATGTATTGATAGTTTTGTCACTAAAATTGAAAAATGGGGAGATTGTTAGAGCACTGCCCGGTCGAACTTGCAAGCGTTGCTATCTCAAGCTTGTTTGTCAATGTTAATGATCAAAACTATAAGTCTTGATTTCTAGTCTACTTATAGTAATGTCTCGGACTAGGATAGATTGTGTAGTTGAGCATTAGACTTCACGGCGTTCATCATTTGAAGACGGAGAACTACTTAAGGAGAGCTTGTGGAACTTCATCAACAAAAGGTATGTGGAGAGTGAAACTCATCTATCACTTGAAAAGTCTATTTCCACTCTATCTCCTATATTGAGACAAAACTCGTATTACTATATTTTTCGATTATGCACATTTGAGATTTCGAGATGAGTTTAACTCGCTTATATATTTCTCGAAATATGTGTAGGTAAGCTTTCGCTTCAACCAAGTTCATCTTATATTCTTGATGAAAGTCAAAAGATGATCATGTGAAAATCGCCGAGTAACATCGTACATGGTTTGTGTGATACAATCATTTGGTGTAGACTTGGAATGTATCGTTATGATTATTTCAATAACTTGAAAATTGCTTTGATGCTAATAGTGTGTGAAAACGGCTATTGTCATCCTCTAAGAATGTTTCAATGATTGAAATAGAGTTTAGAACACTTAACCAACATTGGATTATAAACATGTTATGCATTCTTGCATATATGTGATCCATGTCCGGGAACCATAGTATGTATACCCGTATGCGTACCTATTCGTTTGAGAAGTACGGGAACCTAAGTACGCGTACCTGTACACATACTGGCGTAAGATTCATGTCCGGATAATTCTGCTGGGTTTGGAAGTATGCGTACCCGTTCGCATACTAGCAAAAACCAAACTTGGTCCGGCTACTTCAAGTATGCTTACCCGTTTGCATACTTGACTGGTTAAAGTTCTAAAATCGGTTGTGACATGAACAAATACTTTTATATAACAAGGAATGCATTGTTTGCAAACCGTGGCTATAATGTTCATGAATTTATTCGAGTGAATCAAACCAATTTTGCTTCAATTGTGTTCTTGTATACTTCTATGAGAATATAACAATTGAACAACTCTTTAACTAGTTTCATTTGATCTAGTTATGGTTAATATGAATAAGGTTGATATTAGAGTGTTCATATAGCTAACCTCGGTTAACTACTGTTGACCCAATCTAGTGTACACATTTAGGTACGGTTACATAAACCTAAATGAGTGTGTATAACAAGCTAAGTTCGATCTAGCGGTTGAAAGATGTTAGCTTGTATATAATAAGGTTTTCATCTAACGGTGAATATTGAATGATTTGTTACCAAGGTAACTTAGATTCCAAACCCTGATTGGAAAACTATATAAAGGAGAAATCTAGCAACGGGGAAACCTAATCCCCACACCTCCTGTGTGATACTAGTTGCGACTAGAGTCGATTCTCCTTTAACCTTAGGTTTTTCACGAAACCCTATAGGTTAATGACTTGAAGAGTTCATTGGGATTGTGAAGTCAGGCCCAACTATTTTCTCTGTAGTTGCATGTTCTGATCTTGATGTTTTCTATTGTGATTGAGTAATATCTTCCCTAAGATTTGCTTGAGATTTAATCTCCGATAGGCAAGATAAAAAGTAGTCACAAACATATTCGTCTCATCGTTTGTGATTCCATAATATCTTGTTTCGCTACCATACGATTAAGATTATTATGAGGTGATTGATATTTCTAGGCTGTTCTTAGGGAATATAAGTCTGGTATATCAACTGGTTCCAGTTCACCTTGATTTCTCAAAAGACGGAACAAAACTCGTAGGTATTTCTGTGGGAGACAGATTTATCTATTCCAATAGACTTTTCTGTGTGAGACAGATTTGTTTATCAAGTCTTCGAATTTGGGCCGTAGCAACTCATAGTTTTGGGTGAGATCAGCTAAGGGAATCAAGTGCGTAGAATCCTGTTGGGGTTTAGAGACGTAAGGAGCGCAACTGTACCTTGATCAGTGTGAGATTGATTAGGTATCAACTACATTCCAGTCCGAAGTTCATTGGTAGTAGGCTAGTGTCTGTAGCGGCTTAATTCAGTGTGGTGTTCAAAGCTTGACTAGGTCCTGGGGTTTTATGTATTTTCGGTTTCCTCGTTAACAAAATTTCTAATATCTGTGTTATTTCTTTTCCGCATTGTATTTGTTTATATAATTGAAATATCACAAGTTATGCGTTAAGTTCAATCGGTTCTTAAATCCGGCCTTTGGGTTGTTTATTGAATTGATTGACACTTGGATATTATTTTGTGATATCGTCCAAGTTATTTCTCTTATTCAATCGGGCTCGCAAATTCCTATTTGTTTGATTGCAGATTGAATTAAGAAATTGAGATATAACTCTTTGATATACTTTTCTAAAGATTGAGTCTGAATGTCTAGTTGATTCTATTGAAAGTATATTGGAGTTAGTCCATTCAGATTTCCGAACGAAATATTTGGTGTGGTTGTTAGACCCCCGCTTTTTCAAAGTCTAAAGCTAAAGTACACATTCTATCCTAATCCGAGACATAGCTATAAGTAGACTAGAAATCAAGACTTATAGTTTTGACAACTAAACTTGACAAACAAGCTTGAGATAACAAAGCTTGCGATTTCGATCGAGCAGTGCTCTAAAAATAAGTTTCTGAATCCACGATTGAACGATCAAGAATCATCTAGTAAACAATAATTTCAACATACAAGAAATTATCGCTCAATCGATCAAAACTAATCTCATCTGAATTTAACAGTTCACCAACTTGTAGAAATCATCACACATTCACAATCCTTGATCATCATCGATCTCATACATACTTCTCAGCTTCCCTCCTACAGATTGACCATCTTCCCTCCTTGATCATCATCGATCTCATACAGACTTCTCAGCTTCCCTACTACAGATTGACTCTGGAACGGCCATTGTCTTGGTTTAGGACGGAGTCCTACAGATTGATCTCTCGAACTCAAAGCACTCCCGTGCAGTGTATCTATTTGAAAAGGTTTAAGAAATTTGCCCAATCGAGGAGTCCCCTCCGCACGGTCGTCTCTTCACTTCACTAAAAAACCAGCAAATTGTTTTGCCCCATCAACACTTCTTCAACACCTTAAGTCTTAAAAACCCTTGTTTCAAAAACATCCTTCTACTTTGAGATTTATCTCCTTCAATTACTGCTTCAATAGAGGAATGTAATTCAAGTCAAGTTGGTGAACTGGTTAACAAATTAAAGAAAGCTACACTAGAGCTATGCGACACTAATGAAGTTTTTGTTGCTAAAAAAAACAATGAGAATGGTGAAGAAGATGATTCTAACTGGAAGCTAGCGCTATCAGAAAAAATATTATTGAAGGGAGAATGAATTATGATATTGTGTCGAAGTTTATCAATTTCATATGGCCTTTCATGTCTCCTGAAGAGTTAAAAATTATAGAAGTTGAACCTAACTTGATGATTTTCAAGTTTAACAAGTAGGATCTTTTGAACAGAGTCATTGATAAAAGACCATGGAGTATCAACAAGCACCTCTTGGTTGTTCGTGATTATATCCGAGGTATGATCTATACTGAGAAGCATTGGGGGTTTCAACAATTCAAGATTCAACTAAAATATCTTTTACCGGAGTATATGAATGTTTCTTTAGTCACCAAGATATGAGAAGTTATGGGAGAGGTAACTAGAATCGAACCAAAAGATGCTATACCAATTGGGAGCGACCAAGTTAATATTTGTGTGAATGCGGATCTATCTATGCCTTTAAGAAGAGGAGCCAAATGTACTACTAATTCTAAAGTTAATAAATGGCAGAAGTTTTTTTATGAATGTCAACCAAGTAACATATGCACATAATTTTATGTCATTAATCACTCTAAGGGTGCATGCAAAGATGCAGCTGCCTTCTTACACATGGCTCATGAAAAATGATACTTCTTTGGTAAGATTATGAATATTCGCAAGAGTATCACTGTTATTTCTTCCAGTATAGCACCACCTGATAAGAAGAATCAAAAGAAGTATGTCAAATCAAGTGTTTTTATTCTCCCAAAAGATGGTGAAATCATTAATTTGGACTTCCTTCTTAAAAAAGATGGCCAAGATGATGATGAGGATAGTAGATTAGGTAAACGTCACATAACTATTGTTAATACTATCAATATTCCTATTATCACTGGGACCTCTTCTGAAAGAACCTTATTGGATACCACTTCAATCGACCATGCTTCTCACAGGTTCACTTCAAGTGATAATCAAACTGCTAACGACAATAAGATAATCATGTATCCTTTATTCTGTATTTTCTTACACATTTAATTCCAACTAGTCTTAATTACAAACCAACATTTAATTTAAATAAATTTTATTTTTCTGGCTCAGTATTTATTATCCATTTTACTTTTGTCTATAAGTTGCATACATTCATTAAATTCTTTCACGTAGTTAAACATTTATTAGGCATGCAAACTTAGTTTTCATTTTTAAGTCAAAAAATCTATATAAAGCCTTATTCCAGTTTCTCTGTTTAATACACTAACAATGAAAGTTATTTCTTGGAATGTTCAAGGGCTTAGCACACCAGCTACAAAAGATCACCTTAGAAACCTCATTAGGACTCAAGACCATGACATAATTTTTCCCTGTGAAACTAAACTACATGAAGATAAATTTCAACCTTTATTAGCTCCATTTAGGTTTCCTAATGTTAGGTATCTACAACCTATAGGTCTCTCTGGAGGGATAGTTCTCATGTGGAAAAGTGGCTTTATTTGTGATATTGTTAGCTGTGAAAATAACATGATACATGCAGTTATTCAAGATGGTCCTAGTCAGTCAGAATGGTTATTAACCTGCATGTATGGTTTCTACAACTACTCTAAGAATAAATTTTAATGAGAGTTTATCAAAGAAGTTGGCAATAAAATTTCTCATCCTTGGATTCTTCTTGGAGATCTTAACTTTCATCTGTTGGATAGTACTTCCTCAGCATCTTCTTCAAGTGATGCCTTTGTTCATTCTATTCTTCAAGAAATTGGTTTAGAAGATTTGGATTTTATTGGAAGATAACATACTTGGTCTAATAATAATGTTGGTACTGGTAGTAAAAGATCAATAATTGATATGGCTTTAGGGAATGCTGATTAGAATTCTCAATTCCAGGATTCTAAAGTTCTTCATCTAAACCAACTTGGCAATGATCATTTTCCAATAATGTTGGTTACAGATTATTCATAACCAAAATTCTAGAAGCCTTTTAAATTCTTTGTCTTTTGGCTTGATGATAAGGGTTGTGCAGTCGAAATTTCTAAAGCTTGGAAACACTAGTTCAAGGTTATTCGGGTCTCAATTTCATGAAAAGACTTCAGTTTACTAGGATTGCTCTTTCTAAATGGAACAAAAATCACTTTGGAGATATTAATCAAAATGTTGATAATCTTCAACATAAGTTATCAGAAATTCATTCTCTTCCTTTTTCTAAGAGAACACTTCCAAAGCTGTAGAGGTAAGCAGAGAATTAGATAAATGGCACAAAATTCAGCAAGATTTCAATAAATAAAAATTCAGAGACAACTTTGTAAAGACATGGATTATAATACTAAATGTTTTCATACTCTAACAAAAAGAAATAAGGCAAAAAACAATATTGATTCTTTGAGAAATGCAGATGGTAACTGAGTTCATTCAAGAGAAGATATTTCTAATCTCCTTACAAGTCACTTCAAGAGTATAAGTACTACTTGTTCTCCCCGGATTGAAGAGCACCATTATTCTTACCTGTCATCTTTGATCACTGAGGAAGATGATGGGAATCTGCTTTTACCTCCTACTGATGAGGAAATTTTGCTCACTATTAAAGGTACGGAAAGTTGGTCTGCTCCTAGACCTGAAGGCTTTCAAGCTGGCTTCTATAAATCTTAGTGGACTATAGTTGGTCATGATGTCTGTAATATGGTCAAGAAGTTCTTTTCTTCTAACAGATGAACAAGACTTATATATCACTGTTAAAGCACCGCTCGGTCGAACTCGCAAGTGTTGCTATCTCAATCTTGTTTGTCAATGTTATTGATCAAAACTATAAGTCTTGATTTCTAGTCTACTTATAGTAATGTCTCGGACTAGGATAGATTGTGTAGTTGAGCATTATACTTCACGACGTTCATCATTTGAAGACGAAGAACTACTAAGGAGAGCTTGCGGAACTTCATCAACAAAAGGTATGCGGAGACTGAAACTCATCTATCACTTGGAAAGTCTATTTCTACTTTATCTCCTATATTGAGACAAAATTTGTATTACTATATTTTTTGAGTATGCACATTTGAGATTTCGAGCTGAGTTTAACTCGTTTACATATTTATCGAAATATGTGTTGGTAAGCTTTCGCTTCAACCAAGTTAATTTTATATTCTTGACAAAAGTCAAAAGATGATCATGGGAAAATCACCGAGTAACATCTTACATGGTTTGTGTGATACAATCATTTGGTGTAGATTTGGAATGTTTCGTTATGATTATTTCAATAACTTGAAAATTGCTTTGATGCTAATAGTTCGTGAAAACAGATATTGTCATCCTCTAAGAATATTTCAATGATTGAAATAGAGTTTAGAACACTTAACCATCATTGGATTTGTTTATGGTTAAAAACTGTTTCTGCTGGTTTTGGTAAATTTGGGTGTGTTGATGAGAAACGAATTTAGGCCTAAACAAATATACTGCACGGGAGTACTTTAAATTCGAGAGATCAATCCGTACAATCCTGGCCTAAACCAAGAAATGGCCGTTCCAGTCTTGCATAGGTCACAAAGTGAAGGAGAAGGGTTGGTCTTAGGGAATGAAGCGAATAAGGTGTTGAGAACAAAATGGTTAATTCTGAAGGCTGGCTGTTTTATGACTTGTATCAGAATATGGAGCTGGCTTGCGGAATATAAGCTATCAGTTCTTTGTTGATTTATGTATAATGTGTTGTTGTTCTAACCAAAACTTGTTGTTTTGTGGAAATAGGTGAAACCTATTTATACAAGTCATAATTGAATGCACCATGGTCTCGCAGGAATTGAGAGTGATTGAGTGATGGAAGAGTGGAGTAATGTGTAACCGCCAGAAACCACGTTACCACGATGAAGGAAATGGGTTTGTTTACACCCATTACTTCTTGCCACCACTAACTGCCTTGTTTCTTGACACTTTCTTATAATGGGCGTGTTGCACGCCGCACGCTGTAAACCGCCATAAAAATACCCTGATGAATATCCCCCAGTTTGTGACATGTTTGATGTCTCGAGTGTTATCTTGGAAAATGTGTAACAGCTTGCTACGTGTGGCAAGTCAAAGTCAAGAGACTAGCCACAGTAAAATAACATGTGATGCTATTAGGCTTGTCTTGGCTGGTCGCCTAAAACTTGCCACATGCCTGTGAATTTCATGGAGAATTTGGACGGCTGAGATTGCAATTCATGAGAAATAGTGAAAATGTCATAGTGACGCCATTGGTACATGCTAATAGCGTAGTGACGTTTTTAGCGCATGCCACTGGCATGGCAGTATAGCTGGCATGGTCAGCGCATGCCAGAGGCACGACGGTGCAAGTGGCGCCTGGCGTAGCCATGGCCGCCAGATTTTGGCACATAGGTGTTAGTCTCAAATGTGGTGTGGCAACATCAGTTCCAGTAGCCACATCAATCCCAATGTTCCGTGGAACATTATTTGGCTTGGTTGGCGTATGAACTTTGCCTAAATTAGGGTTTGGCATGCCGAAACCCTAATTAGCGCATGCGGTATGTGACCGTGGTACAACGGCGTTTTGTGCAAACGATGGCAGAGCCACGCCAAAGGAACCATATCCAGGCCATCATGTGGAAATGGCCACAGGAACAAGTATTACCACGAGTGGCTATGGTATGGTGCCTTTACTAAGGTTTTCTAAGTCCGCACGGCTTGTGGCATGTTGTGGGGATCGAAGTGGCATAGTTTGTGCTATGGATGGAAATTAGGGTTTGGCATGCCATTGGCATGTTGGCGCGGTCTTTGTGAAGCCAGTTTGGCATGGTGGCCACTTGACGCAATTCCACCTATTTTGATGTTGTGGCACGTTTAGAGCAACCTGATTGGTGAATAAAAAGAGAGGGTCGGCCAAGCATGGGCGTGGCCACACTGCTGGTACGCGTGGAGGAATAGGGCCGGCAAGTATGGGCCCAGCCACAACTCATGGAAGTGTGGCAGGTTTAAAGCGACCTGATTGGTCGACAGGAGATAAGGGCCGGTTGGGCAACATGGGGTGTGGCCACTTGCAAGTGGCGCCGGCTGGCCTATGGCATGGCCATCTTTCCTTTGTTGTTTCTCCTATTCTGCGGCTCCTTTTGTTATTTGTTTTCTAATTTTGGGTAGGATTTTTCACCTACTAATCCATGGCGGATTAATTACCTAGCTCGCCTAGGATTAATTTCGACATGCAAGGTCTAATGTACTGCGCAGGGTGCAAAACCCTAATTTTGAAAATCAGGTTAATATTCAAATCTTGTGAATTATCACAAAATTGATTGAATCATGTGTGTTGGCACAAAGTTCTTTAAGTTTATTTCCAGAGAGCAGTACGCTTTTCGATTGAGTATTTCTATGCAAGGACCTTAACCTTGATACTTGGAAATTCGTGCTACTCTGCTGCGAGTGAACACAAATTGTCATGCCATATCAATATTAAGGGTTCTGCCGGGGAACATAACATAGGAAAAAATAGGAAAAATACTCGGCAGGCTCCGACATTAGTGAGTAATGCAGCTAGGATCTTATATACTCATTAGGCTATATACTAGTGAACAATTCATCTAGGAGCTTGAGTTTCAATATATGAAGAGAGACATATGCGCTCATCAAATTTTGATATATTCTCCGAATTCCCAGCGGAATATAAAATATCAATGTCTACTACATCTAACGCCGGGTCGGGTAGATAGCCTTTTACAGTTTTCGCCCTATACTAAAAACCACCATCAACATTAAGTTCCCTGCTTAGCAAGTAACAGTGACATTGTTGCGGGGTAATCATGCGATGGTGACAGACAAGGGTAAAATCGAAAGGGAAAGACATGAAGAGATTGCCAGGAAAATTCGACTAACCTTTGGCAGGAGGCATGAGTAGTCTATGATCCTTGTGCTGACGGCTTGGCGTATTTCCGGATCGACCACAGGATGCTGGTGTTGGCACTGCAACTTGAGTCACGGAGTGCTCATGCTGACGCTACAACTTGGGCCACAGACCATTGATGCTGGCGCTGCGACTTTGACCGTGGAGCGGTGATGATTGCGCTGCTGGCTTGGGCCACGGGATGCTGGTGTTGTGGAGCGGTGATCTTGGTGCGCTGCTTGTTAGGATATGGAGCGGTGATCTTGGCGTGCTGCTTTACCGACTATAGAGCATGAGTGTGGTACACCTAGTCATTTATTCCCGTTCATGGAGCAAGAAGGAATCCTTCTTCTGTTCAAACTATAGAAACTCCGTTCGTATAAAAAGGGGTATCGACCCTCTTCTGTTTTTGTTGCTCGTCCGGCTCCGTGCTTTCGTCTTCTTGTCATTTGTTAGCGGTGGTAGAGCGATTATTAATGGCAACAAACTAATCTCTAATAGTTATAATCAGCAGCAAAGCGAGCCAGGAGAACTCAAGGTAGGTGCTCTCCATTATTTTGCGCATGTAGCCACCCAACAGTACCATCGATTTTCTCCAGAATGTGTAATAAGGTTCTGACTCCAGAAGAATGAGCATCTAACCTCTCCAATGGATTTCAAAATTTACCAAACTCCATTGCACTCTTGGGATGGATGGGCGAAATATATTCTCGGCAATGATCATGTCAGGGCTAATCATGGAGACTGTGGTTGCGTCGTTGGTACATCATTGACTTTAGGTTATTTGGTGCCTGGACTTTCTGATGATATGCTATGGATGCTTGTATGGTCGAAACCTTCCGGACCCACTGGGTGAAATAGATGAGTTGAGATGCGTTCCGTTGCCGATGTGCTGTTATCAAGTCTTCAAGGACTTCGTTCCAAGCGACATCTTTTGAACCATCTTATGAATCTTGGACTATTGTGTAGAATGGGATGCGATGACCAGTCCTCAGTTATACTTCTGTTATATCCGATGGCGTGGCCAGATATGTAAATGTATCTCCGTGGCGTGATTTTGGAGTCTTTGTGTACGGCTTTTTGTTGAGAAATTCCTGCGGCTCGTAAAGCTTCGACAGTGATGATGTTGAAATCAGAAATAACCTGGTTGAGGTAAGTAAAGGTATCCCATGCTGGTAGTCCCCATGTGTAATTATCCAGAGCCTATTTTCTCGTGGAAGATGTGCTTCTACTGCATTCACTGGTAAGGTGGTGATTGCGTTTAAACTTCCAAACCTGAAAAAGGCTTCAGTCCCCAAGTGTAACCTACTTTAATTGCATCTCCTTGAATCCATGCCTATGGGATTTGATACAAGCTTATTGTACTCTCCTGGGTATGATATTGGGATGCTTGGAACATCACATGGACGACATATTCTGGATAACGAAGAGGTAGAAGTGAGAGAGTTATGTCGTTAATCGTGGCTCCCTATGTCTTTTTAAGAAAAATGTTTCAGCCGTGTCTCTGGAGTTATCTCATGAATGCTTGATTATTGTCGGGGATGGACCGCGATGATCAGTCCCCAGTCGTACTTCTCTTTGGTTACTGAAGTTGTTTTCTATGAGTAGGCTTGGATCCGTCATGGGCCTCGTAAAGTGTTGTAGGCGCCTTCTAGACGAAGAGGTGATGATATCCTTATGTTACACCTTTGAAGAGTAGATGACCTTGTCGTTGCTATGACTTTTGGGTTGATCGTGTCTCATGAGCTTTGACAGTGAAGGGATTCCGTATAGAGCCTCAGTCCCCAAGTTTGGTTTACATGTTTCTATCTTGTATGGTCGGTGAGTTTACCATAATAAAAATATCATCTTGCATCCGTACTGGGGACTCTATTACTTCTTCCATGTGAAACTAAAATATGGAGAAGTATGGAATACCTTTGTAGTGTTTTTTGCTATGGTAAAGCTCTGGGTGGTATCAACAAACGAACAATAACAGTTCTTGGAAGAAAATGTGATCAGAAGAGACTACATTGTCATGGGAACCAAAATAGGTTGGCTGGAATTGCATGGCAAATTTGGACGGCTGAGATTGAAACTCATGAAAAAAAGTGGCCATCGATTATGTTGGTGTATGACAATGACATAGTGGCGCCATTGGTACATGCCAATAGCGCAGTGACGTTTTTAGTGCATGATAGTGGCATTGCGGTATAGTTGGCATGGTCAGCGCATGCCAGTGGCACGATGGTGCAAGTAGCACCTGAAGTATAGCCATGGCCGCCAGATTTTGGCACATTGGTGTCGGACTCAAATATGGTATGGCAAAATCAGTTCCAGTAGCCACATCAATTCCAATGTTCTGTGGAACATTATTTGGCTTGGTTGGCGTAGGAACTTTGCCTAAATTAGGGTTTGGCATGCTGAAACCCTAATTAGCGCATACAGCATGCGGCATGTGACCGTGGTACAACGACGTTTTGTGCAAACGATGCCAGAGCCACGCTAAAGGAACCATAGCCAGGCCATCATGTGGAAATGGCCACATGAACAAGTATTGCCACGAGTGGCTATGGTATGACGCCTTTATTAGGGTTTCCTAAGTCCGCACGGCTCGTGGTATGTTGTGGGGCCCGATGTGACATAGTTTGTGCTACAGCTGGAAATTCGGGTTTCATCCATCGGCACTAAAGTAAGGTCGTACTTCTGGCTAGGATAACCACATTGAAGTCCATTATGGCGTTGGCCACGAACAGAAAGTGGGTTGGCACGTGGGTGTTCTATTCATGGCGTGTTTGGCCTGCTACTGCGGCAAAGTGGCATGTGCGCTTGGCATGCTCGTTTGTCATGCGCGTTTGGTATGTTTGGCATGCCATTGGCATGTTGGCGCGGTCTTTGTGAAGCCAGTTTGGCATGGTGGCCAGTTGACGCAATTCCACCTCTTTTAATATTGTGGCAAGTTTAGAGCAACCTGATTGCACTACACCAAATTTAGTGTTTCGCAACGGTAACTGGCAGTTGCAAAACGAGGTCGCAACAGTTTAGCTCCGAAAGTCGATGTTGCAATATTTCGCAACGGCTCGTAAGACGTTGCAAATTTTCAGTCGCAATAGTTTGAAACTGTTGCGACGCTGAAAGATCGTTATTGACGGATGCAACAGCTTTAAACAGTTGCGAACTGGAATTTCTCAAAAGGTTGCTGCAGTTGCGAACTTTTTGTAACCTCAGAAAAATAGTGGTTTTGACCGGTCAAAACCAGGTTAATATTAGAGTTCCCAGTAGCAAAATCAAGTTTCCCCTGTTCATTTGAAAATCCAATTAATCCAACTAAAGTATCAAGAAAGAGTTCTTAGAGTTAAATCACCCTGATGAACTCATACACAAAGCAAGCACATCACAAAAATCATATGAAGGATTTTCATGTGGATAAATCATAAATCTATAAATTCAGTATCACATCAAGGTTCTTGCATAACGATTTAAAGAAAAAAGAACTCTCACATTCTTTGGAACTACAGAAACCAGCTACCTAGGTGAACATTTCTGCTGCATGAGGCATGCCCAAAGGTTGAAGTTTAAGTTGTCACCATGGGTTGTGAGGAATTTCTATTGGAACCAGCAAGAGCAATGTGCTAGATGTCGCACACTACCTTCAGTGAAGAAACTCAAAATCTACAACAAACAATGAACCAATTTACTATTAGTATTCAACATCCGAAATGAGAATGCTACCATTTTACTCGCTAGTCATGTGAATGCATAATCCTAAACACTAAGCACCATGTCATTAAAAAGAACACAGAGATGATAACAAAGTGATACGAAGGTGTGGAGCGTGCAGAACTAGTTGAAGGGCCATCTATGTTACTTTGCAGTTCCTGAATTAAATGCTTCCACTATCGCACATGCATATTTTTCTTAAGTCTTTAAAAGGCACCAAAAAGAGAGTGTAATGATACTGACATATATATATATATATATATGCGAATAAGAGAGGGTGGCATCAATTTAGTGCAACGACATAGAAAGATACTCCGAGAGAGAGAGAGAGGTAGGAGTAGCATCTACTTACGTTGCTTTTTGGATAGCCTTCATTGCAGCAGCTCCACTTCTTAACGCATCAACAGTCTCTATTGTAGCTTTTGTTCCTTCTAACATAACCATCTAAATTTAGGATAAGGGTAAAGCTAGATTAGAATCTATAAAGGAAATGGGTTCACTAAAACCAGTATTTGATATTTGCTAATAACAAACCATATGCACCTGATCATGAATTCACAATTTCAAGCCAAATTAGCAAACCAAAGCAACAGCAGGTGGCAGTGGAATGAAGGACGGGTGCTACAGTGGTGTCGTATGGACTGGAGTTATTCATAGCAAACCTGGACACAGCCAAAAGTGGAAGCCTTAGTACTTAATTAACTAAATTTCCTGAACTCAGACCAAAGAGATCAGTAAAATACTCACATGAAAGTGCTTATTTCTTGTTGTTGAGCCATGCAAATGGGCAACAAAAATATGAGTTTCTTCACTAGCACTTGCCCTGTACCTTGAAATCAAGGGCCAACATTTAGAACCAATAACCTTGAAAATCCAGCATTCTTGGTGAGCTGTCCGTGGACTCTGAGACCCCAATAATTCCTCAAACCACGATGGTTCCTGTAAAAAAAGTACATTATAATTCCCTATATCAACTGCCTTCAAGTCAATTGTTCCCTGAATTTAAATAACTAGAAGATCCAAGATTACAGCAGATAAAATAGGTCCAAACTCAAATGCAGTTGCTGAAAGAGACTAAAACATAAGAAAAGGTTCAAGTAAGAGACTTGACAAGCACTGCTACCTCTTTCATTTCCTCAGATGATGAATACTGCTTTCCAGTATAAACAAATGCTCTTGTTTATGGCACGTGCTCAATGCAAGAGAGTTCACATAGTGTCCTTGTTTCTACAGTATAATCAAAAGAACTTAGGTTAGAGTTCACACGGTGCCCGTGTTTCTGCAATACAACCAAAAGAAATTAAGTTAGCAAAATATATTTATACCATGAAAGCTCAATCATGTGAGACTTAGATCACTAATAGATCTCTATGGTGCGTAAGATATCTGAATACTCAGTATCAGAAAGCAAAATATAAGTTGCTTTACTACAATAATGACTATACAAAGTGATATAACACGTAATCATTGTCTGCTACCTTGCAAGTGTTTTAAAGCTGTGAAATTATGGGATCTGAGTTCTGAGATCCCATAAATACACTGAACCATCACCATTGTGTGCCATCAGGGTTGAACGCAATGATAATAACAACGCCATTATGATCTGCAGGTCAAGAGTACATGAAAAACAAACGTAATCAATCTCCACAAAATTACTTCCTCATCGAGAATCAAAATCACAACAGGAATAAATAATGTAAGATGACACCTCAACGGTTGACTGGAAACACGAATTGCATAGAGACCCAATCATGTTGTCTCCCTCAATCCAGAGACGGGAACAAGGCAATTTTGTATGGGTTGTACCCAACCTTCTTCAAGTAAGATGACACATCCTTCATAATTTCATCATATCTAGCCTTCAAGTACTTGGGGGTGGTGGCATCCAGAAAGTTATTACAAAATAAAAATACTATTAGTTGGTATCATACAAAAATGCAGATAAAGATATTTGCAAACTAGATTATATAAACAAGATGTTATTTGAAACTAGTTATACCTTGTTACAGCAGTAGATCATCTGATTAACACCAAGTATGAAAGTAAGAAGGGCGTGCTCAGGAGTCTGGCCATCCTTGGAGATACCAGCCTCTAAACCTCCAGTGGTAGAGTCAATAAGGACGACATAGTCGGCCTGAGAGGTACTAGTGATCATGTTCTTAATAAAGTGATCACGATATCCAGGAGCAGTAGTACTTGGTGGTCTCAAACTTCCACAGGGAAATATCAACGGTAATACCTCGCTCACGTTCATCCTTAAGCTTTTCAAGAACCCATGCGTACTTGAATGACCCCTTGTTCATCTCAACAGCCTCTTTCTAGAACCTCTCGATCACGCGATTGTCAATACCTCCAAGCTTGTAGATCAAGTGACAAGTGGTGGTCAATTTTCCAGGGTCGACACGTCTAGTGACAATAATGTTGATGTGAACCTTCCCCTTGACCATATTGAGTTATTCAAGAAACTGCAAGCATCCCATCAGAAAAACCATATAATAAGTAACATCTCTAAGAATCAAAAACAACATAAAATTTCTAAGAAAGAAAAACTGAAACAACAACAATTATAACTCAGTTTGAGATCAACAAATGAGAAATGGAGAAAGCAACAAAACAATTACAAATTATTTGAGTTATAATTGACAACCAGATATTTAACTGTTGCAGAAGCCCAATTTCATACCAGGGGAACAAAACAACAACACTAAAACAGTTCAAATAACTTAGTAATAAATTAAGTAAGAGTTGCAAATAAATTATACCAAAGCAATGTTGGTTCTTTAGGCTAAAATAGATGCTTGCATGCTCAAACTTAGTCCAAAGAAATAGCATTTAGACATTAACCTTAAAATCAAAGACTATCAACAATCATGCTATAGACACAAGTCATAACTAAATAGCTGCTTCAATGTATAACAAACCAGCTGCACCAATGTAAAACATGAAGGTTCATTACAATCTCAAAAGCTGTCTAAATAAAACATTTAAACTACTGAAAGTTACATGAGACATGCCACATCTATAAATATACCTGGAGACATGCCACATGAGACATGCCACATCTATAAACATTTAAACTACTAATATACCTGTAAAACATTATGATCATCGTAACACAAATCAAAGCAAAATGAAACATTTGTTGAATTTAATACTCACTAATATCCATCTCTAAGCCCACTGAATTTCTCCTGTCCGGCAGTATCCCAATAGTAAAACCTAATAGGTCCACAGTGTGGAAATCCAAAGGATGAACTTCAACACCAATAGTGGCTACAACCAAAAACAAAACAAAATCTCATCAATCAAAACCTACTTCCACATTGTAAGTTGGAAGTAAATAGAGAAAACTGAACAGACAAAAAAAAATAGTACCAACAAGATGCAGAACAGTTATAGTATGCGACATTTTTACAAAAAACCGCATGAGATCGGTGGCATGCTGAAGAATTTCAGTAAGTATGATTACTATCCACATAGAACCAACTGAACCAAGCATGAATTAATAACATTATGAAACCAGGCATGCACTGGCGATCAAATTAGGCATAATCCATAGATTCAAATATATAGAAAACATACAAATCTATGAGAATTGATTAACGAAATGGAATAAATCAACCACCAATATGATATCACTGATTTATAGGATATGTTCATCTTTTCTCTTCTATTTTTTTCTTTTATGATCCAATTTCTTGAAATCCGTTGGCATAATTGTGTTTCTAGGACCCCATCTCTTTACAGCAGACCTAGAACCCCATCTCTTCCTGTAATAAAATCAAATTCAATTTGAATTTCAAAACCCTAATCAAATTCAATTTGACCTAGATGATTATCCTGACATATTTATTGTAATTTTAATTACACAATCAACATATATCAAGTAAACAAACAAAACCCTTTCTACTAACCCTAGTTTCGATGACGACCATTAGTTTTTGGGATTGGGGGCTCTTCAGAAAAAGATTTCTAGGGTTTCGAAAGAAAAAAAGGGAAAACGATTTGGGGGTTTATGACGTTGATGATAATGATGGTGCTGGTAGTAGAATGGGGGGAAGAGAACGAGAGACGAGCAGAGAATTAGAAACGAGAACGTGAGAGGAGGGGAGAAGAGAAGAGAATGAAAGGTAGAGAAGAGGAGAAGATAAGAAAAAAAAGAGGTGTTCTCGATACAGATAAAGCACGAGTCAGTTTTGAAGCTGACTCCGAGCATCTGAATAGATAGAAACCGAATCAGCTTGAAAGTGTGGGCAACACACACGACTCGCACGCGTAAAACTGTATTATGTTGCGAATCTTAACAGAAGAAAACAGTTGCGAGTTTCGTAACTGTTCCTGATGTTGCTAATTTTTCGCAACTGAAATTCGCAACAGATTCTCATCTGTTGCGAATCTGAGTTGCTAAACCCCATATTTGGTGTAGTGTTGGTCAATAAAAAGAGGGCCAACCAAGCATGGGCGTGGCCACACTTCTGATACGCGTGGCAGATTTAATGCGACCTGATTGGTAAATAGGGAATAGGGCCGGCAAGTATGGGCCTAGCCACAACTCATGGGAGTGTGGCAGGTTTAAAGCGACCTGATTGGTCGACATGAGATAAGGGCTGGTTGGGCAATATGGTGTGTGGCCACTTGCAAGTGACACCGGATGGCCTATGGCATGGCCATCTTTCCTTTGTTGTTGCTCCTGTTCCACGACTCTTTTTATTCCTTGTTTTCTGATTTTGGGTAGGATTTTGCACCTACTAATCCATGGCGGATTAATTACCTAGCTCGCCTAGGCTTAATTTCGACATGCAAGGTCTAATATACTGCGCAGGGCATAAAATCCTAATTTTGAAAATTAGGTTAATATTCGAATCTTGTGAATTATCACAAAATTGATTGAATCATGTGTGTTGGCACAGAGTTTTTTAAGTTTATTTCCAGATAGCAGTATGCTTTCCGATTGAGTATTTCTATGCAAGGACCTTAACCTTGATACTTGGAAATTCGTGCTACTCTGCTGCGAGTGAACACAAATTGTCATGTCATATCAATATTAAGGGTTCTTCCGGGGAACATAACATAGTAAAAAATACTCGGCAGGCTCCGACAGTAGTGAGTAATACAGCTAGGAGCTTATATACTCATTAGGCTCTGTAATAGTGAACAATTCATCTAGGAGCTTGAGTTTCAATATATGAAGAGAGACATAGGCACTCATCAGATTTTGATATATTCTCCAAATTCCCTGCGGAATATAAACATATCAATGTCTACTACATCTGATGTCGGGTCATGTAGATGGACTTTTACAGTTTTCGCCCTATACTAAAAACCACCATCAACAGGATTATAAACATAGTATGCGTGCTTGCATATATGTGATTCATGACCGTAACTATAGTATGCATACCCATATGCGTACCTGTTAGTTGTGGAATTCTGGGAGCCTAAGTGCACATACCCGTACGCGTACTGGCGAAGGGTTTGAGTCCGAGAATTTCTGCTATGTATGGAAGTATGCGTACCCGTTCGCATACTAGCGAACCCAAACTCAGACCGACTACTTTAAGTATGCGTACCCGTTTGCATACTTGAGTGGTTAAAGTTCTAAACTCGGTTTGTTCATGAACTAATACATTTATATAATAACGAATGCATTCTATGCAAACCGTGGCTATAATGTTCATGAATTGATTCGAGTGAATCAAATCGATTTTGCTTCAATTGTGTTCTTGTATACTTCTATGAGAATATAGCAATTGAACAAATCTATAACTAGTTTCATTTGAGTCATTTGAACTAGTTGTGGTTAAGATGAATAAGGTTGATATGAGAGTTTTATATAAATTACTTCGGTTAACTACTGTTGAGCCAACCTAATGTACACATTTAGGTACGATTACTTAAACCTAAATGAAGGTACATTTTATTTGTTTATAACAACCTAATTTCGATCTAACGATTGAAAGATATTAACTTGTATCTAATCAGGTTTTCATCTAACGGTGAATATTAAATGCTTTGTTACCAAGGTAACTTAGTTTGCAAACCCTGATTTGAAAACTATATAAAGGAGAACTCTAGCAACTGGGAAACCTAAACCCCATACCTTATGTGTGATTCTAGTTGCGACTAGACTCGATCCTCTTTTAACCTTAGGTTTTTCGCGAAACCCTGTAGGTTAACGACTTAAAGACTTCATTGGGACTGTGAAGCCAGACCCAACTATTTTCTCTGTAGTTATGTGTTCTGATCTTACTTGTTCTATCGTGATTGAGTATTATCTTTACTAAGATTTGCTTGAGATTTATCTTTGATAAGTAAGATTAAAATAGTCACAAACATCTTCGTCTCATCGTTTATTATTCCACAATATATTGTTTCGCTTCCATACGATTAAGATTATTGTGAGGTGATTGAAAATACTAGGCTATTCTTCAGGAATATAAGTCCGGTATATCAATTTGTTCCTGTACACCTTGATTTATCAAAAGACGGAACAAAACTCGTAGGTATTTCTGTGGGAGACAGATTTATCTATTCCTATAGATTTTTTCGTGTGAGACAGATTTGTTTATCAAGTTTTCGACTTTGGGTCATAACAACTCTTAGTTGTACGTGGGTGAGATCAGCTAAGGGAATCAACTACGTAGAATCCTGCAGGGGATCAGAGACGTAAGGAGCCCAACTGTACATTGATCAGTATGAGATTGATTAGGGCTCAACTACATTCCAGTCCGAAGTTCATTGGTAGTAGGCTAGTGTCTTTAGTGGCTTAATATAATGTGGTGTTCAAATATGGACTAGGTCCAGGGGTTTTTATGTATTTTCTGTTTCCTTGTTAACAAAACTTCTGGTGTCTGTGTTATTTCTTTTCCGCATTATATTTTTTTATATAATAGAAAAATCATAGGTTGTGCGTAAGTTCAATCAATTGTGAATCCAACCTTTGGTTGTTGATTATATTGATTGAAACTTGAATATTGATCTTTGGTACCATTCCACTACACCATTTTAAGGTATTAGCAACCTACCATAGATGTTGCTAAACAGAGTCGCAACAGGCTTTTGCCGTTGCTAAACACGGTGTCGCAATTTTTAGCAACGGCATAAGTTCTGTTGCTAATCTCGGTCAGCAACGGCAATTCGCAACGGGGCTTGCCGTTGCTAAATTTTTTATTAGCAACAACGACGTGCTGTTGCTAATCTGTTTCTAATTATAGGAATACTCTTACCCGGAACTAGGTATTGTTGGTTCTGGTTCTAATTTATTGGTTCTGGTTCTAATTTAGCAACAGAGCATTGGAGTTGCTAATTTTTTACAACCACAAAAAAAAAAGGGTCAAGTCTATGTTTATTGACCTAGTCAAAATTCTTTTCCCCACATTTTCCCCCTGTAATTTACCTAGTTCCCCATATTCAACATCCACACATATATACATACAATGGTGATACAAAACTGTATTGTTGAGAATCACCACTAGATAATATTATAAATGAAAGGATTCTTCAATTGATACAAATGTACACAAGTAAACTTATTGAACCTAAAATTTTGTGACTGACATACAATAATCGATCTATGTTGATGTTTATAAATGAATGTGTAACCTAGTTTGTGTAAACTGACAGAGGCATTGAAAAATAGGGAAAGAAAGACTAAAATATCACCAGAAGTATCACGAGACTCCGCTTGCTCAACCAATTTTCTCAGCAAAGATTCAGCTGCTTCTAAAATATCACCAGAGTACAGCTTTTTGGCTTAAGCTCAAATACCTGCATAATAACCAATTTTATGTTTCAGTACTTAGGTCAGAAACAAAAGACTAAACCCTAGATTTTGTAAAATCTGCAGATACAAGTCATAACCATGTAAAGCAAATATCAACAAAATCTGCTATAAGTGAACTAAATGGAGATGTATGTAGAAGCAAATCCAAACAAAATATTTAAGAGAACATCATGTGAGAGGGCAAAGAGAACTCTTTCTTCCATTACTCGACTATAAGTATTAATCAGTATTAAAAAGAATCCCAGGAAAAAGAGAGACGGGGAACATACACAAAACAAGTAACAAGACACAACAAAAAAGTAAGTATAAACTCTACTTACTCTACCTTTTCTCCAATTTCTCAATCTCCTCACGATTTTTTCTCTCTGCCTCCTCCAGTTTCCTTTCTGCTTCCTCCAGTTCTCGATCCTCTTCATTTTCGTCAAGTTCCTTAAACTCTTTGGTAGCTGCCATAGCTTTCACTATTAAACCACCCCTACCTTGTACTCTTCTTCGTCACCAATCAAGAAAAAACGCTGATCAGGTCATGTGCTCATCGGAACATCAACTGCTAGTAGCTTCATGTCATACTGCACATTTCATAAAAAAATACACCCTTTCAGCTCATTAACACTGGAACCAAGGATTATTTATCCATTTGAGGTATGGACCATCATCATCACAATCAATATTTACAGCATGGGAAATAATTGACCCGGTTGACATATTCGACACATGACGTAACTTATAGATAGATAGATAGATAGATAGATAGATAGTGGCATAATAGCTGAAGAGTATTAGTATAGTAGCCAAAAAGGTAGATACTACTCTTTATAATACTACTTTTAGGTTATTATACTATTATCCATCTCTTTGGCTAGGTATTATTGCAGAACATTCATTTCACCCACGATTCCCCCTCCCCTACCCCCACTTGTGATATAACACTATTAATAAATAAACATTAATACATTCTGACACAGATCCTTAATTATTCTTTTAGCTGACCACACCTAAAGTAACTATGTATTGTATTTGTCACATTTTAAGGATTTGGTCCTCCACTTGAGCAAAGAAGAGATATGGGTCCATCAAATTTACTACTCCCTAGTACTTTACTTAACAAACTGTGGGAAGGTTTGTTTCCGAGCCTGTTATGCAGTATATGTATACAAAGAGATTGGTTCGTCAATAACTATGTAGAGAAGGGGAACATCACAAACCTGGCCATTTTTATTCTTGACTTCAACACTTACGAGGCCCTTTCTTTCCGAGCCTCGTATAGGGAAAATGAGGAAACACCTTTTGCCGCCAATATTAGGCTTGAAGCTATTCAACCTAAGCCCACATGATGACATCACATACGCTCTCACATCACTTCCTGACAATGGGGCACCCATGACCTCAAGGATTCCTGCAGATGTGTTAAGCTTTCTCATTGCTATCCTATATACCGCATCAGGATTTATGGTGAATCTTGAACGCACATACAGACCCTATAGTCAACATAAAAAAAAATTAATCATTCTACAAAAGATATCAAAACAAATGCTTACAAGGAAAAAAACATACATGGAATTACGTCAAAAAAATGAGAAACTGTGGCAAATCATCATTTTATGTCTTCCAACCCAACTGAGTCCACCTAGTTATATATGCCTTTGGGTTTGGTTATATTCTACGATTAGCACATTAACATGTATTCATTGCAATCCTACTCCCCTGTTGAGTCAACAGCCTCTTATTCAACTCAGGATGGTACCAGTATACTCTAGTAGGATTTTATTCAGACTGTCAGGTTCCATCTCTCTAGATATTTGTATATTAGATGATGCTACAGTATGAATCACAGTATCATATTCAACCTACCAACACAAGGTTTGCAAGCAAGACTGAGATAAAACAACACCCTAAAAGGACAATAGAACTAGCATTTACTTAATTAGACTAGCATCTACATATTTGCCCACAAAGTGAAACCTTTAAATGTTGTAGGCGGCGCGTGAATGTCCTGCATTTGTACCGAAGATCAGCATGATCAGGTCTCTTTAGTATTTGCGTCTCCAATATCACATTTGAATAACAAGCAGTTGGTCAGATTTTATAATTACTACAAAAATAACGACCATGATAAAAATAAAAAGATAGAAATTCCTGCAAAAAATAAATCAAGAATTTAGATGCCCTTTTGAACAATAGTAGTTTTAAAATTTTCAAATTCTATTCGCTTATATTTAACCCATTCGAAACTCATAGTTCATTATTACAACATAGAAGGACTGAGAAATATGGTGACATATAATAACAAATATTTATAAGCATAGTGGATAACCCTACAAAATGTGGTATGACCAGCCGACCATTATCAATTGAAACCAAAAGTGAATGAAGTTTAAAGATTATCTTAAGGTTTATAAATAAACGGTACAAGGAGTCTTTATGAATTTATATAAGGAAGTTAGGTCATACCTAAATGGATGGGGCCTACTGGATTATTTTCGCCAAGTTGATGAGCACATGCTAGATATAATCCAAAAGTTTTCTTTGAATCTATATAACCAGTAACATGCACATGGGACGCAGTGCGAAATGTAGGCAAAACTGATTAAGCTAAGGCTTAGGCGAAATTGATAATTTAATGTGACAGATAGCATCTTCTACAAAAAAAAAAATGAATTACACCCAAACTGATCTACACCTTTACTTCGAATTATCCAATAGGGAGAGATGTACCAAGTAACCAAAACATAAGTTCTTTACACTAACTACACAAATTTTAAAATTGAACATTGTATTTCTATTGAGCATTTCCACAAACAGTTGATATGTTCACAAATTAGATAGACCAGTAAACTGAATTTAGCACAACACCTAAAATGAACTTCATGTATATCATTAGATTTGCATACCTGGTCACACTAGGTGGTAACACTGGAGGTCGACATGGTGATTTCCGCATCTTGAATAAATGGGTTTCCTGAAACGAAATAAAGTAAATACTTGTTCAAACCATTGAGATGACAAATCCAGGAGCAGGCGTACAAGTAAATGGAGAAAATTAAACTAAGAAACTACTCTTCCTAACTCTACAGAACTTTCCATTTTGAAATTCATCCTTAAAGCTACAAGAATCTTGCACTCTAAATTCAAGCAAATTATAAGCATTCACCATAACTAATGGCAACAACAGCACGCATGAATCAAGTATTAACAAGATTAATGGAGTAGTAACGAAAAGAATCACCACAAGGACTATTTATCATGTTCAGCAAACACCCAAATCTCAGAATGCGATTATCATCCAAAATCAAAACAACTTCTCAAAAACAATATTAAAGTACAATCAAAATCATTTCAATACTAGTTCACAAAAACAGTAATCATATAACTACAACAAACCATAAAATAGAAATTAAACCCTAAACTGAAAATATATCAAAACCCCTAAAACAGCTTAACATAAAACAATAAATTAAACTTATACCTTCTATGTTCTTCAGTTATTCAGAGTTCTTTGTTCAAAGTAGTTCAGCTTTTCAACCTTGACAAACCCTAAAATGGAAAAAATAAAATCATGTTAGATTCACATATGAAGCCTTTAAATCGAAAGAGAAAGAAGAAATCGAAAAACTAAAATCGGAAACAACAGATTTCAGATGAAACCCTAAAATCGATAAACTGAAATTGAAAAACTAAAATAGAAAAAAGATTCAGAGATGAACCCGAAAATCGATAGACTAAAATGAAAAAAAGAAAATAAAAAAAACAGATTCATAGATGAATCCTGAAATCAAATTCCCTAAGATCGTGAAACCCTAGAATCGATTAACTGAAATCGAAAAACTAATACTGGTAAATACTTACCAGATCGAATACGAGACTGCAACTGAAGATCAATTTTAGGTTGAGACTGCAACTGAATCTTTAGTTGATATCAAGGGGAGAAAATATCTTCAGGAGCAGAAAAAAAAAGAGGGTGATGAAAAATGAAAATGGCTGAGAAAATTCTAAGTATAATGCTAGATAAGGCTGACGGGGTGGAAAAATAAAGAAGAGGAATGACCAAACTTTGACTTGGGCGTAAAAAAACGTCAAAGTGTTCCCAATCACACGCCCTCTTCGCATGCATGAACACCTTGGTGTTGCTATTCGCAACCGAAAAATGGCTGTCGCTACATTCGAAACAGAAATACGCCGTTGCGAAAATATAGCAACTGAAATTAGCAACGTAAATTTAGCAACGGCTCTAGTGCTGTTGCTACTCTGGGTTGCTATATCCTTAAAATGGTGTAGTGTTCAAGTTGTTTGTCATAATAATCAGGCTCACGGATTTTTATCTGTTTGATTTGCTGATTACATTGTGAAACAAAGATATAAAATTCTTTGATATACTTTTTATAGATTGAGTCTGACCGTCTAGTTGATTCTCTTGAAAGTATATTGGAGTTTGTCTATTCAGATTGCCGAATGAAATATTATATGTGGTTGTTGTACCCCCACTTTTCAATTGGTATCAGAGCAGACAAACACACTAAGACCTCATAAGTCTATGTTTGAAGCAATCTGATTTTTATGGACGAGTCTATCTCTAATAAGGTACCAGTTCATAAATTACTAGATGACTTTCAAATCTGGGATTCACCTGAGAGAACTATCACATCTAGGTCCGTGTCTAAACATTCTCTTAATGTAGAACCGGTTGAAGTCTGGGAAACACGCCTAGAAGAATAGTTGGATGAACTTTCTGATGAGGGTGATTCAGTTATTGACAGAGATGTTGATGATAAAGTCTCAGAGTATGTTAACATTTTGAATTCGTTGGGAAAGAAAAAGCTGACAACTTATCATGTCATACCTTTTCTGACTAATCTCTGTCGTACAAACAAGAAATTGAGAAGATGTTACGTAGGTGTTTATGTTTCGAATCGATCCTCAAGGATTCTGAGGAAAACCTACGTATGGAGTTACTTGAATGTGATAATCTTTCTCAAAAGTACTTTGTGTTGAAAGAAAGACTTGCAGAAACTGAAGAAAGATATGACTCTCAACAAAAATGTTTTAATGACAGAGAACGCGCTTATCTCGCTCGAGAAAAACGCATTGAGGCTGATTTAGCTGCTTCTCTTGATAAAATCAAGATGCTGGGAGATGACTTGTAAAAGTTCAACACTAGTTCGAGCAAATTAACCACTATTCTAGGAGCAAGAAAAAATTATCGTGATACATGAGGATTGGGCTATAAGGGAATAGATGCTCCAAGTATTAGCAAAGAGGTAAAATTTATTAAGGCTAGTGATTCTTCTCAACAAAAGGTTCGCACTGATAGCAAAAGTTAAATACTTTCACCGGCAGTTAAGGTTCAAAAGAGCAAAGTATATCAACCTCCAAAGTCCGCACACACGGATCAAGGTAAGAACATTCCTTATGTTTGCCACTATTGCGGAAATAAAGGTTATCTGGAAAGGAGATGTCGTTTCCGTATAAGGAATGAGAAACTTCATGATGTTCTTTTTTGGGAATCATCAAAAGTTGTGAAACCAAGATCATATGTTAAGACTAATCCCTTCAACATTACAGGTTGTAACTATCCAAACTTTAGGCGAAGTAATCAGTGTCGTGATAAACCTAGATTTTCCTATAAACGTCATATGAATCCTTTTCACAATCTTAATGGTTATCAAAAGGATAACTTCGTAAAGAAAAAGACAATATCCGATGCTCCCAATTGTAGAAAGACTAACTTGCAAAAGAATAGTCAATCCAATTCTCTTTCGAGAAATCTAGAAGAGAGTAATGGGAAGAGGGTTCATATTGTTCATAAATGCACTCAGAAAAGGGTACCAAAGAAATCCTATGATACTTTGAGCGTGAAAAGGAATGATCTCCCAGAAAATTCCATGATTGTGGAGAAGGAATCATCCATGATGTTGGAACTTACAAAGTTCTTTGGAAAGATGGGTTTGGATGTGAAAGGTTCTAAAAGCGTCTTTCATGATAATCCAAAAATGAAACAGAATAAACCAAAAACTATAGATGGTGAAAATTCCATATTTACGGAAAAATTTGTTTCAGTCAGTTGTGGTGAGAAAGACATTGTTCACTTCATCACAACTTGATTGTATTGTAATCCTCACCAAGGAATGCCCTGTTATGTATACGGTGAAGGAAGCACGAGAAGTGGGGAACACATATTATGTTTGGTAAGACTGTAGAATTCGATTGGATTCATCTAAAAAAGGTATGTCTATAAACTTGAGCAAGATTTGTTATTGTATTTATTTTCTTAGAGTACTTATAATGATCCATGTACCTTATTGTTCATTTCTACCTAACTTGATATGTGTTTAAGGTTCTTAAATGTTTAGGTTTGAAAATAGTAGTTCGGGATGTTTGGACTTCATGGTACACATACCAGGTATGCATACCATCGTTAAAATCAAAATCCAGGGATTTTAGTACGCAAACCCGTTTGTATACTGCTTCTAGTCACGAAAATTCGTTTGCAAATCCGTACGCATACTGGCCTGTAGACGTTGATATTCGGGAAAATTGTTTTGGACGTAACTTCTTCGTACGAACTCGGAATGACCTCATTCTTTTTGCGTTCTCTTCGTATTTGAATTATCTTAAAAATGAAGATGAGAATTCTTGAATTTGGATGAGTTAAGATTAGTCACTGTCCTGTATCTTTTTTTTGACTGTTTTGCTCCATTTCGTTGCACTTGTTCTACTTCTCCTGGACTTGGGCACTTGGATTATTGGAGTACTCCTATTCCAAGATCATATGTAGCTTTTAAAAGAATGATGTTGGTGAATCACAAAGAAGGAAGTTCAATAATGGGCAATAGTACACATTAGTATGGAATTCTTGAATGTTCACAATCATCTTTCGTGAACTATGGTGCATGATCGTTAATGACTTTGTATGTTCTCTTTGTTAAGAAAATATTTTTATACACCTTTGGTAGCTATTCTTGATGTAAATCCAGGCGAAAAAGATTGATTATACCCTCTAATATGTGCATTACGAGTTTGTCTTGATGTCTAGGAAACTTCTTATGAGAATTTATTCTTGTGTTAAGAAGGATAACTAGGATTTAGAATAGATATTGTTGTGAGTACACATAGCTATTTCCAACGATTTTCATCTTGCAATGTTTTTAGATTTATTTATTTAAATTCTAAGTTATTTGGAAGATGATTTTTGCAGTATTAATCTTATTTTTTTATATATTGCAAATTGTTATGAGATATATCGTTTACGTCCGTGAACCTTGACTGTCCCATATTTGCTCAAAAGTTAACTCTATTATATGTCGGTATGAAAATATTGATAAAAGATAGAATGAACTTTTGACTACAAAAGTTAAGCCTATTATGTCATTATGCAAATATTGATGGAAGATAGGATGAACTTTTGTTTACAAAGACTAAGTCTATTATATGTCATTGTGCAAATAGTGATGAAAAATAGAATGAATCTTTGATTATTCCGCAATATTGGTATTTCCCTGAGCCACATCTTTGTGTAAGTACTGTGTTGCTCCGTAAGTTCTCTTATGTTGAGCATGGCCAATTAAATTGATCATTTTCCTAGTGGTTAATTCAATTGAGGTTTTTTGGATACAAATTCATATTTCATGTGATTTGTTAATGTCCAAAGAAATCCTTCTTTACTAGTAAAAGTAAGGTCGCTCTTGTTGTTCTATCGAGAATGACATCTTATGGGGGAGAGTTCTTAATTGAACTTGTACTTAGTTGCCAAATCTTTGTGGGGAGTGCGGCTGTAGAATATTATAGGAGTTTTTTTGTATCTTTATAAACTCTTTGATGAATACACTAAGTTTCGACTATGTGAAATCATCGAAACAAGTTGATATGTTGTTTTCTTTTGGTCATGAAGTATCTCTATGAAAATTCCATGAGGATCCCACTAGTTTTCGTACCTACGCCAATTTATATTGACAAAAAGGGGGAGAATTAATGTGTAGTTCACACTACAAATACATATGGTTTACAGATCATTATGTAAGGGGGATTGGTTTTCATTGTGAGATGAAGTATTAACTAAGGGGGAGTGATACATATCACCATAGTATTGTTTTCAAAGTTGTGATACAATTGGACTTTGATGTTGAATAATGATACTATGACATTGTATAACAATGATTGAGAGCAACTGTTTTCTCATTTTTGTAGATACAGATCTTCAACAACTATGATGCTGAGTTGAAAACATTTAGAATCATTGGAGTACTTGGAAGTGGCAAAGATTTTGAGAAATGTTGAAGAACCAAGGAGATCAAGCATTTGGATGAGAAGCTATAAAGTTTATTTATTTTGTAATCCATATGTATTGATAGTTTAGTCACTAAAATTGATAAAGGGGGAGATTGTTAGAGCACTGCTCGGTCGAACTAGCAAGCATTGCTATCTCAACCTTGTTTGTCAATGTTAGTGATCAAAACTATAAGTCTTGATTTCTAGTCTACTTATAGTAATGTCTCAGACTAGGATAGATTGCGTAGTTGAGCATTAGACTTCACGGCATTCATCATTTGAAGACGAAGAACTACTAAGGAGAGCTTGTGGAACTCTATCTCCTATATTGAGACAAAAGTAGTATTACTATATAGTTTTCGATTATGCACATTTGAGATTTCGAGTTGAGTTTAACTCGCTTATATATTTCTCGAAATATGTGTAGGTAAGCTTTCACTTCAACCAAGTTTATCTTATATTCTTGACGAAAGTCGAAAGATGATCATGTGAAAATCGCCGAGTAACATCTTACATGGTTTGTGTGATACAATCATTTGGTGTAGACTTGGAATGTTTCGTTATGATTATTTCAATAACTTGAAAACTGCTTTGATGCTAATAGTTCGTGAAAATAACTATTGTCATCCTCTAAGAATGTTTCAATGATTTAAATAAAGTTTAGAGTACTTAACCATCATTGGATTATAAACATAGTATGCGTGCTTGCATATATGTGATCCATGACCGGAACTATAGTATGCATACCCATATGCGTACCTGTTAGTTGTGGAATTCCGAAGCCTAAGTACATACCCGTATGCGTACTGGCGAAGGGTTTGGGTACGGGAATTTCTGATGTGTTTTGAAGTATGCGTACCCGTTCACATACTGGCGAACCCAAACTCAGACCGTCTACTTTAAGTATTCGTACCCGTTTGCATACTTGAGTGGTTAAAGTTCTAAAATCGGTTTGTTCATGAACTAATATATATATATATATATAATAAATGCATTCTTTGCAAACCGTGGCTATGATGTTCATGAATTGATTCGAGTGAATCAAGCTGATTTTGCTTCAATTGTGTTCTTGTATACTTCTATGAGAATATAGCAATTGAACAACTCTATAACTAGTTTCATTTGAGTCATTTGAACTAGTTGTGGTTAAGATGAATAAGGTTGATATGAGAGAGTTCATATAGCTAACTTCGGTTAACTACTGTTGAGCCAACCTAGTGTACATGTATAGGTACAGTTACTTAAACCTAAATAAAGGTACATTTCATTTGTGTATAACAAGCAAAATTCGATGTAACAGTTGAAAGATATTAGCTTGTATCTAATCAGGTTTTCATCTAACGGTGAATATTGAATGCTTTGTTACCAAGGAAACTTAGATTGCAAACCCTGATTTGAAAACTATATAAAGGAGAACTCTAGCAAATAGGAAACCTAATCCCCACACCTTCTGCATGATACTAGTTGTTACTAGTGTCGATTCTCCTTTAACCTTATATTTTTTACGAAACCCTGTCGGTTAACGACTTAAAGTCATCATTGGGATTGTGAATCCAGACCCAACTATTTTCTCTGTAGTTGTGTGTTCTGATCTTACTTGTTCCATCATGATTGAGTATTATCTTTTCTAAGATTTGCTTGAGATTTATCTCTGATAGGTAAGATTAAAAGTAGTCACAAACATCTTCGTCTCATCGTTTGTGATTCCACAATATCTTGTTTCGCTTCCATATGATTAAGATTATTGTGAGTTGATTAATAATACTAGGCCATTCTTCGGGAATATAAGTCCGGTTTATCAATTTGTTCCTGTGCACCTTGATTTATCAAAAGACGGAACAAGACTTGTGGGCAGTGGGAGAAATATTTATCTATTCCAATAGACTTTTTTGTGTGAGACAATTTTTTTATCAAGTCTTCGACTTCGGGTCATAGAAACTCTTAGTTGTAGGTGAGATCAGTTAAGGGAATCAAGTGCGTAGAATCTTGCTGAGGTTCAGAGACGTAAGGAGCGCAGTTGTACCTTGATCAGTGTGAGATTGATTAGTGCTCAACTACATTCCAGTCCAAAGTTCATTGGTAGTAGGCTAGTGTCTATATAGCGGCTTAATACAATGTGGTGTTCAAAGCTGGACTAGGTTCCGGGGTTTTCCTGCATTTGCGGTTTCCTCATTAAAAAAACTTTTGGTGTCTGTGTAATTTCTTTTCTGCATTATATTTTGTTATATAATAGAAATATCACAGGTGTGCGTAAGTTCAATCAATTGTGAATCCAACCTTTGGTTGTTGATTATATTGATTGACACTTGAACATTGGTCTTTGGTACCATTCAAGTTGTTTGATATAATAATCAGGCTCGCGGATTTATATCTGTTTGATTTGCTGATTACATTGTGAAGCAGAGATATAAAACTCTTTGATATACTTTTTATAGATTGAGTCTGTCTGTCTAGTTGATTCTCTTGAAAGTATATTGGAGTTTGTCTATTCAGATTTCCGAACGAAATATTGGGTGTGGTTGTTGTACCCCTACTTTTTCAATCACCCATTCAAAAGAAAAGTAAACCTTGCACTCCCTCTGAATTCAGGCCTATTGGACTTTGTAATACTTCTTACAAAATCATCTCAAAAGTTTTGGTAAGAAGGATAGAACCACTCAGGAAATAATTATTTCACCTTATGAAGCTTCCTATGTGTCAGGAAGGCTCATTAATGATAATACTATTATATCTCATGAACTAATTCATTCCATGATGAGAAAAGAAGGATAAGGAGGATGGCTAGCACTCAAGCTTGACATGTCCAAAGATTTTGATAGATTAGAATGGTATTTTCTTATTAAAATTCTCACAAATTTCGGATTTTCTGAAGAATGGTGTCAATTAATTCACCAATGCATAACACTACTTCCTTATCTGTCATGTTTAATGGTTCTCCATGTACATAATTTTATCCTACTAGAGGCATAAGACTAGGGGATCCTTTTCCCCATTTTCTCTTCATTCTAACTATGGAGTAGTTATCAAGAACAATGGTTGTTGCTCATCACTCTAGATAAAAGCATCAAGGGTATCACTGCAGTTAGAGGTGCTCCGCCTATTAATTATATACTCTTTGCAAATGATTGTCTCATTTTTACTCATGCCAATTTAACCAGTGTGAATAATCTCTTACAAGTTCTGCATGATTTTAGCTCTCAATATGGTCAAGTCATTAGTTTTGACAAGTCCTCAGTTTATTTTAGTAATAATTTAGATCCTAGTATCTGCAACACCTTAAGTCAAATATTAGGTGCTAAACAAATGGATAAAGATGAGAAGTATTTGGGCTCTCCTATCATTATAGGCAAAGCTAAAGTGAAAGCCTTTGAAGATATTCAGATTGCTTTTGAGAGAAGGTTAGGAAACTGGCAGGGAACTACTATGCATCAGGAAGGAAGAACTACTATGGTGAAAGAAGTTATAAACACTATACCAACTTATCAAATGAGTACTTTTAAGATGCCAAAAAAGATGCTTAGGAAACTTGATACAATTCAACCGAAGTTCTGGCGGGGTTTCAAAACTAACAGAGGTATTAATTTAGTTGCTTGGCAGAATATGTGTATATCTAAAGACCTATGAGGTCTTGCTTTCAGAGATCTTGAGATGTTAAATCATGCATTACTCACAAAGCTTGCATGGAGAATTTATCATCAACAAGATTAGCTACTAGGGAAGATTCTTAAAGCTAAATATTTCAAGAAAGAGGAATTTATGAACTTAAAAGGTGAAAGGAGTAATTCTTCATGGACGTGGAAAGGAATTGAGCTAGGTTTATCCTTACTTCAACAGAACTATTGTGGAGGTTAATAATGGGTAAGGGCACTAAAATTTGGATTGACAGATGGATTATTGGACTGGAAGGTCTTCTTGATCCACTCCATGATTCTCATTCTCAATATATTTTTGTTAGTGAGTTAATTATCCCAGACACAAACAGTTGGAATGTTCCCCTCCTGAAATACCATATACAATAGAGAAAATTAAAAGAATACAGATTTCTCAAGATGAAGATGATGTTATCAAATGGATCCCTACAAAAGATGAGACTTTTACAGTAAAAAGTGCTTATAACAAACTTATGGAAGTTAAAGTTCAACATCAAGTTGCTGTCAGTAACGTTCCAAAGTTGGTTTGGAAATCGTTATAGGAGATGAAACTTCCACATCGTGTCAATATTTTCATATGGAAGTGTCTGAAGAACATTGTGCCTACAAGATTTAGATTATCACAAGACGTGCAGAACATAGAAACTCACTATGGAATTTGTAATCATGAAGATGAAACTCTCTACCATTTGTTAATTAACTGAAGCCATGCAAATGAAGTTTGGAGGTCTCTCAGCATTAATATTGGTCAAAATATCAATGATTGCCAAGGAGTCTGAGAATGGATTATATCATGGTTTATGGATGTTCAAAATACTAGAGAATCAGAGCTTAATAGTTGGAGAGCTCTATTAATGGTTGGATGATGGATTATATGGAAAGAAAGATGCGACTGCATCTTCCAGGATAAAACTCTTAACCCTATGAATACTGTTTCTAGAATTCATTACCAACTGCTTAGTTTTAACACGTCTGTGCATGATTGTAACTTCTGAGGTCACTCTCACTTTGGATTCTTCATCTCTGTATGTGCATCCCTGTGATAATACAAATAGTGTAACTATACATGTCATTGATGCATTTAAAATATTAGTAGATGCTTCCTTTGATCATGTTACTAATAACCGTGGTTCTGGTATTTTCTTACAATACAGTAGGAAAACGTACAAGGTTCAAAAGAACCTATGCAAACGGAGTGATTGATGCTGAAATTGGAGAATGTGGAGCAATGTTGGAGGGATTACAATGGGCTAAAACTATGGAGCTGGATAAGATTCACATTGTTGCTGATGCTGAAGTTGTTGTTAACTCCATTACTAACAACACTATGCTCGTTAGTTGGGAAAATAGGAAGTTTATTAGAGATATAAAACATCCGTTAGCATGTTTTGGTTTTGCTAAAATTAGTTTTTTGAGGAGAAATGGTAATCATATAGTGGATTCCATTTCAAAAAGAGTGAGGAAAGACAAATTAGTTATTGAAAATTTTAGTAACGATTCTTCTCAGATTGATACATGGTTATGCAAGTATATTGAACCTGTCATCTCTTAATTATAAATAAAATTCCTCTTGTTATCAATAAAAAATAAAAAATTCTTGCTAGTTACTAATGGGCTAATCCATTTTTTTTGACGGGCTATACATATTTTTCTTAACTATTGTAGTGGCTCGAATAACCACCCCTAGGCCGAATCCAACTGAAGTACTAATGAGATATTCGCATTAGTAAAACTAGATTTGTGCCCGTGCTACGCACCGGGCATATTTTTCTTTTAATTAGTGTGTGCAACTCTTCTCCCCATCCGGTGGCGATGTATTTTTTATTTGGTATGCGCGGGGCTTCGCCCTACCCCGTGGAGATGCATTTTTTATTTGGTGTGCACGGGCTTCGCTTCGCCCCGCGTAGATGCTTTTTTCGTTTGGTGTTCGCGGGGCTTCCCCGCCCCGTGAAACCGCACTTTTTTTATTTGGTTTGCGCGGGACTTCGTCCCGCCCCGTGTAGATGCAGTTTTTGTTTGGTCTGCGCAGGTTTTCTCCCTGCCCCGTGTAGATGGTAAGTTAATATTCTTTATAATTAAGCAAAGTATAGTGATGACATTTAAAATTTCACACATCTCAATTTTCATAACTAATTTAATTCCACTTCCGACAACTGCCAACGACATAAAAGTTTAGAGAATGAAGGAGGGATAATAACTTTATGATTGAGGCATTATCATGTCAGTCGCGTGCCCTTTATCTTTAATGAGATTGTATAACACTTAGTGCCCGCTGCGATTCTAGTGTGAGAACTTGAAATACTGTCACTATTATCCTGGTGTCAGTTGATGGTACCGAAATCTGATTAGTATATACCCACTAAAGAACACGTACATTCATAATCCATAGGAATATATCGAAGTTAAGTTTAGAATCTGAACGTCACTATATTGTGACGGAATCTGATGTATCGTAGTTAAACCTCTACCTTACACGCTGCTATGTTCACGATTATTTATGTTTCCAGATAAAGGTGGATTTCTTACTCGCCAAAGATTCTAAGGGACCAACTCGAGAGATTCATTGGGTCTCTCTTTATTGTTCATCCCCTTTGGTAATCATAAACTCACTAAACGTCCTGTGTCTGTTAGATGGTAATCCGGGAATCATGTAGCCGAACGAAAATTACTGCCAACTTGTGATTGAGAGTTGGTACTTATCGTAAAATTAGATGTACTTTTTGATTTGCGCTTCTTGACGATTTCTTAGTAACATATATTTTAGGGTACGAATCTCACAGAGATGATGGGCACCAACACGGTTTCCTTATAAGTTCCAATCGAATTTGGTTTTGATCTTTATTCCTGAAGAGTCTGAAACACGTTAAGACAATGTTTCCCTTTATATTTTAGTTTCCTGATTTTGTTTAACCAATCATACGTTATTAAATGTCCTCACCATAACACAAGTTTAGGAAAGAGAGTGTCTGAGGATCGGTGAAACGGTTCGGTGAGTCATTCCCGGCTCATCTCCATTTTCATCATGGAGCAACGAAAATCATTTCAATTGGAATGGAAGACTTTCGAAATATCTAAACAAAAACTTGGGAAAACTCAGGGATTGAAGCTGGAGGAGAAAAGCAGGGGAGGAAGGCGGTTTTGGATTCTTATTTCGGAAGAAATCGGTAGTTGGATCAGAGATCTAATTCACAAGATTTTAGCAGGGAAAGCCAAAGAAAATGAAGTAAGATGGAATAGAAGAGACGAATCTTTTTCATTCCTGGTGGAACTAAGGTCAAACAACAGGGGGGATTTTATAAAGATAACTAGGTTCGATTCTTCAAAAAAAAGAAACTCAATAATCTGTATCCCAAAAGGGGAAAACAACATAGGATGGTGGAGTTTTGGAGAATGTCTAGTCACTCTAATTAAGGGAAAAGGAAGTTCTCAGAGATCACCGGACGTTGAAGATTTTCCACATCAAACAATAATTAACACCCAGCAAAAATCAAGCATCAAGGACAGAATGTCAAGAATCTTGTCGGTATCCATAAATGGATCCTTGTCATGGAACGAGGTGGCTAAATCAATTTCTCAGACGTTGGGTTGGAATCGACACATTAAATTGATCAAATCAGAAAAAAATACTGCTATTTTCTATCATGATAGTGACGAGGAATGGATCAACACATGGAAGCCGAAAAATTGGAAAATACAAGACACAGAGGTAACGGTAAAGAGATGGTACTGTGATGAGGAAAGAATTTCACCGAACATATTAAACGCAGGATCCAAATGGATAAACATTAAAGGTCTGCCTCTTCATTTGTGGTCCATGGATTCTTTTGAAGCAATTGGTGAAAAACTCGGGGGAATGGGTCAAATTGACATGGAAACTCTGGATAGAAATCCGAAGATCTGTAGAATTGATATCAATGGAGATATAAGGAGGATTCCGTTAGTTCTTGAGATAGATCTTAACGGAAAAAATACCGTTCTAGCTTTGGAATGGGATATATCCAAACGGGGGAACAAGTCACCGTCTCTGAAAGAATATTCTAATAGAAAGAAGATATTCGAAAAAAAAACTGCAAAAAAGACAAATTCAAATTCAAATTTGAATTTAAGGGCAAACAACAAATTCATTCAAGAGAAGGAAATCAACCCAACAATAGTGCTGGGAGACAATAGCACAACTTCGGCTGAAGAATTCTTTCGAACAAACAGGTGTGCAAATCTGGATGATGGAAAAACAAAAAACAACACAATCAACTATCTTTTTGAAAATTTTAAAAAGGCAAACCCAAATTATAAAATTATTCAAATTGATAAAGATTCAGAAGCTCCAACGATTCAAATAGAAGAAACAGAGGAAAGCCAAGAAAGACAAGAGGAGATTAATGAAAGGCAAGAGGAGGTGGAGGAAACACAACAGGATGAACAAGGACAATTCGTTCCAGTTCTCACAGAATTACCACTGGCAATTATAGAGACGGATCAGACTCAACATCCACCTGGTAAGCACAATGACTCAATCCTTAATACAGTTGAACTTTTAATGGAAGTCAGTACAAATATGGGAACAATCAACAGAGGACAGGAATTACAAATTCAGCGTATTTTTGCTGAAATCATTGAAAGACATGAAAGGCAGTCGACAAAATTAAAAGACAAGGAGGAAAATCCTGGGAGAAGATTGGAAATTATGGATGGGGCTGTCATAGTGAATCAATGAGTACACTGGTACTTTCTTGGAATGCAAGAGGTCTAAATGCAGTCGACAAGATAGATAATTTAAAATATCTAATCGAAAAATATAAGCCAACTGCGGTGGTAGTGCAAGAAACTAAAATGATGAAAATCACTCCTTGGTTAGTTAATCATATTTGGGGAAATGATAGAAATAAATGGAGCTGGATACCTTCTCAAGGTTTAAGCAGAGGAATGCTAACAATTTGGGATGATGAAAAGCTGGACTGCATAGATGAGGAATTCTCCCCAAGCACAATTAGCAATAAATTCAAATTCAGGGATGGCAATTTGGAATGGACCCTAACGAATGCTTACTCTCCTTGTGAGAATGAAGAAAGTAAGGAATTTTGGATTGAGTTAGAAAACACAACAGGTTGGGCTTCAGATGCTTGGATTATTGCGGGGGAACAAAAGGGGTGGTTCCAAACTTGGAAAGACTCTTTTCAACAACTTCATGGCGCAAGCTGAGTTGATTGATTTACCAGTTGCGGGAGGACTGTATACTTGGACCAACATGCAAAAAGAACCTGTCTTATGCATATTGGACAGAGTACTAATTTCTCCAACAATAGAACATAAATATCCTGCTATAGCACAAATTGTGTTATCTAGAGAAACATCAGATCACTCTCCAATAATTCTTACAACAGGTAGCATGACTGTATCTAATGCTCCTTTTATATTAGAGCTTTATTGGCTTACTAACAAGACTTTCTTGAGCAATCTGGCAATTTGGTGGAGAACTTTTCTATTCACAGGGACTCCAAGCTTTGTGCTAGCTAAGAAACTCCAAAATCTAAAATTCTTTCTAAAGAAGTGGAGTAGAGAACAATATGGTCAGAGAGCAAAAACAAAATAGGATCTGGGTAAAAAGATACATGATCTAAACATGAAGGAGGAAGAGACAAAACTCACAAATGAAGATTTTATTAGCAGGGCACAATGGAAAATAACTCTTAAACAAGTAAGGTTTGATGAATTCAGGAAATGGCAGAGCAGAGCTAAAACAAAATCTTTCAAGGAAGGGGAGTGTAACACAAGATACTTACATCAGCTGGCAAATGGTAGGAGAAGAAGAAACATGGTGCACAAATTGGTAATTGATGGAGAGGAAAACTTCAATCAAACAGATATCAAAAAATAATTCACAGAATACTTCTCTAATTTATTCAAAGAAAATTTTGAATGGAGGCCTCAACTTGACTCTACTGATTTTCCGAAAATTTCAACAGCTGAGAAGGACTGGTTGGAGAGACCAATTGAAGAAGATGAAATCTGGAACACTATAAAAGGTTGTGGCAAAATCAAATCCCCAGGACCAGATGGTTATCCAATGGAGTTCTTTAAAGTGGCGTGGCCAATTCTGAAAGAAGATATTTTGGCAGTGGTCAAAGAATTCCAAGAAGAGGAAACTCTTGACTGGAGATTGAATTGCTCCTTTATCAGTCTAATTCCAAAGAAGGAAGACTCATCAAGACCAAACATGTTCAGGCCAATCAGCTTAGTGGGGAGTATTTACAAGATAATCTCAAAAACTTTAGCAAACAGATTCAAGACAGTAATCCATAAGTTAATTTCAGAACACCAGGGAGCTTTCATTAAGGGTCAACAAATACAACATGGTATTCTTGTGGCAAGTGAACTGCTGGATGCAAGACTCAAATCAAAAATTCCAGGAATCTTATGCAAACTGGACATTGAGAAAGCGTTTGATAATGTGAACTGGCACTGCTTGGATTCAATTTTGGAAGGATCGGATTTTGGGGAAAAATGGAGAAAGTGGATACACTGGTGTCTAGCTTCTGCACATTCATCAATACTAATAAATGGAAGATCCATTTCTCAGTTTAAACATCAGAAAGGGTTAAGACAAGGTGATGCACTCTCCCCATTTTTATTCATCTTGGTGGCTGAAATATTAACTAAGCTTTTAAAAAAGGGAGAAGAGCTGAACATGATCACAGGTTTCAATATTCATAATAAAATCAGTGTGTCTCATTTGCAATTTGCTGATGACACACTGATTTTCTTAGATGCCAAGGAAGAGATGGTGGAAAACCTTGTTCTCATTCTTCAAGTTTATGAAGCAATTACAGGTTTAAGAGTTAACTTGGAGAAAAGCACAGTCATCAGCATTGGGGAAGACCAAAAAATTGATGATATTGCAAGAATTTTGCACTGCAAGGTAGAAAAACTTCCTTTAAAGTATCTGGGAATGCCTCTGGGAGCTACTCGGAAGCAAGTGTCAGTGTGGGATACCATATTGGACAAATTCCAGAAAAAACTAGCAAAATGGAGGAGGAGATTTCTATCTAAAGCGCAAAGAATCATCTTAATAAACAGTGCTTTAGCAATCCTTCCAGTGTACTTCATGTCTTTACTGCAAATTCCTGTGGCAGTGGAGAAAAAGATGGAGAAAATAATGAGGGGTTTCTTGTGGGGGGTACCTCAGAGAGGAGAAAAATTCACTGGGTATCCTGGGACAGAGTAAACTTTCCAAAAAAATTAGGAGGGCTTGGGATCAGAAATTTGAGAGTCACAAATAGAGCTCTACTATCAAAGTGGAGTTGGAGATATGCAAAAGAGAAGGATGCTCTATGGAGAAAAGTGGTCCAGCTGAAGTCAAAGTCAGATGCTGAAGATTTATGCCCTTTGGAATCTAATCTTCCACATGGAAGAGGTATGTGGAAAGGAATTCAACATGGAGGGAACCTGATGCAAACAAACTCTCATTTCTCTATAGGGGATGGAAACTCAGTAAAGTTATGGTTTGATCCATGGACTGATCAACCACCTCTGTGTCAAACTTTCACATTAGCTTTTAAAGCTGTTTCAAACAAGAAAGCCAAAATTTCTGACCTAATTCATAATGGGAGTGGTGCATTCAACTAAAAAGACAACTTCTCTCAAAGCTAGGATGGAACTTGATAATCTTTTTGCTACAATTGGAAACCCTCCAAATATGACAACAGAAAATGATCAAATCTTCTTTCAAAATGGGAACTACACGGCAAAAGAAGGTTATCAGCTCATTATGAAACAATTGATTCCTCAGCCTCAGGAGTTAGGATATGTCTGGAGAAAAAATGTTCCACCTAAAGCTCAGGTGCTAGCTTGGTTAGCAGTTCAAAATGCTATACCTACAACTGATTATTTGAATCGAAGAGGATGCAATATTTCAGAAACTAGATGCAGTCTTTGCAACATCGAGCTGGAATCAGTGGATCACATTCTAATGAGTTGTCCTTTCTCAAAGGACATATGGGACTACTTTCTGACAAGAATGGATCAGCAGTGGAATCATAGAGACACACTTAAAGATCAATTGCAGAGTTGGCAATGCAGGAGAGGAAGAAAAATTGGCAGTAAAGTTTGGACGATACTTCCGTTTGCCGTGATTTGGTCACTTTGGTCCGAGAGAAATAGAAGAGTTATGGAAAATAAGCGCGACAGGGATAAAGATGAGGTCATAATAGAGATCAAGCGAAGGATTTTCCAATGGGGGAGGTTCAAAATTGGTTCAAATTCCACACCTTTAGGGAGCTAATTTCTCAATGGGAATATGTAATGGAGTGTAATGTCTTTCATTAGTTTTTGTTTTTTGGGCTTCTGCCTTCCCTCTAGTTGTGTCTGGCTTGGGCTTGAGCCATCACTCAAGTTGTAGTTTCTATTTTTTTTTTTTAATAAATTCTCCCCTTTTTCATCCAAAAAAAAAAAAAAAAAAAAAATGTCCTCACCATAATGCTTGTTTCACAAAACTGAAAAAAGATTTGTTTCGGCCAATAGGAAGAGAAGTTTTCCTCACCATCCAACGTGGAAGCTTTATTTATCTAGGCCTTTAAGTCTTTAGATGTACTAATGAGATACGTCGGCCACACAAATAAGTACTATTTTGAAGTATTCGCGTTACATGGTAGCTATACCAAGCAGCCATACGCGTCGCCTGCTGCCTGCTCTCCAAAAAAAAAAAAAAAAACTATAATATTCCTCCAAACCCGTCGATAATGAACTTATAGAACTGTCTCATGATTCGTTCTTTTGAAAGTTGGTAAAACGCTATAGCTGGTTAAGGCCATACTTGGCCAATTTTATGAACTGATATTGACATTTTACTCGCCAGTATTGATAGCATGAATCCAAAATCCATTGAATATATACATTATTGCTGCATATAAAAAGGAAAACAAATACATATTGATACTCATGATAATACAAACAAACTCAAAATATAGAATACATTAACGCAACTACTCATACGACATCGATTCTGTCTCTTATTCCAGATCTCAACTTCTGTCTGTCTTCAAGAAATGAACTCCAATTCTGGCTACTACTAGTTGATAAAAGCACAATGCTTTCTGATTTCACCATTATTACCAGTGAGAATTTCAATAGCATTCATTTTCTCCATAGATTTAGCAAAATCCTTGAAGAAAGTTGGTCCTCTTTTCGTTGCTTGACTTTTGACGTAAGCTTTAGTTACTGCGTCGTTAAGTAGAGCCGAGTCCGATTCAAACAATCCTCTCCTCTTAGTAACAAGCGAATAGTAACTTGAGTCAAATGTTATGAAACTCCCTGGATCCATCTCAGCTGTCTGAACTACATCGTTTGGCTTGCATTTTCTCTTCAATCTCGTAACATACTCGGTGTCCAATGTTGGGTCTGAATCTCCTTTACCGGTAAAATTGTATAGCCTGTTTGTAAACGTTGAGCAAAAGGAAACACCAATTGTGTGCGCACCTGTGTATATGCATATGATAAAATGATTAATTTTTTGACTAATTAAATATTTCTTGGATGCTACCAAAGTAAAATGAATGCATGGTATAGCTTGGCTTACATATAACTCGACAGATATGAATGTATACCTGATAGGACTGCAAGGTCTATTGAACTCAAACCCTTTGATGCAAATGCAGCCTTCAATGAGCTGATGTTGGCGCTTCCTGGGGGTAGATTTGCCAAAGCATCTGCTGCAGTCGATACTCTTCCATCTCTTCTACCTGTAGGTACCTTCCAGTATGGTCCCCTAATCTGAAAAATCAGTCCAAAATTTCATATTTTTGTTTATATATCATATTTTTATTGATTAATTTGTTCAATAGTGAAGTAATAATCAATTAGTAAATTGATAAGTTACCGTGGCTACTGCATCTCTGGCTGCCAATAACAGAATGTCTGCACATGAAACAACTCCGGGGCACTGTTGTTCTACTGCAGCCTTTGCGGCATCAATTACACCGAACCCGATAACAGATAAATTAGGAGGTGCAGATTTCTCGGCTTGGTTGCTGCTTGTAGAATTTATTAGAATCGAACCATCGCAGCCCTGCATTATATATAGAGATGTATGCATTGATTTCAGTATATATACTTGCTAATTAACTCACAAGTAACCAGTTCACCAAAAGGAAAAAAAAAAAACTCACAAGTAACCAGGAAAGCAAGTATACGCTAATATGTTGTATTGAACGACTCCATAAATAATATATATATACCTTGACGAAACAATCATGGATATTCATCCTCAATAACGCAGCGGCGAGAGTAGGATTTTGAGAGACGAATGAAGCAGTCGTCTTACGAACTATGGTTTCTGCATTAGGACATGTCTTTTTGTACAATCCCAGTTTTAGACCTTGAGCATTAGTTGCGTCAAAGGCAACAAGAACAAGAACTAATATTGAGAGAAACCTTAGAGTAGACATGATTAATTGATGCTTAATTAAAACTTCCAACTAAGCAATGAAAAGGGAAATGGTTGTAGTGAAGATGATCTCCCTCGAACATGTTTATATATGTAGATACACTTATTTACCTCCCTCACCACATGTACTAGCATCCCCACGTGGAAGCCACGTCACAAAGGTGGGTGACACACATGATCATCCGTGGGTCTAGATAGTGCGCCATCTGTCAAGATAAGCGATCGAAGATGAAGGAGCATCAAAGGAAGGTATACCCGCGTAGCACCAAAGAACTTCCCTATTACACTTTACCCCCTCACGAGGCAAGATGTGATCAACGGCTAGGTGAAGCCCCACCGACGACGCGACGGGAAGGACCGACACCGCCGGCGCGAAGGGCATGTGTCGGTTGGACCGACGACAAGAACAAAGGCAAAGCTAGCGTGATGAGCGTAGGAATAATAGAAGCCGCGGGATGACAGAGAGGTCCGCGGACTATGCACAGAACACAAGAAGATAAGGATACAACATCTCTTTCCCAGTCTTAGGAAGAGAGAGAGAGACAGAGATTGGCCAGCGTGATGAGCGTAGGAATAATAGAAGCCGCGGGATGACAGAGAGGTTCGCGGACTATGCACAGAACACAAGAAGATAAGGATACAACAGCTCTTTCCCAGTCTTAGGAAGAGAGAGAGACAGAGATTGGTCAGCGTGATGATCTTAGGAAGCATAGAAGCCGCGGGATGACCAAGAGGTCCGCGGACTATGCACAAAGCACAAGAAGATAAAATTATAACAGCTCCTTTCTAAGGGACCCACGTAGAAGAGCTATATATATGACCCTTCCTATTACATGGAAGGGGGTCGAACAATTGGAGAGAGAGGGGGAACAATTAGAGAGAAAGAAGGGAAGAGTAAGTATGAGCGTTAACCTTCGGGTTCCATGATCACCCAAAGTCTTTCGACTAATCTTGTAATCTTTTACCAACATAGTGAATCACCCTCAGACCTGTGGATGTAGGCCTTAGAGCCGAACCACATAAATCTTTGTCTTATTTACATTTCGTATTGATCTACCCTAATATTTGTATGCATCTCTTAGATCTGTCGTTATGGATGTTGAGGAGATCATGAAAAACCCGTGGGGTTTAGAATCAATGAATCAACATCTATCCCAGCATCTCACAATATATTCGTACTTTAATGCATGCACTCTGTACATGCGAAGATTGGTTGTGGACACGTTGATGCCTACGTGATTTGCGTGTTCACAATTTGGCGCTAGAAACAGGGACTTTTGTACCTATCAAAAGATTTATCTCTCTGTGATTTTTTAGACAGATTTGCGCTTTAAACTCGTTTTTCGCATCATATCTATGTTCATTGTATTTTCTACTCGCAGATCTGGGCCTCTTACGACTTTTAACCGGCAGATCTGTGTTTTGGGCTACTTTTTGCATATATTTATGACCAATGTATTTTATACCAACAGGTCTGGGCGTTTTATAACCTCTGGACCGACGGACTTATGTTTTAACTATTTTTTATACTTATTTTCTACCAGTAGCCTCATAACGACCCTAGGACCCCATTATTTCAATTGAGTCGGTACATCTACCCACGTTTTTTTTATATTACCCGCATGATCAGTAGTTTGAATGTATTCTTTGCCGCTAGGAATCCAACTTGTGGGTACCGTGAACTAATAGCTAACCCGTGAATCTTGCCTCGTTTTATCTCCGTGCCATATCTGCAGAGTATTGCAATGGAAAAGAGCAAGGACGTAGGAAAATCGAAGGTACCATCAAAAGAGACGCCTAGGACTATGCCAATAATAACAAGGAGCAAACAGACAGGCGAAAGACTCATAGCCGGGGAAAAAACGCAGAACGGATCGGAAGAAGCATTACTCTCAGAAGCGGGCATCATTGCAATGAAAGCACAGAAGGCTGCGGCGGCAAAGGCTACGTCATCTACAGTGGTAGCTTCTCAAGTGGCTGTCTCCAAAGCGATGGCTACGGCCGGACCTAATGAGCCCCAACATGCAGCGATGAGGCTCGGTGATCCAAGACCCTCCGTACGGGATGCCGCCGGTTAATGGACGAAATACACAACTACGAGCGAGGATACCACGGGGTGGTAGAACCCATTGTGCAGCTGGTGGAAGAAGTTAATACCGCAGTACCCGACGGACAAGCCCAACTTCAAGCAGGAACGCTAAGTCAAGAATCAAACCAGTCTGCGCATATATGGGCGGAGCTAGAAGAGCTGAAAAGGAGTCAAAAGACATACGCAGACGCGGTGACCTTGCTAGCCCAAGAAAATCAGCAATTGAGAGAAAAGATCCTCCAAAACGCGGAGCTAGGGAATCAACAAGACGAGGCTAACTCTGCGATGCAAAATGCAGACCGAAGAGCGATCCTCGAAAACACCCATGCGGCAGGTAACCAAAGAAGAATACCCCGAAGAGGTGCGCGTAGCAACAGGAGGTCGACCCGACTATTACCGGAGACTTCGGACTACTACGACGAAGATGAGGACACGTTGCTACGACCTACGAAGAAGGCACGATCATCCATGCAAGACGAGCACTATTTGGCGATGGAGAGTCTTCGTGCAGAAATGCTAGCAGAAATCAACCAAATCAAGACCAGGTAAGGAGGCGGAAGGCTATAGCAGGTTATGAAAGAAGCCAGTACTACACCCCTAGCACACCAGTTAGCTACGGCTACTATTCCACATAAATGTCCAGTCCCATCCTTCGAATATTACGACGGGTCCGCGGATCCCGCGGACCATCTACGATATTACAACAGGGTAATGGCCAGGTGGGACTATGATGAAGCTATACTATGCAGATATTTCCCTTCCAGCCCGAAGGGATCCGTGCTATCCTGGTTCGATAATCTCAAGCCAGGATCCATCGATTCGTATGATCGGCTCACCGAAAAGTTCTTGGCCACCTACATGTATAACAAGGTCATCAATACAGGAATGGACAAACTCTTCTCGCTTGCAATCAAGTACAGGGAATCCATTCGGGAATACACGGATAGGTGGCACAAGATATGTCAAGCCATAGGACAAGTAGATCCTGTAGTAAGTATTAATTGTTACAAATGGGGACTGGACAGGATGAGCCCATTGTTTGTCGAAATCCACGGCATCATCCCCGCCACAGAGGGAGATTTGAGGATAATCATCGAAAAACATGCAAGGTTGGAAGAAATTCAGCGGGAGAACCCAAGAGCGCAGGCTCAACGACCTCCACGGACCAATTCCGCGGAACAAGCAAGCGGATCTAAAAGTTACCAAAGAGATTCGAAAGACGACTACAAGAGGTCTGGTAGAAGGTTCGAAGATCAAATCTACACGAAACTCAATACCAGCTACTCACGCATCTTAAAGGAGATCAAGGATCGCGAAAATTTGGACTGGCCTTGGACTAAGGGGAAACAACCACCAGCCTCAGAGAAGTCCAGAGAATACTGTGATTTCCACTGCTTCAACGGGCACCCAACAGAGAAGTGCAAAAACCTCAAGATAGTGATACAAAAGATGATAGACGCGGGGGATCTCAAGAAATACGTTGAAAAGACGCACCGGAAGACAGGCCAAACGCACAAACAAGTCCAATTACCCGAAGGCAACCGCACAAAGTGAATACTATATCCTGCTCGAGAGAATAAAGAACCAACCCTAACTGCACGAGATAGGAAAAAGACCGAGGAAACAATTTGAGGACTATTGTGAGCTTTACAATTTGGAGGGGAAAGAGGTGGAAGATCATCAAGAATGGATGGACGCACCCCTAACCTTTGAATCCGAGGACATTGAAGATGACATGGAGGACCACAACGATCCTCTGATCCTCACCTTGCCAATTGCAGGATGCAACATAAAGAAAATCCTCATCGATGGGGGGGTTCCCGTAAACGTCCTATTTTACGATACCTTCAAATGTATTGAGCTCAATGACGAGAAACTCTCGGCCTCACACCACACCATCCACGGATTCAATGGTACGGCTACGAAGCCTATCGGAGATATTGTTCTGCAAGTGGATGCCGGCCCCATGAAAGTTGACGCTCGTTTCAGTGTGGTAGACGCACCTTCACCTTACAATGCCATTATTGGGCGGAGGTGGATCCACAAGCTTAAGGGGGTCGCAGCTACCTACCATCAATACCTTAGGTTTCCTACCCCCTAGGAGTGATGGAGATTAAGGGTGATCAAGCTTCCGCAAAGGAATGCCAGGCAATGCAGATACAACTCAACAATGAGGAAGACGAGAAAAGGAGAACTCGTAGGACTCGAAACAAAGCAATATCAAAGGACAAAGCCATCGATGAATACTTGAAAGAAATCTCAGGGAAAAGCTTATCCAAGGGGCACTCCGTAGGAAACACGGAAGTATCAACATCAATTGCTTACCAGGACGCCCCTACGAACAAACAACCCGAGCCTGCCAAATAGCAATTACAGAAAGTTCCTCACCTTGGGGAACCAAAACCCACGTTCACATCCTTGGAAGCGGTGAAGGAAGTTAACATCGGGATAGAGGGGAGCCCAAAGAAGATCAAAATAGGAACTCTGATGGATGAAGAACGCGAAGCCTCTCTGGTGAAACTGCTCAAGGAGTACGCGGACGTATTCGCGTGGAAACTATCTGACATGCCAAGAATAGATCCAAAGATCGTACAACATGAGCTGCGCATTAAACCTGGCACACCCCCGGTAAGACAGAAGGTGCGAAAGGTAGCCACGGAGTATCACAAAGCAGTGGAAACGGAATTGCGAAAGCTGTTGGAGGCTGGTTTCATAAGAGAAGTCAAATATCCCACCTGGATATCTAACATGGTGATTGTACCAAAGAAGAGTGGCGGGGTCAGAATCTTCATCGACTTCACCAACTTGAACAAAGCGTGCCCCAAGGACAGCTACCCACTACCCAGTATCGATCAACTGGTCGACGCAGTAGAAGGATACGAAGAGCTATCATTCATGGACGGATATGCCGGGTACAATCAACTATTTTTAGCAGAAGAAGACCAACAACATACATCATTCTACACACCCCACGACCTCTATTGCTACGTAAGGATGCCCTTCGGACTCCGGAATGCAGGGGAAACATACCAAAGGATGGTCGACGCTATTTTCAAGCCATGGATTGGTGCTACCTTAGAAGTCTACGTTGACGATATGCTCGTAAAAATCAGATTCAAGAAGAACCATCACCAAGACTTGAGGGACATCTTCGAAGCTATGAGGGGGCACAACATGAAGGTAAACCCGGAGAAATGCACCTTCGGAGTAACATCTGGAAAATTCCTAGGATACCTGGTAACAAAAAGGGGCATTGAGGTAGATCTCGCAAGAATCCAAGCCATAGTAGACATGTCATCCCCAAAGAACCTAAAAGAAGTACAAAAGCTCAATGGATCCATAGCCGCTTTGTGAAGATTCATCTCCAGATCCTCGGATAAGTGCAAGTTCTTTTTCAACATATTGAAGAAGGGAACCAGATTTGAATGGACTGCGGAATGCGAATAAGCCTTCCTAGGCATCAAACAATACCTAGCGGAGATCCCTATCCTTCAGAAACCAGATCCTGACGAAGTTTTAACGTTGTACATCGCAGCAACCGATGACGCAGTAAGCGCAGTACTTGTCAGGACCCATACAAAGGAAGAACAGCCAATATACTATGTCAGCAAAACCCTGAACTCCGCAGAAAGATTACACAAGGATCGAACAACTGATTTTGGCCATCGTATGGTCCACCGTGAAGCTGAGAATGTACTTCTTGACGCATGACATACGTATCCCGTGTCGAGCACCCTTAGAAGCCATCCTCAAAGGGGCAGGAAAGGTAGGACGCATAGCCAAATGGAGCACATACCTCGACCAATTCAGCATCCACTATGAGCTTCAACACTCTCAGAAATCCCAAATGCTGGCGGACTTCCCTAGCAGACCTACCTCTGGACAACGAAGAAGAAGTGCGCATACAGGGATGGAGAGCCGCGAGCGCCCCAGAAATTGAAAAGCAAAAGGAGCCAAACGATATCCTTGAACCAGTGAACCCACGGCAATGGGAGGTCTTCGTAGATGGATCCAAAAATAGAGAAGGCGCGGGATTAGGCATCGTTATCACTACACCCACGGGGGATCGAGTCATACACGCATTCAGGTTGGAATTCGAAGGCCATACAAATAACATCGTAGAATACGAAGGAGTGGTCCACGCCCTCCGCTTGATAATCGAGATGGGGATACCAGAAGTACGGTTGACCAGTGACTCACATTAATCATACGACAGATAGGCTACGAATACAACGTGTACGACGAGACACTAATGGCATACATGGCTTTGGTGCAAACGTTGGTTTCCCGAATACCAAAGATCAAATTCCGACATCTACGTAGGAAAGAACTCAGGCACGCAGATGCCTTAGCTTATGTTTCGTCCATGCTCAAGAACAAATATGTCAAAGCAATCAAGGTGACAAGAGTGTACGAACCATCCATCAAGCTCCAGGAGATATGCGCAAGTAACCAACACAAGTCTGCAATGGAGGATGTCCCTGATGATGATATCGGAGAGCTCATATTCGACGACTTCCAAGACGGCGATATAATGCAACAAGCAGGTGAGGACGACGACTACAGTCGGGAAGAAGACTGGAGACTAGGGGTCCATTCTTTCCTCCAAGAAGGGAAGCTACCCCAGGACATCGAACAATCTAGGAAAATACAATCCAGAGCGGGGATGTATGAGCTAAGAGACGAAACCTTATACAGAAGATCATTCCTAGGGCCACTTCGTCGCTGTTTGTCCCGATCCGAAGGACACGACATCTTAAAAGATATCCATATAGGAGATGCAAGAAATCACAAATGGAATGAGGTCGCTTGGATAAGGCAAAAACGCAGGGTTACTATTGGCCAACAATGATCCAAGACGCGGCTAGAATGGCGAAAAGGTGTGAGGAATGTCAAAGATTTGGCAGGCGAATCCACGCCCCAGCCACAAAGTTGAATACGGTGGACAGTCTGTGGCCCTTCGCAAAGTGGGAAATCGACATTGTGGGCCCGCTTGTATCAGGAACCGGGAAAAGAAGATTCCTAATAGTGGCCACGGATTACTTCAGCAAGTGGGTAGAATCCAAGGCACTTGCGAGGATTCGTGATTCAGACGTCTTCACTTTCATATTTCAAAATATCATTTGCGGAGTTCGGCATCCTGCATGAGATAGTTTCCGACAATGGTCAACAACTACAAGGAAAAAATATCGACTTATTGTTCGACACCTTCAAAATTCGGAAAAACAAGTCCACCCATATATACCCGCAGAGCAACGGACAAGCGGAAGCCACAAACAAAACCCTAGCGCTCATCCTCAAAAAACAGTTAGACGAGTACAAAGGGTGATGGTGTGAACAGTTACATAACGTTCTGTGGGCATACATGATAACTCGAAGATCAGCTACTGGGGAATCTCCATTTCTACTCACGTATGGAGCGGAAGCAATAATCCCCACGGAAGTTTTACTACCCACAACAAAGACAGAAGCGTGGGAGAAGAACCTCACCACGGACATGATGTTAGAAAAGCTTGATGACCTCGAAGAAAGAAGAGAGACTGCACTACGAGAAAATGGAAAACTACCAGCGAGCAGTGCCAGAGAGTATAACAAGAAAGTAAAACTTAGGAATTTTGTAGAAGGCCAGTATGTGTTAAGAACTATTCCCCAATACCAGCGAGAAAAGAAGTGGGGAAAATTATCACCAACTTGGGGCGGACCCTACGTGATACACGACGTAGCCGGAAATGGCTCCTACTATCTACGTAATCTGAAAGGGGGAAATACTCAGGCACCCGTGGAACGCCAAATACCTCAAGCCATACTATCCATAATCCATCACCTTCGTATGCATTTCAGAAGAAGAAAGTTGACTTACAAGTCCGCATGTTTCTATCTCTGATGGAGGAATAGCACGCCTCAGCTTTTCAATCAATACAAATTTTCATCTTCAATTGACACAACTCTACTCGTTACCTATACGCATCTCGATGCGCTCAATACCCTACTTCGCCAATACCCATAACCAACACCGTATGAGACACATGTATATACCCATAAGCATTTCAATTTACACATGTATATACCCATAAGCACTTCAATTTACTCAGACTACTCAATACCCATCCTTACACAAAGAGATCAACAAAACAACCGAATACGAATGTACATTGAAAATCATTCCGTATATTAATAAAGTGTCAATACTATTGTTACCCCGTGGACGTAGGCCCTAGGGCTGAACCACGTAAACTTGTGTGCAGTTACTATCATGGTACTTCAATAAGGTGAATGTTCCGCACAAAGCGCGGAACATACACACTACGATACACCAGGAACAAACCGGACAACGCATACACATGCCATCTCTTGAACTCCCCCATAAGCGTCTATAAGTGTACGACCAGGGGATGACTTCCTAATGAACGAGATACCCAAGCAATAATTATAATCCGCGTTACTCTTGAACGCCGGATAGACCCCCACCGCTCAGTAATCCTCTGGCCCAGGAATTAGCTGAGCGGGGTGACAGGTCGCAAGACGATTCCGAGGACACCAACCTACGGAATTGCATTAACACTACAATTTAACAAATCTTACAAATCAAGATCCACGGATAGCAAAACCAATCCCGTGGACAACGCAACCATTCACGTGGATTTCGGAACTAATCCACGGCACTGTTTAAATACAAAGTTTACGGAATTACTTACTATATTAACAGGGATCTATAAAAATAGACGCGAATTCAACAAAATACAAGTTCAGATTTGCACATTGAAGTTTGATCTATTATAGGGAGGTTGATTACGAACCTAGCAAGAAAAGTAGCAAAAACGCTAAGAAAATTAAGCAACTGAGATCAATCCCCAACATACGAGTTACGATCTATTGGGAAGGAGCACCATCCGCTGGTTTCTCCTTTAACGACGAAGGAACACTACCACCAGGATGAGGGGCGGAGGAACCTGAAGGGAGACTGGGAACGGGACGCCGAGTATAATTCTTGCTTATTCCATGGGTCTTCTTGAGATCCAGCTCAATCTCACCAAGAGTCCTGTTAATCTCCTCCGCCAACTGCTTACGCGCCATGAAGCCTATAGCTACGCTCTTCATCTCAGCTTGAGTTAGGGAAAGGGAAAGATGCTCCGCCTTCTCAGTAGCATGCTTCATCGCTTCCTCTCGAGACGAAGCCAGACCCCAATGATAGCTAACCTTCTCTTCCAATTGAACTATTTTAGCCTGTGCTTCGGCAAATTTGTCATTTGCAGCTTGAAGCTGTCCTTGGAGCTCTGCAGATATTAGAAGAAAGTGAGTAATAACAAATACAACAAGAAGCACACTCGATAACGAAGACATATACCTTCACAGTGGTTAACCGCGGAGTCTCGTGCTTCTGCGGCATAATCATATTCATTCGAAAGCCTATCATAGTCTACCTGCAGGAGATTATGAGCATATTGACTCGCGCTAAGATCATCTCGAAACATTGAGTTCGAGTGATGATATCGGTTAACCTCATCATTCTTCGATTCTAACCCCTTGTTAAGACGATACATAGTCACCTCTAAGTTCCTCTCATACTCGGACTGACGAGCCACATCAGTTCGAGACGCGGATAAGGCACTACTAAGAGCTCCAGATTCCGCCCTAGCATCATCTCGTTCCTTGGAAAGACGTCGCATATAAACCCGCACATCAGAGGGATGAGAAGAACGTGCTCGCCGCAATTATTCTTCCATATCATTAAGCCTAACCTCTAGGGCGGAAATCTGGCCACGGGCTTCCTCGAGCCTATCCCGCGTCCATAATAGAGTCCCGTTGAGCAACTCACGATCGTGATCGTTTCGATTTTGCAAATCTACCCAACTAAATTTTGTCTGACGCCATTCTTCGGCCATAGCGTTATGAACATCCGCGCGAGCATTCCATTTCACTGCTTCGCTCTTAAGTTTCTCAACTAACTCAGCAATACGCCCCTTCTGGCGAACTCTCTCACTACGAAACCACATCAATTCAGGGACTCCGCCCACTGAAGACAATACCGCGGGAGGAGAGAAGAAGGAGACGACTCAGAACATATAGGGAACATCGGAAAAGCAAAGTAGGGGAGGTTCAAACCTGAAAGGGACGAAGAATTATGCTCAGCAACCTCTAACTTTTCCTTGACTAAAGCTAGCTCGGAACGGAGCGCAGCCTCATCCACGCCCTGTTGTTCCTTACGCTTAAGAAGATCCCTCAGTTCAGTTATCTCCCTATCTTTAGCAAAGGCCGCAGCTTCGACGCTCGAAAGCACTCCTTCACGGTGGCGGAGTTTCGCCTCTAGCTTAAGAGACTTGGCCTTGAAGAGCCGGTATAGAGTATGGTTACAATACTCACTCCTCATCACCTACGGATCAAAAATAAATTAGTTCAAATAACATATCCAAGTAAGAGCAGGGTTAAGAAGAATGGGACATACCTCCAATAGTCGCTGCTGAGGATAATTATACTGGTACCCATCAGCAACATCCATCATACCAGCGACAGTAGAAGGAGGATTCACCACCAAATCAACCCCGCTGGACACAAGATCCTTATCCCACTCTACATCTACAATCTCCGTAGAGATCGACTCCATATGCTGGCGAGTAAAAGAGTCCGAACTCTTTTCCCTTCAATCACAAAGCGGATGCGGCACGACGAGCAAACCCTTCTCTCTAAGCCAACCTAAGACAACATCATCACCATCCGCGATTAAGGATTGCGGGAAATCATCAGAGGGAGAACCCAAGGGATTCACACCAGGTGCGGCACTAGCTTGACCTTGTGTCAAAATACCACCAACACCGGAAGAGGTGCCACCATAACCCTCCATATGAACCAAAGGAACCTCAGCACTAGGCACAGCTGTCGCGCCACCACCACCGCTACCTTTAAGCACATCCCAGTCATCACTAGGAGAAAGAAGACTAAAATCCAATACGAGTCCCATAGACGCGGCCATATCAAAAGACTGATCCCCGGACAGAGTATTACCAAAAGAAAACTCACCACAAGCACCCACGTCCTGACCACTGCTAGCCAAAAAAGCAACTCCCTTGCCCTTGTCCGTGACTGTCTGCTGTTGACCGACCTCCATGACCACAGCCCTAGTAGATTTTGATCCATCACTGGTCTGATCACCATCACCACCGAGGACTTGATTATCATCGCCACCTCCAACTCTGCCACCAGCGGCCTCATTAACAATACCACCATCGCCACCTCCAACTCCGCCACCAGCGACCTCATTAACAATACCACCATCACCACCTGTGGCTTGATCACCAACGCTACCATCACCGCCACCAGCAATATCTCCTTCTTGCAAAGGTGGAGAAGTCTCAATCCGCTCCTCTTCGTCGGACACATCCTCTCCAGCGTTCACTGGACTTCTCACATCTTAGAACTGCATAGAGTCTCCAGTAGGAGAATTTGACGATTGCTTGGGGTTGATCTTTTTATTTCTAACCACCTGCGGGACATAATAATAAATAACCTTGAGTATTTCCTTTCCTTGGCATAATCCATATTACTTAAGAAAAGGAAGGGGCATATATACGAAGAATACAAACATACCTTAGCAATACTAGCATTCCGCGGAAGAGGGTTTGCGTCGGAGTTACCCTCCTCGTCCGCGTCATCAACATCACGGTAGTAATCAAAATCCATACCTTCGAAACTCATCTGCCAAGGGCAATAATGGGCGTAACGAGAAGGAGAGGTTTCGCGATAGGAGCTGTCAACACTAGGTTGCCAACCATGTGGCCCAGGAACCCAGCCATAGGCCCACGGACCAACAACCTCAATAACGGTGGAAGACCATTCGTAATCATGATCACGCTTGATCCTCTCATCAGCAGGAATAGGAAGACCTTCGGCACCAGGAATCCTTGCCATCTTGGAGTCACTTACTTCGCTCAAGAGGCGAATTTCCCCCTTAACAAGAGCAATATTCCGCAGATTCACAGACCACGGCTTGCGCGTCTTCCTGTTAACATAATCTCCAAAGGATTTGTTAAAGTTTTCAGGAGTATACCACCCTTTCTCCTCTTCTAAGTTGGGAGCATAGCAGGTCATCATCGTTTGCCCCTTGCTACGAAGATAGCACTCTCGGAGATGAAGAAGGTAATTTCCCGTCAATTGATGCACCCCACGGTTATGGCTCTTCTTAGCAGTACCGCGGCTAGATAAGACCCGGTAATAGAAATCATCACCAGCTGTATATAAAGGCAACATCAGACCAGCCTCAAAAGCGCCCACGGTCGTCAACAGATTAAAAGCATCGTACTGATAATTAACAACCATCTCGTAAGTTATGTCTTTATCAGGGGCATAGAAACTCACTTGGAAGTGCTGAAGACCGTGCTTCACTTTGAAGGCTTCAAGATCTGTGCCTGAAAGTGAACTTCTTATTACCCATGGGTAGGGGACGAAATGTGACAGAAGAGTCATCTTCATAAGCATCCCCCGCAACATCTTCCGCAGAATCTGCTACCTTCTTCTTAGGAGGAACCACGTCTCCCAAAGACTCCATCTCTGAGGCCTTCCTCTTCGCGGGCTGGTTCTTAGTTGTTCTGCCTGAGCTAGGCACAGATGAAGACGGAGGAAGATTAGCCCGCAAAGGAGGCATGGTACGAAGAGGCTGCACATTTAAGAGTTCAGTGCGCGGAGTCTGCTGCCTCTTAGAAGACTCATCTCTAGGACGGATCGAGGCGTATTTAGACCCCCGGGGCGGATCACCTCTTTGGAACGGAGGCCTCTGGCTAGAAGGCGAGGATAGACGCCTATCCCGAGGGTTACCCCCAACACTGGAAGGAGAAGCCCCTTCCATGATGTGAGAATCTCCCCGAGGAGATCTATGAGGACTCGGCGGAGGAGTTTGATAAGGTACCCGCGGATAATCCGACATATCTGCGAACACAAACACAAACACAAACAGGAGGACTAGTCAGTCAAGAAAGATCAAAAACGAGGAAATCTCAAGAACAGTGAAGAACACGAAGAAAACCCTAAGTTTCACCAGCCGCCGATTAAATTCTCAATTCATTACCCCACTCAAAAAGGATCAAAACGTAGCCGGTAAAACACCCAGTTCAGCAGGGGAAATCTTCGATTCCATGACATGCATGGGATTAAAACCCATCACGATTCATCACCAGAAAATCAAAAACTCCACAGGAACAAAAATGACGAACAAACGAGACAAAAACCCTACCTGAACCTCAATAGTTGTAAGAAGCAGCAGCGACGGCAGCAACAACAGCAGCAGCGGAAGCAACAACAACAACGACGACAACAACAACAACGACGACAACAGTAGCAGAAGCAACAGTAATGGTAGCAGAAGAAGTTAAGAGGGTAAAGAAGAAAATGGGGCAGAGAATAAAACAGAGAATGTGAGTTTAATTCACATTCCATCATTCTCTCCTCTTTTATGTCGCCAGAAGAAACCGCCCACTACCCAAGGGGCAGTCATGACATGCAGGGGAAACGTGCACAATAAATTCAAATAACTCCTTTTTAGGAGAAGTTATGAGGAGGGAGATAAAAACATATCACACGGTTCTTCTTCCAACTATAGCTGGCGCCTAGTCACAAGAAGAGGGGCAAATTGTAGATACACTTATTTACCTCCCTCACCACGTGTACTAGCATCCCCACGTGGAAGCCACGTCACAAAGGTGGGTGACACACAGGATCATCCGTGGGTCTAGATAGTGCGCCATCTGTCAAGATAAGCGATCGAAGATGAAGGAGCATCAAAGGAAGGTATACCCGCGTAGCACCAAAGAACTTCCCTATTACACTTTACCCCCTCACGAGGCAAGATGTGATCAAAGGCTAGGTGAAGCCCCACTGACAGACGCGACAGGGAAGGATTGACACCGCCTGGCGCGAAGGGCATGTGTCGGTTGGACTGACGACAAGAACAAAGGCAGGCTAGCGTGATGAGCGTAGGAATAATAGAAGCCGCGGGATGACAGAGAGGTCCGCGGACTATGCACAGAACACAAGAAGATAAGGATACAACAGCTCTTTCCCAGTCTTAGGAAGAGAGAGAGACAGAGATTGGCCAGCGTGATGAGCGTAGGAATAATAGAAGCCGCGGGATGACAGAGAGGTCCGCGGACTATGCACAGAACACAAGAAGATAAGGATACAACATCTCTTTCCCAGTCTTAGGAAGAGAGAGAGACAGAGATTGGTCAGCGTGATGATCTTAGGAAGCATAGAAGCCGCGGGATGACCAAGAGGTCCGCGGACTATGCACAAAGCATAGGAAGATAAAATTATAACAGCTCCTTTCTAAGGGACCCACGTAGAAGAGCTATATATATGACCCTTCCTGTTACATGGAAGGGGGTCGAACAATTGGAGAGAGAGGGGGAACAATTAGAGAGAAAGAAGGGAAGAGTAAGTATGAGCGTTAACCTTCGGGTTCCATGATCACCCAAAGTCTTTCGACTAATCTTGTAATCTTTTACCATCATAGTGAATCACCCTCAGACCTGTGGATGTAGGCCTTAGAGCCGAACCACATAAATCTTTGTCTTATTTACATTTCGTATTGATCTACCCTAATATTTGTATGCATCTCTTAGATCTGTCGTTATGGATGTTGAGGAGATCATGAAAAACCCGTGGGGTTTAGAATCAATGAATCAACATCTATCCCAGCATCTCACAATATATTCGTACTTTAATGCATGCACTCTGTACATGCGAAGATTGGTTGTGGACACGTTGATGCCTACGTGATTTGCGTGTTCACAATATAGATACTGAGACCTTAATTGTATATCGTTAATTACATGTAACCTCGTCTTCTAGCTGTGCCATAATGCTAAAGGCTGCTATTACGTGTTCTCTGGCTAATTAAGCAATTATCTTTAGCTGGTACTGAATTTTAAATAATCAACCAATTATTAGTGGTTTAATGACATGATGCAATTAAACTACCATACTAACACCAAAAATGGTTGACTTAAAAAGTTAAGTTTTTGTGATTGATTTTGTTTGCATTAACACATATTAGATGCTGCTACGTGAACTCTTCAGTTGCACCAACTTGTAATAACCTGCTACTTAGGCGCTTTATGTGATGGTTGTTGCGTCCATAAAGAGTATGTATAATCGGCCTGAATGTGTATCATCGTCAATCGAAGCACAAGCTGTTTTTCAGATACAATTTCAACAGAAAATACCCACAATATGTGCAAATGCATTCCTTCGATGAGCGATATATATGATCAAAAGACGATCAGATTGCTTCAAGAATAGGATCGTGGTCCTAATCGTGTCCATTAGAGTCTGGTGTATACTATAGGGCTATAAATTAAATCATTTTTATAAGGAAAGCTAAAATGGACGGGGAAAAGTGACTTTTGGTCAAATGCAATTGATCTAAGAAATTTTTATTTTTTTGTAAAAGTAAGGTCGCTCTTGTTGTTCTTTCGGAAATGACATAAAATGGGGGAGAGTTTTTAATTGAACTTGTGATTAATTGCCATATCTTTGTAGGGAGTGCGGCTGTGGAATATTATAGGAGTTATCTTGTATCTTTATAAACTCCTTGATGAATACACTAAGTTCCGACTATGTGAAATCATATTTCTATGTTCTCTTTTAGTCATGAATTATCTCTTTGAGAATTTCATTATGATCCCGTAGTTTTCGTACCTTTTCCGATTTATATTTACAAAAAGGGGGAGAATTATTTGGTAGTTCACACTACATACATATGGTTTACGGATCATCATGTAAGGGGGAGTGGTTTTTATTATGAGATGGAAGTACTGACTAAGGGGGAGTGATACATACCACCATAGTATTATTTCAAAGCTGTGATGCAATCGGACTTTGATTCTATATAAAAATACTATGATACTGTACAACAATGATTGAGAACATCTGTTTTCTTATTGTTATGGCTACGGATCTTCAACAACAATGATGCGGAGTTGAACACGTTCAGAATCGCTGAAGTACTTGGAGTGGAGAAGAATTTAAGGAATGTTGAAGAGTCAAGGAAATCAAGCATGTTAGATGAGAAGCTGCAAAGTTTATTTATTTTTCAATCCATGTGTATTGATAGTTTTGTCACTAAAATTGACAAAGGGGGAGATTGTTAGAGCACTGCTCGGTCGAACTCGCAGGCGTTACTATCTCAAGCTTGTTTGTCAAGTTTAGGTGATCAAAACTATAAGTCTTGATTTCTTTTCTACTTATAGCTATGTCTCGGATTAGGATATAATGTGTAGTTGAGGTTTAGACTTCACGGCGTTCGATTGAAGACGAAGATCTACTGAGAAGAGCTTGGAGGAACTTCATCAACAAAAGGTATGTGGAGACTAAAACTTATCTATCACTCAGAAGTCTATATTCTATTCTATCTCCTAATGAGACTAAGTCGTATAACTATATATACTTTTATATCATACACATTTGATATTTCGAGCCAAGTTTATCTCGCTTATCTATTTCTCGATAACTATGTTCATCATATTGTTGACGAGTTTAGTTGGAAACAATCTATTTTTTGGAAACTAAATGTAAAGTCAAAAGATGATCATGTGGACATTGCCTTGAAACATCTTACATGATTTATGTGAGACAATCATTTGATGTCTACTTGGAAAGTCTCGTATTGATCATTCGATCACTTGAAAATTACTTGAAGCTAATAGTTTGTGTGAGACAGTCATTATCGTTTCTTAACTTTTTTTTCCCATATTAACGAATATCGAATATCGATGTCTACAAGAGGGTACGCGTACCATCGCAACTCTGAATTTCGTGAACTGGAGGGTATGCATACCTGGTACTCATACTGAGAAAAAAAATCCTTGTATACTTTTTTAAAGGAGGGGTACATGTGCCTGGTACGTGTACCATGAAGGCCAAAATTCACGAACTATCATTTAGGTCTTTTATTCATAACTTAGGGTTGGGTTCCTTAACCGACTCAATACTTGAAGGATAAGTAATGTCAAAAAGCGGGGGTATAAAAACCACACCCAATAATTCGTTCGACAATATAATTCCGAGAGCACCAACTTAAAAGTGAGACTCAATCAAGAAATATATCAAAGAGCTTTATCTCTTTCTCAATACAATCATCAAATCGAACAGATAGAAATCTGTGAGCCTGATTGATATGAGAAATAACTTGGACGCTACCAAAGACTATGCCTAAGTGTCAATCAAGTTATATCCAACAAACAAGGTCGGATTTATCAACTGTGATTGGACTACGCACAACCTGTGATATTTAAATTATACAAACAAATATAATGCGGAAAAGAAATAACACAGACACCAGAAATTTTATTAACGAGGAAACCGCAAATGCAGAAAAACCCTGGTACCTAGTCCAGCTTTGAACACCACACTTTATTAAGCTGCTACAGACACTAGCCTACTACAAGTTAACTTCGGACTGGAATGTAGTTGAGCCCGAACCAATTCTCTCACCGATTAAGGTATAGTTGCGTTCCTTACGCCTCTAGAACCACGTCGAATTCTGCACACTTGATTCCCTTAGCTGATCTCACCCACAACTGAGAGTTGCTACGAACCAAAGTCGAAGACTTATAAACAAATCTATCTCCCTCGGATATGTCTATCCTTTTTTTTTTGTTCCATATTTTGAAACAAAGATCAAGGTGAACAAGAACCAACTAATAATCTGGTCTTATACTCCCGAAGAGCAGCTTAGAAATATTAGTCACCTCACAATAATCTAACTGATTCACATCAGAAGTTATTGCGGAATCACAAGAGTCTGAGACGAAGAACTGTTGTAATTACTTTTTATATCTTACCCGTCGGAGATAAATCTCGAGTAAATCTTAAAAATAAAACTCAATACGATAGAACAAGTAAGATCAGAATACGCAACTACAGAGAATTGAGTTGGATATGGCTTCACTAATCCCAAATGAAGTCTTCAAGTCGTTAACCTATTAACGGTTTTGGAAAACCTAGGTTAAAGGAGAATCGACTCTAGTTTGCAACTAGGAGACATGAAAGTGTCGGGATTAGGTTTTCCAGTTGCTAGAGTTCTCCCTTATATAGCCTTTCAAATCAGGGTAGCTTACAATCAAAGCTAAGATAGCTTAGTAACAAAGCATTCAATATTCACTGTTAGATGAACTCCTGATTTAATATTCAAACTAAGTCTGCTTAGAAATCAAGCAATGAATCTCCACCATTAGATGGTCTTAGCTTGTTACAAACAAATGAAATATACTTATGTTTAGATATGTGTAACTGTACCTAAACGTGTATATTGGGTTGGCTCAATAACAGTTAACCGAAGTTAGCCATATGCACATTTTTTTCTTAGCCGTATTCATCTAACACTTCTAGATAAAATATGATGATCAATCAATCATGATAGATAATTAAATGAATCTAATATTGTTTCAAATGGAGTTGTTCAATTATTCGCTATCTGTAGATGGGGAAAAACGATCTGTTGGTTTTTGCGGAATTGAGGACGACCGTGCGGAGGAGATTCCTTGAACCGAGAGAAATGTTCAACCTCACACAGATGCACCGCTATGAAGGGGGTGCTTTTTAGTTCGAGAGACCAATCTGTAGTACTCCAGCCTAAACCAAGATAATGGCCGTTCCAGAGTAAATTCGGTCACAAGAGAGGATGGGTTGGTCTGTAGGAGGGAAGCTGAGAAATGTGTGAGATCAATGGTGATTGTAGGTGTGTTATGGTTTCCGTATAATACACTGAATGATTGAATATTTCCTGATTGAGAGTGATTTCTGTGAGTTCGTGTAGACGAATGAGCGTCTGCATGAACTTTGTTGAGAAATTTCTCGTTCAGACGATTGTTGTTCGAATGTTTGAGAACTCTTCGAATCTTGTCCTTTCAATCAGGATTCAGAGACATTATATAATGCCGGAGTTGAAAAAACCATGATCCCATGAAGTGTGACAGTTGATGGAATGAAGGAGTGGAGAGATGGAAATAATGCTTGAAACCAGTTGCGCTCATCGTGCAGAGACTTGGTTGATTTTCCACCCACTACTTCGCTAACTCCCTCAACTGATTACACGAATTGCTCACATTTCATCGTGTGTTTGAACACATGGGCCATAGACCGCCAAACCAAAACCCTAGTTGATATTCCCCAAGTGACACGATTGATGTCTCGTGGTTAATTAAGTCAGTTGCTGATTTTATGACTTCGTGGGACGATGAGTCCACGTATTTGCTGAGTTAAACATGATTTTGTAGAATGTTCTGCAACTCATGAATCGAACGTGTCTGCTGAGACAGTGATAGGATCCTCACGTTGAGGAGAGAAAGTGTTGCTCGCTAATTTAATATTGGTAGTTCAATTTGAGTAAATATTGTTCATCTGAGCAAGTGTTTCTCGTCTGATGAAATATTGGTAGCGTGACCAAAATAAAATATTAATTAAAGCGCTGGTAGTTGAACCGAGCATAATTAATAAGAATATTGATCATGAGATCAATGTGAAATTATTAGTGTTTGAATCTGGAATCATGATTCTTGGATTCAGAAACCCTAATTTGATCAATTGATGACCAATTGATGATTTAATTGAAATTAACCATAGAATGAAGGAGAACCGGCTTCATGGGACCGTGGATCGACCATGAAATTCTCATATGCTCACGTGAGCAAAATCCAAGACCTCTTTGAAGAGTTGGTGAGTTGTTGAAAGAATGATTAAATGCTGGTTTAATCATTTACTGAATTACTGTTGGGTTCAACATTAGGTGATAGAACCTAATTAATTATTATTAAAATATGAGGGACCGACCAAGGGATTGTGAAACCATCCCTGGGTGGTCACGGGATCAAATGACGATCGCTCCGTCAAATTCTAAAATTGTTCGGAGAGTTTTGGACCTAATACATGCAATTGTGCAAATTAGGTCAGATTGTGAGAAACACGTGGGACTGGCTCATTGCGAGCCACAAAGCCAACCCTAGTCGGTCAAGGTAACATTCTTTCATCGTCGAGACGTCCGTGTCTCAGTTCTGAGAATTTTGATATTTTCTGGTGCTCGTTTGAGCGACCGTTTGAGAAAATATGACAAAATTAAGGTTTTCTGATAAAACCGTCAAAACTTCATCGGATGAAGGAAAATAATGAAATTGAAGGAATTATGAAGAGGTGAGGGACCAACCAAGAGGTCATGAAACCGGCCCTGGGTGGTCATGGGATCAAATGTTGATCGTTTGAGCACTCCCAGACTGGTTGAAACCCTAATCAGCGTCCTTTGGTAGAATCAACATAGATTCCTCATACGGACTCGGATTTTGCTGGTCCGCCCCTCCATTACGTACGGAAAGGAATTTCCTATCTCCCAATGCGGGAATATTTAGGTTTTAAGCTCTTTCGGGAGGTGAAAACAGCCAGAGAGTAAAACTCAGGAAAAATCAAAGGGGCCGGTCCCTTAACATTTTTCCTAATATGATAAAACGAAGGAGTTTTGCTGAAATAAATGAGTTTCCATGAGACGAAGGAAACATCAAAAATCATAAATAATAAAATAAGGGACGTGTGAGCATGTGGGACCGTATTGGAGCATGAATGGCCGACCCAGGCCCGGTCCCGTGCGTTTTCCCTTTTTTATGCATTATTTCATGATTTGAAGGAATTTTCATAATTTGAAGGAAATATCATGAAATCAGGGAATTTTCATGGGATTATGAAAACATGAAAAATATGCTAATAAAAGAGTGGGACGTGTGAGCCATCCAGGGTTTGGCCGACCGGCCATGACTGTGCACACGGGTTTCCTAAGTTTTATTATTTTTCATGGGACGGAGGAAATATCATGAGATTAAGGAGTTTTCATGAAATTAGAGCAATTAATAAAATAATGAGGAAATATGAGGTGTGGGGCCGGCTGGACCAGGCATGGTCGGTTGGCCAATGGTCACGCCCCCCTCATGCTCTCCTTGATTTTATATTATTTCCTCCGCGCGGAGGAAGCACCATGAAGTTGAAGAGTTTCCTCAAAACAAAGGATATTTGTTCAAGCGAAAGGTTTTTCATGAACTCAGAGAAAACAACAAAAATATGATAAAAATATGAGACTGGTGTGGGATTGACCATGGCACGATCGGCCGGTCAGTGGGTCCATGCTCCCAGCGCTTTGGCCAATTTTTATTTATTTGTTATTTTTCGTCCTATTTTGCATAGGTTCATCGTTTCGTCGTATTTTGAAATACTTGCTCGTGCGGTGGTTTTTAATGTATCATTGTTGAATACAATTGCATCATCTCTGAGACATGGCTTGCTCAGGCGGTAGCCTCTGATGCCGTGCGTCAATATTTATTACTAATCCATGGACTTCTCACGGGAAGAACCATGGTTTGCGTAATGAAATATTTGCGAAAATATTTGAATATTTTCAGCAATTCTGCGGATGAACTCGAGAATTTAAGTTTAAGACAGGGCTTGCTCAGGCGGTAGCCCTGATGCCCTAGCGTCCAATATTTATTACTAATCCATGGACTTCTGCTGGGAAGAACCATGGTTTGCGTAATGAAATATTTGCGAAAATATTTGAATATTTTCAGAAATTCTGCGGATGAATCCAAGAATTTAGGTTTGAGACAAGGCTCGCTCAGGCGGTAGCACTGATGCCCGTGCGTCCAATATTACTAATCCATGTACTTATGCTGGGAAGAACCATGGTTTGCGTAATGAAATATTTGCGAAAATATTTGAATATTTTCGAAATTCTGCGGATGAATCCAAGAATTTAGGTTTGAGACAAGGCTCGCTCAGGCGGTAGCACTGATGCCCGTGCGTCCAATATTACTAATCCATGTACTTCTGCTGGGAAGAACCATGGTTTGCGTAATGAAATATTTGCGAAAATATTTGAATATTTTCAGAAATTCTGCGGATGAATCCAAGAATTTAGGAATGATTAATTTATGACTTTATACTAGCAGAGCAAGTTGTTCGGGAGTTTTTCATCCCGTAATAGAAATATGACTGAAGTATTCAGTACTCATGAGATATGTCGTTGTCCAGCTGTGAGACTACATATCTATATACACTCTGAGAGAAAGTATTCTCCGTCAGAGGATTCTATGAGAGACCCGTGTCTCCATATTTACGCCTGATTGCTGAGTCAGAGGTTTGTGTAATTATGGGTTTACGATTTTAGCCTTTGTCGAAAATCCACCATCTACATTAAGTCTCCTGCTTAGTGAGGAGAGCCGTGTTCCTCAGTCAACATTGAATGGTGATTTTCCTGTCATAACAGTGCAAGTAATTGAACTCAGTCGTAAGTTAAGATGTTACCGGATTTCGATCGTACGAGCACATCATGACTTGAAAGCAGGCTCTAGTGGAATGATAGAATTTCGTTTGGTGAGCATGAGTTGGTGTTGAACCGCTGATTTGGATGACGGGACCTTGGTCGTTCGGGATTCGCGGGTCGGGCCCAATAAGGAAATCCTTGGAAAATTAGGTTTTGGAAACAAAGTTTGTCATAAAAGGAATTGCTTCTCCTTCTTTTTTTATTTTATTTTCTCACGACCAGCAACTCCCATCACCTCATCATCTTCACACCAACACCAGGAGAGAAGGGAAAATTTTTTCGCCGGAGCTCCAGCGCCGCCACCGTCCGGCGGTTCTTCACCGCGCCGACATGTATGCGTCAATTTTTTTTTTTTCTGATGCTCATGAATTTTATGAGTTGTTCACATATTGATCATGATGAAATTATATACCCGTGTATATATGATTGTGGGTTTCGTTGGAAAAACCTTCGTTTTGAAAACGTATGTTCGTTTGATCGTTAGTTTTTGAAAACTAGTAATAATCCCTGATTTAGGAGAAGTTTTCCTTCATATATGAATATGTATGTTCAGTGATGAAACTATGTTGATGAGTTTTCACGTGAGCCAAAGTTTTATCACAAAAAGCGAATTTTCACAAAGACCGTAGTAAAATTTTCGTTTTAAAGAATAACGATGGTGCATAGAAGTGGGTTCTCCTCTTTATGTATATATAAGCTTGTGTACAGTGATAAAATTTTATGTATGAGCTTTCATGTAAAACTTTATCATGTAATGCGTGAGTTTTCACAAAATTGAAATAAACCTTCGTTTCAAATACACATGACGGCATGAAGGAAAAGAGTTTCCTTGTAGAAACATGATCGGTTCATGAAAAGTTTTTTTTTTTTTTTTGAAACCTTGGAGTATCCACGACTTATTTTCGTGAGCTTGGATCTCGTTGAAAAATATTTATTTATTTACATGAGTAAATAAACGTTCTGTTTATATATATACTAGCCCTTAACCCGTGCCGTAACGGCACATGCCATATATGATGTTGGTTCATTTTTAATATATCGTATAATTTGTGTCCGGAATACTTATCAACTCCTTATGATTTAATATGTGTTTTTCATAAAAATAGTTGGGATTTTCCTTTTTTTCTTTCTTTGTTTTTTGCTTTACTATTTTACCGCCGGAGATTTGCTCAAACGAAAGAAATATAATCTTAACTTCCAGACATTTTTTTATTTAGATTCATTGCTTATAATGAGACAATGCTCTACATGAACATGGAAGTTTAAATATTTTTTGGAAATATGTCGTCAACAACGCTCATCTCAGTGAAATCAACTAATCAATATCATCCATAAAAGTCTCCACATGCTCCTATTTCGCTCCAGCTGACTCATCTATCATAGTCATGTTGTCGATCCTCCAAATAGGCAGAGAATAATATTTTTTTTGATGAAGCTTTCGTCGTCAAAAAGACCACATATGGAGGTTTCGTCGCTGGATAAGTTGATGATGAAGATTCCGTCGCCGGAGACAACCAAGATGAAGGTTTCGTCGTTGGAGAGCATGGAGAGCATCACTATGGATCTTAAATCTCAACCCAATAACCAAGATTCGCCATTAAAGCAAAGATAAACCTCGAAAGAGTAGATAAAACCACCGAAATGGTGTAGATAAGTAGAAAACATAATAAAAACCAAACTAATCTACTAACTAACCTATGTAGATGATGTCGATCCACCATTTTAGTTAGCCATATTATGTTTTTGACTAACTTTAAACTTGATGTCATCTTCTACTGTGAACTTTATGTGATTTCAGAATCGAAATAGTTATACCTCTTTCATTCGTATTAGGTAATCTGTTGTATATCCCAACAATTCCTTTCTTTTGTCGTTTCTGGACTATCAGTAGCCATTATTGTCAAATGCAATCTGTCTAATTTTTGTTAATGTTATGTGTTTGCCATGTTAATTCTTCTTAAATAAATATATTGTGGAAAAACTAAAAAAAAAAAAGAACATAAGTATTACATCGGGTCTAAGTTACTATATCCAAAATATTCCGGACACTGCTTTTGGGGCCTTGTTTCCTCAAATTCCTCGTTGCATTTTAGACAGTACATGCAATACCAATCATTTGCGAAGTGAGCTATTTGCGCAAGTGTGGTCAATGTATCCCTTTCCTGTAAAAATAATAACAACACGTCAATTTTTTTCAAGGAATCCAATTGTAAATGGTATGAATCTAATAGATTTGAATCATACCTTAATATTAGATATCACCTTCTTCTCACATAACATAGCAATTGAGTAAGGACAAATCTTGACCACTCTTTACATAGCCAGAGTTAGCCAAACTATGTTTTGCAATTGTCTTACGTGAAAATTATTATTAATCCATATTTTAGTCAGCTCCTATTGAAGCCGATCTAATTAGTCCTATAGAAAGTTAATCTTAAATTTTTGACCTTATCTCTTGACCAAATTATTGAAGTATTCTCAGTCATGTTCTGCTTTGTGTGATCTACCCATTTGTGTCTACTCTACCTTCTAAACCAGTGAATGAAACCTATACATATTGATCCGTAATTTGATATTTTTGATTTGTCATCAAGAGGTCGAATGATTTGAGAATGTAAAATATAAAAAAAAAATTATAAACATCGGAGGCGAAATTTAGATATATGATTTAGAGTTTTTTATGATGATTTTGATGAACAAATATAATTTTCAAAAAAATATTTTAGAATGCAAATACATTTTCCCGGTCAATAGGGTTTTATATAGGGAATTGAGTGAAAGTTGTTGTCTTTGTAGGTAGTTTCCGCGAAACAACTCGACATTGATGGTCTTTCAGGAAAAAGAATGTAATAGTACTTAAGAGAGCGGTAATGTTCTCTTACGCGGGTACACCAATTGCCTTTATATAATACGGGTGATCGAACAGTCATGATCATATTGTCTTATACGTTCCGGTATCATCCTCGAAATATTTGGTTTTTGTCCTTATCAATCTTGCTAAAAATAACCAATTACATCTTTCACAATACAATGTTGCATGTTTTGTGAAGATTATTTTTTTACTTGGTCAATAAAACTCACTAAAAAGCAAAAACTATTATTATACACTGCTATTACCAACTCCCACAACCATAAAAACCATCGACCACCACTATTTTTTCCACAAATAGTAATGTTACCACCTCCACCATTCACAAACACCCGCCACCACTTATACTAACCCTACTTCCACTACCACCAATAGAATTAATATAGTTTTTAGTAAAATTATTTATTAATAAAATTATGTATTTATGTTAGATTATTAAAGGGACATTTATAATAGAAATTTAATTAATCATTATGAACAATCAATGAGACACTAATTAATAAAATGTTTAGAAATAGTTAAGTTGAACAAACCCCAGCGGTAAATTTATCTTTGCCAAGGACAAATCCTGACCACTCTTTACATAAACAAATTGATAATAAATAATTTCATATGTTCTGATCTTGATTCGTGTCGTTCGTTTAGTTATTACATAACATGGCAATTGATTGCGCCAATTTTTTAAAATGGACATGTGTTTTATCGAGTTTATTTTAACATTAGAATGATCAACCACGTTTTATACTTTATAATATAACGTTACACATTTTCTGGCGTTACGAAATTAGCATAATATGTTTTTATTCACCAATACCCGCCACCACCATAAAACCATATGAATCCATTTTTTTTATCCACCACCACCTAGTGGCAGAGCCAAGGGTTGACTAGCCCCTTAAATTTTTAATAGCTACATAATTTTTTTAGTTCATTTTATAAATAGTACTTTGTCCATATATATTTATGGCTTAGTCTACCAAAGTTTACATGTTTTTTTATTTTTAAAATAGGCCTCCTCTATGTCAATTTTTGACTCCACCACTGCCACCATCATTGCCGCCCATCCCATGTAGGTTGTTGGACGCAATTCTAATTTTCAATCACAAATGCCATTATGAGGTTTAGATTGAACAAAATTTTGTCAATTGATTAGTTTCATTTAAAAAAAAATCCGTGTATATATTCTTTTTGTATTGCAATCAATATCATTTTAATATTAAAAAATCATGATTTATACGATATAGTACCAAAGATAACATGGGTACCATTTAGGTGATCCAACTACGATCATGAAAACATTGTCTTGTATGATATCATCCCTAAAATATATGGTACCTTCCTTTATCAAAAGTGTTAAAAACAACCAACCACATATTCCATACTACGATGTTATCGATATTGTAACGACAACATAAAATTAATATTGTCCATTACTACTCACCAGCATTCACCGTCACTACTTCTTCTACCACAAACCAGGGGGAGCCAGGATTTTGAGGAGAGAGGGAGAAAAAATTCTTGGCAAGATGGATACATGTGAAAAATGGACTTTGTATCCCATTTTACGATAAAAGAACAAAAATAAATATAATTATGCTTGGCTCCGCCCTTAACCACCCCTAATCTTTCGGCCTCCACCTATTCTACTACTCATTGTCGCAGAAAATATCTATTGATATTATTTATCAAAATTACTTATTAATAGAAATAAATATTATAATTAATTAAGAAAACATTTATAATTAAAAAATGATTAGTCATTTATTATGAGCAATTAGTGAAACACTAATTAATAAAACACTTTATAATGAATAGATTATTTATTATGTGCAATTAGTGAAACACTGATTAATATACCAATTATGGTGTTTAAGTTGAACAAACCACCACTATTGATTTATATTTTCTATCAATTCCAACCAAGGTGGAACAATGGTTAGAGGACACTCTTATGACACAATAGGTCATGAGTTCAAACCTCCCCATTATGATTTTTTAAATTCCATATCTTGACTTGAGTATTCATTTTTCATTCATAATATTGGAATTAACATAACACCACGTGTGCGACTTGTAGGGTGTGGCAGGGAGAACCACAGCCTTTGATTTATCTTTCCCACGGACAAATCCTGACCACCACTAACAAAGGCAAACTTAGCCTAGCTTTGTTTTGTATTCTTGATATATATATATGCGGATATATATTGTTTTTCTAAAATCAAAACTTGAGTTTTGCGCGATGTTGCTTAGAGATAAAATCAATTATAATGTTTCAGTTTCCATAATTCTATGGTGAATGTTCACTCAGTAGAAAATTGATGATTTTATGAAAAATCTGAGTTTTGAACGTCTTTTGTAGGTTTCGAAGAAACGAACAGTTTTGAAGTATTAACCCTTGCATTACTATCACTACCGTTAGTGGAAGCGTAAACAGGTAAGAGTTAAGAGTTACCATTTTTGCCGATGGATTTGTTTGCAGGTTGGTAATCTTTTGTGCTTCTGATTTCAGAAAATGTCCAACAACAACAATTATTCTTCCTCTAACTCTTCTGATGAAGATTCTAAAGTTCCCATATCGAAATCCAAACTCTCTCAGGGTGAGGGGCCGAGTTCCAGCGTACCCTTGAATGAATGGAGGATCTCTTTCGCTGAAATCAGGAAAAGGAAAGCCGAGGATGACGTAAAAGATGCTCGTCAGCGTGAGAAGGCTCGAATACGGCGCAGAGTGCAAAGGGCTGAGGAGAAGCGTCAATTCTTGGACGGGCTGCCTGCTAACTATGATGCTGATGATTCTAAAGAAGACATATGGGAGGTACCCGGTACCTGGACTGTTCAAGATGAAAGAGAGTACAAGAGGTCCATGAAGCGATTTGGAGCTGAATTGGAGGAGGATTCGGATTCAGATGATGATCCAGAAGCTTATCCGAGATCCGTCGATACTGATTCTGACAATGAAGAAGATAGTGATGACGGCTCGGGCAACAAAGAGGATAGCGATGACAATTCTGATAATGAGTCTGACGAGTAGTTTTTTTTTCTTCTGAACATGTGAATGTTCCTTAGGCTTCGTAGTAGAAATTTCCTCGATGATTTGAACGAATTTCCTTCCGTTTTAGAGATTTCCTTTGAATGAGAAAACTTTTCCATGTTGATTCTTCTGAGTAAATAAACCAACGTTCGCACCTCGAATTCATCATGGATTCCAATTTTCCTTAGTGATTTCCGTATGTAGAAGGAACTAAAAGATACGTGTTGCATAGGCTGGGAGATTACAAGTTGCACATGAATTTTTACCGTGTGTGCCAGTCCCCAACTATCTTTCTTCCGTATCTTCAGCGTTTCTCTCGTTGAAATCTTAGGGTTTCAGTAAAACCCGTAACTGAATTGACCATCATAGAAGATAAGCCTCTACTGCATCTAATATATATCTTCAGGACTTCAAGCTTTACCGTCTGCGCAAATCTTTCTTCTGATCCTGAGTTAGCTTCATCGTGCGGAGAGTTTTTGATCATACCTTGTTGCTGCCATGTCGGGAAATGGTGTCTCTTCTCAAGATAATACTCAGTCGAAGCATGAAATAGTAGCGTCCATCTCATTAAGTTTCATCCTTTTATCTTTGCACGATCAAGATGATGGTTTTATCATTAACAAAATAGCTTATTGCAGGGTAATCAGAAGAATGCTTCTTCTCGGCCCAAGCGAACTATTAGAGCTCCTGTCCGGTACAGGTCATCTCGTGATGAATCTGGCTCGTTTGTAAGTAATCTTATAATTCTTGAGATTATACTGTGCTTTACTCGAATTAAATACTTATTCGTTTTATTGCAGGCGGACGTTCGCGTCGTTGTTGATGCTAGAAGAAGGAGCGGGAAATCCGTAACCATAGTCGAGGTTGAGGACAGGAGCGACCGAGATGGTGAAGATCCCGTTGATTCTGTGAAAACAGGAGATAGTGCTCACGCCCGTGAATATCCTGCAGCTGGACTCCCCTTCGAAGATCCTTTGATCAACACTTTTGCGGGCAATGAAGTGGTTGGCGGGTTCGTCGTCCCTAAATGTCATGCATCCTTGTACACCAAGATCTGGAAGAAGTATGGCCACATTTCTACTACAGAGGAATGGAAAGGCTTTCCTCCAACTCTCTTGACCACAGTAGCTGGGCTGTTTCCGATCATTGAGGAGATGAACCGGAGGCGTTTGCGAGATATCAAAAATCATGAGCTACATGAATGGGATGAGATGATCTCGAACTGTGAAGCATTTCGGTTCAATGTGAGCTGGCTCCGCCGTCGTCTTGAGATAATCAAGGTTCATAAGGCAGCAGAGGCCGCTGATACAATTTCCATGACTACTTCTTTATTGGAGAAGGAGAGGACATTGGCTCTGGAATCTGCTAGGGTTGAGAAAGCAGTTGAGGATTTGAAGGTAAAGACTAGGACCTTTCAGAAGAAACTTGACGAAGTTTCTTATAGGTATTATCCGTTGCTGGATGGTTTGCTCTGAGTGAGCGTTCATGATTGTTGTTTTTTGAATTTATTTCTGGCTAGGTGAAATAATTGATCATGGTATGAATTTTTCTCATTCATGGAATATCTAATGAACAAAGGAGAATTTGAATTCTCTTTCAAGGAATGAAAATTACATTTTTGAAAATGTTTGCAATGATGAAATGACGAAAAGGTATTTGTTTTCTAAGGATCAGGCGTAATATGCTTTGAGCCACTTGCCGTTTGATTATATTTCCTTCTATACCTCCATCAATTTTTAAGATTTTGTAGTATCCACTAGACACTGCCTTGATAACCACATATGGTACCTCCCATTTTGGAGAGAACTTGGGAGCGGACATGTCTTGTTGAATGTGTTTTGCTGTCTTTAATACCAGATCTCCTACTTGAAATGTTCGAGGTCTTACCATTTTGTTGTAGGCTCTGGAGATCCTTTGTTTGTAGGTTTTTACATGTTTTTCCACTTTAGCCCTTTTTGATTCGAGCATGTCTAATTCAGCAACTCTTGAGTTGGATACTTCAGCTTCATCCCATCGTATTCCACTGGATGCTGCAATCCTTGCTGAGGGAATTTTGATTTCTGCCGGTAATATTGTATCAGCTCCGTAGACGAAAAAATATAGTGAATTTCCGATTGAGCTTCTTGGCGCAGTTCGATAAGCCCATAAAGTCATAGGCAACTGTTCATGCCATGATCGAGGGTTATCATGAATTGTTCGACTGAGAATCTGGATCAAAGTTTTGTTGGTACTCTCTGCTTGCCCGTTTCCTTGGGGATAATACGGCGTAGAGAAAACTTTTTTGATGCCATATTCTTCGAGCAATTCTGCAACATGCTTATTGGCGAAAGGAGTTCCATTATCAGTGATGATGTGCTTAGGAACACCGAATCTGCATATTATGTACTCCTTGATAAAGGCTGCGATCGTGACTCCTGTGGTTCTTCGAAGAGGAACAGCTTCAACCCATTTGGTGAAATATTCGGTTGCAGTGATGATGTATTCATGCTGCTTCGAAGATGCTGGATTTATTTTTCCAATGATGTCCAGTCCCCAGCTATAAAAGGGCCATGGACTATTCACAGAGTTCAATGGGAGACAAGGAGTGTGAATGAGGTTACCATGGACTTGACATTGGTGACATCTTGCACGTGCACAACTGCATCATCTTCCATGGTCGGCCAGTAATATTTCTCATGAATCTGGAGAAATAATTTTTTCTTTCCTTGATATTCTGTATCATGTATTTCTTTCAGAATTGTTGGGATTTCATGTTCAGCTAAGCATCTCAGTAGGTTTCCCCCAAAACTTTTGCGATATAAGATCCCGTCGATGAAGACAAATCTCTTAGACCACTGAATGAGCTTGATTGTTTCTTTCTTTTCCAGCGACAATTCATTGTCCCGAAGATATTTGATGTACGGTTCCCTCCAGTCCCCGGTGTGATGGGATGTTAGAACCTCCAAGTGATGGGGAGGCGTATGGCAGTTAAGACATGACTTTTGCAGAGCTCTTGATTGAACCTCCATGGAAGGCCAATAGTATCCCATTCTTTGAAGCTTTCGGTAAAGTGTTACCACCTGCGTCTGTCCACAGGTTTCTTCATGTATGCGCTTGAGCTGCTCGTCCGCCTCGTCAGGTCCAAGACATCGTGACAAAGACCCATTAGGGTTTCGATAATATTATGCTCCATGAAGTAAGAAATAATTCTTTAACTCTTTGAGACTGATTTTCCCTTCTGAAAGAAAACTATTCAGCTCATGAACTATAGGTGCTCGCCAATCATCTGCTTGAATATTTTCAACTTGAGCCAACCATGTAGATGAAACAACACGTCTTTGTACAGCGATCGTCTTCTCTGCTCCTTCGAATTGCAATTTAGAGGCGAGAGTTTCTAGGCAGTCGGCATGCCTATTGTTGGTTCATCCAGTATGGATGATTGTTGCATTGGCGAAGTAATTTAACAAACACTGAGCCTCAGTTCTGAAGGGAGCCAGTGTGATTTCTTTAAGGGAGTACGTTCCATTCATTTGGTTGAACAACAGTTTTGAATCTCCCCTTATCTCGATATGTGTTGATCCTGCTTGTTTAGCCAGGGATAATCCCAATAAGAAGGCTTCATATTCTGCTAAATTGTTGGTGCAGTGAAAATCTAGCTTGAATGAATGTGAGAAAACCTCACCGGACGGAGAGACGAGCACTATTTTTGCTCCCCCAATGTCGTTGCTAGGGGTGGCAGAACCGTCAAAGTACAGAAGCCATGTTTCTTCTTTGATGATCAAGATATCTGGAAACTCACCAGGCACGTCTTCGTGTATTTCTGTTGCATCGTCTCCTGGAAAAGCAGCGAGTAAGTCTGCTACCGCTTGCCCTTTGATTGCTCTTGGTGGCGTACATGCTATGTCAAATTCGACATCTGAAGTAACCATTTTGCTGGTCTTCCTATCAAGGCTGGTTTTGATAGTAGAAACTTTATAGGGTCTGCCTTGGAGATGAGCACGACTTTGTTGGACAATAAGTAGTGCCTAAATTTCTGGATTGCATGCACTAATGCCAAACATGCTCTTCCAGCCTTTGGGTATCGGAGCTGAGCATATCGCATTGTACGACTGAAGTAATAGATCGGCCGTTCGATGCCTTCATCATCCTCTTGTGCAAGGAGTGCTCCAAATGCAACATCACTGAATGCCGTGTAGAGTATCAGCGGTCGACCTTGCACTGGAGATTTCATGACAGCGGGTGATAATAGTATCTGCTGTATTTTATGGAATGCTTCTTGCTGAACGGTTGTCCATGTAAAGCTTGATCCTTTCTTCAATAGAGGGGTGAACGAAGCAATAAGTTGAGCCAATCCGGGAATGAAATGCCGAATATAATTTACCTTGCCCATAAAACTTTGGAGTTCTTTCACAGTGCATGGAGGAGGCATGGTGGTAATAGCTTTCGTTTTATCTGGATCGACCTTGATTCCTTCTGCTATGACTAGGAATCCCATAAACTTTCCGGAGGAAATGCCAAAAGCGCACTTCAGAGGATTCATCTTTAATTTATATTCTCTGCATCTTTAAAAGACTTGTCTCAGAACTTGGAAATGAGATGCTCGAGTCTTCGATTTCACCACGACGTCATCAACATAATCTTCCACTTGCTTGTGCATCATGTCATGGAATATGGCGGTCATAGCTCTTTGATGGGTAGCACCGGCATTCTTTAATCCGAAAGGCATCACAGTGTAGTGGAAGTTCCCGATGGGAGTACGAAATGCAGTTTTGTTGGCATCATGCTCGTACATCTTGATATGGTTGTATCCGCTGTAACCATCCATAAACGAGAACATACCGTGACCGCTGGTTGCATCCACAAGCATGTCGATGTTGGGTAAAGGAAAGTCATCTTTTGGACAAAATTTATTCAGATTCCTGAAATCAACACAACATCTGATCTGACCATTTTTCTTATTGACGGGAACAACATTTGCCAACCATGTCGGATGTTGAATTGGTTTGATAAACCCTGCTGCCAATAATTTCTGAACCTCGACCTTGATTTGTTCTTCGACTTCGTGTCTGAACTGTCTAGGCGGTTGTTTGACGGCTTTGGAACCAGGTGTTATGTGCAGATGATGGGTAACTAATTTACCGTCCAGACCAGGCATTTCCTCATATGTCCACGTGAAGATATCTTGATACTCCTTCAGCAGCGCTATTAACTCCGTCTGTTCCTCTGATGACAGTGCTGAGATGATTAGAATAGGCCTTGGATTGTCCTCCGTTCCGACGTTAATCGTTTCAAGATCATCAGTGGTGGAGTCGATCAGTCTCCGTAATTGTCGAGGAGCATCTTGGATCTCTTCTTCGAGTGATGGCTCACTCTGGTATGATTCTTCGGTGCGGGGAGATTCTTCATCATTATCCCCTGTTAATTGCTAATCCTTGCGCCGATAAATGATCCTCCCGTCCGCATCATGACTGGTGATGAACTTGGATCCATGAGTCGACATATGATCCTTGCGGCGCTTAATCGGTGTAGCGGATGGCTTGGCCATCGTGACATCTGAGGATGATGGCTTGTCTGCAACCTTTTCGATAGACCCCCATTTTGGGAGTGGAGAACTGTAAACCTTGTTTGGAGGTTCGGGGATGTTCTTCTGAGACTCAAGGAACTCAGCGTCATAGACTGGGGCATATGGAGATGATGAAGCCGCAATATGGACAATCTTGTTGTTGATTAGAGCTTTTATGCATTGATGATATGTTGAAGGGACCACCTTATTGTCATGAAGCCACTGTCATCCGAGTATCATGTGATAGTCAGGCTCTTGCTCGATCACGTGGAATTTGCCTTTCGATTAGATAGGCCCCACCTTCAGGTCTATGTACGCGTATCCATATGTATGGATCTGTCTTCCTTCAAAACCTGTCATCAAGATAGGATGACGAACGATTTTGTTCCGTGGAAACTTGGCTGCTTTGAGAGTCTTCATGGTGACAATATTTGTAGAGGCGCCTGTATCAACGAGCTCTTTTAAATTCAGAGTCTTTGATAAAACCGGTTACATACAAGGCTCGGTTATGTCCCTCGTCTGCCATGCGGTCCTCTTCTCCAAAGGTGATGTTGTTAATTGAATGCTCAGACATCACGAATGTTTCTTCAACTGCTGAAGGTGAGGAGACTAAGGGCACTTCAGATGATATCTGGTTGAGCGCATAAAACGTGTCTGTTCGTTGCTTCCTGGAAAAGTGTAAGAGTTTACATAAGCCTTCGACCAACTGTGTCACTTCCTGGTCCACCGACTTTTCATAAGTAGTGAAACTGTCGATTTGACGGTCCTCGTGTGACGAATCAGTCCCCTATGTTGGGACTTCCGGAGCGGAGATCCTTCCTAACTCGGATGTTAGTTTGATGAGTAAATCAAGTATGTGATTCATCGTATCCTTCATCAAATCCATGTTCCTAGTGTGGATCTCCACGGTGCTAGCCAATTCGATTAGAGTTGGGACTCTTCCATCTTCCGTGCTGCCAGACATAGCGTTATAAGGAGGAGCGTTCCAATTTGAAGGATCCTGGATCGAGTTTGAAGTAGTTGAGTTAATCCTAAGACCAACCATTTTTTGAGAATTGAAATTGTAACCGAGAGAATGATCTCCCACTGTGGTCGCCAATCTGTAGATGGGGAAAAATGATCTGCTGGTTTTTGCGGAATTGAGGACGACCGTGCGGAGGAGATTCCTTGAACCGAGCGAAATGTTCAACCTCACACAGATGCACCGCTATGAAGGGGGTGCTTTTTAGTTCGAGAGACCAATCTGTAGTACTCCAGCCTAAACCAAGACAATGGCCGTTCCAGAGTAAATTCGGTCACAAGAGAGGATGGGTTGGTCTGTAGGAGGGAAGATGAGAAATATGTGAGATCAATGGTGATTGTAGGTGTGTTATGGTTTACGTGTAATACTCTGAATGATTTAATATTACCTAATTGAGAGTGATTTCTGTGAGTTCGTATAGACGAATGAGCGTCTGTATGAACTTTTTTGAGAAATTGCTCGTTCAGACGATTGTTGTTCGAATGTTTGAGAACTCTTCGAATCTTGTCCTTTCAATCAGGATTCAGAGACATTATATAATGCCGGAGTTGAAAACACCATGATCCCATGAAGTGTGACAGTTGATGGAGTGAAGGAGTGGAGAGATGGAAATAATGCTTGAAACCAATTTAAGCTCATCGTGCAGAGACTTGGTTGATTTTCCACCCACTACTTCGCTAACTCCCTCAACTGATTGCACGACTTGCTCACATTTCATCGTGTGTTTGAACACACGTGCCGTAGACCGCCAAACCAAAACCCTAGTTGATATCCCCCCAAGTGACACGATTGATGTCTCGTGGTTAATTAAGTCAGTTTCTTGATTTTATGACTTCGTGGGACGATGAGTCCACGTATTTGCTGAGTTAAACATGATTTTGTAGAATGTTCTGCAACTCATGAATCGAACGTGTCTGCTGAGACAATGACAGGATCCTCACGTTGAGGAGAGCAAGTGTTTCTCTCTAATTTAATATCGATAGTTCAATTTGAGTAAATATTGCTCATCTGAGCAAGTGTTCTCGTCTGATGAAAAATTGGTAGCGTGACCAAAATAAAATATTAATTAAAACGATGGTAGTTGAACCGAGCATAATTAATAAGAATATTGATCATGAGATCAATGTGAAATTATTAGTGTTTGAATCTGGAATCATGATTCTTGGATTCAGAAACCCTAATTTGATCAATTGATGACCAATTGATGATTTATTTTAAATTAACCATAGAATGAAGGAGAACCTGCTTCATGGGACCGTGGATCGACCATGAAATTCTCATATGCTCACGTGAGAAAAATCCAAGACCTCTTTGAAGAGTTGGTGAGTTGTTGAAAGAATGATTAAATGCTGGTTTAATCATTTACTGAATTACTGTTGGGTTCAGCATTAGGTGATAAAACCTAATTAATTATTATTAAAATATGAGGGACCGACCAAGGGGTTTTGAAACCAGCCCTGGGTGGTCACGGGATCAAATGACGATCGCTCCGTCAAATTCTGAAATTGTTCGGAGAGTTTTGGACCTAATACATGCAATTGTGCAAATTAGGTCAGATTGTGAGAAACACGTGGGACTGGCTCATTGCGAGCCACAAAGCCAACCCTGGTCGGTCAAGGTAACATGCTTTTGTCGTCGAGACATCGGTGTCTCAGTTCTGAGAATTTTGATATTTTCTGGTGCTCGTTTGAGCGACCGTTTGAGAAAATATGACAAAATTAAGGTTTTCTGATAATACCGTCAAAACTTCATCGGATGAAGGAAAATAATGAAAAGTGAAGGAATTATGAAGAGGTGAGGGACCGACCAAGAGGTCATGAAACCGGCCCTGGGTGGTCACGGGATCAAATGTTGATCGTTTGAGCACTCCCAGAGTGGTTGAAACCCTAATCAGCTTCCTTTGGTAGAATCAACATAGATTCCTCATACGGACTCGGATTTTGCTGGTCCGCCCCTCCATTACGTACGGAAAAGAATTTCCTATCTCTCAATGTGGGAATATTTAGGTTTTAAGCTCTTTCGGGAGGTGAAAACAGCCAGAGAGTAAAACTCAGGAAAAATCAAAGGGGCCGGTCCCTTAACATTTTTCCTAATATGATAAAACGAAGGAGTTTTGCTGAAATAAATGAGTTTCCATGAGACGAAGGAAACATCAAAAATCATAAATAATAAAATAAGGGACGTGTGAGCGTGTGTGACCGGCTTGGAGCATGACTGGCCGACCCAGACCCGGTCCCGTGCGTTTTCCCTATTTTATGCATTATTTCATGATTTGAAGGAAATATCATGGAATCGGGGAATTTTCATGGGATTATGAAAACATGAAAAATATGCTAATAAAATAGTGGGACGTGTGAGCCATCCAGGGTTTGGCCGACCGGCCATGACTGTGCACACGGGTTTCCTAAATTTTATTATTTTTCATGGGACGAAGGAAATATCATGAGATTAAGGAGTTTTCATGAAATTAGAGCAATTAATAAAATAATGAGGAAATATGAGGTGTGGGGACGGCTGGACCAGGCATGGCCGGTTGGCCAATGGTCACGCCCCCCTCATGCTCTCCTTGATTTTATTTTATTTCCTCCGCGCGGAGGAAGCACCATGAAGTTGAAGAGTTTCCTCAAAACAAAGGATATTTGTTCAAGCGAAAGGTTTTTCATGAACTCAGAGAAAACAACAAAAATATGATAAAAATATGAGACTGGTGTGGGATTGACCACGGCACGATCGGCCGGTCAGTGGGTCCATGCTCCCAGCGCTTTGGTCAATTTTTATTTATTTGTTATTTTTCGTCCTATTTTGTATAGGTTCATCGTTTAGTCGTATTTTGAAATACTTGCTCGTGCGGTGGTTGTTAATGTATCATTGTTGAATACAATTGCACCATCTGAGACAGGGCTTGGTCAGGCGATAGCCCTGATGCCCGTGCGTCCAATATTTATTACTAATCCATGGACTTCTGCTGGGAAGAACCATGGTTTGCGTAATGAAATATTTGCGAAAATATTTGAATATTTTCAGCAATTATGCGGATGAACTCGAGAATTTAAGTTTAAGACAGGGCTTGCTCAGGCGGTAGCCCTGATGCCCGTGCGTCCAATACTTATTACTAATCCATGGACTTCTGCTGGGGAGAACCATGGTTTGCGTAATGAAATATTTGCGAAAATATTTGAATATTTTCAAAAATTTTGCGGATGAATCCAAGAATTTAGGTTTGAGACAAGGCTCGCTCAAAGTGTAGCACTGATGCTGTCGTCCAATATTACTAATCCATGTACTTCTGCTGGGAAGAACCATGGTTTGCGTAATGAAATATTTGCGAAAATATTTGAATATTTTCAGAAATTATGCGGATGAATTCAAGAATTTAGGTTTGAGACAAGGCTCGCTCAGGCGGTAGCACTGATGCCCGTGCGTCCAATATTACTAATCCATGTACTTCTGCTGGGAAGAACCATGGTTTGCGTAATGAAATATTTGCGAAAATATTTGAATATTTTCATAAATTCTGCGGATGAATCCAAGAATTTAGGAATGATTAATTTATGACTTTATACTAGCAGAGCAAGTTGTTCGGGAGTTGTTCATCCCGTAATAGAAATTATGACTGAAGTATTCAGTACTCATGAGATATTCCGTTGTCCAGCTGTGAGACTACATATCTATATACACTCTGAGAGAAAGTATTCTCCGTTAGAGGATTCGATGAGAGACCCGTGTCTTCATATGTACGCCTGATTGCTGAGTCAGAGGTTTGTGTAATTATGGGTTTACGATTTTATCCTTTGTCAAAAATCCACCATCTACACTATCTCATAGAAATATTCATGAACAAATTGAAACGAAATCGATTTGATTCGTAATCGTACAAAGTACTTATACAAGAATCGATTCATGAACATTAATCCACAGTTTGCAAAGTTAATTTGAATTCCTTGAATCATAAATGTTTTAGTTCATGAGTATGATAATCATACATTACCGATTTTAGAACTTAGCCACTGTGTTCGCAAACTAGATCGCGAACAACAACTCCGGACCTTGGCCTAGTCAAGCCGTTCGCAAACCCGGTTCGTGAACAACATTTCCATACCAAATTCAGGTAAACCCGTTCGCATACTAGGTACGGAAATTAGAGTTCCGGACCTTCTCAAGTATATTCGTTCTCATACTACGTACGAAAACAAAAGTTCTGGACCTTCTCAGGTAAATCCGTTCGCATACTAGGTACACAAACAAGAGTTCCATACTTGAATTATCACAATACAGTTTGCATACTGGATATGCATACCGTGTTGTATCCAGACATGGGTAATCATTCTAAACTCTAATTTCAATCATTGAAACATCCTTAGAAGAAAAAAATGGTAATCTCACACATACCATTCGCTTTAAGTAATTTTAAAGTGATCGAATGATCAATACGAAACTTCCCAAGCTAACATCAAATGACTGTCTTACATAAATCATATAAGATGTTCAAGGTAGTTTTCACGTGATCATATTTTGACTTAATATTTAGTTTCCAACAAATAAATTGTCTCCAACTAAACTCTTCAAGAATATTATGAACATAGCTAAATAAAAAAGTTTCCAACACATTTTTCGAGAAATAGATAAGCGAGATAAAGTCAGCTCAAAATATCAAATGTGTATAATGTAATTAAAGTATATATAGATATACGACTTAGTATCATTAGAAGATAAAATATAATATACTTCTGAGTGATACATAAGTTTTAGTCTCTACATACCTTTTTTTGATGAAGCTCCTCCAAGATCCTCAGTAGATCTTATTTTTCAATTGGTGAACGCCGTGAAGTCTAAATCTCAACTACATATTCTATCCTAATCCGGGACATAACTATAAGTAAATTAGAAATCAAGTATATAGTTTTGATCAACTAAACTTGACAAACAAGCTTGAGATAACAACGCTTGCGAGTTCGACCGAGCAGTGCTCTAACAAAGTAAATGATACATCAAGATTTTCTTAACGGGGAAACCTCAAACACAGAAAAACCCATGGACTTAGTCCAGTTTTGAATACTCTCAGAATTAAGCCGTTATACAAAATCTAATACCAACTTCGTATAGTTGAGACCAAATAGACTACCCCTAGATACTTGTTTTCCCTAGTATCTTCGCGCCTTCGAATTCTAGAGTCACGCATGTGAATCACCAATCCTTTTGATCGTATTCCAAACAGTGAAGGATAAAGCTGTTTGGTATCTATTCTATTCAATCGTGGTAATAAGATATTATGAGTCGTTTACAAAGGCTCTTCCATTTAAACTGATAAACTCCTTTGTCTGGTTTGATCAATCTAAATTTTGATTACCGAAATAACCAAATTCTAGATTTGCAATTAATCAACATATATCTCAAAGAGTAACTATAAGGTGATGCCGATCTCACACAACTATCCAATCAAGTCTATCAAAGATAAATACGATTCTAGTTGGATCCCAGAAGATCAAGGTTTGTGCACACAATTCACAATATATGAAAACTAATAAGAAAAACTTCGTCGTCTTCAAATCTTCGTTTGTCTTTTATAATAACTTACACAATACAACTTGAATCCTCTTGTCATCAATCACACACAAAACGGAGTCTATTAACAATGGATTATCACAAGATGTCTTTAGATCCTAAAATGGTTCTAAAGATCCCGTCGATACTTTGATCTAATTTGAGTGAACCTTATATCAAAAGAGGAAGTTCAAAAATGTCAACAATACTGGATGACTCTGATAACCCAGTTACACAATTGCTTATCAAAGAGGAAGTTCATAAATGTCAGCAGGAGGGCACGAACATTATCTACATGCATCGTGTGCTTAGAGATGGGTATAAAGCTGGGAATTTGAAATCTTCCATGAATTGTAGTTATGTCAAGGTTTACGAATTTGTTGTCATTTTTGATGCTGATTATCCACCTAACCCAATTTTTTTTTTTTGAAGAAGACAGTACTTCAAAATAATTATTAGGGTTTATAAATCTTATCCATTTTGTACATAAGTTTTGCACATGGAGAACTTCTGGACATGTTGAGAATGTTGCACCTACATTTTGAATACCTCAACCATGGACACAATTTTCAAATGCTGCACCGACGTATCAGGATACCTACTTACATTGAGACGATCCTTTGCAGCACAATATGATCCCGATACAAACAAAGTTAGGGACAGATTTATCCAACGGAAAAACTAGTCTGAAATCTAATGTTTTATATTTTTTATCATCTTGGTTTTTAATCACAGACCTGTTTTTTTATTGAATAAACGATTTTATTGGTTAACAACTCAAAGAATTACAAAAAATTCAAAGCTTTATAATATACAGCTAATGAAACAACCAAAAAGAATCAAACACAAAAAAACTCTGATATGAGAATTTAATCTTCCCATTTCTAAATCTCTGACACTTGCACATAGACTTGATCCTTGCTGAAGTCCCAAAGAGTCAGCAGCAAAGTTTACCTTCCTGAACTCCAAGGTCCTTGTAACTTGTTCTCTCCTTGAACACCAACTCAAACCCATCTAGTGAAAACTATGGAAGCTCCAAGACAGGTAAACATGCCTTCTGGACCTTCATTGTTTAATTCATCTCATGCACTATTAAAGTGAAAGACAAGACATCAACACTCTATTCATATGCTTCGCGACGATAGACATCATGTGCCATGTATCGATCTTCAAATAAGAAGTGCCAGAAAGACATGTAATTTTAAATTACCAAAAGTGATAAAATTACTTGCAATGAGACAAAATTGAAAAATAAAGCGATCTCACGTGAACCCGTCTCTCCGGTATTTTTGTAAATAGAATGATTTTTCTCCAGTGCGATCTTTCTTAAACCAAAATCAGTAACTTTTAAGGTTTCCCTACTTCGTCTTTTAGGACACTTTTGTACATGTAGTAAGCAATATTATGTGTTTCCTTGATAATTAATTGAACAGGAAAACTTATGCTGAAGTCAAATTCCTAACCAAAATGATCTCACTTACAATACCTAGAACTCGGAGTCAAATCCCTGTGTATTAGCACATATGGATGTGCAGATAATTCAAAGATCTGCAAGTTTTACAAATGGTTAAAAATGTGAAATTAATTCTCCAATAAGAGTTGTTGTATCCATGTCCACTTCGTTGCAATCAATCGCATAACAATTAGCATGACTAATGTGATTCTAGTCTCTATCCCAAGCAAAACAATGAAAAGTATTTACTAAATCAACGAGAAATGTTAGAGTTTTATGCCTTCCTTTAAATTCAAAATCATAATGCTTAATTTTCATGATGCGTTCCATTAATAACCAATGAACTATCTATTTCTTGCTAGATATATCTTGCAGACTTTCTCGTGGCCAAAGCTTAGAGCATCTGACTGAGAGTGGCTGCAGGGACATAGTTATCGCATTAACAATTTTTTTGTCAATGCAGATATGACATACTGACTCAAGAAAAACTTACAGTATGAACACATCAGCTCCGTGGTCGATAAGCAAATCAACAATTTCAGTTCAACCTTCACAAGAAGCTAAATAAAGTGTTGTTCTTTTACCATAATCATCTAATTCTGGTGATTAACACCATATTTATCATCTTTTGCATTCAATCTTAACAAAATAAATACCTAAAGTTACAAATGCATCAGATATTGTTGTCCATCCCCAATTTCATTGTTTAAAATTCTTCAATTAATTTCTAGGTTTTTAGAGGAACAAAATTAAGAATTCAAAAAAATCGATAGCATAACCCCAAATACTAATATACTCACAAACAATAAAAAAAAGCACCTTCCTTATATGAGAAATGGTGAAACCAAGGAGAGGAGAAGACAACTTATTGGATTGATTCTTTACTTTAAACATTTTTTCAGCCAAAAAATGGATGAGAGAAGAGACTTTCTGTTGTCATAACATCGAAAACGTAAGAAGAGAGAAGAAAATGAAAAGTCGAGCCACGTCGTTGCCACCTCAACAGTGGGTTTGACGGTGGTATTGACTTAATGTGATGAATAGAATTATTGCACTTTGAGATCACCGGATGGAAGAGTCAACGAGAAAGTGAATTCCTCCTACCATTCAACGTGGTGAGGTTATTGGCAAGTAGGGTGTCATGTCCCTTAGCCATGATATTCTTAGATTTTTATGTTACGGGCTAACCCCTAGGGTGCATGTTGTAACTCGTTGGGTGTAGTTAGTTTCTATCCCACAGCGTGTGTGCCACACGCTGGCTTGGATAATGTCGTTCATTTATTCTTGTGGCTGTTGTTTGAGGACAATCAGAGAATTATGAAGTTTGTTCTGTTCTAGATCTCATCTCATCTCCTCTCAACCAAAACTATTTTCTCATCTAAATTCTTCCATTCTCATCCCATTCATTTCAATTAGAGTTGTCCCTGTGTATCAATTGTAGTGTGATCACTACAAGTGGTATCAGAGCACTCGGTTCTGAGTGACCTTAACCATGGTGAGCAAAGCTGAGTTTGAAGCTCTTACTAAACAGATAACATCAGTTATTCAATCAAATGAGAAGTTGTCCAAAGAAGTGTTAGAAATTAAACAAAAACAGGATTCTCCTTCCTCAGTACTACTCACATCTATGATGGATCTGTTTAAATCTGAATCCAGGAAGTTATTGGAAGAATTCAAGGAACAAACCATCCGAAATAGTGGACCGATACTCAATAATCCATTGGTACATAATACACATGAACGAACTGTTGGCCCCCTTCTACCTAGTGAGAATTCTAATTTTACTCATACACATAAACTTAAAGTTGATTTTCTAAGCTTTGATGGGGTGAATCCTAGATCTTGGGTCAGAAAGTGTAACAAGTATTTCCAGCTGCATCAAATGAATGAAGATCAAAAGATAAATGTAGCTTCCATGTATTTGGAGGGTAGAGCAGATGTTTGGTTTCAGGATTATCAAGTGGGAAAAGATATTATTAGGTGGGAAACTTTTTTAAAAGATGTTTGTGCTCGTTTTCAAGAATTGGGTCATGATGATATAGTTGGGGAGTTTAATAAGCTAAACCAAAATGGTACTGTGACTGAGTACCAAGAGGTGTTTGAGGAACTGACAGCACTCATGTTAGCAAAGAATAGACACCTTACAGAAGATTACTTCACTTCAAGCTTTATCAGTGGGCTTAAAGAGGAACTGAGAATTGCTGTGCAGATGTTTTCCCCATCTACTTTAGAAAGGGAAATTTACTTGGATAGGATGCAGGAGATGCTTCTTGATATCTCTAACAAGAAGGCCAAGTTTAACAGGCCACCACCACTGCACATTCCCCAAAACCACAGAAGTATGGTGCCAACTCCTAAATCTACATCTCCTTCACCAAAGGGGTCAGTCCCTACTAGTCCTAAGTTTCATCCTATAAGAAGATGTGATGAAGAATTCATGGCTGGTCATAAGTGTCAAAGGCAACAATTATTCATGTTAGTGGCTAAATAAGAATCACCCTCTCATTATATCCCTTGATACAAGAAGTATCATATGAAGATGTAGAAATCTCAGTCCATGCCCTGTCAGGTAATATATCTCCAAGTACCATTAAGATTCATGGCATTAATTTAAATAAGCATCCCATTACAATTCTAGTGGATAGTGGTAGTACCAACAGCTTGTTGGACCCTGAAATTTCCAGGATTAGTGGGTGTTTAATATAACTAACTGCCAAGTTCCAAGTAATTATAGCTGATGGGAACAAGTTGATTAGATCTTCAAGGTGTCCTGGTTTCCAATGGGAAATGCAAGATAATAGGTTTCAGTTTGATATGAGAATTCTTCCTGTAGGGGGGTGTGACATGGTGTTATGAATGGATTGGATGAAAGGACTTAGCCCAGTCCAATTTGATTTTAAGGAACTCACTGTCTCCTTTAAAAAAAATGGTAAGAAGGTGGTATTGCAAGGCATCACTGAGTCTGCCAGCATTTCCCTCATGACAGGAAAAGAGTATGCCAAATATATGAGGAAACACAAGCATGGGTTCATGGGGAATTTATTCTCTATTACTGGAGAAGAGACACCCAACCTAACACCTCCTTCACTTCAACCATTATTAGCTTCCTTTTAGTCCATTTTTCAAGAACCCTCTAACCTTTCTCCCACCATGATCCATGACCACCATATACCATTACAACCAATGTCAGTACCACCAAATCAAAGGCCCTATAGAATTCCCTATGTGCGGAAGGATATAGTGGAGAAGTTAGACAAGGAAATGCTAGCTTCTGGTGTCATTTAGGCCAAGCCATAGCCCATTTTCATCTCCAATACTCTTAGTTAAGAAGAAGGATGGTAGCTGGAGGTTTTGTGTTGATTACAGAAGGCTCAATGAGCTTACCATCAAAAATAAATATCCAATACCTTTCATTGATGAGCTGCTTGATGAACTGAAAGGTTCTAAGGTGTTTTCCAAGATAGATCTCAGAGAAGGGTATCATCAAATAAGGGTCTCTCCTGCTGACATTCACAAGACAACTTTTAAGACTCATTAGGGGCATTATGAGTTTTTGGTCATGCCATTTGGCCTTACAAATGCCCCAGCAAGTTTTCAAACCTTAATGAATGATATATTCCAACCTTATTTAAGGAAATTCATTTTAGTGTTCTTTGATGACATATTGGTGTACAGTCCTGACATGGATACTCACATTTAACACTTAAAGATTACAATGGAGTTATTCCAGAAGCATTCCTTGTTTGTCAAGCTCAGCAAGTGTTCCTTTGGTCAGCCAAAAATTGATTATTTGGGTTATATTATCTCTGGTGAGGGAGTGGCAGCAGACCCTGAAAAGATTGCATGCATGGTTAAATGGCCAATACCTACTATACTCAGAGATATCAGGGGATTCATAGGACTAACATGGTACTGCAAGAAATTTTTCAAGGATTATGGCCTCATCTGTAAGCCCCTAACTGAGTTGCTCAAGAAGAACAAATTTCAGTGGAGTGATTCAGCTGAATTAGCTTTTCAACAATTGAAAGAAGCAGTCACCACCACCCCTGTTTTGGCCTTGCAAGACATCACCAAGCCATTTGAAGTGGCTACAGATGCTTGTGATGTAGGAGTTGGAGCTTCCTTGATGAAAAAAAAAAGACCTATATCCTTTTTCATCAAGGGTATGGGAGAAAGGTTCTTAGTCATGTCTACTTATGAAAAAGAGATGATGGCCATAGTGTTGGCTGTCTCCAAATGGAGGAATTATCTATTGGGTAACCAGTTCACTATTTACACAGATCACCAGAGCATTAAATACTTTATGGAGCAAAGAATCCACTCAATGTTACAACAAAAGTGGCTTTCCTAGCTTTTGGACTATAACTATGAACTCAAATACAGAAAGGGAGCTGACAACTTAGTGGCTAATGCCTTATCTAGGGTGAAGCTGCATGAGGAAGGGTCATGCAATTCTCTTACTCAAGTACATCCATCATGGCTGCAATAAATACAAGATAGTTATGTTCATGATTCTCTTGCCCAGAAATGGATACCTGAACTGACTACCACAGGACAACAAGAGGGAGATTTTACTTATCAACAGTGCATCTTGAGATATAAAAATAGGATTTATGTGGGCCATACTGGGGGCCTAATACATATAGTGCTAGATGCCTTACATTCTTCACCCATTGGGGGACATTCAGGAGGGCAAGCCACTTATCAGAAGGCCAAGTTGTATTTCTATTGGGTGGGAATGAAAAAGCATATCCTCACATATATCAAGGAGTATAATGTTTGCCAGCAACATAAGAACTTCAATACTTCTCCAGCTGGTCTCCTCCAACCCTTACATATACCAAACCAAGCTTGGGAACACAGTTTTATGGATTTCATCATAGGGCTACCAAAGTCTGAAGGGAGGGAAGTCATATTGGTGGTGGTGGTGGACAAGTTCACCAAATATAGTCACTTTATTGCACTTAGTCACCCCTACACTGCAGCTTCAGTGGCTACAAGATTCCTTGACACAATCTTCAAATTACATGGTATGCCTAAATCCATAGTATCTGATAGAGACAACATCTTTATTAGCAATTTTTGGCAGGTGTTGTTTGATAAGGTGGGAACTGCCCTACATCTCAGTACTGCTTATCACCCTCAAACTGATGGGCAAACTAAAAGGATAAATGCTTGCTTGGAGTCATACTTGAGATGCATGACTAGCTCCAGACCAACCAAATGGGTTACTTGGCTACCCCTAGCTGAATGGTGGTTCAATACCACATATCACACCATCTTGAAGTTAAATCCATTTGAAGCCTTATATGGCTATGCTCCCCCTCAATTTTGTATCTTATCATCACAAGCTGGAATCCATGCTAGTGTAGAAGACTATTTGCATCAGAGGCAAGAGATGAGTCATGTTCTTAAAGAAGCACTGGAAGCTGCTCAACATAGGATGAAACAACAGGAAGATAAAAAAGAACTGAGAAATCTTTCAATGTGGGAGATTGGGTTTACTTAAGACTACAGCCTTACAGACAGTCAACAGTTTAACTAAGAAGAAACCTGAAGCTTTCAGCTAAATTTTTTGGTCCCTACCAAATTATTGCTAAAGTGGGTGATGTGGCTTATCAACTCAGGCTACCCTTGGGCTCCAAAATCCATTCAACCTTCCATGTTTCACAGTTGAAGCCAAAATTGGGTACTGGGGTGGTAGCTCAAACTGTTCTACCAACCACATATGGTACAGGGTAACTACAGATGATACCTGAGAAGGTGCTGTTTGCCAAGAGTATTATGAAGAACAATCAGTTAGTAGCTCAGGTCTTGGTGAAATGGAGAGGTTTGTCAGATGCTGAAGCCACTTGGGAGGACACCCAACTTATTAAGACACAGTTCCCAAAACTAATCCTTGAGGACAAGGATCCCTTGGAGTATAGGGTAGTTGTCATGTCCCTTAGCCATGATAGTCTTAGATTTTTATGTTATGGTCTAACCCCTGGGGTGCCTGTTATAACTCGTTGGGTGTAGTTAGTTTCTAGACCACAGCGTGTGTGCCACAAGCTGGCTTGGATAATGTCGTTCATTTATTCTTGTGGCTGTTGTTTGAGGACAATCAGAGAATTATGAAGTTTGTTCTGTTCTAGCTCTCATCTCCTCTCAACAAAAACTCTTTTCTCATCTAAATTCTTCCCTTATCATCCCCTTCATTTCAATTCGAGTTATTCCTGTGTATCAATTGTAGTGTGATCACTACATAGGGGTGAGAAAAAAGTCTGGAACTGCGTATTTCACCCATATCCGTACGCAAAATTGTGGGTGAAACCCAATCCACAAGATTTATGGGCCGAATACGGGTGAGATTTTCAAATCCGCACTTCTAGCGGTTTGGTTGCGGTTGGACTTTGAAATCCGCGGATTCATCCGCACCGTAGGGTACAAGGAAGTATTGATCCGAACTTGTTTTCTTGATATTTTTTATTCTCGGCCGCAATATAAACATGGATCAATCGCCAAATACATTTTGTTTACTCTTCTTTGTTCATGCTTCATGGTTATGTCCACATAATATCTGACTGTGCTTCAAATAATTTAAAGTTACAAAAGAGACGCCTACTGGAGCAATTATTAGTTCATGATTTTTTCTTAAAGCAATTTATTCATGTTTTTGAAGTAGAAAATTTGTACTAATTGATAAAACCTATTTGAACTTTGATGTAAAGACAAAATCTACTTGTAAAATTCACCTAATGGAGCTTTTTTTTTTTTTACTAAATCCGCGGTTATTCCGCATTCGAGTCGTATCACCCGTTGATCCGCAGATGTCAAATCCGCGGGTGATTGGGCCGAACACGGTTGGATTTTCTAAATCCGAAACTTTAACGGATTGGACACGTGTGACCCCTGATCCGCGTCCGTCTGTCCGTTGCTCACCCCTACTGGCAAGGCACTTAAGACTTCAAGAGTTTTACGTTAAACAGATGTAAGGATGTTTTTAGGCATACAAAAATCTTTTAGGGCATACCAAGTAAAGACAAAAAAGGAGTGTAAATAGAAATATCAGAAGCTCCTTAACCAAATATTTTCGGTAATGGAAAATCTGCCTTTTAGGATTAGTGTTAATAGTAATGATTAGTTAAAATAATTCTGATTAGTGATTAATAATTAGTGATTAGTTTTAAGATTATTTTCAACAAACCATTGAATTATAGGCATTTAGGCAGCTTTCGGGGTTCGACCTATCTTAAGTTTAATTTCACTTTTGTAGGTTCAAATCATCAAAAGTTTGTGTTTTTTCACTAAGGTTCGGCGAGTTTGGATGAACAGTTCGGCTAGATGAAAGTGTTGATTAAGAGCTGAACCTACCTTATAGACCAGAGTTCGTCTTGTTTTGAATTTTCCTAACAAGCCGAACCCTACACTGAACTGTCTGGAAGAAAAAATGTTTAGGGTTCGGCTTATATTTAGAAATTTGTAAGAGCCGAACCTGTTGGAAACACATTGTTCTACAATTTGAATAAGTAGAATATAGGCCGAACCTGATCATGTACATTCCTGGGTTAATAATTTTTTATTGGTTCGGCACATATTGTGAATATCGTAATAGCCGAACCTCGTAAATGTGCTAGGTTTGGCACATATTATGATTATCGAATATGCCGAACCCCTATGCATCTATTTCTGTGACTAGGTTCGGCTTGAAATTGCATGAAATTTCAAGCCGAATTGTTCATATACACTTACATGAAGCTTTTGTGAAGAACAGTTCGGTTAAAAACACAACTCAATTTTGAGCAATGAATATCATATGAGCCGAACCTGTTTGAAATATTTGGTTCGGCTTGTTACCTAAGTAGTATACATGCCAAGCATACCATTCATAATTTATTAATGATTCAACCCATATTGTGATAATCGTAATAGCCGAACCTTATAAATGCACTAGGTTTGACACATATTATGGTTATCATACAAGCCGAACCTAACCATTAATTTTTATTTGTAGTATCTAAAAATGTTCAGTTGTCCCGAAATACAAAATATGTGCCGAACTAAGGTAACTTTCATTGTGTTGATGAAATAGAGAGTAGTTCGGCTGATAGGTGAAAAATTAATATAATTCGAACTGTTCATAAACACTTTCAGGGTGAAAAATAATGAACAGTTTGGCTGATAACGTAGACAAATTATCAGCCAAACATCAATCTGTGATCGTTAAAAACCAACTTTGTTCCGAATTAAACCTATTCAATCAAATCATAAACAATAAAATAAGAGATGGGTTTGTGATAAATACATTCCAATTCCATTTTAGGAGTTTTTTTTTTAATCAGTTGAATTTTTGGTTCAATTTCAGATTCTGCACATTCAACTTCTATTTGTTCTTCGATTGATGGATTAGAAAAGGAAGAAGGAAGAATATGAGATGTATATAATAGGAAACTGATTTTGATTTTTTTTTAAGGGTAAGGACATATTAGTAATTTAAATTATTTGAGGGTATATAAGTAATTACACTACCCCTTATAAAGTCATATTGGGTGGGAAAATAATTTTATATGCCCGATTTTTTTTATGTATGCCTAGAAACAACTTTCTTTTGAACAGTGTTATAGACCGGTGGGGTCACTGGGTGGAGTGTACAGTAGGGTCGAGGAATTTCTTTTTGTTTTGAAATGGGATATATCGAAGAAAAAGAAAAATAAAACTGAAGAAAAAGAGTCTTAACATTTCTCCTGGGCAAGTAAAAGAAGAAAAAAAAAACGGAATGACACCTGATATGAGCTAAAAACTAAAGAAACGCAGATGAAGATTCTACTTTTTCATATCCCGCTGTATCGTTTTCCCCTTGCTAGAGCTTAACTTTTTAATGCAAAGATTTGAGAGGGATAAGCAGTTTTAACTAATTGGAACTATCAGGACTAGTTTTGTTACTCGGGGTTCACTTTGTGATATGTATCTCTTCAAATCTCTTCCTCTATATACCCCCATTTTCGAATTTCTTCCTCTATATACCCCAAAAACTCTAACGGTACCCCCTGTTGGTTAGAAAAGTAGTTAAAATTCAGTTGGTGGAAATTTTTGGAAAAAACCATTTATTTATTATACATCTACCCCCTCTTCTACAATCGTGGGAGTATTTACATAACCGTAGTGATTTAGATAACCGTAAATAAAGAAAACAACTCCCTTGAAAAACCGCGAAACTTCTTGTTTATGGGAAGAAAAAAATAGGCATATTAGGGCATCAGTTTCATGAAAAAACCTAAGTGAACCATGACATCGTTGGTATCAAGTTTGGAAGATTTGAAGATTGAGGCAGATCTTGATAAACCCCAGGTATATAGTGCAGAAGATCTTTTCTTCATAATTTGCATTATTTTTGATAGTTTAATTTTAAAATGATTGATGCCATATGCTATCTCAACTACTGTCACTTACTGGATTATGTGTTTCTATTGTAACAATTGTTATATCAGGGTGTCTTATCGTATGTTTAGAACCCCTCTGAATTCACTAGCACCGACCCCCAAGAGCCTCAACCAATTTATATTTATTTAGCGCAAGAATGTCATGATTTAACGGCTGAGTTCTCAACTAATGAGGTACAAATACAGTAACCTATTGAATATCATTGGTGGCATGTCTAATTTATGAATATATTACTTCGGAAGAGTAGGATAGCTAGAACCACCAATGAATGTAATCTTTGAAAATAAAAGCACGCCAGAAAGACTTGGTTGTGGTGGTGGTATGGGGACTAGTTACTAATCACACCATCATGAAATGAGTATTGTTCTTCCAATTAGATATGATATGTGAAGTTAAGTGATATTTTTAATTGATGAAATCCACAATTTATGTTTTGAGCTTTTGAAATAGATGTCCAAAACCATTATGCCGCTGAATAGCTAAAATAAAGTTTTACAGTTTTAATATTGGAGTTAAACTTTACCATAATTTTGCTTGTCCTCTAGTCTCAAACTTGTCTGTATCTAGTTCTATTTGGATCAATAGTAATGCTAAATATACATAATCTTCTTCTTCTTTAATTAACCTTCTTTTTATGTCTAATGTCTCTAATTAGTGAAAGATTTTGTAAGAAGTTTGAATATTTATGCAGAAAAAGCTGTAGCCTGTAGATTGATACTAATTGTGGTTTCATTTTCATAAATGATTAAAGGAACCCAATCCATCATATTCTGATACAGTTGTAGGTGTTTACGAGTTGTACTGAAGCTATCCAATGGTGTCACAATATGGCAAGAGACACAAACACGGTGGTGATTATCAGAAAGTCCCAAAAAAACCCCTAAAGTACAAGGTTCTTTTGTAGTAATGGCTTGTGAAATATTTGGGAAGTATAAAATTGTTAATAGAACTTGTAGTGGTCAAGATTCAGTGGCTAAACATCATAGAAAAAAACCGAGGAAGACGGGAACAAATAAATGCAATTGTCCATTTTGGTTTAGGACCACATGTGTTGATGGAGCAAATTGGAAGTTACGGGTATTTAATGGCCAACACAATCACTCCCCTTATGAAACACTAATCGGTCATTCATTTTCAGGTAGGTTGAATCCCGAGGAAAAATATTTGTGCATTTATCTTACGGTTAATGGGGTGAAACCTGCTTCAGTTTTATCTACTATGAAGAGTCGTGATTCCACTAATGTCTCAACAAAAAGGACAATATATAATGTCAAGTCCAAATTTAGGGTAAAAGTAATGGAGGGGCGAACAAAGATGCAAAAATTACTGGAATTGTTAGACGTACATCGCTATGTGACGTCGAACCGAAGAGAAGCAGATTCAGAGAGTGTTGAAATTATTTTGGTCACATCCAGATGGTTCTAGGCTTGCACAATTTTTCCCCACGGTGCTACTACTAGATTGTACTTATAAAACGAATCGATGGTGTATGCCGTTATTTCATGCAGTTGGAGTGACATCCACCTCCAAGAGCTTCACAATCGCATATTGTTTTATGTATGCGGAGAAGACTGAGAACTATATTTGAGCTCTACAGCGGTTAAGGCAGTTGTATTCTGCCAATAATCTTCCGTCGGTGATAGTCACATATGATGATTATCAACTACAGACTGCTGTAAACCTAATCTTTCCGGCAGCTACAAGACTTTTATGCACATACCATATCTCATGTAACGTGACTTCCCATTTCGAGTAGGATATACCCAGCAAAAAAGAGGAAGATCTAGAAGATATTAAAAAATATTGGGAGACTTTATGGAGGTCTGCAGACCATGCTATGTACGAGATTAATTTATCTTACTTTCTCAAGACTTGGAGCATGTTATATACCACCGCATTAAGTTATTTGCGTACTCAATGGATGGCTTGTAAAGAACAGTTTTTTTATGCATGGAAAAATAATATTCTACACTTCGGAAATACAACAACGAACCGAGCTGAAAGAGAACATGCGGCACTAAAGAATTTTCGCAAGTGCTCAACTGGTGATTTTCTCAAATATTGGAAAGATATGGACAACCAATAGGTAACGCGAGTCATTAATATTTGAGCTTCATTAGAGAAAAGTAAAACCGTTTCCATACACGCATATAGTCAAAGCCCGGTTACAAACAGATTGGTGTATAATATTTCTCATGATGCCTTGCAATTAATTACTGCTGAAGTTAGTTCACTAGGTAAAAGTCGTTTTGGGGGAAGATGTTTATGCATATTGCGGAAAACTCATGGGTTACCATGTGCATGTGAAATCGTAAGGACCCTCAATGCTATTAGACTAGTCAAGTGACGAATTAACCAATAATAACTCGGTTAGTTTAACATGAACATTAATTAATAGGAATTAATCTAACAACGATCTAGATACGAAATTAGTACCGTGGGATAGATCTCGAAAAGTACTCGGAGTGGGCTACTCGCACGTGTCATTCGGATATCGGACGAATAAGATATCGTCATCTTTGCTTGAAGGGAAAATTAGTCTTTTTGCAGTTAGCCGGGTGGCTACCCTTATACATCCGAACGTGTCATTTGTTGGTCTTATCCCCAATTTGACCGAGAAGATAAAATCGATATCTCTTCTTTTCTTTTCTTTTCTACTTCATTCTTATTTATCTTTATTCTTCTCTTATTTCTTCTTCATTTGTTCTTCTTTTTCTGGAGATTTTGAGAGATTTAAGTGGTGAATTTAAGTGACGAGATTAGGTTATGAGATCATAGAGTAGTTGTTGGTGATGGTGCGGTTATCACTAGTTGACTCAGATTCGAGAGAATAGGTGAGTTGGATAATGAAACTAGGGTTTCTGAGTAATGATTTTAGTTGAAGATTTAGGGTTTATTGAGGATTAAATTACGCAGTTGGTAATGGGTATTATGAGTTGAGATCAAGGGAGATGTTTAACAGCTGATTTTCAGTTCTCGAAGAAGAATTATAAAGTTAGGGTTTCTGTAATTGATCGAGAATTCGATTAAAGGTGAATAAGGAGAAGTTAGAAAATGGGTTTGTTCTTAATTGGTGTTTGATGGAAGTTACAGAGTTGTTCTGAAGATTGATTAAGAAATTGAATAATTTAGGATTCTTGAGTTAACTGAATCTTAGAAGACGAAACTGAAGTTTTAAAAGAAGAATTTGAGATGGGTTTTGATTTGACTGGATGAATTGAAGATTAGAGTTGAGGAGTAATTCGAGGTTGATGAAGTTAGGGTTTTGGAGTTGTTTAAGAAATCAGGGTCTCTCAGTAGCTTGGTTTTTAAGTTTGAATTGATGATGAACAAGAAGAATTAAGGAATGGATTTGAGTAATTGAGAAAAGGATTGGAGTTAATTAGATATTTTGGAGCTGTTTTAAGGTTAAGAAATTGAGTCACGTGGAGAGGAACCTGAATTCAATTGCTTGAGCATTCCTAAATTGAGGTAATTGTTCTTCTGTTAATTAGTTAAAGTTTTCTATTAAGTTATGAGTTATTATGGAATGAGAAATGATAATGGATGATAAGTTGAGATGTTGCTAAACTGGTTGTTTTGGGTGGAGGTACAAAGTTGAGTTTACTTGAATTGGTGGCTTGAAATGGCAGTGTGTTTTGTGTATGTTAATGGGTCTGGTGGTGTAGATGTGTATGTGAATGGTGTTCTTTCTAAGTGTTTAGAAAACACACTTTTGGTATTTGTGTATGTGTGGGGAATTGACAAGATTTAGAAAAGTAAGGATGCGGTTTAGTTGAGATGTGTAATCTCAGGTTGAATGGACTGGTGGTGTTAAAATGATTAAGGTTAAAGCTAGAGGTGTTGTTGGTACAAAGATGGGATGCAAGCAAAGTTGATATGAAGTTGTTATGGTCCCAACTGTGACTGAGTATAGTTACAAATGCAATTAGGTTGGAAGGAATTGATTTTGATGAATGAAGTTGAATTCTTGTTAAAGGTGATGTATGGACTAGTACAGGTGGAATGAGGTGAAGTAATGATGATTGTGAAAAGGATATTGTTATGGAAGGATATTCTATTAGTGAAGTGATTGGAAGTAGTTGCTCGTAGTAAGGGATTGAACTGGATTGTTTGAATGAGTTGGTTGGTTGTAGTTCATGGAGTTGGCAGCGAGTACCAGGAATTGGAATGAACCTGTAGTTATGGTGGTGTTCTGTGTGTTTGAGAGTTGTTGGCAGGGAAGGTGTAACTGAGATGGTAGTTGTAGGATTATAGTTAGTGATTGCTGAATGAAAATCTTAAAGATGCAATTGCAGGTAAACTTAGCTTGTATTTGTAATTAGATTATGAAGTTGTTTTGATTGAAATGAAATGTTTAGTGTTTGTATAAACTTCTGTTCTTTAGTATTAAACCTATTAGTCATCCCAGTCAGTTTAGCTGACTTAATTTGTTTAGGTGACTCAGTTGTCTGACTGAGTTGAATCGTATTGACCCACTGAGTTACCTGCTTTGACCTGATTTGACTCAGTTGACCAATTAGACTTGACCATTTGACTGGACGTTTACCGTTAATTGACCCTTTGACTGTTATTGACCGTTAGGTGACACTGTTGGACCGGGCTTTAAGATTAGTGGGACAGTTTAGTAGACTTGGGCTTAGTAACATGTAATCTTAGTTTGATATTTTGGACCCTCATGGTCCGAATTAACCTTTGGTTTATTCTACAAAGTTGTAGATATTCATCAGACTTAGCTATGGACTATATAATCAATCTAAGTGAATTAGTAAACTCTTAGTTATACTAAAGATAGAGAATAATATACCATAATGGGCTTAGAACCATTAGATAGGATTGTATGATTCTTGTGTGAGCCTTTTTGCTAAACTCTTAGAGTGCTTGTGTGATTAACAGTTAGACTATTAACAACGATCGTTCAAGGATGAACCAATGGATCATGAATCTCGAGGTAGGCGAGGCTTGTCATCAAAAGAGGTGCGAATCGATAACGAACTCTTTTGTATTCATTATTGTTTTACAAATCAATTTTTGTGTTCTGAAATTCATGCATATCTTTGTGTGCTTGGTGTGGTGTGAGATGAGTGCCAACACAATATCAGTATTCTATGGCTAGGGCGATACACCGCAATATTACATGGTTAGGGCGATACACCGCAATATTATTCTTCCTCTATATATATTCAGTATTCTATGGCTAGGGCGATACACCACAATATTATTATGGCTAGGGCGACGCACCACAATATTATTATTCCCTTATGTGCGGCAACACACATCTCATACATGGATGTTTATTGTTATTTATGAATGACTATGAAGAAGTTTCTACGTTATATTTTATTGTCTTTTCTTGTATTACCGACTTTCGATTAAACCTGCATTGTATTCGAATCATATTAATGTTTTCTTGAAAGATAGTTGTTATTCCTGCTGGGCACCCCTTTTAGGGATGATGTGCTCACCCATTCCCACTTTCAGTTTCAGTGACAGATCAGAGTAACGCAGCAAAAGCTTCAAGTGTTGAGTTCGCTAGATGATTAACTTCTGCTATGTTTATTGTTGCATATGCTTTGTAAACCAAATCACTTTTGTATATGTATCATTTGAGAGGAGATTTTATATATATGTATATTTCAGAGCGGGGCTAGTTTTGGGTTAAGTTGTAGTAGATTTTTTCTTAATTGAATGCTTAAGTGTTTGGTTTAGATTCGTTAGTGCCTCTTTACTTAGTTAATTTCTTGTATTAGTCAGCTGCTAGCTTAGGGGGCGCTACATAAATCCTCAACTGCCACAAGAATTGTAGTCATATTTCCCTCGACTCTATACATGAACAATGGAAGCATATTTCTATGGATCCTGTACACAAAAAGTTAGCAGCGGTTTTTGATTGGGAAGGTTTGTTTGAGAAGATAAGAATGAAATATGAGGCTTGCACGGAATTTAAAAAGCATTTTATGTTAGAAATGTTGATAAAGATTGCAGATCCTAGTAAAACCACTATGCAAGAACCAAGTGGAAGGGGTCGCCCAACCAATGCGCAAACTGAAGCACAAAAGAAGAAAGACGAGTCGAAAAAGAGGGATCTATCAGAGTGGGAAAGACAACGTAGTAGAACGACTTCTACATCCGCATCGAAGAAAGTGCCATTCAAAGAAAAAAAAAGGCGCCAGTAAAATCTCGTATGACAGATGAGGTTAAGATTATTGACTTACCGGATCTGAATGTGCTACAAATTTGAATAAAATGGACGAAGAAGATGTTCTTCCCAGTAAAGTGGTGTTAAAGAGGAAGAAAGTCCAATATCCAATTAAAGCTCCTAAACAGCGAATGAAGTATACGAAAACGACTAAGACCAACACTCAAGCCATGTCGTAGGACGATGAATACTTACAAAAATTGATTCAAGGGATTACGTTTCATAATCCAAAAATTCTTTCTGATGTTGTGGAGAGATTAAAAAATGTTGCACCAGATGGACATTGTGGGTTTCGAGCTTATACCGAAATGTTGGGGTTAAGTGCTGATGATGGATGGAAAACTGTCAAGATTGAGATGTAGGGGGAATTGATTGTGAATTCGGAGATGTACATACCAATAATCGGCAGAGTGGAAGAATACAGAAAGATACTTACAACTCTCCGATATAAAAGGCCATTTGCAACTCAACTGTACTGGATGGTTTTTCCTGGCATGGGATACATTTTTGCCTCCGCGTTCAACTGCATTTTTTCCTCATTCAAATACGGGAAGCACAACCTGGTTACCATTGAAGACCCCACTTCCAGCTGATTTCAAAGTTGTGACGATTCTTAATCTTGACAATGAACATTTTGTCAAAGCAATATTGAAACCGGGTGCTCCCCTTCCACCAGTTTTCAATGGGTGAAATTCTATATACACCGAGGATGCGCTACTTTGGACTCCACACATGGAAATGCTGCACCGAGGATGGGAGAACATCGATCAAAAACTGCTTGGACAAGGTCTACATGTTATAGAGGAGATAGACCTTGATGAACCATGAATATAGTAAGTCAACAACTTATGTTTTTACTTGTTGGTGGAAACTGTACATGAGTGAATTTGCAAGTTCTATGTTGTGAGACTTTTTTTTATAACTGAGTGTAAATGGTTTACCATGACTTGATGACAGGTGATCACATTCTTATGTCTGGGATTGCTGGTGGATCTCTTGGGAAGCAATTGTGGCTAATGGATCAGCTGAATTTGTTGTTGTTCTATCAGTCAATTTCTCTAGTTTAGATTTACGTTAGGACTACTGTTTCCAGAAACACCTTTTATTTTTATTTTTTGAAAGACCAGAAACAATTTCTTTAAGTTTACATGTTTACAAAACATTTCATATGTTCCTCTGAGATTCTTAATTTGTGTGGTTCATTAATCTGTCTTTTAAAATATGTGATATGAGTTACGGGTATGTTAAGGATTCTGATACCCAGCTTATAAAAAATAAGTAGTAACCTGAAGAAATCAATATGAAACAAAACTTACAGAACTTGTAAGTTAATGATTCAGATACCCAACTTATAAAACAAGGGAAATTAGTGCACTTAATACTCAACAAACAAAGGTTTCTCTTTTCTTCTTCTTCTACTTCCTTCGATGATTCTGACCAAACGAAAATTATGATGGGACTTGGTCAGACAAAACGAGACCATCATAAATCATTGGTAATTCTTGCCAAACCTTTGACATAAGTCTGTCAAACAACCCATCATAATTTTCGTCGAACCAATCCCCTTCGTGTATAACCATAAGCATAACCCTTCGTTTTAGGGGTTGAGAAGAGGCGAAAAAACTGATTTATGGGATGAGAATTGTTTTTTCAAAACACCCTTTGTTTGGTTTTAATAAGAAGAAGAAAAATCAAGGTAAAAAACTATAGTTTTACTCTTCATAACAAATGGGAGAAGAAGAAGAATAAGTGGTGTTTTCTTTTAAGATCTTAGAAGAGAGGAAAGAAGATAAAGATGATACCTTTTTTTTTGTATTCTGTTATTAGTACGTGGGGTATAGGATTTTAGGTAGTTAGATGGGGTAGGAAAATAGGTTGCGGGGGTACGGGGATCAAGGGGTATCGTTATAATTTCTGGGGGTATATAGAGGAAGAGCCTTAATTTATTAAAGAAAAGATTCATTTCTCCTTCAAGCTTTAAATAGACAATCAGAAGCACAAAATAGAAGAAGTAAGGGATTATAATGAATAAATACCAATATAGATGGAGGGGTTTTCTATACGACAGTCAAACAGATAACAAAAAATCTTCCAATTATTAAATATAACTGTTAATAACAATATAGAAGTTACTTGAACAATCTGTAGTTTACATACGGACATAACAAATGCAACTATCATCGACTGAAAAAGTCAGTTTATTCAGAGACTATGGATAGTAATAAAAAATATATATCTGAAATGTAGTAAACCAAGCCTATAACATCTGCAATCTCGGTATCTCAATTGTGCCAATAAGCGTCACCTATGCTTGTGGAATCATGGCTACGTACATTATCAATGCTGTCAACCAGACTAATCTCCCTGACAGACCTGAGCTTCCTGTAAGGAAGGAAAATAAACCCAGAAAGTTATTTAGATGCGTCGATTTCACATTTTATTTAGTACAAATTTATACATCTTCTTATATTTCTAATCATACGTAATTATAATTAAAAAAATAGAAATTTTGTATGAGTGACCGCAGGCAGTACAACTTACGCGGGCTTACCATCGTTTGAATTGTCACCAGTTTTAGAGCCAGTTGAGGAAGATGTGTCCTTGGATGAGGTGATTCCTAGGCTTGCACAATCATTTCCAATTACACCTTCATCATTAACCAGAAACACCATTAGCATTTTCTATTCGACGCATAATTAGGCAATGAATGTAGAAATCGAATTCATTTGGAGGATAAGTAATAGGTTCTTACATTCATTGTAACAGGGGAAAGCAGTGATGTTAAGAAGATTATTGAAACCTGAGTTGCATTCACATCTATAGCCATACTTCATTGATTTAACACAGGTTCCTTCCCCATAGTACGCGTAATAACAAGCTGTGTGGAAACCAAAATCAAGATTATTTTTTAGTTAATTAGACAAATTTTTGTTGATTAATTCTTGAAATGAAATTATATGACTAGATGACTGTGATTGGCACGGTGGAATGACGTACAGTCAAATACATATTCGTTCCTTGGAGCTTCATTGATGGGAGCAACTGGAGGTGGGGAGGCAGTGCAAGAGTAGTCAAGCGTACCTGAAATATAAGTAGATATGTAACAAAATTAACCAACAATGAATCATGCTAGAAAATTTAACTGATCTCGACTTTCAAAACAAAAGAATACACTCCAAATATAATCTTTATGTTGCTTAGGAGAAAAAGAAAAACAATCTTAAGTTGAAAATACAGCACAAACAAAGTCAATTTTTTTGAATAAAATCAAAACTTGACTTGCAATATTTCTTTCATTTTCAGCTAAATTTTTTGTGCTGTTTTTTTCTTCTTCACGAAAGCAACTATGAAAATGACCAAAAAGACACGAATAGTGAGGCCACTATGGTGATAATTATCCATGCATAAACTCGCACGACAAGTATGTATAGGGGAGGACACCCAAGCTTTTGGAAACATACATATTGCCAATTACATGGGATAAGTATAATGTATGTGGCAACAGTAATAGTGTAATACCAATATCCCTAGAACCCTCATACATGGAATTCACCCTAACGGGTTAGGTTTTATGGATTGTGTCCACGTCACCATCCACCAAAATTTGAGAATAACAAACGAGCAAGTGTCTGCTAAATCCCTAGCACGAGGGTACACAACCAACAACCCAGCTAACACCCTAGCATGTGGGGTTAGTACCAAAGGTTGGTTCCGGATTTTGTGTTTTGACAAGCTAAATTTTGGCTTAATCCAGATTACGTAACAAGGCTATATCACAAACAAAAATGTCCAGGACTTGAGTGAACTTACAATTGGGGATGACACAAGGGAGGAACTTAAGGTCTTCTTCATTATCAGCGCGAGAACGCTTCCATCCATCTTCGCACTCGCATTCATAGTTGAACTTGTAATCTAGAGATGATTCACATGTTCCCTTTCCACATACTACTTCCTTGCACAGTTCATCTGTTTGAATACATAATCATAATTATAAGAAATTAATATAAACGCAACAACTAAATTAAGAGTGTTCAGTAATGATGTTATGATAATTAACTTCCTATATAGTTAAAGTGCGTACCCAAGAAGGGTGCTAGAGCAGGAGCTAAATCGTCACGATTTAAAGACGATGCAGATTGCAAAGTAACTTGAAGTAGCAAAAAAACTCCGAGAATAGTCATAAAATTAGCTAAACCAGCCATGTTAGAGTTATTAAGAAGATGACAACAGAAGAAAAAGAGATTAAGAGTTGCGATAAAAGAATGGAGATGGATATAGCTTGTGGTTAATTCAGTTGGAGGGACGTTTATTTATATGTGAGAATTTGAAGAAAAAACAAACACATTAAGGACCAAAGACTAGGTCTTTGAAAAAAATTGAAATTAGTTAACATTTTTTTACGTCAAATACGTGTTCTATATAATACACATTAGTCATAGAGTAAGAACTTAAACATATCTTATGTGGAGTTTATGGTTTGAATTTTAAGGTTATATGAATGAAACCTGATGACAGATATTCCTTGACATTGGGTAATTTTGAGGGGATAGTGTCATGAGGCTGAACTTCTGGTTGAAACTCCAATAATTTCGGCAACGGAGAAAGTAGCCGTCCACCACCTTATACATTAATTATGCAAAATAGTCTTCCATTTTCGTCCATGGTCACCATAGAAACTTTTGCAAAGTTAGTGAATGAACAAATTTAACAATAATTAATGAACAATTTGAGACCTAACTGCATGGTCATCAAATTATCTCTAGAAAAAAACAAAATGGAAATTTGGTAGAATCTCATTAAGAATCCTTTTTCTTTAATGGACTAATCTTCTAGACCATTTAGACAAACTAATATTGGCGCTGAAGCGGTTATCGACATAATATGGTTACAATGTACAAGCAACAAGATCTTAAAAAAAAAATTCTTTTTTTTTGGTAGGGTGTGCCTGCTACACAAAGAATGTCTGCAATAGTTATGAGGTTGAAGAAACGGGTTTACAAAAGTGGAAAAACTATTTTGCATCCTCATTAGGTTAGATGTTAGAAGTTTCTTCTCTAATTCTTACTTGCTCCTATTTTTTGAAATGTAAGTATCCGTGTTTTCAATGTTTTGCTTTCTAATTTTCTAACATTTGGTGTGTTAGTCAGTTATAGAGAAAGATTTTATTATTTATTGAAACAAAATTTCCCAAAGTCATAACCATCTAGAATAACATTGATTAGTTTAATAAGTATTAGTCACATCCTTATAATCTTTGGGGATATCTTTTAGGGGCAGTCTAAGATGGGAAGGATAGTTCACCGTTATTCTTCTCCCGCCTGATTAAGTTTTTTTTTTTTTTTTTGCCTGTATATGTTAGTTATACATGGAGTAAACTATAAAGCTAAAGAAAATTAAAAAAAAAAGAAACAAAGTAAAGAGAAAGAGGACAAAAATACATAATTGATAGAGAAAATAAAGAATTAGGCATTAGCCTGCATGGCCAGAGACAATTTTTTTTTAATTAATAGATTCGATTTATATTTTTGAATATTGAAAAGAAAGAATATCATTAAAAGGGTAAGGATGTACATGATTCTACGAGAGATAGCGAAACTACAACTGCAAAAGACTAAATAAAGACAGAGTCCCAATTTAGTATTATTTGAGCCAAATTAAGATGAATCCTATTACCAGATGCAACTGACCAGACTAAGATTAACAATTTAGCTTTAATTCCCAAGTCGTTGTCATTTTTGTAACTGTAGTTAGATTCAAATATTCTTTAATCTCTCTCGCTCCAAAGAGTCCACGAAACAACAACTGGGATCAACTCCCAAACCATTCTACATGTTCTCGAAAGATGATTGAAGGATCCGCTTCTAACCCTGGCGTTCACTGATTTTGGGAAAACCCAAAACCAGTTCAAGTTTGGAGTTGACAAAGACCATATCTTATGAGCACCTTTATAGCATACCGAAAAGTGATTTAATGTTCTAGTATCATCACAATCAATACACAAGTTATACAAAGATATACCTTTATGTTAAAGCATTCCGAGAGTATTAAGTTTTCCAAGAATACAACACCATATGAAGAAGTTTATCTTTGGAGGTATGCAGATTTTTCGAGTGAGTTTATTAAGCAATCAGTTTCACCTTCTTCTTTAATAAGTTTTGCGCTAGATTTACCTTAGACACTACCTAAGTAAATACACGTTTGCAACTCTCCACCCCGATGACCATTGTGTAAGTCACGAAAATTTGTTAGCAAATACATGAGGGTAAAATATGAAAAATGCATAGCCAAAGTGGTTTTGGAAATGCATATGTTTCCTCGTTAAAACCTTGATAAGGAAAATCTAATGGCACAAAACCTTGACGAATGAAAAATAGTACAACGCGATAATTCCAGTGGAAATAACCTTGTTTGATAATGCTCCCATAATAAGTACTTTAGTAAAGTCTTAGCTTATATTTCTTTAAGTTGGCGCACTTTAAGTTGACGCACTATAATTCGACTAATTAACTTTTTGAATGTAGAAGTTAATAATCCTTTTGTGAAAATTTTGCTTATTCAATTAGTTAAAAAAATCTTCATTTGGTTGTGGTGTATCATGCACATACCTTAACTAACCACATTCAATCATGCATTATAGATTGTCAGAAACTCATAACGGTTTGTAAAAGTCCTTAGGTTCCGTGTTTTACATACTTCCAAGTCATCATAACTATAGCTAACTATATACATAGCTGAAAAAGCGGGGGTCTAACAACCATATCCAATATTTCGTTTAGGCAATCTGTATGGACTAACTCCAATATACTTCAAAGAGAATCAAATAGACAGTCAGACTCAATCAAGGAAAATACATCCAAGAGTTATATCTCTGTTTCTCAATGTAATCAGCAAATCAAACAGATAGAAATCCGTGAGCCTGATTAATATGACAAACAACTTGAACGGTACCAAAGATCGATGTTCAAGTGTCAGTCAATTTATATCATCAACCAAAGGTTGGATTATCTAATTGATTGAACTACGCACAACTTATGATATTTCAATTATATAAACAAATATAATTAATGCGGAAAAGAAATAACACAGACACCAGAAATTTTGTTAACAAGGAAACCAAAAATGCAGAAAAACCCCGGGACGTAGTCCAGATTTGAACACCACGCTGTATTAAGCCGCTACAGACTCTAGCATACTACAAGTTAACGTCGTAATGGAATGTAGTCGAGCCCTAACCAATCTCACACTGATTAATGTACAGTCTCATTCCTTACGCCTCTGAATCCCATCAGGAATCTACGTACTTGATTCCCTTAGCCGATTTCATCCACAACTAAGAGTTGCTACGACCCAAAGTCGAAGACTTGATAAACAAATCTATCTCACACATAAAAGTCTATTGAATAAATAAATCTTTCTCCCACAGAAATACCTACGAGTTTTTGTTCCGTCTTTTTATAAATCAAGGTGAACAAAAACCAATTGATACACTAGACTTTTATTCACGAAGAACAACCTAGTAATATCAATCACTTCACAATGATCTTAACTGTATGGAAGCAGAACAAAATATTGTGGAATCACAAACGATGAGACGGAGATATTTGTGACTATTTTTTATCTTACCTATCGGAGATTGAATCTCGAGAAAGTTAAAGAAGATAGTACTCAATACGATAGAACATGCAACTACAGAGAAAATAGTTGGGTCTGGCTTCAGAATTCCAATGAAGTCTTTAAGTCGTTAACCTATAATGGTTTTAGAAAAACCTAGGTTGAAGGAGAATCGACTCTTTTCGCAACTAGTATCACCCATGAGGTGTGGGGATTAGGTTTCCCAGTTTCTAGAGTTCTCTCTTATATAGTCTTCAAATCGGGGTTTGCAATCAATGCTACCTTTGTAACAGAGCATTCAATATTCACCATTTGATTAAACCTGATTAGATTAAAGATAATATCCTTCAACCATTAGATCGAACTTAGTTTGTTACACATAAATGAAATGTGCCTTCATTTAGATATGGATAACCGTACCTAAACGTGTACACTTGGTTGGATCAATAATAGTTAACCAAAGTTATCCATATGAACACTTTGATATCAACCTTGGTCATCTTAATCACAACTAGTTCAAATGACTCAGATGAAACTAGTTATAGAGTTGGTCAATTGTTTATATTCTCATAAAAGTATGCAAGACACAATTGAAGAAAAATCGATTTTGATTCACTCGAACTATAGTCACGGTTTGCAAAATATTGCATTCTTTATTATATAAATGTATTTATTCACGAATAAACCGATTTTAGAACTTAACCCACTCAAGTATGCAAACAGGTATGCATAATTAGAGTTCCGGACTTAGTCTATCCGCCAGTATGCGAATGCGTACACATACTGTCGTTCACGACCAAACTTAGTTAAATTCCCTAACTTGAAATGTTACGCCAGTACGCATACATGCATGCATACTAAGTTCCCGGACTTCAATTGTTAAACAAGTACGCATACGGGTATGCATACTATGGTTCTCGGACTTGGAATAACTTGCAACAGTTAGCATACAAGTACGCATATTGTGCTATATACAATCAATGGTTAGTTGTTCTAAACTTTATCTTAATCATTGAAACATTCTCAGAAGACGAGAATAGATGTCTTACACAAACTATTAGCTTCAAAGCAATTTTCAAGTGATCAATAGATCAATACGAAACATTCAGAGTCTACATCAAATGACCGTCTCACACAAATCATGTAAAATGTTACCAGGCAATTTTTACATGATCATCTTTTGACTTTAGTAAAGAATAAACACGAACTTGGTTAAAGTGAAATCTTACCAACATATATTTCGATAAATATGTAAGCCAGTTAAACTCAGCTCAAAATATCAAATGTGTATAAAGTGAAGTCTATATAGCTATGCGACTTTTGTCTCAATAGGAGATAAAATAGAAATAAACTTCTGAGTGATAGATGAGTTCAAGTATCCACATACCTTTTGTTAATGAAGTTCCACAAGATCCCCTTAGTAGTTCTTCGTCTTCAATCGATGAACGCCGTGAAGTCTAAATCTCAACTGCACATTTTATCCTAATCCGAGACATAGCTATAAGTAGACTAAAAATCAATACTTATAGTATTGATAACTAAACTTGACAAATAACCTTGAGATATCAATGCTTGCGAGTTCGACTGAGCAGTGCTCTAATAATATCCCACTTTGTCAATTTTAGTGACAAAACTATCAATACATATAAATTACAAAATAAATAAACCTTGTAGCTTCTCATCCAAATGCTTGATTTCCTTGGGTTTTCAACATTACTCGAAATCTTCGTCACTTCCAAGTACTCTAGTGATTCTAAACGTGTTCAACTCAATAACATAGTTGTTGAAGATCCGTATCCATAACAATAATTCCACAAGACTGTTTTCTTATTGTTATACAATTGTTTGTGGGTGAAAATGGTTTCCGCTGATTTCTGTAATTTTGGGTGTGTGGGTGAGAAACAAATTTAAACCCTAAATAATATACTGCAAGGGAGTACTTTAGATTCGAGAGATCAATCTGTACAAGTCTGGCCTAAACCAAGAAATGGCCATTCCAAACTTACTTCAGTAACAAAGTGGAGGAGAATGGGTTGGTTTTGGGAAGGGAAGCAAGGAAAGTGATGAGACCAGAATAGTTGATTCTAGAAGAGTAGTTGTGTTACGACTTGTATCAGAAAGTGGGAAGCTAACAGATGGCAAGCTAGCAAACATTTTCTAAGTGGTGTATGCTCCTAATTGAACTTGTTGTTCAGTGGAAATAGGTAAGACCTATTTATACAAGTCGAAGTGAAACGTACTCTGGTCTCATTAAGGAATGGTAAAATGGGTGAGTAAATAGGAGGAGGTGGTAACGTTAACGCATGGAATTGATATTCCATAAAACCGTTAATGCATGAAATTAATGTTCCATAAAACTATTAACGCATGGAATTTATGTCCCATAAAAGAGCGTTACACCATTAACTCCCTGTATTTACTAACCGCCTTATCCTTATGACACTTCCTTATGATGGCGGCGCACGCTGTAAACCTCCAAACCAATACCCAAAGAGGATCCCCCAGTTTGTGATATGTGTTGATGTCTCGAATGTTTTTATGGAAAACATGTAGCATGTTGTTGTTGCCTGGAAAGTCGAGCATGGGAGACTTGATAGCTTGGTGACCTTCTGACAGTCGAGATTTTTCATCTTAATAGGAAAGGTATCCATTGATCGTCACATGTTTTCGTTTGTTGGTGGCCGCATAGAGAAGGCCAGCATGGTGGCGCATCTAGGTTGGCATGTCATGGTGGCGTGACTAGGTTGGCATGTCATTGGCATGACATGCCTTGGCGTGGTTTGGCATGACCAAACTAGGATTTTGGGTCAAAGATTACCATGTGTTGTCTGGTAACCTTGGACGGCTAGGATTTTCTCCTGGGATTGAAGGGAGACCGTTGATTGTCGCACGCCTTCGTTTTGGTAGCCGCGTAGGGAAGGCCAGCATGGTAGCGTGGCTAGGTTGGAATTCCGTTGGCATGGCATGGTTTGGCGTGGCCAAACTTAGGTTTTCGGGACAAAGGTTACCATGCATTGTCTGGTAACCTTGGATGGCTAGGATTTTATCCTGGGATTGAAGGGGGATCGTTGATTGTCGCACGTCTTTGTTTTGGTAGCCGCATGGGGAAGGCCAGCATGGTGGCGCAGCTAGGTTGGCATGACGTTGGCATGGCATGGTTTGGCGTGGACAAACTTAGGTTTTTGGGCCAAAGGTTACCATGTGTTATTGTCTGGTAACCTTGGATGGCTAGGATTTGATCCTGGGATTGAAGATGGACTACTGATTATCACCGGCCTTCGTTTTGGTAGCCGCGTAGGGAAGGCCATCATGGTGGCGCATCTAGGTTGGCATGCCGTTGTCATGGCATGGTTTGGCGTGTCCAAACTTAGGTTTTTGGGACAAAGGTTACCATGTGTTATCTGGTAACCTTGGATGGCAAGGATTTGCTCCTGGGATTGAAGGGGGACCATTGATTGTCGCACGCCTTCGTTTTGGTAGCCACGTAGGGAAGGACAGCATGGTGGCGCGGCTAGGTTGGATAGGTCCAAGGCAAGGTGCGGTTTGGCTTGGCATGGTGGGGCCAATGGTTTGACATTCCATTGGCATATGGTGTGGCTAGCATGGCTAGGGCCAAGGCAAGGCGCGATTTGGCTTGGCATGTTGGGGCTAAGGGTTTGGCATGCCGTTGGCATATGGTGCGGCTAGCATGGCTAGGTCCAAGTCAAGGTGCGGTTTGGCTTGGCATGTTGAGGCCAAGGGTTTGGCATGCCGTGGCGCAGTGGGTGTGGTTGGCATGGTTTGCCATTGGCACAGGGGTGTGGATAGCATGGTTGGCATGCCTTGGCGCGGTGGGTGTAGATGGAATGGTTTGCCATTGGCACAGAGCTGCGGCTAGCATGGTTGGCATGGCTTGGCGCGGTGGGTGTGGCTGGCATGGTTTTCCATCGGCACATGTGGCGTGGGAATCATGGTTTTGGCATATCGAAACCCTAATTAGTAATTAATTAAAAAAAGGTACCCTGGTAATATTCTCATAGACATATTAAAGGGTACAATAAATGTATTCATTTGAGCTACTATTACTCGAACCCTATGACGTCACTCACTTGCCTAGGGTTTTACAATTTTAACCCTAAGATAAAAACCACCATCAATATTAAGTCCCATGCTTAGCTCAGAATAGGGGCATTGTTGCGAGGTAAGCATAATATGGTGACAGACAAGGACGAAATCGAAACGTAAATCATGCAAAGATGGTCAGGAAAATCCGACTAACCTTTTTCGAGAGGTTAAGAGAGTTTTTTGCTTCTCGTGTTAGCAGCCTTGCATAAATTTTACTGGGATGCAGACCGTGGAGTGGTGAGACGAAGATTGCTAGCTTGGCCTGGTCGTACATCACCTTGACTGGGCTAGGGAACATCATGACGCTGACTTGGCGAATTCATTGGTATTGGCAAGTTCACGACTCGGACGACTTGGAGAGTCAAAGCATGGCGAACGGTTTTGGCATGATGAGGCCACGGAAATGGAACAGACAACCTGACGCGGTGCGGTCATGGTACGGTGTGGTGGTGTTTTGTTTTTGCGGGCCCGATTGCCTCTTACTCGACTCAAATGGGGAGTCATTTCCTCTTTCAAACGTCAAAGTAACACACCCTCATGTCTTTCCTAGCTTTCATTGGGGTTTTGATGAGGAGTTTCATTTGAAGCTGATTTCCCAGTTGTGATGCCATCATGTTCCGCCTATTCATCTTGTGTTTCTATTTCTTCCTTTAGGGTTTCCACAGTATTTACGCCGGTGAAGTTATGTCATTTTCCCAGTTTTTTAACAAAGAGATTTTTTTTTGTTTGTAGAGTCCAACTTTCTTCATCATGTCGATCAGAAGTGAATCATCCTTGAGCCGGCCAGGTTCTTCAGCCAAACGCACTAGGCTCGAATCTTGCAACAATTCCCCCATACGAGTCATTCGGGTCAAGAAGATCATACCAGTATTATTATTTTTATCAACAGGTGTTTCATTATTCGCCGATGAATAACAAAGTTTCCCTTCTGTGTAAAGATATCCCGTCGGAAAATGCGTTATACCGTCATTGATGAAGATGATTTGGTTACTCCTTTTTTTTCAAGATCGATCCTACCAGCCATTGCATATCTGGAGAACACCAACTTAGGAATTTCTTGTCATGAGTATCCCAATGCGGGTTTGTCGTTCAGAACCCGTATGAGGTGTCTCTCCTCAAACCACCGAAACGTCGGTTGGTTTTTGGTGCGGAAGGAATTCGTGACTTTTTACACAAAAATATGGAGGATGTATGGCCATATTGCCACTAGGAACGTGGTACAATATTGTTCGTCTGCTTTAGTTTCCATAGTGAATTGTCTCTTGTCGATGGTTGTTGAAATGGAGAGTACGTCTATTCGTGCTGTCGCGGAAGCAACTATTCAAAAGTGGGAGAACATGGTGTCTACCTGTGAATCTCTGAAGTTCAATGTTAATTGGTTGCGACATCGCCTTGATATGGTGAAAGTCGACATAGCCAGTATTCTTGCTGGCGTGGTCTCTGCTACGAAAGCTATTCTGAAAGAGAAGAAAGCCTTGGCTACAGAATCATAGAAGGTGGAAGAGTCAATCCGAAACTTGAAGAGTAGGACTGAAAGATATCAAAGTCGGTTAAAGATGATGCTTTATAAGGATTACAATCTTTTGGATGGGCTTTTCTGAGTTATGTGGTTGTGAGATGTTTGGTCTTTTTCTGGGTTTCAAACCTGCTTTTGCTATTTCTCTTCCTTTTTTTTTTTTTTGAAAGAACAAGAGAATTTTATGGATTTACTTTAATCAAATAAAGGAAAAAAAAAGACTTGATATATGGGATGTGGAAGAAAGTGGAAAGATGCTTGGCTATCTGTGCTTGTGATACAGCGGGGGGCGAGGCGGTGGTCAGGCGTAGTATGCCTTAAGCCACTTTCCGTTGATAACCGCTTCCAGTTTTCCTCCATCTTCTTTAATGACCTTATAGTATCCACTGTTGTATATTTTCGTGACTTTATACGGCCCTTCCCACTTCGCGGAGAATTTTGGTGCAGACGTATCTTGTTGAATGTGCTTGGCAGTTTTCAGTACCAAATCTCTCACTTGAAAAACTCGAGGTTTCACAGTTTTGTTATATGATCTGGAAACCGTATTTTTGTATGTTTGTGCGTATTCTTCCACCTTTGCTCTTATGGAATCTACAATGTCCAATTCTGCGACTCTGGCGTTCAATGCTTCAGCTTTATTCCATCGAACTCCGCTTGCTTCAGCAATCCAAGCCGATGGGATTTTAACTTCCGTTGGGAGGATAGCGTATGTGCCGTAAACTAGAGAATAGGGAGAGACCCCATTAGAACTTCTTGGTGATGTCTGGTATGCCCAGAGTGTCATTGGAAATTTCTCATGCCATGCCCTAGGATTATCATGCACTGTCCGACTGAGGATTCAACTCAAATTTTTGTTGGTTCTTTCATCCTGCCCGTTCCCTTGGGGGTAGTACACGGTGGGGAAGACTTGCTTAATTCCGTATTCCTCGAGTAACTCTCGTACCTGTTTGTTCGCGAAAGGGGTGCCATTGTCGGTGATGATATGTTTAGGTATGCCAAAACGGCAGATAATGTACTCCTTAATAAATGTCGTGATTGTGGATTCGTTCGTCCCTCGCAAGGGTATGACTTCGACCCATTTGGTGAAATATTCGGTTGCTGTTATTATGTACTCGTGATGTGTTTAGGATGAAGGACTAATCTTTCCAATGATGTCGAGTCCCCAGCTATGAAAGGGCCACAGAATTCTTATTGAATGCAGGGGGAGTCGATGGTACATGGATAAGGTTTTCGTGAATTTGGCATTTCTTGCACTTCTGGACAAAAGCAGCTACGTCATCCTCCATGGTTGTCCAGTAGTATTCTCATGTATCTGGAGAAATAATTTCCGTTTTCCTTGATGTTCACCTTCGTGCATCTCTTTCAGCATGATTGGGATTTCCTCTTTATTCAAACATCGTAGCAGACTTCCTCCAAAGATTTTACGATATAAGATTTCTTCGTGGAGTACAAATATCTCATACATTTGTTTTATCTTGACTGCATTCTTTTTATTGGTGTGGAGTATGCCGTCGCGAAGGAAATCGATGTATGGCTCCTTCCAGTCCCCATCATGGCCAATGTTGAAAACTTCTGATTGATGCGGCGGCGCTTGGAAGTTGGAACAAGTTCTTTGAAGTAACCGAGATTGGGCCTCTATTTCTGGCCAGTAGTAGCCAAGGCGTTGTAAACGGCGATAGAGTGTTATCACTAACGTTTTCCCGCAGATCTCACTATGGACGCGGTTGAGTTGTTGTTGTACTTCTCCCTCTCCGAGATATCATGACAAGGAACTGTCTGGATTTCGATGATATAGTACCCCTCGGAGTATGAAGAAGTTATGCAAGGTTTTGAGACTTACTTTTTCTTGGAAAAGTGAGTTGTTAAGTTATTGGATAATTGGTGTACTCCAGTATTCATCTTTATTTTCTTCGGGTTGTGAAAGCCACGTTGAATCCACGGTTCGTCTCTTTATTGTCAGAGTCTCCTCAAGGCCTTCAAATTATAGTTTCGATGATAGCGTGGCTAAGCAGTCAGCGTGTTTATTGCCACTGCGCCCAATATGGGTTATGGTTGCGTCGGCGAATTAGTTCAACAGTTTTTGTGCATCAGATCTATATGGGGCGAGGGTTACTTCTTTCAATGTGTATACCCCGTTTACCTGGTTGACAAGTAGTTTAGAGTCCCCTCTTATTTCTAGACGCGTGGCTCCGGCTCGTTTATCCAAGGATAATCCGATGATAAAGGCTTCGTACTCCGCTGAATTGTTGGTACAGGGGAAGTGTAACTTGAAGGAGTGCGAGAATACTTTACCAGCTGGGGATACTAGAACTACACCGGATCCTACCGTACCATTGTTAGGAGTAACGGAGCCGTCGAAGAATAGTAACCATGTTTCTTCTTGGATGAAAGAGATTTCCAGAAAGTCTCCAGGGAGGTCCTCGCGTAGTGTCATGGTTTGAAGGCTCTCGGGGAAGCAGACGTTATGTCGAACTCTGATTTTTGGAGGAGCCATTTTGCCGGCCTTCCTATCAGGGCCGGTTTTGAGAGGAGAAATTTTACAGGATCGAATTTAGATATCAACACCACTTTATTTGACAGTAGGTAATGCCTGAATTTCTGGATGGAGTGAATCAACGCCAGGCACGCCTTTTCTGCTTTGGGATACCTGAGTTCGGCATCTCTTAAAGTTCGACTGAAGTAGTATATGGGGTGTTCAATCCCTCCGTCATCTTATTAGGCGAGGAGTCCGGAACGTTTCTTGTTATAGTGTGGTTTAGACAAAGCTCGCTCCTTTCATCAGTAAGGGGGTAAACGAAGCGACCAGTTGAGATAATCCGGGTATGAAGCAGCGAATGTAGTTTATTTTACCCATGAAACTCTGGAGTTCTTTCACGCTTTGCGGTGGTGGAATCGTGAGGATGAATTTCATTTTGACTGGGTCAACTTTAATCCCTTCGGCGGTTACCTGGAAGCCTAGGAGTTTTCCCGAGGAGACACCAAAAGAACACTTCAATGGATTCATCTTTAGTTTGTATTCGCGACATCTTTTGAACACATGCCGCAAGATTCTTGTGTGGGTTGCCTGTGTTTTTGACTTGACCATTATGCCATCTACATAATCTTCAACTTTCTTTTGCATCATATCGTGAAAAATAGTGCTCGTGGCGTGTTGGTATGTGGCATCAGCGTTTTTCAAACCGAAAGGCATCACAGTGTAGTAGAAGTTTCCAAGAGGATTTCGAAAAGCAGTCTTACTTGCATCGTTTTCGTACATCTTTATTTGGTTGTATCCTTTGTATCCATTCATGAAAGAGAACATGCCATGTCCACTGGTGGCGTCTACTAGCATGTCAATGTTGGGGATAGGAAAGTCATCTTTAGGGCATCATTTGTTTAAATCTCTAAAATCGACACATCATATGATCTGGCCATTCTTCTTTTTCACCGGAACTATGTTCGCCAACCAGGTGGGGTGATGAATCGGTTTGATGAAACCAGCCGCTAGTAGCATTTGAACTTCTACCCTAATCCGTTCTTCCACATCTTGCCGGAATTTTCTTGGGTCTGCTTGACCGGTTTGGATCCGGGTATCACGTGTAAATAATTCGTGACCAGCTTCTCGTCCAAGCCGGGCATTTATTCGTATGTCCATGCAAATACATCTTGATATTCCTTGAGGAGGTCTACCAACTTCACACGTTCGTCTGCGCACAGAGTCGAGCTTATGGAGATAGGTCACGAAAATTCCTCACTCCCGGCATTAACGACCTCAAGTTCGTCCATGGTCAAGTTGGTCCCGTCTTGCAGCTGTCGTGGTGTATCGGGTACCTCTTTTTGAGGCTCGTTACGTTTGGGTTCCATTGGGCGGAGATACTGTGTGGTAATCTCCCCTGTTAATTTCTAACATCGACGCTGATATACGGTTTTCACTTTTTCATCTTGACCCGTAATAAAAACCCTTCCTCGCTTGGTGTGAGCCGAACTCTGGTTCTGTGTATGGAGGTGGGCGCGTCTCTCTTTCGAAGGGGTGATGTGGGATCGGGTTTCTCCATAAAGTTGTCCAAGACCATCACTTTCTTTAATGTACGTCCACTTTAGCGGTGGAGTGTGGTGATCCTTGGTGGTCGTGACCTGTGGGCCCTGTTTTGGTTCAAAAATCTCCATGCTACAGATCGGCGCATAGGGAGATAATGATACAGTGATGCGAATGACCTCTCCATTTAACATGGTTTTCAAGCACTGGTGATACGTCGAAGGAATGATTATGTTGTCGTGGAGCCATATCCTTCCCTGTATCATGTGGTAATCTGGCTCCTTTTCGATTACTTCGAACCTTACTTTTGACTGGACGGGTCCTACCGATAGGTTCAAATTGACGTACCCATATGTGATGGTTTGGTTGCCTTCAAAATTGGTTATTATAGTGGATTGTTATACAACTTCGTTCAGTCGTACTTTGCTCGTCCTGAGCGTCCTAAGGGTAATAACGTTGGAGGATGCTCTCGTGTCGATGAGAGCCCTTTTGAATTCCACATCTTTGATGCGGTCTGTGACGTGTAGGGCACGGTTATGGCCTTCCTCTGCCATCATGTTGTCGTCGGTATTTTTGATGTACAAATCTGGCATTTTTGCTGCTTCCAAGCATGGAGGAACCAAGGGCACGCTTAACGCTATTCGGTTGATGGCGGTGAACGTATCTATCCGTTGATCCTTTGAAAGATGTAATAGTTCACATAAGATTTCTACCAGTGAGGCCGCTTCCTGGCCTACGGGTCTCTGGTTAGTAGTGAAGCTGTTGACTTGAGAGTGATCGTTCGGGACGTTAGTCCCCAGTTCTGGAGTCTCCGAGGCAGGTGAACCGTTCAATTCTGCCGCCAGGTTGATGAGGAAGTCCAGTATGGTGTTAATTGCATCTTTCATCAGACCCATGTTCTTGGTGTGGATTTCCTGAACCCACACCAGGTTAGTCATCCTTGGAATTCCTTTGTCGTTCGCATTGTTGGGCGTTATGTTGGGGAGAGAAACGTTGCCGTTCTCCTGAGTGGAACTTGACGAAACTGATTTATTCCTAAAACCTACCATCCTCCTAAGTTAGAGAAATGTATTCTAAAACAGATATTTGGACCGATAGATCAATATCCCACTGTGGCCGCCAATTATTTGTGGGTGAAAATGGTTTCTACTGATTTCGGTAACTTCAGGTGTGTGGGTGAGAAACGAATTTAAACCCTAAACAGTATACCGTAAGGGAGTACTTTAGATTCGAGAGATCAATATGTACAAGTCCGACCTAAACCAAGAAATGGCCGTTCCAGACTTGCTTCGGTCACAAAGGGGAGGAGAATGGGTTGGTTTTGGGGAGGGAAGCAAGGAAAGTGATGAGATCAGAATAGTTGATTCTGGAAGAGTAGTTGTGTTACGACTTGTATCAGAAAGTGGGAAGCTAACAGATGGAAATATAGCAAACGTTTTCTGAGTGGTGTATGCTCCTGGCTGAACTTGTTATTCGGTAGAAATAGGTAAGACCTATTTATACAAGTCAAAGTGAAACTTACTTTGGTCTCATTATGGAATGGAAAAATGGGTGAGTAAATGGGAGGAGGTGGTAATATTAACGCATGGAATTGATGTTCCATAAAACCGTTAATACAGGAAATTGGTGTTCTATAAAACTGTTAACGCATGGAATTGATGTCCCATAAAAGAGTGTTTCACCATTAAATCCCTGTATTTACTAACCGCCTCATCCTTATGACACTTCCTTATGACGGGCGTAGTGTACGCCGCACGCTGGAAACTTCCAAACCAATAACCAAAGAGGATCCCCCAGTTTGTGATATATGTTGATGTCTCGAATGTTTTTGTGGAAAACATGTAGCATGTTGTTGTTGCCTTTCAAGTCGAGCATGGGAGACTTTCTTGCTTGGTGACCTTCGGCGGTCGATATTTTGCATCTTAAGAGGAAAGGTAGCCGTTGATCGTCGCACGCTTTCGTTTGTTGGTAGCCGCATAGGGAAGGCCATCATGGTGGCGCGGCTAGGTTGGCATGTCATGACTTGGTGCGGTTTGGCGTGACCAAACTAGGGTTTTGGGTCAAAGTTTACCATGTGTTGTCTGGTAACCTTAGACGGCTAGGATTTTCTCCTGGGATTAAAGGGCGACCATTGATTGTCGCACGACATTCGTTTTGGTAGCCGTGTAGGGAAGGACAGCATGGTGGCGCGACTAGGTTGGCATGGCATGGTTTAGCGTGGCCAAACTTAGGTTTTCGGGCCAAAGGTTACCATGCGTTGTCTGGTAACCTTGGATGGCTAGGATTTGCTCCTGGGATTGAAGGGAGACCGTTGATTGTCGCGATCCTTCGTTTTGGTAGCCGCGTAGAGAAGGCCATCATGGTGGCGCGGCTAGGTTGGAATGTCGTTGGCATGGCATGTTTTGGCGTGGACAAACTTTGGTTTTTGGGCCAAAGGTTACCATGTGTTGTATGGTAACCTTGGATGGCTAGGATTTGCTCCTGGGATTGAAGGGGGACCATTTATTATCGCACGCTTTCGTTTTGGTAGCCGCGTAGGGAAGGCCAGCATGGTGGCGTGGCTAGGTTGGCATCCTGTTGGCATGGCATGGTTTGGCGTGGCCAAAGTTAGGTTTTTGGGCCAAAGGTTACCATGTGTTGTCTGGTAACCTTGGATGGCTAGGATTTGATCCTGGGATTTAAGGGGGCCCATTGATTGTCGCACGCCTTCGTTTTGGTAGCCGCGTAGGAAAGGCCAGCATGGTGGCCGGGCTAGGTTGGCTAGGGCCAAGGCAAGGTGCGGTTTGGATTGGCATGGTGGGGCCAAGGGCATGCCGTTGGCACATGGTGCGGCTAGCATGGCCAGGGACAAGGCAAGGTGCGGTTTGTATTGGCATGGTGGGGCCAAGGGTTTGGCATGCCGTTGGCATATGGTGCGGCTAGCATGGATAGGGACAAGGCAAGGAGCGGTTTGGCTTGACATGGTGGGGCCAAGGGTCTGGCATATGGCGCGACTAGCATGGCTAGGGCCAAGGCAAGGTGCGGTTTGGCTTGGCTTGGTGGGGCCAAAGGTTTGGCATGCTGTGGCGCGGTGGGTGTGGCTGGCATGGTTTTCCATTGGCATAGGGGTGCGGTTAGCATGGTTGGCATGACTTGGCGCTGTGGGTGTGGCTGACATGGTTTTCCATTGGCACAGGGGTGCAGCTAGCATGGTTGGCATGCCTTGGCGCAGTGAGTGTGGCTGGCATGGTTTGCCATTAGCACAGGGGTGCGGCTAGCATGGTTGGAATTCCTTGGCGCGGTGGGTGTGGCTGGCATGGTTTGCCATCGGCACATGTGGCGTGGGAATTAGGGTTTTTTCCTATCGAAACCCTAATTAGTAATTAATTAAAAAAAGGTACCCTGGTGATTTTCTCGTAGACATATTAAAGGGTACAATAAATGCATTCATTTGAGCTATTATTACTCGAACCCTATGACGTCACTATCTTGCCTATGGTTTTACGATTTTAACCCTAAGCTAGGAGTTTTTTTCTTCATTCTACAATAAAAGACAGGAGTCGGTACTTGTATGAAAACGTACGATATAAGTAGTCACACACGACAAGACACGCGTTTAAGTTGGAATGCACAAGACCGGAGTCCAAACGCTGGTATAAGCTTCAAGTATGGTATTGGTTTCAAGTCTGGTATAAGCTTCAAGTTCGGTATTGGTTTCAAGTCCGGTATTGCTCAAATTTTAAGTCCGGTGTTGATCAAGTCACAAGTCCGGTATTGCTCAAATTTCAAGTCCGGTGTTGATCAAGTCACAAGTCCGGTATTGCTCAAGTTTCAAGTCCGATGTTGATCAAGTTTCAAGTCTGGTATTGCTCAAGTTTCAAATCCGGTGTTGATCAAGTCAAAAGTCCGGTATTGCTCAAGTTTCAAGTCTGGTGTTGATCAAGTCACAAGTCCGGTATTGCTCAAGTTTCAAGTTCAGTGTTGATCAAGTCACAAGTCCGGAATTGCTCAAGTTTCAAGTCCGGTATTGATCAAAGTCACAAGGCTGGTATTCGAATAAAATAGGCGCACGCAGAAGGGCCGATTTTCAGTCGAAACACATGGTCGATGTTCAGTCAGGCACACGGCGGGTCCCACTTGATACCAGCCCCATATTGGTCGAAGCAGGCACAGCTGGCCCCAAGCAAAGCAGGCACGTGGCACGCAGTGGACCCATGTTTAGCCGAAGCAGGCGCATTATGAGTCACACGTTCAACCAAAGTAGGCACATAGTGGACCCACGTCTAATCGATGCAGGAACATCAAGGCCACGTTCGATCAAGCAGGCACAACAGCCCCACGAACAAAACAGCCGTAAAAGTTTATCGAAGCAGGCAATACCGACATCATGCTAGGGGAACACTCGCCTGGACGCCTCTTGAACGTGACATGCTCCAAGGAAAGGATGACCCGTCTCTCCTGGTAACATCTAACTTTGTCTCATAAGCTTTGTCTTTAACTGTCACCATCTCATGCCTACCCCATAATAGTGTAACCATTATGCGCTAGGCAGGGGACTTAATGTTGATGGTGGATTTTCATTTAAGGCTAAGATTGTAAAAACCAAAAAATTATGCGCTAACATCTTGTAAAAGATAAGGTCATTAATAAGTGATGGATACTCCTTCACTTTACTAATTCTCCTAGGATGGATCATGTAGGAACGATCCCATTCTGTGAATAAAATACACAAAATTCATCCAGGTTGGAGCATGTAGCAACATTCCCATATACCCTGTGAATTTACAAGATTATTAATTAATGCGCAACCAGCCTTGTATTTCCTGCACTCATTATCAGTGCGGCATGACGACTGAGTGTTGCTCTCAGCAGAGCAATATGAATCTCTAAACATTGTAACGAAACATGTACGAAATACCCGTATATGCTGCAACTCTCGGTGTGTTATACTAGCCCGATTGAGCCACTCTCGGTGTGTTATACTATCCCGATTGAACATCCGGATTGACTGTATCGGTCTGGATATGATCACGACCATCCAACTCCACCAGCATGATTGGATGGCCCAGATCGATTCCATAACCCCCAAGCAGGTATGGAATATCCGCTGCCGAACCAACGCGGGCCCCGCGTGGTCGGCCTCCCCAAAGATTTGCCTAGCTTGCCAAAACATCCAAACCATAGTAGTATGGACGAAAACCCTAAATTAAGGTTTGCGGCACATTACATGTGTCGCAAAACAGTCTCAACCATCCAGCTTCGCAGGTATAGATGAAGGGTGTAGATGTAGATTCATAAGGCCCAGAGCATGTCGAAACAACCACCGTGGGCCCACCTGCATACCTGACTGATCGTCCAAGACCAACTATAGTTGGTTACCTCGATTCGAATGCCCAAAACCGGGTGTGACACACGGCCGGTAATACCCTAACTAGGGTTTGTATCGCGATCACGAACGTCCATCTTTTCCGGAGCGGATGGAGGGTCCCGGAATAGGCTAAGCAGGTCCGGTAAGTATCAACATGATCACTGCAGGCCCACCTATCTCCACACCCAATCGTCCAAGATCAACTTGGATATATGTCTCGATTCGCGTTCCCAAAACAGGTGTGGTCGCACCTCCCAATCTACAAACTAACCTTGACCACTCGATTTCACCGGAAAAATTGAGTGGCTTAGATCATGTTTCTATGGGATGTCAGGGTATGGACGTGAACTCCATCCTACCACCTACACGCTGGGTCAATCGTCCAGGACTGACCAAGCATGGTTGTCTTGGAACGCGTGCCTGAAGATGGCATGAGGAGCGACTTTTGCGGCACCAGTTTTCTGTCGTAAATTGATCTCAACCACACAACTTCGCAGGACGAATTGAGTGGACCAGATCACACTTTCGTGAGACAATGAGGTATGGGTGCTTACACTGTCATGTCGTCTACACGCATGCACAATTGGCCTAGCCAAAATTGTGTCCCAAGCTTGGATTCGACCAATTTGAAAAGTGATACTTGCGCACTTCTTCATAAACCCTAATTCCATCAACGGTCGCAGATGAGTGTCTCAAAGATCATCTCGTCCGTCCAAATTCACCGGCTTAGTTACACAGCCCTGGTCAGGAGTTAATTGGTTAGTGCAGAATCATGGTGATCACCATCCGTCACTCTACCACACTATGTGGTCGGCCAAGGGAGGACTTGTTTACGCAACCTCCAAACCATCACATGAAGTAGGCTGGACATGAAGTTATTTTGAGATGCTCAAACAACGATGCTTCATACATGCTGAATATACTCGATGCAGTACCTGCATAGTATACACACGATACTTCACAAGTATCGACTTCCTGAATAACGCAGTTGTAGTAGCAGGATTTCCCACACTACACCCCTATTAATATCCTATAAAAATCTAAGTGAAACTAGTTGAAGATTAAAGAATTAAACGACACTTTTATTATTTAGATCTCAGAAATGTTTACAGAAAATATTCAAACTCAGAATTACAACTTTCCTTTCTGGAGTTTCTATCTCCTCAAGGTTTTCTCAACTCTAAAAAATACATCCTCCTCATCTGGACTTACTTGAACCCTTTATATAGAAAATTACATAGTGGGTGACAGCTAAGTTTTCCCCTTCTTTCGGATATATTTTGCGATCTCATCATGGTATTTGCAATATTAATCTTCACCAACTTTTGTAATCCTCGTGAAAAAATACTCTCATAACATGTCTCTTCAATCGTCAGCTATTATGATGCTTCCCCGTGACGCTCGCCAAATGTTGCTGAAGAATCCTTACGACACTCTCGTGAACAATGTCATTTATACTTATAGGAATATTTGACCTTCTCGTGAAAGCGTTGTTTTTACTACGAGAATATCGTTGTGGCGATATTCTGGTACTACATCTTTCCTCTTCTCATGTCTTTTCCGTGAAGAAGAAACGATCATGAGAATCCTTGACTATCGCAAGAATATCTGAACTTTTTTTCCCCGACAATATTCCGCTAATTCAGCTTTCCTTGTTAACACGTGTTGTAAATCTGTCCTTTTGTATTGACACGTCTCACATAATTTACTCCCTTCTTTGCCTATAAAAGGAAGAGTCGAATTTCATTTCTAGTTTTCTTCTCTTAATTCTCTTTCTTCTTTACTTAGTTTCTTTGATTTTTGTTCTGCAACTTCTTCTCCTTTTCATTGTTTTGCTAATGTATTAATGGAGTCCTCGAGGTATATTTTTGATCATGATATTTTCTTAGATCAAACTTTTTATTTATATTCTTCGATCTTCTCTTACTTAATTCTTTATAACCCCATATTATGTTCTCTTCAGCGGAGCTGCATCTATTTCCCAATCCTCGACTCAAAAACCTATTATTCACAAGAGGCCGACTGGAAAGAGGAAAGAAAATTCTGTGAGCAATAAGGTAGTAAGAAACACATTCCATCTCTTAATAACAATATTGTTGCCTCTGTTTCTTATCTAGATTATTGTTTGCAGAATGACGAGGGTAATGCTAATCCTCCTAAAAGATCTCGCCAATTAAATAAGACCTTTGGAAGTAATTTCATCATTCCTCCCTTAATGTCTGCGAAAGCTTCACCTACACCTGTGCAATCTGATCTCCCTCCTTCTTCTGGCGAAAAGCTCGCTTTCACTACTACTACCTCTACTGGTCCTCCACCAATTCAAATTGCAGAACCCATCACAACTGAAACTCCCTCTAGCCCTTTACTTCCTTCAAATGTTACTTTCCCGAAAACTCCTCCTTCTGATGATACAACCATTGCTAATGACTCAAATCATCATCTTGTCCTCACTTCTTCTATTTCACCTTCTACATCCCTTCCTTCATCAAATGAGACCATCGCAGGAATTGATGTTGCTTTCAAAATTTTATCTAACATTCTAAATAATGCTAGAGATTCTTCTATTGATTCTCTTCAAAGAGGAGTTTGCGAAACTCTGCTCAAATATTTTGGCTCAGACAATTCTGTTTCACGAGCTTCTCTAGAGAATGAAAATGCTGCTTTGAGAAAAAGTCTTCAAGATAAGACTTCTGAATGTGAAACTCTAAATCACAAGCTCAATAACTCTATATTGGATCGCGAGAATCTCGCTAGAAAGGTTGATGAGCTAAAAAGTAAGCTTCTTTTGCCTCTGTCCTTTTATCTTTTTATTCTATTTCCATATTCTTCGTACTTAATCCTCCCTTTAAATTCTTGGTTTATATATTAGTTTCCAACCGAAATCGTTTCATCGAAAAACTTAAATCTGAAACCATAGCTGATGAAGCTCGCATTGAAAGAGATTCTTGGATGGACCAGCATAGTAGATTAGATAATCTTTATACGTATTTAGTTGATCAAATAAGAAATCTCACAAATGAGAATAATCAATTATTGCAAAATCACAGTTTTTTAAACAACGAGGTTACTCGCCTTTCATATTCGTTATCCAAGACTAATTTGTCTATAGAATCTTTGTCAGACAAGAATAGAACTTTATCTCAAGAGAAACACAAATTATCAAGCTTGTTGGAGATATCCTCGCAGAAAGTAAACAATCTTCAAGGGATATGTGATGACCAAAAGTAGTCTCTCCGCTCTCTTAAAAATAAACTTGACGAAGTAACTGAATCATTTCCATTGAAATAGACAAACTTATCAAGGGTAGACTAACTCTTAGTTTGAATGCCAAAGAAGCTTCGAGATGAATATTCCCAACTAAAGGAGTCTCATTCCTCATTGTCAAAAGAAAATTCATATTTACGCACCAAAGAAGAGAACATGAAATCTCGTGTAAAAGGCATAGTTGGCGACAAATTTGATGATGCTATGAACCAATGGGAGAACTGCCTCTTTTCATTAATCCAAAACTTAACTTCGCAAAAAGAAGATAGTCAATTATGACTGCCTCACTTGTTGATTTCCCTTGTCATAATTTATGTTATATTTCACTTGTTGATATTCTCACGATATATTTATTTCTATAACCTTTCTTTATTTTGTTGCTCGCAGAATCTGAAAAAAGCCTTCATTCTACTATCACCAATCTTACTAAGGAGCTAGACAGTGTTCGCAAAGAAAACAAGACTCTTCTTCTCAACCTTTTAGAAACTCGTGATAAAGCAAAAAGAAGACTTGATTATCTTGAGTATTTCAAGAATATAGAGATCGAAAATCGTGACAAAGGTTTCCTTCGCCAAGTTCATCTTAGTCTTTGAAGTTCTCGTGAACGAAATTTTGATCTCCAACTTTCTTTCTCCTGTATCCGTTCTACCTTTGAAAGTTGACGATGATGAAGTCCCTCTTCCTATGGATAAAGATTTAGAATACCCGTCTTCTGAAGGAGATGTTGAAGAAGACGCTGAAGAAGAAGATGATCAAGGAAAAGAAGAAAACTCTCCAAAAGAAGGAGAAGATCATAACAAAAAGAACTCTGGCGATGATGTTCGCGATGAAAGAAATATTGGTGATGATAATAATCATGAAAATTCTAAATCTGGCGAGACTACTGCTTGAAGCTTGAGTTCTATTTTTAGTTTCTTTTTTCTTCTTCTTTCTCGCAAATGATATAACCCTTTTTTGAACTATAATATTCTCAAGAAACTTAATGAAATCCTACATATTTATTCCCTTGCTTGCCTCCTCATTAAATTTCTTGAGACTTGTTGAACTCAACTTGTTTCTTGTGATAAAGAAATCTTCCCTGCATGCTTAACAAAGAAGAATTAATTTTTGAGATTATTCTATTGGTCTTATTTTGCCTTCCTAATTAAAGGTCTTATTTTGCCAATTTTTTCTTTTTGCGACAAAATCGCAGGACGTCTTTACATTTTCATGTATTGACCCATTGATCTTGCCTTATCTATATTTCTTTATTATATTGCGACAATATGACGAGTCTAAGTTTTCTCGCGAAAATAAAGCCTCATGACATTGTCGTCTTGCGATGAAATCGCAGGACGTCTTCACATTTGCATGTAAAAACCCCTTGATTTCATCTTAACTTTTTCTTTCTCTTATGGCTTTTTGCCTCTGTATAATTTACGCGACAATATGATAGGCCTAAATGATCTTGCGATCTTAGAGCCCCATGACATTGCCGTATTAAGACACTTATCATCTCCCTAATGGAGGGTGCCGCCCTTATCTTCCCCCTGGTTGCCCCTTCAAGGAGGGCACATCGGTCATACAAGACTAGCTCCTCCCATCCATATTTACCAACAACCAGTTGTTTTCGCATCCTCTTGTCCTTTATGCCTATATGGATTATAGTTACAAGACTGCACCCTAGGTGGGGTTTTCTTCAGGCCAAGTGCATTGTAGCCAAGACTTACCAAAGATAGCCAGGGTAGGTTCGTCCTTCCCGGGCACCCTTGGATAAACCGTGTACCTCGGAGCCTTGGTCATACTCTGCACTTCTTGGAAGAGACTCGCAGTCGTCCAACCAGGGTATAACCTTATAAAGTTGGAAATCCAAGATCTCTCTCCAGGATAGGTTTTCTTTAACCCCTACATCTGTATGACTCAGGTTCCAGTAGCGGTATAACCTTATTCCTGAATCATATAAAGAGATACCCCCTTTACAACGTGCTTGTAGGTCTTACATTTTCCTCTTACGAAATTGTACTCGTGAACTAAGTTGCACGCCATAAAGGTTTGTCCCATTCTCTTAATCTCTGCGGAATTTCATTCGCGTTTCTCACGATATTGCTCGCGTAATCTTTAAAATAAAAATAGTCACTGATAATAACCTTTAGTTATGCCAATATTTCTTACCTTACAACATTTGTCACTGATAATACCTTTTCAAAAATAGTCTATTCCATGGTCTATCAAGTCGTTGGCCAACATCTCTTCCTTCAGGATCCATTAATTTGTATGCCCCATTTCCAATTATTTCTTTAATTAAGTAAGGTCCGTCCCATTTTTTTGCCAATTTTCCACCATTCTCTCACTGATATCTCGGTGTCTCTCGCAGAACTAAATCACCAATTTGGAATTCTCGTTTTTTGACACATTTGTTGTATTCGCGAGCTAACCTTCGCTGGTAGTTTTCCATATGCTGTAGAGTCTTCTCCCTTTTTTCTTCCAATTCATCTAGTTTATGTAAAATCATACCAAAGACTTAAATTCTTTTCCCACACTTCTCTTTTTGTTGTAGGAATAGCAACTTCATTGGTAATACTGACTTCAACCCCATATGTTAAACAAAAGGGTGACATTCCAGTAGCCTCTCTTCTAGTGGTGTTGTAGGCCCATATTGCATTATGTACTTGCTCACACCATGATTTGTGATACCCTTCTAATTTCTTCTTCAGAATATCTGCGATCGTTTTATTAGTTGCCTCAGCTTGACCATTTGCTTGTGGGTATAAAGGAGTAGATTTTCCACATTTTATCTTAAATGCATTGAGTAGTAACTCTATGTTCTGTCCTTCAAACTGCTTTCCATTATCAGACATCAACTGTCTTTGGTATTCCAAATCTGCAGATGATATTCTCGAATATGAATGTGAAAATATCTTTATCACGAATATGTTGTCTTTTACTTTTACTTCTCCCCATTTTGTGAAATAATCTGTAGCCACAATGAGGTATCTCCTTTGTCCAGATCCAGGCACAAATGGTCCCACAATATCTAATCCCCATTTTCCGAAGGGCCATACACTTGTTGAGGATGATAGTGGTGCTCCTGGTGCATGTATCTTTTTTCCAAATCGCTGACATTCTTCACAACTCCTTGAATGTTGTTTCGCATCTTCATGCATGTAAGGCCAGTAATACCCTTGCATCTTCGTTCTATATGCCAAAGATCTACCTCCGCTATGATTACCAGCATCTCTACTGTGCAGCATTTTTAACACCTTTTCTTCTTCCTCCCTTGTCAAACATCTTAGCGATGGTCCATTAAAAGATCTGTGATATAACACTCCGTCTCTTATCTCATAATTAGTTGCCCTGCTTCTTAGCTTGTGTGCCTCCAGTCTATTTCTTGGAGTTTCTCCTTTCTCCAAATAAGAAAGAAGTTCCGCTCGCCAATCTTTGTTTCTCTCTTTTGCTTCTATTTCGCCATTTTCTACAATCATCACATGTTTCTCTCCTTCTTCATCAATTTCGACGGAATTCCCATCCACATCTTCGTCTTCTTTATTTACTGAAGGTAATAAGAGTGTTTGAATTTTTATGCATCTCGCAAGTGGGTTTGTCATCATGCTAGATATGAAGGCAAAAGCGTCCATAAGCGGTTATCTTTCCTTGATATGTGCCTCCATTTTATCTTTGGAATTCTCGAGATAATTCTTCCACGAGTCTCTTGTATTTCTTTAAAGAAGGTTCATTTGTTATATATTCTCCAGTTATTTGACGAATAACCAATTGAGAATCGCTTGTGATTCTAGCATTTTCCAACTTTATTTCTATTGCAAATTTCAAAGCGTGGATAACAACCTCATATTCTGTCTCATTATTAGTGGATTTAAATTCTAACTTTGAATGAGAAAGTTTTTTTCTCCTTCTGTGAAATAAAAACAACTCCAATCCCATTTCCTTCTCCATTAGATGATCCATCCACTAATATCTCCCATCTATTGGGTTCTGTTAATAATTCTTTTGGATCTCCATGTTCTTCTTCTGCCTCCATCATTTCTTCCACAGCTTCGTCATTTTCCAAAGGAAATTCAGCTAAGAAATTTGCGATGACTTGGGATTTTGGCGAAGATAGAATTTCATATTTGATATCGAAATGTCCCACTTGTGCATTCCATCTTTCTACTCTTCCTGATCTTTTTGAATTCTTCATTACTGATTCAATTGGCACTTTTGCTAACACCTTGACCTTATGTGCTTGAAAGTAAATGCGAAGCTTGAAAGTTGCATGTACCAATGCTAGGATTAATTTCTCAATCTTTGAATAATTTTTCTCTGCTGAATTGAATGTTTTACTAATATAGTAAATTGGTTTCTCTATCCCAAAGATCTACTGCAAAGAATATCACACTTAGCGCATATGCCGTTGTCGCGAGATAAATTAATAACTCTTCTCATGGTTCAACTTTCTGTAAAATGGTTATATCCATTAAATGCTCTTTTATTCCCTGAAAAGCCTTCTCACATTCATCTGTCCATCTGAATTTTGTTCCCTTTTTGAGTATATCGAAAAAATGCTTGCATTTATCAGAAGATCGCGAGATGAATCTTCCTAACGAGGCTAACAGCCCATTCAATTTTTGCACATCTTTTATTGTAGCTGGTGTGGGCATATCGCGAATCGCTTGCAATTTTTCTGGATCAACTTGTATTCCTTCCTTTGATACAATATACCCAGAAACTTTCACGAAGTCACACCAAAAGTACACTTGTCAGGATTTACTTTAATATTAAATTGCCGCATTTGTTCAAAAATTTCCTTCAAGTCTTGTACATGATCTTCAGCTTCCTTGCTCTTGACTAACATATCATCTACATATACCTCCAGTGTTTTGTGGATCCACTTTGCAAATACCTTCTCCACCATTCTTTGGTATGTTGCACCAGCATTTCGTAATCCAAAGGGCATTTTTGTATAACAATATAGCCCTCTTGGAGCAAAAAATGCAGTATGTTCTTGATCTTCTTCAGCGAGAGGGATTTGGTTGTATCCTTTATATCCATCTAACGAAGATATTCTTTCATTTCCCGCTGCTGACTCAACCATTTGGGAAATATCTGGTAGTGGAAAACTATCTTTAGGACAAGCTTTATTTAAATCGGTAAAATCTATGCAAATTCTTATTCCTTTATTCTTCTTTGGGACCACCACCATATTTGCAATCCACTCTGGATACTTGGCTTGCCTTATTATTCCTGCATCAAGCATCTTATGTAATTCTTCTTCTATCTGAGAATGGTATGTTGTTGCGATTTTTCTTATTCTTTGCTTGAACGGCCTTACATTTTTGTTGATTTCTAATTTATGACATGCTACCGATGGATCTATCCCTGGCATTTCATCCATGCTCCACGCGAAAATGTCTTTGTATTCTCGCAAAAGATTTATAGTTCTTTCTTCCTCGTCTATCTCCATTCTAGTCCCAATTTTCAGTATTTTAGGTTCTTCTTCACTCCCAATATTTACTTCTTTTGTTGGTTCAAATTGCTTGCGATGTAATCGGCTTGTCTTGGTGTTTTTATGACTCTCGCACGTTCATCTCCTTCTCGAAAAATTCATTTGGTATTCCTTTTCCCTCTTTTTCTCTTATCATGTAAATTTTAAATTCTTCTTCTTTTCTTGTTTCTCTCATCAATTTTCTGCGAGCTTTTATTTTATTAGGACGTTCTTCACAATTTTTTACTTCAATTTGATAGCATATCTTCGCAAGATCTGTATCTCCTTTAATTTCCCCAATTCCACTAGGCATAGGGAATTTGATACGTTGATGTAAGGTTGACGCTACATCTTTAATTGCGTGTATCCATGGTCTTCCCAATATCATGTTGTATGGTGATTCCATATCCACCATGCATAATGTTACTTGTGTTTCAATTTCTCCAAGTGGTAATCGTACTATTATTTCTCCTCTTGGTTTTGTTATAGATTTTCCGAAACCATGAATATGATATCTCTGAAATAGACATTTCTTCATCCTTATACCCCATTTTCTTAAAAGCATGATAGAACATTATATCCACAGAACTTCCTGTGTCAACTAGAGTTCTATTTATAGCCCATTTTTCTACAGATTTTATTGACTTTTCCTTCCTTATTGGTATCATGGGTACTGTAATCACCAAAGGAGATGTATGATCTAGATTTTCTTCTAAAACTTTTGTTGTTGTAAATGTAATTTCATGCTTTTCCCAATTCTTTAATAATGGCGTTTTCTTTACCATCATAATTTTTCTCCCTTCAAAATCACGCTTATGTATCTTCCCTTTAATATTTTCATGAAATTTATCGATCATTTCTCTTGACACTAATTCATACTTCAATTTCCTACAATTTTCTTTAATTCTAATCATTTTTCTTCTGAATATTTCTCCAATCTTCTTCAAAGTTTCCTTGATCTTGAATAATCCCTATCTTCTTTTTTACCTTTTCTTCGATTTTTCTAATTCATCGTCCCCTTAGTCGGCGCCAAAATGTAGTAGCAGGATTTCCCACACTACACCCCTATTAAGATCCTATAAAAATCTAAGTGAAACTAGTTGAAGATTAAAGAATTAAACGACACTTTTATTATTTAGATCTCAGAAATGTTTACTGAAAAATATTCAAACTCAGAATTACAACTTTCCTTTCTGGAGTTTCTCTCTCCTCAAGGTTTTCTCAACTCTAAAAAATACATCCTCCTCATCTGGACTTACTTGAACCCTTTATATAGGAAATTACATAGTGGGTGACAGCTAAGTTTTCCCCTTCTTTCGGATATATTCTGCGATCTCATCGTGGTATTTTCAATATTAATCTTCGCCAACTTTTGTAATCCTCGTGAAAAAATACTCTCATAACATGTCTCTTCAATCGTCAGCTATTATGATGCTTCCCCGTGACGCTCGCCAAATGTTGCTGAAGAATCCTTACGACACTCTCGTGAACAATGTTATTTATACTTATAGGAATATTTGACCTTCTCATGAAAGCGTTTTTTTTACTACGAGAATATCGTTGTGGTGATATTATGGTACTACAACAGTTATTCAATCTAGCATTACATGCTATTTTATGTAGGTCCCACGACACACACACTCGAGACATCAATCATGTCACAAACTTGGGGATACATACTGGGGTATTGGTCTGCCGGTTTACAGCGTGCAGCGCACAACGCGCCATCACAAGAACGTGTCAGGAAGTCATGGACGGTTAGTGATGATGGGAGAAGTGGGCAAGCCTGGTCGTGTGACACCAACACACTACTCCACTACTCCATCACTCCACTTTCTCCACTTCCCATGAGATACGAGGGTTAGGCTAAAAAACTTGTATAAATAGGTTCTCCGCCCTATTTTTCAAGAAAAAGAACAAGACGAGACAATAGAGGCAAGTGTTGATACAATCGTATTAAAACACCGGAACTGATAGCTTACATTCTGCAAGATAGTTCAGCTTTATGATACAAGTCATACATAGCCAACACCTTCACAATCTCAACACCTTCTTCGCTTCCCTCCCTAAGATCAACCCCATCTCCTTCACTTTGTGACCGAAACAAGTCTGGAACTGCCATTTTTTGGTTTAGGCCGGACTTGCACAGATTGATCTCTCGAATCTACAAGCACTCATCGCACAGTGCATTTGTTTAAGGTTTAGAATCATTCCTCATCCACACACCCCAAATTACCAAAATCGGCAGAAATAGTTTTCACCCATAAACAAACGTGCTACATGTTTTCCACGAAAAACTCGAGACATCAACGCATGTCACAAACTGGGGGATGCTCATTGGGTATTGGTTTGGAGGTTTACAGCGTGCGATGTACACTACGCCCGTTATAAGAAAGTGTCATAAGAATTATGCGATTAGTAAATATAGGGAGTAATTAATGGTAAAACGCTTTCTTTTATGGAACATCAATTCCAGGCGTTACCGGTTACCACCTCCTCCCATTTATTCACCCGTTTTCCATTTCTTAATGAGACCAGAGTACGTTTCACTTCGAATTGTATAAATAGGCATTACCTATTTCCAGCAAATAACAAGTTCAGGTCAGGAACATACAACACTCAGAAAACATTTCTAACTTTCCATCTGTTAGATTCCCACTTTCTGATAAAAGTCGTAAAACAACTACTATTCCAGAATCAACTATTCTGGTTTCAATACTTTCTTCGCTTCCCTCCCCAAAACCAACCCTTCTCCTTCACTTTGTGACCGAAGCAAGTCTGGAATGGCCATTTCTTGGTTAAAGACGGATTTTTACAGATTGATCTCTCAAATCTAAAGTACTCCCTTGCAGAAACCATTACCGAAATCAGCAGAAACCATTTTCACCCTCAAACAGTTATTTAAGGAATCGATATTCATAAGATATCGTGTATATTCTATGCATGTATATGATCAATATGTAGGAAGCATCGTTGTTTTAAATCTTAATGGAGTAAGTCACGAATTAAGCATCTTAAAATAGCATCATGTTCAAACATCTTCAAGGGATCGTTTGAAAGATGCGTGGGCGGGCCAACTCTTGGCTGATCACTCCCTGTGGTAGAGTGACGGACGGTGATCACCAAATTCCCTCATTGGCTGTTTAACTCTTAGCCTAGGCTGTCCGTCCAAGATGGTAAAGTTTGACGGAGGAGATGATCTGCGGCACATGTTTGCGACCGTTGATGGATTTTAGGGTTTTAAAGAGGTGCGCAAGCATCACTCTTTATCTTGACCGAAATCAAGCATGGACAAGGTTTTTGGAAGGACCGACTGGGCATGCGTGTATATGGCCTGCCGGTGTGCATTCCCGTACCACTTTGTCTCATGAAGGTATGATCTCGGCCACTCAATTTATCTGGCAAAGGTGAGTGGTCGTGATCGATTTGCGACAAAAATCCTTTGCCACAAAGGATTTTAGGGGACCACGGCATACCATTTTTGGGCGCACGTTTCGAGGCTCCTAGCTATGGTCCACCTTGGCCGGACGGCTACATGCGCAGTTGGGCCCACAATGATCACGTTGATCCTCTCTGGACCTCCTCAATCTATATCTACACCCTCCATCCAAGCTGGCGAATATGGATGATCGTGATCAAACTACGACACATATGCCATGCCGCAAACCCTAATTAAGGTTTTGGGACGGTCACATGTGCGTGACTTTAACTAGGCGGTTTAGCAGGATATTCTCCTCCTTTGGGGAGACTGACCGTGTGGGGGACACATTGGGCCGACGGTGAACATATGTGTACCTGTCTGATGGTCCTAGGCGCGATCTAAGTCATCCAAACATGATGGCTAAGTTGGATGGTTGAGATCAATTTAAGACGCTAGTGGAATTTCCACGACCCCTTAAGCATCACGCCTGCCTCACTTCGAGAAAGCGTTTTCTGCTCTATGGCTAGGACCTGAGAGAGTCAATCAGGTAGGTGAGGAGTGGGTCTGCCAACTTGTGCATTAGCGCCTCATTGATCAATCGTGGTACGATCCAAGCCGTCCAACTAAGTTGGCGAAGTTGGACGGTCGCGATGTTTTATGAGACTGCCTTTGGAAGTCTTTGCTCGTGCGAGCCACTCCAAGGAAAAATGAACCACCTTAACCACCCTAATTCATGGCTGGCGTTCGATGGGTGTTTTGGGAGTACAACATGTGTTCGACCGGCTAGGGAAAAAACGGGCCCGCTGGTGGTCATTACGGTGATCGCCTGCTCCTGCTAGGGTTCGTCTAGGCTGATTAAATCATACATCCAACTTGCGTGGCCTTGATCGCTTCCGAGACTGATACGGACAGTTCAGATTTCCTTAAGGAAATTAAATACGTTCGATCGAGTTGAAAGTGCGTCAATTCGAAATTATCTTTGTCAGAGAATAATGCAGCTTGTACGGCTATCTCGTGCATATCCCAAAATTGGCACTTGGAGATTCATGTTACTCTGCTGAGAGTGAACACTCAGTCGTCATGTCATGCTAGTAATGAGAGTTCGGCTAGGAACATCACAGGAAATACTAGGCAAATTATGTATTAATTAATAATGCTAAGATTCAGAGAATAATTGGGATTATGGCTACATACACCATTCTGGGTGAATTTTGTGTATTTATTGAAATGTTTCGAATAAATAAATTGAAGAGGTACTCATCACTTATCAAACGGCTTTACCCTCTGCAGGATGTCAGCGCATTATCGAACATCTTTACCCTTTGCAGGATGTCAGCGCATTAAATTTATTTTTACAATTTTAGCCCTGAACTAAAATCCACTATTAACATTAAGTCCCCTACCTAGTACGCAATGGTTGCACTATTGTGGGGTAGGCATTATATGGTGACAAATAAAGATAAAACTTATGAGACAAAGTTAGATGTTTCCAGGAGAAATGGGTCGTCCTGTCCTTGGAGCATGTCACGTTCAAGAGGCGTCCAACATGATGTCGGTTGGCCCCAAGTAGATTAGGCATATGGTTGGTTGGATTCTCAAACTATTGATGACCATGTCGTAATCCTAACTCTGATGAGGAAGAGCCCTATCATGAGTAATATCCTTAAAAGGGTGGTGAAGCAATTTATGAAAAAGATATTGAAGCATCTCCCAAAGAGAACAGTGATGTAGCTTCCGGAAAGCGTGTTGAAGCGGCTTCTGAAGCGAACATCGAGGCGGCTCCTGAAAAGAGTGTTCAAGCAGCTTCTGGAACGAAAGTCGACGCGGATCCTGGAGAGAATGTTGAAGCAGCTTTTGAAGTGAACGTCAAGGAGGCTCCCGGAGAGAGTGTTGAAGCATCTTCTGGAGAGAATGTTGAGGCGGGTTCTAGAAAGAGAGTTGAAGCAGCTTCTGGAGCGAACATCGAGACGGGTCCTAGAGAGAGCGTTGAAGCAGCTTCTTCTTCAGTTTAATTTTCCCTTGCGAATTACATTCTCCTTGATTGACCATCTCTTGTGTTGAAGAAGTCCTTGACTGACGGCGAAGGAATTTCATGCCGAGCCTCAGTCCCCAAGCGTAATTTATATGGTTATCTGTCTGTAGTGGTTGTTGCTATGGTGAAGCTCGGTCACTGGTATCAATAGACGAATAACGGTTCTTAGCTATAGATGTGATCAGAAGAGACTGGCAGGAAGAGACGTGATTGATACGGGCACGAACTTGGCGGTCTTCATATAGTGGCAGAGTTTGTATCGAGGGAGAATCTAATGGTGGAACCGATAGCTTCCTTGATGTTACCTCATGGAATAAAAATGAGGGGAACAGTCCCCTTCCCATGAGTATCTACTGAGCCTTCGACTTGATGGACGTTGTCACGCTGGGTTCATGAGGCCATCTTTATATCTGCGTTGCGTTTCATAGACGTCTAGGAATATCACTGGTCTTTGACAATACGTCTGCTCTCTTGAGTATATCCTCGTCTTTGGACATCTTGGAATCATAATGATAGCGTGCTTGCATCTCTCCAAATTCACCATATTTGAGATGGACAGTGCTAAGCAGTCCCCAGTCACACTCATCTGCCATTATCACCTTTGGATCGTGTCTTTGAGGAGTAGGGAAGTTCTTTCATGCGAATGACTTAACTAATAGGCTCTACAAATATGATGAAGCTCTTTTCATGGAGAATCTATATGTACCTCTTAAGTCTCATGTGCAATCTCCTTTGGTAATTCAACTACTTCTTTTATGGGAGACGAAATTTTGAAAGCGTCTCTCATTGATGTTGCGTACATCGCTATCTTCTTGAGGCTGCTCCCTTGAGGTGTCAGCTACAGTAGATCTGAAGATATCCCACGCTCGCTCTCATCCGGGATGACTTAATATGCGAACCCTTTATGATGATTTGGATATGGAAATATTCGTTGAATCTTCCGACACGCTTCATGTTGTAGTGCGGTCCAGACGAAACTTGCTCCTTTCTTTAGCAAGGGGGTGAATGAAGCAACAAGATGGGATAGACCAGGTATAAAACGTCAAATGTAGTTCACCTTTCCCATGAAGCCTTGAAGTTCTTTCACAGTTCGTGGAGGCGGCATTGTGAGTATAACTTGGGTCTTGGATGGGTCCACTTTGATTCCCTCAGTAGTCACCTGGAATCCCAGAAAATTTCCTGAAGAAACGCGGAAAGCGCATTTCAAAGGATTCATCCTCAGATTGTATTCACGGCACTCGAACACTTGCCGTAAGACTCTTGTGTGGTCCGCCCGAGCTTTTGATTTTACTACTATATCATCCACATAGTCTTCAACTTTCTTATGCATCATGTCATAGAAGATTGCCATCATAGCGCGTTGATACGTTGCACCATAATTTTTTCTAAACCAAATGGCATTACAGTATAATAAAAATTTCTGAGAGGAGTTTAAAAAGCTGTCTTACTCGAGTCATTCTCATACATCCTTATCTGATTGTAACCGATATATCCATCCATGAAGAAGAACACGTCGTGTCCGCTGGTGGCATCCACTAACATGTAAATGTTAGGTAGAGAAAAATAATCTTTGTGGAAACATCTGTTCAATTCTCTGAAATCCACACAACACCTGATCTGTCCATTTTTATATTTTATCGGAACCACATTAGCCAACCATGTTGGATGATGAATGGGTTTGATGAAGCAAGCAACTAGCAACTTCTGAATATCAGTCTTGATTTGATTTTCTACCTCGTGTATGAACTGCCTCGGAGGCTGTTTAACCGTCTTGGATCCAGGCATGACATGTAGATGATGGGTGATCAATTTTTAATCTAAACCGGGCATTTATTTATACGTCCAAGCGAATATGTCCTGGCATTCTTTGAGAAGTTCCACGAGTTTCGTGCATTTATCCGTACACAAGGTTGAGCTGATGGAGGTAGGCCTAAGAGATTCCTTATTCCCGATGTTAACGATTTCGAGCTCATCGGTTGTGGAGTTGGTTCCATCTTGCATATGTCGTGGAGTATATAACACTTCTTCTTGTGGCCCGTCGTTGTTGTAGCATTCCGTGGGGCGGAGAGACTGGGTAACAGTCTCCCCTGCTAATTGTTAACAGCAGCGTCGGTGCACGAATTTTCCTTTCTAGTCACGGCTTGCCACAAAAGTTCGTTCCCTCTTAGTGTGAGCGTGGGTCACGGATTCACATGATGAAGAAGAATTGGGACGCCTTGTCAGCAAAGATGCATCATGGGGCTTAGCCTTCAATGATGCAAGTCGGTCCTCCCCCTGGATTGATGCCCACGTGGGGAGTGGGATGCAATGAACTTTGTCTGATTCTTCGTGTGGAGCTTCTCTTGGTTCAAACAATTCCACTCTGCATATTGGTGCGTAATAAGACAATGATGCAGGAATACGAACAACTTATTTATTCAGCATAGTCTTCGCATTGGTGATACGTCGAGGGGATGATCATATTGTCATGAAGACATAGTCTCCCCAGTATTATATGGTAGTCCGGCTCATTTTCTATGACTTTGAATTTTACCTTTGATTGGACGGGACCTACAGATAAATTCATATTGACATACCCATACGTGTTGGTTTGGTTTCCTTCAAAGTCTATCATCTTGGTAGGCTGGCGCACGATCTTTCTTGGTCGAACCTTGGTCGTCCTGAGTGTCTTGAGAGTAATCACGTTCGAAGATGCTCCCATGTCGATGAGGTCCCTTTTAAAATCTGAATCCTTGAGCGTGCGGTAACGTATAGGGCTCGGTTGTGACCTTGTTCCACCATCATGTCTTCTTCTGTAAATATGAAATTATTCACAGACATCTCTGGTGTTTTCGAGGCTTCTGGACGTAAAGGAGTTAAATGCACGTCTAGGGTTATCTGGTTGATTGCAGCAAACGTCTCCGCCCGCTGATTCTTCGAGAGGTGTAAAATTTCCACTAGATAATACGCTTCCTGATCCACTAGTCTCTGGTTCATAGTGAAACTATTAACTTGAGGAGGATCGTTTCGAGGATCAGTCCCCAGTGTAGAAATCTCCGTGACAGGAGAACCGTTCATATCTGATGTCATCTTGATGAGGAGATCAAGTATGCCATTTATTATTTCTTTGATCATGCCTGTGTTCTTCGTGTGAATCTCCTGCACCCGTGCTAACTTGATCAATGTTGGGATTCTTCCGGTTACACCATAAGATACACCTTTCAGAAGAGGGGTATCTTCATTGGAGGAACTTCGACCGGGATTTGAAATTTTTGGGGGAATCCTAATACTAAACATTTTTAAATCAGCCAAATGGGATTGGGTATTGAAGAAATTTACTTCACAACCGAAAGATTAATCTCCCACTGTGGTCGCCAATTGTTTATGGGTAAAAACTATTTCTGCTAGTTTTGGTAATTTTGGGTGTGTGGATGAGAAATGAATCTAAACCCTAAACAAGAAATATGTACATTTCTGGCCTAAACCAAGAAATGGTCATTCCAGACTTGCTTCGGTCACAAAGTGAAGGAGATGGGGTTGATCTTAGGGAGGGAAGCGAAGAAGGTGTTGAGATTATGAAGGTGTTGGTTGTTTATGACTTGTATCAGAACAGTGATTTCTGGATACTGATGACAACACTTGGTTTTTTCTGTGTTTGTCTGTGCTGTTTAGAAATAGGCAAAGGACCTATTTATACAAGTTATTGAGAGCAAACCCTTATCTCGTAGGAAGTGGAGGAATTTGAGTGATGGGGTAATGGGGTTGTGTAGGTGATTGCACGATCACGTCCCAACCCACTTCCTTCATCATCCTAACCGTCCATACCTCCTGAAATGTTCTTATATATGGGCGCGTTGCATGCCGCACGCTGTAAACCACCAGACTAATACCCCAGTAAGTATACCCAGTTTGTGACATGTTCGATATCTCGAGTGAGTGGGTCGAGTCATGGGACCCGCAGGAAATAGCACGTGATGCTACTAAGTTATTTAAGAAATCGATATTCATAAGATATCGTGTATATTCTATGCATGCATATGATCAATATGTATGAAGCATCGTTGTTTTAATTCTTAATGGAGTAAGTCGCGGATTAAGCGTCTTAAAATAGCAGCATGTTCAAACATATTCAATGGATCATTTGAAGGCCGCATGGGCGGGCCATCTCTTGGTCGATGACTCCCTATGGTAGAGTGACGGACGGTTATCACCAAGGTGCCTCATTGGATGTTTAACTCTTAGCCTAGGCTGTCCGACCAAGATAGTAAAGTTGGTCGAACGAGATAATCTGCGGCACATGTTTGCGACCGTTGATGGATTTTAGGGTTTTAAAGAGGTGCGCAAACATCACTCTTGTAGTTGCAGGAAATCCTATACTATACCCTTGTAAAGATTCTACAATAATCAACTCATCAAGGGAGATTAAAAATAACACTTTATTATTTTTTTCTCAGAAATGTTTACAGAAATGGAAAAAATCAAGATTACATCTATTCTCTTGAAGTTTCTCTCTCCTTAAGACTCTTTCAACTCTCAAAAATACATCATCCTTTTCTGGACATATTGGGTCTCTTTTTATAGAGTAGTTACCTAATGGACGACATTTAAGTCTTCCTTTTATCTCGGATTTACACTGCGATCATCATCGTGACAACCATGATTTTCCTTCTCGCTAAATTTATAACTATCGCGGGTCAACACATGCTCTTTACATGTTTCTTCATTCGTCAGTCATTATGTCATTCCTTAAGTAATTCTGCAACATTCGTCAGATGTTGTTGAAGTACTCGCGATGTTCTCGCAGAAATGTTGTTAATATCCAGAAGTGTTGTTAATATCGCAAAAGTGTTGTTAATATCGCAGGAATATCGTTGTGGCGATATTCTAGTCCTACATCTTGCCTCTTCCCATGTCTTTTCTGCGAAAAAGAGAAGATCATGAGAACTAAATGCTGCAACTACTTATCTTTTCACATTGATCTCTGTTCTGACACGTTTCTGTATCCTTCGCCAGCTGTTTTCATGCATTCTTTCTTCTAATAAATCTTTGACACGTCTTTTCTAACCGATGCGATCTGACCGTTCATGTCTCTTCTTTGCATTTATTGCATTCATCTTCTCGAGAAATTTCTTCTTCTATAAATACTCCTTTTATTCTTTTCTTTTCTTCTTTTTACTTTCTTCTTCTTTCTCTTCATAATTTTTCTGAAAGTTTTTACTGTTCTTCCGCAAATTGCGCATCTACTATCGCTGTGATTTCTTTCTTATTTTCCAACCTTCTCTTTCATTCCCATACTTAAAAATGGTTGCCGCTGGTGCTAAAAATTTGGTTTCTTTTGGTGAGATGCAAGAAAAACTCAAAAGCAAAGGTTTTACTCTGTCTACAATTCCAAATCATGGCCCTAAATCCAATATTTCCATCAAATTATTCACTGATTATCAATGCTCTCTCGAGAAGATTATAGTATCGCTAGGTCAACTTGAAGCTGGTCTTCCCATTCCTCTCTATGACCCGGAACTTCCATTATTTTATAAAATAATTTCTCACGAGAAGTTATCGCGAGTGGTATATCAATTGGGTGGAGATTGTATTCGATTACTACTTGAATATGCTTCTCGCGGGCCTGGTAAAGGATCTCGCTACCCTGAAGCTGCTCAGAATCCTCAATTTAAAGATGTTCCAATTGTCTCTGCAAATTGTACTGTGGAGAAATTTTTTGAAAATTACAAGATAATACTTATGAAGAGGGATAGCACTTGCTGGGGTGTCCATTTGCAGAAGAAATAAAATATCGATGATGACAAAGTCCTCATGCTAGATATTGATTGGCATACATCTACTAATCAAGGCCCTCGCCACTCCAGCGATGACAAGTGGTTCATTTTTCCGTTATGTCTTGAAGGTTCCTATATTTCTGGTTCTCGCGCATTACCCGCGAATCTTTCAGAATATCAACCTTGGGTCTTCAACTGGCCTGAAAGAACTAAAGAGGTATGTTCTCTCCAATCTTTTATATAATTATTATTCATTATCTTCCTTACGTTTTTATATTTTCGCTAATTACTTCAATCTTTTCCAGATTGACAGGATGAAACTCAGCTACCAGGCTTTTAGGAAACCCAGCACTTTCTTAGCTCTTAAATCTTTCACAGATGAAGTAAGAAATATCCTTTCATTAGTTTTAACAATATATTGTTGCCCCTATTTCTTATCTTTATCTGTGTTCACAGGAAATCGAAGAATTAGAACCAATAAAGCCTGCGAGAACCAAGGTGAAATCCACAGTTAATCGCAAGGGGAAATCTAATGCACCTCCCAAAGGGAAGCCTACTGTTCATCGCAGTGAGGAATCTGACGATCCTCCCTTAAAGAAAAGAAAAACCCAACCTTATTCTTCTTCATCTCCTCAACCTATTCCAGAAAATTTAAGTGATGATTTTGGTGATAATAATGCCTTCCCTACCATAATGGATTCTTCTTCTTCTGAGTCTTCCATGGCTCAACTATCTAAATTTTTTGGCGATGCTACTAATAGTATTGTAAATGATCATGGATATGAAGCTCTTAATGGGATATCCCAGGCCCTTTCCAAAGTCTGCGATGTCCCCGTTCTGGTTGATAATGATTCTCTTCAAGGAATCTCAAGATCGCTAACTCCCAGCCTTTTAAATTAGCTTGGTATTCTGGTATATTCCCACCTTTTCATTTTGTTTATGCATTTATTTCTTTATCAACCTTTAACTTATTTAGTTCTATCGCAGGTTGGAAGAGCTTCTTTTGCTGCTGCCTCTGAATTGGACAAAAAATATGCATCTTCCCTCAAGAAGAACATTGCTCTTCGCGAAAAAAATGAGAAGTTTGAATCCTAACTTGTTAGTCTTCGCAAGAGAAATGAAGAATTGGAGAGAAATCTTTCTCAACAATCGCTTAAAGCATCTAATCTTGATAGTGTCAATAAACAACTTCTAGGTACGATATTTTCTTCTCTTCTTTCAAATTTTATTTTTCATTACTCTTTCTTACTTGATTCCTCATTCTCGCAGACACTTATGGTCTTACTAATGAGGCTTTAAACATTCGTTCTTTTCCTGAACCAATAGATGATGATACTCTTCTAGAGCTTCTTAATAATTCTTTGAATAACCCTCCCGATATTAATTCTTTTTCCATAGATGAACTCAAATATAAGTTTCGTCTCTTAGAAATTGATTACAGATCTTGTTTAGATATTACCCACAGATTCAAACAACTTCTCCACAATTCTAAAGTAGAGATCAAAACTTTAAAGGCTAGTAATAATGATCTTTCCAAAGACAAAGATCGTATATCTAGACAAGGAGCTGAAACTTTATCAAATTTCCATAAAACCATTCTTGAAGTTCAAATTGAAAGGGATAGACTTATCCACGAGAAAGAGGATTTTTTTTGAAAGAGAAAACCAAATTCGCTCCCGTCTTCTTATTACTAGCGATGATGAATTTTCTTGGGTTGCGATGGTTCTTGATAATGCCAGAAATAATTTAGGTGTAGATGTTAGTCTTCATACTGATAATTCTTCCTTAATTAGAGATATGATTTCCGAAAGAGAAGGTTACCACTCTTATGATTTCACTAATTTATTATCTGATTGAATCATTGATGAGTGCCAAATATTGCATATTCATACACCTTTTCATTGGCACTTAACTCATCTTTCGCGCTTCAAAGTCATATATTATCCCAAAATTCTGCATTCTTACCATCTTCAAGAATAAATATTTGTATTAATTAATTTTGTGTTTTTAAGTACTAAATAAAGCTTGGAATAATTGAGAAGACAAAAGAGAAGAAAGTTGGAAGCATTGCAACCCGCTCGGCATCGATGGCAACTTTGTTTACAAATTCATGGGATTAAACAACCCATGATCCAAAACCCATGATCCAAAACCCAAGACCCAAATCCATTTCCACCTCACCCCCATTGGATTCTTTCCAAAACATCCACCTCACCCCCATTGGATTCCATTCTATCCATCAATTAAGAAAACATGTTTTGTTTAATTGTTGAGTGGTTGCTCTGATGAAATTTCGAATCCCAAGTGTGAGAGAATTTTTGTGTATAAATAGAGAGGGTTGTTGTGTTGAAAACTCATCCAAGAATAGCTTGTTCATGTTAGTTTATCAAATTTCAATTTTGTTGTAATGTTCTTCATGTTCTAATTTCATTTACTAGGGTTTATATGAAGCCCTAATCTCATTGGTATGTATTCATATCTTGTATCTTGTTCTTGAAAGTTTAGAATTGTTTAAAGATTTAATTTAATCCAAGTTTTTCAACATCTTGCTCTCACAATGTATGCCATGTATCCATTGTAGTTAGAATATCTCTATGTTGATTATGCTACAACTCATGCTTAACCAAATATTGATCTTTAGATTAGTTGTGCTTAATTAGACAATTAATGCTTTGGAGAAATACTTTAGTTGTGATTAAATTATCCATTGGAGAAACACCTTAGTTATACGGTAGACTTGAATCTACTATAAGGACAAGAATAATATTACAAGTTGAATGCATATCATAGGTTATTGGTGGATTTGAATACCCTAGTATCCATATTATCATTGTTTACATATCTTGTTATTTGCATCTTTTACTTTTATTATTTCAGTCACTTGAAAATCATATCGTCGTATCGACAAAATCAAACCCCTTTTGGTTACTCTCTGAATCAGGATTTAGAATCAACTTCTACACTCTCCAACTCTCTGTGGTTCGACCTGTGCTTTCCCTGTGTTGCTTGTCGACACTGTGCACTTGCAGTTTATACATAGAAGTAGGTATCTTTCCGAGCCTACCAATCATCCTTATATGTATTAACTTTGTTATCATTTGCTCGCAGCATCAGAAAAGAACTATCGTAAAATATTTGATGAGCTGGAAGGAGAGAAAAGCCAACTCGCTAGAAATCTATCTTCTCGCGATGAAAAGTATTCTAGATTGAAGGAAAAATTGAAAATTAATGCTTCGAATTTTAGTAACACCCTTATCCGTGTTCGTAATAATGCCATTAAACTAGTCTGTGATGATCATGATATTCTTCATTCTTCATATCCCGATCTCGCAAAGGAAATTCCAGCTGATACCCCAAATCTAGTTATCTCTGATAGCGAAGCTGAGGAATCTAGCAAAGATGAAGATGACAATAATAATGGTAATGAAGAAAAATCTGGCGAGGAAGAGAAATCTGATGAAGATGAAGATAATAATGATAACGATGAGGAAGAAGAATCTGGCGATAAAAAGAAATCTGATGAAGAAAGTGATGGATCTAAATAATTCCTTTTCTTCTTTTTATCTTCCTTGTAATTTTTGTATATTTATCTCCTTTTTCTTGTAATATTGATGCGAGCTTCTCCCATTTTCTGCGAGTTCCTCCAACTTATGAATTTCTTTGATGTATAAACTTCTTTGCCTCCATATGTATGAATTAGTGAACAATTCTTTTTTTTTGCAACATAGTCAATTAACATAACTATTCCCCTTTAACTATCTATATAAATGCGTCATATAATAAGATCTATGTAATTTTATCTTATGATGATGAATAATAATTGCATTATTCTATGCATTCCCATACTTGCCTCTATTATTCATCTGTAATAAGAAAAAATTGAGTAGAGATATCAGTTGTAAAACCTATATATATTGCCTCAATAATTTCTGCGATGAATATCGCAAATTTCATAATCTCTGCGTCACTTATCGCAATCTTTCAATCTTGTGGTCTTATTATGCCCTCCTAGTTAAAGGTCTTAATTTTCCGCATTTTTATTGACGAAAAAATTGCAGGACGTCCTTACATTTGCATGTAAAAACCCATTGATCTTGCCTTATCCATTTTTATTTGAATTTTCTGTGACAATATGATAGGTCTAAATCCCCTTGCGAGAATAAAGTTCCATGACATTGCCGTCTTGCGATGAAATCGCAGGACATCTTTACACTTTCATGTAAAAACCCATTGATCTCATCTAAATATATCTCTTATGGCTTGTTGCCTCTGTATAATTTACATCACGCGACAATATGATAGGCCTAAATGTTCTTGCGATCATAAAGCCCCATGACATTGCCGTCTTTAGACACTTATCATCTCCCTAATGGAGGGTGCGGCCCTTATCTTCCCCCTGGTTGCCCCTTCAAGGAGGGCACATCGGCTATACAAGACTAGCTCCTCCCATCCAGATTTACCAGCAACCAGATATTTTCGCAGCCTCTTATCCTTTATGCCTATATGGCTTATAGTTACAATATTGCACCCTAATTGGGGTTTTCTTCTGGCCAAGTGCATCATAGCCAAGACTTACCAAGGATGTACAGGGTAGGTTCGTCCGTCCCGGGCACCCTTGGCTCAACCGTGTACCTAGGCGCCTTAGTCATATTCTGCACTTCTTAGAAGAGATCCTTGGTCGTCCAACCAGGGTATAACCTTATAAAGCTGGAAATCCAAGGTCTCTCTCCCGGATAGGTTTTCTTTAACACCATCATCTACATGACTCAGGTTCCAGCAGCGGTATAACCTTGTCCCTGAGTCATGTAAAGAGATACCCCCTTATATGACGCACTATTAGGTCTTACATTTGCCTCTTGCGAAATTGTATCCGCGAACTAAGGTGCACGCCATAAAGGTTCGTCCCATTCTATTAATCTCTGCGAAATTTTATTCGCGCTTCTCGCGAGTATTGTAACTCTGATAAAATTTCATTTCTTTGATCTTCTCTCTTCTTGTAAAATTTTGCAATTCTTTCAAACAGAGTACTCTTTTTCAATACTTTCTAACTTTTTTCATTTTACCTTTCTATTTACTACTTTCTATTGTTGTCTTCTTATTGCGATTTGCTATTTTCTCTTCACCTGCGAGCCGGTCGTCTCCAACCATTAATTTGTCACTTCTTTGATCTCGCAGCATTTCATCTTCTCGATGTTCTATTGCATCAACCATCAACCTTTCACATCTCTGTCGTTGCTTGATGTTGTACTTCCAATTACTATTATTCTCAACTCTTTCCTCGCAAGATATTATATCAATCTCATAACATTTCTTGCCTTCTCCCCAATCTCCCTTAATGACTCCAATACCATTAGGATGAGGAAATTTAATACACTGGTGAAAAGTAGATGCTACACCTAATATCCCATGTAGCCAAGGTCGACCAATCAGGGCATTGTAAGGTGATTCAATGTCCACAACACAGAACAAGATCTTTGAAGATATCCCCTTTAATGGAATCCGCATTGCAATTTCCCCTTTTGGTTTGTTAGCTGTTCCATTAAAGCCATAAATTTTATATGTTGACGGTATCAAATCCTCATCTTTTCCACCCATGGTTCTGTAGGTATGATAAAATAAGATGTCAACTGAACTCCTTGTATCTATTAAAACCCTGTTGATGGCCCAAGAGTCTTCAGTTTCATCATCATTTTCTTCATCTTCTTCTTATACTTATTTTGGATTTATCTCTAATCTTATCACCAATGGGTTATCATGATGCTCGCCAGGCTTTGGTACTTCTTGTGCTGTGAAAGATATAGTTTGCTTTTTCCATTCTTCTAATGGCAAGGCTCTCGCAATATTCATTACTTCTTTTCCATCTGTGTCTCTCGCGAAGACTCTGCTTAGAAAATTATCATGGAAATCCTCAATAGTTCGGTATGAATTTACAATGGAATTACAAAACAAATTCTTTGCTTTAGCCCCAACTTCTATTAAGAATGTTTCTGCTCCTTTTACAACATTCACTCTGCGAATTTCTGGTGCTGGCGGTAATTGCTGAGATTGTGGATGTCCTACTAGAAAGTGATTTAGCTTCCCCTGATCAATCATCCTTAAAATTATCCTCTTTACATTCCTGCAATCATTTACTGAGTGACCATGAAAGTGATGGTAAGGACAAAATTCTTGACTTCGATTATTTGGATATGGCTCTTTTCCCATATTCCATGGTGATGGTATATTTTCCATCAAAATGATAGCTTCCCAGATTTTTTCTATACTAGCATTTAGCGATGGCATCTTAATTTATTCCCATATTATCTTCTGATTACCTTGCCCTCTAAAGTTATTTTGCCTCTGTCCACCATAAGTTTCTTGCGGATGATCAAGCCTTTGAATCTTACTATTTCCACCGCGATTGTAATAATTTTTCTCCCTCTCATATTCTTATTGATCTCTACTTCCCATAGCTACCAACTTCTGTTGGTTATCAATTTCCACTTTCTCTTGTTGTGCTTGCGAGCTGCTCGCCACATTGTTAATCATTTTAGGAAGTAAACTCCCATTTGCTGCTACTGTACTGGTATTCGCGATTGGATATGATTCCATCCCATTTTTTTTTCCTCCAAAGCAATGTATTCCTCCTGTAATTCACGTAGCTCTGTCATAGTGATTGTATTCTTGATTCTGAAAATTTGTATGTACAACAGATTGGTCGCGAACATTACATTGATAAAAGATAAGATAAGATATCTCTCGTCCACTCTTCCTGCCATCTCGCTGCACATTGTCTTACATCTTATGGTTAAATGTTTCATACTCTTTCCAACCCTCTGCTTTAACCCAAACACATCTTCAATACCTGGCCGCGATGAATTCTTGCTTATATATGCTCCCAGAAATGTAGCTTGCAAATGATCAAAAAAAGTTATAGTATTTTTTGGCAATCCATCAAACCATTTTAGCGCCTCGCCGGTTAAGCTGGATGAAAAATATTTGCATAATACAGCATCATGGTTTTCCCATTGTAGCATACATATAACATAAGCCTTAACATGTTGTACGGCACAGGTAGTTCCATCAAAAATGCTGGTTAATGCTGGTAAGTTGCACTTTGGAGGTATTCCTCTTAACTGTACTTCTTGAGTGAATGGAGTTCTCGCAGCTTTTTCAATAGCTTCATCAAGTTGCCTTCTACCTCCTTCTCTTCTGTTATTTATTATTTCCCTCATCTCTGCTAATTCTCTTAAAATTTGCTCATTCGCAGCTGAATTTGGTTCTATCGGTCTTTTCAATGCATCTTCCCTTCTCATGCGTTCATGTACTTATTGTCTTGCGAGATTTTGTGTATCTTCATCTACATCCACATTCCTTCTTCTGTGATCTTCTGCTTCACCTTCTTCTTGCAATCGCAGCTGATTATATTGTCTATTTTCTTCTCTACGAATGTCTTCATTTCTCATCATTTGTCTTCGCTGTCCTTCTATTCTCCTTTTTATTCTATCATACTCTTCCTAAATATTATTATTATGGTGATTTTGCGTATGTCTCCTTTCTCAATTCTCATGGTTATTTTGTAGTATTGCCTCTTGGAATTTTTGTTCTTCTACTTCTGCTCTTAACCTTTCTCTCTCGTAAGCTATGCGTGCTTGTTCAGCATAATGCTTCTCAATTTCATCTTCAATTATTCTTCGATTTCTTTGAATCTCTCGCCCATGTAATATTATTCTACCTTCTTCTCGATTTTCTTCACCATTTTAATTATTTCCATCCTCTTGATTTCCATTATTGCGTCTATCTTCCATAGTTTCACCACGCGGATCATAGCGATCTTCAATTACCTCTTCTTCTCTATGACGTTACTCTTCATTTGGATTTTGTCTTTCTTCTCGAGTATTTTCTCTAGCATTTCTTATTGGGGAATTTTGTCTTGGTTATTCTCTTAATTACCTTGAATTCGATCTAACAGTACTTCTTGATATTCTACTTTGTAATCTCAAATTCTCCATTCTCAACTCATGATTTTGTCTTGTTAAATTTGCACGTTCTTCCGCCTCTAATCTTCTTTCCTCCTGTATTCTTTGTCTTAGATCACTTACTGTTTCATTTTCACCTTCTCCATGAATTAATCCTTCAACCATTCTTTGATTTCTTTCTTCTCCTCTTCCGTCTCTTAATTGTTGATTTTTTGCTTCTTCCATTGAATCCGATCTTCAAGTATGCACACTTACCCTATCATAATCCACATTTCTATCATGTATTGGTGTTTGTTGATTTGGTTGTGGAATTTGATTTTCTCATTCAATCCTCATTCTATTTCTTCTTGTTTTTATCCTTGAAGATTCTCCTAATTCGTTTGTTTCTCCACCTGCAAGTCTTTTACTCCTCCTCACAGTTGTTGGTGATTCTGATGTATTTCTTCTTCTTCTTACAGACATTTCTTTAATTCTAACAATTCTTCAAATCTTCAAGTTGTAATTAGAGATTTTTTAGCTTGATTCTCCCTGTTTCGGGTGCCAAAATGTAGTTGCAGGAAATCCTACACTACACCCTTGTAAAGATTCTACAATAATCAACTCATCATGGGAGATTAAAAACGACACTTTATTATTTTGTTCCCAGAAATGTTTACAGAAATGGAAAACATCAAGATTACATGTATTCTCTTGAAGTTTCTCTCTCCTCAAGACTTTTTCAACTCTCAAAAATACATCATCCTTTTCTGGACATATTGGGTCTCTTTTTATAGGGTAGTTACCTAATGGACGACAGCTAAGTCTTCCTTTTATCTCGGATTTACACTGTGATCATCATCGTGACAACCATGATTTTCCTTCTCGCTAATTTTATAACTATCGCAGGTCAACACATGCTCTTTACATGTTTCTTCATTCGTCAGTCATTATGTCATTCCTTAAGCAATTCTGCAACATTCGTCAGATGTTGTTGAAGTACTCGCGATGTTCTCACAGAAATGTTGTTAATATCCAGAAGTGTTGTTAATATCGCAAAAGTGTTGTTAATATCGCAGGAATATCGTTGTGGAGATATTCTGGTCCTACAACTCTTTATCTTGACTGAAATCGAGCATGGACAAGGTTTTTGGTGGGACCGACCGGGCATGCGTGTAGATGGCCTGCCGGTGTGCATGTCCGTACCACTTTGTCTCATGAAGGTGTGATATAGGCCACTCAATGTTTTTGGCAAAGGTGAGTGGTCGTGATCGATTTGCGATAGAAATCCTTTGCCGCAAAGGATTTTAGGGGACCACGGCATGCCATCTTCGGGCGCGCGTTTTGAGGTACCTGGATATGGTCCACCTTGGTCGTCCGGTTACATCCACAGGTGGGCCTACAGTGATCACATTGATGATCTCTGGACCTCCTCAGTCTATATCTACACCCTCCATCCAAGCTGGCGAAGATGGATGGTCGTGATCAAACTGCGACACATATGCCATGCCGCAAACCCTATTTAAGGTTTTGGGACGGTCACGTGTGCGTGACTTTAACTAAGATGTTTGGCATGCTATGCTCCTAATTTGGGGAGACCGACCGTGTAGGACCCATGTTGGGCCGACGGTGAACATATGCGTACATGTCCGATGGTCCTAGGCGCGATCTAAGTCATCCAAACATGCTGGCTAAGTTGGATGGTTGAGATAAATTTAAGACGCTAGTGGAATTTCCACGACCCCTTAAACATCATGCCATCCTCACTTCGAGCAAGCGTTTTGTACTCTATGGATAGGACGTGAGAGAGTCGATCGGGTAGGTAAAGAATGATCCCGCCAACGTGTGCATTAGCGCCTCATTGATCAATCGCGAGACGATCCAATCTGTCTAACTAAGTTGGCGAAGTTGGATGGTCGCGATGTTTTTTGAGACTGTCTTTGGCAGTCTTTGCTCATGCGAGCCACTCCAAGGCAAAACGAACTAGCTTAACCACCCTACTTTAGGGCTGGCGTTCGATGGGTGTTTTGGGAGTACATCATGTGTTCGACCGGCTAGGGGAAAAATGGGCCCGCTTGTGGTCATTACGGTGATTTCCTGCTCCTGCTAGGGTTCGTCTAGGCTGATTAAATTATGCGGCCAACTTGCGTGGCCGTGATCGCTTCTGAGACTAATACGGACAATCCAGATTTTCATAAAGAAATTAAATACGTTCGATTGAGTTGAAAGTGCGTCGATTCGAAATTCTCTTTGTCAGAGAGTAATGCAGCCTGTACGGGTATCTCGTACACATCTCAAAATTGGCACTTGGAGATTCATGTTACTATGCTGAGAGTGAACACTCATTCGTCATGTCATGCTAGTAATGAGAGTTCGGCTAGGAACAACACAGGAAATACAAGAAAATTATACATTAATTAATAATGCTAAGATTCACAGAATAATTGGGATTGTTGTTGCATGCACTATTCTGGGTGAATTTTGTGTATTTGTTGAATTAATTCGAACAAATAAAGTTAAGAGGTACTCATCACTTATCAAACGGATTTACCCTTTGCAGGATGTCAGCGCATTATCGAACGGCTTTACCCTTTGCAGGATGTCAGCGCATTAAATTTGGTTTTACAATTTTATCCTTGAACTAAAATCCACCATCAACAGGCACATGAGACAAGATGCACCTTCAACACAATTAAGCTGTGTTGGGGTGAACAATAATTTGTCCACAAAATGATCCTTATTCGGAATTCTTAATACCCTTTTTCATAGATTGTTTAGACCTTGTTCTTTTTTTTAGAGGTCTATCTTTTTCTTTAGAAATTAACTTCTTCGGAGATGAGTTGAGTTTACATAGCTCAGATGAATTTGACTTCTGAACAAGTTTGAGCTTATTTGCTAATCGATTTTTTCTCCGTTGACATATCTTATTTTATGTTTGTACTTGAAACACTTAGAGAGTTCATGACCCTTAAAAGTACAATAAGAACATGTCAATGTGGCGGACGGTTCAGACACCATAGATGAGCATGCTGCTAAAGAAATTGAGGTACCTAAAACATGTAAGATAGAATTTTTAGTAGACAGGGAAAAATCCATTTTATCCTCCAAAACGGTTGAAGAAGTTTCTCTAGGAAGAATATCAAGATTGATGTACGTATTGCTATAATTGTCAAAATTAATATTTTCGCTAAGGAGTGCAACACTTGACTTTCATCTTCATTAGAATCATAGTAATCAGAAATTTCAGCAAGAGTTGCAGCAATACCTTTGTTCCCAGTGTATTTTATACGATTTGTATACTCATTAGCAAAATAACCAAAACCTTTACACTCGAAGCACTGTGGAATATCCCCATCATCAGTATCGACAGTGTCCCTGTTTTTAGGAGGGGCACGGTCATGAGGTTTGACTGATGACCTGGGTTTATCTCTGATGAACCCTTTACTTTTTTTCAAAATAAGATCTCTAAACTATCTTGTGATCAGTGAGACTGAGTTGTCAAGATCTTCATCTGATGAATCAGTCTCAATAGGATCAACTACAGAGTTGCCAACACTTTTACTTTTGTCAAGTAATTTAGTGTTCATTTGTGCTTTGAAAGCAATATCCTTTCCAGATTTGGATGTATGCTCATGATCAAATATCTTTAACTTCCTAACAAGAGTATTTCTGGAAAGTGTATCAAGGTTATTTCCTTCAACGATGGCATGTTTCTTAGAATCGTATCTAGCTGGCAACGATCTGATAATTTTCATCACAATGTCCTTTTCAGGAATAGTCTTACCCAATGCAAATGATGCATTAAAAATTTCAGACACTTTGTGATTAAACTCATCAAATGAATCTTCATCAGGCATACGAAGGTTTTCCCAATCAGAATTTAGGTTTTAAAGCCTAGCTTCTTTTTCTGAGGTATTCCCTTCAAATACGGTTTCTAAGATATCCCAAGCATCTTTAGACCGAGTGCACATAGTCATATGGTGCTGAAGATCTGAGGTAATGGCATGTATGATATCATTTAAGCCGTTAGAATTTTGATTTGCAGCGAGAATCTCGTCTGGCTCATACATACCAATATCCTTTACAACAGTTACACTGTCAACTGTAACCATTCGAGGATTATATCTATTAAAAACATAAACCCATGATTAAAAATCAGTGCTTGGAGAAAAGCACGCATAGCAATTTTTTACCATAAGTAATTTCAGTCATAGAAGACTGGTGGTACGTTTATAGAGATAACACTCATGTACATTGAGTCAGATTGCTACAAACACAGACTTATGAGGTCTTTAACGTGTTTGCCTGCTCTGATACCAATTCAAAAAGTAGGAGTCTAAAAACCACACCCAATATTTCGTTCGGCAATCTGTATGGGCTAACTCCAATATAATTCCAATAGAATCAACTAGACAGTGAGACTCAATCAAGGAAATATATCCAAAAGTTGTATCTTTGTTTCTTAATGTAATCAGCAAATCAAACAGATAGAAATCCGTGAGATTGATTATTATGAGAAACAACTTGAACGGTACTAAAGACCAATGTTCATGTGTCAATCAATTTCAATCAACAACCAAAGGTTGGATTTACCAATCGATTGATCTACGCACAACCTGTGATATTTCAATTATATAAACAAATATAATGCGGAAAATAAATAACACAAACACCAGAAGTTTTGTTAACGAGGAAACCACAAATGCAGAAAAACCCAGAGACCTAGCCCAGATTTGAACACCACACTGTATTAAGCCGCTACAGACACTAGCCTACTACAAGATAACTTCGGACTAGAATGTAGTTGATCCCTAACCAAGTCTCACATCGATTAAGGTACAGTCGCATTCCTTACGCCTTTAAATCCTAGCAGGACTCTACGAACTTAATTCCCTTAGATGATCTCACCCACAACTAAGAGTTGCTACGACCCAAAGTCGAAGACTTTATAAACAAATTTGTCTCCTACAGAAAGTCTATTCTGATAGATAAATCTTTCTCCCGCAGAAATACCTACGAAGTTTTGTTCTGTCTTTTGATAAATCATGATGAACATGAACCAATTGATAATCCGGTCTTATATTCCCGAAGAACAGCCTAGAAATATCAATCACCTCACAATAACTTAACTATATGGTAGTAGAATAAGTTATTGTGGAATCTCAAAGAATGAGACGAAGAGCTTTGTGAATACTTTTTATATCTTACCTGTCGAAGATAAATATCGAGAAAGTTTTAAATAGGATAGTATTCAATACGATAAAACAAGTAAGATCAGAACACGTAACTACATAGAAAATAGTTGGGTCTAGCTTCAAAATCCCAATGAAGTCTTTAATTCATTAACCTATAATGATTTTAGTAAAAACCTAGGTGTTTGTGGGAGAAAACTACTTCTGCCGGTTTAGGTAATTTTAGGTGTGTGTGGATGAGAAGTGAGTTTAAACCTTCAACAAATGTGCTGCACGATGAGCACTTTTATTCGAAAGATAATCTATACAATTCTGTCCTAAACCGAAGACACGGCCATTCCAGATTTGTTTCGGTCACAGGTGAAGGATGTGAGGTTGATCTTAGGGAGGGAAGCGAAGAAGGTGTTGAGAGTATGAAGGTGAAGGCTATTTTATGACTTGCTAACAGAAGGTTGAGCAGGCTAGGAAATGTTGCAGGCAGGCTCTGGGTGTTGAATACGATTAACACTTGGTTTTCTGTGTTGTTCGAACTTCTGTCTTTGGAAATAGGGAGGAGAACCTATTTATACAAGTCATTAAGCCTTCTTCACGTCTCTCGTGGGAAGTGGAGGAAGTGGAGTGAGGGAAGAGTGGAATTGTGTGTGAGTGTCACACGATCAGAACTGCCCACTTCTCCCATCTTGACTTAACCGCCCATGTCTTCCTAACACGTTCTTGTGATGGCGCGTTGCACGCTGCACGCTGTAAACCGCCAGACTAATACCCCAGTTGTGACGTGATTAATGTCTCGAGTGTGTGGATCGCGGGACCCACAGAAAATAGTGCAGGGTGAACCATGAACTTGGTATAACATCACATGCAGCCATCTTCAGGTAACCGTTTGGAGGATGTATAGACAGGCCATGCTTTGGTTGGTTACCTTGTGAATAAGAGTGACGAATGGTGGTCATAGTGATACCTTGTTTGCTGGTTGATTCGCAGCCTAAGCCATTCGTCCAATCTTGAAAATCTGGACGGACGAGATAACTCGTAGCCTTACTTGCGGACGTTGGATGGGAGGTATGCATGCTGCCTCTTTCGGCCCAAACGTTTGCATGCTTAGAGAGTTCCAATGGAGGAACCGATCAGCCCTGTATAGAGGTAGTATAATGGTGTTCACGCACATGCCTGCTTGACTCGCAAATATTTAATCTAAGACACTCGACTCAGGCGGCAAATACGAGTGGTCGAGATTAGAATTTATGGAGGGGCCATGGCATGTCACCTTTGGGCGCGCGTACCTAGGAGCTGGATCACCGCTGGTCTTGGCCGATCAGATAGACGTGAAGCCGGGACCACGGTGGTCATGCTAGCATGTTCGGTTCCTTCTAAGTCTCCATCTTGGCCTTCCATACAAGCCTGCGAAGATGGGCGCTCGAGATATTTCTGCGCCGCAAACCCTAATTAGGGCTTTGGACCGGCCACTTTGGGCGATTGGTTTTGGGTTGTGCGCGCCTCTTTTGGGGATACCGACCATGTATGCAACATCTTGGGTCGACGGTGAGAATGTACATGCTTGATCTATGACCCTGGGCGCAATCTAAGCCATCCAACTATGCCGGCGAAGTCGGATGGTCGTGATTATTTTGGATCTTCTCAACCTGCATAAGGCGTTAATCTAGCCTTGTTTGGGCAATCGTTTCTTGCACCACGGATTGCCTATGGGGGAGTCGGTCATGTAGGTAGAAAGTAGGCCCTCCAATGGTGTACTATCACTTCACTACTTGTTTTAGGGTATAATCTAAGCCTTCCAACTATGCCGGTGAAGTTGGACGCTCACGATTAAAAGAAACCCTAGCCGTGCGTCATGCTCACTTTGAGCGCACGTTTTGGAAGGACCAACCGTAGTTGGTCTTGACCGTTCGGTCATGTGTGAAGGTGGGTCCAAGGTGATCATGGTAGCATGCTCAGGACCCCCCGAATCTATATATACACCCTCCATCTATGCCTGCAAAGTTGGACGGATGAGGTATATTTTTGGGTTTGTTTTCAGCAAGCGAGACTAACACGGGTAGTTTTGCATGCGTTCAACGGGGCTAGTATAACCTGCCGTTAGGTAGCCTACGGGTGTTTGCACGTCGAACACAAGGATTTAATTAAAGCATTAATAGTAATGTTGTATACCTACAGAAAACTGGGATGGTTGCCACATGCTCCGTCGGGATGGTTGCCACATGCTCCGTTCTGGGTATGTTTTAATTCTCAGGGATGGTTTCACATACTCCAATGAATTAATATAGCGAGAAGTATTCATCGCCTGAAGGCTTTATCCTTTGCAGGACGTCAGTTTACAAAAATTGGCTTTTTACAATTTTACCCTTTAAATAGAAATCCACCATCAACATTAAGTCCCCTGCCTAGCATGCAATGGTTACACTATTGTAGGGTAGGCATGAGATGGTGACAGTTCGCAAAAATAACTAAAGCTAGGGTAAACGTACTTTTACCACATGGGGAGGGTGCTCGTGCCGAATGCCCTGTGTAGCGCTGGTGGAGTTGTTCCCCTTCAACGAATTTTTCTCCGATTTCAGCTAGGTTTCTGAAGCTAGCGCGACTTGGTCGGTGTTGATCCCTTGCCGGCCGGATGTAGTCCGAGATAGCTGCTTCTAGGGTTTCCTTTGGCGTGTATATATACGTATGCACAGGAATCTTCTTCTACATCTTGGGATAAAATTTATTCTCTACAGAGTTCCATCATGTCTGGCAACATCAAGTCTTCTTCTTCATATCACCTAGGTTCGTCTGTCAAGCGTACCCGCTCTGCGTCTCAGTGCGCTTCTGAAACTCGTGACAATCCTTCAGCTCGCGTGCGTAGAGTCAAGAGGTTCATACCGGTTTGTTCCTTTTTCTTTTTCTTCTACGAGTAGTCACCCTTATTTCCTGATCAGGTGAATAATCTCTTCCTTTACAGAGATGTCCACCTGGAACATGTGTAACAGTCATTTATGACGATGAATTGGATAGTCCACTTTCTTCGAATTCAGCTACACCTTCACCGGACGACCTCGTGAATGCTGACCTGGGTAATTCATCCTATGAATACCCCAATGCCGGCCTTTCGTTCGATATTGGTATGAAATGCTTGTCTTCTAGCTACAATATTGTCGGTGGTTTTTTAGTACGAAAGGAGTTCATCTCCATGTACACAAAGATATGGAGAAAGTATGGCCACATCGCGACCAGGAACGTAATTCGGCATTGCTCGTCTGCTTTGGTTACTGTGGTAAACTGCTTGCTTCCCATGATTGCTGAGATGGAAGGTGTCTCTATCCGCAAGGTAGCTGAATCAAATCTCGAGAAGTGGGAAAATATGCTCTCTACCTGCGAGTCCATGGAGTTCAACGTGAGTTGGCTGCGGTAGCGTCTTGACATCATCAAGGTTGATCGAGCTGGTATTCTGGCGAACGTAGTCCCTGCTGCGAAGGCTATCTTGGAGGAAGAGAAGGCTCTGGATGATGAATCAGATAAGGTGGAGCAGGCGATCCAAAGCTTGAAGGCCCGGAGAGAGAGGTACCAGGTTAGGTTGAATATGATGCTTTCCAGAGATTACAACCTGTTGGACGACCTCTTCTGAGCTGCGTTGAGAGATTTCCTTCCTTCTTTTTCTTTTGCACACCATCGAGAGATGTGAGATTTTTTTTTTTTTTTATGTAGATGGATGGAGAAAAATTCATTAATTTTTCCTGAATAAATTAACAAGTTAGACATGAAACGAGAATGCTTGTATTGTCATGTCATGGGACAAGTATGGGACAATGATTAGGCGTGATATGTATTGAGCCATTTTCCATTGATGACTGGTTCCAACTTGCCTTCATCTACCTTAATGATTTTGTAGTATCCAGTGTTGTAAGCCCTGGTAATCACGTAAGGTCCTTCCCATTTTGGAGAGAACTTTGGTGCAGACATGTCTTGTTGGATGTGTCTGGCTGTCTTCAGAACTAGGTCTCCCACTTTAAAACTTCGTGGCCTTACATATTTGTCATACGCCCTGGAGACTCTGTTTCTGTACACCTGAGCGCGCTCCTCTGCCTTGCTTCTTCTGTAGTCTAGAGTATCGAGCTCAGCGATCCTGCAGTTAGATCAAATGGACACTTTTGTATTAACAACATTCATCTAACATTTTTAGATCAAATGTTAATCAAATGAATCTAATTATGTTACTCATAGAGTTGTACAATTGTTTATATTTTCATAGAAGTATACAAGACACAATTGAAACAAAATCGGATTTGATTCAAGTGAATCAATTCTTGAACATTTAGCTATGGTTTTCAAAGATTGTATTCCTTAATATATAAATGTATTTGTTCATGAGTATGGAATTATACTTAGCCGATTTAAGAACTTAAACCAACTCATTTTGCAAACACGTACGCAAACTTGAGTTCCGGACTTTGGTTACGTCCGACAGTTCGCAAATGGGTACGCATATTGTCGTTACGGACCTAACTCAGGTGAAAACATTTGCATACTGGTATGCAAACTTGGTTCTCAGACTTTGACAATTAAAACCGTTCGCATACTAGTATGCAAACTTGGTTCCCGGACCCGAATCATACTACAATAGTTTGCATACTGGTATGCATATTGTGTGTAGGACCATAATATTGCCACAATACTTCTCTGCAAGATTAACAACACTTCCCAGCGAGCATCACCGCAAGATCATCAACTACACTTTGCGAGTGTCACAAAAGCAGACAAAAGAGCGACGCAATAAATGACGAGTGAAGAAAACCTGAGAGAAGCATGTTAGTTCTGCGACGGTTATAAAACTTGCGAGATTTAACATTTTAACTATCGCGGTACGATCGCAGAATCAACCCGAAATAAAAGGAAAACTTAGTTGTCATTCACTATGTAACTACCCTATAAATATAGACCCAATGTGTCCAGAAGAGGATGATGTATTTTTGAGAGTTAAGAAAATCTTGAGGAGAGAGAAACTTCAAGAGAATAGTTGTAATCTTGAATTCTTCCATTTCTGTAAACATTTTTGAAACCAAAATAATAAAGTGTTGTTTTTTATCTTCAATTATGAGTTGATTATAACAAAATCTTAACAAGGGTGTAGTGTGGGAAATCCTGCAACTACATTGTGTTATATCCATATAACGGTTTTTAATTCTAAACTCCCATTTCAATCACTGAAACATCCTTAGAAGATGACAATAGCTGTCTCACACAAACTATTAACATATAAGTAATTTTCAAGTGATCGAATGATCAATACGAAACATTCCGAGTCCACATCAAATGACTGTCTCATACAAATCATGTAAGATATTTCAAGGCAATTTTCACATGATCATATTTTGACTCATTATTTAGTTTCCAACAAATAAATTGTTTCCAACTAAACTCGTCAAAAATAATGATGAAAATAGTTAAAGAAAAAAGCTTCCAACACATATTTCGAGAAATATATAACCGAGTTAAACTCATCTCGAAATATCAAATGTGTATAATGTAAAAGTTTATCTAGTTATACGAATTAGTCTCATTCGGAGATAGAATAGAATATACTTCTGAGTGATAGATAAGTTTTAGTCTCCACATACCTTTTTTTGATGAAGTTCCTCCAAGCTCTCCTCATTAGATCTTCTTCTTCAATCGATGAACGTCATGAAGTCTAAAGCTCAACTACACATTATATCCTACTCCGAGACATAGCTATAAGTATACTAGAAATCAAGACTTATAGTTTTGATCACCTAAACTTGACAAACAAGCTTGAGATAGCAACGCTTGCAAGTTCGACCGAGCAGTGCTCTAACAACTTTTTCGATTTGGCTTATTTTTTGTCTAAAATGAAAAAGTGATAGTATCTTTTTTTCTTCAAAACAGAGATAGTATAAAATGACACTTCAATGCAATGACACTTCTAGTTTGCATATCTTCAATTAGGGTATCCCGACCCCTTTGATCACTTAAATACAATGAGACTACTAGTGTTCAAGTTCAACTTTGTGAGATGATCTTCAGTTTATTGATATTATAACGTTGCTTATTTTTAACTTCGATGTGCAAAAATCTCGTTGGTATTTCAAAACATGCATAATACTCTATGCCATAAGTTTCAAGAATTACGCTAGGTGTCCGAAAGAAATTTTCAGCTGAACATGTATCACTTAGGTTATAAAGGTGACCATTCATAAATGATTTCACAAATGACGTGGATATAGAATCTTTTGCAATATAATACAATACATATTCCATGGCAAGCACAACACAGTTAAATTCACAAAAATAATTTTGGTTACAATATAAAAATATATGTTTCGTTAAGATGGCTAATAATTATCCTTCATAGATACGTGTGCCTTTAATGTTTTTTAGAGCATATCTCGGTTGAACCTATCAAGCATTGGTATGTCAAGTTTAGTTGTCATACTTTAGTATAAAAACTCATCTAGAGTTGCTTGATTATTTACTAGATTCAACTTCATTTAGGTTAGACTAGAAAGTCTAGGAATGTTGAGACGTACAAGTATTAATCTGGATACCTGAAGGATGTGAAGAAGTAACAACTCTAAAGAAGATATCATCCTTCCACTTGAGGTTAGTAATATTGACTCGATATTTTTTTCATTCCTAACGTATCTTTCAAGTCGCTTTATATTGAAAACATAATATGCGAAGCTGTATATATAATACCCTAGTGATTAGACTTGTTCATGGCATTATGATCAATACATCATCCTTCCTCTCGAGGTTAGTGACATTGACTTGATCTTATTTCCATTCCTAACGTATCTTTCAAGTCGCTTTATATGGAAAACTTAACATGCGAAGCTGTATATATGATACTCTAGTGATTACACTTGGTCATAGCATTATGATTAAAGTATCAAGGAATTATATTACAAAGTATAACGTCTATCTTTTGAACTTCATAAATACGAAATCAACATAATCTATGTATTTAGTTACTTGATTATGTGTAGTATATAGGTGATTTCATCATAGGAAACTATGTATTATTACATTGGTTTAATGAAGTAGATGTATGAACTTGTTTCATAATCGAATGGGAAATCAAGTGTGTTGGTCTGGTTCTTTATTGAGTATCATTTGGATGACCAATACAAGATGACAAGGTAGAACATATCTTGACTTATGTTGAGAATCAAGGTACAACCAGTCATAGCCTATATTGTGTAGCAAGGTGTAACCGGTCACAAGCTGATTTGGAAAGCAAGGTGTAATCTGTCACAAGCTATATTGGAAAGTAAGATGTAATCGGTCACTAGCAACATTGGGAAGAAAGGTGTAACCGATCACTTTGGGAAGTAAGGTGTAACCGATCACAAGCTAAATTGGGAAGCATGGTGTAACCGGTCATGACCTATCTCGGGGAGCATGGTATAATAGGTCACAACTTATATTGTGAGTCATGGTATAACCGGTCCCAAGAGCAAAACCGAGTTTCCAAAGTTCACACACTTCTTCATGTTGTGTGTGAATTAGGAATTAAGGTTTGCTAAGATGAGAAACTTCTAGATGTCGACATCATTTGAACATTTGTACAATTCTTATCATTTATTGTTCAAATGTATTCCTTGATGCTCAAGGTGATCCCATACTTAAATATTATAAAGCATTTAATTATGATTTTCAAATATATATGTTTTAATTAGAAGCAATTAAAGCATATCCTTTGGAAAAGGTTATTAGTTAATTTGCTAAACTAATAATAGAAATTTTCTAAGAGAGAATTCGGAAATATCATTTGACATTTAATTGGAAATAGGAAAACCGAAATTAGGTACTTTAATGCATATCTTGAGAATATTTTCGGTTTTGGAATTTCCTTGTTGTCCAAAAAACCTTGGTCTATAAATACTTGAGTTTGCATTTCTTGCAAACTATCCTAACAGACATACAAACTTCATTTGTGTTATTTCTGGTAGATCCGTCTATTCGGAGAGGAAAGTACCCTAATTATGCAAAATCTCTTACGACCACTCGTATAAAGACTATTGTAGGATCAAGAAGCTCTACGAGTACCGTTGGTGGGAAATAATTGCATTTTTATTTTAGTTTTCGATTATTGAATTGATTGACTAACGGTTGTTGAAATTTTGATTGCACCTAGTTGGATTATTCTTGAGATCCTTCTCTTCTGACATAAGGGTCACTCAAACTAAATCAAAGTATCGATGGGATGTTTAGAATTATTTGTAGATCTAAAGACATCTTGTGATGATTCATTGTTAACAGACTTTGTTTTGCGGGTGATTGATCACAAAAGGATTCAAGTTTGTGTTGTGCTAGTTATTGAGAAGGAAATTGAAGATTTAAAGACAAAGAATATTTTCTTATTAGTTCTCGTATCTTGTGAATTTACGCACACATCTTGATCGGCTGACATCTGACTTAGATTATATTTTTCTAATAAAAAAGTCATATAGATCAGAAACTATCATTTGACGGTATTTCTCAATATCTGAATCTGATAGTTGTGAATCTGAATCTTGGTTACTAATTTGGAATGATCTTACCCGGCGAAGGAGTTTATTAGATTAAACGGAAGAGACTTTGTCGACTGCTCAACATATATTTTATAGTAAAGATAATTGAAGTGGTTACCAAACAAATTTGTTCATTTACTGTTTGGAATACGATCTAAAGGAGTTGAGTGCATAAAGACTTTACTGGGTAAAACAACTTGAGAGTGTGACTTCTATATTGAGATTCATGTGCGTGACCATTAGGTAGAAGACACAAGGATATTGAGGAAACTAAATATCTATGGGTAGTCTAATTGGTCTCAACTATACAAAGTTAGCATTAGATTTTGTATAACGGCTTAATTCTGAGAGTATTCAAAACTAGACTAAGTCCCGAGGTTTTTCTTCATTTGCGATTTCCTCGTTAACAAAATCTTGTTGTGTCATTTACTTTATTATTCCACAATTATAATTTGGTTATTATAATTTAAAGTAAATACACTTGTACGTTAATTCCTGGACTTTATATTGATCCCATAGTTTTTTGGTATAGTATCGTACCTTTTATCAAGTGAACACTTTATTATTGTATTGTTCCGATTTCATATTCATGGACAATCCCACAAAGTGTATACCATAGTTGTTGAATTGTCTCGACTTTGTCCATAGACAATCGCAATTGGTTTAGGATTTATAGGTTGGTATTAAAAGATTATGATGTATTTGGGTACCCTTATCATTTCACGTTTTTTTCTGAAGCATTTGTCATATATCAATAAGCATCGAATGATATCTTATTGTAATTGTAATAAACAACTTATTTGGCTAATTTTTATTGGGCATCTGAGTATATTTTTAAACCACTTTTATAAGATAATATAATCGTTACTGAATTATTTCTATCAACTTGGTCAAGTATTTGTGGTTCATAAAGTTATTCATGATCTAGTAGTAGCTAAGGGTATAATAAAACACATGTTTGAATCGATTTATCTAGTATCCGCAATTTCCAACAACAATATGCGACATATGTAACAAAGCCTCGTCATAAGCATGTGTCTCTTGTAGGACACTTTCTGCATAATGAAATACTGATATTAAAACGTGGATCTTCTTGTATTTATAAATCTATAGATTCCTTATAAATGCTCTTTGGGAGATTGACTTGGTTTTCTTCACCCAAGAGGTTAATTTGATTGTCATAATACACCAATCTTCACTAATAGAGACTAGCGAATTCTCAACAACTTAATTACACAATCTCAATCGTGTAGATGGGGAAAATTAGGAGATTCCAAGTTATTTGACGCCATTAGTGCACTGGATTTCTCTACCTAATTGTGGTATTTTTCATTAACCAAATAACTCTTTAGTTTCTTACAAACTATTTTGTGAGTTTTCGAAATAACTTTTAAGACCATTAAGCGGACTCAATAATACTGCAATCATTAAGTGAAATATATGGATAAACACCATTAGAATTTACTTCCAAATAACTTTGTTTTTGTTTTAGAGCTTCTCTTGAAATGAATGTGGAAGTGGCATATGTGGCAGAGAATAGTAATATTAAGAATAAAAAGTTTCATCTCTTCATTTCACTTATTCGTCAGCATTATGATTAAAATTTTCTATTCTTATTTTTCAATGGCCTTTACAAATAAAATGTGATTCTGAAGGGATGACATCCTCTACGTGAACTTTTAAAACTAGAGTAAAGGATGTCTTGAAAAAAATGGTTACATCATCTCACAATAATGGGTTGGAGATGATTTTTGATGAATAGCATACATAGGGGTGGCACAACACTTAAAAAAAAAAACTAACCATAAGATTAAAGAAGCTCTTATAAGAGCAGTCCCTATAAAAACAAGCATCCACTGGGCCTGAAACAGCTCCTGCCACCATAACTTTTGTAACTCGCAAGTATGTGCAATGACTAGGCAGTATGGGTGAGCATTTGGACCGAAACACGCAGATCGGATCTGGTCCAACTGCATTTTTGCAGATGGGTGCTTGAGTGGTTCAGTAATGAATTGGATGCAGTGCAATTTTTGGGATCGAACGGATTTTGGATTAGTAGTGGAGTGCAATCTTGAAAATCCGTTGGACTTATGAACCCATTAAATTAAGGATTTTTATAAAATATGAGGTCTTTTTAATAGCCCGCTGTATATCCAACTTATCTTCTCATCATTTCTTCCATCAAATTTTTAGCGTTTGAGCTCGAGAGGCAAATTCAAGTCATTGTTTTTTCCGCTATTTAAGTCATTTTTATTTGTCAATTTGAAGTTATAGTTATAAAAAAAATGCATTGGATCATCCGCGTCCACTACGTCGATCTTTGCATCCATTAGATAAAAGTCCGTTGGATGTTGATTTTGCGGATGGAAAATTTGAAAAGCTCATGTATTGAACTGGACGCTAATGGAGGCAAAAACCGGCCCAATCCGGACCATGCTCGCCCTATGCGTCTACTGGGTACGGAGGGCACACGGCCACAGGGGAGGAGTTGGGTTAGTTCACCTGGGCCTTTAATATATTTTCAAGAACGTTATTTTGGGGACCCTTCTTTTTTTGAGGGGACCATGATGTTATTTGGGGTAGGGGTGCCCTAATCTAATACTTTTTATATTACCTAAAATACCCTTTTAATTATCTTTTGGTTTTGATTAGTGAAATCATTATTAAAATGATTAAGAAAAAACTAATTAGTGAGATTAGATTAAAACATGAGTTATTAAAAAAGAAATTGAATTTTTTAGAGGATAAAGTTAGACAAGAAGAAGGAGAAAACCATGGAAAAAAACATTATTTCACATTCACTACGTTTGGGAATTCTTGTGATGAAAGCTCATCTGATTCTTCATCTCCATTAACTCCTAGAGTATTTGTTAATCTTCACAATGATCCGGATATGAGTAATTTCTTAGATGGTGAATGTATTCTTCCACAAACTCAATCTCAATATGAAAATGATGGATTTTATCAACCACAACCGGAGGAAGAGCATTTGGGTATCCAGGTATGCTCCAAACTTAGCTAATGTTGGTCTAGTTGATCCAAATTTTCAAAACAAATGTATATTTTTTAAGTAGTTCGGTTAAGAAAGGTGAAGAACATCTAACCGAACTCATCTGGATATACAGTTCGGTTACTAAAGGTGAAGAACATCTAACCGAACTCATCGAGATATGCAGTTTGGTTACATTAGACAAACACGCAGATAACCGAACTATGCATTGATGGAAGTTTGATGAATTCCAGTGTAATGTTCGGTTGTTTCGCAACCAATATACACTAATCGAACTTAAGGTAAATTTATGATTTAACTTAATGTACAAAGTTCGGTTGCTTTGCAACTATTAACCCACCGAACTTTACGTAAAACTAAGATTAAACTTAGCATACAAAGTTCGGTTTGTTCGCACACTTCCTGTAAATCCACTATCTAACCGAACTATACAAAATATAAGAGTACACTAATTTATGCAGGTTTGGTTATTTCGCATACTTGATCCCAAGAGCATACCTAACCGAACTTAAGAATCCCAAGAAAATGAATAGTTCCAGTGTTGTATTCGGTGACCTAGGTAAAATATATTGTAACCGAACTACATATACTTTATATGTTCGGTTATATGGCCTTTTGGTTTGTTCACCGAATTTGTAGTTCGGTTTACGCGCTTAAATTAACAGCTTACCGAACCCGGTTGTGATGGCAATTGATGTTGTTCCATTTCTTGTAGATTGAATGCCAAGATATACCAATGGATAATCAACCTTCTCCAATTGGTATCTTGTACGAAGATACATCCCATCACTATGCCAATGATTTGGTATTTGATCAACCTATTGATGTGAAGAATTGGGCTAGAGAGCATGCCAAGAGAGCCATGTGCGTATTAGTTTTGAATGGAAAAGAAAGCAAAACTCGTCTTGAAATGGTTTGCGAGAGAAGTGGAGATCCGGATGCTAGCCACAAGAGGAAGGGGTATGTGTATGAAGGAAAGACGACGAGGAAGAACATAGTGTTCTCAAAGAAAATAAAATGTCCGTTCAAGCTAGTTTTTAGTTACTCAAAACTAAGGAAAGGATGGGTTCTATCGATGGATAAGGTGGTAGGTAATCACAACCACCATCGTCCGGAGCATATTGAAGGACATGCAATGGCCGCAAGGCTAACTCCTCAAGAAAAGGAGAAAGTATCTAAATATAGGAGATTGCGTATTTCCCCAGCTGGTATGCTTCGCTTATTAAAGGATGATAACACGGAAAACGTATCATCCCCGACCACCATTTACAATGCAATTGAGTCAATTAAAAAGAATCAATGGAAGGATAGAAAAGTCATGCAACAATTGTTTATGTTGGCTGAAGAGAAAGGCTACGCGGTTCAAAAGAAGCTAGGTCAGGGTGAAGAAATAACTCATCTCTTCATTGCTCATCCGAAGAGTGTTCAACTGGCTCAATCCTTCCATGAAGTTCTTATAATGGATTGCACTTACAAGACAAACAAATATGAGATGCCATTGTTGAACATTGTTGGTCGTACGTCGACGAAGTCACATTTTACCATTGCTTTTTGTTTTCTAAAGGACGAGCAAGAACCAAGTTATAGGTGGGCGCTACAACAATTGAAGGCGATCTACCGAGATGATGATATCCCGGGGGTTATACTGATGGACAATCAAGTATCATTGATGAATTGAATAGAGAGAGTCTTCCCATTGGCACATAATATGCTTTGTACATTTCATATATGGTGCAATGTGATGAATAGGTGCAAGCCTCAACTTTTTCTACCAAAGAGGATAGCATTCAAAGAGATTAGTAAGCTACCGGAAGATGAACAAGCTGATGCAAAAGAGGCATTCGATGAACAATACACCATAAATCATGCTAAATGGGTAGCTTTCTCCGAGGAATGGGAGTCGTTGACTTGGTCTCTCACCGAAGAAGAGTACAATATAAATCTTGCCGAATTTATTGAGCATTGGCGTAGCCCCAAATATCCTGATGAAATTGTAACGTATGTGGTCAAGCAATGGTTGGAACCGCACAAAGAGCGGTTTGTTTATGCTTTTACCAACCACCATAAATACTTTGGGAATCAAGCGACAATTTTGGTAGATTCGGCTCACCACCGGTTGAAGGAAAATCTCTTTGGATGTATTGATAATTTTGTGGTTGTGTTTAACGCTATGGAGGTTTACTTCAACCGCGAGATTGATAGAATTAAAGAGAAGTTTCAAAAAAGTCGCATCATGAAGTACAAAAAGATTGTAGACAAAGGTGGTAACATCGTGAAAATGGATGACCTTCGGTTTTTCAAGGGACTCCACTATAATGTTTCGCATGCTTGCATTAATAGGTTATTGGTTGAGGTGAATTTGATCCGCATATGGGGAACCAAGCCGGAAGAGGTGTGTGTTTGCAACATGATGAAGTCTATTGGGCTCCCATGTCGCCACATGATAGCTAAGTATGAACATGGAATAATCCCTTTAAGCGATATAGATCCACATTGGCAACACTTAAGTTTTGTTCCTCCTCCCAAGGGCGATGTCGGAGAAGAGTTTGGTGATAATGAAATGGGAAGAGTCGTTATCGAGAGGTACCGGAACATGAACAATCTTGAAAGGCAAATCTTTTGGGATGACATGAGGCCAATTGTTTATCTGCAGACTTCAGACAATGTGCAAGAACCGAATAAAGGCAAGGCCAAAGGTAGGCCACCAACCAAAGAAACCAAAAAACAAGTCAGAGAATATGCAAAGGTTTTGGGCAAGAGGAAGAGTGAAATGACCCCTTTTACTAGAGATCCTTCGCAACATGAGCATACCGCGGCTAAGTACCAAGAAGATTGTAAGAAAAGGGCTAGGAATATTGTTGAAAAGGGCGAGACAAGTGAACGGGATATGAAGAAAAAAGGACCTATGTTACACTCTCAACCTAGTACAATTGATATGACTGCCCCTCCTGTTGAGAAAAGGTTCCTGGAAGAGCTGCCTCCTTACATTAGAGATTACGTCATAACCACCAATGACGTCCCTGCGGATGGTAATTGCGGTTTCCACGTTGTCGTACAACAACTAGGGACTTTCACTCAAGGTGCCAAGATATATAATGATAATCAAATCACTTATGTCCATCAAAGGTTGTTGATGAAGCTAAGGGAGAAACCGGAATTTTACAAGATAATGTTGTCCGATGGGGTTGATAGTCTCAATGTGCAGTTTGTTAGATATCAAAGCCGTCTCCACGGGGGCAATCCAATCACAAGGGATCATTGGATGAGCATGCCGATATGTGGGCACTTAATAGCCGAAGCATTCAATTGCGTGGTTCACTTGTTCTCAAAATGTGGTAGTTTCACATACACTCCGAAAAAAACCATATGTGTCGAGAAACTAAAACGTAGGAGAGTGGTGATTGCGTTGATTAACTACAATCATTTTATAGGCATCCGGTTAGAAGACAATTTTCCATTGCCTCCGATATGCCCATACTCTTATTGGAATGAATTTAACCCCGACACAATGTTGGTTTGGTGCGTTATGTATGAACATAACATGGAGATGTGGAAAGCTTTGAAGGATTCGGAAGCGATTATACACCAAGGTTGTATTTCCCTTGTGGATGATTAATTGTACCTTTAGTTATATGGTGTTTTTTTTATTGTAAGTATGCTTTGAAAATCAACATAACAATGAAAGATTGTGTTTTTTGGTATTTGGTTTTTATTAGGAGTCATTTGGCATAAAGATTGTAGGTCCACTGTGGTTTGCAATTCAAAATATATAAGTTCGGTTAAGAAATTACATTAAATGACATTACCGAACTATTACATTACAACATTAGTTCGGTTTGGAAATGAAATTACATGACATTGCCGAAATTAAATTACAAAAGACTTAATATCCAAAACGCATTATGAAAAAGTCTCTAAGGATGCGGAAATGATCTTCATATTTGAAATCCTTTACTTTCCATCGTCGCCATTCATTCTTTGACATTAAAACGATTTCCTCATATGTTTCACCCCTCAGTCGATTCCTCGCAACTATCCGATACAAAATCAAAAAATCCACAACTCTTTTTTGAATTTTTTCAAATCGAATGAACAAAGATATCTCTTCAAGGTTATGAGGGTTACCTGTGTCATCGCAGAATTTCTCATGTATTTTCCACCAATAACTATTACTAATCCGACCATTCCTTAACTGTTCTTCACCCCTCTTTGGAAACCACAGTACGAAGTTTCTACAAATAGAAAGATCTTCTTCTAAAGTAAATTTATGACTACAAAATGCCATTTTTATGAAATGGTATACAAAAAATTGAAGCATCAGACCCATATATATAGCATTGGGGTGCATAACGGACTAAAAAATAGTTGTTACATGTGTCAGATCAAGTACAAATTTTGGTCAACAATTATGTTCGGTTAGTTGAGCTTTTATATCTAACCGAACTGAACACTAACAAAGAATTTAAAAGTTACAGAGTCATATTCGGTTAACTTGGTAAAAATGACAGGTAACCGAATAAAAGGTTTTATTTTCGAACCTATGCGTTCGGTTTGTAATAAAATTTTCGCAGGTAACCGAACATAAGGTTTTATTTTCGAACAACTAAGTTCGGTAACCTGCAGTTTTTACCCAGATAACCGAACATCACTCTGTAAATTTTAATATTTTTGGTAGTGATCAGTTCGGTGGAATTGTGTAATTGAGATCAAACTGAACATCACTCTGAATTTTTTTTTTAAGTGATCAGTTCGGTTGAATTTTGTAATTGTGATCAAACCGAACATCACTCTGTAACTTTTTTTTTTTTTGGTAGTGTTCAGTTCGGTCGAATTTTGTAATTGCGATCCAACCGAACATTACTCTGTAATACGTTTTTTTTTGGTAGTGTTCAGTTCGGTTGAATTTTGTAATTGCGATCAAGCCGAATGTTTATATCTTACCGAACTTAGACACAAATTAGAAACAAAAACATGAAATTCGTTTACTAAAACAAAAAAATAAGAAAACAAACTACCAAATCCACAATAAAGAGGTATTCCAAACATAAGAGAACAAAGTACAAAATCCAGAATAAAATGCCAAATTACTAATTCTTGCAATCACTCATTCACGACGATCACTACGTGAGACTTTTCTACCCTTGCGTTTAGGAGCTTTAGCTGGTCCTTCGTCACTAGGAGTGTCATCTTCACTGCTTTGTTGTTCAACCATTCGACTTGAACCTTCCCCTTATCGTCGACCCCTCTTCATTGGCATGCTCTGGCTTTGATCAGCAGTGTTGGGTGAAAAAACATTTGTCCATTGGTTGTAGAGTTCCGTTTGTTCAGCAGTGTTCATCGGCTCTCCACTACGGATTTTTGACATCATTTTCTTCAACAATTTAGAACTTGACTTCACCTTTTTTCAATGAAAATCATAAACAAGTATAAATTCCCTATATTTGCATGCTTAATCAGTTTATAAAAAGGAAAAATAAGAGTAAATATCTTACCGCTGAATTCCATAAGATCAATGCCTCATCACCACAGGTTGGGGTATGCTTCATAATTTTCTGGGTCTCTTTCTCCACTGCCTTCGATTTTGCTTTCTCAAAGACGGGCTTGTTGTTGTGTGTTTATTACACGAGGATGAGAAAAAATTTCATACCATTCCATATACCCTTCTTCAAGCAGCATTTGGCTCACCATAACAATCTTCTAACTCTTGAACTGAATATAATAATCCTCACAAGCTTGTTCCATTGGTCCACTGATGGAGCAGGATTGTACTTTGGAACAAAATTCTTTTCGGTGTTCTTAGTTCCCCGCTTCATCACCTTGAATTTGAATTTATCCTCTGCTGGGACACTTTGGACACAAGATAATTGTCTCATTACTCTTCGAGGATTGTACATTGTACAACCGCCAGGATAAAACAACGGGCCATTATAAGCCGAAATAGGTGAGAAATCAACAGGCTCAACATCTTCCTCTTCGTCATTTGATTGAAGCTTGTATGGATGGAAAACCACATCTCCAAGCGTTGCATTATCCAATTTCTCTCTCAACCTCAACAACCTATTTTTCTTACCCTTCATTTGCGAGTCCAAAAATTCATATTTACCAGCTGTAGGTTGCCCATAAGGCCAAGGAGTGTGAGCATAAGACAATTTCAGTTTTGGGAAGTGGTCGTACACCCAAACCTATGAGAAGAAACCACACATATGATTAGTAAATATGTATTCATTAGTAAAAATATACATTCATTCACTTATCAAACATATCTTGGAAAACACAAAGGATAAATTAACGGAGTACCTGAACAAGGGTGTATAAGCCTCCAAAATATAAACACTTAATCCTCGAAGCTTTTCTGAGCTCCGCTTGGACGAACGATAGAACCGCAATTCCCCAAGAATAGTTGTTCACCTCATTAAGGGGGTCCAATAGCTGGAGGTAATGGGAATTTACCGAATGACCTAAAGTGTCGGGGAAGAAAATGGTTCCTAGTTGATATAACAAATAAGCAGTCACATGGTGTTTAATCTTCTCTTCTGTCATGACCAACTTTCCCTTGGAAACCAAATCTTTCGTCGTCCCTCCAAACTCTTTTAACAAGACTTTCAATTTGATCTTTTTCAACTTCTTCTTGTAAGACCGGTCTGGGTTTAACTCATTATACTCATCACCTTCATCAGGCTATTTTGCAGCTCGTCTAAACTCACAATGTGCCTTCTTAGCACTCCAGCCTAGACACCTCTCCACCAACTGTTCAAGAAGCTCATAACTCATGGAGGGATCATACCCATCTCGAACACTTGTTCCAGTAATTGGTAGGCCTGTGATTCGAAAACAATCATCTGGAGTGATTGCCATCTCACCAAACGGTAGATGAAAGGTTTCGGTCTCAGGATAAACCCTCTCGGCAAATGCGGAAACAGTGACAGCATCAAATTTTGTGTGCATGTTGTATCGCGTACCATAGCACACAATCAAATACGGCCAACCTAACCTCATCACACTCATTCCCTATATCTCATTTCTTGTTCTTTTGACGTTTCAAAACACGAACAACATTATTATGATCCTACATATACAACATCATATCTTATTTACTAATATATACCGAAAAATATATGACAAATAAATATTCATGTATAAGATTCAATACCTTTGTAGCATAAATCTTTGCAGCCCATGAGTTTTTGTAGCCAATCAATACCTCCTCTCCATCTCTTGGAGTACCATAAGTTGGGTTCTTTGGGGCCAAACACAAAGTATCATCAGGAATGTATGCATATCTAGCACAAGGCTTTTTCGGGGTCTTTTTTGGTTTTTTAACTATTTCTACTTGTTCTTCATCCTCTTCCTCCTCTGATTCATCATCTTCATTATCTCCATCTTCTTCACTGTCATCATTTTCATCTCCTTGTTCATCTTCATTTCCTCCTTCTTCGGATGATTCCTCTTCTCCACCTTTATTATGTTCTTGATTACCCATTTCTTCCACAATCTCTTGATTAACTTGCTGTATAACGTTGTCAACATTATCTCTATTGACATCATCTTGGATGACAACACCCGGTGTTGAACCACCTCCATGCTTAACATATTTGGTTCCACGCTTATTAAAACCTAAGTGTTTTTGGCCTCGAGGAGTGGGAGTTCTAAGTTCTTCCAGTGAAGGTTGGTTTGATTTTGGTGCTCTTCCCCTAACCAAGAAAACAAAACATATTAGCTTCACCCAAAAATGATTTTCATACTCATAATTATGTTAAGGGATAGAGTTCGGTTTGCAATTAGCACTGACTATTTCTTGCGAAAAAACCGAACTCGACATGAATGACATTAGCACTGAGTTCGGTTAGTAGTTGCCTAAACAAAAAATTGCGATTTCACCAACTCGACATGAATGACATTAGCACCGAGTTCTTGGTACAACTATTTTTTTGCTAAACAACCGAACTCAAAATTCTATGAAATTAGGGAAGAGTTCGGTTTAGAAGTTTTCTTGCGAACAAACCAAACTCAACATATATGCAATTAGCAAGGAGTTCGGTTTGTAGTTCGATAAACAAAATATTGTGAACCAACCGAACAGACTACATAATGTTCGGTTAAATGATAGTTCAACATAGTGGGAAAATAAGAGCAGTTCGGTTACATAGGTTTTTTTTGTTTTCTTTGTAATGTTTTAAGTTCGGTTGAGAAATTGTTTTAAAATATTGTGCGAACTAACCGAATTGTTTTTGACAAAGTTCGGTTAACTGAGAACTCAAAGTAGTGAGTAAATTAGTTGAGTTCGGTTGGAAAGTGAAATTATTTTTATTTTGGTAAAATGGGAAGTGTTCGGTTAGAAGATGGCTTTTTGAAAAATTAGCGAAATAACCGAACTGAATAGTTCGGTTACATATTTTTCAATCATAATCAACCGAATAGTTCTTCGTGTTCTTCCTTTCAGGAAGTTCGGTTACCAAACCAGAGTTTTTGGGTTCCGACTACTAACCGAACCTAGCACTGTTACTTACATTCAAACCCTATTTTGATGATTTCTATTCAATTAAACGAACCAAAATCAAATTAAAACTAATGGGTTTGGTTAAAATTACCTGCGGATCTTTCCCATGCCCACTTTGGGTTGAATCTCCAATTCGTCTTCCGTTTCCACTACTTTGTCAATCTCCAATGAAATTTTCTGATTTGCTAGATGTCCTAATGGGGGACCTTTTCCTTTTACTCGTTTAGTTTGCTTTCGAAGCACCATTCTTATACTCGATTGATTAATCGACGATGAAAATTTTATGAATCGACGATTAATCGATGAAAACGATGTGAAAATGGGGTAGAACAGGAGGTAGGAGAGGAGAAGAAACTCTTCTTCTTTTTGTTTTTGGGTCTGATAGGTTAGAAAACTTTTATATATTAGATTAAGTTAATTACGATTATTAGGTTAGGATTAATTGCAATTAGGGTAAAGGGCAAATTAGTAATCAAACGTTTTTTAGGACAGCCCTAAACAATAGTATCATCGGGTGCCTAAAACACCATGGTCCTCTAAAAAAAAAGGGTCCCCAAAATGGCTTCAAGTAGTAGCAGTAAGCGTAACCCAACCCACCACATTTTTGTTCCTTCCTGCTAGACTTTTCTAGCTCAAGTCAAGTGTCTAGTTGCTATACGCATATGTCCCTTCAAAGACTTAAGTTATGGATGTGGTTCAAACCTAGTTAGCAATTCGGGATTCGGTAAACGTACTGAACGGTAAACGTACGTGTATTATTGGGTTTTGTATAAGTCGAAATCGGTTAATAATCCGGTCAACGATTCGTGATTCGACAGTAATTCGGAACGGCATACGTACGTGTATAATTCGTTTTACAGATATGAAAACGGCGCACAAAATTCGGCCAACATAATAGATTAACAAGTATTTATAGACTTAATAGACTAATTTCTACATATGTGTAGGTTACATCGTGAAAAATAATATTTTAACACATATTAGAGAAATAAATGAATATTATGGTTTAAATATGGTATATATACAATGTTAATCAAGAAAATGATATATTTCATCAACTTTTTGTGTCTGAAATTCATCTTTAAAATGAAATATGTGTAGAATATATGAAAAATGATCAACAACCAGTGGGGCGCTTAAATCAATTGGGCCAGATGAAAGAGACTGACTATTGGGCCGAACTAACATAGCAAATTATTCGCGAATCAGTATAGTACGCGCATTATTCGGTGTTACCCATAATACTCGCGAACCTAGGTCGGAGTTGGATTAGGACGGAAGAATTGTTCGTTGCCGACCAGTTCGCCGAAATTCGCGTATTATTCGCGAATAGAACGGCGAATTGCTAACTACTTCAAAGACTTAAGTTATGGATGTGGGTTCTTCTGAAACTGTCAGGGTTTAATATTTGTGTCCCTCACCTTCGTTAAGAAATCCAAAGCAACATAAGTTCTCGGAGCTATTTTTTTTTTTGAAAATGGGTTATTTGTCCAAATATTTTTAAAACACGGCTTAAATGTACGAGTAAGAATTTTTATGGGTGAAATGGACAAAAAAAAAATAGCAATGATAAAACTGGATTCATCCTGGCTTAAACTTAAAAAATAGCGAGGATGAAACTGGATGCATCCTGTGTAAATTAAAAATAAAAAAAATTATTTGAAAATGGGCAGGATGAAACTGATTACATTCTGGCTATTTTTATATTTTTGTCCATTTAAATAGTATCAAATTCTAGATATTTTTTTCACTCAGGAATTATTAATTTTGGTCTTTTTAACCAATTTTGTGTATTTTGTGTTAAAATACCAAGACGATAGGTTACATCATGTCGTACAGGGCTGGACGGATGGTCGATACAATCTGTGTTTTGCCAAGATTCTTTAGTTTTTTAATAAATTCACTTCGATTAGGCAACAATATCAGGCCAGTTTTGAGTGACCAAACCAAGCTGCAAATTTGTAGTCGACCCGACCTTTATCTATTACAAATATAGTTCACAGATTCTTTCAAATAAGAGTGATACCAACAACACACATCTTCGCAACAAGTACACAACAAAGAGAAATGAAAATCAAGGTAGAGATTGGGGATGGACTTGGGTTCTACAGTAAGGGCAATGTGAATGATTAGTGAGCCATGGTTGAAGACAGTCTGAATGATATTTATGAAAACAGGGCAAGTGCATAACCTGTCTTTGTGTCCCAAATTCTTCTAAGCAAATGGAACAAACTTCTCTCTGTGAATTCATTCTTTCTAATTGTGCAAACTTTGTCCCTACTACCACTACGTCCTTTCTAACTTCTTTTGCAGGTCTGGAGCTTCTTCCTTCGTTACTGTTGTTGTTATTGTTAGTCTGGAGTACTGTATTCCTTCTGCCATTGGATCAATAACCGTCAGAACCATATCACTCTTAATTTACTATCCCAATTTAGAAAGAAAAAAATAGACAAATTCATGCATAATTTACGTTATACTAAGCGAAAATGAGAGAATAAATTTCAGACTACACGCCTGACTGACTATTTTCAGTGTACCAGAAAACAATTGAAATCCAAATTTTAGAGTTTATAACTTCAATCAATTGCTACATGCTCAGATATTGACTGAATTATACGAAGACAGTTTCCCATCCAGAAGAAACTTTCTTATATATTTTTATTTAAGGGCCATGCACTCACTAAAGAAGCTTCCCAGAAACCCAAATTGATCATTTTCCTTTTCTCAAACTAGGAGCAAGTCAAGGGACATCAACCGAAAGTTGTTGACTTCTATGTCAGATTCAAAAATTCTTTATTCAACTTTCTATCAGTTTCCAGTGAGCTTCCTCATTCAAACGGGTTAGGCCAAAATTGCTAACATAGGCAGACATCAAGATAAGTGATTCAAGTATCCATTACTAAATGAAGATATGATTGATCGATATACTCTCATGAGTGAAATTGAGAAGAGATAGATAGACTAAGCTATGTTATAATACCTGGAAGAAGGAGCAAGACCACGGAGTTTTTCTTCGAGTCTGCGACGAGCTTTATGAGCAGCTTCATCCATAGTACTAGATGTGTCAATTCGTTGATGACGAGTTGAATCCCGACAATTACTGTCAAAGAAATGATGACTAGACCTCCTCCTTCTAGCAAGCTCTACTCCTGGAAGCATACCAGCCATGGCTGTTAATGATGATTCAGTAAAAACTACTTTTACTTGAATTATCACTGAAATACAGCGATATTCTTCTCTCTCTATATGGCTAAAAACTTTGAGTGATTTGGTCTGAGCCAAAACCATATGAATATGATATTTTTAGACAAAACCAAGTGGGAAGAGTCACTTTGTTCCGAGACTTACTACCCATATATATCTTTCAGACAAAGTTCTCTCCCTCAATTATTTATGGTTTGAAGTTTGAATTACGTGTTTCTCCTACAGGAAATAATAATAATGAGGTGTACAATTGTTTTAAGGTTCCCAGCTTATCCCTATAAATGAACACAATTCCACATGTGCCATTTTGGCATTTTTCTCTTTTAAAACCAGAGTGAAACGTGACCAAGAAGATCTAATAATTCTTAAAAATCAAGAAATGGATCAAACTGATCATGTTTTTCACTAGAATATGATAAGCCAACTTTGTTTATTGTCTAGAAAATATTTGTAGGGAGCAAAATATATTTAAGGGATTTTTGAGTTTACCCCCTAAACGAATTAGTGATGTAGTTTTCCCCCTAAATTGTTAATGTTAGTAACTTTCCCCCTAAATTCTAATTTCTGCCCAAAAAGTCCTCTTGATTATGTGTGCGGTCCACTTGTGTGCATATTTAATTCTTAAATACTCATCTTACCTGTCACTGGAGAAACCTAATTACATAAAAAACACCGAATGGGTCATCTTCTTCGATTTATTTCACCTACCGGAAAGAATATTTCCCCTCACCATTTTTAATTGAATGCTTCATATGTTAATAGAGGAGAGGACGATTTTGATCCTATATGTTTTCCCGCGTATTTTTATGTCTCCGTGTTTCTATACCTCTTCGTGACCTAATCTTAATCTTATTAGAATAAATTAGAGAAGATATAGTTCAGAAGTGAGATAGTTTAATTGCTCTCAAGGTGTTTGATATTTGGCTTCTTTAGTTTTTCGTTTTTCTAGGTTGTTGCTTCATGTCAATTTTTATTCAAAAACAAAATTCAAAAAAATGAAAGAAACTCTAATACTTGTCACGGGAGTATTTTATCCGGATGTGAACTGTGCAAATCACGATCCCATGAAACCATGCATCCACAGCCGAAGACTGCTTTTTTAGACATGACACGCACTGAGGATAAAATCGGTATTTCAAAGTTAAACACACCTGCAAGTGGATGGCACATATACTCAAAGGTCATTTTAGACAATAATTAGGGTTTAGGGGGTAAGTTGCTAATGTTAACAATTTAGGGGTAAAGCTACATCACTAATTCGTTTAGGGGAGTAAAATCAAAAACCCCTATATTTAAACTTTGAAGATAAGGAAAAAACATGCTCAGCAGAGAGACAAGGGGCATATAATTCAGAGAGTGAGTGGGGGCAGAAGGAAAGGAATGGAAAGAAATCTACTTACCTACTACTTTCCCAAGTGTCATTTGTAGGCTCTCCATCACTTCCATGGACACAAAGTCACAAATGAAACTTCCATCAAATTTCATTTCAGATCTTCTCTGAGGTCCAGTCATTAGTATAAAACAGGATTTGGATAAGTTTGCCTTTGTTAGTGGTGGTCAGGATTTGTCTGGACAAACATAAATCAAGGGTTGTGGTTCCTCAGACCACCCCTACATCTCGCACGTGTGGCGTTCATTACAATATTATGAATGAAAAATGAGCATACGAGTCAAGATATGGAACTTCAAAAATTATAACGGGGAGGTTCGAACTCATGACCTATTGTGTCATAAGAGTGACCTCTAACCAATGTTCCACCTTGGTTGGAATTGAAAAAAAAGATAAATCAACAGTGGTGCTTTGTTCAACTTAAATACCATAATTGCTTTATTAATTAGTGTTTCAGTAATTGCACATAATAAATAATGTATTCATTATAAAGTGTTTCATTAATTGGTGTTTCACTAATTGCTCATAATAAATGACTAATCATTTTTTAATTATAAATGTTTTCTTAATTAATTATAATATTTATTTCTATTAATAAGTAATTTTGATAAATAATATCAATAGACATTTTCTGCGACAATGAGTAGTAGAAGAGATGGAGTCCGAAAGATTAGTGGTGGTTAAGGGCGGAGCCAAGCATAATTATATTTATTTTTGTTCTTTTATCGTAAAATTGGATACAAAGTCCATTTTTCACATGTATCCAACTTGCCAAGAATTTTTTCTCCCTCTCTCCTCAAAATCATGGCTCCGCCCCTGGTTTGTGGTGGAAGAAGTAGTGACGGTGAATGCTGGTGAGTAGTGATGGACAATATTAATTTTATGCTTTCATTACAACATCGATAACATCGTAGTGTGGAAGATGTGGTTGGTTGTTTTTAACACTTTTGATAAATGAAGGTACCATATATTTCAGGGATGATATCATACAAGACAATATTTTCATGATCGTAATTGGATCACCCAAATAGTACCCATGTTATCTTTGGTGCTATATCGTATAAATCATGATTTTTTAATGCTAAAATAAAATTGATTGCAATACAAAAAACAATATATATACACGGAAAAATAATAATGAAACTAATCAATTGACGAAATTTTGCTCAATCTAAACCTCATACACGGCATTTGTGATTGAAAATTAGAATTGCGTCCAACAACCTACATGAGATGGGTGACAGTGATGGTGGAAGTGGTGGAGTCAAAAATTTACATTGAGGAGGCCTATTTTTTTTAAAGAAACATGTAAACTTTGGTGGACTAAATCATAAATATATATGGACGAAGTATTATCTATAAAATAAACTAAAAAAATTATGTAGTTATTAAAAAATTTAAGGGTTAGAGCCAGGTTAGTCAACCCTTGGCTCCGCCACTAGGTGGTGGTGGTGGATAAAAAAAGTGGATTCATATGGTTTTACGGTGGTGGCGGGTATTGGTGAACAAAAACATATTGTGCTTATTTTGTAACGCCACAAAATATGTAATGTTATGTTATAAAGTATAAAACGTGGTTGATCATTCTAATGTTAAGATAAACTCGACAAAACACATGTCCATTTAAAAAAATTGGTGCAATCAATTGCTATGTTATGTAATAACTAAACGAACGACACGAATCAAGATCAGAACATATGAAATTATTTATTATCGATTTGTTTATATAAAGAGTGGTCAGGATTTGTCCTTGGCAAAGATAAATTTATCGCTGGGGTTTGTTCAACTTAACCATTTTTAAACGTTTTATTAATTAGTGTCTCATTGATTGTTCATAAAAATTAATTAAATTTCTATTATAAATGTCCCTTTAATAATTTAACATAAATACATAATTTAATTAATAAATAATTTTACTAAAAACTATATTAATTCTAATGGTGGTAGTGGAAGTAGGGTTAATATAAGTGGTGGCGGGTGTTTGTGAATGGTGAAGGCGGTAACATTACTATTGGTGGAAGAAATAGTGGCGGTGGATGGTTTTTATGGAGGTGGGTGTTGGTAATAGTAGTCTATAATAATAGTTTTTGCTTTTTAGTGAGTTTTATTGACCAAGTAAAAAAAAAAATCTTCAAAAAACATGCAACATTATATTGTGAAAGATGTAATCGGTTGTTTTTAGCACGATTGATAAGGACAAAAACCAAATATTTCGAGGATGATGCCGGAACGTATAAGACAATATGATCATGATTGTTCGATAACCCGTATTATGTAAAGACAATTGGTGTACCCGCGTAAGAGAACATTATCGCTCTCTCAAGTACTATTACATTCTTTTTCCTAAAAGACCATCAATGTCGAGTTGTTTCGCGACAACTACCTACAAAGACAATAACTTTCACTCAATTCCCGATATAAAACCTTATTGACCGGGAAAATGTATTTGCATTCTAAAATATTTGTTTGAAATTATGTTTGTTCATCAAAATCATCATAAAAAACTCTAAATCATAAATCTAAATTTCGCCTCCGAAGTTTATAGAATATTTTTTATATTTTACGTTCTCAAATCATGCGACCTCTTGATGACAAATCAACAATATCAAATTACGGATCAATATGTGTAGGTTTCATTCACTGGGTTAGAAGGTAGAGTAGACACAGATGGGTAGATCACACAATGCAGAAGATGACTGAGAATACTTCAATAATTTGGTCAAGAGATAGGGTCAAAAATTTAAGATTAACTTTCTATAGGACTAATTAGATCTGCTTCGATAGGAGCTGACTAAAATATGGATTAATAATAATTTTCACGTAAGACAATTGCAAAACATAGTTTGGCTAACTCTGCCTACGTAAAGAGTGGTCAAGATTTGTCCTTCCTCAATTGCTATGTTATGTGGGAAGAAGGTGATATCTAAGATTGAGGTATAATTCAAATCTATTAGATTCATACCATTTATAACTGGATGCCTTGAAAAAAATTGACGTGTTGTTATTATTATTACATGCAAGGGATACATTTACATTGACCACACTTGCGCAAATAGCTCACTTCGCAAATGATTGGTGTTGCATGTATTGTCTAGAATGCAACGAGGAATTTGAGGAAACAAGGCACCAGAAGCAATGTCCGGAGTATTTTGGATATAGTAACTTAGACCCGATGTAATACTTATGTTTTTTTTTTCACGTAGAGCATTACCTCATTATAAGCAATGAACCTAAATAAAAAAGTGTTTGGAAGTTAAGATTATATTTCTTTCGTTTGAGAAAATCTTCGGAGGTAAAATATTAAAGGAAAAAACAAAGAAAAAAAGAGAGGAAAATCTCAACTATTTTTATGACAAACACATATTAAATCATAAGGAGTTGATAAGTATTCGGGACACAAATTATACGATATATTAAAAATGAACCAACATCATGACTTGTGCCGTTACGGCACGGATTAAAGACTAGTTAACCTATATACTGGGATATAGGTTAAGAATTTATTACCAGCACACCATTTTATCGATTGAACAATTTTTTACATCGGAACTACAAGTTTTTCAATTTAGAAAATTAACCTAATAAATACGGTTTCTTTTCCACAAATGCCCTCGGAAATTTTATTCGTTGTGGACCCTGCGTAAATGTATTCTCGGATCTCGATTATCATTCTTTATCCTTCTTCTTTGTCTCTTCTTGTTGCTCATAGTTACAAAATAGAGACATGCACTGAAATCCATTAAAATGTAGACATGCCTCGACGTTCACAGTAGAGCAAGTTTATAACAGTAGCTTTGTCTTTTTAAAACCCAAGAATAGCTAAGTACTAATTAGTAATTATTAGCTGCAATTCTTCATTTCATTCTCTGGATTTTCCAATTTATCCATTTTTTGTTCTACACCAATTGGAAATTGAACTGAATCCAGTAAGCCTTGGGAGAAAATTAGAGATTTATTTTTTAAGTCACGTTATAGAGTGATGATAAAAAAAAAAAAAAAATTGCGTTTCCATTCTTGGATTTTTAAGTATCTTATGAGATCTATAATAATGGCAGAGGGGAAAAATTCTTAAAAGTTAAATAATAATAATAAAAAAACGTAGATGATTTGGAATAAGCTAAGGGTCCGTTTGGCACGGATGGAGTCTGAATTCTAGGGAGTTCTAATTACCTGGAGTTCAAACTACCTAGAAAATGAATTTCATCCTTTTAAATTTTTGTGTTTGGCATGTTTATGAATGAAATTGATTATATTTCTATTTTTTGAATATTTATTTGTTTAAATTTGATTTCATAGTAAGTTTATTTCGAATATCATTGAGTTTTTTTTTTTAATTATCTTTTATTAATTCTAGGTAACTAATAAAAAATTAATTAGTAAAAACTATATAAAATACTATTAAATTAAAGTAATGATTCAAAAAATCAAAATAATATTAAAGTAATTTAATTTTTATGAAATAAATTAATATTTTTAATTGGGTATTCATTAGTAAAAACTTATTTTTTATTTTTAAATAAAATTTAAAATTAAATTTATATATTTTAAAAATAGATTTTATGATAAAATATTCAAATAATAATATTTGTCTATTTGATATTTTAATTTACATGCTTGGTACCTTGATGATGGTACAATCATTGGTGATACGCTTGAAGTGTCCAAAGCTCTGCGTATTATTGAAAATGAAGGCCCAGGTATAGGTTTGCATCTCAATGTTAAGAAAACGGAAGTATTTTGGACTTCCGTCGATCCCAGAAGTGTGGATGATGGTGTTTTCCCTCCTGAGATTGGTAGACCGTCTAATGGTGTTAAACTTTTGGGAGGTCCTGTGAGTTTGGACTTGAACTTTATTAGTGATATGATGCTGAGTCGAGTGGACAAGACTCTTCAACTTATGACTGCCATCAAAAAGCTCAAGGACCCCCAAAGTGAGATGCTATTACTTCGTAATTTTACTGGTGTTTCTAGATTATATTTTGCATTACGTACTACCAATCCTGCTGCCCTTCAGCAAGCTACTGAGATCTTTGACGAGCATTTGTTCAAGTATTTGAGGCTCCTTATCACCGGTGATGGCCCTGGATTCTGTGCAAAAGGCGATCCTTGGCGACCTTTTCCATACCAACAAAGGTAATGTTTATCGGTTGGCTCTGCAGAATTTTATTCAGGTATGTGGATTGCCTTCTTCTTATTGCGTTGATGATACTGCCCCCTCCTCCATGCATTCCTTTGCGCTTTTACTTTGATGCAATTAAGAAGAAGATCCCGGCACTCAGCTTTTCTATGTCTGCTAGAGATTCCATTTTATGGCGCTCTAACCAAGTTAAGCATGCTCAAGATTATTTATTGGCGATTCCTATCAATGGGCTTAACCAATGCCTTGGGCGAGGCGTTTAGAGTTGTCCTTTGCTACCGATTGGGTATCCCTTTGTTTGTTGAGAATGGGTCATGCTCTAGCTGTAACAAGCATATGGATATTTATGGAGATCATGCACTCCATTGTGCTAAAGATGTTGGGTATAAGTTCAGACATGACTTTGTGCGTGATATAGTTGCTGACATTTGCTACAAAGCTAATGTACCTGCGCACAAGGAAGTTTCTCTTGGGCTTCAGACGGATGACGGCAAAGATCTAAGACCAGCTGATATCCTCGATGGTAAGGATGTTTGCATGGATGTTACAGGGGTTTCTCCATTCGCAGGTGATAGCATTCGCTCTTTTGCTCCTGGCAAAGCCATTTCTAATGCTGTTGCTCGAAAACACACTAAGTATTTGGATAAGTGTGTTTCACTTGGTTATGGTCTGGGTGTTTTAGCTTTCTCTACCTTAGGAGAACTAGGTGAGGATACTTTATGTTTTTTTAAGCGTCTGAATAACTGCTTAGTTAATAATGACGCTAGTAATGGTGTTGGTAGCTTTATTTTCCATAGATTAGGTATCGCTATTCAAAAAGGTGTTGGGTCCCAGCTTGTCGCTAGGTTGCCAACCAAAAGTATGTAATTTTCTCTCAAAAACAAATCTTATCTTCAGAGTCAAAAAAAAAAAAAAAAATTAATTATTAAATTAAATAATAATATATAATATAAAATAATACTTTATACTAGTATAATTACTTATTTAAAATTAAATAAGTAATTATAAAGGATTTTTATTTGATATTATAATATAAAATAATAATTAATTAATACTAATTATATTTATTAATTAAAAATATTCCTTTTCCTTTTAAATATGAGATAAAATATAATTTATATATTCAAATATATTTAAAAATATATTTTATAACAAAAATTATATATTTTAAAAGTAGATTTTATAATAAAATATTCAAATAATAATATTGGTCTATTCGGTATTTTAAGTAAGTATAAAATTGAATAATATTTTATAATAAAATTATTTATTTAAAATTAAATAAGTAATTATAAAGGATTTTTATTTGATATTTTAATATAAAATAATATTTAATTAATACTAATTATATTTATTAACTAAAAATATTCATTTCTCTTTTAGATATGAGACAAAATACAATTTATATATTCAAATATATTTAATTATATTTTAAGTAAATACAATTTTAATGAAAAAAATAATTGATATTTTAAAATAAAATATTATTTAATTAAAGTAATTATAAAATAAGAAATATATTAGTAATAATAATGTTAATTTTGTTTAAAATAATATTATTAAGGTAATACTATAAAATAAAAATATATTAATTATAAAAAAATAATATAATCATAAGAAATCAAAGATTGTTGAAATTAAAAAAAAAAAAAACCAAATGTCAATATGGTCAACCTATGGAGTTGAAAGTGTGTAGTTTGAAATTCCATGGGGAGGGTGGTATTTGATTTTCCACCCTATAATGGAGTTTCAACTACCTAGAATTGGAACTGACTCCATGCCAAACACTCCATAAGTTGAACTCCACCCTTGACTCCCTCCGTTGACCGAACTCCACCCTCAACTCTGTCCGTGCCAAACGCACCCTAAGAGAATGATCCTCAGAGGTAGATCTCATTTGTTATCAGTTCTCCAACTGTTCAGAATCTTCAGATCGAGCAACTATAAGAAATGGAAAAGGAAAGTTTGGGAAGAAGAAACGATTGTTTCTGGTCTAGCACCTTACCTACACGTATTTAATTTAAGTAAGAGAGTTTATCTTGCACCAAACCGTACACGTGTTAATTTAAGTTACAGAATTAACAAATGATGAGGGTGATAATGGAATAAAAGGATCTTGTTAACTTATATACCCGTATACATGTTAAGGTTCATTAAAACAACAATATCTTGCATTGTAAACAAGATTTGTTTGTTTTATTGTATTGAAAACAATAATTCTTTGCATTGGGAACATAAATTATTGTTTTTAGTGTAAGAAAAACCAATTTCTAGTAGAATAAGATAAAAAAACACAATTTCCAAAGAAATAAAATAATTATTTATTAAACCTTAACATGTATACAGGTATACAAGTTAACAAAAGCCGTGGGTTTTGTTATCTTGTGCACCCATGCACAAGATAAGAGTCAATCATTGGCATTGGAAATGATAAAAAACAATAAAAAATTATGAGAGATGGTGTATTTTGCATTGGAGAAAGCAAATGGTCATGGATTTTTTGAATTTTTCTTTATAGAAGTGCAAATTTTACCTTCTCCAATGCAAAATAAAACATCTCTCATAATTTTTTATTGTTTTTTATCATTTCAAATGCCAATGATTGGTTCTTATCTTGTGCATGGGTGCAGAAATAACAAAACCCATCATAAAAACCAAAAACAAGGCTATTTTTGTTGTAGCAGTGCCGGCTAGGTGGTTTTAATGGGCAAGAAGAAGAGGATAGTATAATTCTCCATCTATCTTACAAAAACAAATGTGTTTTTCCTAATCCGAAGGATATGCATGAGCTTTCCACACCGATCGACGGCTCCCATTCATTCTGAAATGGGGAAAAGTGCAGGAGACAAATCTCGGCTGAGAATGCACCCACTTTCTACTCCCTAATCCAACGTATGTGAGTCATTCAGGCATAAACTCTACCGGATCAAAGCTTATTTTTGCAACCATGCAACCATTAATTCTATTGTCCGTTTTGCAACCATTTATTCGATTGTCCGTTACTAATCACCATTGAAGGGCATTAACCACCCCATTACGCCTCATTTATATCGATCCTAAGCTTTATTTAACGCTCGATCAAATGTTTAAGGATATAAACTCTGCCTGTGTAGCCCACCATTTTCACTGGCAAGTGTTACATCTCCACGAAAAGAGTTATTGGTGGTGGTGATGGTGTCAATTTTCTTTCTCTTAAAGGTATGTGTCGAGTTCCTCTAACTCATTACCGTTTTTTTTTTTGGTTCTTTTTATGATACCTTTGGTTTCACCATTTCATGAGTTGTTGTTAACATCTAACTATGGTCTTTGGTCTTAAATCCTCCAACTCCAACAAATACGTTGTTCCATGTTTCCCCGCTCAAAGATGAATAGTATGTATTTTCCTATCAAGTAAATATCGTTTAAACTTAATGCACCAGTTGGTTTTACTTTAGATTTGTTCTAATGTGTTCGATGAAATGACTCAAAGAAACGTGTACTGTTTTGAAAATATAAACGTATGATATGACTATCATCTCATTGACAGAAACTTCATATTTTAGGTTGCAGAATCCGCATTCATGTTCGATTTTTTTTTATTTTTATGGGATGGGATTTATTGAATAAATTTTGATGTTCTTTTTGGTTGACAGGAAAAAATACCTGGTGTAGTAGAAAGGGGGAAAATCAATGATTCTGTAGACAGGTTTGAGTTTTGAATCATATATTTGTGTTCTCAACTTTTTCCTTTCTAATGAAACTTTTTTTGGTTGGTGGGGCAGTGAAGATAGCACCAAAGAAGGGAGCAAAATAGTCATAATTGCATTAGAGATAGGCTTGGTGGGTTGAAGAATTTAGGGTAGCAGTTTTAAGTACCATAAGGAAATATTTCAGGCCATTGCCACATGCCCTATCATAGATGGTTGTAATGAAATGGTAGCGGACAGTGGAAGCTACTTTTTTAAATTCGGATTCAGACAATATGGTTTCAGGTATCCTAGGAGGATAGTTAATTGAATACAACAGCAGTATGAATTAATTGGATAGATACACTATATTATTATCTCCAAGGTGCTGCGACTAAAGATCAATAGTTTAGAGCTACAGTTGCAATGCTATGTCCGTAGTTATTCATCTCCAATTTCAAGTTTTTGAGTAATTATCTCATTAGAAAGAGGTTCTTTGGAAGAAGAGGATCTCCAGTAGTGATTTGTGTGTAATTATATTTGGCTATGGAATTTCCACTAAAACAATTTTATACACTTATATGTTTAGCCACATACTGAGAAAGATACTGCAATTTTGTAACCAAGAGATATAATTTGTACTAAGATTGGAGATATTTTTCCTGCCGATACATACCTTCTTGAAGGCGATCCATCAAAAGCCATCATGTAAATATTACTGATTTGGTTAGAGAAACGCCCCCTTAGCTTTCCATTTCAAGCCATGATAAGTATTTTTATTCCTATATTTTAATTGTTCTACATATAATTGATATTTGATGTGGTCTACACTTATTGAGAAATCTCTTACTATGACAAAGAAGGCAGTAGAGATGAAGTTTATTTGATATGCAGTGTGCCTTTAGAGTAAGTGTATATTCTTTGGGGGCCAGAAGTATTATCTAGGGGTTAATGACTATCATATTCCCTTTGTATATTAGAACTATTTGTGATTTTGCATAATAAACCAATGCATATGCATGTTGGAGGCTTGAGGCTGCAGGCTGCAGGTTGTTCTTTTTTTTTTTTTTTTTTTGAATTTTGGCCTTTAATGACATCGGTTTCTGTACTTTTGGTCTTGCAGGACTTTGGAGCTGATTTATGTTCTCAAGGTACTCTTTTCGATGACGTATATAAGTTATCGGTGGAACCATATCAATACATTATCTGCACCAACCATATAGACGTTAATTTGAAAATAAGAATCAAAACCATTTGTGTGTCGGGAGAAGCTCAATGGCCCTGATCTTGATTTTTATATCAAACTTCAATTTTCCATGTACGATTAGTTTTATTTTTGGATGTATATTACGTCTTTGACGCCCTCTATTATTAATCGGGAGTAGCCTGCCATTTTTTTTATTTGTTATTGGCTCGCTTCTTTTACTCTAAAGGTTTCCTTGACTTTGTTGTACATGAATCAAGATTCAAAACAACATATAGTTTTTGTACATATTTTCCTTTGTATGACTTTGTTGAATCTTCTTTGTATATAACTTTGTACATATTTTCCTTTTTAATCCAACCTTTCTCTTTAAAAAAAAAAACATATAGTTTTTGTTGTTGTTGTGAATTAAATGGAAACAACAACAGTTTGTTTTGGTTAATCAGGTCGAGGATAAAACGTTAGGATTTGCATTACCCCTTCATTTCTTAATTTGTTTTTGGCTAACTTCATTGGTTTATTTTGTGTTTTGCGGTTATTACTAAGACTTCTCATGAATCTCATGATTGTAATTTTTATTTTTTTTGCATGAAACATAAAAATCAAAAGTTTAATACTAGGTTCCCTAGGTCTTACACCGTGGATACAATAATTTCCTCACATGCAAGGTTAATACTCTTCTCAATAATAGCGATGATAGTCATCAGATCAGACGGTTTGTTTACCAGTCTATCAACTCGGGCGAAGTTGTTCTTTGACAATTTTGTATTTTTGCTTTGCATATTATGGGGAACATGTTGTTAAGAAAGGAGGAACTAAGATTAGGCTCAAGGTAAATGACGTACTATACTATATTCATAGTCTGGAATAATGAAGAATATACCCAAGGTGAATGTTTTAGTGGCTTTAGTGGCGACATTGATGGTCGGAGTAATGATTTTTATAATCTGCCTCTTCGAGTCATCTGGTGGTTGTAGTGGGGTTGGCAGTGGTGGTGGTTTTAGACCAATAGGTTCTGCAAGTAGCTTTATTAGTGGTGAGTCCCCTCCAAGTCAATTTCTGGACAGAAAAGAGGCTTCATTTCTGGTAGAGGAGGGTCCCCTCCAAGTAAACATTTTTTTCAATTATTTTATTTTGGTATTTGATGTATTCAAGAGTTTCGAATTTTATTTTTATACAGCGTATTTATGTTTGCAGTATCTAAATAAAACGATTTTCACGGACTAAACAACCTTATAATTTATAACTCAGTGTACCCAATTACTTAACTTATAACCATTGCACAAGGAAGTGGTGAAAAATAAGGATGAGGTGTGTTGCACAGGGTAGGCCTACCACCCGAGCCACATTTCCAAGTTCAAGTTTTTGGTAGGCACTTTTTTTTTTTACTTCTTTAGGCACTTAAAGGTTTTTACTTTTAAGTGCAATGTAAACTGAATCATAAAAATGACATTTGTCGCATCTTAGATCACCTTGCCAATGGAACTACTATTTTCGTAAAGGAGGTTCTGAATCCCAACTTAACAAACTAAAACAACAGAATTTGTATAACATGATTTAATGTGCCCGACTTTACTACACATCATAGTATAACAACTCAAGTGTCCTGTAAAAATTATCTGACCTCTCACAGGGAGAATTGAATCCCACCTGGTGGGTGGGACATGTACACTCCAAATTTAATGTCCTTCCAAGGTGAATATTTTTTTCATTTATACCAGAAATGACTTCCGCGATTTCTTTGAGTGGGAATGTGAAAGCTGTGCATGTTGATTCGACTCCAGTGAAAACCCCTTGCCACAACTTCCCGTTTGCTACTTTCGAGAACACCGAGTAATTTAGTACAAACACCGATCAAAAGGAAGAAAAAAAAACACCGATCAAATGGGTTAGGTCAGTTCCTATCCAAGCTGGTAAAAATTTTCATCCAATTTTTTTCGGTGGTATAAAATGAATGGTGTTCCTACTTTTGAGAAATATTGTCACATTCAATTTATGCCCTCATACTAAGAACTTGGTAGGGACGAACTGTAGTCATGAAATGAGTAAATGATTCATTAATTGGCTGGATGGTTGGCATGGAACCTACCATAAGTTTTGAAAAGACTTTAAAATGAAAGGGATTATTTGCGGAGTTTTGAGCGGTAATTGTGACAGTGTTTTCATTTTAGCCTTCGGTGACTATCTTTCTCTATTTCTTTTTTGTCTCTAGATTTTTTTTCAGTATACGACTGTTACAAATATCGTTAAAAACGATATGCAAGTTTACATACGTTGTTATAATTAATAAATTTTCTACAATTTTTATTAAATGGCTAAGGGATAAACTACCAATAGATTCAAATTTTCTATTCCAATCTAAACAAGCATCATATACCAACAACAAGAAAAAATGTAGGTGTTATCTATGCACAAGAAGACAATCCGGAGAAAACTGTTGCCACAACAAACAAAAACCCGGGCCGTTACGGCACGGGTCATATCCTAGTATATAACAAAAGCGAGGAACGTGTGGATTGCCATGGCATAAAGACGGATCGGAAGACATAAAATGGTCAAATTAAAGCTGTTTTAGAAGCACTTCACGGTTGTAAATATGTGAACCACGAGATAAAACTACAATTACTATTTTCATAATTTGTTAAGTCAAGTAGATGTTAATTGAATCAAGTCGAGTTCAGGTGTTTTGCACGCAACTCCTTCCGAAGATTATTCACAAAAATAGTTAAATTTAGTGCAAGATGAGCAAGATATTTTATGAGTTTAAATTAGATAAATGGAAAGTGTGAGTTTTCTATCCTAAGAGAAGCGTAAAGAAGGCTGTGATTGATATAAAGATCTAGAATGGAATGTGATGGAGTGTATTAGTCCAATACCAAAAAGAAATATGAATTTTCATTGGTGGAACGATACTAATCAAACCCTTATTCCTGAAATGGGAATTGAGATCATCATTTTACTTAAAGATCATGGCGTCTGACTTTTGAAAGTCCAAACACTGGCCATGTATAATTAATCTCTCTGGGTCATATTATCTACTAAACTATGTGACCCTTTCTTTACACAGAATATAAGAGAAAGAAACACCCTTCCAAACTCTTACTCGAACCTGAGACAATAATTTTTTTTTGTATTTCAGGTTGCGGTTTGGGTCCTGAGTCATCTCTTCTTCAGAGATCAACAAGACAGATAAAGATGTCTAAACCGCCTGACTCGGTGTACATCTATCCAATCCTGAAACTGCAACAATCTTTCATTAGACCTCATAGCTATGTTGTAAAAGGCGCTAGGCAAGGCGAGGGCCTTTTATTTAGAAAAAACCACAATTAGATATAATTTGGCGCCTGGGAGCCTTTTTTTGCCAGGCGCCAGCCTTGCGCCTAGTGAGCCTTTGGCGCTTAAGCGCCAAAGGCGCTAGCCTTTTACAACATAGCCTCATAGTGTAGGATGAGCCAGATTCAGGAGTCACCCAGAGGGTGCACGGATTTAGTCTCAAACATGTCACACTCGAGCAAGTCAGACAAAAACTAGACGTCTTAAAAATGTGATGATAAGAAACCAGTTACTGCCTCCGATTTAACTTCTTTGTTCCACTTTCAGTTTTCACAATTTTTAAATGAGAATCGTTAACCTTTTATTGCTATGAAAAGGAATAAACAAGACGAGAAAAGAAGACGTTTGGGTAGAGGTAAAGAATTATTACTTGATGGTCAGTAATTCAGCTGCAGATGAACTCAATATGGGTCCTTACTACATCAGAAGTGTACCTTATTTGATCCTTTTGAAGCATGACTCGGATGTCAAAGACAACTGAAAGGTGAATATCACAATAATTTATTCCCCCTTGACAAATACTTTTTCAAATTTCATTAATTCTTTGACCAAACATTGAAAGAAATTCAGGAGTAACATGATTAATGTAGAAAGTTACCTGCCAATATAAGAACAATATCGATACATCTTATTGTCCATTCATCTGATTCATAATTGAACCTGTGGGTCACCAAACATTGAAAGGTAATGCCGTGTAGAAAATACACTCATGTGCTCATCAGCTAGCACTACTGAAAACTCTAAATCAATCAACAATGTGATAGTAAGGTTAAAGGCTGTAGAATGTTGCATAATTAAAGAGGGTGGTATTATAAATGTCTTCCACTGTTTTTATCTTATATGAGCAGACACTTATGTGATGTTTAGATGACAGTCCCAATCCGTAATAGAATATAAGGATAATAAACAAGAAATGGTGAACAAAATAGATCTACCTTCCACTACTGAATTAACCTAAATACTTAAAAGGGCTTGTATAGCATGTACCTGTTCTCATAAAAAGAAATTTACCTTCAGCGGCCTCATAAACAGGTGGGACACTTAAAGGACTCGGAACTTTGGGTAGACATAAACGAACTTCTCCACCAACATCGTGATTTTGAATTCCTGTGATACATCAAACTCAATAAATGGTAATAAAGCTAATAGGCACAAGAGAGTAAGCCAGTACGCAAATTTTATCACTTCACCTTTTTATATGTATGTAAGGTTTGAGAGCATTAGCTTGCTAATTGCTTACAGAAATTATCCGGAAACAAGCAACTCAGATAAAGGCAATGAGGCAATGAGAAGTAGGGGAAAAATACGACTAGCCCTCAATTCCGCATATAAGCAAATAGGCGGAAAAATAATTTGGAGAATGTCCCAAAATAAATAAATAATAAGCACTGTGCATATCGTTCGGGGCACAAAATGGTGGTGCTTTGGTTATACAAATTAGAATACTTCGGTGTGCTGTGCCAGTTCATTCTATTTGAAATACCTTTTTTGGGCACTGCAGTTAGTTGAGACGCTTATTACTCATATTAATTATGTGTTGATCCCATCTACCTTTTCAGGTTTTCAAACATCATGTAAATTTGCTCATATTGTGGGGGAGATTTTGCATTGAAAATCATGGACTGACTCTTTCAGGGGTCCAACCACGCCATGATATTTGTAACTCAATATGACTTGGGCCATAATCTTTAAACTGAGAGAACCTACTTTATTAGACTGACCAGAAGAGAAAGAGAAACAGACTTCCCAAACTCTAGTAAAAACCCAAGACAACAATTTTGGTTTGCTTTTAATTTAGCGATGTCAGTCTCCGGTTGCGGCCCGACATAGTGTCTGGTTCAAAGATCACCAAATCAGACAGAATTGTCTAGATCATCTGGCTCGCTGGATGACAACTGTATGATGAATATTTTTTTTAAAAAAATAACTAATATTCGCTGGAAAAATTTAACCCAGTTATTGAATTTGTCTGGACTGCAATACCATTGCAATTTCATATATTTTCAAAACAAAGGCTTGCTTAAACCATATTGAACGATCAGAAGTTTGAGAGTAACAGGATAAGATATAATATTAGAAAGTTACCTGCCAAGAGAACAATCTCGAATCATGCTACTGCATTCACTTGTCCAGACCATAAACGAGCCAGTGGGTCACCAAACAGGAGAAGGTGATGCTGTGTGGAGAGTACAATAATGTTTTCATCAGCTAGCATTCATGAAAACTTAATGTGATAGTGAGATTAGAGGCTACAAAAATTTGTATAATGAAAAAAGCAATATTGATTAATATTTCCATATATGCCTCTGTGTCTGTGAGAGACAGGGCGATCTTTTTGGAGTTTATTCCACTGTTTCCATCTCATAAAAGCAGACAGTTGAGAGATGCTTTGATGACAGATCCAATTTGTAAGAACAAGGAGATAAACAAGAAGTGGTGAGTATACTAGATCTAACTTCCGCTGCTGAATTAACCCATGAGCTAAACTGTCTTGTATCGCCAGCTCAATCTGTTTTGGTAAAACGAAATTTACCTTCTACTGAAAGGTAATGCAGTTTCAGTACCTTAGTGAAGCACTGGCACATCCAATATAATATGCTTTCCCTCTGCAGACTTGTAAACACGTGGTAAAGTTGAAGGACTCGAACCTTCGGCTAAGATACAAACAAACGTCTCCGGTCACATCTTGGTTTTGAGTTCCTGCAATGGATCAAGAATCATAACCATGAGAATAGTAAACCACTACACAGTGACAAGTAGGGAAAATATTGCAACTAACCCTCAATTTCACATCAAGCTGCTACTGCAAGTCGATGGAAAGAATTTTGAAGTCAATTTTCAAAATTTATCCACAGGCTCAAGTACATACCTTTTAGGTCTCAAAATGGTGGTGTTACGGTTATACAAATTAGATAACTTTTTTAGTCCCAATTTTTTAGACACCTTCGAGGGCACAGCAGTGGGTCGAGACTTGAGAGAATAATAATTGTATTAACTATCTGTTGATCCCATATGTCTTTCAAGTGCTTCTAAGATCTTGTAAATTTGCTCACATTGTGGGTGAGAAATGTCCCCAGCAAAGAATTCTTGAACTACACCATTTAGCTCGATACAGCTACAACCAGGCAGTTTAGCAACCCCCTTCATTTTCATCAATTTTCGAACCTCCACAACGTCATTCCAGTTAGAAGTTTCAGCATATATATTAGATAGTAATACATATCCCCCCGAACTATTTGGATCCACCTCGAGGAGATGATTTGCTGCATATTTTGCTAGTTCAACATTTCCATGTATCCTGCAATCACCAAGTAGAGCACCCCAAATCGCTTTCTCATTACAGTTTCTCGGTATGTCCTCAATAAAGTCTTTTGCCTCTAGTAAAAGACCACGACGGCCAAAAATATCCACCATACAACTATAGTGTTCAGCCTCCAGAGAAATTTCATAAAGGCGGGTCATCATATCGAAATAGTGACGACCTTTATCAACTAAACCTGCATGACTGCAAGCGCTTAACACTCCAATAAACGTGATACTATCTGGTTCCACACCAAACTGTAGCATTTCTTCGAAAAGATCCAAGGCCAGGTTTCCATGTCCATTCATGGCAAGTCCACGGATCATAATACTGCATATTAAAAGGTCCTTATTCTGTACTTTAGCAAAAAGTTCAACTGCTATTTCTATGCTTCCACATCTTGCATACATATCTATGAGTGAAGAGAGTAAGTGGCTATCAGTTTCTATGTTATTTCTATCAATGTAGGCATGAATCCATTGACCTAGATCAAAAGCACCAGCATTAGCACAGGCAGACAACATGCTAACCAAGGTAAGTTTGTTAGGTCTAACATTGGCCCTCAGCATATCTAAAAAAATGCTCAAGGCTTCATTAAAATAACTACACTGATTGAGCACAGCTAATAAGGCATTCCACGAAACAATATCCTTGTAAGGCATTTTGTAGAAAATTTCAAGTGCCACTTCTTTTGTTCCACATTGAACATAACCTACAATCATCGTTGTAAATGTTATCTCATTTTTCATGTGCATTCTCTTGAACAACAACTCGGCAGAGTACATGCTGCCACACTTGGTATACATCCTTATAAAACAGTTAACTAAGTCAACTGTCCAATCAATACCACCTTTACATACAAACCCATGAATTGTTCTAGCCGTAAACATATCTTCCAATCCCACACATGCTGCAAGTACACTGAGAATTGTAGCCCTATCAGGGTTCTCAGAGAAAACCTGAACAGAAAGTAAGATATTTTAAGATTTACAAAACTCAAGATATTCTGTTCCTAAAGAAAATTTTAGGCATTATTCCCTAGTTCTTTTGGTTATCTTTACGTTACTTCGTTCTAAAGTTTCACAAATAGGCCAGTTAACTTTTCAATGTATATGAAATGTCACTGACCAACAGAAATATGCAGAATAGGCAGAGTAACTTTCAATTGATCGTGAAATGTCACTGACCAACAGAAAACTGCAGATTTTTTTCGAACGTAAGGTTAGTATGAATAGTTTATAATTATAGTCTGAAATAAGGGCTCGTATGGGAAACTTTCAGTTAAAAATCTAAATTTCCCTTTCAATATAACTTATATAAGGTCTCTCTTTTCTATGAGTATGATGACAATGGACAGTGTGCATGTAACAGAAAATTAAGTTCCTTAAAATGAAAAGAGGAACATACCAGCATGTCTCTGAAAAGCAGGACAGATTCGAGAAAACAACCATTAGAAACATAACCAGCAAACATAGCATTCCACGCGATGACATTGCGATTGGGAATCCTGTCAAAAATTTCACGGGCAATGTCCAAACTGCCAGACCCCGCATACCCAGTAACCAATGTGGTCCAGGACACAACATCTTGTTCTGACATCTGATCAAACAGTCGACGAGCTTCATTCATCTCTCCCATTTTTTCGTACATATTCATTAAAGTATTTCCAAGATTTAAGCACACCAGAATTCCATTTTCCAATATATACTGATGAACCCACTTTCCTGCTTCAAAATCCCCAGATTTAGTACAGGCAGATATCGTTTTCACAAGTGTAATCGAATTTGGAAATGAGAAAGACTCTTCCACCATCAACCAAAACAGTATTTTCACATCTTCCTATCTACCCAACTCAGCATAACAAGTTATAATATTGTTCCAAGACACGACACTCTTGTCGGGCATTTTATCAAACACTTTCCGTGCCTCGAACAATTGCCCACATTTTGAGTACATCTGAATCATAGCATTTTGTACATAAGAGTCCGCCAAAGTATTCAACTTGACACATATTCCATGAATCTGGGTTCCTTCAGAAGCCCCCATAATCCTTGAACAAGCCTTAAGTATTGAAGGAATGACATGAGAATTTACAGAAGAAGTTTTGTCTCCTTCAATCATTTTTATAAACAGTAACAAACTTTGTTCTGGAACTGAACTAACTGAAAATTCCTGGAATATAGAGTTCCAGATAATCCTATTCCCATTCGAAACAGAAAAAAGAATGCGATGAATATATTCGACGTTGCTGAAATCCAATAAAGAGCACAAAGAAATGAGTCTGGTGAGAAGTACAGAATCATTAATAGCCCCGGTTTTGACAAATTGAGCATGTAATTGGTGGAGTTCTTGCAAAGAGGAACAGTTTTGCAGAAGGGCGAGGAATTGAGTATTGTAGTTTAAAGATGTTGAAGTATTAGTTAGTTGGTTTCTTTTGTGGTGGCGGGAAGTTTGAACTGAACGATGAAACCGCTATCATCTTTCCTGTCCCTAGGGATGTCAATTTGCCCCACCCAAACCCATCCCCGCGGAGACCCGCCCCTATGTGTTAGGGTTTTACCCGTATAAACGGAAAACGGGGCGGGGTATGGGGAATCCCCAAAAGTAGTGATGCGGGGATGGGGTGGAGATGGGATTCAAGGTCCCCGCCCCATTCAACGTAATCGACTTCATCCAAAAACATTGGAAGCTCTGATGTGCACTCAAGATTAGTTGTGGGATAAGATGAAAGGCAAAAGAATATTTGTTGAAATAAATCAATTTTTACGTTTAAATATTTTTTTATTGTTATGTGATATATTTTCTTTATATTTCAGTGCGTGGATTAAAATCTGAACGGGAAACCTTTTGGGAAGATAATGAAGAAAACCATGATGAGATGATTAACATGGAGGAAGATGGTCTTTGCTTTATTTTTTAGTTTTAATTGATTATTATAAACTTAAAATTTTAGAATGCACTGCTTAGGTTATTATTATTGTTGTTTGAACCATTATAATTATTTTTAAATAATTATTATTTTAAATATTTAGTGTAATGTTATGGTAACCCATGGGAAACCCATCCCCTACGGGGATTTCCCAAACCCGTCCCCGCCCCATTCTTACGGGGAACGGGTAGTGGATGAGTTTTGGTTTTTTTAATGGGGTATGGGATGGGATTCAAGGTCCCCGCCCCATACCCTCCCCATTGATGTCCCTTTGTTTTTGGCTTTCGGTTGCGTTCTATTATGGCGGGTCAATGAGTGCTATTTAACTTGTTGTGGCTCAAATTTTCTGCCAGGGACTAGGAATATCGATGGGCACCCGACTACTATAATGATACAAGTGGTCGATGGTTCTCATGCTCTATCTCTTACTAGAGATCGAGGTTTGAACCAATTAAAAAGGTGGGGAAACCGGGGGAAACACCCGCAGATTGGGGGATATTTTTGGTTTCAGTCGGCATGGTATTTCAGTACCGAATATAACAGCTTGCACTGAAAAATTAAGTCGACTGCAACAAAAAGTATTCCCATTTTGTAAAGATATCCTCCAAACGTGGGTTTCTTGTAATAGCCTACAAAATCATAAATTAATATATTTAGGAATAGTCTGGGGACCATTGTTGTTGTGCCGAATCAGAAGAGAAAAAAATACAATTTTGGTGACATTATGATCATTAGCAATTTAAATATCTGGCTACAGAATCACTTGAACCAACAAACATTGGGATATTAACAGCCACAACCATTAAATTTTCCTTGCGTATTGAGTATTTTTGTAATTTTTTAGGTATGGGTAGTCAATATTTAGAGAACTTATCTGGTTTTGACTTCGATTTATCTCATTTTCAACTATATCTTAGATTTAATCTTTAATTAAAACAAGAATAAATGAAAATAATAAATTTATATTAAAATACATTAGATTCAAATGGTGGCAATGAAGATAAAAACTTCTTGTAAGTTGAATAAACCAGTAGATAGGCTGGAAAAACATTCTCGTACATTTAAAATTAGCAGGGTGTGGATACAATACCCATCAAATTTCATTGTTGGAGCATTACATGCAGATACAATACCTGAAACATGTTCCAGTTAATAACACCTCTACTCAAAATATTTTGTTCATAAAAGTTTTTAAATTTTATTTTTATTAATAAAAAAATTCGATGCTAACAAGTTTAGAACTCAGGTCGGCATATCAACCAATGACTTTTATCACAAAACTACATAAATATGTGCATAGAAAGATTTTGCGTGTGATTAAGAAAGTCATCTCATCACCTAACATCTATGTTGGCACATAAATTATACCTATGTAATCTTGAGCAGCACATTTTCCAAAATAATGATCTAACTTGTGAACTTAGTTATGGATCTTGATTTAAATAATTGCTACAAAGTGTGCACATCGTCTATTTCTAGCAGTTTGAAGTTGTCTTTAGAAGTAACTTACTTAAGGTAATTTTTCAGCGCTAAATTAGTCCAATGCTTCAATCCATAAAAAGAACCTCAATAAAAGTCAAGTTTTTAACTATAGAAACTATTTCCCTATATTTGAGGATTAAGGAAAGAACCTAGACTTGGCAGCATTAACAATTACTTGGTTCGTAAGAAGTCATCGTTTATGAAAAAGCGGGGGTCTAACAACCACACCCAATATTTCGCTTAGCAATCTGTATGGGAAACTCCAATATAATTCCAAGAGAATCAACTAGACAGTCAAACTCAATCAATGGAAATATATCCAAGAATTGTATCCATGTTTCACAATGTAATCAGCAAATCAAACAGATAGAAATTGTTAGAGCATTGCTCGGTCGAACTCGCATGCGTTGCTATCTCAAGCATGATTGTCAATGTTAGTGATCAAAACTATAAGTCTTGATTTATAGTATACTATAGCTAATGTCTCAGAATAGGATAGAAAGTGTAGTTGAGCTCAAGAACTCCATGGCGATCATCATACAAGACGAAGAACTACTCAAAGAACTGGTGGAACTTCATCGACTAAAAGGTATGTGGAGACTTAAACTTATCTATCACTCAAAAGTTTATTTACTCTATCTCCTATCTTGAGACAAAAGTCGTTTTGCTATATAGACTTTAATTATACATATTTGCTATTTCTAGCCGAGTTTATCTCGTCTATCTATTTCTCGAAATATGTGTTGGTAAGATTTCGCTTTGGCCAAGTTCATCTTTACCTAGTGACGAAAGTCATGTTATGTTTCAATCACTTTGACGAAAAATAGTTTGTGAATAACAACTATATATAACGTCCTCTAAGAATGTTTCAATATAACCATTGTTGGATATAAGCATTGTGTGGCAACACATATATGTATAAGTCCTTATTCCTTGAACCAAAGTATGTGTACTTTGGTGATCAGGAAAACCAGAACAAGAGTTGTGAGCTCAGTCCGCGAACTGGCGGAAGTTCTCTTCTCGAGAAAATCTACTGGAGTTTGTGAACTCCTTCCGGGAACTTAAGTCCGCGTATTTGAGTTGGTTATATCTAAAGACGATTTTTGTGAACTTATATTTATATTAACTAAGGAATGCATTTGCAAACCGTGTCTATAAAGTTCATGAATCAAAACGTTTTTGCTTCGATTGTGTCTTGTATACTTCTATAAGATTTCCTTCCAATCGAACAACTCTCTAACTAGTTCATTTGAGTCATTTGAACTAGTTATGGTGAAGAAGAATTAGGTTGATATGAAAGTGCTCATATGGCTAACCTTTTGGTTAACTACTGTTGAACCAACAAATGTACAAGTTCGGGTATGGTTACACAAACCTAAAACGTGCATTTCATTTGTGTGTAACAAGCTAAGTTTTCGATCCAACGGTTAAAAGATATTAGCTTGAATCTAATTAGGTTTTCATCTAACGGTGAATATTGAATGCTTTGTTACTAAGCTAGCATTGATTGCAAACCCTAATTTTTAAGACTATATAAGGGAGGACTCTAGCAACTGGAAAACCAAATTCCCACACCTCCTGTGTGATACTAGTTGTATTAGCTAGAGTCGATTCTCCTTTAACCTTAGGTTTCTTCTCGAGACCCTGTAGGTTAACGACTTGAAGACTTCATTGGGATTGTGAAGCCAGACTGATACTACTTTCTCATAGTTGTGTGATCTGATCTTACTGATTCTCACTAGTACAAGCAGACCCTTTTGCCACACCAAATTGGCGTGTCCATAGGGTTTTTGACACGCCTATTTTGTTTGGACTTGGCGTGGCTTCTGCTTGCATGGTTTTAGGTAACACGGCATGGTTTTAGGTAGATTATAGCCACACTTGCCTTGCGTGTCTATTTCATGCATTTTCACTAGTAAAGGCAGACCCTTTTGCCATGCCAAATTGGCGTGACCATAGGGGTTTTGACACGCCTATTTGGTTTGGACTTGGCGTGGCTTCTGCTTGCATGTTTTTAGGTAACACGGCGTGGTTTTAGGTATATTATAGCCACGCTTTCCCTGCGTGTCTATTTCTGCATAAAATAGACACGCCAGAGCCATATAGGCGTTGCTATATAGTGTCCCAAAAACTTAAGTACTGGTACTCTATAGACACACGATTTATTGTTTTGGCGTGGCTATTTGGTTCACTATAGACACACAAATATTTATTTTTAGCATGGCTATTTGGTTTACTTTAGACACGCAAATTGCTTTTTGGAGTGGCTATTTGATTCACTATAGACACGCAAATTGCTTTATGGCGTGGTCATTTGGTTCACTTTAGACACGCAAATTGCTTTTGGTGTTGCTATTTGATTCACTATAGACACGCGAATTTCTTTTTGGCGTGTCTATTTGGTTCACTTTAGACACACAAATTTCATTTTGGCGTAGCCATTGGTCATCCGATAGACACGCCATATAGGTTAAACGTGGTAATATGTTATGTTTTAGACACGCCAATTTCACTTACCTTCATCCACGTGGATGTATTAGGAACCGTTGAATAACATCCACATGTAACATTGTGAGTCGTTCATTGGATATCCTATAAACACGCCCCACAGAGCGTGGATATATGTGATATTTAGCCACGCCAATTTCCAATTACCTTGATCCATGTGGCCGTATTAGGAATCGTTGGATATCGTTTAAGATCATGCAATATTGACCGTTCAATTATATGCATCCTTCACCGTCCACATGTAACGTTGTGAGTCGTTCATTGGATATCCAATAGACACGCCCCACAGAGTGTGGCTATATGTGATATTTAGCCATGCCAATTTCCAATTACCTTGATCCACGTGGCCGTATTAGGAATCGTTGGATCTCATTCAAGATCATGCAATATTGACCGTTCAATTATATGCATCCTTCACCGTCCACATGTAACATTGTGAGCCGTTCATTAGATATCCTATAGACATGCCCCACAGAACGTGGCTATATGTGATATTTAGCCACGCCAATTTCCAATTACCTTGTTCCACGTGGTCGTATTAGGAATCGTTGGATCTCATTTAAGATCATGCAATATTGACCGTTCAATTATATGCATCCTTCACCGTCCACATGTAATGTTGTGACCCATTCATTGGAAATCCTATAGACACGCCCCACAGAGAGTGGCTATATGTGATATTTAGCCATGCCAATTTCCAATTACCTTGATCCACGTGGCCGTATTAGGAATCGTTGGATATCATTTAAGATGATGCAATATTGACCGTTAAATTATATGCATCACTCACCGTCCACATGTAACGTTGGGAGCCGTTCATCGGAGAACCTATAGACACACCATATAGCTTAGCTTTATGTGATATTTAGACACGCCATTTTATATCTGCTTAATATGTCTTTATGTTATGTTTAGCCACGCCAATTAATCTCGAAACATGTGTATTACGCATGTGACGCCTCTAAGCCATTCAGATATGACGCATCTAAAGCATCCACCTGGCACTATCCAAATTCTCTTATATACTTTATAAATTGTGGTTAAATCTGAAATTCATATTACTATTAATAACACAATGAAAAATGTTGAGCTTTGGTCTAACAGTTTGCAAAAGAAAATATTAAAGAGCATTTATCCAAAAATCATAAGTTTTTCTTCAACTTTTCTGATGGTGGCGTCTCTTCAAGCAATTGATCAGGTTGTGACATTCTCGACGCAGCAAACCTTTTCATCCTCTGTTTCCCATCTGGAAGTTGGTATGCATGATCTATACTTTGTACATATAACTTTCTTTGCTCCTTTTTAATCTTCTTTGGAAGCTTGTCAGAGGCTGCATGACTCCCCGAATGTGGATTGACTGCTAGGTGATCCTCATTCAGTTTATCTTCTGCAAGGATGCTTGTTGTTCTTAGGTCACTGTCTAATTTCTTCTCAGAATCTAAAACTGGTTCTGGTTGCTTATGAGGTTTTCCATGTTGTGGAGTTTCCTGCAGCAAGAGATTAAATGTATTATATATATATATATATATTCTAAATCCAAGGAGAATTTGTCTGTCATGTTAATTCTCAACAAGAGATAGACAAAAGTCATTTTTCCAACAATGTAATAATGCCAACTTCACTGAAGGCCGCGACATTTTTCACAGCTGACGCCCATAATAAAATCCGTAACCAAATATCAATTTTCTAATTTACACTGGTATTCATGTTCCACTTAAGTATTAATATATTTCTATGTCGTACTTATTCTTTAATCAAACTGAATACACGATACAATTTATATACTTGATTAACAAAGCAAAAGAGCTAAGAAACTAACCTTGTCATCAGAGATGGAACAGTTATCTTTCGGCCATGCCACAAAACCATCTTTAGCTTCCCCTAATAACTTAAACTCACCACTTGGTTCGGTTAACACGAACGATGGAACTATAACCTCCTGAATATTGACAACATAACAGTGTTTAGGAAGATCTTGTCCATGTATTTTCTGGTTAGGCGCCGTAGGTAAAATACTTCCACTAGCAAAGACGTTTCCCCTAGATCCATTCCAAAAGTCGTATTTTGCTTTCTGCGGAGATACAACATATGAACATCATATAAAAAGAAGATGCTAGAATTAGCAATATAGATTTACGAAAAAAAAAAAAAAACACTCCATTAGATGTCTTAGCCAGAGGTTCTGCCATAGATGTGCATGACTTCTCTAAAGATATTGTAGGATTTGGTTGGGAATTACTGGTAGAGTTATGCATAAGATTAGGAGACTGCTTCTTAGATCCATCAGAAGGGTTGCTACGAGAAGGAGACTTCCTCAGAGAAGTAGTTGGTTGTGAATTACTGGTAGGGTTCTGCATAAGATTAAAAGAGTTATTAGTTACTTTTGAAAGTTACACATATTTCTATTTTTCTAGGTTCTCTAATTTACACTTGGATCGGTGATTCATATAATTGATAGACTGGTTTATGTATATTCGACTTACAAATAAAACAAGCCAAGCAACTAACCTTCTTAGCAGGCTCGGTAATCTTAACACCATACTTTGGCTAAGGAATCGCTTTTTCAAGAGTTTGTCCTAATGTTTCCGTACCATCAAATCGTACGGGTAGACAGAAATTCGGTTTTATTACTTCCTCAATCAGGATTTTGTGGCAATCAACCTCCACCCCATCCTTTCCATGTAATTGTTGTTTTCCTTCTAACAGAAAAGCTCTACCTCTAGCAACGACATTCGCCTTAGACAGCTCGTCAAAAAGGTATCACCTTCTACCCTGCGGAAATATATGGCATATGAACATCTTCAAGCAAAAACTTCAAAGCAAATTTAAGATTTAAAATGCATGTAAAAATAAAACAGATACCGGATGAACTGCTGCAGTTATCGTGATCTCAGATTTGCTATGATTAGATGTAGCTTTTGATGTCACATCCAGAGTATGTTTCCCCGAATTTTGTTGAGTTACCTGCATCAGTAGAGTAATATTCCATATTCGGGTAACAAATATACCAAATTCTACCGTGAATGCGAAGACACTGATGAATTAAATAGGTAGAAAATATACAAGGTTCTCCAAAATGTACCCTAGCGTCCGTGATTCATATAGATGATAGCATATTTCAGACTCATATGGTCTTAAGATCATGTAACTGGTTTAAAACACATACCTTCGAAACTTTTTCGGATATTACGATACGAGATTGGCTTCCGTTGAGTAGATCCAGTGATTTCACAGCCTCACAATGTTTTGGTTGACTTACCTGATCGAAAAATTGAAATGAAAGTTATACCTTCTTTTTGCAGTGAAACCATTTAAGCAAAATGCACAACTGACTCACAATCAAATAGCTAACCACATATCTCGTTCTATAAGGTTCTCTAAAATATACACTAACGTCCGTGATTCATATAGATGATAACATATTCGTCTCTTATATCAAACAAGTTTTATATATATAACTAGTTTGTGTAAAAACATATCCAATGAGTTAATAATGCAAACAAGCATAGCAACCAACCTTTTGATACAAGATGGTTTGATTTGATGGCCAACTAATTTCAGCATCACCAACATCTTTTAAAGTTTTTATCCCAGAAGATGTGCCAAAGGGAATTTGATGGTTTCATTTAGTACTTCACTAACCAGGACGCTATATCATGTAACCTCACCCGTCATTCCTGACTGCATTATATAAGATACCTTATTTGAAGAGTAATCTCTACCAATTGCAACAATGTTGTCCTTTTCTCCAAACCAAAGTTTGCATCCTATGCCCTGCAGAAACACAAGGCGCATGAGAGATAGTAAATGGAAGATTAAAAATTTAAATGTGTTGGAAAACCATACATCAATGATAACTTTTTCAAATGGCACATTCTGAGATTCCCTGGTGGATGGAGGAGACGAAGACTTCTTTTTTGATATTAAAGACGTCAGGGATTCAGTAGAAACAATCGGCGTTTTAGTACAAGGAGAGTCCCTCTTACCGGACCCTTTGGTGCTTTCAGATAACTTCTACGGACCGGATTTCCCATGTTTTTTTGGACGTTGCTTAACTGATTCTGGACCTATGTTATTCTTTGATCGATTGGAGGCGTTGCTAGGTCCTGTATCCTGTGACTATAGTTGAACACATTGTTTGAAAAAATCAGATACTGTCTGCCTTTTTTTTTTGTAAATTACACAATCTAATCAAAACTCAGTTCACTTACCTCTCCTCCAGACTTGATGATACTGTTGACCACAATTTTCGCAATGTCGCCTCCTTGAGATAACAAGTTATTTGTTAATCTCTGATACACATTTTTAGTAGACTCTAATTCTTTCTCCTTAGCTTTCAGTTTTTCACGCAGTTCATCGTTCTCTTTCGAGTGTCTTGGTTTTCTTCCATTTGGAAAGTAAAAGGTTGCCTTCACTCCAAAGCCATCCCCCTTAACACGTCCACCCTTATCTGGGCCGATCGCAACTGTTAGGGCATCCTTGTTATGACCAACGGTTAGAGTTCCCTCTCGAATCATCTTCCGCTTCTCTTCTTGTTCAAATAATGTGTTAAATTCTGATTTAAACCTTGTGCAATTACTTTGCACTTACTTTGGTTAAAAGCACGAGGACTGTGAAGTTTCTGTTTTCTCACAACTTCAGATGTCTCCTCCTTGACAAACTCGTCTGGAACAATTCCGTCTTTGTTTTCGCGTGCTCTTGCCCACATGAAGCACCGGTCTTCAAGATCTTCTTCGGCAACATTTCCGCTTTGGACCTAGTAGTTACTAGAAACAAGTAAGGATTTACATCCGCACATATATTAACTGTGTAAAACACAAAACCTATTCCAAAGCATCTAATATGACAAAATTACAGATTAGTGTAAGAGGACACATCCCTATACCGTTTTAAGTTTCTGCATATATGAGACACGTAACACGACATACAAAACAGAAGTATCTGATATGGCCGGTTTTACTGTGCAGTGTATAATAAATAAGACAACAGACTTACTAACTTTAGTTTTAATCCCGAGTATCCTCCTCATCCCGTCCGATGTGGGAACTTGGATTGTGATATTGCCTCTTTTCCCCTCTCCGAATTTTTCTTGCAGAGGAAATAAAAATAATTTTATTAGTATCCTGGGATAGAAAATAAGAACGAAACACAAATCAGAAAAATCAATGTGTATTCCATACCTTAAATATAGGCGATTTTGTACATGATTAAGGTAATTGTCCCAGTTTTCTTGGTCCATTACCGTTTCGTACATTTTTGGGAAAGTTCTTAGTTTGTGCGATATTTCCAGGAAGGGTTTTACATGATTGTTGTACAATTTCCTTCTGAAGTCCCGCAGCTGAACATGTAGACACTTCATGACCACTCTCTTCAGCTCATGGGGCACCTCATAATGAAGCTGCAATAACATCTAATGTATGTTAATCACAAATTCACAGTTAGACAACAAAAATGACGAATTGGTAACCGCATATGCATACCAGAATTTTCTCCCACATATTTTCTTTTATGTTGGAAGGAAGTCCCTTCAAAAATAAAAGAAAATATGTGGGAGAAAATTCTATGCAGCTTCCAACATAAATGTTTTATGCCAACCATATCACGGACCAAATAGCCTAGGTAACTACTGAATTCAATTATATGGTTACCAATAGGCCGGAACATTTTGTCAAATTCAATATCCCTTCTTTTGGCATCTTTTTTTTTAGAAGTCTCTATGCAGCTTCAACATTCTTGTCATTCCCCTCTCTTTTATGATCACTTCTGTAGAGTCTTCTTGTTGTGGCTGCTTTTCTGCTTCTGGAGCATTTTCCAATTCTTTTTATTCTAACACCTCTAAATCATCATTTTCAGAAACTTCTGACTCTGGAAATAACCGAGGAAACGTATGAAACCATGTGATGTTTAAGTAGCATAAATAAGTACAAGGTTTCACACATTACCTGTTAATTCTTCAAATCTAGAAATGTGGACCATATCATTGTCATCTGATTGTTCAATGTCATCATAAATCTCATGTAAATCCATCGTTTCTTCATCAGAATCCACCTCATCACCTGATTCCCTCCATTGGTCGTAATCATCATCTTATCTCATGACAAAAGTTGTGTAGGTACGTGCATCTCAGTTAGGAATTTGAGCTTATTTTGGAAAATATTAGCTAAACCTAACAGGATAGGCAACATGTGTTACACCTATTTTCTATTATATGAAAAGAAAACAAACATTAATGCATGTAACTTGAGGCAAAAACATCACTGCAACACACAAAATCTCCTCATGATTATTGTGTTATCCATAAAGAGAAAAGTACCGGTTAAACGGTCTTATATAACTTTTTGTTACAAAAGCCAAAATCACTAAAGCACCATATAATGATTATCCATTTTTAGCTTGAAGGTATAGTCAAATTGGCCAACCAGTAACATGGTATTATTAAAAGTGGCAACTTAAAATGCAGACGTTACAGGCTCGCCAAGTAACAGAGACTCACAAGATTAAATCTTGAGAAGCCTTGTATATAAATATGATTGACACAACATCGTCGACCAAAGTAGAGTTATTAACTCTCAATCAAAATCCAACCCAAACAATAACAAAAACCCTAGAAAAAAATTAGCATCGTTAAGTTTTTTATTTTTATTTATTTTGTAAAACCTAACTAACTAGTAAAGCCTAACTAAGTAACATGAAAGAAAGATCCTTACCTAAATATTATAATAGTTCATGCATGTAACTTAAGCCTAAAATATTATTGTTGTAACAAAATGAAATCATATCTCAACGTACAACCCGTGATTTTCATTAACTTGTTCTTTGATACAGCCGAATAAAAACTCTAATCATGCTTTAACTAGTAAACCTATAAGATCTAACATCTGATTCCATGAGATCAAACAAAAAATCTAACATAAATTTAATATTCATTAAGGGTTGTAGAAATATTACCATCAACAAAGATCGAGTTTAAAGAGGTAGATTGCTTGTAAAGATTAGAGATAGTAATAGAATAAAAACCCTACTCATGCTTTAACTAGTAAACCTATAAGAAGTGATAGAATAAAAACCCTAATCATGCTTTAACTAGTAAACCTATAAGATCTAACATCTGATTCCATGAGATTGAATAAAAAATCTAACATCAATTTAATATTCATTCGATAATGGGTTGTAGAAATAATACCAACAACAACGATCGAGTCTGAAGAGGTAGGTTCCTTGTAAAGATTAGAGATAGTAGTAGAATTATGATTTCATAGAGAGAATGAATCGAGTAATAAAAACTGAAAAAGTAGATCGAACTGATCTTTCTTTTTCTTTTTGGAATTTAACCAAACCATCAGGCGGGAATTTATTTTCCTCTTAAAATCAACCCGCCCAGTAAAATTCATTTTTATCACCCGCCAAACAAAAGATTTTTGGTGTTTTACTTTTTTTATTTCCAAATTTTTGATGTGTAACCAATATGATTAGTCTCCTTATTTTATGAGAGAATATATCGTAGACAGTTATGATAAAATTGTTTCCCAAAGTTTTCGAAATTTAGTTTCCTATCTCTAACCAACTCGAGAACAGGTTATAGAAAAAAATTACTTCCATATTTCGGATAATATTTTCCTTAATAATTTTAAGCTGGGTTGTCTCCTACATTGTTCTTGGTTTATGAAGGAAACATATGATTTTGAATTATTAGTGGAACCTATGTAGGAAACGTATTATTCTAATCATACAGTAAGCTACTAAAGATAAAGAAACTAAACCCGTCCATTTTCATATTCTTCATTTCCAGAAAACATAAAAGTTCAACGTGAATCATTCATCACATAAATGTCAACCTATCTATCAGCGTAAAAAGCCTGCATCTAGTGCAGTACTTAAAAAATAAATACAACCACCACTGAAAACAAAATGGTCAGACGAAATGCTTTATATTTAAAAATATGTAAACTAAAAGTTCACACAGCAATTTAAAAAGCAAAAAACTTGTTAGATGAGTCTGATTCTTTGTCAGATTAGTATGGTTCCTCATTATCATCCAAATCCATGCAGAGATCACTATCATTAACATCGTCGTATAGCAGTACTTTACTTTCAGTAGCACTTTACTTGTTAAAACTAGTATTTTTGTCTCACACGGGAAAGTCTATTGAATAGATAAATCTGTCTCCCACAGATAAACCTATGAGTTTTGTTCCGTCTTTTGATAAATCAAGGTGAACAAGAACCAATTGATATACCAGACTTATATTCCGAAGAATATCCTAGAAATATCACTCACCTCACAATAATCTTAACCATATGGTAGCAAAACTAGATATTGTAGAATCACAAACGATGAGACGAAGATGTTTGTGACTACTTTTTATCTTGCCTATCGGAGATTAAATCTCGAGCAAATATTAGAGAATATAGTACTCAATCTCGATAGAAAATAGCAAGATCACAACACACAACTACAGAGAAAATAGTTGGGTCTGGCTTTATAATCCCAATGAAGTCTTTAAGTCGTTAACCTACAGGGTTTCGTGAAAAACCTAAGGTTAAAGGAGAATCGACTCTAGTCACAACTAGTATCACACATGAGGTGTGGGGATTAGGTTTCCCAGTTGCTAGAGTTCTCCTTTATATAGTCTTTAAATCATGGTTTGCAATCTAAGTTACCTTGGTAACAAAGCATTCTACATCCACCGTTAGATGAAAACCTAATTAGACTCAAGCTAATATCTTTCAACCGTTAGATCGAACTTAGCTTGTTACACACAAATGAAAAGTGACTTCATTTAGATATGAAACCATACCTAAATGTGTGCACCTTGTTGGCTCAACAATAGTTAACCGAAGTTAGCCATATGAACACTTTCATATCAAACTTATTCATCTTAACCATAACTATTTCAAATGACTCAAATGAAACTAGTTCTGGAGTTATTCAATTGTTTATATTCTCATAGAAGTATACAAGATACAATTGAAGAAAAATCGATTTTGATTCACTCGAATCAAATCATGAACATTATAGCCACGGTTTTCAAAAGATTACATTCCTTATTATATAAATGTATTAGTTCATGAACAAACCGATTTTAGAACATTATCCACTAGGTATACAAACAGGTACGCATACCATAGTGGCCGGCATAAGTTTGGGTTTCGCCAGTACGCGAACTGTCACACATACCAAATCAATATTCAAACTCAACAAAAATTCCCAGACCTGAACCTCACGTTAGTAGGCGTACCGGTATGTGTACTTGGTACCCGGACTTCACCAAATCATGCAGTACGCATACGGGTATGCATACCATGGTTCCCAGACTTGGATTACATATATGTAAGTACGCATACTATGCTTATATCCAATTGTTCTAAACTCTCATTTCAATCATTGAAACATTCTCGGAAGACGACAATAGCTGTCTCACACAAACTATTAGCTTCAAAGCAATTTTCAAGTGATCGAATGGTCAATACGAAATATTTCGAGTCTACATCAAATGACTGTCTCACACAAATAATGTAAGATGTTACCAAGCAATTTTCACATGATTATCTTTTGACTTTCGTCAAGAATATAAGATTAACTTGGTTAAAGCGAAAGCTTACCAATACATATTTTGAAAAATATATAAGTGAGTTAAACTCAGCTCGAAATATCAAATGTGTATAATTAAAGTCTATATAGCTATATGACTTTTGTCTCAAATATGAGATAGAGTAGATATACTTTTGAGTGATATATGAGTTTAAGTCTCCACATACCTTTTGTTGATGAAGTTCCACAATCCCCCTTAGTAGTTCTTCATCTTCAATCGATGAACGCCGTGAAGTCTAATGCTCAACTACACTTTCTATCCTAATCCGAGACTTAGCTATAAGTAGACTAGAAATCAAGACTTATAGTTTTGACAACTAAACTTGAAAACAAGCTTGAGATAGCAACGCTTGCGAGTTTGACCGAGTAGTGCTCTAATAGTTTACATCTAAAGCTACCTGCCTTGATTGATTGTTATATAATAAACGCATCAACAAAAAATTCACTTGGTATTCATGAAGCACGGGTAAAACTATCTTTGATAGATTCGAAGCATGTATTTCGATTTGATTTGTTTAAAATTCCTGTTTATTCTAATCTCATTTTCTTCTACTATAAGTTCGTCCAAGAATTATTGATCAACTCAAATTTCTATAACTTCAATCACGATAGCGTGTAAAACATATCCTATGAAATACTGGTTTGAAGAAACCACATAGATCATTTGGACTTGTTCTTGGTTTGAATTTCTTGTGTTATAGATTATAAGCTTCTTGTGTCAAGCTAAAAAAGAGAGATTTGAATGCGCTATCGCCCAAGTTAAGCTTCCTGCTTCAAGGTCTGTTGGTTTATATGTGGATACCAGGTGGAACTCCACCTTTAAGATGCTTAAAGATGCAATTTTTTTGAGACAAGCTTTCGTTAGGCTTGCTGATTTGGATAATGACTTCAACATACTATCAACTTCTCGGCAGTGGCAATAAGGAATACATATATGTGAATGTTTGCAATTATTTGATGTGATTTCAACAAATTTGCTGGGATTAAGTATCCCGTAACAAATTTGTATTATAATGGGGAGCAAGCATGGTCGTACCAGATGCTTAGGCGGCATAGGCATCCGCCTAGGGCCCCCGGATTAAATGGGACCCCAAATTTTTCTTTTCCGGTATATATATGCTACTGTGAACGGCCGGTCATGAGTAAAAAAGGGAAGAAAAAAAATACGGACATACAGTTTTGTATAGAATCCCAACAAAGAAAAACCCTTATCTTTGGCCACATCTAGCTTCCAAGTTTCAATAAGTAAAAAATCCTAATCGACTAAATCCCATTTAGGCCACTATTGACAACTGTTTCGTCTCTGCCTCTCTCGACTATCATAGTTCTCTCCGGTAAGTTCATCATCAATCATTAGTTTAGTACTATTCTTCATTATTATTATTTTCTAATTTATGTTTAAAATATATGCATTACATTGTTGATATGGGTATTGATTTTTTAAGATTATCAATAGACATTAATAATTTTATTCAATTACTAGTTAGGGTTTCATGATAGTTAAAAGAGGAGAAACAATTATGCTAGTTCCCCACCGACTAGTAGGTTTGAAAAATTCCAAGAGTTAAATGAAGTTTTTGGGTTCTTGTTTCAAGTAAAGAAGTTATATTCTCTTGATGGTAGACTTTAAAGGCATATTGTCTCAAGCTTCAAAATTATTTGAAGCATGGCATGAGTTCTGATATTGATGGGCATGACTTGTATGCTAAATTGAAAGTTCTAAAAAGTTATTTGCCAGAAGAAACTGAAAGGGAAATGGAAGGTTGTTATCCAGAAATGGCATATAAGATTTTATAGACAATTCCAGTTACAGTTGCCTCTGCAGAAAGAAGTTTTTCAAAGTTGAAGCGGATCAAGTCTTATCTTCGGTCGAAAATGTTACATGAAAGATTGAATGACCTAGCAATGTTATCTATTGAGGTCGATATGGTGAACAGAGTTTGCATCGAGTAGGCGAGGAAGGTCAACTTTTAATAAGTTAGCTATTTTTATGTAGTTATTTTCATTTACAAATTTTACATTATTATAATTTTGTTTTGAACGATGGGCGGAAAAAAATAATTAGGCCCCCATTTTTGGTTATTGCCTTAGGCCCCTAAATAGTTTGGTACGGCCCTGGGTGCAAGAAGTTAATACATGCATTAAGGCCTGGGAATTAAGTGAGCAAGAGTATATCAAATATATGGGAAAGAATATGAGAACAAAATTTGATATCTATTGGAAAGAAAGTAACATTTTGATGGGCATTAGTGTTGTTTTAGATCCTAGGTATAAGGCTAGATGGGTGGAGTTTGTTTTCAAGAGAGTACATGGTGTGCAAAACTATCAAAGTCACTAAAACAAATTTCATCTTTCACTCAATGCTCTTTACTGTGCTTATGAAACCAGCACTACAACTCCAGATTATTTTGATAATGGAATGAATTCAGCTGGAATTGAGATCTCTGCAGCTACATCAACATCAAATGAATTTGGTTATGATGATTTTATGATGGAAAACAATGTGTTTGAGGTTCAGAAGTCATAGTTGGAGGCATACTTAGCAGAACCTAAAGGCATATCCACTAAAAAAATGAGGTTTGATATCTTAAGTTGGTGGAAGAATCATGCTCCTAAGTACCGAACTCTCTCAAGGATTACAAGAGATGTATTGGCTATTCCAGTGACAAATGTAGCATCAGAATCAATGTTTAGTGTTGGTGGTAGAGTTCTCACATCTCATAGGAGTTCATTAGCTCCAGAACTTGTTCAAGCATTGCTTTGCTTGGGTGATTGGATGCTAGATCTCAGTCTCAGTGAAAATGATAGTTGTATAACTGGTAACTTTCCTTTCATCTTAATCTTTCATTTTCTTTTATATTTATTGCACTGACAATGCCAGCTTAACTAACATTTTTGATTTTCCTTTGAAAATGCAGAAGTTAAGGACTAAGGAGTAAGAAGTAAGGATTCAGGAAGGACTAAGGAGGAATGCATTTGCAGTTGACAGTTGCGCTACAAGCTGCAACACATAGAGATGGAGTTTCTTTGTCTTTTCTTTTGCAAGAACATGGTTTTTTCTTTTGCCAGAATATCTAAACATGTAATTTGGTCCATTTGGAACATATGAATGTTTTTATATTGTGTGGCATGGATTTAGAAATGATTTTCTTGGATTTAGAACTTGTTTTGTGTGGCAAGATTTATAACTTGTTCTGTGTTTAGTGTGTTCTGTGACATACTGGATTTTATCGGAAAAATATCTGATAAGTCCAATGTAACGGAATAGGAAATGAATTTCAATTTTCCGTCGAAACTTAACGGATATCGGATATCCGTTAATTTTAAATGTAACGGTAGCGGTTGAGCCACTATCCGTTTCGTTAAGTGCGGTTGACAACCCTACCCCAAACCGATCAAATTTAAGCTGCTGCTGGCCATAAATATTTGAGAAATTGCCAATGGTAAAATCCAACTCCTTTTCTCCACTCGATGAATCATATTCTTCCAAACATGAATCGTAAACGCGCACCATAAAAAGAGGTGACAAATGTCTTAGTTATCCAAATAGCACAAGTCACTAAGGGTTGGATCTGGAATACCTCTAATTAATCAAGTTGTCACGAGTTCCCAACTTTCCTACCATTTGACACATGTATTGATATGTCTTACTAACAGAATTCGGTAGACTAACACCATGCTTGTTTGCATCTGACTCGTGGTCTGGATCTGAGTCAATCCCAGACTAGTCGCGACTCAAATGTCAGACCGTTTGTTTTCTATTTTGAATCGACCTCTGACTCATATACGACCCCTGACTCGGACCCGTTTGAGTCAGGTATGGAAATATCCCTGACTCATGAGACCAAGTCACTGACGCACATTTTTTGAGTCAAATGAGTTAGATCTAACTCAAAAAACAAACATATTGAGTCAAATTCATATAAGTCAAGTGATTGCAGTCAGATCCAGATGACTCAAATGAGTCAGGTGCAACCAAACAAGGTGCAAGTTATACACTTATATAACATGGTCATGAATGCAAAGTTTGTCTTTCCTTCGTGCCATTTTAATGATTTTCAGTATGATACAGAGTGAACCAGATTTTTTTTAGAGTATACAGTAGAGCAAGAGAGTATTTTCATTTTGGTGTATAAGTGAAAGAAAAAACGTCAATCACAGTATCAAGTTTGGCTTATTACAAGTACGCTGGCCTAATTATTCTCTTCTTTCGGAAGCACAATTTTTTGTTAACGAATTTGAATTTCAAAACAAAACACTATTTCTCTGATTTTATCATTAAAATGCAAATGCTTTGTTCTTCCATGTATTCCAATCTTTTTGTTCTCGGTTTATTTCCAGGAACCAGCTATTGTACTTTGCTGGTTAATCAATCAGTTATTATGAATAAGTATGGTTGATTAAAATAGGGATCAGAGAAGATAACACACGCACAAGTACGCACGCATGTGCTACAGACGCTTACAAGTCGAATAAAGGAGTTCTCACATGAAAACAAACATAAAAACACACTACATAAGGCAAAGATGAGGAAATTAATCGTCTTTTGTTGGGGTTTTAGCTTATCTTCCAACTCAGAATAATCCATTTTTATTAGTTTGATTGATAATTGTTTTATAAACTCCTAGAGTTATGATCTGTTTAAAATAAAATCTTGGACAAAATCTCTGTCATGACTGCTCATTTAGAAACTAATACCCATCCCTATTCATTTCTTGATTGATCTAAGCTATTTATTAGCTTGGCAGGTAATAATTGGCTGTAAGTATTGCATTGACAGACTTTCAACCCATTATGTGATTTGAAATGCGAAAGAAACTGATTCCTGATAAATAAATAAATAAAAGTCTAAGTCGGAAACAAACGAAGAGAGAATGAGAGATCATGTGTAAGCCAAGTGGTGCTCCTCTAATCCCAACACTAGCTTTGATGAGAAAATTAACATTAATGTACTAAACAACCCTCGCTTCAAAAAAAATGTACTAAACAACCCATGTGAGTATAAAGTGAATGCCAACTAAATCCCCTCTTTCTCTGTCTCACAATATTTAGATTATTCTTGATTATTTATTTAAGTGTGGTAGTTAGAATGGGCCACCACCCCTCAACCCCAAACCATAGCACCAGTCTTCACATCCCAACCACCTCCACCATGACCCAATGCTTCCCAACTCCCGTAACCTATACTAGTCTCCTATAAGTTTTATCACAAAAGGAAAGGAATTTTAGTGTTTTTTTTTGTTGGGCATTCCATTTCCGTAATTGCAAGTACGGGAACAAATGACCATGGTATTGCCCGTGTAACCGCATGTCCGCCGAGCGATGTTTGGATTAAGTCCTACCTACATAAGAAGGGTATACAGGCCATAGATGATGTAAGTGCGATTTAAACTACGTTTTAAATAAACTAGACATCATACACTGTCCAGATGTTACAGATTCAGCGAGAAGCTCCTTGCTGGCTCATGAAACTCAGAAACCAAAACCATAATAGCTTTCTGCCCTCAAATGCATTGAGATCGGAGTATTGTGAAAGTGTAAATGTACTATTTTCTCCCCTTTTGATGAAACAACGTAGCCTAACCGGCTGGGCTTACACATTTTGAGGTTTTCCTTATAACACAGTTTCCTTAACACTGCAACACAACAATAGTTACAGAGTTACAGTCCCCAAACACAATAAAGGACATTGTGATGGGAAAGATGTTTCCAATCATGAATGAACTTCATTTTCTAAAAAAAATCAGAAAATTTAACTAATATTTCGACCTCATATTGACAAACCATTAGAGGAAACAACCGGCCATTCCTCTTGAGCGTGAGTTGGATGACACACATTATTCTGTCTACATGAAAAGGTTGAAGCTCAACTGAGCTCCAGTTAAAGAATCAATGCCCTAATTTGTCTTGTAATACAGCTGCAAGAAATTAGAGAAAGAGGCAACACAGAAATTCTTTTGAACTGTGATACCAGCTTTTTACCAAATGTTCATTATACTACAATTTGACACAACATAGGTGTCCAAATGGAGTCCTTCCCCATAATAATTACTTTAGAGTAGTTAATACTTCCAACTATAGTTTAACGGCTGTGCTAAACACCGGGTTTTCTCACCGCAAAAATCACCCGGTGAGAGAATACCCTGGGACTCACCACGAGTTTTTTAGGGGTAGGGTTTTGATTGACGGTGGGCTCCACTGTTTTTGTGTGAGTCGGTGATATCATCGTGAATTTTTCACGGTGAATCTAGATTTTCCGAAAGTTTAATCATAGCCTGACCCCTCCCACCTTGTTCTGTCTATTTACTATTCACAAGTTATTAATTCTACTGTTTAGCTATTTAGCCAGAGAGTAGAGACTAGAGAGACAATAGGACCTCAAGAATTTAAAACTTAGAAAACAACACTCATTTCTTGTCACATGTTCACATGTCATTCTCCGCCATTCCCGAAGAATCTTCAATTTTTGGCACCAACGACGTGTTCGAGCTTTGCATATTATCTGCATCCATAGTGACTTCCTGGAAGAAACGCGGGCAGAACTCATTTAGACCAACTAGTTTCTACACTGCAACAATGCCATTACAAAGGTTACTACTGTGCACTAAAAAAGCTTTCACCAGCCGTTGCCATGGTTCAAAGGGGTCTGAATTCTGACTATAATGAACATGTATCATGAATATTTACACTAATAATTTTTTATTCCATTAGCTTTAAACTAAATCTGACTCGGTTACTCGACCGCCATGGTTACCTGACTGGTGTCTGAATAAGAGAATAAAAGCAAAGTGGCCCCAGTTACTGGAAATGATTAGAAAACTGCTAAAAAAAAGTAAGGTGGATAAGAGATGACTTCCTAGATGGCTTTGGCATCGAGGAGGTTTACTTGGGATTGTGAGACATCAGATTCAGACACCCCATTGCGCAAAAGCTTGAAGGATGAAAATATGAAAGCTGGCTCAACAGGTTGAACCACGTGCAGAGAAATTTCCTTTCCCCAACCCACACTGCTGGGCCCCACCATTTCTTCCCCTCCCATCATTCCACCTAAATCTTAGGTTCAACGTGAAAGTACATCAACAGTCCAGCACAACCTAAATCGAATGTGTCCAACCCTGACATGAGTATTTTACAAGGGATTCTCATTTCTGCATGTTCATAAAACCTTACGGCCTTACTCACATGGGCATAGTCAGCGAACCAAGGAAACCATAAGCAATCACCTAAATGCCCTTTCTTCAAAACGGATCTGAGATAGGGTAGGGGGATAAAGATCTTGAAAAGGACAAAATGGGTAGTTAAGAAAATAGAATATGACCAAACAAGTGACAGGAATCTTGTCAACAGGTTTTCAATGAGAGTTAGCAAGTTGCTTACCATGGGTGTTATTGAATTTCCCATCATCTCCTTTTTCTTCTCCTCCTTCTTCAATTCTTGTTACATACCCTACCATCACATAAAGAAACAATAATTTCATGGTCAGAGGTTATTCACTGAAAGAGATGCAAGTATTAGAATGAAAAATATATAATATATTCAGTCAAATGAAAGTTATAAGGTCTAAGTAAGGAAGTTATCAAGAACAAAGAGAGAGAGAGAGAGAGAGAGAGAGAGAGAACTGTTGCTATCTTCTTCTCTTGTATCTATCTATCTATCTGCAACAAACTTATTCAAGAAGAGAGTGATCAACTGTTGCTTTCTTCTATTTCGTATCTAACTGCATTTCACAGCAATGGTTCCTAGGTAGATTTGAAAGAGATGGCAAAAACACCCAAATGGCTAAGAAGCTTCTTGACAGGAAAAAAAGAGAAGGACAAAGAGAAAAAAGAGAAAGAGAAGGGAGAAGTAAATTTCCAGTCTCAAACTCCTACTGAAAATCCGACAACTCCGGTCACCATTACTCCTGATACTACTCCTAAAGAGAAAAAGCGATGGAGTTTTCGAAGATCTGCAGCAAGCACAGGAACAACACCCACTGGAACACCAACCAAAGATGCAAATTCTACAGAGTCAATTCCTACCACTCCACAACCAGATACAGAACAGCCCATGGAAGGATCTGAGAACGATCAGAAAAAACATGCCATGGCAATGGCTGCCGCCTCTGCTGCAGCAGCTGATGCAGCCATCGCAGCTGCACATGCAGCTGCTGCAGTGATCAGGATAAATGGAGCTACCAAAGATAGAAGATCTAGTGCAATTGAAGAAGCAGCTGCAATCAAGATTCAGTCTGTCTTCCGTTCTTTCTTGGTACTAATTCTTTGCAATACGTCACTCCTTTTTTTCTTGCAGAAATTGTCATTATGCTCCTTTTTTTTCAACTCTAATCTAACCTGGAACCATTTCTCATATTACCCTGACAAAATCCATATTTGAAAGGCTGTTTAACTAATGTAATTGTTTGTTCTTGTTAAATCAAATCTTCCTAGATTTATGAACACAGAATCATCATGAGAAAAGAAAACAAACATTGAGGGAGCATGAGTTTCTTTTTCGGAAATATCTATTCTACAGTACTGTTAGTTACAATAGCAGTTGTTTTTTAAACTAATACATAGAAAACAAATGATATGTAAAAGAAGAATTTTAGGAATATCTATTCCTAAAAGAAGAATTTTAGGAATGATGTGTAACAACTCGCGGTGTTTCTGCAGGCTAGGAAAGCATTATGCGCGTTGAAAGGGTTAGTGAAGTTGCAGGCATTAGTAAGAGGTCACCTGGTCAGGAAACAGGCAACTGCTACCCTTCGGTGCATGCAGGCATTGCTGAGCGTTCAGGCTAGAGCACGCGCACAGAGAATTCAAATGGTTGGTGATGAGGCAGCAGACCAGCGTATTAATCAAAGACAACTCATCCATAGAAAACCTCCACAAGACCACCACTTTAGACAAACATATAATGTAAGCTCCTTCTGTAACTATTCCAATCCTAAGTTCGCTAATCAATTAAATTTGCCTGGGTTCAGCTTAATATATGCAAAGCATCCAAAATTACTCATAAGCAGAAATTTTCTACTTCACAAATGTTTCTGTTAAATAGTTCACGAAAAATGAGATATTTCCTCGTGGACATGTGAGAAGGTTTAAATTTCACTGATTTAAAATTTGATATTTCTAATGGTTAGGATATGGATAAAGGGCTAGAGGAGAATGTTAAGATTGTGGAAATGGATCTTGGAGAAATGAGGGGAACTTCAAAGGCCAGGAATAGCTATTCAAATCACACACAAGCTGACCGAATAGTAGATCATAGATTCTCAACATATTATGCTGGTAATCGTGCACATGTAAAGCAAGATCATCGCCATCAGATGTCACCTGCTCCATCGGGTTTGACTGAAATGAGCCCAAGAGCCTGCAGTGGACATTTTGAGGACTATTCGTTCGACACAACTCAGAGTAGCCCACAATACTACTCAGCTATGTCTAAACCTGATCCAGGAAGAGTACCTTTTGGTTATTCCCGTCCTGAATATGCAGAATCTGTTTCAAGCGAATATCCATTCTTTCCTAATTACATGGCCAACACGGAATCATCTAGGGCAAAAGTTCGATCACAGAGTGCTCCAAAGCAACGCCCGGAAACTTCATATGAAAGGCAGCCAAGCAGGAGGAGGATCTCAACTGAAGGAAGGAACATACCACGTGCAGTTCGAATGCAACGGTCATCTTCACAAGTTGGTTCTGCACCTAATGGGTTAAATTATCCTTGGTCAATCAAACTAGATCGTTCTACAATATCTCTCAAGGACAGTGAATGTGGTTCAACAAGTACAGTTCTCACAAATGCAAACTACTGCAGGTCTCTGATTGCTTACGAGATCAGTAAGCATTGAATATAAAGAAGATTGTGGTTTCAGAACAAGAGAGGATTACTAAGTTTACAGTTTAACTTTGACAAAGTAGTTTAAGCGAATTTGGCCTCTGTGTTATTTTGTGTGCTAGTTTCGGCTGCCTATTCTAAAAGTCTGATTCTGCAATTTCATGGCTTATGTGACTGCTGCAGCCCCATTGATATTAGCACTGACTGTTTTCTCATTATTCAACTGGAGCTTACATTGGTTCAGTGAAAACAATAAGCAATAAGGAGGATACTGGAGAAACAATTCGAGCTACAACAGAGAACTGGTCACTAGATTTCTAAGAGTTGGGGACTCAAATTGTTGACTTAAGAATCATGGTACCAACGTTCCTTAGAAGTAAATCTGAATTGAAGCTCCATTAAATTAATTCTTTTTGATTTAGTGCCTCTGCTAACCTTTTGTTTCTTTGTTGAGATCTCTTTGCTTTGGTGGGGAGGGGGCTTTTGGGACAAAGGGTGATGTAAACATAAAGCACGAGAATGCAGAACTTAACAATAGATGTTTAACTGAATACTACTTTTGAATATAATGCAGTGAGTAGTGAGTTATTTGTATGATACCTTTTCCTCCCGTGAGAAACTTCTGATTGGACATTGAAATATTGCCTCTCTTTCTCTTTGACTGCATACCATTGCCACCAAAATACTGCTTCGTCGTTAGATGGGAGAATTGTGCAAATGTTATCCCATCCTTCAAGCGCGATGACAATGATGGAATAATTTTATGTATTTCTTCACTTAGTATATCTGGCTTCTGTTCATTGGCATTAGATCTCAAAGAATCAGATATTGTGGATTTTATAGGGAGTTGAGAGATAGAAAACCTTTTGTCCCAAGCTGGTTGCAGGAAAACAACGAATGTCTCTCTGCTTAAGTCATCTTGTTTTGTAGGCTTACAAACAGAGTGGAGGGTTGAATGAAGCTTCCCTTTTGATAGGATATCTGCTGACTCCCCTACCTGAACAAGAAAACTATTAGGTGGAGATCTCACCACATAGATTTTATTCTTGTTTGCATCAAATATTTGTAAACTATCGTGGCCATCAGGCAGAGAATACTCCTGCTCACTTGCCTCTGTTGTTGATATTTCATAAGAGGACATAAACATGGGAGTTGTTAGAATAGTAAAAATCCCGTAGTCATAATGCCACTGTTGCCATAAGTTAGAAAGAGAAATTTGACAGGATGTAGCTTCATTTACACTTGTTTTCAGTTTAGATGCCTTAACCGATGTTTGATCCTCCTCTCTGTGAACCTTTAATTTCTCACCAAGTTGAAATTCACAGTTGGTTCTACCTTTTCTAGACACTTCTTTTCTAGCAGCCTCTTTCAAGAGAAAGCGATCCAGAGTTGAGTGATAATGTACTAGGCGTCCTTTTGCAGTGCATGACTCCAATATGCTTTGTTCTAGCTCCTTCCCAGAAATGGCCTTATCACACACACGGGCTAGCTGGAGTCCTATGTCCATCATGCAAAACCCAAGTTCCTTAAAACTGTTTCCCACATTCTTAAACTTATCATCTCGAAACCTACACAAACTATCCACATTTTTCTGCCCTTCTGAATTCTTTTTCGACTTCTCAACTGGTTCATTAGAACTGATATTAACATTTGTATCCTGAACATATTTTAATTGAGATACAAAAGAGGAGACTGCTCTATCTGGGTTCTTCAAACAAACGTCAGTGCCCAAGCCATGGTCCTATAGAATTCGTAAACAAATAACTTAAGGTTAAATGCAACTGGCTACTAAATTATAATCCACATACAAATACTATGCCCTAACTCCTAACTCCTATAGATTAAATACTATGTCCTAACTCCTATAGATTAAATAGCACTCCAACAAAGAAAACTTCAAGAAAATGAATTTATATTAGAGCAGAAAATGACTCAACAACAAAGAGGGAACATAAAAGCTATCACATATTATGATTTATGAACTTCGTAATTAGCATTCGGTGTCATAAACTTCATGTTTTAACATGTCAATCCCAACAAAGTTCGAGTAAATGGAGTATTTGAAACAATGCAAACTAGATAGGATAATACGAGCTGAATGACATTCCAGTGGCCTCTGCTCTCAATACATAATAAATTTGCCATCCAATCTTAATTAGATTTTGGTAAAAGGAGATTCCGAATTTATGCAAACTACATAAGATTTTACAAGCTGAAAGAATAGTGATGGCATTAGAATAGTTTCTGAATAGAACTCCTCAAGACCATTCTAGTCAACCCTCATCTCAATACATACTGTTTTCCATAGATCACATAACAATATGCCAAACAATGAAACACACAAATCAAACATTCGACTAAATACACAAAACAATTCACTCCATAGTAATCTCAATTCAAATACTTTCTGAATATATCTCGTGACTTCCATAACCTAATATAAGCGAATAATTTGAAATGTTGTCCCAAATGGCTAAATAATTGAAATTGTGAACTCGAAAAAAAACCTCTTGAGAGAAGTATTTGAAGTTACCTTGAGTATTCTTCGACGATCATGATGATTCAAAAGAGCAAGTTGACGAGCAAATGGAAGAAGATCACGACGAAGTTGTGATCCTTGAGGAACTCCAGTAACAACAAGAAGACCAGGTCCGGTAGGACCTAGGGTTTCTAATATAGTTTTAGAGATAGAATCAAGTCTTGAAATTTCTTCTTCCGAATAATCAGAAGAGGTTGAAGACAATTGTATAAGATCTGAGTATTGGAGTTGAAATGGCTCCAAAATCTCTGCTTCTATATCCATTAGTGGAAGAGTATCCGAGGTTATTGACTTGGTATTAGATAGCGATCAAATTGAAAAGTATCCGAGGTAACAAAAGTTTGAACTTAAACAATTTGAAAGGGAAATCTAGTTAGTTCCGTGTTATGTTTCGAGTAGTTGTGTATTAAGTAACTGCCATATTTCAAGTCCGTTAGATTAGATATAGGTTGTTCGATGATGTTCCTATGTGTTTAAGGGAAGGAGAAAGAGCGCTTCTTTATAAGTATATAATATTATGATGTTCTATGTACCAACAATCATGATACTTTGGCCGAGTGGTTACGGCGTGTGCCTGCCAAGTACATGGGTCTCCCCGCGAGAGTTTGAATCTCTTAGGTGTCGTTTTTTTTTTTTTTTTTTTTTTTTGGAGGAGGGGGCATAATTAGGTGTCTTTTTAAGTTTCGCTGGATTTTAGCCTGTGCTATGCGTTGGTAAACTCGTAACGAATGAAATTTATAATAATGAAAAAGCTTTTTTTTTCGTGGGAATGGAGGGGCATAATTTTAAGTTTCGCTGGATTTTAGCATGTGTTATGCGCTGGTAAACTCGTAACGAATGAAATTTATAATAATGAAAAAGCAGACATTAATGTGAACTAATGTAAGTCGAAAGGGTGTTTGACGTTCAATAATCTTTCCTCCTTGTCTTACATAAATTCTAAGAGTTTTATCTTTAGAACTGTGTTTGCTTTTGTATTTTGTATTTTAGGAAATTCTTTTGACTATAATACGGATTTTTTTCGCTTTAGATTGTTGATTTTCCTCACCTCAAATAAGTATCTGTTTGAGTTCTGAAAATTTTTACAACTCTGAATTTAATTGTTTTAATGGTGTAATTTTTTAGTCCAATTTGGAATTGTTGTGTAGCAACAGCTACATCATCAACAATATTTATTATGATAACTACGTAACATCGTTTTGTAGAAATTTTCATGGGCCTTCCTGAATACAAATTCCTATTAGAAATTCATAAACCTAGAAACATTATTGCTGTTAATGAGATTACTCAAACTATCCAAGATAGTTTGATTGAAGTATACCAATTCTTTACGGATACTCTCTGTGAGAGCATTGCTCGGTCGAGCTAACAAGTATTGATGATATCTCAAGCTTGTTGTCAAAACTATATCTTGATTTCTAGTCTACAATTAGTTAAGCCTCGGATAAGGATAAAAGTATGTAGTTGAGAATCGGACATCACTGCGTTCTACCGTTTGAAGTCGAAGATCAACCGAATCTTTCGGAGAACTTCTTCGAAAAAAATGTAAGTGAAGACTGAACCACCTATTTCTCAAGTTATGTATCTATGAGACGTTAACGTCACATAACTAATTAGACTATTGCAAGCATATCAAGAATTTCGAGTCAAGTTTATCTTGGTAATTAGTTATAGAAATATATGACTAAGCTTAATGAACATTTGTTCATACTTGATGAATTTCTGTTAAGAAAATTTTATTGTTCATAATCTAAATCGTGATTCAAGATTATCATTCGAAAACTAGCCTGGAACATTATGTTATTTGGTAATGTTTCGAATTGATTTAGATAGAAATATAGAACTACTGTAAATCTGGATACAAGACTATACGCATACCAGTTTCACAAACTGGGCAAACTGTTATAGGTCCGGAACCGTAGTACATATACCCAGTACACGTACCAGAGTATCTATATGTCGACAGTGACTTAGTGGTACGAATACCCGGTATCCATACCACAAAAAGTTTGTGAACTCGTGAACCTGGAATGATATGCATACCTAGTATGCATACCGGAAAAGAACTGTTGTTTTCAAACCGGTATGGTATCCATACCCGGTACGCAAACCGAAAAAGTTATGTATGTTCCAAAACTTATATTTGTCTTACCATGAAAAATATAGTCACGAACAAGTATGAGTACACGTACCTGGTACACGTACTTTCCCTGTCAAATATTTTTAGATGCACATAAAATTATTTTTGTGAGATAATTAGCATTTGAATAAATCTCTAAGAAAACTATATGGACATGATTGATCACATTATAGCCTATGATTGTGATTCAAAATTATCCTTAAGTTTTTATGAAAATGATTAGGCTTATAGTTCAATCGACTAGTTTCGGCTAACCGCCCATGAACAATGTCTTTATACACGGTTAGGTTATGGTTCATCATAACCAGAGTGTATATCTTGATATGTCAATCAATTTTCAAAGATTCATCTAACGGTTGATATTGTTTGCTTAGTTCCAAATCTATCTTAGCTTAAACCTAAAGAAACCTATACTTTGAAAGTCTATAAAAGGGGTACCTCAAGCGACTAAAAAGACTTCACGGGGATTCGTGAAGCAAGGTCCAACTATCTTTTATCTTGATAGTTCGTGTATCCTTATCTTGTTTGATTGTTGAGATCCTCACTTGAACAAGATAAATAGAAATCTCAAAGTTCTCTTCGTTTCAGACTTTGTGATTCCACGGGTTTAATAATTGTGAGGTGAATGATAATCTAGGTTGCTCTTCGGGAAGCATAAGTCCGTATTTTGAGGCTAGCTAAACTTTGTCTATTGCTATCGATTTTTAGTCTCGCCTTGATCTACGATCAAAAAGGAAATCACCATATATGCTTATCTGTGGGAGGCAAATTGGTTTAAAGTCTTCAATTGAGTTGAAGAAAATCTTAGGCTATAAAGGACGTCATCTAAGGGAATCATTTGCGCGGAGTCTTACTGTGATTTACGAGGCGTAAGGAACGCGACTGTTACTGAATTTATGTGAGGGTTTAATTCGGTCTCAACTACATTCCAAAGTTAATTGGTAGTAGGCTAATGTCTGTAGCGGCTTAATACAGTTTGGTGTTCAAATATGGACTAGGTCCCGGGGTTTTTCTGTACTTGCGGTTTCCTCGTTAACAAAATTTCTGGTGTCCGTGTTATTTATTTTCCGTATTATATTGTTTATCTTTATAATTGAAATATCACATGTTGTACGTAAATCAATCAAATTAGATACATCCATCAATGTTTGTTGGATACAACTTGATTGATTCTTGGATATTGATTTTTCGTCGAAGAACTCTCATACGTAAATCAAGTTCACGGATTTGGTTATGTCAACTTTCTAATTGTGAGAGAAAGAGATATAACACTGAATATTATTCCTCGATTGAGATTCATTAAGTTGAACTCTCGGAATCATATTTAGTTTTTGTCCATACAGGTTGCCTAAGAAAAAGTTGGTGGTGTATTTTGGTACCTCCCACGTTTTCACTCTCGATAATCTTTTAGCAAAAGCGAATGTTTCTCCAAAATATATTAATATTAATATTTTCACGTTTGCTACTTCTCATTCTTTATCTGCAAGCATATATAATTAGTCTTTACAAAATGAGAAAATACATTTTAGTGTTTAATTTGTCAGGAACACATGCATGGGTTGCAGTACTAGATTAGAATCATACTTAGGATTTCATGTTTACCAATCAAAACAAAAATATTATTTGCTAGAAAATCTCTTACAAACCACTTGTAAAAGTATACCTATTCAAAATCCAAAAAGAAACCATAAAAAATATTTGCATCTCAGAAACATGTAGAAACAAAATCACTTAGGTTGATCCATCTTTACACTAATCCATAATGGTTCTGAACTAGGATTATGAATTACTTCTAAGGGTCTGTTTGGTTCTGGAGCCAGTTTAGTTCTATAATTTTGTTTGGTTATAAAGATCTGTTTGGTTATAAGGTCTATTTGGGTGTAAGGTTTTGTTTTACAATATGTTGATATCTGATCATCTTGAGTGTAATTTGATTGTATACTGATATGTATATAATTTTTGTTTTGTACATATGACGTTGATTACCATGTAGTTATTAGATTATTTTTGAGTCTGTAATAATCATGCCATGTTGATCATCAAGTAGATTGCTAGCATATGAATCAAATACATGTTTGATATGTGAGAAAATGTTCCATAACTTGTCTTATTTTTTATCCCTCATCTGAAAGTATTAAGTGGGAAAGGGAAGTATTATCCCTTAGCTTACCATTGACAATCCATGGATATGACTGTATACTCAATTCCCTCAGGAATGGATACTCTAATCGTATATCGGCATGGATCACCATTCGGCAAGGACTTGGACATACAAATTGGTATAGATTTCCCTTAAGAAACTATCCTAGTTTTTTTTGTATTCTAAGTTTGATTTAATGAGTAACACTTAACTGAAATATTTGTGAAGATGCTTCCCATAGGAACAAGTAATCACCATATATATTTATAAGACAAATAGGATTAGATTATTTGATTTGATTTTACATGAGCTGTTAAGCAAATTTTATCAAATTGAATGAGATTCTCTTAATCAAGTATATGTACACTTATTCCGTAGAATTGGTTGATATATACATTGATTATGAATCTGAATTTGTTATGACTTGAGAGTGTTATAATAAATAAAAGTTTTTTATTTAAAATTCTGAAAATGCTTGTATCTCACTGCATGTTTTTATTGATTACTTGAATATATGTCGAATGTCAACGTTTTGCCTAAGTTATGAAGAGATGAGTTAACTGGTCCTAACTATGTGGACTGGAAAAGGAACTTGGACATATGTTTGATTGCTCATGATTATAAGTTCACTATTATTGGGGAAAAGCCTCAAGTTCCTAATGAGAATGCTTCTCGAGAATATAAAGATGACTTTGCTAAGTGGATAAAGACTAATGATATGACCAAGTGTTATATCATGGTGTCGATGAGAAATATGCTGCAATTCACTTATGAAGGTTATGAGTTTACTTCTGACATTTTGTAAAGCCTCAAAGATATGTTTGCAGAACATAGACGTCCAGAAAAAATTGAAGCTACCAAGAAGCTTATGAACACAAAAAAGGTGGATGAAACTCCAGTTCAAGATCATGTATTGTACATGATGTCCATTTTCAATGAATTGGATGTTTTGGGATCAACCATGGACCCTGATATGAAAGTAGACAATGTGCTCAATTCTCTGCCTCATTCGTTTACAAATTTCAAACTGAATTTTAACATGAACAAGATGGCTATGGCTCTCCCTGACCTACTCCAACAGTTGCAAATGACTGAGGGGATAATTAAGGAGAAAAATCCTACTGGAACACTTGATATTGGGGAGCCTTCTTCTGGTCCATTTGAGTCTAAGGGTAAGAATAAAATGTTCAATAAAAATGCTCATAAGTTCAATACGTCGGTGACACTCAATGTTCCCAGACTATGTAGAGAGATCATGTATAGATCCAGGCGGTTCTTCGTAAGATTGAGAGCAAAACGCCTTCAGGACATCGGAAACTCTTACTGTCTCCTGACTATGCACCTTTCAGAACGGGTATGACCCTTTAACTGGCTAATATCCCTTCAGCAATAGATTAATTCTACCATGACATTCACCAATGAATTCCTAGAAGATACATGATCGAATCCACGGATGATCTCATGGAATGGTAATAGTTAATTACTCTGATTTTATGGTCGAATCCACGATCCCATAGGATGGTAATGCTCATTTTATTATTCCGAATTCATGGTTGAATCCACGGCTGATCCTATGGATTGATAATGAAAAACTACTCACTTTTATTACTCAGTTTCATGAATCATTCTCTAATGAATTTCATGAATTAGTAATAAATACTCAACAACCGAGCACCTGGACTATCACTGAGTAAGCCCCATAAAATGGTGCAAGTGTACTCAACAATGATGCACGAACGAGCATTCGAAAATATGGACAAATGAGGAATCCAACACAGAATAGGAGAGAGAAAATAATATTAAAATAATAAAGTGGCGCCTATGGGACCTGGCCTACCGGCCGGTCCCCCACGCCCCTTTCTTTTATTTTTAATTATTTTATTCCTTTCATGAACTCATGAAAACTCCTTTATTCTAGCAATTTTCCTTGTTTGAGCAAAAATCATGGTTTCTCCATATTTTTACGGGTTCATGAAAAAAAATAAAAAAAAATAGGGAAAGGTGTTGCGGGACCGGGCAACCTAGCCGACCAGCCATTCCCTAGCCGTGGACGGTCCCACACCTTACAATCCCTAGTCTTTCATAATTATTATTTCCCTCATCTCATGAAACTAATCCGTTTGAGCAAAAATCATGGTTTCTTCATATTTTCTCAAATATTGCTCGAACCATGAAAAAGCCAAAAACTTAAATGGTTACATGACCGACTAGGCCACTCATGATAAATACTAAAATATCATTATTTTAATATTTTCCAAATTTTGATCAAACGATCAAAGTACTACTTGCTCATTCTAGCAAAATCGAGAATTTCAGTGAAAGATCGAACTCTTCTGAAAATCCAAGATATTGCTCAAACGCACATCAGAAAGTGCCAAAACCCTCAGGATTGAGACACGGGCATTATGGTGACACGGGCATGTTTCCTTGACCAACCAAGGACGGCCCTAAGGCTTGCAAGGATTCAGTCCCACACATTCTTATAATTTTGACCTAATTTGCTCAATTGCTAATATTTGGGTCCAAACTCTTTCCAACAACTTGGAATTTGCTCAAACGACCATCAAATGGTCCCACACCACCAACGCCGGTCCTATTCCCTCTTGGACGGTCCCTTACTTCTCCATAAGTTAGGTTTTATTACCTAATGCCGACGAGCACTATTTTAATAAATGATGAAACCGGCATTTAATCATCATTCTTTCACCATCTGGATAACTAAGGACCTTGGTGCACACTCACTCGAGAACTTGGGCACCACATGGTCGTTCATCATCCCATGTGGTCGGCCCCTCTCTCACTCATGATCTATTTTTCAGCAGTTCGTCAATTGACGAACAATTGATCAAAAATTAGGGTTTCGATCAAAACGCTCCACAAATCATCATTCTGAGCAAGTTCAAACACTAATAAATTTATGTTGATCTAGTAACTAGAATTTGGATTAATTATATAATATTTGGTAGTCTACCAATATTTTAATTAATATTTTATTGGGTCATGTCACCAATAAATAGTTCGTCGAATTGAGCAATACTTGCTCAGTTGCGCGTGAAAAAACGGGGATCTAACAACCTTACCCAATTTTTTGATTAGAAATCTGTATGGACTAACTCTAATATACTTTTAAGAGAATCAACTATACAGTCAGACTCAATCTTAATAAAAAGTATATCAAGGAGTTAATATCTCTATCTATCGATTTGATCTATACTCAAGCAAATAGAAATATGTGAGTCTTTATCAAATACAAGAGATATAAACTTGGATGGTACCAAAGACGAATATGCAAGGATCAATCAATTTCCAATCAACAACCAAAGGTTGGATTTCACAATTGATTGATACAATGCACAACCTATGATATTTCAATTATATAAAAAAATGTAATGCAGAATAGAAATAACACAGACACCAGAAATTTTGTTAACGAGGAAACCGCAAATGCAGAAAGACCCTGGGACCTAGTATAGATTGAACACCACACTATATTAAGCCGCTACATACACTAGCCTACTACAAACTAACTTCGGTCTGGACTGTAGTTGAACCCTAATTAATATCACACTGATTAAAGGTACAATTACGCTCCTTACGTCTCTCATCCTAGCAGGATACTACACACTTGATTCACTTAGCTGATCTCACCCACAACCAAGAGTTGTTACGACCCAAAGTCGAAGACTTTATTAAACAAATCTGTATCACACACAAAAGTCTACGATAATAGATAAATATATCTCCCACAGATAAACCTATGAGTTTTGTTATGTTTTTTGATAAAATCAAGGTGAACAGGAACTAATTAATAACCCGAACTTATATTCCCGAAGAACAACCTAGAATTATTGATCACCTCACAATAATCTAAATCGTATGGTAGCGAAACTATATATTACGGAATCACAAACGACGAGACGAAGATGTTTGTTATTTCTTTTTATCTTCCCCTATCGGAGATATAATCTCAAGCCAATTTTTCAATTGAACTCGTACTATAGAAAATAGCAAGATCAGATTGCTCAACTACAAGAGAAGTAGTTTTGCCTGGCTTCACAATCCCAATGAAGTCTTTAAGTCGTTAACCGACAGGGTCCTGAGTAGAAACCTACGGTTAAAGGAGAATCGACTCTAGAAAAACCAACTAGTATCATACATGAGGTGTGGGGATTAGTTTTTCTAGTTGCTAGACGTCTCCTTTATATAGTTTTCAAATCAGGGTTTGCAATCTAAGTTACCTTGGTAACAAAGAATTCGATATTCACCGTTAGATGAAAAACCTGATTTATCCAAGCTAATATCTTTCTATCGTTAGATCAAAACTTAGCTTGTCACACACACATGAAATGTATTTCATTTAGGTTTGAGTAACCGTACCTGAACGTGTACATTTGGTTCGTTCACAAATAGTTAACCAATTGTTATCCATATGAGCACTTCATATCAACCATATTCATCTTCTTCACAACTAGTTCAAATGACTCAAAAGAACTAGTTAAAGAGTTGTTCAATTGCTTAGATCTTTATACATAAACACAATTGACACAAAATCAGTTTGATTCACTCGAATCAATTCATGAACAATATAGCCACGGTTTGCAAAGATTGCATTCCTTATTGATTTATTGTTTAAGTTCACGAGCTTACCGATTTGAGAAATATAACCATCTTGGGTACGCGTACGGGTATGCGTATCTAGGCTACCGGATTTGAGTTTACAAACTCAGCAGAAATTTTCGGTTCGAAAACTTCCGTGGATACACGTACGGGTACGCATACCTAAGGTGACTGGTTTACTAGTTTGCAAACTACAAACTTAGTAGAAATTTTCAATTCGAAAACTTCCGCCAAGTTTCGTACGGGTACGCGTACCCAACCTGTCTCCTTCACCAATACCGCATGCACACATATGCACGCACTTGGTTTCCAGTACATTGACTTATACACTAATGTGCGAACACACTATATATGCTTATATCCATATGTGGTTACGTAATCTCAGCTCTACATTTCAATCATTGAAACATTCTTCTATAATGTAAATATAATAGTCGTTAGACATAAGAATCGACTATCGTCATCAAAGCTATTTTCAAGATTGAAATGTCATCATGAATTTCGTCATGGGTAAAGATGAAAAGTGGTTAAATCGAAAGCTTGCCAACACATATTTGGAGAAAAAGATAGGTGAGTAAACTCGGCTCGAAATAGCAAATGTGTATGTATGAAAACTATCATACTTATATGATTGTTGTCTCAAGAGTATGAGATAAATAGACTTTTGAGTGATAGATAAGTTCAAGTCTCCACAAACCTTTTTGGTCGGATGAAGTTCCACTGGTTCCTCGAGTAGTTCTTCGTCTTTGTAAGATAATCGTCATGGAGTCTGGAGCTCAACTATACTTAACTATCCTAGACTGAGACTTAGTCATAAGTAAACTAGAAATCAAAATGTATAGTTTTGATCACAAATATTGACAAACATGCTTGAGATAGCAACACATGCGAGTTCGACCGAGCAATGCTCTAACAACGCGAATATTGATCCAACTATCAATATTCAGTAATTTATCAGTAATTCGTCGAATTGAGCAAAACTTGCTCAGTTGCTCAAATATTGATCTAACTATCAATATTCAGTAACTTATCAATATTCAGTAACTCGCCGAATTGTGCAACTCGAATATTGATCGTAACTCAATATTCAACAACTCATCGAATTTACAATATTTGCTCAGACGAGTAATATTAGCATTCATGAATCACTGAGCATTCGTCGATCATACTCAATTCAACAAACCTAGACTCATTGTCTAATCAGTCAACATCTGACTTGAAAAATACATGTTTGCCTTGCAGACTCCACGATTCGTGAGACATCAATCACGTCACATGGGGGGATATCAATTAGGGTTTTGGTATGTGGCCTATGGCATGTGGATTCATCCATGATGAGAAATGTGAATAAGTCATGCAAATGGTTGAAGGAGTTAGCAAAGTAGTGGGTGGAAGGTTAACCAAGTCTCCGTATGACCTGGAACTGGTTTCACCACGATCTCCCACTTTCCTACTCTTTCACTCAAGAAACCATCACTCTTATAGGGATCAAAGTGTTTACTACTCTGACAATATAAATAAGTCTCAGGATCCACGATTAAACAACAACAATTTTTACCAGAACTTATTCGAACTCAACATTAAACAGTTTATCACTCTTGCAGAAACCCACAACACATCCACAATCCTTAATCATCATTGATCCCATATAATTCTCATCTTCCCCCTACATATCAACCCATCTCCCTCTTTGTGACCGAATTGACTCTGGAATGACCATTGACTTGGTTTAGGCCGGATTCCTACAAATTGATCTCTCGAATCTAAGAAATTCCTTTGCAGTGCATCTGTGTGAGGTTAAGCAGTTTTCTTGGTTGATGAGCCTCGTCCGCACGCTCGTCTCTTAATTTCCTTAAAAACTAGCAAATCATTTTCCCCATCTACAGATTGGCGACCAGAGTGGGAGATTAATCTCTCGGTTGCAATCTCAAATTTTTATAAAATGGTTGATCTTAGGTCAGGTTCAGTCACAAATCCTAACCCAAACAACGCCAACACTAGCAATAATGGCGGTACTCCGGAAACTACTATTATTTCCAAAAATGGTACTGGTGACACCACTCCTCCTCAAACCAACATTAGAGGCCATCCACTCTTCGGTCGGTACCCCGAGGAAGTTAGAGAAAATTCTCCTACCATAGCCGATCTCATGAAGGTGAAAGAAACTCTTGCGAAAAATCAGACTAACATGGCTGCGACGCAGAAAGAGATGTGCAATTACCTCAAGACTCTCACTGACAAGATGACTTAGGAGAAAGGGAAATACAAAGAAATTATTGATCCTGAGGTTGTTCCAGTCCATGTAGTCGACGATGATGAAGTCTAAAAAACTGTGGAAAACCCACCAACAAAGAAACATGTCGGTTTCATCACTCGTGAAGATCTGGAACGTTTTATGGAGGATCGAGGAAAAGGAAATGCACCATCTTTCCATCGTTATCAACCTCCATATCCTTCTTCTACAAAAAGAATCCATTTCCCAAAAGGCTACACCTCTCCAACATTTACGCTGTATAACGGAACATGGAACGCTCGAGAACACGTCTCTCGATTTTTGAAAGCATTAGGAGAGTATGAACATAACCATGTTGTCAGTTTGAAGGAGTTATAGAAATATCTGACAGGCCGAGCATATACTTGGTATAAAGACATTGCGCTAGGAAGCATAGCTAATTGGGGAAAAATGATTAATGCCTTCTACATGAAGTATTTCTTTGTTTCCGAGCAGATTACTCTTTATGACTTAGGAAGGTGTAAATAGGGAAAAACGGTTTGCTGGTTTTTTGGGGAAGTGAAGAGATGAGCATGTCGAGACTTCTCGAACCGAGCAAACTGCTCAACCTCGCACAGATGCATTTCAAAGGGAGTGCTTAGATTCGAGAGATCAATCTGTAGGATTCTGGCCTAAACCAAGTCAATGGCCGTTCCAGAGTCAATTCGGCCGCAAAGAGGGAGATGGGTTGATCTGTAGGAAGGAAGCTGGGAATTATATGGGATCAGTGATGATTAAGGATTGTGGATGTGTTGAAGGTTTCTGCAAATTGAAGAACTGCTAATTGTGAGTTCTGTAAATAAGTTTTAATCGAGTTGTTGACGGATGATGATCCATTTTTTGTTGTCCTCGATTTGGACTTATTTATATTGCAAGAATGATGAACCACTGATCTCTGTAAGTGTGATGATTTCTTGAGTAAAAGAGTGGGAAAGTGGTGAAACCAGTTCCAGGTCATGCAGATACTTGGTTAACCGTCCACCCACTACTTTGCTAACTCCTTCAACCGTTGCACGACTGAATCACATTCTCATCGTGGATGAATCCACGTGCCATAGGCCGCCAGACCAAAACCCTAATTGATATCCCCCATTATGACGTGATTGATGTCTCACGATCGTGGAGTCTGCAGGGAATACGTGTATTTAATTTGTTGACTGATTAGACAATGCGTCTAGGTTTTGCTAAATTGAGCATTATTGGGAATGATCAGTGATTCGTGGATTGGGACGTGTTAGTCCTTGTGTTGATATTACTCGTGTACAATTATTGTAAATTTGGGCGTATGAGCAAGTTTTGATCAATTCAACGAATTAAAGGTAGTTGGATGAGCAATTGAGCGAGTATTGCTCAATTCGACGAATTACTGAATAATGATAATTGGATCAGCGATTGAGCAAGTATTGCTCAATTCGATGAATTACTAAGAAATTACTGAATATTGATAGTATTAATATTCGAGCAATTGAGCAAGTATTGCTTAATTCGACGAATTATTTATAGGTGACGTGACCAATTAAAATATCGGTAGATTACCGAATATTATATATTTAATCCCCGTGGATCAACATAAACTTATTTAGTGTTTGAAATTGCTCAGAATGATGATTTTGTGGAGCGTTTTTTCGAAACCCTAATTTTTGATCAATTGCTCATTAATTGACGAATTACTGAAAATAGGTTATGAGTGAAGGAGGGACCGACCACATGGGACTATGGACGTCCATATGATTCCCAATTTCTCGAGTGAGCGTACACCAGGGTCCCGAGTTGACCTGTTGGTGAAGGAATGACGATTAATGCCGATTTCATCATTTATAGAAATATTGTTGGGTTCAGCATTAGGTGATAAAACATAGGTATGAAAGATGGGACCGAACAAGAGAGCATGTAGATGACTCTTGGTGGTCACGGGACCAGTTGTTGGCCGTTTGAGCAATCCACAGGTTGGTTAGAGAGGGTTTGGGCCCAATATGAGCGATTACGCAAATTAGGTCAAAAGTGTGAAAACACGTGGTACCGGCTTTGTGCAAGCCCTAGGGATGACCTTGGTCGGTTAAGAAGGCATGCACATGTTACCATGATGTTCGTGTTTCCGTACTAAGAGTTTCAGTATTTTCTGATGTGCGTTTGAGCAACATTGTGAATTTTCAAAAAAGTTTCATCTTGACTGAAATTCTTGATTTTGTTGGAATGAGCATGCATGCTCAATTGATTAATATTAAAATAAGAGTATTTTAACATCTAAAATTTCCGTGAGAGCCTAGTCGGTCGTGTGACCATGTTGGCTTTTGGATTTTCATGATTTGAGCAATTTTTTTGAAATTATGATGAAACCATGATTTTGCTCAATCCAAGGAGTTTCATGAATTGAGGAAAATAATAATTATAAAAGACCAGGGATTGAAAGGTGTGGGACCGGCCCCGGCTTGGGCATGGCCGTCCAGCTAGGTTTCCCGGCTCCGCACACCTTTCCCTAATTTTATATTATTATTTTTTCATGAATCCCTGAAGTTATGGAGAATCCATGAGTTTTTGTTGAAACAGAGGAGTTTCATGAAATTAGGGAAATAATAATTATAAAATACTATGGATTGCAAGGTGTGGGACTGGCCACGGCTATGGCATGGCCGGCCGACTATGTTGTCCAGTCCCGCACACCTTTTCCTAATTTATATATATATATTTTTTTTATGAATCCATGAAAATATGGAGAAACCGTGAAAATATGGAGAAACCATGAGTTTTTCTCAAACAAGGAAAGTAATGGAGGAGTCTTCATGAGTTCATGAAAACACCGAAATAAGAAAAAATAATGGAAGAAGCATGGGACCGGCCATGACTAAGGCACGGCCGGCCGGTCGGCCGGTGGGCCCGTACCATGGGAACTTGTCCATTATTTTAATGTTATTATTTCCTCTATCCTATTTTATGCAGGATTCCTTACATGTCCATATTTTCGGATGCTCGTTTGTGCATTTTGGTGGTCGTTCGTACATTATTGTCGAGTACACTTGCACTATTTTTATGGGGCTTACTCAGTGATAGTTCAGATGCCCGATTGTTGAGTATTTATTACTAATTTATGAAATTCAGTGGAGAATGATTCATGAACTGAATAACAAAAGTGAGTAATTATTTATTATCAATCCATAGGATCAGCCGTGGATTTGACCATGGATTCAGAATAATAAAGAGAGTATTACCATTCCATGGGATCGTAGATTCGACCACAGAATCGGAGTAATAAAGTTGTGTATTACCATTCCATGAGATTAGATATGGATTCGATCATGAAATCGGAGTAATGAGATTATCTATTACCATTCCATGAGTTCAGTCGTGGATTCGATCATGAAATCAGAGTAATTATATAATATAGATTATGTTCTAGGAATTCAGTAGTGAATGTCACGGTAGAACTAATCTATGTGCATAGTTAGGAGACGGATAATATCCTAAAGGCGTTCTCAATCTTACGGAGAATTTCCTGAGTCCATACACAGTCTCTCTACATAGTCAGGAACAGTGAGTGTCACCGTCCTGAAGGCGTTGTTTCTCTCAATCTTATGGAGAACCGCCCAATCATTATTCTATGTAGAGGTGGGTCTCTCTCCTGTAGTCAGGGAACAATAAGTATCACCGATCTCCTGAAGGCGTTAAGCCCTCTTAACAAATAATTATGTAGGAGGAATCTGATAGGTGTCTAAAACACCTTATTATTTATCTATTGTTTATGCTTTCTATGCTAGTTTTCTTGTAAATTATGTATCTTATGTTTTTTTTTTGAGTATTTAGGTACTTTGGAGTCATTTGGAACAAAAGAAGAGGAAACATGGCAAAAGCGTTGGAGGCGGATTGTGTCTCATTATTTGCTTTTATTTCTTCATCTCTGTTTGAAAAGTATGCCATCTTTAGTGATGTGAATTATGTCTAAAAAGCATGACGGCTTTAATGATGATTAAGACATTGAAGAGAAGAGGTGGACTTGAGATGCAAGAGGTAGATGCAGCTGGTGGAAGAGCATTTGGAGCATAAAGGGGCAAAGCTATCATTTCACGTCGAACACTATCTGGAGCCAATCAAGTTAAGGGGCAGCTCTATTTGGAGGAGTACTAAACACCAATTAGTCAAGGTTAAGGGGGATACATCTGGGTGACCCTTATCTCAACTGCTAGGGTGGCTAAATCCTGCCCAAATCATTACCCTAAGCCTAAATCGAGAGAAGACTTTTATCTCATTCATTCAATCATTGTCCCTAAAATTGAGAAAGAAAAGCAGCACAGCTGCTGGTGAAATTAAGAAATAGAGATCGAGAAATTAAGACAGAGATTAAGATCGAGAAGAGTCAGCTTGATTAGGGTTTAAAGTTGATTCTGTGATGAAGAAGAATACCTTGGTGAGGTGTTGGTGATGAGTTGTCGATGGTAAGAAGATGTTGTTTCCATTAAAATCACGATCTGAGTTGATGTTAGTGTTATGAAGAAACTCAGGGAATAAGAAATTGAGGGTTCGTGATGATTAATGTAGTCAAGGATGAATTGATGGGTTCTCTGAAATTGGGTTTATAGTGGTTTTGAGATTGAATCTGTAAGATGGGTTGTTGGTTGATTCAAGATTCAATTGAAGATAGAGACGGGTTTTGATGTTACTGAATGAATCAAGATGAAGAGAACGGTTCAGAATTGCAGGGGTTTGATTCTGATGGGAAATTGAGGAGGTCTTGTGTGTTGTTATTGGGCAGAGAAGAGATAAATTTGGGGTTTGAAATGAATCTGTTGCAACTGTATTGAATATGAAAATGATGGAACTCATAAGGAAACAAGGAAATGGAGCTTGTGGTTTTTTTGGTGCTCAAATGGTTTGAATGGAGTTGATGCAGTCAGAGTTATAGAAGGAAATGAAGCTACATGTGATAGTTGGAGCTGGAATGCAGCTTTAGGTGAAGCAGGTTCTTGCACTGTGATTGTGTTGATGGCAGTGAGGAGATGGTGATATTGAAATTACAGGGGATGTGATGTTATAAATGAATCTGCAGGTGGTTAAGAAGGAGATGCAATGGCCAGAAATGGATGAATGGCTTTTGTTGTTGCAGGTGGAGGTTATGGAGTTGGTTGTACGAATGATTGAATGTTTTGTGTGTGTTGAGTTGTTGCAAGACTGCAGGGAATTAAGGTGTGTGCAGCCAAGGCTAAATCAGTTGGTGGTTGCAGAACAAGTTATGTTTGAGCTCAAAGAATACATGAAGAGAAGTGTTGCAGAAGAGGTGGTGACTGCAATGAAGTTGGAGCTACAGATTGGTGGAATATGTGAGGAAATGAGCGTGGAGATGTCTAGGTGCAGTTGGAGTAGCTGGTGCTGCTACTGAAAAGCTATGGTGGTTTGTTGAGTTCCTGAAATGATGATCAAGAATGCAGTCTCATGATACTGCAGGTGGAGTTTAAGATGTGTTGGTGGAATTGAGATTGAGCTGCCAGGGATGGTACTGGATTGCAACTGAGTGAGGTTGCAATGTTGTTGGTTGAGTCATGGCATTGGCCTGAGAATGGGCAGTAAATGAAGTCAGTGAAGGCATTGATGTGTAGTTGCATTTATGAACATCTCTGGAGTAATGGGTTCAGGTGGACTTGCTATTATGGAGTTGTCATGAAGCGGTAGCTATTGAACTGAACATGGGTGTTGCAGTTCTGATGCCAGAACATGTGATGGGGAAATTGCAGGTGGACTTAGTAGATCTGTGTAATGTTGGCTTGTGGAATAATAAAGTTGCAGCTGTTGAACTGGACAGAACTAGGTTGAAGCAGTAGCAGTTGGAGCTGAAACTAAAGCTAAAGTGCAGGGAAGAACAAATGGCTATCATTGCTTTGGATTGAAATGATGCAACACAGAAGACACATCCATCATGGCTGAGTATGTCATATGCAAGATGCAATGGCTTAGGCCTGACTCGTTTCAGTACTTGACTCATAACTGACTCGTAGTTGACATCGAGTTGACCTGGTTGACCGACTTAACCCGTTGACCGTTCGATTTTCCGGCGCCGGATTCCGGCGGATTTTCGGCCAAAACACAGTTTTCCGGCGAGCGTTTGGGACATAATTTCTACACGGGTTTCTCTCACTTGTGGGCTTGATGGATTTCTACCTAATGGACTTTGAAGACAAAAACCTAGTTTTGGAAGGGAGAAAAAGCTACAAAAAGTAAAAGACTTCTACAATTATATAACGTTTTATTCTATTCTTGGAGCTTTTGCAGAGAACTACTGTGAGGGTTTGCTTTCTTTTATGTTTCATCTTCTTTCTTTGAATATTATGATGATGAACTCCATTAATATGAGTAAGTAAACACAATTATTGGTTATGGGATAAAGTTGATTTCATCAAACATGTTATTTGATTCTATGAATTAGTTTTGTCTCAATTCTATCGTTTATGATTCATTATTTTTATTATCATATGATTTGAATGCTAGTTTGGTTGAGTCCGGAATCAATTGGATTGGTTTTCATCTCTATAGCTATATTAGGGTTTTCAATACGTAAAAGTTGTTCATCCCTGATTTTTAGTAGCATCTTGTGGTTATTACTTGTAGTGATACATCTTTTTAATCGCATATGAATCATAACCTTTGTTAAAATGAATTAGTTCTTTTACACGTTTGTTTGCATTGATTAGTCTTATTTCATAGAAATTATTGCCCTTAGGGAGTTAAACTTAATTGTGCTTTTACACTTTAGGTTGCTTTTTAAGTAGATTTCACAATAGCATCTTTTAATGTTGTTTGTGATAAAATCAGGAAATAAACGGGATACTCTTGCGATCAAGATATCCTAGGACTTTTGATAATTGCGAGATTAAATTACCAATTTTAGTCATTGATGAAAAATACATGTTTGTGAATGATACTATCCCGTGACCAATATCTTCTCCTTATTGATTATTCCATTTATTTGCTTTGCTTTATTTTATTTATTGCTTTGATAATGTAGGAGCGGAATATCACAGCAAATAATAACTTACGAAATTGTGGAGAGAAAATACATTTTGCGAGCAAGAAGGACATTTTTCGAGCAAAGGAAGCCACGAAGGTTCGCAAGATAATCTTCAAATCCGAAATGGCGGGACAACACAACTGTCATCTATTGTAAAATCATATAAATAGCCATTTAGGCATGAGAAGTGGGAGAGACACATTTGGAGAGAGAGGATAATTTTAGGAGGAGAGAGAAAATTGTTAAGAGAGGGATTCATTTTCTTTATCATCTTCTTCCCCAAAATTCTAGAGCTCCAAATATTCATTAATGGAGTCTCAATTGTAAAATTATGTAATCACATACAATCACTAGTGAAGCATCGTGGACGTAGATCACATTGATCGAACCACGTAAAAATCTTTGTGTCTCTTTATAATTTTAGTACCTTAATTCTTAGTTTCATATCAAATTAATTAGGTTTAGGAATCATTTTAATGGATTCTAATGAGGGTGTAGTTGTGAGATAATCCGCAACTACATAATTGGCGCTAGAAACAGGGACCTAATCTTGTTGGTTCAAGAAAGTTAGAAAAATTGGTTATTAATGGTGATGAATTGTACTGGATTTATGAGTTTTGAAGATGAAAATGGAAGTTCTTTTATTGGCATCTTCAAACAACAAACACATTAGTAGTAGTTCAGGAAGAGAAATGTGGATATGGAGAAATCGTCAAGCAAAATGAAATTTACACATGCTACGTCAACAATCGCTTCCAAAAAGGACAAATTTCTTCTCACTTTTCTTATTCTTTGTTTCATTTTTCAAAATTTGGGAATTTCAAAACACAAATTGAAAAATAAATTGTTTGCGATCTAAACTTTGATTTTTGTAGAAATTGGATTTATTATGGAAGTTTTGAATTTAAAAATGTTTTTGCTATAAATTTGTAGTAACTAAATCTCGTTTTACAAATTTGTTTAAAGAATTTCTGGCAAAGTCAAATTTCAAGATTTTCTGTTGGTTAGAGATTTAGAGATTTTCATTTCGCAAGAACAAAAACAAGAAGAATATATGTAAAGTTTTCATTCTTCATACGCAAACATTACTCATCTTAATGATCTATAAACTGCTAACCAAATTTACTAATCGTTTGCAGCAAATTTTTTGCAAAAGTTCTGCGTCACTGACGAAGAAATATCATTCCTACGAAGAAACGGGATAAATGTCATCGTGGGTTCGAATCTTACGAACGGAGAAGAAGAAGAAATTCAGTAGGACGGGGTGAAGTTCAGTAATTCACTTTGCACAAGACAGTTCGAGTTACATAAACTGACCAGGGAGATATACGTAAGCAAATAGCTGAGAACTCTTTATGCGAAGAAGTATGTTTTCTCTGTCAAATGAAAAGGAACGAATATACGAATAAGAATTTAGTTCATGATTTCTTTCATGCGAAGAAATAATTTGATAGACATATAATTTCACACCAAATGGCTAAGAAGTGGATGCTGCATGATGAGAGGAACAAAGGATGGTGAAATCCAAGAAGACTACAAACTCATGAAGTGGACTTAGAAAATAGATAAGAAAGGGAGGTGGCAAACTTCTGCGAAGATGAAAGACCAACTCTACTAGATTGCTATAGGCGAAGATAAATGTGTGCGTTCATTTCGCATGATATAGGAAGTAAAGATGCAGTGGACGTCGTCAGTTTCTTCGTTACCAACTAATACGAAGATAGAATAATTTATTAGCAAGACATTTGCAGTACAGCGAAGTAGAACAATGATAGATTGAAATAAATCGGATTCACGAGCCATAAATGTGAGCCAACCATCATAATAGTTTAGGCAAAGCCATCTAAAATCCTAAAGCAACGAGCTAAGAAGAAAAATGCAGTATTCCATCGAATACCAACTAACGAAGACAAGACAACAAACTCGTGTTAATCGAGTATATCATCAGAACAAATTCTGGTGAAGGCTCATCGAGATAATTATTCAACAACTAATAAAGAATGAAGAAAGACATCTTTCCATTTTCCTACCTACGGATGCGAAAGACATCCGAGAGTTTGTAAAATATTTGCGAAGGTAATAATTCCTGCGAAGTTAATAGTTTCTGCGAAGAAGAAAAACCAGCAAAGGAGGGAAATAAAAACGTATATGCATCAGTTCAACATCATACTTCTACTAAGAAACTAAGAATTACAGGCACGTATTTTTTCAACATCGTTAAGGGAAGCGTGCGAATTCTTGTAAAGTTTCACCACCTATACGAATGAGCTGTTGGTGAAGGTTGCTGCGATTGTTCGTAAAAATAAGGTTATGAAATAAGGTTGAAATAAGGTTGTTAGTGAGCTTTGCGAAATTTCTTATACGATTGTTCGTAAAAATTGACGGAAAGATGGAAAAATGGTTGTTGAGAACAGAATATTGACGTCCTTCACGGGAAGTCTTCTTCCCAAGTGCCTGCATAAAAAAAAAAAAAAAAAAAGTTTACTCGTGAAGTTTACAAGAGAACATGATACCTCAGGAAGTTTACAAGAGAACATGATACCTCAGGTTCAAACTATGAACTCAGAGAACTCAATAGTGGTTCGTGAAGTTTAATGAAGAAGTTTACTCGTGAAGTTTACAAGATAACTCAGAAATCACACTGCCCGGCTTGAGAACAATGTTACATTTCAAGAGAACATGGAAAAACAAAAGTTCTGCGAAGTTTATCTTCTCAACAAAAAAAGGATTTAAAATTCAAGCAAAGCTTCATTAATAATCAAATCTAGAAGGAGACGTACGATGAAGATGGAAGACAATCATATTTCACTCCGCAGCAAAGAAATAAAGAGGGAAGTTCGTAAACATTTACTTCGTGGAAATTTACTTTAAATACCGAATTTTCATTTTCTTTGTTCGTAAATTTTAACTTCGTGAACATTTACTTCGCAACCATTTACTTCACGAATATTTATTTAAGTTCGCAATTATTTAACTTCGTGAATGTTGACTTTGTATATATTTTCCAAGGCTTGCATCAACATAACCTACTTCGGGAAGAAGAAAACTACTTCGTGAACAACAAGCAATCCACCAGAAGTATGAGTTTCATGGCGGGTCAAAAATTTAATTCTCATTCTTTCTCATTTTGCAAGCAAGCAATTTACTTCGCAAGAGAAAACAACAAGTTGTAAAAAGGTAAGTAACATTTCCTTGAATACTTTATTTACGGAAGACAAAAGATTTTTGATTTTATTCCCCAAAAGCGATATACTCGCAAAATTTCTACAATTTTTAAGATTTCAAAACATTTCAAAGATTTTTTAGATTGGTGAAAAGTGATACAATCGCAAGATTCAAAAATGAGTTTATCGCAAAAATTTAACGATCTCAAAATTTTCAAAGACTTCAAAATTACAAAAAATAGAGAAAATTAAATTCCTATAGAACAATTTTGATTAATACTTCTCAAACTTTTCATACTTCTTATACTAAACATTTCATGAAAACATTCAACATTTTATGTACATGAAAAATTTACGATGAATTTTTAAAAGGCGAAAAAATACCGCCATTTACGATTAACTTGCGAATAAAAGACCGCAATCTGTGATCAGCCTCCAAAAAAGAAAGAGAGCCGCAGAAAATTTTATACAGGCAAACCTTTGTGGCGTACACCCTAGTTCGCGAAGCTATATTTCGTAAGAGGCAAAGTCCTAAAGTACGTCATTTAAGGGGTACCTATAACGTGGCTAAGGGTAACCTAACACCACCAAGGGCCCTTAGTACATGGTAAATATTTTTGGGTACAACCCAATAATGGGGTACCTATCCGGGTTAGACACCTTGGATTCTCACCTAATCTAGCGACATTACGCAATATAAAATGCGGTGTAAGAGGATTTAGGTTGGGCGACTAAGGCATACTGTCTTTCCCAAGAAGTGCGAAAAAACGATCAAGGCGCCGAGGTACACGGTTGAGTCAAGAGTGCCGGGTGAGGTTGAACCACATCTGCCATTTTTGACAAGTCTTGGCAAATGATGCACTTGGCCCAAAGATACCCCATAGGGTGCAACCTCGTAACTATAAGCCCTATAGGCAAAAAGGATAAGAGGTTGCGATCAAAAGCTGGTTGTTGGCAGAACCGGATGGGAAGAGCTAACCTTGTATGGTCGATGTACGCTTCCTTGAAGGGGAAATCAGGGGGAAGATAAATGGCAGCACCATCCATTAGGGAGCTGATACGTGCTATAAGACGCAAATGTCACGAGGCTTCTTGTTTGCGAAAACATAAAGGCTTGTCATATTTGTGCAACAAATGAAGTTCTGCGAGCCTTCTAAAAAAAAAAAAAAAAAAAAAAAAGAAGAAAGAAAGAAAAGAATAAAGAACTCACAGAATATAATAAAGAAGTTAAGATGAGATCAATGGGTCACTACATGAAAGTGTAGAGACGTCATGCGATTTCATCGCAAGACGGCAATGTCATGGGGATTTATGTTCGCAAGAATATTTAGGCCTGTCATATTGTCGCAACAATTCCTGAAGAGGCTAAAATACTATTCAAAGAAGTTAAGATGAGATCAATGGGTTTTTGCATGAAAGTATAAGAACGTCCTGCGATTTCATCGCAAGACGATAATGTCACGAGGTTGTATGTTCGCAAGAATATTCAGACTTGTCATATTATCGCAAATACAAAAGTTTACTACAAAAGAGGTGGCAAAATAAGACCTTTACTTAGGAAGGCATGATAAGACCACAGCAACTAATGAAATTCATTACAATCATTGAAGAAATTATACAAGAATATACATCATGAAGTTTTGAAGAGAAGACAACTTCGTCAAGATCATTGAAGAATTTTGAAGAGAATATATATCAAAGAAGACAATTCCATCAAGATCATTGAAGAATTTTGAAGACAATATATATCAAATAAGACAATTCCATTTATATCATTGAAGAATTTTTACAAGAATATATATCATGAACTCATAGCAAAAGAGGCGATTTCATTCGCGATCAAAGACGAATTTATAAGAAAATACACAAATAAACTTACGAAGATAATTATATGAATAGATGCAATTCAAAGATATATCAATTTTACCGCAGCAAAATGAGCTAAGTAACACAAACATTAGCTATGCATTATAATAGATAAGTATTCACATCATACAAGCATCATACTTGCATCATACAAGCATCATATTTGCATCATACAAGCATCATACTCGCATCATTCAAGCATCATATTTGCATCATAAATGCATTGCATAAACATTTCATGGCATAAGAATCGCATACGCATTTCATAACATAATCATTACATAAATATTATATTCGCACAAGTATTGTACAAAATTTTACAGGAAAATACCACGAAACTTCGCAGAAAAGTTCATAATTCGCAGGACTATTCAAAGTTCGTAACACTATATTCGCAACATTATATTCAACACTATGTTCGTAACACTATATACGCAATAGTACATTCGCAACAGTATGTTCGCAGCACTATTTACAGCACTATTCAGAAGTTCAGAAATGCGTAGAAAAACTCAGGAATTCGTAGAAATATTCAGAAGATAACAGGGTTACCACTTGAGGAAGAGGCAACATAACAATAGAGATGCAATTTAATTATTCAACATTTTATCATGAATTCTCTTTCGAAGATAAAGAACAGAGGAAACTATGGATACCCAAGAAAATATTTGATGTTATTTATCTTCTTAGCAAGAATCCTCACCAAAAGTGGAATAATAATTTCACATGAACAGAGGCAATATTTATCACTCTCATCAAGGATATTTTATACTTCTTATATAATTCGAGGATTAAATACTTCTTATACTTCTTAAGGATATTTCATACTTCATATATAATTCGAGGATTAAATACTTCTTAAGGATACTTCATACTTCTTATATATTTCGAGGATTAAGTACTTCTTATACTTCTTCAAGGATATTTTATATTTCTTATACTTCATACTTCGCAAGATGATACTTCTAATTACTTCTTAAAGCTTCAGAACTTCGCAAAAGAATAGAGGCAAGTATATACTTTTTGAGTTTGATATTCTTTAGCTCGTTCCTTCATCAACAAAGATTAAAGACTACTCCAACAACCACAGCAAGTGATTTTTTTCTTAAAGATCGCCCTTCAAGCAATTTTCAAGAAAAAAGAGGCAAGATGTAGGAGCGGAATATCACAACAAATAATAACTTACGAAATTGTGGAGAGAAAATACATTTTACGAGCAAAGAATATTTTGCGAGCAAGAAGGACATTTTTCGAGCAAAGGAAGCCACGAAGGTTCGCAAGATAATCTTCAAATCCGAAATGGCGGGACAACACAACTGTCATCTATTGTAAAATCATATAAATAGCCATTTAGGCATGAGAAGTGGGAGAGACATATTTGGAGAGAGAGGATAATTTTAGGAGGAGAGAGAAAATTGTTAAGAGAGGGATTCATTTTCTTTATCATCTTCTTCCCCAAAATTCTAGAGCTCCACATATTCATTAATGGAGTCTCAATTGTAAAATCATGTAATCACATACAATCACTAGTGAAGCATCGTGGACGTAGATCACATTGATCGAACCACGTAAAAATCTTTGTGTCTCTTTATAATTTTAGTACCTTAATTCTTAGTTTCATATCAAATTAATTAGGTTTAGGAATCATTTTAATGGGTTCTAATGAGGGTGTAGTTGTGAGATAATCCGCAACTACAGATAAAATCATAAATCCCCCCTTTTGGTTACTAAGAAACTAGAATTTGATAACAACAATCGCCTCTCTGTGGATACGAACTCTTCCTTACTTTATACTTCATTTATATTTTATTGAGTAAGAAAGTGAAATTATTTTTGCTCGGCTGACAACCGGTCAAATTTTGGCGCCGTTGCCGGGGAGGCATTCGGCTTGTTATATAGTTTTGGTTTCTTATTTTTACGTTGTTTTTATTTTCGTTTTGAGAATTGTGTTTCAGGTACCTTACTGAAATACAAACTGGGAGAATCAATGGGTGATACAAATCGCACACTCAAGGAGTTGGCTTCTCACAAGATGGATACACAACAGGGGTGTATTCAAACAAACTCTACTTTTGAGATCAAGCCGGGGCTGCTTAGAGAATTACCAAAGTTCCATGGCATGGTGAATGAAGACCCAAACAAGCATCTTATGGACTTCCACACCATTGTCATGGCCGTGATTCCAGTGGATACAGATGCGGATGATGCAATGTTGAAAATTTTTCGATTTTCTTTGGCGGATAGTGCTAAGGATTGGTTATATTATTTGCCTCCCGAAAGTGTCACAACATGGAATAGGTTGAAGAAACTCTTTTTAGAGAGATATTTTCCTGCATCAAAGGCTACTCAAATTCGCAAGGAGATTTGTGGGATGAAGCAAAATGTGGGAGAATCTTTATATGAATGTTGGGAACGATACAAGAGATTGGTGGCAAGATTCCCTCATCACCAATTTAGTGTCACAATGATTATCCAATACTTCTATGAAGTTCTCCAAGAAAGTGATAGGAATCTTATTGACACTGCAAGTGGTGGTGCACTTATGAACAAGATGGTGACACAAGCTAGGGAGTTGATTGAGAGTATGGCAGCAAATTCTCAGCAGTTTTCAAGTCGTGGATCAGAACCACCTACCAAGGGAGTTAATCAAGTTGACGAGATTATTAAATTAGGTCAAAAAATGAGCAATATGATGGCAATGATGCAACAAATTGCAGCAGTGGTTGTAAAACCATCACGCCCAACTTATGAGAACGTAGAGAATGTCAATGCTATATTCTCTACTCAGCCATATGGTATTTACTCCAACACTTACGTGCAAGTTGCAAGTGCAAGTTCTGTTTACAGCCATTCGCATGAGTTCCAACAACAAGTGCAACAACCACAACAAAGGAATAATCCATAATTGGAGAAGATGGCTACTTTGGTGGAGGCTCTAATGTCCGTGGTACAGCAAAATCAACAACTAGCGATCTTAAATCAGCAGAAAACGAATAATGCAATTAAGGAGTTGCAATCACAAGTTGGTCAACTGCAACAACAATAATTCCAGCAACAACAACAACCACTTGAAAATCAAGGGTCTAATATGGAAGAGTTGCTGAAATCTTTTATGCAAAGAAAGGAGGGTGTGGTCCAGGACTTGCAAACACAAGTAGGTTCAATGGCCGAGGAGATTAATCAGTTACATGCATAAAATGGTGAGAAAATCCCTTCCCAACCTCTTAACTCAAGAGAGGGTGTCAATGCTATTAAGTTGGGAAGTGGTACACAATTTGTGCAACCCGAAGTTACAAATTCGGGTGAAGAAGAGGCGCCATAGGAATCAATTTTGGAGGAAAAGAACGCATATTTTCCCTAAACTCCCAAGGTAACTAAATCAAACTCTAAACCTCTTGTTTCTACTTATGTTCCTCCTCTACCTTTTCCTGGCAGGTTCGCTAAAGCTAATGAGAAGTTGGAACAAGATAGGGATATTTGGGATGTTTTTAAGAAGGTCCAAGTGAATATTCCACTCATTGAAGTAATTAGGAAATCTCCTCGCTATGCAAAGTGTGTAAAGGAATTGTGCACTAACAAGCACAATCTAACCGGTAATGAGGTAATGAGTGTGGGGGAAAATGCTTCGGCGTATCTTACAAAGAAACTCCCACCTAAATTGAAAGATCCCACTAGTTTCACTATTCCATGCACTATTGGTAAAACAAGGTTAGCAAAATCTATGTTAGATTTAGGAGCGTCTATTAGTGTTATGCCTACTTCGATTTATGATGCTTTAAATCTTGGTCCTCTCAAGAAAACCGGCATAGTTATTCAACTTGCCGATAGATCTAATGTTTACCCTAAAGGGATTGTTGAGGATGTTTTGGTGTAGGTAAAAGGACTAATATTTCCAGTGGATTTCTAAGTTTTAGACATGAGTGATGTGAATTCATCCTCGTCTACACCTTTACTGTTGGGTAGACCATTTATGAGTACCGCTAGAACGAAGATTTATGTCCATAATGGCACCTTGACTATGGAGTTCGATGAAGAAGTCATACACTTCAACATCTTTGAGGAAAGGAAACATCCAAGTACCATTCAATCAGATTTCCATAATGTGTTGGAAGCCGGCTAAGGCGTAACAAGCAAGGAGCAAGTCGGGCTGACGACTTTAAACCAAGCGCTAAGTGGGAGGCAACCCACCGGTTTTGTATCTTTATCTTGATCTTTTTATTTTTAAGCATTTTCTCTTGATTTTCTTTGTTTTTGCATATCATTTGCGGAAGTTCCCACCTTGAACTTTCTTTGGACGATTCAATTTTACATTGAGGACAATGTAAATTTTAAGTGTGGGGGAGCATTTATATGTTTGTATAGTTTGTTTTATGCCTTTAGTAATAAAAAAAATCAGAAAAATAGAAAACCAAGAAAAAAAAATTGTGCTTTTGAACTCCGAAATCTAGAAACTTGTGCCTTTAGGGTGACACCATTAGTGGATGGAACCATTTTGATTGCAAGAGTTGAGGAACCAATTAACTAAAAGGGACAAACATAGCTTAGAAATCACAAATAACATGATAGTTGTTACCATATCTCGGAATATCACCATGTCACATTCTATTTTTATTTTTCCATATTTATCTATTATTCTCTAAGTGCTTTGGTGGGTCACTAAACATCGACTTGTTATTACTTCTAGGATGAAATAGAGTGATTGATTTGCTAAAAAAAAAAAAGAAAAAAAAAAGAGACCAACCAGTTAGACCAAACGGAATAAAAAGACACTTGGATAACAGTATGTGTGAAACATTGTCCCTATCTCCGTCGCCTAAACAAGCGTGGAATGCAGGATCCAAGGAAACTATCAAATTCTTGCTGACAAGAAGCATGTGCTTGGATCCAAAAGATCTAATCATGTTGTTCAAAAAAAAAAAAGTGAAAAAAAAAAAAAAAAAATATTATATTATATTTGTTGAATAAAGTCACTCCTGGTTCCCTTGTATATGCCGGTTGAGTTGATGTAGAAATAATATTGTTGACCACTGGTTCCCTTGTATATTCCAGTGTGTTGACACTAGAATTCAGACCAGTAGCTCAATCCAATAGGATGCATAGGTTCATATTGGCAGTGACCTTCAGACATATATGGGAAACATCGATCACTTGTCAACATTCGCCAACATCTACATCTATATCCATATTCTTAGTATTTTCATTGTGATTGTGGTTTGTTAGTTTCCGAGTATTGTGGCTTGTTCGACTATCTAATTAGAGCTTTATTTACTAATATATGAATTGAATTTGCACAAGGTACCTCCTCTTGTAGTCATTTTGGATTCGTTCATTGATTTGTCACTAATAGATGGAGTTGGAAATATAGGTTTTGTAGGCAGACCTCTTGTAAACCTTCACGAGACTAAAACTCGTCCACTAGGGAAACCTAGGGGTTTAAAGGCTTGTTATTTATGCTTAGATTAACCGTAGCCTCGACGAGACGGAGTTGTATGTATGATTTTTAATTATTTTGTTTTATTTTCTCGAGGACTAGCAAAGTCTAAGTGTGGGGGAATCTGATAGGTGTCTAAAATACCTTATTATTTATCTTTTGTTTATGCTTTCTCTGCTAGTTTTCTTGTAAATTATGTATCTTATGTTTTGTTTTTGAGTATTTAGGTACTTTGGAGTCATTTGGAACAAAAGAAGAGGAAACATGGAAAAAGCGTTGGAGGCGGATTGTGTCTCATTATTTGATTTTATTTCTTCATCTCTGTCTGAAAAGTATGTCATCTTTAGTGATACGAATTATGTATGAAAAGCATGGTGGCTTTAATGATGATTAAGACATTGAAGAGAAGAAGTGGACTTGAGATGCAAGAGGCGGCTGCAGCTGGTGGAAGAGCATTTGGAGCATAAAGGGGCAAAGATGTCATTTCATGTCGAACACTATCTGGAGCCAGTCAAGTTAAGGGGCAGCTCTATTTGGAGGAGTACTAAATCCAATTAGTCAAGGTTAAGGGGGCTACATCTGGGTGACCCTTATCTCAACTGCTGGGGTGGCTAAATCCTCCCCAAATCATTACCCTAAGCCTAAATCGAGAGAAGACTTTTCTGTCATTCATTCAATCATTGTCCCTAAAATTGAGAAAGAAAAGCAGCACAGCTGCTGGTGAAATTAAGAAATAGGGATCGAGAAATTAAGACAGAGATTAAGATCGAGAAGAGTCAGCTTGATTAGGGTTTAAAGTTTATTCTATGATGAATAAGAAGACCTTGGTGAGGTGTTGGTGATGATTTGTTGATGGTAAAAAGATGTTGTTTCCATTAAAATCATGATCTGAGTTGCTGTTGGTGTTATGAAGAAACTCAGGGAATAAGAAATTGAGGGTTCGTGATGATTAATGTAGTCAAGGATGAATTGATAGGTTCTTTGAAATTGGGTTTATAGTGGTGTTGAGATTGAATCTGTAAGATGGGTTGTTGGTTGATTCAAGATTCAATTGAAGATAGAGATGGGTTTTGATATTACTGAATGAATCAAGATGAAGAGAATGGTTCTGAATTAAAGGGGTTTGATTCTGATGGGAAATTGAGGAGGTCTTGTGTGTTGTTATTGGGCAGAGAAGAGATAAATTTGGGGTTTGAAATGAATCTATTGCAACTGGATTGAATATGGAAATGATGGAACTGATAAGGAAACAAGGAAATAGAGCTTGTGGTTTTTTTGGTGCTCAAATGGTTTGAATGGAGTTGTTGCAGTCATAGTTATAGAAGGAAATGAAGCTACATGAGATAATTGGAACTGGAATGCAGCTGTAAGTGAAGCAGGTTCTGGCACTGTGATTGTGTTGATGGCAGTGAGGAGATGGTGATATTGAAATTACAGGGGATGTGATGTTATAAATGAATCTGCAGGTGGTCAAGAAGGAGATGCAATGGACAGAAATGGATGAATGGCTTTTGCTGTTGCAGGTGGAGGTTATGGAGTTGGTTGTACGAATGATTGAATGTTTTGTGTGTGTTGAGTTGTTGCAAGATTGCAGGGAATTAAGGTGTGTGCAGCCAAGGCTAAATCAATTGGTGGTTGCAGAACAAGTTGTGTTTGAGCTCAAAGAATACATGTAGAGAAGTGTTGCAGAGGAGGTGGTGACTGCAATGAAGTTGGAGCTACAGATTGGTGGAATATGTGAGGCAATGAGCGTGGAGATGGCTAGGTGCAGTTGGAGTAGCTGGTGCTACTGCTAAAAGGCTATGGTGGTTTGTTGAGTGCCTGAAATGATGATCAAGAATGCAGTCTCATGATACTGCAGGTGGAGTTTAAGATGTGTTGGTGGCATTGAGATTGAGCTTCCAGGGATGGTACTGGCTTGCAACTGAGTGAGGTTGCAATGTTGTTGGTTGAGTCATGGCAGGTGGTTTTGTGATGGAATTGGCCTGAGAATGGTCAGTAAATGAAGTCATTGAAGGCATTGTTGTGTAGTTGCATTTAGGAACAGCTCTGGAGTAATGGGTTTAGGTGGACTTGTTGTTATGGAGTTGTCATGTAGCTGTAGCTATTGAACTGAACATGGGTGTTGCAGTTCTGATGCCAGAACAAGTGATGGGGAAATTGCAGGTGGACTTAGTGGATCTATGTAATGTTGGCTTGTGGAATAATAAAGTTGCAGCTGTTGAACTAGACAGAACTAGACAGAACTAGGTTGTAGCAGTAGCAGTTGGAGGTGAAAATAAACCTAAAGTGCAGGGAAGAACAAATGGCTAACATTGCTTTGGATTGAAATGATGCAACACAGAAGACACATCCATCATGGATGAGTATGGCATATGCAAGATACAATGGCTTAGGCCTGACTCGTTTCAGTACTTGACTCATCACTGACTCGTAGTTGACTCCGAGTTGACCCGGTTGACCGCTCGACTTTCCGGCCAAAAACACAGTTTTCCGGCGAGCGTTTGGGACAGAATTTCTACACGGGTTTCTCTCACTTGTGGGCTTGATGGATTTCTACCTAATGGACTTTGAAGACAAAAACCTAGTTTTGGAAGGGAGAAAAAGCTACAATAAGGAAAAGACTTCTACAATTATATAACGTTTTATTCTATTCTTGGAGCTTTTGCAGAGAACTACTGCGAGGGTTTGCTTTCTTTTATGTTTCATCTTCTTTCTTTGAATATTATGATGATGAACTCCATTAATATGAGTAACTAAATACAATTATTGGTTATGGGATAAAGTTGATTTCATCAAACATGTTATTTGATTCTATGAATTAGTTTTGTCTCAATTCTATCGTTTATGATTCATTATTTTTATTATCATATGATTTGAATGCTAGTTTGGTTGAGTCCGGAATAAATTGGATTGGTTTTCATCTCTATAGATATATTAGTGTTTTCAATACGTAAAAGTTGTTTATCCCTGATTTTTAGTAGCATCTTGTGGTTATTACTTGTAGTGATACATCTTTTTAATCGCATATGAATCATAACCTTTGTTAAAACGAATTAGTGCTTTTACACGTTTGTTTGCATTGATTAGTCTTATTTCATAGAACTTATTGCTCTTAGGAAGTTAAACTTAATTGTGCTTTTACACTTTAGGTTACTTTTTGAGTAGATTTCACAATAGCATCTTTTAATGTTGTTTGTGATAAAATCAGGAAATAAACGGGATACTCTTGCGATCAAGATATCCTAGGACTTTTGATAATTGCGAGATTAAATTACCAATTCTAGTCATTGATGAAAAATACATGTTTGTGAATGATACTATCCCGTGACCAATATCTTCTCCTTATTGATTATTCCATTTATTTGCTTTGCTTTGCTTTATTTTATTTATTGCTTTGATAAAATCTGAAATCCCCCCTTTTGGTTACTAGAAACTAGAATTTGATAACAACAATCGCCTCTCTGTGGATACGAGCTCTTCCTTACTTTATACTTCATTTATATTTTGTTGGGTAAGAAAGTGAAATTATTTTTGCTCGGCTGATAACCGGTCAACCGCCTAATTCTATTATTCTACAAGAGGTCACAATGAAATGCCAGGGATCGAACGCTCAACTAGTGGAGGCTTTTCGAAAGACATGTTCATCATGGCTTTGTAAAATATGAATCGTCGCATGCCTGATGCCGTATCAGAAACATGCAGTATCATGATTTACGGTTTTGACTTTTGTTGAATATCCACCATCAACAGAAGGATGTCTCAGAAGAATACTGAAAATCCGAACGAATATGTGAAGAGGTTCAGAATCCAGGCTTTGGATTGTCATGATCCTAATGTTACTGGAAAATCTACGGTTTGTCATGAACAACAACTGGTGGATTTATACATCAACGAGATGATCCCAGTCTACAGATCCTTGCTAGAAAATCTACGGTTTCAGACTTTCTCATAACTCCATGAAGCATCCAAGCGATCGACAACTGCTAGAAAGAACGAAAATCGTCAAAGTCGAGGAGCCGAGAGACACTCGAAACGGTACCACCACCAGACGTTTAATTAACAAGCAGTACAACTTTGAGGCTTCCATGAATGTTGCTGAAGGGAGCAAGAGAAAAGATGAAGCACAACAACATAAGAATGATCCTCCAACGTCTCACCCTCCAAAAACGCCAAAGAAGGACAATCAAGATAGAAATACACAACCACCGATTCAACATCAGCAGAATGATCAGGAAGAGACTGAATTCCCTTTTCCCATTGAAGATGTAATTGAGTTATTATAAGTCTGGATTCAAGACGGTACGATCAAACTACCTCCTGTCAAAAGGGAACCAATTGAGAATCAAATAGAAAATCCACGCTACTACCGTTTCCACAGATATTTCAGTCATCCAACAAGTGATTGCAGAACTTTGAAATGCATATTCAAAGAAAAGGATGATTCGGGAGAACTGGGGACTGAAATAGTGCACATAAATCCTCTTCCAATCAGAACATTTATACTCTCTGAGCAGCCGGTCAAAGAAGCAGTTCAACCCTTAATTGAGCATGTCTATGAGTTGTTGTACTTGTCAAAAGCCCAAAGAAATGATATGTTTGCTGCATTGAACCACATCGTGTTAGGAAAACAATTAGCAATTCAATAGGCATTCCCCGAATCTCCAGTAACAAAAAAAGAGATGTACGATTGGGGACTTCTCACCACAGTCCACCTCAAAGGAAATGAATTCAAGCGAGCGTTGGTCGATGTTGGCACTGTTGTTAATATCATTCCTCTGAAGACTCTCATAGCCGCATGCATTACTCGACAAGAAGTTACTCATGCTAATGTATCAGTCAGATATCATGAAGGAATATCCAGAGACGCATATGGTTACATCGTCCTCAGAATGAAAGTTTGGGAAACATGGTCAGAAACCAAGTTTCACATAATCAGAGAGGATCCAAGATATGACATGATCCTTGGACGGACATGGATTCATGGTGAGAAGGTATCTGTACGTAACACCTTCAATTGCATATTTTTCTGTTGAAGAAAGCTCTGACTCGGACGAAGCGGAAGATGATCCACTGTTCGAACATATAGGGAGAGTCGAAGCCTTGATGGAACTCACACAAAAACCCAAAGAGAGTGCATATGAATTCGTCAAGAGATTCTGCACTTAGGAAAGTCTCACCCCCCTCATGAATCTATATTACCAACTTTCAAATATGCTACTCTGGTCAGGGGACTTGATCTTACTCATAACTTAGCTATCGCCAAACGTTATGAGTAGTTAGTATCACCTCAACAATACTTCACCAAATAGTTGGACGCGGAACATCTCTGAATCCATCATCTCACCAACACAGTCATTGCTGGAATGATGACCGAGTTTGACAATAAATATCCTAAATATTCTCCCTTGCACGAGTGTTCACATGTGTCGCAGAATTGTAAACCTCCACAAACGTTGAACCCCACTATGCGAGGAATTCCAAACTAATAGAAGATATTCAGGGCACGAACAACCAAGCCTAAAAAATTTCATGAATGAGATTTTGTTCTCAAGGCAACTAAGTGTAATCTCCATTCCACAAGAAGTTCTAACTAGGAAGGACCTTTCATGATTGCTAAGTTAGTAGTTGGAGGATATTAAAAATTGGCTCATATGAAGGGCAATACAAGTGTGCCAGTGATTCACGAAAATTGGCTAAAGGCTTTTGACGCATGAAACATTTAGCGTCCCAAGATGTTTTGTGTTCAAGTCATGAATTCTCAAAACACCTAATTTTTATTCTAGGATTTTCTTTTACATGTATTTTCAATTTCTCCAGGAGTTTGCAATTCTTGCGTTCAGTATTTGAATTCACCAATTTATCAAAGTTCTTTATTTTAAGAAAAATCTCTATCAATTCCAAAAATAAAATCCTCAATCACTCACTTACTCAAAACCAATCAAAAATCAAAACCAAAATAAAACCTCACATCTCTCAGAAGTTCAAGGTTCAAGAGATTAATGGAAAGGAAAACTAAAGAAAGCCGTCAAAGTAAGATTGCTTCTTCTCTGCATTCTCCAAGACTTGCAAGGCTACTTTCTCCAACTCCAGCTTTTCATTCAATTCAACAATCTTGGCCATTTTCTCCACCGCAACATCACCGGTGAAAGATACATTATTCTCTACTGCGTCCTTGATGCTGTCGATCTTTTGGCGAAGCCACTTCAAATTGAAACCAAGTTCCTCAGATCTTTTCAAATTGTACTCCCAATCAAAGAGTACATCTTGAGTAACAATACTTCTCGCCCTGGTCCGTATATCATCTATGACACACAAGATATCTCCTACTTGCATTGTCAGGAAGTAAATGCATTTTGGATCCTTGGTGACAACAATGTGACCATACATTTTCCATAATTTGTCATACATATCAGCATATCCTTTGGGAACGCTAAATCCTCCAACTGATATGTGATATGGGAGTGACTCACCAAATGAAGGATCACAAATAATCTCTGCATTAGGGTATTCATCCACTATTATACGGTTCTCAACTATTGGAGCAGTTTCAGCAATTGTGGGAGCAGTTTCTTGGGCAGTTTTTTTCCATTCTGGGCCCTATTTCTTCTATCTATGAAATAACGATAATTTGGGCTTCATTCTCCTTGACAACTTCAGTGGCAATATTCTAATGGCATTGAGGTGCAGAGATGGTAGCATCATCAATTCGATTCACCATATAGTTTGAATTATCATTTCCTCCATTATTCTCAACTTCAGAATTTGGTACCTAATACGAAGATTACATGAGATTAGAGCAATTAAAGCATGGAAACCAAAAGCAATCATAAAATCCAGCATCTCGTCTGAAGAAATTTTATACTTCCCTGTATAAGACGACGAACTGGGATCAATTGGTAAGGAACCTAAGGTCAAGTCATACTCCATCCTCTTTGTATGGATGTTATTTACAACATATCAAAATTTCATAGCCATTGGATAAACAAGTAAAAAGATGTGGCCAAAACATTGGACTACATGTCAGCTGAAAATTTTCTGAAGGTCTCCTGGAAGTTTACTGTTTCGGCCCTTAAATGTGCTCAAAACTCTAAAAGCTTCTATTTCAAAGCTTGAAAATCTCCTGGGCATAAGGATACATGGGTAGATCACGAAAATTCGACATCAGACGAAGATTTTATGGCGTTTTTACTAAAAAACTGGGGTCTGAATTTTCTGGTGACGTATTTCACTAAAACTTTTCATTCATTCGTGTGGATTCTCATTCATTCATCCAAAAATCATCAATATTATACTTCTATGAAGATAGTATGAGATGGATACTTACTTTAGGAGTTTCCAAGCCATTCAAGGGATTAATATGGTCGGTATCAACATTGGGAGCACCATTACCTCCATTCGGTCCCAATTCTTGAAGATTCTCTTTCTCGCTACCATTTGAAGACGAATGAACAGCCTGGATGTGTTGGTTTTCCACGAAAATATTCTCTTAGACATATCAGCACAATCATTATTATTTATCTCGGAAGGTATCATGATTGGTTATGCGAAGAAATACTTACATCGACATCATCCTCGTCGTTGGACTCATGAGTTGTTAGCTGAGCAAGATGAAGACAGTCAATACTTGATGAAGCAAAATTCTAGAGCAATCCTAATTATACGGACAAAGAAAAAGTCGCGAAAGAATATTAACAACTCACCAAAGAAATTACTAGGGATTTCACATTATTCGGTATCATCCTGTAACTCCTCTTACTTCTGCCATCTCCATTCAGGTAATTTCTTGCACTTCTGAGAAGTCTAACTGAATTCGAGGTCTCACGTCATGATCTCCCTAAAATAAAATCAATAAAACAATTAAGATGCAGTTATCATGGATTCACCAAAATCATAAGGAGAATACTTACCTGTGAACTGTCCGGAGGCACTTTTCTCTTATAACCACTAGAAAGATATTTCAATCTCGGTCGATCAGCAATCATGTTAGAAGAAGGAAGCTCTCGCATTGGAGACTTAACATTCATCACGAACTTGTACAAACGCTCAAGTTGTTGATGCCAGAAGTATATGTAACCCAGAGTTATGTAGGTAGCTCGATCAAAGCAGGGGAGTAAATAATTATTTCCTTCCACATGCGTGTACGTAATCTAAGTGAGCCTTTAGATGCTCAACCGAGGGTTTGTTCATTTGATAACCTGGAGAACACTGGTCGAGACCCATTTGTCGAGCTGCTCTGTCGATATTGTATTCTTTTACCTGGAATTTTTTGTGCACTATTGATACTATATAACCAGGGATGTAACTCAGTATGAAAGATTTCTCTCCATCACTCAGACCGATGCCAGACTTCAATATGATATTTTCTTCATCAGTATTGAAAGTAATCAATTGTGAGAATAGAGGAGGAACTAACACCCAGGGGAGAAATTTGAACTCGAACTCGATGTCTAAAATGTCAGTGAGGCGTATCGTGTATTGTGGATGCTTGGTAGACCAACGCATGATCCTGGCATTATTTGTCTCGAGGAAAGTATGACGAGTATCAACATTGGGTCCTTGCAAGATGCTGCGAGGAATTGGAGCATAATTCTCAAGGTGTTCCCACATTAAAGCTTCGAGGAACATAATATTAACATATGTTTCAATCTTCATGAAGTCGTTGGAGACACTGGAGTCTATGACTAAGGAGTCTGAATTGGAAAATAGAGAACCCAAAAATAGACTACTAATGGGAAGTTTCTCACCTTTAGCCATCTTTATGGAAAAAAGAATCACAAATGGCTTCATAAAATGTCTACTATCCTTAAGAACATCTCTCGAAAGCCAAAAGCATAAGAAGGCAGCAATGGTTAAGGTACTATCAACAAGTTCTTCATGAACTCCATCTCTCGGCCACCAGTACTTCAGGCATTGAGCTTAACAAATTTTGGGCAACTTGTTGAATTCATGCATTTTAGCTTCCAACGCGTCAGAAATTACATCCTCCTCTACTGAGAGATTTTCAAGAAAATTACCAATAATTGGGAGATGCAATAAAGTGACTACATCTTACAAGGTAACGGTGAATTTTCCCCATCCGCATATGAAAGTATGGGTAGGAATGCACCAACGGGCAAGTAGAGTTGTGATACCTGGTATATCATGATGAATGATTAAATCCCCAGCAGCTTGAATGGCTTGTGTCACCTGTGCATGATCCAGCATGTCCCTTACACGGCTATGACCCAGCATGTGTCTCACCCATCCAGAGAAGTGTGTCAGAGGCTTTCTGTAAAGCTTAAGTTCCACATGTGAAGACAAATAGTGTCTCCCTTGTAAACATAACCGAATTATTGCTTGAGGAGATACTAACTTGTTCTGACTAGTACTTCTGGGATTCATAAGCAGCCGAAATGAAGAACCTGAGGGACGCTTTTCGGGTCTATATAGATACGCAAAGAATTTGTCCTCAATATTTGGAATATTCTTAGTTTTGGGAGTTTTCTCTTTATCCTTAGAAGTTTCAGAATCATCATTTTTGGAAGAATAATTATCTCTGGAAGAAGACGCGTCTATAGAAACATCCTCTCTAGAAAAAGCATCATCCTCAGAAGTGCTACCACGAGACTAAGTCATCCTTGTGAATTTGCTATGACATCAATGCACGGATTTCATCAACACAATGGAATTAAAGCAACATAATAAATATAATGCTCACATTAACGTCTGCAAAAATGGTAATCCTTAATTCTCACATGTTTACGGTTTCACGAACTTAGTGATAATAACATAAAACTTTGAAAACTCTCTCACTTCTTCAAACCTGCGGAGACGAGTCAAATATATCATTCAAGAGTCGGCACTGACTTTTCACGAAATCATGAACAATTCACATAAACTTTTCACGTGAAAGTTCCATGATTTTATGTCGCAAACACACATCATAAAATACATTTGTTTATCTCTAACTCAAAATTTACTATTTGATTTTTTATCAAAAAAAAAAAAACGTGAGTTAATGTTATAGGACCAGAATATCGCCATGATATTACTCTTGCGAGATTAACAACACTTCTGCGAACACCACCGCGAGCTCTTCAACAACACTTTTCGAGTATCACAAGATAATTTAAAGAGTGACGTAAGCTGACGAATGAAGAAACACGAGAAAAGCATGATTGTCCTGCGATGGTTAAAACGCTTGCGAGAATTGACATTATAACTACTGCGATAATATCGCAAGTTATATCCGAAATTAAAGGATAGCTTAGCTGTCATCCACTATGTAACTACCCTATATAAAGAGACCCAGTAGATTCACAGAGAGGATGATGTATTTTTTAGTGTTGAGAAAGTTTTGAAGAGAGAGAAAATTCAAGAGAGTGGTTGTATTCTTGATTTCTTTCATTTCTTGTAAACATTTCTGAGAATCAAATAAGAAAGTGTTGTTTTTAATCTTCAAATATGTGTTAATTACTATAAATTATTATCAAGGGTGTAGTGTAGGTTTTCCTACAACTACATTTTGGCGCCCGAAACAGGGAATAATTGATGAATATTTGAAGAAAAAGATAAAAATTAACATTGTAATTGGAAGTAATTTGGAACAATTAGTGAAAGATCTTACGCAATATCCAATAGTTTACTAAGATTAATGGCTAGAAGAAGAAGAAATACATCAGAACCACCAACAACCATAAGGAGGAGTAAAAGACTTGCAGGTGGAGAAACAGATGAAATAGGAGAATCTTCAAGGGTAAGAACAAGAAGAAATAGAACAAGGAATGATGGAGAAAATCAGGTTCAACAGCCAAATCAGCAAACACCAATACAAGATAGAACTGTGGATTATGATAGAGTAAGCGTGTATACTTGGCGATCAGATTCAATACAAGAACCAGAAGATCGATAATTAAGAGATGAAAGATGAGAGGGAAGAAACCAAGAAGTAAATGGAGGATTAATACATGGAGGTGATGAAAATGAAACAGTAGAGGTTTTAAGATAAAGAATACAAGAGGAAAGGAGGTTAGAGGCGGAAGAACGTGCAAATTTGGCAAGACAAAACCATGAATTGAGAATGGAAAACATGAAGTTGATAAATAGAAGATCAAGAAGCACAACGAGATCAAGTTCGAGAACAATTATAAGTGAGATAAGAAGAAGATCACCTATAACAAATATTGAAGAAGAAAATCATGATCCAAATGGAGGACGTCGCGAAAGGAGAGAAATAAGGGAAGATCGTTACATACCACAAGGTGAAATTCAACCAAACAACAGAAGACAGGAAAATGAACAACGTCAAGCACGAAATAACCAAGATGGTGAAGAAAATCAATAGGAAGGAAGGAGGATATTGCATGGAGAGAAACTCTAAGAAATTATCAGATAATTGAAAGAGAAATCGAGAGACATTACGCTGAACAAGCACACTTAGCTTGAGAGAGGGAAAGATTGAGAGCATAGGTAAAAGAGCAAGAATTCCAAGAGGCAATTCGCCAGAATAATCATGACAATCGAGAAAGAAGACGAGAACAGAACCCAATAATGGTAACATTAAAGAAGAATATGATAGGGTGCAAAGGAGAGCAGAAGAAAATCGCAGAAGAGAAAATGAGAGATATAACGGTGTGTATATTCGTGAAAGAAATGTAAGAGAAGATAACGGAGAAAGACAAGTAGAAAATAATGGAAATGGAAATCAAAATCTCGCAACACAAGATAGGCAAGAATGCAGGAGAAGAGAATCTGCACTGAAAAGACCAATGGAGCAAAATTCAGTTGGGAATGAACAAGTTTTAAGAGAATTAGCAGAAATGAGAGGAATGTTAAATGATATAAGATAAGGAGGCAGAAGGAAACTTGATGAGGCGATTGAAGAAGCTGCAAAAACTCCATTCACTCAAGCAGTACAATTAGGAGGAATACCTCTAAAGTGCAACTTGCCAGCATTAACTAGTATTTTTGATGGATCTACATGTGTCATTCAACACATCAAAGCTTATGTGAGATGTATGCTATAGTGGGAAAATCATGATGTTGTGTTGTATAAATATTTCGCATCAAGCTTAGCTGGAGAGGCACTAAAATGGTTTGAGGGTTTACCCAAGAATACTATAACTTCTTTCACTCATCTACAAACCACATTTTTAGGGGCATACATAAGTAACAATTCTGCGCGTCCAGGAATTGAAGATATGTTCGGGTTAAAACATAGGTTTGGCGAGAGCCTGAAGCACTTAACATTAAGGTGGAAAACAATGTGCAGTGAAATGGATGGTAGAGTGGATGAGAGATACCTCATTTTATCTTTCATTAATGCTATGTTCTCAACCAATCTACCATATTTTCAAATTTTCAAAGTCCAAAATACCATCACAATGACTGAGCTGAGAGAACTACAAGAAGAATACATTGATTTGGAGGAAAAACAAAATGAGATGGAATCATATCCAGTCGCAAACACCAGCTCAATAGCGGCAAACAGAAGTTTTATTCCTAAAATGATTAATAATGTGGCGAGCACCTCGCAGTCACAACAAGAGAAAGTGGTGATTGAAAACCAGCAGAAGTTAGTAGCCATGGGAAGTCGAGATCAAGGGGAGTATGAAAGGGAAAGGAGTTATTACAATTGCGGTAGAAATAATAGAATTCAAAGACTTGATCAGCCGCAAGAGACTTATGGTGGTCAAAGGAAAAATAATTTTAGAGGGAAAGGGAGTCAGAAGATAATATTGGAAGAAATTAAGATGCCACCTCTAAATGCTAGTATAGAAAAAATTTGGGAGGCTATCATTTTGATGGAAAATATACCATCACCTTGGAATATGGGAAAAGAGCCACATCCGAATAATTGAAATCAAGAATTTTGTCCTTACCATCACTTTCATGGTCACACAGTAAACGATTGCAGGAATGTAAAAAGTATAATTTTGAGGATGATTGATCATGGAGAATTAAATCATTTTCTAATAGGACATCCGCAATCTCAGCAGTTACCACCGGCACCAGATATTCGCAGAGTGAATACTGTAAAAGGAGCAGAAACATTTGCGATAGAGATTGGAGCTAAGGCGAAGAATTTGTTCTTTAATTCCATCATACATTCATTTAAGACTATTGAGGATTTCCACGACAACGTTCTAAGCAGAGTCTTCGCGAGAGACGCAGATGGAAGAGAGATAATGAATATTGCGAGAGTCTCACCATTAGAGGAATGGCAAAAGCAAACTATTTCTTTCACTACACAAGAGGTACCAGAGCCTGGCGAGATGCATGAAAACCCACTGGTGGTAAGATTAGAAATAAATCCAAAACAAATAGAAGAAGAAGATGGAGAAAATAAGGATGATGGAGTTGAAGATTCTTGGGCAATTAACATGGTTCTAATTGACACTGGAATTTCAGTGGATATCTTGTTTTATCATGCCTACAAGACCATGGGAGGGAGATACGAGGATTTGATACCATCAACATATAAGATCTATGGTTTTAACGGTACTGCCAACAAGCCCAAAGGGTAAATTACAATACGAATTCCATTAAAGGGGCTATATTCTAAGATCCTATTCTGTTGTGGATATTGAATCACCTTATAATGCCCTGATTGGCCGACCTTGGATACATGGGATATTAGGTATGGCGTCAACTTTCCACCAATGTATTAAATTTCCTCATCCTAATGGTATTGGAGTAATAAAGGGAGACTGGGTTGATGGGAAGAAATGCTATGAAATTGATATGGAATCTTGCGAGGAAAGGGCAAGAAAGAGCAGAAAAGGAAATGAAACATCAAGCAAAAACAAAGAGGTGATAAGCTGATGGTTGATACAATAGAGCGGCGAGAGGAAGGAACATTGCAAAATAAACATGAGATGCAAACAATAGATGGTGAGCGTCTCGCAGATGGAGAGAAAATAACAAAACGCAACAAAAGGGCAGAAGCAGAAAGTAGTAAGTAAAAAGGTAAAATAATGAAATTTAAGAATGATTTGTTGAAGAAAATGTCTCAAAAGAATATTTCGTTTGAATGAAAAAAATGAAGTTGAGAAATTATACAAGAGTTGAAATGCAAATAAAGAAAAGAAATTTCATCAGAGTTGCAATACTCGCAAGAGAAATATAAGAACGGGACGAACCTTTATGGCGTACACCCTAGTTCACGAATAAAATTTCGTAAGAGGCAAATGTAAGACCTAAAGTGCGTCATATAAGGGGGTATCTCTTTGCATGGCTTAGGTATAAGGTTATACCGCTGCTGGAACCTGAGTCATGGAGATTGGGGTTATTGAAAACCCATCCAGGAGAGGTGCCTTGGATTTCCAACTATATAAGGTTATACACTGGTTGGACGACCGAGGGTCTCTCCTAAGTAGTGCAGAGTATGATCAAGGCATCGAGGTACACGGTTGAGCCAAGAGTGCCCGAGGCATACAAAACTACCCTGGCCATTCTTGGCAAGTCTTGTCTATGATGCACTCGGCCTGAAGAAAACCCCACTTAGGGTGCAGTCTTGTAACTATAATCCATATAGGCATAAAGGACAAGAGGCTGCGAAAACAACTGGTTGTTGTTAAGACCGGATGGGAGGAGAATGCTCAAAAGAGTAACCAATATTTTTCGAACGAGTTTCCTGTTAAGCTCGTTTCCCTATCGGTCTCGTTCTATTCCAAATTTTAAGGCTTAGGTTCGCGTTAAGTTTCGTTTTCCTAAGGCGGGAAAGAAGAGAACGGTGATGAAATCCAAACCCTTATCTTGTATGTCCAGTCCTTTCCCTTTACTAGGAATTTAAAACAGCCGTTTTCAGTTCCTCGACATATATGCAAACGAAGGAATACAGTAACTCGCTGACAGGGGATTCGCAAGTGTTTCGACAAACTTACCTCTCGTTCCAGACGGGGGATGCACCGTTGATGTCGACTCGGGCCACGACTCCTATGTCATGTGCGAACCCGAGGGGCCGAGGTGATATCGTAATCACCGTCCTTCTCTGCAAACAATTTAATATTTAATACTACCCTTCCATAGGGTTTAAAAATAAATAAAAGAATGTCCAAATGTCCAAGTCCAAAGTCCAAAAATTAAAGTGCAAAAATAAAAATAAAATTACAAAAATAGAGAAATCCTAATACAATAAGAAATAAACTTTTTTTTTCCTCTCTTTTTATATAAAAAAAAAATATTCTTCTTTTGCTCCTTTCGCTTTGTCTTTAACTCCAAACTTTAAGTATTCACCAAAAGCTTTGGAAAAATTTTCTTTCGCTCCAAATTCCAAAATCTATAGTAAAAAGACAAAAAAAAAACGTAAAGAAGAACAAATAAAGTAAAAACAAATAAAAACCTAAAAAAAAAAGAATAAAAATCTAAAAACTCTAGCCTAAAGACAAACTCTGTGTCGACGGTGCCAAAAATTGATGGTATTTTCAATGATGTTGTAGTAAGAAGGTTCTTGAAACTTGTGAAAGCATAATTTTTAGACTTAATTCTTATAAATAAAAATGGCAAACTCAATTTAAAAAAATGTTGTAAAAAAAATATGGAGAGACCGGGGCTAGGATTCCACCAATTTCCACACTCATATGGTTCATATATCAATTTTAAACAATGAAAGCTCAAATTATAAAGTTTAATTGACTCTAGTTCATTGCCTAAGGTAGATTTCGAAAGTAATGGGTGTAAAACTAAAGCATGGGACATCAAAACATCTAAGCTAAGCATGACCCATCAATTGTAATTACAACCATTCAATGAAAATCATAAATCATTTGAATAATAGTGCAAATAGTCTAAACAAGAATTGATATAATTACCACATTTGTGAAAGTTGGCTTCCTCCGTCGCCCCAGAGGTTGGGTTTAGCTCATCATGGTGTAAAATTGCTCAAAATATTGATTCTTACTCAAAAATTGTTTACAAAGATAAAGTATAGAGAAAATGATGAAAATCGGGTATTTGCAATGCTTATAAGGCGTTGCAAAATCCTGTTACAATATACGATATTAGAAAAGTGCTATAGTTACTGTTTAAATGTCGATGTAATGACTGTTGCGAAACCGAGAATAAACCACGGTTTTTAACGACAGACTTTGGCAGCCTAATGTTCTTCGTGCTTTCTATTCAACAGCAGCAGCAGAAAGATTATTGTAACTTGATTTTCTCTGCTCTGTAATCTCCTATACGTCTCCCTAAACTCCCTGTCCCCTTATCATAGCACTCAGCACCCTTTATATACTCTACAGTAATAGAAATACTCGTCAATAACTTCGAATAATCTTCATTAATCTCCTCTGCCATTCTCGGAAATAATTTTCATTCTCGACTCCATCACGCGTCTGTTGTAGATTATCACGTGTCTTTTGGTGTTGATATACTCTAAACACGGCGAGCAAACATACCAGCAGTAGTCAAACTCCCTAAATACACATGCATACCTTCCAAATAAAGAAAATCATACCGGAAATGAAATATCCTCCCTGCTGTACGAGATATGACCAGATATTCTTTCTTTCACATCACCAAATACGTTACCATCCCTGTTTTGATTCAACAAGTCATTAACAAACCAAATTTGTGAGAAAATCTCGGGAGAATCTCTCCGAAATCAATACAACACTCGTGAAGAAACCAAACTGCTTGAATCCGAGTTTCCCGCCAAATTCAATTTTGGTTGCCCCTTATCCATAGATGGGATGTGAATAGTAGGTGGCGTCCTGAGGGTGCCCCTTATCAAAAAAAGGGTGCCTTTAGTACTTTTCTCCGTGGGGGGGGGGGTCCAAATAGCACTTTTTGAGAAACTTTTTCCACACAAGTGTATTCCTCCAAAAACGCCTACACAAACATAAAAACACCATAATAAGTACAAAAATCGAGACTAACATTAAAGACACTGAGGACAATTCAAACACAAAAATGTGTCTATCATTTCCCACCAACGGTACACACTAAAGCTTCTCAATCCCAACGAAGACTTTAAACTGAGCAGTCGTAAGAGTTTTCGCCTAATTAGGTTACTCTCCTCTCTGAATAGGCGGCTTCACTAGTAATAGTACAACAGAGGAAGCTTACTGTCACGAAGGATTAGTTTGCTAGAAATGCAAACTCAAAGTATTTATACACAAGGAAGTTTGGACACCATGGAATTTCTAAAACAGAAAATATTCTCAAGATATTCAATATTATTCCAAATTCAGTTTTCATAATTCCTGAGAATGCACTGTCCAAATTTATGATCGAAATATCCTTGGAAAATCTTTAACTAGCAAATGCACATTACTAATTCTTATTTTCCATATATAATTAAAAACCTTAATTAAAAGATTCTTAACTTATTTAAATTCGATCTTGGGATTTACTTCCTTCTTAGCTGTTAAGGAATATCTTTGAACAATAAAAGATACACATTAATGCACATGTTCAAAGTATGTCGCCATCTTTCTCTTGTAAGTCCTTTTTCATACTTACTCACTTGAAACCGATTTACCACACTTCCAAACAAGTTTAGAATTGGTTCATCTGACTTTCAAGAACTATATGATTGATGAAGTAACACTCAATCACAAGTCATGGGTGTAACGGTTTTACCAAAACAAGTTTCGGTTCTACCTCAATGTGAGTACTGTTCATAGTTACACTAGCTTTCCAAACTTTGATTAACTAGGTACTAGGATCGGTTCCCCACATATGTTTGGTATCTAACTTATATGTGTTGCACATGTCCATAGGATCGGTTCCCCTTTGCGTATAAACGTGTTGCACATGTTCATAGGATCGGTTACCCTTTCTACTATAAACCTTGATGCACATCATACAAGGATCGATTTCCCTTTATATGTGTTGCACCTCTTACTAGGATCGGTTCCCATTTACCCAGTGTTAGGTATTACACACACAAACTCGATCATACCCCAGGTGATTACTTAAGATCGGTTTCACTAATAAAAGTCATACCAATACATAAGTCAGGCCTCATGTGAATAGTTTTACCAAGAACACAAACAAGTCATGAGCGGTCATACTTTTTTATTTTTATTTTTTTTTACCAAAAAAATAACTTTTATTGATAAAGGAATAAACAGTTACAAAGAATCAATAAAAGAAAACATTGAAGAAGGACAACATGTCCAAACTAAAAAGGGAAAGAAAAATTACACAGAACCAAAGCCCAAGACTCAAAACTAAACTAAGTAAGCCCATAACTATTTCTCTCCTTAGTGAAATCTGTAGTATGTAATGTCAAGAAATTCCATTATGTGCATGGTTAGAGGTCTTTCTGTGAATTTTATTACTTGACCTTTAGTCAAGAGAACATCTTTTTTTTTGCAAAAAAATCTGCAGAAAAATTTACCTCTCTGAAGACATGGTTGAAGTGTATTGAATTCAATTTGCTGCACACATATATCCATCTATTCCAAATGAAACATGTTATCTTGCTTTTAGTAAAAGCTACAATGGCTGTTGAAGAATCAGAATTGATTATTACCTTGTTCTTGAGTTCAGACACTTCCCATTCTAGTGCATTGATAATTCCCATAACTTCAGCAACAAAGTTTGTTGAAACAACAAGTCCTCCACTTTCTGCTATTAAATATACACCTTCACAGTTTCTGGAAATAAAGCCATACCCTGCATTTCCAAGATTCCCTCTTGAAGCACCATCACAACATAGTAGAGTACTGTCAGGATCAGGCAGAGAGAATGTGCATTCAGTGTCTATATAGTTTTTAACCTTCCTGCATTTCATATTAAAGAACTTAAGGACCTGTAAGTCATAATAAGAGTTATACATATTGCCCTTGAGTCTTGGTTCACAATCTTGTATCATTGAGAAGATTCTCTTTTGTGCACCTGTACTATTAGGAGTTATGTTTTCAAAATAAGCCCCGTTTCTAGTAAACCATATGTCTACCATGATGTTGAAAGCAGTTATATACTAGATTTCTTGTATTACTGGGATTTTCATCCTGCAGGCATTTATAATATCTTCAAAAGAATTGGGGTGTTTAAAGGAAAAGACCCCTCCAATCCATTTCCACATTATTTGGCCATAATCACAGTCCCAAAGGATATGATGCATTGAGTCTTGTTCTTTTTTGCACAAGTAACATCTGGAAGCAAGGTTAAAACCTCTTTTTTTCACAACCTCATCAGTATTACAAACTTCTCTTGTTATCTTCCAAACATTCCCAGCTATAGATGGATGAACACAAGATTTCCAGATTTTCTTATACCATCTAAGCTTAGGCTGTTTATTCCTTATGATATTGATTGCACTTGACACAGAAAATTCTCCATTTAGAGTTGCTGTCCAAATCATTTATCAGACTCCAATGAAAGAATATGAAGATCTTCTATGGATATAAATTCTAGCATTTCCTCAGGAATTACCCAAGTATTATTCTGAAATCAGACTATCAACTTTAAGATTGATATGTTGTTGTATGTAGTCATTCTCAGGAAAACACTTGAGAATACATTTGTCCAGAATCCAAACATCATTCCAGATGGAGATTTGTTTTCCATTTCCAACTATCCACCTGACATTATCATAAAAATCTTGCAAAATCCATTTAATTTCAGGCCATATGGAAGATTTTCTATAATAAGTAATCCATTTGCCATTTAAATCTTGATATTTAGCTAGAAAAAATAATGCATAGTCTTCATTAGAATTAAGAATTCTCCACAGAAGTTTCATAAGGAGATCTTTGTTAACATCTTCCAGTTTTTTGATTCCCAGACCACCCTCCTCTAGAGGTACACAAACTTTATCCCAATCTAAAGTAATAAATTTTCTATCTTCAGCATTCCCACTCCTCAAAACATTTCTAATAATTTTTTCACATGCATCAATTACTTTTTTGGGCCATTTATATATGGACATATTATAAATAGGTATGCTTGAAAGAACAAATTTTATTAAAGTAATTCTATCTTGGAAGTTTAGAAACTTACCCACCCAAATAGCTAATCTCCTTTGAAGCATTTCTACAAAAGACCATAAATGGACAGATTTGAGTTTTCCTGAGATTAGAATCACACCCAAATATTTATCATGGAAAGATGATAGGGACATATCCATGGATTCAACAATTTGTATTTTCCTTAAATTTGTTGTCCCATCCACAAAACATTTACTCTTGGCAGCACTCACTAGTTGGCCAGATGCATCTTGATATTCCAGAAGAAGATTTTTTAGTTGAGATAAAGTATTCTTGCAACCATTACAAAATATGAAAATGTCATTAGCAAATAATAAATGGGAAGGATAGATACCTCTCCTTATTACCATGGGCTGGATTTTACCTTCTTGAATATATTGCGAGATTTTCCTGCTTAATGTGTCAGCTTCCAAAACATATAAAATGAGAGAAAGTGGGTCTCCTTGATTAACTCCTCTACCTACTCCAAAATAACCAATAGGTCCTCCATTTAGCATAATTGAAAGTTTTGTTGTTTGAAGAAGTACTTTGATCCAAGTGCAGATTTTCTCAGAAAAACCATATTTTCTAAGTACTGAGAGTAAGAAGTCCCAACTAAGAGTATCATAAGCCTGAGATATATCCAGCTTAAGGCCTACATTACCTCCTCTTCTTTTACTACTCATTTTATTTACAAGTTCTGAAGCCAACAATATCTGTTCATGGATATTCCTTCCTTTGACAAAAGCACATTGTTGAGGAGAAATAAGCTTATGAAGAAAACTGCTTATTCTTATAGTAATTATCTTAGTAAAAATTTTGAAGCAAAAATTACTTAAACCAATAGGTCTAAATTGATTTACCTTTTTAGATCCTTTAATTTTGGGCAGAAGAATAAGAAAATTTGAATTGAGACCAGCATGAATCACTTGATTGAGCCAACAGAATTGAATAACAGCATTAAGATCTTCACTAATAATATCCTAGGCTATTTTGTAGAAAATTCCAGTAAAGCCATCTGGTCTAGGAGATCCATCTTGGTTTAGCTAGAAAACAACTTATCTAATATCCTCTTTGGATGAGAGTTGTTTTAATAAGGAATTATCTTCACAAGAAATTGCATTAGGAATTGCATCAAGAATGGAATTAGAAATCTGAACTGGTTGATAAGAAAATTTAGTCTTGAAGTACTCAATTAACATAGTGGCTATTTGTTCTCGATCTGAAATAACCCCTCCTGAATCATCTGTAAGCTCAGCAATAGAGTTTTTTATTTGTCTCATCTTGATAGTAGTATGAAAATAAGTAGTGTTAGCATCCCCAAATTTAATCCAATTCACTATTGCTTTTTGGCTTAGAAAGGTATGGAGATTTTGAGCTGCTATATCTCTTTCTCCTCTTGTTGTAATGTAATTGTTAAGGAGAACATTATTCTAAGGATCTTCATCTGATAATATATTAGTTTCCTGCATCTTGTCCTCAGCTTGTTTCAATTTAACATAAATGTCACCAAAAATTAACCAATTCCACTGCTTTAGAATTTTCTTCAATCTTTTTAACTTGTTCATAAAAACAAAAATAACAATTCCAATCAATGGCTCATTCCAAGATTCAAAGACCAATTTCAGGAATTCAGGGTGAGTAGTGCACATTGTTTGAAATTTAAAGGGAGAATTTTTGGGTTTTGGGATGTCCACATTTGAACCAATAAGAAAACTGTAATCTGAAATTCCCCTTGAAGGCACATGATATTTCCATCCACTGTATTTGTTTAACCATTGCAGATTGTAGAATGCCCTATCAAGATTGCATAATATTCTTTTCCTTCCACATCTACCATTAGACCATGAGAATTGTAATCCACTTTTGGGAGCTTGAATAAGATCACAATTATTAATCCAGTCATTAAAATCAGTAAGAGCAACTGAGAGAGGATTTCTTCCTCCTTTTTTTTTTCATTAATTGACATAATAGTGTTAAAGTCACCAATAATCAGCCATGGTTTGTTAAGGTTATGAATAGTTCTTAAGTCATACCATAATTCACTTCTATTGATGGTCAACACATCAGCATGAATTCCAGTAACTAAAACTCCACCAATTTCTACTCTAATACATTGTCTTGAAGAGAAAATCAGTATGGGGGTGGGAATTGAATTATTCCAGTATAACCAAATATTAGCTTTCCTGGAATCACAAGTATTATGGATAATTTGATGGATCATACTAGGAAGTTTAACTCTAAACTTAGAATAAGCATGGATTTTAGGTTCAGCAACCCATACTAGAAAGGGATTATGTTGATTTACTAAAGCTTTTATTTTATTTTTGGCCTTATCCCTCTTAAGGCCTCTAATATTCCAAAAGATCACTTTCATTGAGGATTATTAGGGGAGGAAGGATTCCCCTTATTTCCTAATTTCTGAATGTTTTTACTTGCTTTCCTAGTTATTGGAGCAGCCTTTACAGGTTTACTAGGAGGTTTTTTTCTTTTCAGTTACAACCTTCTTAATCTGGACAGGGAAAGTATTCTCCTTTCTTAAGATACTGGCAGGTTGAGAAATATAACTATTATGAAGCAAGTAAGCAGTACTTACCTCCTTTATTTCACCATCTTCTGAGCCGGACTCATTTTCCTCCTCAACAGTAACTGACTTATCCAAATTTGTGACAGTAATTAGGGCCAAAGAATTTTTTGGAGAGATATCCTTCATTAGTCCACTGGGTTCACCTTTCTCAGAAGTAGATTGTAATTGATCATCATTTTTAAAACAAGAAATATTTGGAAAAACTTCCAAAGAATTTAGGTCCTCTTTAAAACCATCTTCGACAGAATCTAGAATCTGATATCTTCCAGTAAGCATAATTCCCTGTGGATGAAAAATACTATCAGTATCTGCTATATGAATGGAATCAATGATATGATCTGAAGAGTTAAAAGACATATTTTCAGTATCAGGGAGGCAAATATCAAACCCAGTAACTTGTTTATTCTTAGGCATCCATTGTCTATGTATCTTATTAACATTCTTTTGCCTTTAAAAGTGATCTCTCTTTTGAGTTCTACACTCTGATCCAAAATGAACCATGACATTACAGTGAGAACAGTATCTAGGTAGGTGAGGTACCTGAACCACTTGTTCAAATTTCCTATATTTGGTGTTAACCCATATTTTGCTAGGAATGGAGAGACTCAAATCAATTTCCACTAAAACAAAAGCATAAAAACCAGCTGATCTATTAAGAGTTGTTTCATCTACTCTTATAGGTTTACCCAAACTTCTTCCCATTGCCATAATAACTTTTTCATTCCAGTATTCAATACTGAGATCTGGAAACATAACCCATACAAAATCTAGAGAAGTTTTTTGTTCTTCAGGATTAAAATTAGGTTCCCAAGCTCTTAAACTCAAAGTTTGAGATTCCACAATCCAATAACCTTTCCAAATAAGATTTCCATCTTCTTCATTTTTAATTTTAATGATAAAGAATCCTTTTCCTAAAGGGATGAATTGGATATTACCTTTAACCTTCTATTGCTTTTTTAAAGAGTTAACTACAACCTCCATTTTTAATTTTGCCAAATTTAATCTACCAATAAGACTGAATTCCCATTCACCTAAACATTCATCAATAACTGCATCTGGAATAAACAATGAAGGCGAATTTCGATCCTCCATGTTTGAATCAGTTGAAGAAAACCTAAACTCAGACTTTGTTTGATAATCTAAATCAGATTCATCCTGTTTTTTGTTATTTTCCGACATATTAGATATCATCAATCGAAACACATTGAACACCAATCATTGATTCTATAGATAACACCTGAATTAAATATGGAATGAATGAAAAATGAGATCGAGAGAAAAAATTCAAACTGATTTAGCTACCGAGTAAATCGCCCGATTTTTGCTCTTTCTCTCTCCTTGTATCTCACTTTGCATATGTTACTAATCATACATATTGGTCGTTCATAAGATATGCAATGAAGAACATTCCCAATAACGCCTGACGATTTCCTTTTTTGGTTCACAACACATATCATGAACTTACTTCCTTAAAACACATGTAAAAATATTGTTTCCTAGGATGAAATCCTCACCTCATACCCATACATAATCACAATAGCATTCATACAATTATGTTGATGTCTTATATACAAAGTTGAATGGTTAAGCAATAAACCTCATATTGTATTCCTTAATACTATGTCTATCTAGAGTGTTCATGCTTCGCAGTTTTATGTTTTCAATATGCACGACTTAAAAGATACGTTAGGGAATAAAACAGTTCAAGTCAAATATCACTAACCTCAAGTGGAAGGATGATGTTTTGGTTGTAGCTCTGTACTTCTTCAAGTCTTCGTAATACTTGTAATGTCTTATCCTAATACTTTCAAGCTAAACTATACAAAGTTGCTCTAGAACATTTAAATCAAGCGACTCTTAAATGAGTTTTGGTTCACTAAAATATGACAACCAAACTTGACATACCAACGCTTGGTGGGTTCAACCGAGCTATACTCTAACAATCTCCCCCTTTGTCAATTTTATTGACAAAACTCTTACAATCATATGGATAAACAAATTACAAGAATTCATTACACATACGCTTGATTCCTGAATTCAACAGCACATAACCTGCATTCATTCAATCCTTAAAAATGCCGTTGTTGACATTATAAAAACAAAGCTCATACCCCCCCCTAAAGGTGAGATAAGTATATTTTCAATCCACGCGTCTTTGTTATACCAATCATATGATATGTTACTCTCCCTTATTTTGTGATTCTCCTCTTTCGTTAGATAAACGTTCAAGCACCATTGTCATCTTCCCTAGTGACACCAATCAATATGAAATTGATACCAGCATCAACTGTTTACTCCATATATTTCTCCCCCTTTTTGTCACAAAAATGACAAAGAAACGAAAAAATAAAGGACAACACGAAAAGGATCTTACAAATCTCAAAATAGACTTGCAACCTGTTGAGTCAAGCACGAGGGTTCCACATACTATTTTTGATAACCAATATCAAAACCGAAACTACAAAGTAATTATGTTTTGATATGTTATCATGGAAATAATTTCCCGAAGTAATTTTCCCAACTAGTTTAGCAAACCAAAAATCAACTAAGCAACTTGGTTCATTTGCTAAACCGATTGTATAAATACAACCGCTTCATTCAATAAGACCAAAAAAAAGATAAACTCCATTTTTCTCATCAGGTTTCAATTATCCATATAACTTAGACCTTTAGATTTTAAACAAGCCAAATACTAGGTTAGTTAACTAGCATTTCCTTGTTTAGGCATTCGGCTAGACTTGAATAACTGAAACCTCCACTTTGATAAGTCTAACTAAGATCAGAATTAACTTAGTTTATCTTATCTGGAATCGAATTGGACTAAACAACTCATCCCATCAATATATTCATTCGTTAAGCCATAAATAATTCATACAAACCAATAAATCAACTTGCATAATTATTCACCTCAACCGGAAGCAATTGAAACAACATATAAAAGTTCAACTATTTGTAGATGGTGGATTTTTGACAAAGGCCAAAATTGTAAAACCATAATTGTACATACTCCTGATCCAGCAATCAGATGAGTATTGAGGCTCATGTCTCTCATTGAAGCATGAAAGCTCATGCCGCAAGAATCTCTGACTAAGAATACTGTCTCTCAGAGTATATGTAGATGTGTAGTCTCTCAGCTGAGGTAACGGCATATCTCATGAATACTAAGCAATTTCAGTAATTACTTCTATATATAATCGAAAGATTGGACAGCTCCTAGACAGCTTGCCTTCTAGTATAGAACAATAACGTCTTCATGATGTAACAATATTTTTCCTGGGACCGTGTCTACTAGCCGGTCGGCTATGCCCTAGTCATGGCCTGTCCCACACCTCATGATTCCTCATTATTTTATTATTATTTCCCTAATCTCATGAAAACTCCTTAATTTCATGGTATTCCCTTCAAATCATAAAAAATAATAAAAATTAGGGAAACTCGTGGGACCAGGCCCAAGCCGGCCGGTCATGCCCTAGACGGTCCCACATGCCCCTTATTTTATCAATATTATTTTTATGTTTCCTTGATCCCATGAAATTCCTTGATTTCTTGATATTTCCTTCGAATTATGAAAATTCTTTCAAATCATGAAATAATACATAAAATTAGGGAAAACTCATGGGACCGGGCCCTAGCCGGCCGACCATGCACAAGCCGGTCCCATACGCTCTTATTTTATTATTATTAATGTTATTTATTTCCTTCGTCTCATGGAAACTCCTTCACTTCAAGGAAACTCCTTGATTTCAACAAAACTCATTAGTTTCAACAAACTCCTTGATTTTATGATATTTCCATAAAATCATAAAAAATATAATAAAATTAGGGAAATGCTATGGGACCGGGCTCATTAGCCGTCCATCCATGCCTTGGCCATAGCCGGTCCCACACTTCATGATTTCTTCATTTTTTTAATTATTTTTCCTTCATCTCATGAAGTTTCCTCAGTTTCAGCAAAAATCCATGATTTCTTCATATTTTCCCAAATGGTTGCTCAAACGCATTTCAGAAAATATCAAAATTCTCAAGACTGAGACACGAACACTTCGGTGAAGAAAGCATACTACCTTGACCTACCAAGGTTGGCTCTTTGGCTTGCAATAGGCTGGTCCCATATATTTTCATCATTTGACCTAATTTGTTCATATTAGGTTCTAACTCTTCCAAATAATTTGGAGCTTCATGGAACGATTGTTATTCGATCCTGTGACCACCCAAGGCCGGTTTCATGACCCCTTGATCGGTACCTCATCTTTTCATAATTAATTAGGTTTTATCACCTAAGGCTCAGACGAGCATTATTTTAATAAATGATTAAACCAACATGTAATCATCCTTTCACCAACTGGTCTTCAAGAGACTTTGGTATATGTTTTGCTAACTTGAGCATCTAGGCGCTACATGGCCGATCCATCATCCGGTGTAGCCGGTCCCTCATTCACTCTGTGGTTTATTTTCAATAAATCATCAATTGATCAAATTAGAGTTTTGAGTCCAAGGTTCATAATTCCAGATTCAAACGCTAATAATTTTACGCTGATCTCATGATCAACATTTTATTAATTATACTCGGTTTAGTTGCCAGCAGTATTTTGATTTAATATTTTATTTGGTAATGCTACCAATAATTCATCAAACAAGCAACATTTGCTCAAACAAGGAATATTGGTACAACTATTAATATTCAACAATTCATCGAATGAGCAATATTTGCTCACCTTAACTATCAATATTTACTTGAAAATTATATCTATGTCTCAACAGACATGTTCAATTCGTGAGTTTCAGAATATTTTCAAATCATGTTTGACTCAACAATACAAGGACTCATCGTCCCATGAAGTCATGAAGTCAGCAACTGACTAACTAAATACATGTCTGCCCTGCAGACTCCATAATCACGAGACATCAATCGTGTCACATGGGGGATATTAACTAGAGTTTTGGTCTGGCGGTCTACGACACGTGTGTTCATACACATGATGAGAATGTGAGCAAGTCGGGCAATCAGTTGGAGGAGTTAACAAAGTAGTGGATGGAAAATCAACCAAGTATCCGCACGTTGAGCAACTGGTTTTAACACGATTTCTACTTCTCCAATCTTTGATTCCATCAACTGACACACTTCATGGGATCATGGTGTTTACAATTCTAGCAATATAAATATGTTTCTGAATCATGATTGAAAACTGGACAATCTCACGTCAAAACAGACAACAAGAGATTAATAACTCAACATCTGAGCAATTACTCTCAACAGAGCAAATTCAATCATTCAGAACTTATCTTATTTCAGAATACACAACACACCTACAATATCGATCACCATTGATCTCACACATTTCTCAGCTTCCCTCCTACATATCGACCCATCCTCTCTTGTGACCAAATTTACTCTGGAACATCCATTATCTTGGTTTAGGCCGGAGTACTACAGATTGATCTCTCGAATTCAAAGCACTCCCTTCTTGTAGTGCATCTGCATGAGGTTGGACAGTTCATTTGGTTCAAGGAGTTTCCTCCGCACGGTCGTCTCCTCAATTCCTTAAAAACCAATAACTTATTTTGTCCCATCTACACTATTGCACAGAAATTTTGTAAGCCTAAACAATTGATACTACACAATAAAGGAAAATAACAATTGTTTTACTTAAATGGAAGTAATTGAAAGACATTAAATCACTGCAATCACACCAAAATTTTGTAATCCTAAACAATTGATATCACACAACGAAGCAAGATAACAATAGTTTTACTTAACCGGAACCAATTGAATCACACATACATCCATACATTCATAATGGAATAAACACATCAATTGTACCGATAATTTCATTTAAGCAAAAACAATATATATATCAAATGAAAACAGGCTTTTGTTAAACAGGAAAACAATTAACTAACAAGATTGTTAGCTTAATTTCGCAACCAACTTCTCCAATATGATCGCATCTTCTTCTTCCAGGGAGAATTGATATCGAAATATCATTATGTTGTCATCCTCGTGCAAAAACAAAAGAATAAAAACAACCAACCTTTACCAGAGAAAGGTTGAAAATCGGTTTTAACAATTGCAAGCAAAAGTTGAAAACCGTCGAAACACATATGCTTCTATGCTAAACTAAAACCGATTCAATATATTATGAATTTTTGAAATATTGTTTCTACAGGAACCCCTTATAATCCTTTGATAAAGCCTACCAACTTGGGATAAAACTTAATCCTTCTAAATCAAAAAGTCACCCAAACTATAAGGGTTCACAACATATTATGAGATCGAATATCAAGGTAATAAAACCGAAATCAAACATCCCATAAACCAATTTGCAAGACACCATAAATATTCAATATGAAATCAAATATTGCAATTACTTCAATCTTGTAGTAAATTTAATTATCAAAACAACACAAAAAGAATGAGGTCATTCCGAGTTCGGATGAAGAAGTTATAAACAAAATAATTTTACACTTCTTCGTAAGGGGACCTATCACTAGGATCGGTTCCCTCACCATGACATGGTACTAGGATCGGTTCCCAAGAGTTACTTGTGATATATCACAACACTAAACTTTTTTTGACATAACTTTTGCATAGATGTCCGAATTCAGTGATTTTTGGCTCGTTTTAACCGTAAAAACAAGAGATACCCATATATGATCAGTAGATATCAACATCATAAACTCACAATTACTGTTTCTTTCAAAACCTAAATACAAATACAGAAAGTATGAGCATAGAAAAAAATAAATCTCCTAAAGATGTTAATTAGTCATATAATAATCGGGATATTATATGCTCAGTTTCATGTGCTTCCTCACCTTTCAAAATTGAGCACCAAGGTGAGCATGCACATTCTAACACAACTAGGTTGTGTTAAGTTTAGTCTTGTCTTGTTCGTCATGAGTGACTAAGACAGAATCATTCTTGACCTACTGCTTGGTTTGTTTTCTCTTGTTCCATCTCTTGTTTTTCTTCTTTGACTTTTGATGAAGAGTGTCATTATCACAACCTTTACTAGTACAAGAGATTTCAAACATAATGTCTTTCTTTAGCCTTTCAAGAAGACTCTTGTAATTATTGTCACCAATAATTATCAGTTGAGAGTCATTCTTGTGACTAACTTTTGGTCCCTTATTGGCTATGTAGGACTTAGGGACCCATTTAGAGTTGGGTTTCGCATGAGCAGCTTTTTCCTTCATACCATTAGGATCATTGTATTTTTGAATATTTTGCGAATCACCCTTTCTCCAATTTGGAACATCAGATCTTGTTTTTGCATTTAAGAAGTCATTTCTTTTTATATAATTGGGTCTTTTATGAAATGAACTTGTCGAGTGATATGCAAAATTTTTACTATCATTATAATCATTCTTTTGCCTAAACTTGGGACAATACCGATCTGAGTTCTTATGAGGAGAAAACTTAGCCAATTCATTTGATGCATTAGAAAGTGCATCTTGCATCTTCCGAACTTTGCATCCCCATTGCATGTGTTATTTATTACCACAATAATAACAATGCTTACTATAAATATACAAAGTATGAGTTTTAGTGTTACCTTTTTGTGGATCCTCTTGCATTGGAGCTTGACGAGTCTTCTTCTTCTTCTTCTTCTTCTTCTTCTTCTTCTTCTTCTTCTTCTTCTTCTTCTTATTCTTCTTCTTCTTATTATTATTATTATTCTTCTTATCCTTATTCAACGTTGTTTCTTTCTTGACATTAGCAGAAGTGATGTCGTTGATTTCCGTTGGTTGAATACTATTCTTAGGCTTGACATGCTTTTCTTTTTTACAAGAAATATGAGCATCTTTGTTATCAGTGGAAGCCTCTGGTTTAGAAGAATTTTTAGCTTTAACAAATTTTACCTATTTGCTAATATTTGAAGCATTTATTCCCTTATAGCCCAATCCTCATGTATCACGATGATATCTACTTACTTCGAACATTAAGTTTAAATTGTTTGAGCTAACATTGAACTTTTTAAGTTCCAAAATTTCTTCTTCCAATGTTTTGATTTTATCAAGAGCACCAGCTAGATCAGCGTTAAAATGTTTTTCTTGTGAGAGATATATACCTTCTTTCTCTTCAAAACTCTTTGGTTGAGAATTAACCCTTGCTTCAGATTCAACAAGTTTTTTTCGACAAAAAGAGATCTCTTCGAAGAATTTCACATTCTAATTTCTTAGAATTTAACTCGTCTGTACGATCTTTAAGAAGAGAATCACCAATGTGGCAACCCATATAATATCCTTGGAAAACCATCCTCAGTTTCCTGTTCTCACGACAAAGAGGAGTCATAAAACCAAGAACATGTGAAGTTCTCAGTTTTTTTTATTTTTGAAAGGATCCAGCAGTTTAGAGTATTCTGAGATATACTCTTCTACTTCTTGTTCAAAATCTGAGTCATCATCCTCGGAAATTTCATCTAACCTTTCTTGTAGACATATTTTCCAGTCGTCATCGGTTTCTACATTATTAACAAGCTTAACTTGTCTCGTAGAATCTCTAGAGATGATTTCTGTAGATATTGAATCGTAGATGCCATCATCAATTGTTAATTCAAAACTCTTGATGTCTCACTTTACGTTAACTGAATCATCCATTAGATTCAATTCTTATAGGATGGATCGCACCAAACATAGATTGTTAGATCTTTTCCTGTTTTCCTGCTCTGATACCAATTGCAAATGCGAGGGTACCAAAATATACCTCAAGCTAAAACTTTTCCTTCATATAACTCCTTTATCCGAAAGTGATTGTCTATGGACTGAGTTGTCATATCCCATGTTAAAGGGAACCCCCTAATAGAAAACTGGTGTATTTAGTAGCGTGTGAGTGTGACTGGCACATGTGTCATTTGTAAAACCTAATATGTTGAGAATGCTTTCACTATTTTCAGACAATAGAAAATTAAAATTTGTTTGTTCTTCTCTGCCTCTTTGAGGTTTACCTTCAATCCTGCAGCGTAAATCCCGTAGGTTGAGTTTTATCATTCATTTGTAGTGTAGAACACTACAATTGGTATCAGATAAGTTCGATCCTTGGCGTGATTATGGCAGACGGTACCAGATTGAAGCTATTCGATGGTTTAACTAAGAAATTGAGTGTAAAATTGAGAGATTTAAGTGATGAATTTAAATCATTGAAATATGTTAAAGGTGTTATGAAGATGATGAAAGATGATATCGATAATTAATTGCAACTTCTTCGTACTGACCAAACTTCAATCGACAAGAAATTGCAACTTCTTCTCGATAGATCTATTGTCTTTCCTGATAACCACCACGACGCAGAGGCGAGCGATGATGGATATGATTCTGTTGCAGGAAACAAATCACACGGACCTAAAGTTGATTTTCCTCGTTTTATGGCACCAACCCTAGAGCTTGGATTAGGAAATGCAAGAAATATTTCTTCCTCCATCAGATGAATGACGAGCATATGGTACATATGGCTACGCTATATTTGGATGGCAAAGCTGATGTCTGGTTTTAGGATTATCAGGAAGGTAAAGGCTCTCGTTATTGGGAAGATTTTATTATAGATGTATGTACTATATTTCAGGAATTAGGTCATGATAATGTTGTCAGAGAGTTTAACAAACTTGATCAGACTAATACAGTTTTAGAATATTAAGAACAATTTGAAGAATTAAAATCTTTGATTTTAGCTAAGAATCCATCTTTAACTGAAGAGTATTTCATTCATAGCTTTATTAGTGGCCTTAAAGAAGATATAAGGATGGTAGTTCAAATGTTTACTCCTAACACATTATAGAAATCTATTTTTCTAGCTAGGAAACAAGAATGTATCATGGATAGGGCTATTAAGAATCATCCAAGGGTTGCCAATAAGTTCGCTTATCAGGGTAAAAGTCAGTCTACTTCCACCAGGGCATCTTCTCTAACCCCATTAGTTACTACACCAACTGTTACTAGCCCCACTACCAGTCCTAAGCTACCACCAATACAGAAGCTTACATATGCTGAGATGAGAGCAAAACGAGAAAAAGGGCGCTCTGCTACAACTGCGATGAATTTTACACCAAAGGGCATAAGTGTAACAAACAGCAGTTATACATGATTATGGATGATGAAGAGGAAGGACTAATAGCTAGTGATATAGCAGATAGCTCTAGTCATACTAGTGTGGAATTGGAGGAAGAGATGGAAATATCATTTCATGCATTAGCTGGTAACATTTCCCACACCACTATCAAGCTTCGAAGACAAGTTAAAACACAAGGGCTGACTATTCTGGTGGATAGTGGTAGCACCCATAACTTTCTCAACGGTGTAGTTACACTATCACGTCAACTCAGCCTCTCCAAGTCACTGTAGCAGATGGCAACAAAATGATGAGTCAAGCCAAATGTCTTGGGTTTACATGGATTATGCAAGGTCACACATTTTCTCATGACCTGCACTTTCTTGACTTAGGTGGCTGCGATATGGTTCTCGGTGTGGATTGGATGCGCGACTTGAGCCCAATGTTGTTCGATTTCAAGAGGCTAATGATTAAATTTCAACATAGAGGAAAATATATTGAACTAGTAGGCCACTAGGAAGACACATCTCGTATATCTCTTATGTCAGGCAAAGCTTTTCGCAGACTACTTCGCAGTGGTGAACCAGTTTTGTATGGTCAGTTATCTTCTATAGGAGTTGCAATTACTTCACCTGATATTTCTTCTCCCATTACAGAGGTCTTGGAAGAGTTTCTTTCGATATTTTAACTTCCCACCGCACTTCCACCAGAGAGGGATCATGATCACCATATTTCGTTAACACCTAACTCAGTTCCACCAAATCGAAGGCCCTACAAAGTTCCATTTGTGCAGAAATATGTGATTGAGAGACTAGTGCAAGAGATGCTCACAGCTGGAGTCATTCAACCTAGCCACATCCCGTTCTCTTTTCCAGTGCTGTTGGTCAAGAAAAAAGATGGTGACTGGCATTTTTGCATGGATTATCGCAAGCTCAAATCGATTACTATAAAAGATAAGTACCCCATTTCTCTTATTGATGAGTTTCTTGCTGATCTTCATGGGTCTACCTTTTTATCTAAGATAGACCTTCGATCTGGGTACCACCAGAAACGAGTACACCATGCAGATGTAGAGAAAATTGCTTTCCGTACACACCATGGTCATTTTAGTTTCGTGTTATGCCATTTGGGATGACTAATGCCCCGGCCACTTTTCAGTCACTTATGAATGACATCTTCAAACTTTATCTTAGGAAATTCATCATTGTATTTTTTCGATGACATACTAGTATATATCCCTGACTTAGCATCTCATTACACATACCATCGTATCACCCTGGCTATTCTACAACAACATTCACTCCTTGCTAAGCGCAGTAAATGTTGTTTTGGTCAGCATAAACTTGAATATCTAGGTAATCTTATTAGCAATGAAATGGCAGCAGCAGACCTTGCCAAAATAAAATGTATGCTTAACTGGCCAAAACCAACATCCTTAAAAGGATTGCATGGGTTTTTAGGGTTAACAGGGTATTACAATAAGTTTGTGAAGAACTATGGACTCATTTGCCAACCTCTTACTGCATTGTTAAAGAATAATAGATTTCTTTGGTCCTATGAGGCTAACTTGGCTTTCGAACAATTTAAGAAGGTGGTAACTACTACCCATGTCCTCGTCTTACCAGATTTTACCTTGGAATTCGAGATTGAGACTGATGCTAGTGATAGTGGGGCAGGTGTTGTGCTTATGCAACAAGGCAGGCCTATTGTATTCTTCAATAAGGCTATGGGACTCAGATTCAAGGAGCTATCCACATACAAAATATAGTTGTTGAGTATTGTTATGTCTGTTCATTACTGGCGATCCTTCCTACTTGGCTCTCATTTCAATATTTTTACGGACCATCAAAGTATTAAATACTTTATGGATCAGAGGCTCCATACCCTATTTCAGCATAAATGGCTAACCAAACTTCTTAGTTTTGATTATACTTTGTTTTATAAGAAAGGCATAGATAACAGAGTCGCTGACACTCTGTCTCGAGCTTCTTGTTCATCCCTCACTACAGCTCAACCACAGTGGTTGGATGAAGTTTAGGTTAGTTATGCAGATGACCACTTGTCTCAAGAACTGATACCTAAACTCATGGTATCTCCATTCCATCATGATGACTACACATATGCACAAGGCATTTTCCGACAGCATGGAAGAATCTACATTGGTTCCTCTGGTAATGCTCGTCAGAAGATTCTTACAGCTGCTCACTCATCAACTATTGGCGGTCACTCGGGAATACAAGCTTGTTATCAGCGAGCTAAGGCCTATTTCCAATGGGTCGGCTTGAAGAAGGATTTGATCAAATTTATACGCGAATGTGCAGTCTGTCAGCAGAATAAGGTGGAGCACACTTCACCAGCAGGCATACTTCAGCCCTTACATGTCCCTGATCAAGCTTAGAAGCATTTGAATATGGATTTCATCACTGTCTTGCCAAAGTCAGAGGGCAAAAAGTAATTTTGGTTGTTGTTGATCGTTTTGCTAAGTATAGCCACTTTACTGCATTATGTCATCCATACACTGCACAAACAGTTGCCAATGTGTTCATAAACTCTTTTCTCAAGCTCAATGGAGTTCCATCTACTATAGTGCCTGACAAGATGCCGTGTTCTTAAGTGGATTTTTGCATGAGTTATTCAATACTGTCGGAACTTCACTGCACCTCAGTACTTCCTATCATCCGCATATGGATGGCCAAACAGAGCGTGTCAATGCCTTCTTATAGTCCTACTTACGTTTCATGTACAATTACAAGCCTATTAAGTGGGCTTCTTGGCTCTCATTAGCAGAGTGGTGGTTTAATACCACTTACCACACCCGTCTCCACCTCACCCCATTTCAGGCCTCATACGGGTATGATCCCCTCTAGTTTGGTTTACACTCTTCTTCTTTTATTTCCAACTCCACTGTTGAAAATTACATGCATCAGCGCAAGGTACTTGCAGAGGTATTGCAACAGAATTTACTTGAATCTCATCATCGCATTAAGCAACAGGCAGACAAACACAGAGTTGAGAGATCATTTTTGGTAGGTGATTGGGTTTATTTATGCATGCAGCCTTATCGACAAAACTTATTCCAACTGCGTAATAACCTCAAACTCTCGGCTAAGTTTTTTGGCCCTTATCAAGTAATGGAACGTATTGGGTAGGTAGTATATTGAAAAAGTGGGGGTCTAACAACACCACCCAATTATTCGATTAGCAATCTGTATGGAAAACTCCGAGTTGTTTTCTAGAGAATCAACAAGACTCAATCAATAGAAAATATCTCAAGGAGTTATTATCTCAATATCTCAATTTGATTTGCTCAAGTAAATAGATTTGCGAGTCTAATCAAAGAGAGATAACTTGGATGGTACCAAAGACCAATATCCAAGTGTCAATCGATTTAAATCAACAACCAATAAGGTCGGATATTCTAATCGATTGAACAACGCACAACCTGTATTATTTCAATTATATAACAAAATATAATGCGAAATAGAAATAACATAGACACCAGAATTTTGTTAACGAGGAAACCGCAAATGCAGAAAAACCCCGGGACCTAGTCCATATTAAAATACACTGTATTAAGCCGCTACAGACACTAGCCTACTACCAATTAACTTCGGTCTGGACTGTAGTTGAACCCCAACCAATCTCACACTGATCCAAGGTACAATTATGATCCTAAGCCTCTGATCCCAGCAGAATACTGCGCACTTGATTACCTTAGCTGATCTCACCCACAACCAAGAGTTGCTACGACCCAAAGTCGAAGACTTTAATAAACAAATCTGTCTCATACAAAAAAGTCTACAGGTAATAGATAAATTCGTCTCCCACGAATAAACCTATGAGTTTTGTTCCGTCTTTTGATAAATCAAGGTGAACAGGAACCAATCGATAAGACCAGACTTATATTCCCGAAGAACATCTCAGTTTCATCAATTACCTCACAATAAACTTAATCGACGTAGCGAAGAAGATTATTGAGGAATCATAAACAATGAGACGAAGATGTTTGTGACTACTTTTATCTTGCATATTGGAGATAGAATCTCAAGCCAATTATTACAATTGTACTCGTACGATAGAAATAGAAAGATCAGATCACACAACTACGATAAAAGTAGTATCGGTATGGCTTCACAATCCTAATGAAGTCTTTAAGTCGTTAACCCGAGTTTAGAGAGAAAATTCAAGGGTTAATGGAGATCGACTCTAGCTTAGAGAAAACTAGTATCACACAATAAAAGTGTGTGGGGATTAGTTTTTCCAATAGCTAGAGTTCCCCTTATACAGTCTTCAAATCAGGGTTTGCAATCAATGTTAGCTTAGTAACAAAGCATTCAATATTCACCGTTAGATGAAAACCTGATTAGATACAAGATAATATTCCTCAACCGTTAGATCGAAAACTTAGCTTGCCGTACACACATGTACTTGACGATTTTGGGTTTGTGTAACCGTACCTAAACGTGTACAATGGTAGGTTCACAACTAGTTAACCAAAAGGTTAGCCAAATGATAACTTCCGTATCAACCATGTTCTTCTTCACCATAACTAGTCCAAATGACTCTAATGAACTAGTTAGAGAGTTGTTCAATTGCTATGAGATCTCAAGTACTAAAAGAAACACAATTGAATCAAAAACGATGTGATTTACTCGAATCATTAATCATGAACTATAAATCCATGGTTTGCAAAAGCAACCCTTAGTAATATAGAATAAGTTCACGAACAATGTTTTCAGACATAACCTCTTGAGTTCGCGGACTCAAGCTAACCGGTTGAAGTTATAAACTCCAGCAGAAATTCCCGGGTTCGAGAGCCTCCGTCAGTTCGCGGACTTCACATGAGATACAACTCCAGCAGGAATTATAGGGTTCGAGAACTATGCCAGTTCGTGGGCTGAGTTGCTGCTCACGTTCCGGTATCACTTGATCAACAAAGTTCGCAAACTTCGGTTCAAGTGCTAAGGACTTATACATATATGTGTTTCCATAACAATGTTTATATCCCCCAATGGTTATATAGTCTAAACTCTCATTATAATCATTGAAACATGCTCAGAGGGCGTTATATAGTTGTTATTCACAAACTAATTTTCGTCAGAACATTTTCCAAGAAGATTGAAACTTAACATGACTTTCGTCACTAGGAAAAGATGAACTTGGCTAAAGCGAAAGCTTTACCAACACCCATTTCGAGAAATAGATAAGCGAGATATACTCAGCTCGAAATGTCACATGTGCATATTCTTAGTCTATATAGTAGAACGACTTCTGTCTCAAAGATAGGAGATAGAGTAGATAGACTTTTGAGTGATATATAAGTTCAAGTCTCCACATACCTTTTAGTTGATAAAGATCCATTGGTTCCTTATGTAGTCCTTCGTCTTGTATGATGATTGCCATGGAGTCTTGAGCTCAACTACACTTTCTATCCTAGTCCGAGACCTTAACTATAGTAGACTAGAAATCAAGACTTTATAGTTTTGATCACTAAGATTGACAAACATGCTTGAGATAGCAACGCATGCGAGTTTGACGGAGCAGTGCTCTAACAATCTCCCCCTTTGTCAATTTTAGTGGAAAAACTATTAATACATATGGAATACAAATAATATATAAATAAACTTTGTAGCTCCTATTCCACATGCCTAATCTTCAACAATACTCGAAATCTTCGTCACTTCCAAGTAGTCCAATGATCCCAAAGGTTGTAAGTTTAGTATTATCGTTGTTGAAAATCCGTAGCTATAACAATGAGAAATCATCGGTTATTAATCATTGTTATACAGTGTCATAGTATTATTACACAACATCAAAGTCCAATTGCATCACAACTTCAATAACAATACTATGGTGATACTTCACTCCCCCTTAGTCAATACTCCATCTCACATGGAAACCACTCACCCTTACATAATGATCCTAACACCATATGTATTTTTAGTGTGACCTACAATTAATTATCCCACTTTTTGTCAATAAAATTGGCAAAGGTACAAGAAAGGGATCCTAATGAAATTTCCGTATGAGATATTTCATGACCAAAGGTAAATGTTCTATCATCTTGTTTAGATGCAATCATAAAGCCGAAGCTAACTGCATTCATCAAGGAGTTCATAAAGATATAAGATAACCCCTACAAATTCCACAGCCGCACTCCCCACAAAGATTTGGCAATTAAGCGCAAGTTCAAAAGAACTCCCCCCCATAAGATGTCATTCCCAAGGGAACAACAAGAGAGACATTAATTTCAAGAGAAAAAAAAGGATTTCTTTAGACTCAACAAATTTCATACAAGTATGAATTTGGAATCCAAAATATTTAATCATATTAACCAAAGCGAACCAAGATTAATTTGACTAAATATGCAAAACACAAGTAAACTCATGGAGACTTAATTCATCGATTAGATTATTCACAAGAGAACCTATAAATGCTCTAACCGGATTACACAATGAAACTAATAATAAAGTAATCAATTCAATTGTCCACACTAGACATGAGAAAAATCTATGGAGTGCTAACTAAATAATCATACAAGATGGTTGATTTAGTTCAATTAGGCTCAACATAAGAGATTATGGAACCCCGACTAAGATCATCATAAGAAATGACAACCTTAACCGTACATGTACTCAACATGAGAGAACTCATGGAATACAAATTAAATAACCAAACAAGTTGATTAATTTAGTTCTTAATGCTCAACATATTGCATCTTTATGGAACAACCAACCATGCCAATAAGAAATCGACTTAGTCGTATCGTGCTCAACATAAGATACAAGATGGAACCTTCACGGTAATACATAGTATTATGGAATAATTAAGATTTATACTGTGGATAACAAAAACAAGGACCTATTCTATTTTTCCATCACAAAGTGACATAATAGATTTTATCCTTGAATCACAAAAGATTTTAACCTATCTTACATCAACAATTGACAATATAGGCTTAACTTTTCTGTTTTGCCAAAAGTCCATTCATTCCTTGATCAATGTATGCATACCAATACGTGAACGACTTTACTTTTGACAAAATATGGGACAATCAAGTTCACAGACGTAAACATACAAATCCCATCAAAATATTTCAATATATAAAATCATAAAGATTAATACTGCAACCATCATCTTCCAAAATAAGTTTAGAATTAAAACCAATAAATCTAAAAACAAGAAGATGAAATCATTGGATATAGCTATGTGTAATCACAATCATGGCTATTCCAAAATACTAGTTATTCTTCTAAATAAAACAGAAAACATAGAAGATTTACTAGACATTAAGACCTTTGAAGAATTAATTATCGTCCCCGAACTCCTTGTTGTCAACAACCATGGGAACATAAGGTTCATTAAGGAAGGAGTTTATATCGATGAACCTTCTTGGATGTTGTTGCAGAACCAGGGCCTTCTTAATCTTGTAGTTGCGGGATTTCCCACACTACCCCCTTGTTATGATCTTGCTATAATCAACTCATAATTGAAGATGAAAAACGACATTTTATTATTTTGGTTTCAGAAATGTTTACATAAATGAGAGAATTCAAGATTACAACTATTCTCTTGAAGTTTCTCTCTCCTCAAGATTTTCTTAACTCTCAAAAATACATCATCCTTTTCTGGACACATTGGGTCTATATTTATAGGGTAGTTACATAGTGGATGACAGCTAAGTTTCCCTCTTATTTCGGGTTGATTCTGCGATTGTACCTCGATAATTACAATGTTCACTCTCGCCAGTTTTGTAACCATCGCAGGATCTTCACTCGTTATTTATTGCATCGCTCTTTTGACTGATTTTGTGACACTCGCAAAGTGTAGTTGATGATCTTGCGGTGATGCTCGCTGGGAAGTGTTGTTAATCTCGCAGAGAAGTATTGTAGCGATATTCTGGTCCTATATCTTGCCTCTTCTCATGTCTTTTATGCGAAGAAGAGAAGATCATGAGAATTTTTAAAATGCCACAACTACTTATATCTTCATTAATCTCTGTTCTGACACGTTTTTGTACCCTTCGCCAGCTGTTTTCACATATTCTCTCTTCTAATGAATTTATGACACGTCCTCTATAACCGCTGCGATCTGACCGTTAATTTCTTTTCTTTGCATTTATTGCGTTCATCTTCTCGAGAAACCTATTCTTCTATAAATACTCCTTTCATTCTTTTCTTTTCCTCTTTTTACTTTCTTCTTCTTTCTTTGCGTAACTTCTCTGCAAGTTTACCGTTCTTCCGTAAATTGCGCGTTTGTTATCGTTGTGATTCCTTTCTTATTTTTCAAACTTTTTCTTCATTCCCATACTTGAAAGATGGTTATCGCTGGTGCTAAAAATTTGATTGCTTTTGGTGAGATGCAAGAAAAACTCAAGATCAAAGGTTTTACTCTGTTTACAATTCCAAATCAGAATTCTAGATCCGAACTTTCTCTAAAATTACTCACCGATCATCAATGCTCTCGCGAAAAAGTTATAGTGTCGCTAGGTAAACTTGAGACTGGCCTTCCCATTCCTCTCTATGACCCAGAACTCCCATTATTCTATCAAATAATATCTGACGAGAGGTTCTTGCGAGCAATATATCAATAAGATGGAGATTGTATCAGATTACTTCTTGAATATGCCTCTCGCGGAGCTGGCAAAGGATCTCGCTACCTTGAAGATGCAAATAATCCTCAATTTAAAGATGTCCCCATCGTCTCTACAGATTATACTGTGGAAAACTTCTTTGTAAATTATAAAATAGTCTCTATGAAAAGGGATAGAACTTGCTGGGGTGTTCGTTTGAAAAAATAAAAAGTCGCTGACGATAAAGCTCTTATGCTGGATATTGATTGGCATACATCTACCAACCAAGGCCCTCGCCATTCTAGCGATGACAAGTGGTTCATTTTTCCATTATGTCTTGAGGGTCCTTATATTTCCGTTTCTCGCGAATTACCCGCGAATCTTTCAGAATACCAACCTTGGGTATTCAATTGGACTGAAAGAACTAAAGGTATATTTTCTTCGATTTTTGGTATAATTATTACTCACTATTTTCCCCATATTTTCATATTTTCGCTAATTACTTCACTCTTTTCCAGATTAACAGAATGAAGCTCAGCTACCAGACTTTGAGGAAATCCAACACTTTCTTAGCTCTTAAATCTTTCACGGATGAAGTAAGAAATATCTCTTCATAAATTTTAACAATATATTGTTGCCCCTATTTCTTATCTTCATCTGTTCTCGCAGGAAATTTAAGAACTAGCGCCAATAAAGATCGTGAGAACTAAGGAGAAACCTTCAAAGGATAACTCTACTATTCCCCCTAAAGGAAATTCTTCTGCCCCTCGCGGTGAAGAATCTGGCGATCAGGATAAATCTACTGTTCCTCCCAAAGGGAAGCCTTCTGCTCCTCGTGGTGAAGAATTTGGCGATCCTCCTTTGAAGAAAAGGAAAACCGGACCTTCTTTTTCTTCAACTCCTCAACCCACTCCAGAAAATTCAAGTGTTGATTTTGACAAGGATGATAATAACGAGGATTTCAATGATAACAACTTCCCTTCTATAAAGAATTCTTCTTCATCTGATTCTTCAATGACTCATCTATCCAAAAAAATTGGCAAGAATATGTTTGGTATCCCAAATGTGTATGGGGATGAAGGTTTTAATGAGATATCCCAATCTCTCGCCAATGTCTGTGATGCTCCCATACTAGCTGACATCGATACTCTTCGCGGGATTTCAAGATCGCTAACTCCAAGTCTTTTGAATTCACTTGGAAGCCTGGTAAGTTTTTACTTGTTCATCCTTTTTGTGTATCTACTGATATCTTTGTCAAATATTGATTTATATAGTTCTATCACAGGTTGGAAGAGCCGCTTTTGCTGTTGCTTCTGATTTAGACAATATGAGTATTATCTATGAAAAGAAAGCTGCTAATCTTCGTCAAGATAAAGAAAAACTAGAAGCTGAAGTTATTGAACTTCGCAGAAAAAATAAGCAGTTGGAGACTGAAGCTTCAGTTGATAAGCAAAAAATCTTTGATATTGATAAAGCCAATCAGCAACTTTATGGTATGATTTATTTCTTTTCTCTTTTAATTCTTTTCACCCTATCGCAGCTTATTCAAGCAACCATTTTTGCAGATATTTATGGTCATACTGACGAGGCTACACTCTTCCAATATTTTCCTGACCCTGTAGATGATGATACCCTTCTTGCTAACCTTAATAATTCTTTAAGTAATTTCTCAGATGATAAGATTGAATCCCTCTCCATAGATGAAATTAAATCCAAATTTAATCTCCTAAAAATTGAACACAGATTCAATTTAGGTTTGACTAACAAGTATAAGCGCTTTTATCTTGATTCGAAGAAAGAAATAGATAGGTTAAGAAAAAGGAATAGTGATCTTATTGATGAGAATGATCTTGCCGTTAAAAATGGCTCCAAGACCCTAGCAAACTTCCATAAAACTCTTCTTAATGTTCAAATGGAAAGAGATAAACTTATCCGCGAGAATGAAGATCTTCTTGCAAGGGAAACCCAAGTTCGATCTCGTCTCCTTATTAATAGTAATGATGAGTTTGCTTGGGCTGCGAAGATTCTTGATAGCGCCAGAACTAATTTAGGTGTAGATGTTAGTCTTCATGCTGATCAAGCGGCTTTAATTAAAGACATGATTTCTGAAAGAGGAGGTTATCACTCTTATGATTTCCCTGAATTATTTTCTAATTGAATCATCCTTATATGTACTAACTTTGTTGTCATTTGCTCGCAGTATCCGAAAAGAATTATCGCAAAATATTTGATGAGTTAGGAGAAGAGAAAAACCAACTTGCCATAAGTCTATCTTCTCGCAATGAAAAGTATTCTAGATTGAAGGATAAATTGAAAATCTCATCTTCAAATTTTAGCAATGCCCTTCTCCGTGTTCGTAATGACGTTATTAAACTAGTCTGTAATGATCATGGTATCCCTCATTCTGTATACCCCGATCTTGCAAAGGATGTTCCAGATGATTCCCCAAATTTAATTATCTCTGATAGCGAAGCTGAGGAGTCTAGCGAATATAATGAAGAATTATCTGACGAGGAAGAGAGATCTGATGTGGATAGAGATGATAATGGGGAAGATAGATCCGATAATGAAGAGAAAGAAAAGAGCTCTGATGAAGGTGGTGATGGATCTACTTAGTCTTGTTTCTTCTCTGTTTCTTCATTGTAAATTTTGTACATTTATTTTTTGCTTCTCGTAATATCGTTGCGAGCTTCTCCAACTTGATGTGTAAACTTCTTTTGCTTTTATCTGTTATAAATTAGAAAACAAATCTTTTTCTGCAACATAATCAATCAATCATAATTATTATCCTTTAATTATTTGTATAAATGTATTATCTATGCAATTTTATCATATGATGGATGAATAATAATTTCATCATTCTATGCATTCCCATACTTGCCTTTATTATTCATCTGTAATATGGAAAAAATTGAATAGAGATTAGATATTAGTTGTGAATCAAATTAAATTTGCCTCCATATCTGCGAGCATTATCGTAATAATCTTATGGTCTTATTTTGCCTTCCTAATTAAAGGTCTTATTTTGCCACATCTTTTCTTTTTGCGACAAAATCTCAGGACGTCTTTACATTTGCATGCATTGACCCATTGATCTTGTCTTATCAAAATCTTTTCAATATCTCTGCAATAATATGATAAGTATAAACTCTCTTGCAAGAATTAATCCTTATGACATTGCCGTCTTGCGATGAAATCGCAGGACGTCTTTACACTTGTTAAATGTAAAAACCCATTGATCTCATCTTAACTTTTTCTCTTTTGGCTATTTTCCTTTGTATAACTTTTGTCACGCGACAATATGACAGGCCTAAATGTTCTTGCGATCATAAAGCCCCATGACATTGCCGTCTTTAGACACTTATCAGCTCCCTAATGGAGGGTGCCTCCCTTATCTTCCCCCTGGTTGCCCCTTCAAGGAGGGAACATAGGCCATACAAGACTAGATCCTCCCATCCAGATTTGCCAACAACCAGCTGTTTTCGCAGCCTCTTGTCCTTTATGCCTATATGGCGTATAGTTACAAGACTACACCCTAATTGGGGTTTTCTTCAGGCCAAGTGCATCATAGCCAAGACTTACCAAGAATGGCCAGGGTAGTTTCGTACGCCCCCGGCACCCTTGGATCAACCGTGTACCTCGGCGCCTTGGTCATACTTTGCACTTCTTAGAAGAGGTACTTAGTCGTCCAATCAGGGTATAACCTTATATAATTGGAAATCCAAGATCCCTCTCCTGGATAGGTTTTCTTTAACCCCAATATCTGCATAAATCAGGTTCCAGCAGCGGTATAACCTTATCGCTGAGTCATATCAACAGATACCCCCTTATATGACGCACTATTAGGTCTTACATTTGCCTTTTGCGAAATTGTATTCGCGAACTAAGGTGCACGCCATAAAGGTTTGTCCCATTCTATTAATCTCTGCGAAATTTTATTCGCGTTTCTCACGAGCATTGTAACTCTGATAAAATTTCATTTCTTTGATTTTCTTGTAAAATTTTGCAATTTTTTCAAACAGAGTACTCTTTTCATTTGAATTTTCTTCAAACAAATTCTGCATAATCTTTTATCATTTTACCTTTCTACTTACTATCTTTTGGTTCTGCTTTTCTGTTACGTTTTGCTCTTTCTTCTTTATCTGCGATCTGCTCGCCATTTTCTTCCTCTCGCTGCTCTATTGAATCAATCATAAATCTTTCAGCTCTCTGTCGTTGCTTGATGTTGTACTTACAATTGCTCTTCTTCTCAGCTCTTTCTTCGCAAGATTTTATATCAATCTCATAACATTTCTTGCTTTCTCCCAAATCTCCCTTAATTACTCCAACACCATTATGATGAGGAAATTTAACACACTGGTGGAAAGTAGATGCTACACCTAATATCCCATGTAGCCAAGGTCGACCAATCAGGGAATTGTAAGGTGATTCAATGTCAACAACACAGAACAAGATCTTGGAAGTTATCCCTTTCAATGGAATTCACATTTCGATTTCCCATTTGGGTTTATTGGTAGTACCATTAAAACCATAGATTTTATATGTTGATGGAATTAGATCTTCGTCTTTCCCACCCATGGTATTATAGGTATGATAAAATAGTATATCAACTGAGCTGCCTGTATCTATCAGAACTCTATTGATAGCCCAAGAGTCTTCATTTTTATCATAATTTCCTCCATCATCTTCTTCTATTTGCTTTGGATTTATCTCTAACCTTACTACCAATGGATTATCATGCTGCTCGCCAGGTTATGGTACTTCTTGTGTAGTGAAAGATATAATTTGTTTCTGCCATTCTTCTAATGGCGAGGCTCTCGCGATATTCATTATCTCTCTTCCATCTGTGTCTCTCGCGAAGACTCTTCTTAGAACATTATCATGGAAATCCTATATTGTTATGTGTGAATGTACAATGGAATTACAAAACAAATTCTTTGCTTTAGCCCCAACTTCTATTACGAATGATTCTGCTCCTTTTACAGTATTTACCCTGCGAATTTCTGGTGCTGGAGGCAATCGCTGAGATTGTGGATGTCCTACTAAAAAGTAATTTATCTTTACCTGGTCAATCATCCTTAAAATTATTCTCTTTACATTTCTGCAGTCATTTACTGTGTGACCATGAAAGTGATGGTAAGGACAAAATTCTTGACTGCGATTATTAGGATGTGGTTCTTTTCCCATATTCCATGGATATGGTATATTTTCCATCAAAATGATAGCTTCCCAGATTTTTTCTATACTAGCATTTAGAGGAGGCATCTTAATTTCTTCTCATACTATCCTCTGATTTCCTTGGCTTTTGAAATTGTTTTGCCTCTGTCCACCATAAGTTTCTTGCGGCTGATCAAGCCTTTGAATCTTATTATTCCATACGTGGTTGTAATAATTCTTCTCCCTTTCATATTCTTCTTGATCTCGACTTCCCATAGCTACCAATTTCTGCTGGTTATCAGTCTCCACTTTCTCTTGTTGTGCTTGCGAGCTGCTCGCCACATTATTAATCATTTTAGGAAGTAAACTCCCATTTGCTTCTACTGAATTGGTGTTCGCGATGGGATATGATTCCATTTCATTTTGTTTATCCTCCAAAGCAATGTATTCCTCTTGTAGTTCTCGCAGTTCAGTCATAGTGATTGTATTCTTGACTCTGAAAATTTGTATGTACATCAGATTGGTTGCGACATTGCATTGATAAAAGACAAGATAAGATATCTCTCGTCAACTCTTCCATCCATCTCACTTCACATTGTCTTCCATCTTATGGTTAAATGTTTCAGACTCTCGCCAACCCTCTGTTTTAACCCAAACACATCTTCAATACCTGGCCGCGATAAATTATTGCTTATATATGCTCCTATAAATGTAGCTTGTAAATGATCAAAAGAAGTTATAGTATTTTTTGGTAATCCCTCAAACCATTTTATCGCCTCGCCAGTTAAGCTAGATGCAAAATATTTGCACAATACAGCATCATGATTCTCCCATTGTAGCATACACCTAACATAAGCCTTAACATGTTGTACATCACAAGTAGTTCCATCAAAAATGCTGGTAAGTTGCACTTACGAGGTATTCCTCTTAATTGTACTTCTTGAGTAAATGGAGTTCTCGCAGCTTCTTCAATAGCTTCATCGAGTTTCCTTATACCTCCTTCTTTTCTGTTATTTATTATTCCCCTCATCTCTGCTAACTCTCTTAAAATTTTCTCATTTGCAGCTGAATTTGGTTTCATTGGTCTTTTCAGCACTGCTTCCCTTCTTCTGCGTTCATGTACTTCTTGTCTTGCGAGATTTTTTATATCTTCATCTTCAACTACATCCATATTTCTTCTTCTGCGATCTTCTGCTTCAGCTTCTTCTTACCATCACAACTGATTATACTGTCTATTTTCTTCTCTGTGAATTTCTTCATTTCTCATCATTTCTCTTCGCTGTCTTTCTAATCTCCTTTGTATTCTATCATATTCTTCCTGAATATTATTATTATGGCGATTTTGAGTCCGTATCCTTTCTCGATTTTCATGGTTATTTTGTCGTACTGACTCTTGAAATTCTTGTTCTTCTATTTTTGCCCTCAATCTTTCTCTCTCGCGAGCTAGTCGTGCTTGTTCAACATAATGTCTCTCAATTTCTTCTTCAATTATTCTTCGATTTCTATGAATCTCTCGCCCATGTAATATCCTCCTACCTTCTTCTGGATTATTTTTATCATTTTGGTTGTCTCTTCCCTCTTGATTTCTGTTGTTAAGTCTATTATCCAAATTTTCACCACGCGGATCATGGCGATTTTATGCTACCTCTTCTTCTCTATGACGTTGCTCTTCATTTAGATTTTGCATTTCTTCTTAGATATTTCCTCTAGCATTTCTTACTGGGGAATTTGGCCTTAATTCTTCCCTTACTGATCTTGAATTCGATCTTACAGTACTTCTTTATCTTCTATTTTGTAATCTCAAATTCTCCATTCGCAACTCGTGATTTTGTCTTGTTAAATTTGCATGCTCTTCCGCCTCTAATCTTCTTTCCTCTTGTATTCTTTGTCTTGGATCATTTGTTGTTTCATTTTCATCTCCTCCATGAATTAATCCTTCAACTATTCCTTGATTTCTTTCTTCTCTTCTTCCGTCTCTTAATTTTTGATCTTCTACATCTTCCATCGAGTCCGATCTCCAAGTATGCACACTCACTCTATCATAATCCATATTTCTATTTTGGATCAGTGTTTGTTGATTAGGTTGTGGGATTTGATCTTCTCCTTCAATCCTTGTTCTTATCCTTGAAGAATCTCCTAATTCATTTATTTCTTCTCCTGCAAGTCTTTTACTTCTCCTCACAGTTGTTGGTGGTTCTGATGTATTTCTTCTTCTTCTAGCCATTTCTTCAACTCTAATGTTTTCTTCAAATCTTCAAATTGTAATTAGAGATTTCTTAACTTGATTCTCCCTGTTTCGGGCGCCAAAATGTAGTTGCAGGATTTCCCACACTACACCCTTGTTAAGATCTTGCTATAATCAACTCATAATTGAAGATGAAAAACGACATTTTATTATTTTGGTTTCAAAAATGTTTACATAAATGAGAGAATTCAAGATTACAACTATTCTCTTGAAGTTTCTCTCTCCTCAAGATTTTCTTAACTCTCAAAAATACATCATCCTTTTCTGGACACATTGGGTCTATATTTATAGGGTAGTTACATAGTGGATGACAGCTAAGTTTCCCTCTTATTTCGGGTTGATTCTGCAATTGTACCGCGATAATTACAATGTTCACTCTCGCCAATTTTGTAACCATCGCAGGATCTTCACTCGTTATTTATTGCGTCGCTCTTTTGACTGATTTTGTGACACTCGCAAAGTGTAGTTGATGATCTTGCGGTGATGCTCGCTGGGAAGTGTTGTTAATCTCGCAGAGAAGTATTGTAGCGATATTCTGGTCCTAAAAATCTCATGAGTCTTACACACAAAAGCCTTTATTTGTTGAATATCCTTTCGCAACTCTTTTAACACTTCAACAACATCAGAAAACTTCTGAGAATTTGAAGGTACAGCCATTGGCTTCCTCATATTCCTTCTCTTTCTTTTCAAGGTTGGAGGCAATGGATATTTTTAGTTTTCCTTCATGGTTGATGGCTTAACAATCACAATACCTTCTTTTCCATCAGAAGACATCATCCTTGGAGCGTCCATGAATGTATGGGTTTGTGATAGGAATTCACAACAAGATCAACAAGTAGTCTTGAGATAAAAAGAGGTTTTTGGGAAGGAAGAGGAATGTATGGTTTGGAACCTAAAATAGGTTCGTAAACGTACAACTCTTAACTCTATCAAGAGTAAAGTTATCGATAATACCCTTTTTCTTTTGTTTGATAGACAAAAAGGACAAAACTAAGAAAAGAAGAAACAAAACTTTTCCTAAAGCCTGAGAGGTACAAAATCATTGTCTCTTTTGATCAGGCACACGAGACAAGATTTTAGAAACAATAAAATTAAGTTGTGTTGTGGTGAACAACAATTTGTCCACCAATTTTCTCTTGATATGTGTATTACTACAGTTATCAAAATCATATTTTCACCAAGAAGTGCAACACTTGATTTCTCATCTTTACCCGAATCATAGTCGTCAGACATTTCATCAAGAGTTGCAGCAAGACCTTTGTTCCCAGTGTATTTTCTCCGATTTGGACACTCATTTGCAAAATGACCAAATCCTTTACAATTAAAGCACTGAGGCATATCATCATCATCAATTTCATCAATATCCCTATTTTTAGGAGGAACACGATTATGAGGTTTGATTGATGCCTTAGTCTTATCTCTGGAGAGACGTTTACTTCTCTTCATAAGAAGATCCCTAAACTATGTTGTGATCATCGAGACTGATTTGTCAAGATCTTCATCTGATGAATCTATCTCAGAGTGATCATCTTCAGAGATATACACTTTTTTTAATTTTATCAAGTAATTTAGTATCCTTTAGTTATTTGAATGTAACATCCTTAGCCTTGGATGAAAGTTCGTGATCAAAGATCTTAAGCTTACCAACCAGCGTGTTTCTGGAGAGAGTATCTAGGTTATTTACCTCAACGATGGCATGCTTCTTAGCATTGTATCTAGATGGCAGTGATCTGATAATTTTCATCACAATGTCCTTTTCAGGAATAGTCTTACCCAATGCAAAAGATGCATTAACAATTTTAGACACTTTGTGACTAAACTCATCAAATGTTTCTCCATCTATCATACGAAGATTCTCCTAATCGGAATTAAGGTTCTGAAGCCTTGCATCCTTTTTCACTGGAGTTTCCTTCGAATACGGTTGCTAAGATATCCCAAGCTTCTTGCGACTTAGTGCAATTATACACATGGTGCTGAAGATTTGGGGTAATGGCATGTATGATCACATTCAAACCGTCGGAGTTTTGCTTAGCAGCAAGAACCTCTGCAGGAGTATATTCAGCAATATTCTTTGGACATTTTCTCTTTCTGCAGCAACGGGAGGATCATAGCCATTAATAACATATACCCATGATTGAAAATCACGTGCTTGAAGAAAATCTCGCATACCAATTTTCTACCATAAGTAATTAGTGCCATCGAAGATTGGTGGTACGTTTATTGAGATAGAACCTCTGTCCATAGAGTCAGATCGCTACAAACACATACTTGTAAGGTTTTTACCGTGTTTTCCTGCTCTGATACCAATTGAAAAGTGGAGGTCTAACAACATCACCCAATAATTCGATTAGAAATCTATATGGACAACTCCGAGTTGTTTTCTAGAGAATCAACAAGACTCAATCAATAGAAAATATCTCAAGGAGTTATTATCTCAATCTCTCAATTTGATTTGCTCAAGCAAATAGATTTGCGAGTCTAATCAAATAGAGATAACTTGGATGGTACCAAAGACCAATATCCAAGTTTTAATCGATTTAAATCAACAACCAATAAGGTTAGATATTCTAATCTATTGAACAACGCACAACCTGTATTATTTCAATTATATAAAAAAATATAATACGGAATAGAAATAACATAGACACCAGAATTTTGTTAACGAGGAAACCGCAAATGCATAAAAACCCCGGGACCTAGTCCAGATTAAACATACACTGTATTAAGCCGCTACAGACACTATCCTACTACCAATTAACTTCGGTCTGGACTGTAGTTGAACCCCAACCAATCTCACACTGATCCAAGGTACAATTATGCTCATACGCCTCTGATCCCAGCAGGATACTGCGCACTTGATTCCCTTAGATGATCTCACCCACAACCAAGAGTTGGTACGACCCAAAGTCGAAGACTTTAATAAACAAATCTGTCTCACACAGAAAAGTCTACAGGTAATAGATAAATTCGTCTCCCATTAATAAACCTATGAGTTTTGTTCCGTATTTTGATAAATCAAGGTGAACAGGAACCAATCGATAAATCCAGACTTATATTCCCGAAGAATAGCTCAGTTTCATCAATCACCTCACAATAAACTTAATAGACGCAGCGAAGAAGATTATTCAGGAATCACAAACAATGAGACGAAGATGTTTGTGACTACTTTTATCTTGCCTATAGGAGATAGAATCTCAAGCCAATTATTACAATTGTACTCGTACGATAGAAAGAGCAAGATCAGATCACACAACTACGATAAAAGTAGTATCAGTATGGCTTCACAATCCTAATGAAGTCTTTAAGTCGTTAACCCGAGTTTAGAGAGAAAACTCAAGGGTTAATGGAGATCGACTCTAGCTTAGATAAAACTAGTATCACACAAGAAAAGTGTGTGGGGATTAGTTTTTCCAATATCTAGAGTTCCCATTATATAGTCTTCAAATCAGGGTTTGCAATCAATGTTATCTTAGTAACAAAGCATTCAATATTCACCGTTAGATGAAAACCTAATTAGATACAAGCTAATATTCCTCAACCGTTAGATCGAAAACTTAGCTTGCCATACAACATGTACTTGACGATTTTGGGTTTGTGTAACCGTACCCAAATGTGTATAATGGTTGGTTCACAACTAGCTAACCAAAAGGTTATCCAAATGATAACTTCCATATCAACCATGTTCTTCTTCACCATAACTAGTCCAAATGACTCAAATGAACTAGTTAGAGAGTTGTTCAATTGCTATGAGATCTCAAGTACTACAAGAGACACAATTGAATCAAAAACGATGTGATTCACTCGAATCATTAATCATGAACTATAAATCCACGGTTTATAAAATCATCCATTAATAATATAGAATAAGTTCACGAATAACGTTTTCAGACATAACCTCTTGAGTTCGCGGACTCAAGCTAACCGGTTGAAATTATAAACTCCAGCAGAAATACTCGGGTTCGAGATCCTTCGTCAGTTCGCGGACTAGGTTCGCGGACTGTACATGAGCTATAACTCCAGCAGAAATTCTCGGGTTCGAGAACTATGCCAGTTCGCGGACTAAGTTGTTGTTCCGGTATCACTTGATCAACAAAGTTCGCATACTTCGGTTCAAGTGATAAGGACTTATACATATATGTGTTGCCACAACAATGTTTATATCCCCCAATGGTTATATAGTCTAAACTCTCATTTCAATCATTGAAACATGCTCAGAGGGCGTTATATAGTTGTTATTCACAAACTAATTTTCGTGAGAACATTTTCAATAAGATTGAAACTTAACATGACTTTCGTCACTAGGCAAAGATGAACTTGGCTAAAGCATCTTTACCAACACCCATTTTGAGAAATAGATAAGCGAGATATACTCATCTCGAAATGTCACATGTGCATATTCTTAGTCTATATAGTTGAATAACTTTTGTCTCAAAGATAGGATATAGAGTAGATAGACTTTTGAGTGATAGATAAGTTCAAGTATCCACATACCTTTTAGTTGATAAAGATCCACTGGTTCCTTAAGTAGTCCTTCGTCTTGTATGATGATTGCCATGGAGTCTTGAGCTCAACTACACTTTCTATCCTAGTACGAGACCTTAACTATAGTAGACTAGAAATATAGACTTTATAATTTTGATCACTAAGATTGACAAACATGCTTGAGATAGCAACACATGCGAGTTTGACCGAGCAGCGCTCTAACACATATGAACTGCAATTACCTCCTATTTCTCGCATTCACCCTGTTTTTCACGTTTCGCAATTAAAGAAGAAGATTGGTTAGGGTATTGTTCCACAAACATGCTTACCTTCCTTTGACAAGCATGGGCTAATTACCGTTAAACCAGTGGCTATCATTGATTCTCGTATGCTTCTTAAAGGCCATCAACACGTCCCGCAGGTGCTTGTGCAATGGTCCCATGCTGCGGAAGGTGATTATTATTGGGAAGACACTGCTTTTATCAAGGCTAAGTTCCCTAGATTTGTCCTTGAGGACAAGGATAATCTGTAAGGGAGGGGCATTATCATATCCCATGTTAAAGGGTACCCCCTAATAGCAAACCAGTGTATTTAGTAGTGTGTGAGTGTGACTGGCACATGTGCCATTTGTAAAACCTAATATGTTGAGAATGCTTTCAGTGTTTTCAGATAATAGAAAATTAAAATTTGTTTGTTCTTCTCTGCCTCTTTGAGGTTTACCTTCAATCCTGCAGCGTAGATCCTGTAGGTTGAGTTTTATCATTCGTTTGTAGTGTAGAGAACTACATGAGTCGAGACAATATAACAAATCGGTTCACACTTTGTGTGATCATCTATGGATACGAGATCGAGACAATACAACAACAAAGTGTGTTTACTTGATACAAAGGTTCGGACTTAACCAAACTCAATAGGATTGCGTATCAAGTAAATGTGAATTAACGTTTGTGTAATTTACTTTAATTATAATAAAACAATTATAATACAAAAATATAAAGTAAATGACACAGCAAGATTTTGTTAACGAGGAAACTGCAAATGCAGAAAAATCTCGGGACCTAGTCCATAATTGAATACTCTCAGGATTAAGCCGCTATACAAAATAAACCAACTTCATATAGTTGAGACCAAGAAACTAAACCTATAGTTCACCTAGTTCCGTCTGTATTCCCACGGCTCTAACCTGTAAACAAGTCATGTACTTGGACCAATTCCTTTGTTTCGTATTCTAAACAGTAAAGGAACAAAAAATCTGTTTGGTATCAACTCTCTTCAACCAAGTGATATGGGGTGCAATCAAAGTTCAACCACCGTTAGTCAATCAAATCAATATGAAAACTAAAGGTAAATCACAATTATCTAGTTTCCCACCAACGGTACGCACTAGAGCTTCTCAATCCCAAAGAAGACTTTAAACTGAGCAGCCGTAAGAGATTTCACCTAATTAGGTTACTCTCCTCTCCGAATAGGCGGCTTTACCAGTAATAGTACAACAGAGGAAGTTTACTGTCACGAAGGATTAGTTTGCTAGAAATGCAAACTCAAAGTATTTATAGAAAAGGAAGTTTAGATACCAAGGAATTTCCAAAACCTAAAATATTCTCGGTTTTCATAATTCCTGAGAATGCACTGTCCAAATTTATGATCGAAATCTTCTTGGAAAATCTTTAACTAGCAAATGCACATCACTAATTATTATTTTCCATATATAATTAAGAAACTTAATTAAAATATTCTTAACTTATTTAAATTCGATTTTGGGATTTACATCCCTCTTAGCTGTTAAGGAATATCTTTGAACAATAAAAGATACGCATTAATGCACGTGTTCAAAGTGTGTCGACATCTTTCTCTTGTAAGTCCTTTTTGATACTTACTCACTTGAAACCGATTTACCACACTTCCAAACAAGTTTAGAATTGGTTCATCTGACTTTCAAGAACTATGTGATTGATCAAGTAACACTCAATCACAAGTCATGGGTGTAACGGTTCTACCAAAACAAGTTTCGGTTCTACCTTCATGTGAGTACTGTGCATAGTCACACTAGTTTTCAAAACTTTGGTTAACTAGGTACTAGGATCGGATCCCCATATATATTTGGTATCTAACTTATATGTGTTGCACATGTCCGTAGGTTCGGTTCCCCTTTACCTAAAAACGTGTTTCACATGTTCATAGGATCGGTTCCCCTTTCTACGATAAACCTTGATGCACCTCAGACAAGGATCGATTCCACTTTGTATGTGTTGCACCTCTTACTAGGATCGGTTCCCCTTTACCCAGTGTTAGATCTTACACATACAAACTCGATCATACCCCAAGTGATTACTTAAGATAGGTTTCACTAATAAAAGTCATACCAATACATAAGTCAGGCCTCATGTGAATAATTTTACCAAGAACACAACCAAGTCATGAGCGGTTATACTAATCACACATATTGGTCATTCATAAGATATGCAATGAAGAATAGCCCCAATAACGCCTGACGATTTCCTTTTCGGTTCACAACATATATCATGAACTTACTTCCTTAAACCACATATAAAAACATTGTTTCCTAGGATGAAATCCTCACCTCATACTCATACATAATCACAATAGCATTCATAAGATTATGTTGATGTCTTATATACAAAGTTTAATGGTTAAGCAATAAACCTCCTATCGTATTCCTTAATACTATGTCTATCTAGAGTGTTCATGTTTCACAGTTTTATGTTTTCAATATGCACGACTTGAAAGATACGTTAGGGAATGAAACAGTTCAAGTAAAATATCACTAACCTCAAGTGGAAGGATGATGTTGTGGTTGTAGCTCCGTACTTCTTCACTTATTCAAGTCTTCACAATACTTGTAATGTCTCATCCTAATACTTTCAAGCTAACCTATACGAAGTTGACTCTAGAATATTTAAATCAAGCGACTCTTAAATGAGTTTTGGTTCACTAAAATATGACAACCAAACTTGAAATACCAACGCTTGGTGGGTTCAACCGAGCTATGCTCTAACAGATTTGATAGGATAATCAATCATATAGTTCTTGGAATTCAGACGAATTAATTCTAAACTTGTTTGTAAGTGTGGCAAATCGTTTCCAAGATTGTAAGTAAGAAAAAGGACTTGCAAAGTAAAGATGTCGACACACTTTGAACATGTGCCGTAACTGTTATCATTAATTGTTCAAAGATATTCCTTAATAGATAAAGGAGAATCCCAGTATCGAAATAAATTGAGAATCTTTTATTTAAGGTTTCTTAGGTTTTATATGCTACTCCCTTCATCTCAAATTAACAATCCTAATTGACTTTGTCAAGATATTAAGGAAATCCTATAAAATGTCGTGACTAGCCCTTGACTAGTCCTGTTTAATGTTATGTTTTTACCAAAACTAAAACTAATAGTATTAAAAATTATAAATTGGATAGTATGATTATTTTAGGAAATATTTTAACAAATAAAAACAAACTTATACTGCTTTTATTATGGAGTCCATAATTATAACGGGATGTAAGAATAATAGAAGTTTTATTAGGAATTTTATAACTGTCCATGAATGTTTTTATTCAAAAAAGGAATGACAATTAATACAAAGATATTGAGTAGATTGTTTCCTTATATATGATGATAATATTTAAGATTTTGAATTAAGTTTATATTAAAAATGATTTTATGATTATAAAAAATAAAGGGTATATTTGATAATTTAAGGGAAAAGTATGTCTATAAACAGAGCGGATAGATAAAAAAAGACAGACCAAAGTAGAAAATAGGATAGATAAAAAAAGACAGAGGGAGTACTTATTTTCCAGCAAATAAATGCATTGTAGATGGGGAAAAACGATTTGCTAGTTTTTGCGGAATTGAGGACGACCGTGCGGAGGAGATTCCTTGAACCGAGTGAAATGTTTAACCTCACACAGATGCACCGCTATGAAGGGGGTGATTTAGGTTCGAGAGACCAATCTGTAGTACTCCGGCCTAAACTAAGACAATGGTCGTTCCAGAGTAAATTCGGTCACAAGAGAGGATGGGTTGATCTGTATGAGGGAAGCTGAGAAATGTGTGAGATCAATGATGATCTGAGATTGTAGGTATGTTATGAATTCAGCGTGAAATGCTCTGAATGATTGAATCATGCCTAATTGAGAGTAATTTCTGTGAGTTCGTGTAGACAATAGAGCGCCTGTATGAACTTTGGTGAGAAATTGCTCGTTCAGACGATTGTTGTTCGAATATTTGAAAACTCTTCGAATCCTGTTCTTTCAATCAGGATTCAGATACATTATATAATGTCGGAGATGAAAACACCATGATCCCATGAAGTGTGACAGTTTGCTGGAATCAAAGAGTGGGGAAGTGGGAAATCATGTTAAACCAATTACTCATCGTGCGGAGACTTGGTTAATTTTCCACCCACTACTTTGCTGATTCTTCCAACTGATTTCACGACTTGTTCACATTCTCATCATGGGTGAACACACGTGCCGTAGACCTCCAGACCAAAACTCTAGTTGATATCCCCCCAAGTGACATGATTGATGTCTCGTGGTTAATTTATTCAGTTGTTGATTTCATGACTTCGTGGGATAATGCGTCCACGTATTTGCTGAGTTAAACATGATTTTGTGAAATGTTCTGCAACTCATGAATCGAACGTGTCTGCTGAGACAATGCTGGAATCCTCACGTTGAGGTGAGCGAGTGTTGATCGATAATTTGTTGAATATTGATAGTTGAACCAATATTCCTTGATTTGAGTAAATATTGCTCATCTGAGCAAGTGTTGCTCGTTTGATGAATTATTGGCAGCGTGACAAAAATAGAATATTAATTAAAGCGTTGGTAGTTGAACCGAGCATAATTAATAAGAATACTGATCATGAGATCGTTGCAAAACTATTAGTGTTTGAATCTGGAATCATAATCCTTGGATTCAGAAACCCTAATTTGATCAATTGATGACCGATTGATGGTTTATTTGAAAATTAACCATGAAATGAAGGAGAACTGGCTTCATGGGACCGTGGATCAACCATGAAATTCTCATATGCTCACGGGAGCAAAAACCAATACCTCTTTGAAGAGTTGGTGAGTTAATGAAAGAATGATTAAATGCTGGTTTAATCATTTACTGAATTACTGCTGGGTTCAAAATTAGGTGATAAAACCTAATTAATTATTAAAAGGTGATGGACCGACCAATGGGTCATGAAACCGTCCCTGGGTGGTCACGGGATCAAAATGATGATCGTTCCGTCAAATTCTGAAATTATTCGGAGAGTTTAGGACCCAATACGTGTAATTGTGCAAATTAGGTCAAATTGTGAAAACACGTGGGACTAGCTCATTGCGAGCCAAAAAGCCAACCCTGGTCGGTCATGGTAACATGCTTTTGTCATTGAGACGTCCGTGTTTCAGTCCTGAGAATTTTGATATTTTCCGGTGTACGTTTGAGCAACCATTTGAGAAAATATGGCAAAATTAGGGTTTTCTGATAAAACCGTCAAAACTTCATCGGATGAAGGAAAATAATGAAAAAGTGAAAATATTATGGAGTGTGGGACCGATAATGGCTGTGGGCAAGGCTGGCCAGCCAAGGGAGCCGTCCCACACGTTTTCCATAATTTTTGTAATATTTTTCATGATTTTAGGGAAATATGATAAAACGAAGGAGTTTTGCTAAAATTAAAGAGTTTTGTTGAAATCAAGGAGTTTCCATGAGATGAAGGAAACATAAAAAATAATAATAAATTAAATAAGGGACGCGTGGACGTGTGGGACCTACTTGGAGCAGGGTTGGTGATGAGTGCCAAATATTGCATATTCATACACCTTTTCATTGGCACTTAACTCATCTTTCGCGCTTCAAAGTCATATATTATCCCAAATTCTGCATTCTTACCATCTTCAAGAATAAATATTTGTATTAATTAATTTTGTGTTTTTAAGTACTAAATAAAGCTTGGAAGAATTGAGAAGACAAAAGAGAAGAAAGTTGGAAGCGTTGCAACCCGCTCGCGCATCAGTGGCAACCTGTTTACAAATTCATGGGATTAAACAACCCATGATCCAAAACCCAAGACCCAAATACATTTCCACCTCACCCCCATTGGATTCTTTCCAAAACATCCACCTCACCCCCATTGGATTCTTTCCAAAACATCCACCTCACCCCCATTGTATTCCATTCTATCCATCAATTAAGAAAACATGTTTTGTTTAATTGTTGAGTGGTTGCTACAGTAAAATTCGAATCCCAAGTATGTGAGAATTTTTGTGTATAAATAGAGAGGGTTGTTGTGTTGAAAACTCATCCAAGAATAGCTTGTTCATGTTAGTTTATCAAATTTAAGTTTTGTTGTAATGTTCTTCATGTTCTAGTTTCATTTGCTAGGGTTTAAATGAAGCCGTAACTCATTGGTATGTATTCATATCTTGTATCTTGTTCTTGAAAGTTTAGAATTGTTTAAAGATATAATTTAATCCAAGTTTGTCAACATCTTGCTCTCACAATGTATGCCATGTATCCATTGTAGTTAGAATATCTCTATGTTGATTATGCTACAACTCATGCTTAACCAAATATTGATCCTCAGATTAGTTGTGCTTTAATTAGACAGTTAATGTTTTGGAGAAATACTTTAGTTGTGATTAAATTATCCATTGGAGAAACACCTTAGATATATGGTAGACTTGAATCTACTTTGGACAAGAATAATATTACAAGTTGAATGCATATCATAGGTTAGTGGTGGATTTGAATACCCTAGTATCCATATTCTCAATATTTACACCTTGATTTAATTGCATATTTTAATTCAAATTACTTTCTGTTTAAGTCTTTGCCAATATCTCGTCGTATCGACAAAAACAAACCCCCTTTGGTTACTCTCTGAATCAGTTCTTAGTAAGGATTTAGAACAAACTTCTACACTCTCCAAGTCTCTGTGGTTCGACCTGTGCTTTCCCTGTGTTGCTTGTCGACACTGTGCACTTGTAGTATACACAATAGTAGGTATCTTTCCGATCCTACCAAGTTTTTGGCGCCGTTGCCGGGGACTCGGTAGCGGTGTAGTTGAAGTTTCTATCTCCTGTCACTGTTCATATTTCATCTTCTGGGACTGTTCATATTTCACTGTACAACAGGTATCTCACTGTTCATAATCACTGTACAATAGGCATTTCACTGTACATAATCACTGTACATTAAGTATTTCAATGTACAACAGGTATTTCACTGTACATATTTTTGATATTTTTTTTTACACAGGTATTTCACTGGATAATTTAATGTACATATTTTTGATTTTTTTTTTACACAGGTATTTCACTGTACAACAGGTATTTCACTGTACATATTTTTGATATTTTTTTTTACACAGGTATTTCACTGGTATTTCACTGTACATATTTTTGATATTTTTTTACACAGGTATTTCACTGTATTATCAACAGGTATTTCACTGTACAATAGGTATTTCACTGTACAACAGGTATTTCACTGTACAACAGGTAACTTACCTCCCGTAACTATTCACAGTCAATTTTACACTTATTTTTGATATTTTTTTTTTTTATTTTGCTTTTGCTTTAAAACTTCGAAACCCTAACTACCTCTTTTGAGCTCAACAGGTGCCTGAGTAGCTGTTGTAAAGGCGCAGGAAAGGAAGCGGAAGAAGTTTTTATTTTAATAAAAAAAAAAGAGAGTTTATTTTATTTATCTATTTTTAGTTTGTATTAGGATTCCTTTACTCTTGTAATTTTATTTTTCTTTTGCACTTTATTTTGGACTTTGGACTTTGGACTTGGACATTCTATTTTTATTTTTATTTTTAAACCCTACGGAAGGGTAGTATTAAATATCAAACTGTTTGTAGAGAAGGACGGTGATTACAATATCACCTCGGCCCCTCGGGTTCGTTCATGACATAGGAGTCGTGGCCCGAGTCGACAACAACGGTTCATCCCCCCGTCTGGTACGGGAGGTAAGTTTGTCGAAACACTCGCGAATCCCATGTTAGCGAGTTACTGTATTCCTTCGGTTGCATATATGTTGAGGATTTGAATATGGCTGTTTTATTTTCCTAGTAAAGGGCAAGGACTGGCCATACAAGATAAGGGTTCGGATTTCATCACCGTTATCTTCTTGCCCGCCTTAGGAAAACGATACATACACGAACCTAAGCTTTAAAATTTGAAATAGAACAAGACCTATAAGGTAACAAGCTTAGTAGGAGAGTCATTCGAAAAATATTGGTTACTCTTTAAGCATACTTCGAAGTTCATGACGGTTTTTGTAAATTGAATGCGTGACTGCGCCGCCTTGTAATACGGTGAGGTCTTGGGTATCAAAGCTCTAGCAGCTTCCCTCGCCTCTATTCAATTTACTTAAACTCAGATTGATTCCAGAGAGGTTTACTCAGATTGTAACGAATTCCCTTTCGAAGGATTAGAAGCTGGTCTAGAAAACAATCTAAGTGGAACCATCATGCTTTTTGTTTGCTAGAAATCAGTAGGTTTTCTGTGGTAGAGTCATCCTTGTTTGCGATTGCATAGAACTTCCTTTCCGTTTATGATTTTTCTTCTTTTATTTTGTTTTTCTAATGTATGCCCGAGGTCATTAGAGAACGAGCTTGAAAAAAACAAATAATAAAAAAAAAAAACACACACACCAATAATGAAAAAAATATTGGTCTGTTTTCAGTGTGTACATCCCAATCTCTGCAACAAGCCTAGTGCTAGTTAGAGATCATGTCAGGATTCTGGTCTGCAGGTGAGGATGGAAACAAATCAATTCGAGAACTTGCTTACGGGCATGTTGCACGTTATGAACCTTTCCCATACCATGATGTCAATAGTTATAGGGATTTTTATGGACATTTTCACAGTACTGAACATCAATACATGGACCCTAATAACTACTCACACATGTATCATCCACCACAGGGTGAAAATGAACATCTTTACAGTGCCCAACTCTCACAATCATCACTTTTGGACCAGTTAGAAGCTGGAACTACAGCTTTAGAAATGCAAATGCATGAATCTGTCGCATATAATTCTTCTAGGCAATCTGAAATCTATGCTTGTACCTTATGTGGAGGCTTAGGCCATCCTGCTGAGAATTGTTATATTTTGCATGATTTTAGGCAATCTAGAGAATATCATGAAAATCCAAAATATGAAATGCCAACAGATTACAAAGCTGATAGTCATTGGGACTATCATCAACCTTTCGAAGGTTGCGATCAGTATTTTATAGACCCTAATGACCATGCACACATGTATCATCCACCACAGTGGGAAGTTGAACAATTTTGTACTTCTCAATTTGTGGAGGAAAATCTCAGACTCATCGAACAAAATAATGCTAGGATTGTATTGCATGAAACCATATAGCATTGATTATGAATTTCCTACTGTTGAAGACTCTCCTTCCATTGAACAACTTAATGCATTATTAAAAATGAATTTTATTCATTTACAAAATGTAGGAAGGGAGGAATTTCAGGATGAAATGTTTGTTTGTCCTAATGAAATAAAATGTGAAAATAGTATGCCTAGTCTTACTCGTACATCAGATATTGCATATGAACCTGTTTTAAATGAAGGGACTAGAAATACTACGATTTTAAATAAGGAAATGCATTTCTGTGATGATGATGATAATGATGATGTTATGTTAGAAGAATATGTTTTTACTGAAAATATTGTCGAACCTTTGAGTTCAGAGACATTAGGCTTCTCTGCCTCGACCTTAATGAATGATGTTTCTTCTAGTGTTACATATACATGTGATGTTGATACTGATCTTGAGCCTGTGCAATTTTCCTGTGAACAAGAGCATGACACATTTCTTGTGTCTGACTTAGAAAATGTTGAATCTCCTATCGACACTAATGATCTTAAGCATGAAAATATAATTGACGTGTCTGATTCTATACCTAGGTCACAACATGATGTCTCTTTGGATCTGTCCATGCATGAGAATAAAACTTTGGATGATGATGATTATGAACTAGGTCTTGATGAATTGTTCTATGAATGTGAGCATGCTGCGACATTGGAAAATGATTTAGGAGTTATAGATGTGACTAATAATGATGTGCCTACCTCCCTTCCCATGTCACAAACTGGTAATCTTGCACCCAACCTAGATTTGGTTTGTAAAGTTATTGTTAAACCTATTTTTTTAATAGTACCTAATCTAGGATTGGAACTGTGTGCCTCTCAAGTCCTCTTGGACTATTTTGAAGCTAAATATAATACCTTTGATGAGCCACGGTTGGAGTTTACTCATGTCTCTCCATCCATCCCTGACAAAATCCACTTTAAACTAGATCTTGTGCATGATACACCCTTGAAATTGTTAGATTTTGTACCCAAAAGTTTATCTATTGAAAAATCTAGGTTTGGGGGTATCTCATTCACATATGCAGTCTCACTTGCATTGTTGCCCTGTTATAAATATGTAAGGCTGTTGATGTTTCCGCATTCCGTCTTTTGGGTTGATCCTCAACTTTTTAGATTGTTGGTGTTTGGGGAGTCATCATTGTATAATCTAGTAGGTAAATTTTGAATCTTGTTGATATATTTGTGTGCTAACCAAACTTTTTGTCTTGCGCTCATATTGTTTGCTTTCATAGCATTCATTCAATTATGGTTAGCACCAACCTTTTTGCATCTGGTATTCTCTTTCATTTGAATCTGTTTTGTTCTCACATTTTGTTGTTGTTTCTGTTATCTTTTGAAACATTGAGGACATTGTTAGATTTAGGTTTGGGGGAGTATTTGAATTTAGTGTTGTGAGTCTTTTTATGACCAGCTATGGAGCGGGTCTTTTGTAGGTTTTCTTTTGTAGTCTTTTGCATCTTTTTATGACCAGCTGTGGAGCGGGTCTTTTGTAGGTTTTCCTTTGTAGTCTTTTGCATTCTTTTATGACCAGCTGTGTAGCGGGTCTTTTGTAGTCTTTTGCATATTTTTTTTTGTCTTCTATGACCAGCTGTGGAGCGGATATTTTGTAGTGTGTTATATGATGACCAGCTGTGTAGCGGGTCACTAAAAAAAATTGGTTACAAATTCTCATGGTTCTACGAAATTCCGAAGTTCATCATCTACAGTTGAAGACCGAAGGCGAAGAAATTTCTATGGATGCTCTGAAATTGGAGAAGGTTTTGTGGGTACATCCTTGGTAGGCCCTCACGAGACTACAACTCGTCCACTAGGGACACCTAAGGGTTTAAAGGCTTAGTGCATACGCTAAATGCATTCGATAGACCAGCGACAGTGGTATAGTTAGGATTTCTGGATTTCTGTTTCACTTGAGGACAAGTAAAATTCAGGTTTGGGGGTATTTGATGAGTGCCAAATATTGCATATTCATACACCTTTTCATTGGCACTTAACTCATCTTTCGCGCTTCAAAGTCATATATTATCCCAAATTCTGCATTCTTACCATCTTCAAGAATAAATATTTGTATTAATTAATTTTGTGTTTTTAAGTACTAAATAAAGCTTGGAAGAATTGAGAAGACAAAAGAGAAGAAAGTTGGAAGCGTTGCAACCCGCTCGCGCATCAGTGGCAACCTGTTTACAAATTCATGGGATTAAACAACCCATGATCCAAAACCCAAGACCCAAATCCATTTCCACCTCACCCCCATTGGATTCTTTCCAAAACATCCACCTCACCCCCATTGGATTCTTTCCAAAACATCCACCTCACCCCCATTGTATTATATTCTATCCATCAATTAAGAAAACATGTTTTGTTTAATTGTTGAGTGGTTGCTACAGTAAAATTCGAATCCCAAGTGTGAGAGAATTTTTGTGTATAAATAGAGAGGGTTGTTGTGTTGAAAACTCATCCAAGAATAGCTTGTTCATGTTAGTTTATCAAATTTAAGTTTTGTTGTAATGTTCTTCATGTTCTAGTTTCATTTGCTAGGGTTTAAATGAAGCCGTAACTCATTGGTATGTATTCATATCTTGTATCTTGTTCTTGAAAGTTTAGAATTGTTTAAAGATATAATTTAATCCAAGTTTGTCAACATCTTGCTCTCACAATGTATGCCATGTATCCATTGTAGTTAGAATATCTCTATGTTGATTATGCTACAACTCATGCTTAACCAAATATTGATCCTCGGATTAGTTGTGCTTTAATTAGATAGTTAATGCTTTGGAGAAATACTTTAGTTGTGATTAAATTATCCATTGGAGAAACACCTTAGATATACGGTAGACTTGAATCTGCTGTAAGGACAAGAATAATATTACAAGTTGAATGCATATCATAGGTTAGTGGTGGATTTGAATACCCTAGTATCCATATTCTCAATATTTACACCTTGATATAATTGCATATTTTAATTCAAATTACTTTCTGTTTAAGTCTTTGCCAATATCTCGTCGTATCGACAAAAACAAACCCCCTTTGGTTACTCTCTGAATCAGTTCTTAGTAAGGATTTAGAACAAACTTCTACACTCTCCAAGTCTCTGTGGTTCGACCTGTGCTTGCCCTGTGTTGCTTGTCGACACTGTGCACTTGCAGTATACACAATAGTAGGTATCTTTCCGATCCTACCAGTTGGCCGGCCAGGGCCCGATCCCGTGCGTTTTCCCTATTTTATGCATTATTTCATGATTTGAAGGAAAATTCATAATTTGAAGGAAATATCATAAAATCAAGGAATTTTCATAAGATTATGAAAATATGAAAAATATGCTAATAAAAGCGGGACGTGTGAGCCATCTAGGGTTTGGCCGACCGGCCATGGCCCGTGCATACGGGTTTCTCTAATTTTTATTATTTTTCATGGGACCAAGAATATCATGAGATTAAGGAGTTTTCATGAAATTAGGGAAATAATAATAAAATAATGAGGATGTAGCGCCCCCTAAGCTAGCAGCTGACTAATCCAAGAGATTGACTAAATAAGAGGCACTAAAAAATCCAAATTAAACACTTAAACTTTTGATTAAGGAATCTGCTACAAAAACTTAACCTAAAGCTAACCCCACTCAGAAATATATATACAAGAACTCCTCTCCAATGATACATCTAAAATAGTCATTTGGTTTACAAACAGAATATACAACATAATAAACATATCAGAATATAATCAACTAACGAAGTTAACTTCTCGGAGCTTTCGTTGCGCAACTCTGATCTGTCACTGAAACTGAAAGTGGGAATAATTAACATTTAACTTCTAAGTAATCAAGGCAAGAGTTGGAAAACAATACATGTTTTTCCGAAACATTAAACAATGACTAAGTCACTGAAATAATCATACATGTATATGGAACAAACTCCTTCGTCAAACAATGTACTAATATGGTTGTAAATTCCTAACCGGCAATTCACACCTATTTAGCTATGGATGCCACCAAGACCATGGTGACCAACTCTAAACAATAAAAGATGAATTAAAGTAAATATAAATGTGAAGGAGCGTATCCTATATACCACAAGTGGAAATTCTCATTTCCCATAACAATTCATATTGACAACAAAGCAATACAAATCCTTTCCAAATCGTGGAAAGATTTACAGAATCAACAGGATTATCATAATGCATTTTAAAGAAAGCATGAAATGCATGGACAGACAATGCATGAGTTTGTTAAGCATAAACTTTTATAAAAGCAACAATAATGATTACAAAAGATTCAAATGCATTCCCACACCTTTTTTTTATTACAAGCCACGCCTACCTCGAGATCCACGATCCACTGGTTCATCCTTTAAATCGATCGTTGTTAATAGTCTAAATGTTAATCATACAATCATTCTAAGAGTTTAGCCAAAAGACTCACACAAGAATCATACAATTCTATCTAATTGTTCTAAGCCCATTATGGTATCTTATTCTCTATCTTTAGTATAGCTATTCTTAAGCCCAAGTCAACTAGACCAGCCCATTAGCCTAAGGTCCAGTCCTTCTGAGTCACTAACAGTATTTAACGATCAAAGGGTCAAGTAACAGTCAACGTTAGACAACAGAGTCAATGTCAGGTCAAAGTCCAGGGTCAATGGTCAACGAGTCAAGATTAGTGACTCAGTGAGTCAACCGATTCGACTCAGTCAGATGGACTAAGTCAGCTAGAGTTAGACAGGGTAAATCAGTCAGACATCTGACTGAACAAATCAACACAAGGCCTAAACTATTTCAGCTTCAATTTCTACAACATATTCTTCTTCTTTATCATTTCAACTTCAATTCATATATAGTAAACAAACTTCAAATTCAATTACAAAGATAACAACCTACTTGCAATTGTAGTTCCAAGCTTTCACTAAAAGATTCGACCTAACCTATTCTTCTAAGCATCAACCACTGAGTTCAGTTCCACCAGACTCTAGCTAAAACCTAAACCACATATTCATTTCACCCTCAATAGCAACATCACTCAATATCATACACACCCAACTGATTCAACCATAGTTTCTTAACTATCACTAAATCTAGTTCTGCCATTCAACCACACAGACAAGACCACTATATCCAGCCACTCATATTCCATGCAACTTCAACAACATCACCACTTCACAGTCTCAACAATAACTATACCACTATACTTCAATACTTCCATTACACCACCCTTACGTTCATTTTCCTTTTAACTCATTCAAAATCATAACAACTTCCCCTTCAGTTCTTTAGTTACAACTTCAACTAAGACCACCAACACCATAAGAAGATCATAACTTACTTACATTCAATTCAGTTCATATATTACAAACACCATTCATCCCAAAACTACCATCTGTAATCAACTTAACATTCATCCAACTCTCCTCCCTGTGATTTAGCACAATTCAAACCAAATTACAACTCAGCACATATTCAACAAATCCATTTCAATTCTTAATTCATTGAGAAACTTATAAACTTTATAATGAACTTGAACAGATTTACTAAAAGAAAAATTACCTTTTTAATAGAAGAACCAAACCTTAGTTCTTCATCCGCTTCAACAACACCTTAACTTCAGCAGCATCTTCAATTTACATAATCCAAAACCCTAACTATCACTCTCAAGTAATTCTTCATCCTTAACCCTGCTTCAATTCACCATCCCCAGCTCTCAACTTCCTCAAACAAAACAATACCATTTATTTACACGTCTACACCACCAGACCTCAACCCCAACACCATCTCATTTCATCCCTGCACCTTACTTCACCACCACAACAAAACTCCAATATACACAAATTCAAGATAATCAATTATGGAACCTAAAATCAACTTACCACTTCATCTGAATTAGCTTCAGTGCTCATATCGACACTCATAACAACTTCATCACATTCTCATAAGAACAATCGAACCCTAGTTCCATCAGCAATTTCAAATCACCCATTCAACTTGACCTTCATAATCGCTGCTCAAACCCTAACCATCCATTTCGAGTTATTCATCAAACCCATCTATAATCTTTCTTCCAGACCTCCAATTCTAACTTCTAATTCCTCAATTTAATTTTAATTGAATTCCAAACCAATTTACAGAAAACCCTAATAATTTATCATCAAGGAATCGCTATTAAATCGACTTCAAACATCCAATTCAACTGTAACCCTTTTGTTCTTCATATAGTAGCAACCCAATTTACCTCTCAATTCTACACAAACCCTAACTCCATATATCCTAACTTTAATTTACAGCAGCCTCGATATCTTTTCTTCTTCTTCTTATGATCAGTCAACCTTAACACCACACCAACAATCAATTCTCTGAGCTTCAAAAACAAACTTCCTTTCACAAATCATCCGCAAAAACGAACAGGACGAGAATAAGAAAGAAACAGAAAGAAAGAGAAGAAGAAGAAGAAATAAGAGAAATTGATTTCTCTTCGACACATTGCTGATGATAAGGCCAGCGATCAATGATAAAGGTATCTTCCCAAATGATAAAGGGAGCCAGGAAGTTTAAAGGAAAAACTGATAATATCTTCTTCTTCTGATATTTGATTGACAAGTTTGAGTAGCCCATTCCGCGTAACTTTCCGATACCTATTCAACGATACTAGTTTTGTATCTAGATCATTGTTAAATTAATTTCTATTAATTAACGTTCGATATACACTAATAGAGTAAATAGCGGCTAAGACGTCTCTTGACTAGTCTAATAGCGTTGACGAGCTTGAGGGTCCTTACAGAGGAACCATGAGGTGTGGGGACGGCTGGGACCAAGCCATGGCCGGTTGGCCAATGGTCACGCCCCATCACGTTTTCCCTAATTTTATATTATTTCCTCCGTGCGAAGGAAGCACTATGGAATTGAGGAGTTTCCTCAAAACAAAGGATATTCGTTCAAATGAAAGGTTTTCATAAACTCAGAGAAAACAACAAAAATATGATAAAAATATGAAACTAGCATGGGATTGACCACGACACGGTCGGCCGGTCAGTGGGTCCATGCTCCCAGCGCCTTAGTCAATTTTTATTTATTTGTTATTTTTCATCATATTTTGCATATGTTCATTGTTTCATCGTATTTTGAAATACACGTTCGTGCGGTGTTTGTTAATGTATCATTATTGAATACACTTGCACCATTTGAAATGGGGCTTACTCAGAAGGTAGCTCTGATGCCCGTGCGTCAAATATTTATTACTAACCCATGGATTTCTACTGGGAAGAACCATGATTTGCGTAATGAAATATTTGCGAAAATATTTGAATATTTTCAGAAATTCTTCGGATGAATCCGAGAATTTAGGTTTAAGACAGGGCTCGCTCAAAGATAATTCTGATACCCGTCCGTCCAATATTTATTACTAACCCATGGATTTCTGCTGGGAAGAACCATGGTTTGCGTAATGAAATATTTGCGGAAATATTTGAATATTTTTAGAAATTCTGCTGATGAATCCAAGAATTTAGGTTCGAGACAGGGCTCGCTCAGAGATAATTCTGATACCCGTGCGTCCAATATTTATTACTAACCCATGGATTTCTGCTGAGAAGAACCATGGTTTGCGTAATGAAATATTTGCGAAAATATTTGAATATTTTCAGAAATTCTGCGGATGAATCCAAGAATTTATGTTCGAGACAGGGCTCGCTCAGAGATAATTCTGATACCTATGCGTCCAATATTTATTACTAACCCATGGATTTCTGCTGAGAAGAACCATGGTTTGCGTAATGAAATATTTGCGAAAATATTTGAATATTTTCAGAAATTCTGCGGATGAACCCAAGAATTTAGCAATAATTAATTCATGACTTTATACTAGAAGAGCAAGCCATCTAGGAGCATTAATTATTCTGATATGAGCTTGCTGGAGCTTCATATCCTTTATATAGTCAAGGTAATCGTTGTTTGTATCCTGAAGACGTTATCGCTCTATACTAGCAGAACAAGCTGTCTAAGAGCCGTCCATCCCGTGATACTATATAGAAATAATTACTGAAATATTTAGTATTCATGAGATATGCCGTTGGCCAGCTGTGAGACCACATATCTACATGTACTTTGAGATAAATTATTCTCAATCAGAGAATTCGATGAGAGATCTGTGTCTCAATACTCACGTTGGACTGCTGGATCAGAGGTTCGTATAATTACGAGTTTACGATTTTAGACTTTATCGAAAATACACAATCTACATTAAGTCCCCTGCTTAGTGAGGAAATCCGTGTTCCTCAGTCAGCATTGAATGGTGATTTTCCGGTCATAACAATACAAGTAATTGAACTCAGTCGTAATTTAAGATGTTACCGAATTTCGATCGTATGAGCGTACCATGACTTGAAATATGATTCCAGTAGCATGATAGAATGTCGTTTGATGAGCATAAATTGGTGTTGGGCCGCTGATTTGGATGACAGGACCCTGGTCGTTTAGAATTTGCGGGCCGGGCCCAATAAGGAAGTCCTTAGAAAATTAGGTTTTGGAAATAAAGTTTGATATAAAAGGAATTGATCCTTTTTTTTTAATTCTCCCACACGACCAGAGCTTCATCACCTCATCACCTTCACGTCATCATCAAGAGGGGAATAAAAGTTTGCCGGAGTACCACTGTCCGCCGTCGCCGTAGCCACCATCGACCAATTTCCGGCCGACGCCGCCAGGTATGCATCGAACTTTTTTTTTTTTTTTTTTTTTAATGTTTGATGATGTTCATGAGTTCTATGGGTTGTTCACATATTGCTCATGATAAAATTATATACCCGTGTATATATGAGTGTGGGTTTCGTCGAAAACCTTCGTTTTTGAAAACCTTTGTTCGTTTGATCGTTAGTTTTTGAAAACTAGTAATAATCCCTGATTTAGGAGTGATTTCCCTTCATATATGAATATGTAGGTTCAGTGATGAAACTATGTTGATGAGCTTTCATTTTAGCCAAAGTTTTATCACGAAAAAGTGAATTTTTCACAAAACCGAAGTAAAATCTTCGTTTTAAAGAATAACGATGATGCGGAGAAACGAGTTCTCTTCTCTATGTATATATGAACTTGTGTCCAGTGATAAAATTTTGTGTATGAGCTTTCATGTAAAACTTTATCGTGTAATGCATGAGTTTTCACAAAATTGAAATAAACCTTCGTTTTGAAGACGTATGACGACACGAAGGAAAAGGGTTTTGCAAAACCATGGTAGATTCATGGATTTTTTTTTTTTGAACCGTGGAGTGTCCAAAAATTATTTTTATGAGCCCGACTCATGTTGAAAATATTTATTTATTTAGTGAGTAAATAAACGTTTTGTTTATATACATATATGCAAATATATATTATTTCTCTAAAATCAAAACTTGAGTTTTGTGTGATGTTGCTTAGAGATAAAAATTATTTGTGATGAAATAATGTTTTAATTTCCATAATTCTATGGTGAATGTTCACACGGTATAAAGTTCATGATTGAGTTTTTGAACGTCTTTTGTAGGTCTTGAAGAAGCAGACGATTTTGGAGCATTAACTCTAGCATTACTATCACTATCGTTAGTGGAAGCGTAAAAAGGTAAGAGTTAAAGAGTTACCATTAGGCGCTAGTATTTCTTCAATTCCTGATGATGTACTGAAGTAGAATGTGATGTGCATTTTGCAGCTACTTCGTAAATATGACCAGCTCTCAAGTTAATGACACTTCAAGAGATGCAATGCGTGTTGATGATGACATCTCCATAGATGAAACATGCACAGATGAAACTTCTATTGGTGAAGATGAAGATGAAAACCCTGGAATTAAGAACGTCCCAAATATTGATGATGCATTTTTTGAGGAAGATGCTACAGGAGCTGAAAAACATCTGAAATCTCCAGCGTATCGTCTGCTGATAAATCCCAGGACTGTCACTCAGAATAAATTCGTGACTCCCAAGATAGTCATCCGATTTTGTCTTGAACGTGGAGTCTTCCTTGCATCAATTATAGAATTTAAGCTTTCTCGTCGACCTTTGGAGAAGTTTGCTGGATGGGCGAGGCATATGTTGGGTTTTCCTAATGTGAGGGCTATGCTCGATCAGGAATATGAGACAAGGGCTATTCAATCTTCTGGGGAGCTATTCATCTATCATGACGCACGAAGTATTGTGGATCTGCTTGCTCGTTGGTGTATTCCTACTCACACCTTCATATGCAGATGGGGAGAGTTTACCATTACCTTGGAAGACGTGGCAGCTCTGAAGCATCTCCCAATCACGGGTAATCTCCCTGGGGATCTTTCAGATGAGGAAATCGTCGTTTCTCATGTCTTGACAGCTGCAATGGAGGTAGCAAATAAGGCCGGAAGTAAAGGATGCTATGCTCTCTGGTTGACACGCTGGTCGCCCAAAGATGAGGTTTCTGATAAACCTATCGACGGTATGTTACCCATTGCTGCTTTCTTATGTTTATGGTTGTCCAGAGATGTTTTTAAAGACAACGGGAACTTGTTGAAGCCTTTCGTGATCCCTTTTGCTATTAAGATGGCTCAGAGAGAGCAACTCCCAATAGGTAGCTTGTTCTTGGGTTCCTTGTATTACAACTTAGATTCTTTGGTTATAGACTCCAGTGTGTCGAATAGCTTCATGAAGATTGAATGTTATGCTAACACGATGTTTCTTCAAGCTCTGATATGGGAACACTTCAAGAATTATGCGCCCATTCCACGTAATGTTTTGCAAGGACTGAATACTGATGCTCGCCATATTTTCCATGAGAAAGACAATGCTAGGATCATGCGTTGGTCCACAAAGCAGCCTCGGTCCAAGGCGCACCTTATTGACGTGTTGGATGATGAATCTGAATTCAGTTTTCGTCCTTGGGTGTCAGTGCCTTCTTATATTTCCCAACCGATGACTTTTAATACTGGAGAGTACACTAGTTTGTCGTCCGGTGCAGATCTGAACGATGATGAGAGGTCTTTCATGCTAAGTTGCACCCCTGGTCATCTGCTGTCAGTCTCGTACGGAGAATTTTCAGTGGAAGAGTACAATATTGATAGAGCGGCTTGACAAATGGGCATCGACCAGTGCGTTCCAACTATTCGGAGGAGGAAACCATCAGTTGAGCAGCTCATGACTCGTTTAGACCATACCCATGTGGAAGGAAGTAAATACTGGTCCCCTTTCTCTGATAGATTCGCCTATGTTACTCCGAGTTATGCAGACTTCTGGGATGATCAATTTTAGCGATTACATGACTTTGTGACAGTCGGTCAGCCTCCATTAAGGAATCGTCCATCTGATGAGATGATTGCTAGTCGACCAAGATTGAAGTATCTCTCCGGTGATAAGCGAAAATTGTCTCCAGGATGCTCTCAGGTACGCTTTTTATATAATCTTCATAGAATCATAATTTTTGTATTCTGATTATGCTACTGAATTTTTCCACAGGACGGTCGTATCGTAAGACCTCGAATCCGTGTAGATTTCTCAGAGACTGAGGCGGTTGTTCATGGCGGAGAAGGCAGGCATAAAGGTTATAAGCTGTTACCCAACACTGTAAAGTCCCCACTGACTTGTCTAGTGAGTTGTCGATACCTCTTTCATCATGTCTTCTTCTCGTCCGAGTAATTAGGATCTTAAAATTACCTTTGCTATTCCGTTGCAGAATTTTACTCCATCGAGTATTGACGGTCTTCAGTTTTCCGCTTCTGGGCGAACAATTCATGACTTGAGTGATGAAGAAGAAGCTGTAAGTATTTCCTCCCATATTAATTATGGCGCCTTATGAATGAAACGCTGATTGCTAGTGATATGTACAGGATGATGACTCCATGGACGTGGAGAATACTGTCGACGCTTGCTCGAAGGACGGTGATAAAGAGAGCTCCCAAAGTCAAGAACCGAATGAAAATAATGTTGATGTCGACGACGGCGTAAGCAATTATGGTTCTTTGAATACTTCAGAGACTACCCAAGTGAGTATTTCTCTTGTATTTCACCCATAGAAATATAAACTTGCTGATTCATGAGTGAATGAATGAGAATGTATGTGAATATATGACAAGTTTCGCCGAAAATACGTCACCAGAAAATTCAGAACTCAGCATTTTAGGAAAATCGTCGTAGAATTCTCGCCTGATGCCATATTTTGATGATCCGCATATGCATGTTCAAGCCCAGGAAATTTCCAAGATTTCATATAGAAGATTTTTAAGTTTTGAGCACGTTCAGGGCCTGAAAAAAGAGAAATAGTGAACTTCCAGGAGACTTTCAGAACTTTTTCAGATGTCGTGTAGTTCCGTGTTTCGACCATATAGTTTTGCTCGTTCATCCGATTTCTATGAAATTTTGACATGTTGTAGGTAACACCAATACGAAGAGAATGACATATAACTCAACCTTTAATTTTTCACCAATTGCTCCCAGTTAGCAATTTCGTACAGGGAAGTGTAAAATCTGCACAGACGGACTTGTTGTAAAACGTGCTTCTTGTTTCTTTTGGTTTATGGTTTCTTTTGGTTTCATGCTTGGATGATCCTAATCTTATGTAATCTCCGTATTAGGTAGAAAATACCGAAGTTGAGAATGAAGGAACCCAAAATGACAAAACGAGCAACCTTGAAGTTTTTGATAAGGAGGCAACTATCTCTGCACTTCAAAGTCATGAAAGCATCGTTGATGAAACCGTAGAGACCCAGATTGTTATTGCTTCGGTGATAGAAGATCCCAAGACACCAGCAGAGAGTACCTAAGAAACTTCTGTTCCGATTGTAGAAATTGCTCCAGTAGTTGAAAACCGTATAATCATGCATGAATACCCAAGCGCATGAGTTGATTTTGATCCTCCATTCGATGCCTCACTCCCGTATCATGAGTTAGTTGGTGGATTCAGCATTCCTATTAGATATGCGGGTTTGTACAAGAAAATATGGGAGAAATTTGGCCATGTAGTTGTCGACAGGAATCCCGGGCGTGCCTATGCTTTAACAATACAGGTAAGTGTACTCTTGCGCGTTGTAAGCGACATATGCACTAGAGCCAGAAATGTCGTAACTCCGGATGTACTCTTTGATTGGGAGTTCAACTTGGAGAATTCTGAGAGACTTGGCTTCAATGTGAAGTGTCTTCGTAAGAAGATGAATGTTATTAAGGACTCCTGTGAAAATAACATACCATTTCCCAATGATGCTGTGACGGAGAAGGAGGACAATATCGCCAGGCTGATTGAAGAGCTGAACAAGGAGAATGCGGCTTTACAGGCTTTGAAGGATGCAGAGGCGCAAAAATCTTTCTTTGCTGATTTTTTTAATTCGTTTTTGCATGATCTCTTGAACTTATGAATTTCTGAGAGATGTGAGGTTTTATTTGGGTTTTGATATCATGGTTTTGGATTGGTAAATGGTTAAGGAATTTCTTTTGGATTTGATAGATATTTTCTTTGAAGAAATATGAACTGAATTTTTGATAAATTGCTGATTTCAAATACTGATTACAAGTGTTGCAAACATTTTGGAGGAATTGAAATACAATGAAAGAAAATCCTAAAATGTAAAATCCAGACGTCATGCATGCTCAAGTACCCCGTACCTCGAATGCCCCATAATTTCAGACAAACGCCTTAAGACAATTCTCATGGATTACTGGTAGGGTTCGTCCATCCATGTTGATCAATTTGTAGTATCCTCCAGTGATGGACTTAGCGATCATAAATGGTCCTTCCCAATTAGAGCTCCTTGCAGAATGGAGATCCCGTTTAGTTTCCTTGAGAACCAAATTTCCTTCCTTGAACTTGTTTGGCTTTGCAGTTTGTGTCTTGTATATCTTCTGTTGATTTGGAATTTTTCGTGTGATGATACTCCACAGTTGCGGCAAGTGGACACTCGCGCAGTAGGGAGCATCCCTCGTATTGTCTGGCATGTTTAGACACATCTTCTACGATGAATCGCCTGATTGGATGATCAACTTGAAGAGGATCTGGACTTATCCATTGAGTGAAGTATTGATGCGGTGTGATGATCCACTCATAGCATTTTGTGATTGCTAAATCATTTGTGGAGTGAAGCCCTTGAACCAAATGAACATATTTGAAAACTGATGATATAGGCATATGAGAAGGAATAAGACTTGCCTAGGCGCGGAATCTCTTGAAAAAAGCATTTGGATGCTCCCAAGACTTCTGTGTAAGTTCTGTCAAGGCTTTAACCTCCTCTAGATATTCAAATGATAAGGTATATTCCGTTTATTCTTCCGAGTCAGAGGTTTCTTCAGCGGATAAAAGTGCAACTGAAGGTGTTGACGCAACTTTTCCATTGTGGATCCATGCACGCCCAAGAATCATGTCATATCTAGGGTATTCCCGGATTATGTAAAATTTGGTCTCAATGCAGACCGAACCTTTTGTAACTTTGAGATTAATGAAGCCATATGCATCCCTGGGAATACCTTCATGATCTCTGATTGCTGTGGGAGCGAGAGTAGACTCATGTCGAGTAATGCCGGCAGCTATAAGAGTATTTAAAGGAATAATGTTGACAACAATACCAACGTCAACAAATGTCCTTTTGAATTCATTTTCTTTGATGTGCACTGTGGTGAGCAGTCCCCAATCATACATTTCTTTGTCAGTGGCTGAAGGTCCGGGAAGCATATGCAAGCTTTTGCCATAAACTATATGATTCAAAGTCATAAACATATCTCCCCTTTGCGCCTTTGATAGATAAAGTAATTCGCATATATGCTCTATTAATAACTGAACTGCTTCCTTGCCTGGTTCTTCAGAAATGGAGAAAGTTCTGACTGGGAGGGGATCTCTGTGCACCCCTTCGGTTCCAAGATTAAGTTCTCCTGACTCGACCTTCTCTTTGAATATGCGTTTCAAAGTCTTGCAAGCGCTGGTGGGGTGACCGATAAACCTATGAAATCGACAGTACTGAGGATTTTCCATCGCCTCTTCGGCTGGTTTTTTCCTGACATATGGCAACTTGATTGCACCGTCTTGAATCCAGGCCTCCAGGAATTCGATGACTTCTTCAATGGAGCATGAAAAATCAGGTGCCTATGGATCTTCTGCATGCTGGGTAGGAGCCTGTACGTCATCCTTCCTTTGTGCCTTTGAAGGGGTGGAAGAAGTGTGCTTGCGCTGTGGTTCAGCTTTCTGTTTTGCTCCCTTCTGCGACAACATTTACGGAAGGCTACAATTTGTACTACTTGTTGATTAGACGTCTGCTTCCTCGAGTGTCTCGTGTTTCTTCAGCCTTTATGGATTTCGTTATTTCTAATAGAGCGGGTGCAGTGGTTGCTGATCTCTTCGCGACTTTGTGGAGCTCTGAGAAAGTTTGGAATCGAAGATTCTCCAGTAATGCTTTGTAGACCGGGATCATACCGTTGATGCACAATTCCACCAGTTGTTGCTCTGTGATGTTTGGATCATGACAATCCAAGGCTTGGACCCTGAATCTTTTTACAAAGTCGTTGGGGTTTTCACCAACTCTTTGAAATATCATTCCGAGATCAGAGAGGGTGATTTTCTCTGACACGAAGAAGTATTTTCTGTAAAAGGCATTACTTATTTCTCCCCAATTATTGATGGTCCCTGGCGCGATGTTGTTATACTAGGTGTATGCTCTTCCTTTCAAGGACTTTGAGAACTCCTTGAGACGGATGACATGGTTATGTTCATGTTCTCCTAAAGCTTCAAGGAAGCGAGAGACATGTTCTCTAGCATTTCTAGTTCCATCATACAGGGTAAAAGTTGGAGAGGTATAACCTTTAGGAAGTGGAGTCCTTTATGTAGCAGCAGGATAAGGAGGTTGGTGACGATGGACATGTGATGTCTTGTCTTTTCCATGATTCTCCAGAAGGCGCTCCAAGTCTTCTCGAGTGACGAAGCTTGATGACTCTTTTGCTGATGAATTGCCTGTAGCTTTGTTGGTTTCATCATCGTTCATGATGTGAATTGGAATTACCTCAGGGTCAGTAGCATCTGAGGATTTCTCCTTCTCTTTCCCTTTGTCTGGAGTTTTCTCTGACAACTTGTCAGTAAGAGTCTTCAAGTGATCAAATAGCTTTTGTTGCGCTGCAGCCATGTCCGTCTGATTCTTTGCAAGAGTTTCTTGCACTTTGATGAGGTCAGCGAGGGCAGGTGGCGGATTTCCTATGACTTTTTCGGGATGTCGGCCGAACAAAGGATGACCTTTCGCGTTGGCGTGAGGAGGAGTGATGTTACCACCATCAATGTTAGTGGCTGGAATAGTTTCCGGGATGTCTTCATCGTTGCTAGTGTTAGCGATATTTGCGTTAGGATTTGTGACCGATCCTGACCTAAGACCAACCATTTTTTGAGAATAGTAGATTGCAACCGAGATAATTATCTCCCACCGTGGTCTCCAATCTGTAGATGAGGAAAAATGATTTGCTGGTTTTTGCGGAATTGGGGACGACCGTGCAGATGAGATTCCTTGAACCGAGCGAAATGTTTAACCTCACACAGATGCACCGCTATGAAGGGGGTGCTTTAAGTTCGAGAGACCAATCTGTAGTACTCCGGCCTAAATCAAGACAATGGCCGTTCCAGAGTAAATTCGGTCACAAGAGAGGATGGGTTGATTTGTAGGAAGGAAGCTGAGAAATGTGTGAGATCAATGATGATCTGAGATTGTAGGTGTGTTATGAATTCAGCGTGAAATGCTCTGAATGATTAAATCTTTCCTGATTGAGAGTAATTTCTGTGAGTTCGTGTAGACAAAAGAGCGCCTGTATGAACTTTGGTGAGAAATTGCTCGTTCAGACGATTGTTGTTCGAATGTTTGAAAACTCTTCGAATCCTGTTCTTTCAATCAGGATTCAGATACATTATATAATGCCGTCCCATGAAGTGTGACGGTTTGCTAGAATCAAAGAGTGGGGAAGTGGGAAATCGTGTTAAACCAATTACTCATCGTGCGAAGACTTGGTTAATTTTCCACCCACTACTTTGCTAATTCTTCCAACTGATTGCATGACTTGTTCACATTCTCATCATGGGTAAACACACGTTCCGTAGACCTCCAAACCAAAACCCTAGTTGATATCCCCCCAAGTGACACGATTGATGTCTCGTGGTTAATTTAGTCAGTTGTTGATTTCATGACTTCGTGGGACAATGAGTCCACATATTTGCTGAGTTAAACATGATTTTGTGAAATATTCTGCAACTCATAAATCGAACGTGTCTGCTAAGACAGTGGTGGAATCCTCACGTTGAGGTGAGCGAGTGTTGCTCGATAATTTGTTGAATATTGATAGTTGAACCAATATTCCTTGATTTGAGTAAATATTGCTCATCTGAGCAAGTGTTGCTCGTTTGATGAATTATTGGCAGCGTGACCAAAATAAAATATTAATTAAAGAGCTAGTAGTTGAACCAAGCATAATTAATAAGAATACTGATCATGAGATCGTTGCAAAATTATTAGTGTTTGAATCTGGAATCACAATCCTTGGATTCAGAAACCCTAATTTGATCAATTGATGACCGATTGATGGTTTATTTGAAAATTAACCTTGGAATGAAGGAGAAATAGCTTCATGGGACCGTGGATCAACCATGAAATTCTCATATGCTCACGTGAGCAAAAACCAAGACCTCTTTGAAGAGTTGGCGAGTTAATGAAAGAATGATTGAATGCTGGTTTAATCATTTACTGAATTACTGCTGGGTTCAGCATTAGGTGATAAAACCTAATTAATTATTAAAAGGTGAGGGACCGACCAAGAGGTCATGAAACTGGCCCTGGGTGGTCACGGGATCAAAATGATGATCGTTCCGTCAAATTCTGAAATTATTCAGAGAGTTTAGGACCCAATACGTGCAATTGTGCAAATTAGGTCAAATTGTGAAAATATGTGGGACTGTCTCATTGCGAGCCAAAAAACCAAACCTGGTCGGTCAAGGTAACATGCTTTTGTCATTGAGATGTCCATGTTTCAGTCCTGAGAATTTTGATATTTTCCGGTGTACGTTTGAGCAACCATTTGAGAAAATATGGCAAAATTAGGGTTTTCTGATAAAACCGTCAAAACTTCATCGGATGAAGGAAAATAATGAAAAAGCGAAAATATTATGGAGTGTGGGACTGATCATTTATGTGGGCAAGGCTAGCCGGCCAAGGGAGCCGTCTCACACGTTTTCCATAATTTTTGTAATATTTTTCATGATTTTAGGGAAATATGATAAAACGAAAGAGTTTTGTTAAAATCAAGGAGTTTCCATGAGATGAAGGAAACATAAAAAATAATAAAAAATAAAATAAGGGACGTGTGGATGTGTGGGGCCGGCTTGGAGCAGGGTTGGCCGGCCAGGGCCCGGTCCCGTGCGTTTTCCCTATTTTATGCATTATTTCATGATTTGAAGGAATTTTCATAATTTGAAGGAAATATCATGAAATCAAGGAATTTTCATAGGATTATGAAAATATGAAAAATATGCTAATAAAAGCGGGATGTGTGAGCCATCTAGGGTTTGGCCGACCGGCCATGTCCCGTGCACACGAGTTTCCCTAATTTTTATTATTTTTCATGGGACCAAGGAAATATCATGAGATTAAGGAGTTTTCATGAAATTAGGGAAATAATAATAAAATAATAAGGAACCATGAGGTGTGGGGCCGGCTGGGACCAAGGCATGGCCGGTTGGCCAATGGTCACGCCCCATCACGTTTTCCCTAATTTTATATTATTTCCTTCGTGCGAAGGAAGCACCATGGAATTGAGGAGTTTCCTCAAAACAAAGGATATTCGTTCAAATGAAAGGTTTTCATAAACTCAGAGAAAACAATAAAAATATGATAAAAATATCAAACTGGCGTGGGATTGACCACGGCACGGTCGGCCGGTCAGTGGGTCCATGCTCCTAGCGCCTTGGTCAATTTTTATTTATATGTTATTTTCATCCTATTTTGCATAGGTTCATCGTTTCATCGTATTTTCAAATACTCGTTCGTGCGGTGGTTGTTAATTTATCATTGTTGAATACACTTACACCATTTGAAATGGGGCTTACTCAGAAGGTAGCTCTGATTCTTGTGCGTCGAATATTTATTACTAACACATGGAATTATACTGGGAAGAACCATGATTTGCGTAATGAAATATTTGCGAAAATATTTGAATATTTTCAGAAATTCTGCGGATGAATCTGAGAATTTAGGTTTGAGACAGGGCTTGTTCAGAGATAATTATGATACCCGTGCGTCCAATATTTATTACTAACCCATGGATTTCTTCTGGGAAGAACCATGGTTTGCGTAATAAAATATTTGCGAAAATATTTGAATATTTTCAGAAATTCTGCGGATGAATCCAAGAATTTAGGTTCAAGACAGGGCTCGCTCAGAGATAATTCTAATACCCGTGCATCCAATATTTATTACTAACCCATGGATTTCTGCTGAGAAGAACCATGGTTAGCGTAATGAAATATTTGCGAAAATATTTGAATATTTTCAGAAATTCTGCGGATGAATCCAAGAATTTAGGTTCGAGATAGGGCTCGCTCGTAGATAATTCTGATACCCGTGCGTCCAATATTTATTACTAACCCATGGATTTCTCCTGAGAAGAACCATGGTTTGCGTAATGAAATATTTGCGAAAATATTTGAATATTTTCAGAAATTCTGCGGATGAATCCAAGAATTTAGGAATAATTAATTCATGACTTTATACTAGCAGAGAAAGCCATCTAGGAGCATTAATTATTCTGATATGATCTTGCTGGAGCTTCATATCCTTTATATAGTCAGGGTAAACTCGTTGTTTGTATCCTGAAGACGTTATCGCTCTATACTAGCAGAGCAAGCTTTCTAGGAGCCGTCCATCCCATGATACTATATAGAAATAATTACTGAAGTATTCAGTATTCAGTATTCATGAGATATGTCGTTGTCCAGCTGTGAGACCACATATCTACATGTACTCTCAGAGAAAGTATTCTCAATCAGAGAATTCGATGAGAGATCTGTGTCTCAATACTCACGTCTGACTGCTGGATCAGAGGTTCGAATAATTATGGGTTTACGATTTTAGCCTTTATCGAAAATCCACCATCTACATGCATATCTTTAAAAAATAATAATTAGTAATGGGCATTTACTAATTATAGATTTTTTTATTCGAATTTCGGTCAATATTTGGACAGTGCATTTCCAAGAATCATGAAAACCGATTTTGTGTTTATTGCATATCTTTGAGAATATTCGATTTTGGAAATTCCTTGGTGTCCAAACTTCCTTGTCTATAAATATTAAAGTTTGCATTTCGAGCAAACTAATCCTCAGAGCCAACAAAACTACCTAGTTGTGTTGCTACTGGTGGAGCCGCCTATTTGGAGAGGAAAGTAACCTAATTAGGCGAAATCTCTTACGTCCGCTCAGTTTAAAGACTTCTTTAGGATTGAGAATCTCTATTAGTACAGTTGGTGGGTAAATAGAAAATTGCTGTCTATTATTAGTTTTCGATTGATTTGATTGATTCACGGTTGTTGAACTTTGATTGAACTTTGAATGCTTGATTATCTTCTCTTCTGATATAATATTCACTCAAACTAGATCGAAGTTTCGACGGGGATCTTTAGAATGTTTGTAGATCTAAATACGTCTTGTGATAATCCAACGTTAACAGACTCCGTTATTTGTGTGATTGATCACAAGATATTCAATTTGATTATGTGCAGGTGCTGATTGAAGATTAAAGAATATTTGAAGACAAGAAGACTTTTTGGGTTCATAAACTTTGGTGTGCACAATACTTGTTTCGGCTGGAAAGGGATCTGACTATAATCGGTTTATCTTTGTGATATATTAGATTGATTAGTTGAGTAGATCGGCATCAATACACTTTTTTGTGATTAATAGTATTGATTGCATAGTCTAACAATTACTTCGGTTGTTGTTGAGAGATTTATCTAAGGACCCGACAAAGGAGTTTATTGGTTAAACAGAAGGGCCTTTGTCAAACTCATATCACGTTATTTAAAAATAGTTGTTACCAAACAGTTTTGTTGTTCCTTAATTACTGTTTGGAATACGAACCAAAGGAATTATTCCAAGCACGTGACTTATTACAAGTTTGAGGCGTGGGAATACTGAGGGAACTAGGTGAACTATAGGTTTAGTTGCTTGGTATCAACTATATGAAGTTGGTTTGATTTTTTATAGCGGCTTAATTATGAGAGTATTCAATTATGGACTAGGTCCCGGGGGTTTCTGCATTTGCGGTTTTCGTTAACAAAATCTTGCTGTGTCTTTTAATTTTCTATTTCCGCAATTATAATTATTTTATTATAATTAGAAGTGAAATACACAAACGTTAATTCCTATTTAACTTGATAGATAATACCTAGAGTTTGGTTAAGTCCGAACCTATTATCAAGTAAACATACATCGTTGTTGTATTGTATCGATCTTGTATCCATAGACGATCACACAAAGTGTTGTTTATAGGTGAAAACTATTCCTGCCAGTTTTGGTAATTTGGGGTGTGTGGATGAGGAATGAATCTAAACCCTAAACAAATGCACTGCACGGTGAGTGCTTTTGATTCGAGAGATCAATCTATACAATTCTTCCCTAAACCAAGAAATGGCCGTTCCAGACTTGTTTCGGTCACAAAGTGAAGGAAATGGGGTTGATCTTAGGGAGGAAAGCGAAGAAGGTGTTGATATTGTGAAGGTGTAGGCTTGTTTATGACTTGTAACAGAAAGATGAGAAGGCTTACGATTAAAGCAAGCAGGCTCTGGGTGTTTGAATACGTGTTGTATTAACACTTGGTTTCTGTGTTATGTTCTCTTTGGAAATAGGGAGGAGAGCCTATTTATACAAGTCATTTGAGCCTTATTCACGGCTCTCGTAGGAAGTGGAGGAAGTAGAGTGATGGAGTAGTAGAGTTGTGTGTTAGTGTCACATGATCAGTCTTGCCCATTTCTCCCATCATCACTAACCGTCCATGTCTTCCTGACACGTTCTTGTGATGGCGCGTTGCACGCTGTAAACCTCCAGACCAATACACTAGTATGTAACCCCCAGTTTGTGACATGATTGATGTATCGAGTGTAAGTGTGGATCGTGGGACCCACATAAGGTAGCATGTAATGCTAGGCTAAATAACCAAGTTATTTAGGAAGTCGATACTTGTAAAGTATCGTGTGTATTCTATGCATGTTATGCGTCGAACGTATTCTGCATATATGAAGCATCGATGTTGAGCATTATGCCTTGCCTACTTCACGTGAGGGTTTGGAGGCTGCGCTAGCAAATCCTCCCTTGGAAGAACACATGATGTGGTAGAGTGGTAGATGGTGATCACGGTGATACTTTACTGGTCGCCTAACTCTTATCCTAGGCCGTCCGTTCAAGCTGGCGAAGCTAGAGCGGACGAGATGACTTGCGACCCACATCTGCGACCGTCGGATTAGGGTTTAGGAGGTGCGCAAGTATCCTCTTTCAGCTTGGTGGAATCCAAGCATGGGAGGCGTTTCATGGAGGACCGATCAGGCATGCGTGTAGACGGCATGCTGATGTCCATGACCATGATTCACTGTCCCACGAAAGTTTGATCTAGGCCACTCGAATTTACCGGTGAAGTTGAGTGGTTGAGATCGATTTGCGACAGAAATCCTATGCCGCAAAGGATCCTAAAGGGCGCGATATGCCATCTTCAAGGCACACGTTTCGAGACAACCAAGCTTGGTCGGTCTCGGCCGTTTGGTACGGCGTGTAGGTGGTAGGCTGGTATTCACGCCTATACCTGACTGTCCTATGGGATCATGATCTAAGCCACTTAATTTTTCTGGCGAAGTTGAGTGGTCGAGATCAATTTATGATTTAGGAAGCGTGACCATGCCAGCTTGGGCGCACGAACCGAGGCGCCTAACCAAGGCTGACTTTGGCTGATCGGTCGGTCATGAAGCCGGGCCCACGATGGTCATGCTAGCATGTTCGGCCTTCCCTAATGTTTCATCTTTGCCTTCCATTCAAGCCTGCGAAGATGGACGCACGAGATGACTTTGCGACACATACATGATGCCGCAAGCCCCAATTAGGGTTTTTCCGGTCATACATCATGCTTGGTTTGGTGCGCACGAATTAGGAAAACCAATCATGGTTGGTCATGACCGATTGGTTATGTGTGTAGGCGGGCCCACAGTGATCGTGTTGACATGCTCTGGGCCCTTTGAATCTACATCTACACCCTCCATCTATGCCTGCGAAGATGGATAGTTGAGATCGTTTTGCGACACATGTAATGTGCCGCAAACCCTAATTTTGGGTTTTTTTCCATTCCGCTTGGTTTGGACGGTTTGGAAAGCTATGCCGCTACTTTTGGGGAGGCCGATCATGCGGGGCCCGCATTGGGTCGGCAGTGAATGTTCCAATACCTGCTTGGGGTATTGGATTCGATCTAGACCATCCAATCATGATGGTGAAGTTGGATGATCGGGATCATTTCTAGACTGTTATGGATAGTCTAGACGCTCAATCGGGCTAGTATAACACACCGAGAGTTACATACTCAATCGGGCTAGTATAACACACCGAGAGTTACATGCTCAATCGGGCTAGTATAACACACCGAGAGTTTATAGCATGTACGTGCATTTCGTGCATGCCTCACTGTTGGTACTTGGGTATTCATGTTACTCTACTGCGAGTAACAATCAGTCATCATGCCGCACCAATAATGAGAGTTCTGCTAGGAACATCACAGGAAATACAAGGCGTTCTATGCATTAATCAATAATGCTAAAATTCACAGAATATTCTGGGGATGGTTGCTACATGCTCCATTCTAGGTGAATTAACAAAGTGAAGAAGTATTCATCACTTATAAAATAGTCTCATCCTCTGCAGGATAGTAACACAAAAATTGGTTTTACAACTTTAGCCCTGAACTAAAATCCACCATCAACAAGTGTGAACCGATTAGTTGTATTGTCTCGACTCAGTCCATAGACAGTCACTTTCGGAAAAGGACTTATAACTGGAAAAGTTTTATATTGAGGTATATTTGGGTACCCTCATATTTTCATTTCCAATATCGCCTAGGGGTGAAAAATTCATAATTTTCACCAATTTCATTAGAAAGTTGGGATTTTCCTAGATCTACTACATCTCATAATCAGAGTTTATTTAGGGAGTCATTTTAGGAAAGTTTATTTAGGGATTTTTTTAGGGAGCTTATTTAGGAGTTTTTATAGGGATTAACTTTAAGCAATTTTTTTTTTTTTGAATGAAATTAGTTTCCAAAATTTTATAAAAGGTTATTTTTGTAAACAATCCATATTTCTAACTAATTACCGGTTTTAGATATTTGGAATATTAATGGCGGGTCTCTGATAAAAGTATTTTCCATTATTAGTATACTATTCTTGTTTGAAGTTTGGGTAAAGAAAATACAGGAGGAAGAAGTCAAAGTTGGAGTCTTTTGGTCTTCTTAATTACTGCTAAGGGAAATTCCTGTGGTAAGGTATAAATCCATTTTCTTGTTGAGCCAGGTGGATAGACAAACATGTTTTTATATTATGGAAACATCAGTGCGCAACTGATCATTAAGTGCCCGAGCTATGAACAAACGCTAGTGTGTGTAGGTTAAACACGACCATGGTAATAGAAAACACTGGCGCGATGGCCAAAAATGCTGATGTAGATGGGGAAAAATGATTTGCTGGTTTCTTGGGAAGTGAGGAGACGACGGATCCGATGAGACTCCTCGAACCGAGCAAATAGCTTAAACTCACACAGATGCACTGCAAAGGGAGTGCTTAGATTCGAGAGATCAACCTGTAAGACTTCGGCCTAAACCAAGTCAACGGCAATTCCAGAGTCAATTCGATCACAAGGAGGGAGATGGGTTGATCTATAGGAGGGAAGCCGAGAATTGTGTGGGATCAACGATCAAAGATTTTGGATGTGTTGTGGGTTTCTGCAAGATTGATGAACTGCTGAATGCTGAGTTCGAATAAGCTCTGGTCGGTTGATAGAATTTCTGAGAGTGATTGCTCAAAAAATTATTGTTGTTGTTCAATCGTGGATCCAAAGGCTTATTTATATTTTCAGAATAGTGAACTTATTGATCCTTGTAAGTGTGGCGGTTTTTATGTGATCTCAATAATGTTGTAGTAATAATAGGTTCGTTGAGACTTGTGAAATGAATAGATTTTAGACTTATAAAACTTAAAAATAAAGAAAACTTAATTCAAGATTGATTTCAAAATATTAAAAATAACCAAGACACTAGAATCCACTATTACACATGAGTGAATGATGTTGAATATTTCATAACTCTAATTAGCCTTTAAATCCTTTATTTCTTAATTCACAAATATTAATTGTATTCCCTAAGCATAGACTATCAATTGATTAAACAAAGTATAATCTATCAAATTGAATCACAAGTAATTAAGAAAATTATGTAAACATTTAAAAAATCTGCAAAAGCAGTGATTGAGTGAATTATAATTAAATATTAGAGAAAATAAAATAGTTACCCATTATTTATGTGTAGATAGCTTCATCCATTGCCTTGATTACGTGAGAATTTAGCCTCTCATCATGATGGAAACACACTCAAAACTTGATTTCATTTATGCTCAAAAGTGGTTTATAAATGATGAAATTGGGAGAAAATGATTAAAACCGGGTTTTTGTAACTATTATAATTGTTGCAAAACTGTGTAACAAAGAATGATAAATGTATAGTGTTACTGTCACTGTAGCACTACGACCCTCTTCTTTGTGTCGTTATCACTGTTGATAAATGACTGTCTTTTGTGGTCTTTTGTTCTTCGTGTTCTTCCGTTTTGCAGCAGTAGGAAGGTATTCTATGAAGCTCTGATTATCGTCACTTTCCCCACAAACTCTCTGTCACCCCTCTATACTATCCCAACAACTATTTATAACACATCAACGCGAAATATCACGCAATAACTTCATAAAATTCTCCATTATTGCTCGGCATTATTCATCACGGCCAGTTTAGGAAACAATAGATTTTTGACTTCTCCACATGTTCTGAAGCTGCCAAATTTCCATAATTAAATCCTTCACACTCCAAATAGTTGTTAGGGCCTTCCAAACACGTGCAAAATCCTGTGTTGCTCGTGAAAGCTTGTGAATATCTCCTCCGGTGTAGTATTTCCCTATTTTTTTCTCGCGGGAATTCCATCCAAAGTTGATTGAATCCAACACCTCTACCATCCCTGTATAGACCATAGAAACACACCTAATCGATTACAGCCCTTTAGTCTCACTGCAACAAGCTCAAATCACCAACCCTAATTCTGCCAGTTGAGAGTTGTTTTTCCCGCCAAAACTAGAAATTTGAAATGATGAAGATGGGTGCGATGGATAAATGGGCTATATATAGCCGTGGGTGCACCTTAGCAAAAGTGAGGGTTCTATAGCAATTGTCCTCCGGAGGTCCAAAAAGCACTTTTCGAGCAACTTTTTCCGCATAAGTGTAATTCTCTAATAACACCTAAATAAACATAAAAGTACCAAATTAGTAAAAAAATCGAGACTAACAATAGAGACATTGAATACAATTCAGACACAAAAATGTGTCTATCAAATACCCCCAAACTTATTATTTGCTAGACCCGAGCAAATCTAATCTAAAAAATAAAATGATTATACTTAGCACGTGCAACAAGACGTTAAACCGCTAGGTGACCCTAGTGGCAGAGAGTTGTCTCCGGAGGGTTTAGCAGAGGTGTACCCACAAAACCTTTACTCCATACCCTAGCTATCTACGCAGAACCTTGGAAGGCACTAAAGAATATACTTGGTTGGCATACTTATTGACTATAGGAGGAAGTACCCTGATGCGAAATTCCAATTGATGTACACGAGTTTGCACTCAAGCATACTAAAATTCATATAAAGTGACAGAGCTCTACTCAGATAGTTTTTGGACATCATAAACCGAAGTTAACCAATCACATGGATAAACTAAGAAGATGTATGTAGAGAAAAACGTGGATGATGTTGACTAAGGTGAACCTATCCTAATAGACTGAGATACTGGTCCGGAGTCTCTGGACTAATATCAACACACTGGCATATACAAGGGGACCAAAGATCGATAATCCTAACTCTAGGTCAACACAACTGGCATATACAAGGGCACTAGTGGTCGACTTTATTGTACTTATTCCGGTTGGTCTAGTGGTTTGGTCTCATTTTTTTTTTATGTATCTCAGGCACTCTATTTCTCCCTAGCAATGGTAAAAAAAAAAAAAAAAAAAAAAAAAAAGAAAAAAAAAAGAAAAGAAGTGATCAGGATTCTTTCGATGTTTCCATCGCGAGTATATGGAGAAACTACCATGTTTTCTTTTTCTAACACCTGAGCTCTGTGCTTTTATGAATAGACTCTTCTAGATGTTTCCATTTAATCAGATTGGTTCCTCAACTCCTATAACCAAAATGTTTCCATCCACTTAGATTGGTTAGTGCCGACCTTAATAAGCATAAATTTCTAGGCTCTGGAGTTTATTTATTGCAACTAAAAACTAGCAAAAAGTTTCTTCCCCTCCCCCAAACTTAAATCTAACATTGTCCTCAATGTTTCTAATGAAAGAGCAATACCAAAAAGTAAAGTAACACGAGGAATCAGTAAAGAGAGAAGTCGGAAAGATAGTACATGGGTGAAGAGAGAAATCAAAAACTAATATATAACATACAATCACCTCGATGGTCAATCAAGGGTAAACAGGGTCCTCCAGAGGGAACTCCTCAACATCACATATAGGAAAGGGCTCTAAAAAGGGTTTCAATCTCTGACCATTAACCTTCGAAGAACTACTACCATCCGGTGTCTCGACCTCAACAGCTTCATGAGGAAAGACAGTGCGAATAATAAAAGGACCTGTCCACCGAGAACGTAACTTCCCAGGGAAAAGATGCAAGCGGGTATCATACAGAAGAACTTTTTGACCTGGAGAAAATGACTTTCTTAAAATATTTCTATCATGCACAAGTTTCATTTTGCTCTTATACTACTTAGCACTATCGTAAGCATCTATACGAATCTTTTCCAACTCATTGAGCTGGAGTTTCCTCTGGGCTCCTGCCTTGTCAAGTGCTATATGTTCTAACTCAACAGGTAAATGACATGCCTTGCCATAAACAATCCGATAAGGAGACATTCCAATGGGGGTTTTAAACACGGTACGATAAGCCCATAAGGCATCAATAAGCCTAGACGACCAGTCTTTCCGATTAGGATTAACTATTTTCTCTAATATACATTTTATCTCCCTATTGGAAACCTCTACCTGACCATTAGTCTGCGGATGATACGGGGTAGCTACCTTATGTGTAATACCATATTTCTTAAAATCCTAAAAGGTCCATTAAAAAAATGCGTCCCTCCGTCACTAATTATAGCACGTGGAGTACCAAAACGTGTAAGTATATTATCTTTCAAGAACTCAATCACAACCCTATGGTCATTGGTTTTACATGCAACCGCATCAATCCACTTAGAGACATAGTCTACAACAACAAGGATGTATAGGTTACCAAAATAATTAGGAAACAGACCCATAAAGTCAATACCCCACACATCACAGACCTCAAAAACTAAAATAGGGTTCAAGGGCATCATGTTCCTACGGGAAATGGTTCCTAATTTCTAGCAACATTCAAAAGTAACACAATAACTGTGAGAGTCTTTAAACAACGAAGGCCAATATAATCCACACTGCAATATCTTAGCAGCAGTCTTCTTAGCACTAAAATGACCCCTACAAGTATGACAAAAGGAAATTATACTAGACTGGTCACTCTCAGGTATACATCTCCTAATAATCTGATCTGGACAATACTTAAACAAATAAGGATCATCCCAAAATAAGTGCTTAACCTCGGCTAAAAACCTAGAACGATCTTGTTTACCCCAATGTTGGGGCATTCGACCAGTAACAAGATAGTTCACTATATTCGTATACCAAGGTAATTGGGTAACAAAGAACATTTGTTCATCAGGAAAACTATCCCTAACAGGAGGAGATTCATCAGGGGTATCCACAACAAGCCTAGACAAGTGGTATGCTACTATATTTTATGCACCCTTTTTGTCTCTAATGTCTGGAGAAAACTCTTGCAACAAAAGGATCCATCTAATCAATCTAGGTTTCGTATCCTTCTTAGACAGAAGATATTTCAAAGAAGCATGATCAGTGTATATTACGACCTTAGAACCTAAGAGATATGGTCTAAACTTGTCTAAGGCAAACATAATGGCCAACAGTTCCTTCTCTGTAGTGGTATAGTTCAACTGGGCATCATTAAGAGTTTTTCTAGCATAGTAAATCACATGAAGTAATTTGTTTTCTCGCTGACCTAGCACAACACCGATAGCATAATCTGAAGCATCGCACATGATCTCAAAGGGTAGGTTCCAGTTAGGTGCCTGGACTATGGGGGCAGTAGTGAGTAAAGTCTTAAGATTCTCAAAAGCCTCTAAACAAGCATCATCAAAGACAAACTTAACATATTTTGCAGGCAAATTGCAAATGAGTCTAGAAATCAAGATAAAATCCTTAATGAATCGATGATAAAAACCTGCATGCCCTAAGAATGACCTAATATGTTTTACGGTTTTTAGGACCTATAAAGTCTTAATAAGGTCAACTTTGGCTTTATCTACCTTTATTCCCTTAGAAGATACGATATGCCCTAAAACAATTCCTGAACGAACCATGAAATGATATTTCTCCCAATTAAGCACTAGATTCTTTTCCTTACACCTAGTCAAAACTAATGACAAATTGTAGGAGCAGAATATCACAACAAATGATAACTTACGAAATTGTGGAGAGAAAAGACATCTTGCGAGCAAAGAACATTTTGCGAGCAAAGGAAATCACGAGGAAAGCAAAAGAAGTTCGCGAAATGAAGTTACGAAGGTTCGCAAGATAATTATCAAATCCGAAATGGAGGGACAACACAACTGTCATATTTTGTAAAATCATATAAATATCCATTTAGGCATGAGAGGAAGGAGAGCCACATTTTGAGAGAGAGGATAATTTTAGGAGGAGTGAGAAAAATGTTAGGAGAGATTTTATTTTCTTTATCATCTTCTTCCCCAAGAAATTCTAAAGCTCCAAATATTCATTAATGGAGTTTCAATTGTACAATCATGTAATTACATACAATCACTAGTGAAGAACCGTGGATGTAGATCACATTGATCGAACCACGTAAAAATCTTTGTGTCACTTTTATAATTTTAGTACTTTAATTCTTAGTTTCATATCAAATTAATTAGATTTAGGAATCATTTTAATGGATTCTTATGAAGGTGTAGTTGTGAGATAATCCGGAACTACATAATTGGCGCTAGAAGGAGGGGACCTAACCTTGTTGGTTCAAGAAAGTTAGAAAAATTGGTTACTGTTGGTGATGAATTGTACCGGATCTATGAGTTTTGAAGACAGAAACGGAAGTTCTTTTATTGGCATCTTCAAACAACAAACACATTAGTAGTAGTTCAAGAAGAGAGATGTGGATATGGAGAAATTGTCAAGCAAAATGAAATTTACACATGCTACGTCAACAATCGCTTCCAAAAAGGACAAATTTCTTCTCACTTTTCTTATTCTTTGTTTCATTTTTCAAAATTTGGGAGTTTCAAAACACAAATTGAAAAATAAATTTTTTGCGATCTAAACTTTGCTTTTTGTAGAAAATTGATTTATTATGGAAATTTTGAATTTAAAAATGTTTTTGCTATAAATTTGTAGTAACTAAATCTCGTTTTACAAATTTGTTTAAAGAATTTCTGACAAAGTCAAATTTCAAGATTTTCTGTTGGTTAGAGATTTAGAGATTTACATTTCGCAAGAACAAAAACAAGTAGAATATATGGAAAGTTTTCATTCTTCATAGGCAAACATTACTCATCTTAATGGTCTATAAACTGCTAACCAAATTTACTGATCGTTTGCAGCAATTTTTTTGCAAAGTTCTGCGTCACTGACGAAGAAATGTCGTTTCTATGAAGAAACGGGATAAATGTCATCATGGGTTCGAATCTTACGAACGTTCGTAAAGAAGACTTTTGTTAATTTTGATTGAAAACTGCGAAGTAATCATACAGATAAATGTACATGGAGAAGAAGAAGAAATTCAGTAGGACGGGGTGAAGTTCAGTAGTTCATTTTGCACAAGACAATTCGAGTTACATAAACTGTCCAGGGAGATATAAGTAAGCAAAAGAACAAAAGAAGATTTACATACAGACGTTCATTTACATACAAATGTTCATTTACGTACTTACGAAAGAGATTATCCCCATTACGAACAAAATAAGAAGTATACGAAGAAGAAAGTTCGCAGCTACTAATTCTTACAAATGAAGTACAGAATCACAACTACTTGCTGACGAAGATATATATGGAAGTGGGTGTTTTGGGAGAGCAACTTTACCTATTTGTTAATGGCCCATATGATGATAGTATCGATGGTGTATGCTCATAATACAAGGATGCTTTAGTCACGTGTGCTGGAAGACTAAGATGCATTGAAAGAATTAAAGTATACTTGAAGAATTATACTTGAGAAGGCTACTGTTCGCAAGAAGAATTTTTCTTACGAATGTTAAAAATACTTTAAAGTTCGCAGGTGGTGACTTAGCTAGTGTTGCACTTGTTTTCTATTTCATGGATAATACTGTTTTTCATTTCGTGGATCCTGAAAGCAACGATCCTGTATGCAACAAACTGAAGATATCTGGCTTGCAATTCCTCTTGCGTGACCCAGAAACTTGAGAAGAAATGATTAGCAAAGAATGTTTCTTACGAATGTTCGCAAAGAAGAAATGATTAGCAGAGGAGATATAGAAGAAGTTTTGAGAAGTCTTACTACTGTTTACAAATAATGGGCAGACCATTAATACTGTTACTACTGTTGCCTCATGGTGCTATGGTTGCTCATGCATTTCGTGTTCCTATCTTGGTAAACTGTGAAGCATATAAGTTTCATGAGAGGGTACAGCTTGTAACATACTCAAACGAAGAGGAGAGTCAATGAAGTTTACTTCGTCAGAAAATCTGCGAAGACAACGACCCATGATAAGAAAAAGAAAGGACGAAATGAGATAGTTGGTTCAACCATCAATGACTATTTTCACGAATCAAAGAGAATTCAGTTCGCATGGCATTGTGAAGCTCATCATCAACCTCGCAACAATATCAAACTCCAAACAAAAGATGAGCTTTTAATATTCGCAACCACAAACGATGAACCAAACTGACACGCAAAATGTACACTAGCAGGACATGATGAAAATAAAAAAATTAAACTGAGAAACAAAAGTTGAAGTTCATTATTCGCAAGAGTGAATAGGGTATACTTTGAGAGCTGATGTTGACGAGGAGGAGTTGTTGTTGTGACCATATTTGGATGGACTAAAGTTTGATTTAACTGACGTCTTGAGTGAGACAGTCGAGTGAGCAATGGAGCGAAACGGGAGCAGTACTTGGAAGTGTAATTGTCGACGTTGGTTGGCTAAAGTGAACTTCAATCAGGGAAGCAACGTTGAGAACAACAATGGGTTTCTTTTCAGTGTTATATGGCCTAAAATTGCAATTGATGGCAGTTCCTGAGATGTAAAAGAAGGTTTTGGGTTAATCAATTTAAATATTAAGAGACAGCCAGGGAAGAAAAATAACAAACCCACTCAAGAATCTCAGCTAGCTCGATCAACTCAGCAAATAAAAAAAAGCATGAAAGAACTCCAAAGACGCAACAAAGGAATAAAGAGGGAAGTTCGCAAACATTTACTTCGTGGAAATTTACTTTAAGTACCGAATTTTCATTTTCTTTGTTCGCAATTATTTAACTTCGTGAACATTTACTTCACAACCATTTACTTGACGAATATGCATTTAAGTTCGCAACTATTTAACTTCGTGAATGTTTACTTTGTATATACTTTTCAAGGCTTGCATCAACATAACCTACTTCGGGAAGAAGAAAACTACTTCGTGAACAACAAGAAATCCACCAGAAGTATGAGTTTCATGGAGGGTCAAAAAATTAATTCTCATTTTGCAAGCAAGCAATTTACTTCGCAAGAAAAAACAACAAGCTGTAAAAAGGTAAGTACCATTTCCTTTAATACTTTATTTACGGAAGATAAAAGATTTTTGAAATTATATACTCGCAAAATTTATACAATTTTAAAGATTCCAAAACATTTTAAAGATTTTTTAGATTGGTAAAAAGCGACACAATCGCAAGATTCTAAAATTACTTCATCGCAAAAATTAAAAGATCTCAAATTTTTTCAAAGACTTCAAAATTGCAAAAAACAGAGAAAATTCAATTCCTATATTTCTATAGAATAATTTTGATTTAAAGATGTGATATGGATACTTCTCATACTTCTTATACTAAAAATTTCATGAAAACATTCAACATTTTATATACATGAAAAATTTACGATGAATTTTTAAAAAGGCGAAAAAATACCGCCAAAAATCAATTGCGATTAAACTTTCATTAATTTGCGAATAAAAGACCGCAATCTGTGATCAGCCTCCAAAAAAGAAAGAGAGCCGCAGAAAATTTTATACAGGCAAACCTTTGTGGCGTACACCCTAGTTCGCGAAGCTATATTTCGTAAGAGGCAAAGTCCTAAAGTGCGTCATTTAAGGGGGTACCTATAAACGTGGCTAAGGGTAACCGGAACACCACCAAGGGCCCTTAGTACATGGTAGAATTTTAGGGGTACAACCCAATAATGGGGTACCTATCTGGGTTAGACACCTTGGATTCTCACCTAATCTAGCGACATTACCCAATATAAAATGCGGTGTAAGAGGATTTAGGTTGGGCGACTAAGGCATACTGTCTTTCCCAAGAAGTGCAGAAAACGATCAAGGCGCCGAGGTACACGGTTGAGTCAAGAGTGCCGGGTGAGGTTGAACCACATCTGCCATTTTTGACAAGTCTTGGCAAATGATACACTTGGCCCAAAGATACCCCATATAGTACAACCTCGTAACTATAAGCCATATAGGCAAAAAGGATAAGAGGTTGCGATCAAAAGCTAGTTGTTGGCAGAACCGGATGGGAAGAGCTAACCTTGTATGGTCGATGTATGCTTCCTTGAAGGGGAAACCAGGGGGAAGATAAAGGGAAGCACCCTCCATTAGGGAGATGATACGTGCTATAAGACGCAAATGTCACGAGGCTTCTTGTTTGCGAAAACATAAAGGCTTGTCATATTTGTGCAACAATTGAACTTCTGCGAGCCTTCTAAAAAAAAAAAAAAAAAAAGAGAGAAAAATAACTCGCAGAACATAATAAAGAAGTTAAGATGAGATCAATGGGTCACTACATGAAAGTGTAGAGACGTCCTGCGATTTCATCGCAAGACGATAATGTCACGAGGTTGTATATTCGCAAGAATGTTCAGACTTGTCATATTATCGCAAATACAAAATATTATCACAAAAGAGGTGGCAAAATAAGACCTTTACTTAGGAAGGCATGATAAGACCACAACAATTCATGAAATTTATTCCATCAATATCATTAAAGAAGTTTTACAAGAATATAAATCATGAAGTCCTAACAAAGAAGACAATTCCATCAAGATCATTGAAGAAATTTGAAGAGAATATATATCAAAGAAGACAATTCCATCAAGATCATTGAAGAATTTTGAAGACAATATATATCAAAGAAGACAATTCTATCAATATTATTGAAGAATTTTTACAAGAATATATATCACGAAGTCATACCAGAAGAGGCGATTTCATTCGCGAAAATACACAAGTAAACTTGCGAAGATGCTTATATGAATGGAGGCAACTCAAAGATATATCAATTTTACTACGGCAAAATGAGCTAAGTAACAGAAACTTGAAATATACATTGCAATAGATAAGTATTCGCATCATACAAGCATCATACTCGCATCATACAAGCATCATACTCACATCATTCAAGCATCATAAAAGCATTGCATAAGCGTTTCAAGGCATAAGCATCGCATACACATTTCATAACATAATCATTATATAAGTATTATATGCACACAAGTATTTTACAAAATTTTACAGGATAATACCGCGAAACTTTGCAGAAACATTCATAATTCGCAGGACTATTCATAGTTCGCAACAATATATTCGCAACACTATGTTCGCAACACTATATTTGCAACACTATGTTCGCAACATTATATTCGCAACACTATATTCGCAGCACTATTCGCAGCACTATTCAGAAGTTTAGAAATTCACAGAAAACCCCAGAAATTCACAGAAAAATTCAGAAATTTGCAGAAAAATTCAGAAGTTAGCAGGGTTACCACTTGAGGCAGAGGCAAGATAAGAATAGAGACGCAATTTATTTATTCAACATTTTCTTAAGGATTCTCCTTCATAGATAAAGAACAGAGGCAACTATGGATACCCAAGAAAATATTTTATGATTCTTTATCTTCTCAGCAAGAATCCTCATCAAAAATGGAATAATAATTTCACATGAACAGAGGCAATATTTATCACTCTCATTCAAGGACGAATACTTCTTATATATTTCGAGGATTAATTACTTCTTATACTTCTTAAGGATACTTCATACTTCTTATATATTTCAAGGATTGAGTACTTCTTATACTTCTTCAAGGATATTTTATATTTATTATACTTCATACTTCATACTTCGCAAGATGATACTTCTAATTACTTTTTAAAGCTTCAGAACTTCGCAAAAGAATAGAGGCAAGTATATACTTTTTGAGTTTGATATTCTTTCGCTCGTTCCTTCATCAACAAAGATCAAAGACTACTCCAACAACCACAGCAAGTGATTTTTTCTTGAAGATCACTCTTCAAGCAATATTCAAGAAAAAAGAGGCAAGATGTAGGAACAGAATATCACAACAAATGATAACTTACGAAATTGTGGAGAGAAAAGACATTTTGCGAGCAAAGGAAATCACGAGGAAAGCAAAAGAAGTTCGCGAAATGAAGTTACGAAGGTTCGCAAGATAATTATCAAATCCGAAATGGCGGGACAACACAACTGTCATATTTTGTAAAATCATATAAATAGCCATTTAGGCATGAGAGGAAGGAGAGACAAATTTTGAGAGAGAGGATAATTTTAGGAGGAGGGAGAAAAATGTTAGGAGAGATTTTATTTTCTTTATCATCTTCTTCCCCAAGAAATTCTAAAGCTCCAAATATTCATTAATGGAGTTTCAATTTTACAATCATGTAATTACATACAATCACTAGTGAAGAACCGTGGATGTAGATCACATTGATCGAACCACGTAAAAATCTTTGTGTCACTTTTATAATTTTAGTACTTTAATTCTTAGTTTCATATCAAATTAATTAGATTTAGGAATCATTTTAATGGATTCTTATGAGGGTGTAGTTGTGAGATAATCCGCAACTACACAAATGATGCAAGCACTCATCGAAAGATTAACCAAACACTGAAAAAACATCCATAAAGACATCTAAGAACTGTTCTACCATGTCAGAAAATATGCTCAGCATACAATGCTGAAAGGTCGCAGGGGTATTATATAGCCCGAAAGGCATGCGTCTATACGCAAAGGTACCAAAGGGACAGGTAAAAGTGGTTTTCTCTTGATCTTCTGGGGAAATAACAACCTGATTATAACCGCAGTATCTATCTAAAAAGCAATAATGGCTGTGTCCAGCTACTCTCTCTAGCATTTAGTCGATGAAGGGAAGGGAAAAGTGGTATTTCCTAGTGACCTTGTTCAAATTCCTACAGTCAATACAGACACGCCAACCCGTGGTCACCCGGGTTGGGATTAACTCATTGTTATCATTCTGGACTACAGTAATACCAGATTTCTTGGGAACAACCTGAACGCGGCTGACCCACTTACTGTATGAAATGGGGTAGATAATTCATGCATCTAAAAGCTTAAGAACCTCAGTTTGAACTACTTCTTTCATATTAGGGTTCAGTCGATGTTGCATCTCCCTATAAGGTTTGATGTCACTCTCTAAATAGATCTGATGCATACAAACAGTAGGAATTATACCCTTAATGTCTGCTATGGTTCACCCTAAAGCTTCCTTGTTATTCTGAAGGACGGTTACTAGCCTACTTTCCTGATCACTATCCAAATAGGATGCTATAATCACATGTAAAGTTTCAGATGGGCCTAAAAACACATATTTCAGGGTATCTGGTAATGGTTTAAGGTCCAACTTAGGAGGCTTTTCTAACGAAGGAACTAGGGTAGACTTAGAAATGGGTAGAGATTCAAACTTAAGTTTCCAGCCATTACTAGTATCTATCAAATGGGTTGAATCTAACAAAGTATTCACCTCATTAATCACATCATCATCATCAAAATCAATCCCAAAGTGAGTTAGGCATTTATATAATGGATCTTCTAACAAAGTGTTTGGTAATGACTCCTCGACTAATGTTCCTATCATGTTCACTTCTTCTATGTTCGAGTCATCTAGTTCAGAGGGTAGCTTACTAATATTAAAAGTGTTCAGCTTAATAGTCATATTACCAAAAGACAAATTCATAATACCATTTCGACAGTTAATGATCGCATTGGATGTAGCTAAAAATGGTCAACCTAAAATCACTGGTACTTGGTTCTCTGGGTCATGGACAGGTTGGGTATCTAGGATAACAAAATCCACTGGATATATAAACTTGTCGACCTCTATAAGAACATCCTCGATCACACCACGAGGAATTTTAACGGAACTATCAGCTAACTGAAGCGTCATCTGGGTGGGTTTCATCTCACCATGTCCTAGCTTAAGGTACACATGATATGGAAGTAAGTTCACACTGGCTCTTAAGTCGAGCAACGCTTTCTCAACAAGGTATTTACCTATTGTGCAAGAAATTGTAGGGGGGCCTGGGTCTTTGTACTTATGAGTAGTGGTATTCTGAATAATAGAACTCACGTGACTATCTAGAAAGGCTTTCTTCTAGACACTAAGTTTTCTCTTTCGCGTACACATATCCTTAAGAAACTTGGCATAAGCGGGAATCTGCTTAATCATATCTAACAATGCGAGGTTGATAGTAACCTTCTTAAAAACCTCCAATATATCATTAAAGGTGGACTACCTCTTAGTTGGAACTAGCAGCTATGGTAATGGGGCTCTAGGAACAAAGCCGGGCTTATTAGGAACCTCATCGGTCTCTTCAGAGACTTTATCAGTCTTTTTGGTTTCTGGTTTAGAATGGTGAACTACATCATGTTCACTATCAAACATGGCAACCTTTTTGTCTTTGACTCTTCCACTCCTAAGGGTTTTAATAGCATTCACATTATTGGATGGTCTTTCACCTATTTCATTAATTCCTCTAGTGGGTTGAGTTTGACTAGGAAACTTACCTCTTTCTCTCAAAGATTCATTTATCTGACTAACCTGGGTTTTTAACTCGAAAATAGCCTGAGAGTTAGCCTGACCCGTTCTCTTATTTTCTTCTAAACCTTGAGCAACAGATTTCTAAAGCTGCACAGTGTTACGAGTTAAAAAAGCAAGATTTTCTTCTAAACTCATAATATTTTTATCCGAAGGGTTCTGAAACTGTGCCTATGCTGAAGGATATTTCATATAGCCAAAACCTGGGGGAACCTGAGAGTTACTAGACTGACCTTGATTCTGGCCCTTAGACCAAGAAAGGTTTGGATGGTTTCTCCAGCCAGGGTTATAGGTTTCCGAATAAGGGTCAAACTTCTAACTATTGTCAAATCTAATATTATTATAAAGAGCATTGGCTTTCTCTTCAACAGTATGGCCTTCCCAAAAAGGCTCTATTCTACTACCACTAGAATGACTAATTCTAAGGCTTCTAACCTCTTAGCTATGGCTGGTATTTTAGCATCAAACTCATAAGATCCTTCTACCCTATTGACATTTCCTCTACTTAGAAGAATTGGTTTCTGGGGTTCCTTACTATTTTCCCATTGTTGGGTCTTATCGGAGATTTCATTCAAAAATGTCACCGCCTCATCAAAAGTTTTATTCTCAAACCCACCTGTACATAAGGACTCAACCATGGTTGTTGTCGAATAATCTAAACCCTCGTAGAGGATCTGAACTAGCCTAACCTTCTCTAAACCATGATGAGGACATTGAGATATTAAGTCATTGAACCTTTCTAAATACATATATAAAGATTCTCCCTCTTGTTGAGAAAAAGTACAGATATGCGTCCTAATAGACGATGTTTTATGCCTAGGGAAAAAGTTCAGTAAAAAGGCAGCTATAAGCTGGTCATAGGTTTCAATTGACTCATAAGGCAAACTATATAGCCACGATTTGGATTTATCTCTTAAGAAAAATGGGAATAACCTAAGTTTCAATGCAACATCATCTAGGTTTTTAATTTTCAGAGTACTACAAACTTCCTCAAATTCCCTAATATGAAAATAGGGGTTTTCACTTTCTTGTCCTAAAAAGATTTGGAGCATCTGTAAGGTCCCAGGTTTCAGTTCATAATTTGCCCTAGTTTCAGCTAACTTGATACATGACAGACGTGTAGTTGCAGGAAATCCTACACTACACCCTTGATAAGATCTTATAGTGATTAACACATATTTGATGATTAAAACAACACTTTCTTATTTGATTCTCAGAAATGTTTACAAGTAACGGAAGAAGATCAAGAACACAACTGTTCTCTTGAATTTTCTATCTCCACAAGACTTTCTCAACACTCCAAAATACATCATCCTTTTATGAATCTATTGGGTCTCTTTATATAGGGTAATTACATAGTGGATGCCAGCTAAGTTTTCCTTTAATTTCGGATTTGGATCACGATACTCTCGCGGTAGTTGTAATGCTGACTCTCGCAGGTGTTGTGTCCATCGCAGAACAATCACGTTCTTTCCGTGTTTCTTCATTCGTCAGCTATTACGTCATTCTTTTAATTATTCTGTAACACTTGCGAAGTGTTGTTGAAGAACTCGCGGTAATGCTCGCAGACGTGTTGCTAATCTCGCAAGAGTAATATTATGGCGATTATTCTGGTCCTACATCTTGCCTCTTCTCATGTCTTTTCTGCGAAGGAGGAAAGATCATGAGAATTGAATCTTTCACAATGCCGTAACTGTTTATCTTTTTGCACCCTTCTGACTTGACACGTTTCTGTACCCTTCGCCAGCTGTTTTCACATACTCCTTCTTCCATTTGGTTTTTGACACGTCCTTTTAAACCGCTGCGATATGACCGTTCACGTCCTTTCCTTGCATTAATTGCATTCATCTTTACGAGAACTTTCTTCTTCTATAAATACTTCTTTCATTCTTTTCTTTTCTTCTTTTTACTTTCTTCTTACTCTCTGCAACTTCTCTGCAATTTTATTGTTATTCCGTTAATTGCGCATCCGTTACTCCTGTGACTTCTTTCTCGTTCTTCAATATTTTCTTACATTCCCATACTCAAAAAATGGTTGCTCCTGGTCATAAAAATTTGGTTGCTTTTGGTGAGATGCGAAAAAAGCTTAAAAATAAGGGTTTTACTTTGTCTACAATTCCAGATCAGAACCCTAAATCCGAACTTTCTGTCAAATTATTTTCTGATCATCAATGTTCTCGCGAGAATGTTATAGTCTCGCTAGGTCAACTTGAAGCTGGTCTTCCCATTCCTCTCTACGATCCTGAACTTCCTTTGTTTTATGAGATACTTTCTCATCCAAAATTCTCGCGAGCCATATACCAACTAGGTGGGGATTGCATTCATCTGCTGGTGGAGTATGCTACTCGCGGTGCTGATAAAAAATCTTGCTACCCTGAATCTGCGAAGAATCCTAAATTCAAGGATGTTCCAATTATTCCCTCAATGTATACCGTAGATAATTTCTTCATAAATTATGACATAATCCCCATGAAGAGGGATACCACCTGTTGGGGTGTTCGCTTGCAAAAGAAGGATGATGTCGCATAATATAAAATGCTTATGCTGGATATTGATTGGCATACTAGTACTAATGAAGGTTCGCGTCATTCCAGCGATGACAAATGGTATATATTCCCTTTACTTTTAGAGGGTTCGTATATTTCTGGTACCCATGCTCTACCTGCGAATCTCGCAGAGTTCCAACCGTGGGTATTCAGCTGGCCTAAGAGAAATAAAGAAGTATGTTCTCTTAATCCTTTGCATAATAAATTACCATTACTAATTTCTTCATGTCTTTAGATTCTCGCTGACTATCACTTTTTTATCAGATTGAAAGGTTAAAAGCCAGCTATGATAAGTTTGGGAAAGATGCTACTTTCTTAGCTCTCAAATCTCTCATAGATGAAGTAAGAAAAATTTCTTTATAACTTTTTACAATATATTGTTGCCTCTATTTCTTATCTTTATCTGTGTTCGCAGGAAATCGTAGAAAGAGAACCTTTGAAGATTGTGAAGACTAAAAGGAAAGACAAAGATGCTTCTTGCAAGGAAGAATATACTATTCCTCCCAAAGAGAAGTCTGCTGCTCCTCGCAGAGAAAAATTTGGTGCTCTTCCTTTGAAGAAAAGAAAAACCCAATTCTCTTCTTCTTCAACTCCTCAAGCTTATGCAGAAAACTCGAGTGGTAATTTTGATGATTTTAATGCTGATGTCCCTTTTACCATGGAGTCTTCCCAATCTGATTCCTCCATGACTCAACTATCCAAGATCTTCGGCGATATTACATGTGGTATTGCAAATGATTATGGAGATGAAGCTCTGAATGGGGTATCACAGGCTCTCGCTAAAGTCTGTAATGTTCCGATACTGGTTGATAATGATTCCCTCCAAGGAATCTCAAGATCAATATCTCCCAGTCTCTTATATTCTCTCGGTATTCTGGTACGTTTTGATTTCTTTATTATACTTATGTATTCATGTCCTCGCCAGCTTTAATTTATATTGTTCTCTCGCAGACTAGAAGAGCTTCCTTTGCTGTTTCCTCAGACTTGGATAGGAGGTGTGCATCTTTTCGCAAGAAGAATGTTGTTCTTCACAAGACGAATGTGGATTTGGAATCTGAGTCCACTAGTCTTCGCGGGTAATTGGAATCTGGGTCAACTGACCTTCAAGAAAAAATCAAGCAGTTGGAAACTGATCTAACTTTATCGCAAGAAAAGGTCGCAAGCCTCCAAGCTGCGAATGATCATCTTTATGGTAAGAAATCTTTCCCTTTATTTTTGTCCTTGTATTCCTTTGCATTTTGTTTTTATTATTCTTCTTCGCAGATGTTTATGGTCTTTCTGACAAAGCTGTATTCCTTCGTTCTTTCCAAACCTAATAGATGATGATATACTTCTCAATCGCCTTAATGAATCCTTAGGTAGTTATTCAAATGAACAGATTAACTCCCTTTCTGTAGATGATCTTATATCCAAATTTCATGTTGTAGCAATTGATCATAGATCAAGCTTGAAAGCGTCCAATGCATCCAAGCGTCAATATCTTAATTCTAAAGAAGATATCAAGATTCTAAGAGCTCAAAAAAGTGATCTTATAGATGAAAGGGATCGCATCTCTAGACAGAGAGCACAAACCTTAGCGGATTTTCATAAAACCCTTCTTGAAGTCCAAATTAACAGAGATAAACTTATCCACGAGAGAGATGATCTTGTTAAAAGAGAAAACAAAATACGTTCCCATCTTCTTATTAACGATGATGATGAATTTTCTTGGGCTGCAAAGATTCTTGACAATGCCAGAGCTAACTTAGGTGTAGATGTTAGTCTTCATGTTGAACAAGCGGCCTTAATTAAGGACATGATTTCTGAAAGAGAAGGTTGCTAATTGTTCTTCCTCATTAATTTCTTGTCATTAATCTTTTTATCTTTACAGAATTTTCAATTTGTTGTTATATATTTGCAGGAGTTGAGAAGAGATATACTGAAAGAATTGGAGAACTTGAATTTGATAAGAATCAACTCGCAAATACTCTTGCTTCTCGCAATGAAAAATATTCAAGGTTAAAAGATCAATTGAAGATTAATGCTGCGAATTTTAGTAATGCCCTTATTGGTGTTCGTAACAATTCCATTAAAATGGTCTGCGATGATCATAACATTCCTCATTCTACATATCTTTATCTCGCAGAAGAAATTCTAACGAATACTCCAAACCTTGTTATCTGTGATAGCGAAGCTGAGGAATCTGACAAGGATGAAGCTGATGGTAAAGGTGAAGAAGATGAAAAATCTGGCGACGATGATGATGGATCTAATTAGTCTTGAACCCCTCTGTAATATTTTTTCATTTATCTCTTTCTCCTTGTATTGTACTTCTGCGAGTATCTCCGACTTCTAACATTAAAAAGCAATTCTTTTCTGCGATATAATCAATCAACATAATTATTAATCTTTAACTATCTGTGTAAATGTGTCATATAAGAATGTCTACGTAAATTTATCATATGATGATGAATAACAATTTTATCATTCTATGCATTCTCATACTTTCCTCTGTTATTCATCTGCAATATGAAAAAATTGAGTAGAGCTTAGATATCAGTTGTAAATAAAGTTGAGTTGCGAGCATCATCGCAAGTAACAGTTGTATACTTTTATGATCTATGCGTAAATATCGCAAATTTCATAATCTTTGTAGGAATATCGCAATCATTCAACTTCTTGTGGTCTTATTATTCCTTCCTAGTTAAAGGTCTTACTTTTCCACTTTTTGTATTTGCGACAAAATAGCAGGACGTCCTTACACTTGTATGTAAAAACCCATTCATCTTGCCTTATCTGTATTTTTTTTAATTTCTTTGCGACAATATGACAAGTCTAAGTTCCCTTGCGAGAACAAATCTTCATGACATTGCCGTCTTGCGATGAAATCGCATGATGTCTTTATACTTTTATATAAAACTCCATTGATCTCATCTTAACTTTTTCTTATGGCTTGTTGCCTATGTATAATATTCGTCACACGAAAATATGACAGGTCTAAATGCTCTTATGAGCATAAAGCCCCATGACATTGCCGTCTTAAGACACTTATCAGCTCCCTAATGGAGGGTGCCGCCCTTATCTTCCCCCTGGTTCCCCTTCAAGGAGCGCACATCGGCCATACAAGACTAGCTCCTCCCATCCGGATTTACCAACAGCCAGTTGTTTTCACAGCCTCTCATCCTTTATGCCTATATGGCTTATAGTTACAAGACTGCACCCTAAGTGGGGTTTTCTTTGGGCCGAGTGCATCATATCCAAGACTTTCCAAGGATGTCCAGGGTAGTTTCGTACGCCCCGGGAACCCTTGACTCAACCGTGTACCTCGGAGCCTTGGTCATACTTTGCACTCCTTAGAAGAGATCCTCAGTCGTCCAACCAGGGTATAACCTTATATAGTGGAAATCCAAGGTACCTCCCCCGGATAGGTTTTTTTTAACCCCAACATCTCCATGACTCAGGTTCCAGCAGCATTATAACCTTACTCCTGAGTCATGCAAAGAGATACCCCCTTTATATGACGCACTTTAGGTCTTACATTTGCCTCTTGCGAAATTGTATCCGCGAACTAGGGCGTACGCCATATAGGTTCGTCCCATTCTTATGTTTCTGTGAAATTTTATTCGCGTTTCTTGCAAGTAATGCAATTTTGATGAAATTTCTTTTCTTTGATCTTCTTTTTATTTTCATTTCGAATTTTCAATTCCATCTTTTTCATTCAAATGAAATATTATTGAAATATTTTCTTCAACAAATCATTCATAAACTTCTTAAATTTCTTCATTTTACCTTTCTACTTACTACTTTCTGGTTCTTCTCTTTTGTTACGTTTTGCATCTGCGAGTCGCTCGCCAATCATATACTCATGTTGATTTCGTAGTATTCCCTCTTCTCGCCGTTCTATTGTATCAACCATCAGTTAATCACCTCTTTGTTTTTTCTTGATGTTTTATTTCCAATTTCTATTCCTCACTGCTCTTTCTTCACAAGATTCCATGTCAATTTCATAACATTTCTTTCCATCAACCCAGTCTCCCTTTATAATTCCAATACCATTTGGATGAGGAAATTTAATATATTGGTGGAAAGTTGATGCCACACCTAATATCCCATGTAGCCAAGGTCGACCAATCAGAGCATTATAAGGTGATTCAATATCCACATCGCAAAATAAGATCCTAGAGGATAACCCCTTTAATGGAATTCGCATTGTAATTTCCCCTTTGGGCTTGTTGGCGGTACCGTTGAAACCATAGATTTTATATGTTGATGGTATCAGATCTTCGTCTCTTCCACCCATGGTTCTGTAAGTATGATAAAATAGTATATCAATGAACTTCCAGTATCTATTAGAACTCTATTAATTGCCCAGGAATCTTCAGTTTCACCATTATCATTTTCTTCACCTTCTTCTTCTATTTGTTTTGGATTTATCTCTAGCCTTACCACTAATGGGTTGTCATGCATATCGCTAGGCTCTGGTACTTCTTGTGCAGTGAAAGAGATAATTTGCTTTTGCGATTCCTCTAGTGGTGAGACTCTCGCTATATTCATTATCTCTTTTCCATCCGCGTCTCTCGTGAAGACTCTGCTTAGAATTTTGTCTTGGAAATCCTCAATGGTTTTGTATAAATGTACGATGGAGTTATAGAACAAATTCTTCTCCTTGGCTCCAACCTCTATCACAAATGTTTCTGCCCCTTTTACAGTATTCACTATGCGAATATCTGGTGCCGGTGGTAACTGCTGAGATTGCGAATGTCTTATTATAAAATGATTTAACTTTACCTGATCAATCATCCTCAAAATTATTCTTTTTACATTCCTGCAATCGTTTATTGAGTGACCATGAAAATGATGGTAAGGACAAAATTCTTGATTTCGATTATTTTGATGTGGCTCTTTTCCCATGTTCTAGGGTGATGGTATATTTTCCATCAAAATAATAGCTTCCAAAAAAATTTCTATGCTGGCATTCAGGGGTGGCATCTTAATTTCTTCCCATATTATTCTTTGATTCCCTTGTCCTCTGAAATTATTTTGTCTCTGACCACCATAAGTCTCTTGCGGATAATCAAGTCTTTGGATTTTATTATTTCCACCGCGATTGTAATAATTCCTTTCTCTTTCATACTCCTCTTGATCTCGACTTCCCATAGCTACTAACTTTTGTTGATTTTCAATCACTACTTTCTCTTGATGTGGCTGCGAGGTGCTCGCCACATTGTTGATCATTTTAGGAAGTAAACTCCCATTCGCCGCTATTGAGCTGGTGTTTGCGACTGGATATGATTCCATATCATTTTATTTTTCCTCCAAAGCAATGTATTCTTCTTGTAGTTCTCGTAACTCAGTCATTGTGATGGTATTTTTGATTATGAAAATTTGTATGTACAGCAGATTGGTTGTAAACATTGCATTAATGAAAGATAGAATTAGGTATCTCTCATACACTCTTCCTGCCATTTCACTGCATATTGTCTTCCATATTATGGTTAGGTGTTTCAGACTCTCGCCAATCCTTTGTTTTAATCCAAATACATCTTCAATACCGGGTCGTGAAGAATTGTTGCTTATATATGCTCCTAGAAATGTAGCTTGAAAATGGTCGAAAGAAGTTATTGTATTTTTAGGTAAGCCTTAGAACCATTTTAACGCCTCGCCAGTTAAACTAGATGCAAAGTACTTGCATAAAATAGCATCATGGTTTTCCCATTGTAGCATACACCTAACATAAGCCTTAACATGTTGAACAGCACAGGTAGTCCCATCGAAGATACTGGTTAATCTTTGGTAAATTGCATTTTGGAGGGATTCCTCTTAATTGTACTTCTTGAGTGAATGGAGTTCTCGCAGCTTCTTCAATGGCTTCATCAAGTTGTCTCCTACCTCATTCTCTTATGTTATTCAACATTCCCCTCATTTTTTCTAATTCTCTTAAAATTTGTTCATTTCCAGCTGAATTTTTCTCCATCGATCTTTTCAGTGCAGCTTCCCTTCTTCTACGTTCATGTCTTTCTTGTATTGCGAGATTTTGTGTATCTTCATCTGCATCTTCATTCTGCCTTCTCCTGCGATTTTATACCTCAACTCCTTCTAGATTTCGCAACTGATTATGCCTCCCAATTTCTTCTCTGCGAGTTTCTTCATTTATCATAGATTCTCTTCGTTGTCTTTCTATTCTTTTTTGTATTCTATCAAATTCTTCATTGATATTATGGTTATGGCGATTTTGTGTGTGTCTTCTTTCTCGATTATCATGATTATTCTGCTGTGTTGCTTCTTGAAACTCCTGTTCTTCAATTTCTTCTCTTAATATTTCTCTTTCGCAAGCCAGACGTGCTTGTTCAGCATAATGTCTCTCAATTTACTCCTCAATGATTCTTTGATTTCTTTGGACTTCTCGCCCATGTAATATTATTCTTCCTCCTTCTCGATTTTCTTCACCATCTTGGTTATTTCCGCCCTCTTGATTTCTATTATCACGTCTACCATTCACAGTTTCTCCGCGTGGAATGTAGCGATCATGAATCATCTCTTCTTCTCTATGATGTTGTTCTTCATTTGTATTTTTCATTTCCTCTCGGATATTTACTCCAGCATTTTTCATAGGGGAATTTTGCATTGGTTATTCTCTAAATGATCTTGAACTTGATCTAGCAGTACATCTTGATCTCCTATTTTGCAATCTCAAATTCTCCATTCTTAACTCGTGATTCTGTCTTGTTAAATTTGCACGTTCTTCTGCTTCTAATCTCTTTTCCTCTTGTATTCATTGTCTTAAATCATCTGTTGTTTCATTTTCTCCTTCTCCATGAATTAATATTTCTACCACTCCTTGATTTCTTTCTTCTCTTCTCTCATTTCTTAATTGTCGATTTTCTACTTCTTCCATAGAATCTGATCGCCAAGTATGCACGCTAACTCTATCATAATCCACAACTCTATCTTGTGTTGGTGTTTGCCGATTTGGCTGTTGAACTTGATTTTATCCTTCACTCCTTGTTATATTTCTTCTTGTTATTATCCTTGAAGATTCTCCCATTTTATTTGTTTTCCCACCTGCAAGTCTTTTACTCCTCCTTACGGTTATTGGTGGTTCTGATGTGTTTCTTCTTCTTCTAGCCATTAATCTTAGTAATTTGTTGAATGTTGCGTAAGATCTTTCATAATTTTTCCAAATTCCTTCCAATCACAATGTCAATTTTTATCTTTTTCTTCAAACAATCATCAATTCATCCCTGTTTCGGGCGCCAAAATGTAGTTGCAGGAAATCCTACACTACACTCTTGATAAGATCTTATAGTGATTAACATATATTTGATGATTAAAACAACACTTTCTTATTTGATTCTCAGAAATGTTTACAAGTAACGGAAGAAGATCAAGAACACAACCGTTCTCTTGAATTTTCTCTCTCCTCAAGACTTTCTCAACACTCCAAAATACATCATCCTTTTCTGAATCTACTGGGTCTCTTTATATAGGGTAATTACATAGTGGGTGACAACTAAGTTTTCCTTTAATTTCGGATTTGGATCACGATGCTCTCACGGTAGTTATAATGCTGACTCTCGCAGGTGTTGTGTCCATCGTAGGATAATCACGTTTTTCCCGTGTTTCTTCATTCGTCAGCTATTACGTCATTCTTTTAATTATTCTGTGACACTTGTGAAGTGTTGTTGAAGAACTCGCGGTAACGCTCGCAGACGTGTTCCGAATCTTGCAAGAGTAATATCATGGCGATTATTCTGGTTCTACATTACGAGAGGTCCTAGTTGGGTTTAACAAAGCTTTCAAAGTTGCCATTTCTGGCACTACCAAAGGACCAGGAGTACTTTCTTCACTAATTGTCAAGTTTCAAAGCTGAAATTTCCAAAAACGGGGCTATTAAAAGAAGAGTCTTCGATCTCCCCATCTTCACAAGAAGAACTAATAGGTTTGTCACTAATCAAAAGACCTAGGGTGATGACCTCAGGCATACACTAGAAAAAAAATTTAAAAAGAAAAAAAAATCCTAAAAGGAAGGGAAGTTCTATGCAAACACAAACAAGGCTGATGGCTCCAAACCTACTATTTTTTAGCAAACAAAAAGCATGATGGCTCCACTTAGATTGTTTCTAGACCAGCTTTTAATCCTTCGAAAGGGAATTCGTTACAATTTAAGCAAACCCCTCTGGAATCAATCCGAGTCAAAGTAAGTTGAATAGAGGCGAGGGAATCTAAGTGGAGCTTTGATACCCAAGGCCTCACCGACATTACAAGGCGGCACAGTCACACATTCAACTCACGGAAACCATCATGAACTTCGAAGTATGCTTAAAATAGTAACCAATATTTTTCGAACGACTTTCCTACTAAGCTCGTTACCCTATATGTCTCGTTCTATTCCAAAATTTGAAGCTTAGGTTCGCGTTCAGTATCGTTTTCCTAAGGCTGACAAGAAGAGAACGGTGATGAAATCTGAACCCTTATCTTGTATGGCCAGTCCTTGCCCTTTACTAGGAAATTAAAGCAGCCGTATTCAAGTCCTCAGCATATATGCAAACGAAGGAATACAATAACTCGCTGACAGGGGATTCGCGAGTGTTTCGACAAACTTACCTCCCGTTCCAGACAGGGGATGAACCGTTGTAGTCGACTCGGGCCACGACTCCTATGTCATGTACGATACCGAGGGTCCGAGGCGATATCGTAATCGCCGTCCTTCTCTGCAAACAGTTTATATTTAATTTTTACCCTTCATAGGGTTTAAAAATAAAAGAATAATGTCCCAAAGTCCAAAGTCCAAAGTCCAAAAAGGAAAGTGCAAAAATAAAAAGAAAATTACAAAAATAGAGAATATCCTAATACAATTCTAAGAAGAAAATCTAAAAAAATAAAAGAAGAATAAAACTAAAATCTAAGAAAAATAGAAATAAAAATCTTTGTCTTTGTTTTCGTTTTCTTTTAGGTTTTAGCTTTGATTCCAAGTTTTTTGGTCACCAAAGCCTTTGGCTTAATTTTTTTTCAGTCCAAATTCCAAACTTGTAACACAAAGATAAATACCAAAGAAACATAAAATAGAACAAAGTAAAAATAAATAAAAAATAAATAAAAAATAAAATAAAAACCAAAAAAATAAATCTAAAAACTCTAATTAAAAATAAGTCCGCGTCGGCGGCGCAAAATTTTTATGTAATCTCAATAATGTTGTAGTAATAATAGGTTCGTTGAGACTTGTGAAAGCAATAGATTTTAGACTTATAAAACTTAAAAATAAAGAAAACTAAATTCAAGATTGATTTCAAAATATTAAAAATAACCAAGACACTAGAATCCACTATTACACATGAATGAATGATGTTGAATATTTCATAACTCTAATTAGCCTTTAAATCCTTTATTTCTTAATTCACAAATAATCAAACATATTCTCAAATATTAATTGTATTCCCTAAGCATAGACTATCAATTGATTAAACAAAGTATAATCTATCAAATTGAATCTCAAGTAATTAAGAAAAATATGTAAACATTTAAAAACTCTGCAAAAGCAGTGATTGAGTGAATTATAATTAAATATTAGAGAAAATGAACTAGTACCCATTATTCATGTGTAGATAGCTTCATCCATTTCCTTGATTACGCGAGAATTTAGCCTCTCATCATGATGGAAACACACTCAAAAATTGATTTCATTTATGCTCAAAAGTGGTTTACAAATGATGAAATTGGGAGAAAATGATTAAAACCAGGTTTTCGTAACTATTATCATTGTTGCAAAACTGTGTTACAAAGAACGATAAATGTATAGTGTCACTATCATTGTAGCACTACGACCCTCTTCTCTGTGTCGTTATCATTGTTGATAAACGACTGTCTTTTGTGGTCTTTTGTTCTTCGTGTTCTTCAGTTTTGCAGCAGAAGGAAGGTATTCTATGAAGCTATGATTATCGTCACTTTCTCCCTCAAACTCTCTGTCACCCCTCTATGCTATCCCAACAACTATTTATAACACAACAGCCTCGAAATATCACACAATAACTTCATAAAATTCTCCATTATTGATCGGCATTATTCTTCACGACCAGTTTAGGAAACAATAGATTTTTGACTTCTCCACGCGTTTTGAAGTTGCCAAATTGCCATAATTAAATCCTTCACACACCAAATAGTTGTTAGGGCCTTCCAAACACGTGCAAAATCCTGTGCTGCTCGTGAAAGCTTGTGAATATCTCCTCCGGTGTAGTGTTGCCCTATTTTCTTCTCGCGAAAATTCCAACCAAACTAGATCGAATCCAACACCTTTACCATCCCTGTCTAGCCCATAGAAACACACCCAATCGATTCCATCCCTTTAGTCTCACTGCAACAAGCTCAAATCGCCAACCCTAATTCTGGCAGTTGAGAATTGTTTTTCCCGCCAAAAATAGAAATTTGAAATGGTGAAAATGGGTGCGATGGATAAATGGGCTATATATAGGCATGGATGCCCCTTAGCAAAAGTGGGGGTCCGTATAGCAATTGTCCTCCGGGGGTCCAAAAAGCACTTTTCGAGCAACTTTTTCCGCATAAGTGTAATTCTCTAATAACACCTAAACAAACATAAAAATACCAAATTAATACAAAAATCGAGACTAACAATAGAGATATTGAGGATAATTCAGACACAAAAATGTGTCTGTCAGGTTTCTTGAGTGAAAGAGTGGGAAAGTAGGAGATCGTGGTAAAGTCAGTTCCGTGTCATGTGGAGACTTGACTGATTGTGTGTCCACTACTTTGCTAACTCCTTCAAACGTTTACACGACTTACTCACATTTCTCGTCGTGGATGAACACACGTGCCGTAGGCCGCCAGACCAAAAACCTAAGTGATATCCCCCATTTGTGATGTGACTGATGTCTCACGAATCGTGGAGTCAGTTGTTGACTAATTAGACAATGTGTCTAGGTTTTGTTGAATCGAGCATGACCGACTGGTGCTCAGTGATTCATGAATATCAATATTGCTCGTTTGAGCAAATATTGTAAATTCAAAGAGTTGTTAAATATTGAGTTGCGGTTAATATTCGAGTTGCCCAGTTGGTGAATTACTGAATATTGATGAGTTACAGAATATAAGTGACTATTCGAGCAACTGAGCAAGTATTGCTCGATTCGAAGAATTACTGATAAATTACTAAATATTGATAATTGAGTCAATATTCGAGCAACTGAGCAAGTATTGCTCAATTCGAAAAATTATGATAAATTACTGAATATTGACAGTCAGATCAATATTCGAGCAAATATTGCTCAATTTGACGAATTATTGGTAACGTGACCTAATAAAATATTAATTAAAAATAATAGTAGCCTACCATATATTATGTAATTAATCCAGATGTTGATTGCTAGACCAACATAAATTTATTAGTGTTTGAACTTGCCCAGAATGATGATTTCGTGGAGCGTTCGTTCGAAACCCTAATTTTTGAGCAATTGTTCGACAATTGACGAATTGCTGAAAATAGGTCATGAGTGAGGGAGGGATTGACCACATGGGATGATGGATGACCATGTGATTCCCGAGTGCTCGTGTGAGCATGTACCAGGGTCCTTGGTTGACCGGTTGGTGAAAGAATGATGATTATATGTCGGTTTCATCATTTATTAAAATAGTGCCCGATTGAGCATTAGGTCATAAAACCTAATTTATGGAGAAGTGAGGGACCGACCAAGAGGGAATGAAACCGGCCCTTGGTGGTCGTGGGACCATCTAATGGTCGATTGAGCAAATTACAAGTTGGTTGGAAAGAGTTTGGACCCAATATGAGCAATTGAGCAAATTAGGTCAAAATTGTGAATATGTATGGGACCGGCTTCATGTAAGCCTTACACCCGGCCTTGGTCGGTCAAGGAGGAATTCATGTGTCACCATAGTGTTCGTGTCTCAGTCCTGAGATCCTCGGTCTTTTTTGATGTGCGTTTGGGCAATATCTCAGATTTTCAGAAGAGTTTGATATTTGACTGAAATTCTTGATTTTGACCGAATAAGCAAGTAGAATTTTGCTCGTTTGATCAAATTTGGAAATAATATTTTATTGTTTGGCGTGAGTAGCCTAGTTAGTCGTGTGACCATGTTGACTTTTTGGCTTTTTCATGGTTTGAGCAATATTTAAGAAAATATGAAGAAACCATGATTTTTGCTCAAACGGAGGAGGAGTTTCATGAGATGTAGAAATATTAATAAAATTAGGGTTTGGCAAGTGTGGGACCGACCACAACAAGGCATGGTCGTCCAGCTAGGAGCCCCGTCCCGTGACACTTTCCCTAATTTTATATTATTTTTCATGATACGGGGGAAATCCCATGAAACCAAGGAGTTTTGTTGAAACCATCAAATTTCCATGAGATGAGGGAAATAATAATAATAAATTTAGAGTTTGGAAACTGTGAGTTTTGCTCAAACAAGGAAAGTTGCTAGAATGAAGGGGTTTTCATGAGTTCATGAAAATAATAAAATAGGGAAAAATAATGAATGAGGCATGGGACCGGCCACTGCTAAGGCACGCCGTCCAGTCGGTGGGCCCTGTCCATGAGCGCCTTTTTATTATTTTAATATTATTATTCTCTCCTATTTTGTGTAGGATTCCTCGTTTGTCCATGTTTTCGAATGCTCGTTCGTGCATCAGTCTCGAGTACACTTGCGCCATTTTATGGGGCTTACTCAGTGGTAGTCCAGATGCCCGATTGTTGAGTATTTATTACTAATTTATGAAATTCAGTGGAAAAGGATTCATGAAACTGAGTAATAAAAGTAAGTAGTTATTTATTATCAATCCAAAGGATTAGCCGTGAATTCGACCATCGATTCAGAATAATAAATGAGCATTACCATTCCTTGGGATCGTGGATTCGACTATAGAATCGAAATAGTTAAATATTACCATTCCATGAGATTTGCCGTGGATTCGACCATGAAATCGGAGTAATGAAAGTAGTCATTACCATTCCATGAGATCAGCCGTGGATTCGATCATGAAATCAAAATAATGAAAGTAGTTATTACCATTCCATGAGATCAGCCGTGGATTCGATCATGAAATCGGAGTAATGAGATTATCCATTACCGTTCCATGAGATCAGCCGTGGATTCGATCATGAAATCAGAGTAATTAGATAAAATAGATTATCTTCTAGGAATTCAGTGGTGAATGTCATGGTAGAATTAATCTATTGCAGAAGGGATATTAGCCATTTAAAGCGTCATACCCGTTCCGAAAGGTGCATAGTCAGGAGACGGCTGATATCCTAAAGGCGTTATTGTTCTCAATCTTACGGAGAACCGCCCAGTTATGTTATTCTACATAGAGGGCATGATAAAATGTGAGTCATCAAACGCTCATCTAGTGGAGGACTTTCGAGAAACATATTCACTGTGGATTCGTAAAATATGAATCGTCACATGCCCGAAGCCGTACCAGAAACATGCAGTATCATGATTTTACGGTTTTGACCTTTGTGGAAAATCCACCATGAACATTAAGTCCCCTTCTTAGTGAGAGACAATCATGTTCCGCAGTAAGCATTAGATGTGATTTTTAGTCGACGAGATCGGTGATTGAACTCAGCTGTACAAAGGTAGCTTTAGAATCCTCGATTTTCTTGAATGGTGTCATGTACGAGAAAATGCACAGATAAGGACCCTGATAGCAAGGTAGAGTGTCATCTCGTGAGCACGAAGAGATGAGACACTACTGTTTGGGAGCCGGGAGGCTTAGTTTTGGTCAGTTTAGGATTTATGGGCCCGAGCCCAAAAAAAAAGGAAACCCATGTTTTATTAGGTTTTGGAAATAAAATTAATATAAAAGGGAAGACACCCTAAAATTTATTATTATTTTTTGTATGACCGACCATCTCTTCCTCACCCTCTCGTCCGAGAAGAAGATTTTTTTTTTTGTGCACGCCGGAGCTCCATCGTCGATTGCCGACGACCGATTTCCGGCGAACCCCGTCGCCGACAACGGTACGTGATTTTTTTTTTTTTGCTGTGTGTTTGGTGTTTTTCATGAGTTGTTCATAACACAAAATTTTCATGCAAGCATGTATACGTAGGTTTTATGAAATTTGTTGCTTTTGAAAATACGTATGCCCGTTCGTTCGATAGCTTAAGAAACTAGCAATAATCCCTAATATGAAAGAGATACATATATTATTTAATAGACGTGGTCTAGTTGCAGTAGAGAAAATTTTGTTTATGAGGTTTCATGAAAAATCCAAATTTGTTTTTGAAGCAACTTTCACAAATATTTTTAGGAACGCATGTTCGTTCGTAGTAATATTATTAAATAATGATTCTTAGGGTTAGAGGAAATTTGAAAATACTTGTAGTTTGTGACCAAATTTATTTGAGAACTTTCAAAATTTTATTTGGAATATGTGGACTTTTATAAAAATAGAAAAGACCCCCGTTTCGTAGAAGAATGCTCGTTTGAGAAAAAAAAAAATGTTTACGTGAGTTATTAGCTCACGAAAAATAAAATAATTACGTGACTTATTCACGTTTTTTGTTTTTAAGAAAAATCAAATTTTGATTTACTAAAATTGTTGAAAGCAAACAATATTTCTATGAGTTGATGAGTTCGTAGTATTTTTATGAGTTTGGCGATTTTATAGTATACATACACGTAAAAATCAGCGAATGTTCACATGGAAGGTTATATGAATTGTTCATAGTTTCGTGAAAAAGAAAAAATCAGTGTCGACTCTTGAATGATATATTTTGCTCGTCTTTGCAGGTTTGAAAGAACGAGCAAGTTTTCAAAGTTTTACGCTATTATCACTATATAAGTTCGTGAAACTGTAAATAGGTAAGGATTAAGGCTTACCGTTTCTTGTAGACATTGACGTGAGCATCATAATTATTTTGTTGCTTTAATTCCATTATGTTGATGAAATGTCACAGAAAATTCGCAAAGATGATTCAGTACCGTGGTAGCATTTCTGAAGATGATGTTTCTACAGAGGTGTCTTCCAGAGATGATGGTTCCTCCAGAAATGATGATTCTGAGACTTCTAAAGAGAAAGAGGAAACTTCCAATACCAAGAACATTCCAACTACCGAGTATAAATTCTTCATGTATTTGTATAGGCCCGAAAAGCATCCCTTAGGTTCTTCGTTTTGGCTGCTCATAAATCCCAGGAGTACCACTCAGAACAAGTTAGTATCTCCTCAATCAATAACTTGGTTCTGATTGCAAATGAGACATTACTTGGATTCACACATAGAACAAATGATTTCCTGGAAGCCTATAACACATTTCTATGGATGGGCGAGACACATGTTGGGTCATAGTCGTGTAAGGACCATGCTGGATCGAGCATAAGTGACACGAGCCATTCAAGCTGTAGGGGATTTAATCATTCATCATGATATACCAGGTATGGTGGCTTTGCTTCCCCGTTGGTGCATTCCCACTCATACTTTTATATGCAGATGGGGAGAATTCACCATTACTTTGGAATATGTAGTCGCTTTGTTGCATCTCCCAATGACTGGTAATTTTCCTGGAAAGCTCTCAGTAGAGGAGAATGCAATTTCTGATGAGTTGGAAGCTAAAATGCACGAATTCAACAGGTCTCCTAAATTTTGTTATGCCCAATGTTTGAAGTATTGGTGGCCGAGGGATGAAGCTCCTGCAGAATCTGTTGATGGTACCTTAACCATTGCTGTCTTCTTATGCTTGTGGCTTTCCAGGCATGTTCTTGAGGTTGGTGCATTCCCACTCATACTTTTATATGCAGATGGGGAGAATTCACTATTACTTTGGAATATGTAGTCGCTTTGTTGCATCTCCCAATCACTGGTAATTTTTCTGGAAAGATATCAGTAGAGGAGAATGCAATTTCTGACGAGTTGGAAGCTAAAATGCACGAATTCAAAAAGTCTCCTAAATTTTGTTATGCACAATGTTTGAAGTACTGGTGGCCGAGGGATGAAGCTACTGTAGAATCTGTTGATGGTACCTTAACTATTTCTGCCTTCTTATGCTTGTGTCTTTCCAAGCATGTTCTTAAGGATAGCGGACATTTGCTGAAGCCATTCGTGATTTCTTTTGCCATAAGGATATCCAAAGGTGAGAAACTTCCTACCGGCAGTCTGTTTTTGGGTTCAATGTTCTCCAATTTAGACTCATTAGTCATAGATTCCATCATCTCCATTGGTTTCATGAAGATTGAAACATATGCCAATACTATGTTTCTCCAAGTTTTAATGTAGGAGCACCTTGAGAATTATGCTCCAATTCCTCGTAGCGTCTTGCAAGGACCCAATGTTGATACTCATCATGATTTCCTCGAGACAAATAACGCAAGGATCATGCGTTGGTCTACAAAGCAGCCACAATACAAGATATGCCTCACTGACATTTTAGACATCGAATCTGAGTTCAACTTTCGCCCCCGGGCATCAATTCCTCCTCTTTTCTCACAATTGATCACTTTCAATACTACTGAAGAAAACGTTACATTAAGAACTAGTGCTGGTCTGAGCAATGGAGAGAGATATTTTATATTGAGTTTGACTCCTGGTTTCTTAGTGTTAGTAATGCATGGAGAATTCCAGTTAGAAGAATAAAATATAGATAAAGCGGCTCGATAAATGGGTGCCGACCAATGTATTCCGGGTCATCGACTGAACAAGCCATCAGTTAAGCATCTGAAGGCTAACTTAGATTACACGCATGTAGAAGAAAATGAGTATTTATCTCCATGCCTTGACCGAGCTACCTTCGTAACTCCGGGTTACATAGACTTCTGGCGTTAACAACTTGAGCGTTTGTATAAATTTACGATGGATGTTAAGTCTCCAGTACGAGAATTTCTTTCTTATGACATGATTGCTGATCGAACAAGGTTGAGTTACCTTTCCAGTGATGACAAAAGGAAAGCACTTCCAGATGCAACACATGTAAGTTTTTCTTCATGATTTTAGGGAAAGAATGATAATCAAACCTTAATTATATTGTTGACTTTGTGGTTGGACGGACGTGCAGTGATACCTCAGATTGATATAAACTCCTCGGATCTTCAAGAAAGTCCCCAGGGAGGAGAAGCAAGGAGTAAAACATTTCATAGGATGATACCAAATAAGGTGCTGTCCCCAGCCGCTTATTTGGTAAGTTGCTAGCACTTCCTTTTACGTTGCGCTTTTCCTGCCCATGTAATTAGGATCCAAAGAATATTGTTAATTTTTTTCATAATTTCGCTCCCTCGATTATTTACGGCCTTCATCTTTCTTCTATACGAGCAATCCAGGAATCTAACGCCGATGAAGAGGTTGATGTGAGTATATATTTGTGTAATTTATCATGGAATTTCCTCGAATCAAGTGATGATAATTGTTGTTAATGAATCCAGGAGGATCTTTTCGTGGAAAGCCAACATGACCAAGTTGTTCATTCATCTTCCAATAGTGGTGAGAAAGAGAATCTTCAAGCATTGGGACCGATGGTGCTTCCAACATTGATGCCGACCAGATTAATCCTTCGAATGACTTGGGAACTCTTCAAGTAAGTACCCACTTCATATTCTCTTCATAGAAATATAATATTTCTGATTTGAGCTCGAGCGAATAAGAATCCATATGAATGAATGAATTTTTTTTTAGTGAAATACGTCACCAGAAAATTCAGAACTCAGGTTTTAGCAAAAGCGCCATAATATCTTCATCCGAAGTCGGATTTTCGCGATATACCCATGTATCCTTATGCCCATGAAATTTCCAAGCTTTTAAATAGAATATTTTTAGAGTTTTGAGCACGTTTAGGGGCCGAAATCATCGAAACAGTAAACTTCCAGGAGACCTTCAGAAATTTTTTAGATTTGCTAGTTTATCTAATTTCTATGAAATTTTGATATGTTGTATAAAACATCCATATGAATATAATGGTACATGACTCAACCTTTGTTTCCTTACCAATTTCTCCCAGTTTATCATTTCATACATGGCTGTATAAAATCTCTTCAGACGAGCTTGTTGAAAAAACGTGTTTTATGACTTCCACACTATTTGCTTATGTTTTGGATGTATAGTAAAGAAATTAAATAGTTTTAGTTCAATTGTATGCTGGATTTTATGATCATTTTTGATTTCAATGCTCGGATCGCTCTAATATCATGTAATCTTCGTATTAGGTACCAAATGCCGAAGTTGAGAATAATGGAGAAAATAATGATTCAAACCATATGGTGAATCGAGTTGATGATGTTACTATCTTTGCACCTCAATGCCATGAGAATATTGTCACTAAAGTTGTCGAGGAGAACGAAGCTCAAATCATCATCACTTCAGAGGTAGAAGAAACCGAACCCAAAATGGAAGAAACTGCCCCGTTGATAGAAGAAACTGTTCCCACAATTGCTGAAGCTGCTCCAATAATTGAGAACCACATAATATTGCATGAATATCCCAATACAGGGATTTTTTATGATCCTCCATTCGGTGAGTCACTCCCATATCACATATCAGTTGGTAGATTTAGTGCTCCAATAGTGTATTATGAAATATATGAGAAATTGTGGAAAATGTATGGTCACATTATTGTCACCAAGGATCCAAAACGCAGTTACTTTTTGACAATGCAAGTAGGAGCTATCTTGCATGTCATAGATGATATATGGACTAGGTCTAGAAGTACAGTCACTGAAGATGTACTCTTTGATTGGGAGTACAACTTCAAGAACTCTGAAGAGATTGGCTTCAACTTGAAGTGGCTTCGTCAAAAGATCAACGCCATCAAGGATGTAGTAGAGAACGATATATCTTTCACTAGTGATGCTATGGCGGATAAAATAGCCAAAATTGTTGAATTGTCTGAAAAGCTAGAGTTGGAGAAAGCGGCCTTGTAAGTCTTGGAGAAAGCGGATTCCTTTAGATGTGAAGTTTTATTTTGGTTTTGATTTTTTGATTGGTTTTGTGTTAGTGAGTGATTGAGGATTATTTTTTTGGAATTGATAGAGGTTTTTTCTTAAGGTAAAGAATTTTGATAAATTGATGAATTCAAATGAGTGCAAGGATTGCAAACTCTTGGAGGAATTGAAAATACATGTGAAAGAAAATACTAAAATAAAACGTTAGGTGCTTCAAGAGTTCGTTCCTTGAACACAAAACACCCTGGGACGCTGAATGTCTCAGGCGTCAAAAGCATTCAAACAATTTTTATGAATCACTGGCACATTTGTCTTGCCCATCATATCAGCCAATTTATAATATCCTCAAACTACTGACTTAGCAATCATGAAAGGTTCTTCCCAGTTAGAACTTCTTGTGGAATGGAGATTACGCTTAGTTGCCTTGAAAAAAAAATCCCCTTCATGAAATTTGTCAAGTTTGGTTGTTCATGCCTTGAATATCTTATGTTGGTTCAGAATTTCTCGTATGGTGGGATTCCATGTTAGTGGAGCTTTCCAATTCTGCGGCACATGTGGACACTCGTGCAATGGAAAATATTTAGGATATTGATTGTGAAACTCGGTCATTATTCCAGTAATGACTGTGTTAGTGAGACAATAGATTCATAGAGGTTTCGTGTCTAACCATTTGGTGAAGTATTGCTGAGGTGAAACTAACCACTCATATCGTTTGGTGATAGCTGAGCTATGAGTAAGATCAAGTCCCTGATTAGAGTAGCGTATTTGAAAGTTGGTAATATAGACGTATGAGGGGGAATGAGACTTGCCTGAGTGCGGAACCGTTTGAAGAATTCGTGCGCTTTCTTTGGGTTTTTGTGTGAGTTCCATCAAGGCTTTGACCTTTCCCAGATGTTCGAACGGTAGATCATCTTCTGCTTTGTCTAAGTCAGAGATTTTTTCTATGGAGAAATGTACAATTAAAGGTGTTGCAGTTACCTTTTCAGCATGAATCCATGTCCATCTAAGAACTATATCATATCCTGGATCTTCTCTGATTATGTGAAATTTGGTTTCTGACCAGGTTTCCCCAACTTTCATTTTGAAGATGATATAACCATATGCGTCTCTGGATATTCCTTCGCGATCTCTGACTGAGATAGGAGCATGAGTGGATTCTTGTCGAGTGATTCCCGCGGCTCTGATAGTCTATAGAGGAATGATGTTAATAGCAGTTCCAACGTCGACCAATGCTCTCTTGAATTCATTTCCCTTGAGATGTACTGTGGTGAGAAGTCCCCAGTCGTACATCTCCTTATCTGTGGCTGGAGGTTCAGGGAGTATCTCTGTGATAAATAAATGTTCCCCAGATACTACATGGTTCAAAGATGCGAACATATCTTCTTTTTGAGCCTTTGATAGATAAAGCAATTCGCAGGCATGCTCAATTAATGATTGAACTGCTTCTTTGACCAGTTGTTCAGAGATTGCAAAAGTTCTGATTAGGAGAGGATTCTTGTGAACTCCTTCAGTCTCCAGTTTCCCTGAATCAGCCTTTTCTTTGAATATGCGCTTCAAAGTTCTGCAATCACTTTTTGGATGACTGACATACCTATGGAAATAGTAATAGCGTGCATTCTCCATTTGTTCCTTAGTTGGTTCCTTTTTGAAAGGAGGTAGTTTGATCGCACCGTCTTGAATCCATACTTCCAATAATTCGACCACTTCTTCAATGGGAAAAGGGAAGTCAGCCGCATCTTGGTCGCTTTGCTGATGCTGAACTGGTGGTTGTGCGTTCCTAGCCTGGTTGTCTTTCCTTTCCGCTTTTGGAGGGTGAGACGTCGGAGGAGCATTCTTATGTTGATGTGCGTCAGCTTTTCTCTTGCTCCCTTCAGCAACATTCATGGAAGCTTCAAAATTATATTGCTTGTTGATTAAACTCCTGGTGGTGCTGTTTCGCGCGTTGGTCTCCTCGACTTTGACAGTTTTGGTTCTTTCTAGCAAAGCTGAAGCAGTGGTTGCTAATCGTTTGGCTGCTTCATGAAGTTCTGAAAAGGTTTAGAACCGGAGATTTTCCAACAAGGCTCTATAGACTAGAATCATCCAGTTAATGCATAAGTCCACCAGTTGTTGCTCAGTAATATTAGGATCATGACAATCCAAAAATTGAATCCTGAACCTCTTTACATAGTCGTTCGTATTTTCAGTATTCTTCTGAGATATTCTTCCTATGTCAAAAAGGGTAATTTGCTCAGAAACAAAAAGATATTTCCTGTAGAAAGCATTAATCATCTTTCCCTAATTAGATATGCTTCCTGGTGCGATGTTGTTGTACCAAGTGTATGCTCTTCCAGTCAGAGATTTCGAGAATTCCTTAAAATGGACAACATGGTTATGTTCATGCTCTCCTAATGCCTCCAAGAATCGGGAGACGTGTTCTCGAGCATTCCCTGTTCCGTTGTACAACGTGAATGTTGGAGAGGTGTAGCATTTTAGGAGAGGGATCCTTTTCGTAGCATTAGGATATGAGGGTTGACGATGATGGACAGATGATGCATTGACTCTTCCTATATCCTCCATAAAACGTTCCAGATCTTCACGAGTGATGAAACCGGCAGGCTCCTTTGTCGGTGGGTTTTCCACAGTTTTTTGGACTTCATCATCGTCGACTACATGGACTGGAACGACCTCGGGATCAATAGTTTATCTATCTTTCCCTTTCTCTTAAGTCATCTTGTTAGTGAGAGTCTTGAGGTAATTGCATAACTCTTTCTGCGTTGTAGCCATGTTAGTCTGATTTTTTGCAAGAGTTTGTTACACTTTCATGAGATCGGCTAAGTTAGGCGGATTCTCTCTGATTTCTTCGGGATGCATGACGAAGAGAGGATTTTATCCAATGTTAGTTTGTGGAGGAGTGGTATTGTCAGTGAGGTTTTTGGAAATAGGAGTAGTTTTTGGAGCTCCGCCATTGTTGCTAGTGCTAGCGTTGTTTGGGTTGGGATTGGTGACTGAACCTAACCTAACCTAACCTAAAATCAACCATTTTGTGAGAATTTGAGATTGCAACCGAGAGATTAATCTCCCACTGTGGTCGCCAATCTGTAGATGGGGAAAAACGATTTGCTGGTTTCTTGGGAAGTGAGGAGATGACGGATCCGACGAGACTCCTCGAACCGAGAAAACTGCTTAAACTCACACAGATGCACTACAAAGGGAGTTCTTAGATTCGAGAGATCAATCTATAGGACTTCGGCATAAACCAAGTCAATGGCCGTTCCAGAGTCAATTCGGTGACAAGGAGGGAGATGGGTTGATCTGTAGGAGGGAAGCTGAGATTTGTGTGGGATCAACGATAAAATATTTTGGATGTGTTGTGTTGAATGCTGGGTTCGAATAAGATCTAGTCAATTGATAAAATTTCTAAGACTGATTGCTCGAAAAATTGTTGTCGTTCAATCGTGGATCCAGAGACTTATTTATATTGTCAGAATAGTGAACACATTGATCCTTGTAAGTATGACGGTTTCTAGAGTGAAAGAGTGGGAAAGTGGGATATCGTGGTAAAGTCAGTTTTGTGTCATGTGGAGACTTGACGGATCGTGATCCCACTACTTTGCTAACACCTTCAACCGTTTACATGACTTACTTACATTTCTCGACATGGATGAACACACGTACCGTAGGCCGCTAGACCAAAAGCCTAAGTGATATCCCCCATTTGTGACGTGACTGATGTCTCACGAGTCGTGGAGTCAGTTGTTGACTAATTGGATAATGTGTCTAGGTTTTGTTGAATCGAGCATAACCGACTGATGCTCAGTGATTCATGAATCCTATATTGCTCGTCTGAGAAAATATTGTAAATTCAAAGAGTTGTTGAATATTGAGTTGCGGTTAATATTCGAGTTGCCCAGTTGGATGAATTACTGAATATTGATGAGTTACTGAATATAAGTGACTATTCGAGCAACTGAGAAAGTACTGCTCGATTCGACGAATTACTGATAAAATACTGAATATTGATAATTGGGTCAATATTCGAGTAACTGAGCAAGTATTTCTCAATTTGACAAATTATGATAAATTACTGAATATTGATAGTCAGATCAATATTCGAGCAATTGAGCAAGTAATGCTCAATTTGACGAATTATTGGTAACGTGACCCAATAAAATATTAATTAAAAATGCTGGTAGCCTACCAGATATTATGTAATTAATCCATATTTTGATTGATGGACCAACATAAATTTATTAGTCTTTGAACTTTCCCAGAATGATAATTTTGTGGAGCGTTCGTTCGAAACCCTAATTTTCGATATATTGTTCGAAAATTGACGAATTGCTGAAAATAGGTCATGAGTGAGGGAGGGACCGACCACATGGGATGATGGATGACCATGTGATTCCCGAGTGCTCGTGTGAGCGTGCACCAGGGTCCTTGGTTGACCGGATGGTGAAAGAATGATGATTATATGTCGGTTTCATCATTTATTAAACTAGTGCCCGATTGAGCATTAGGTCATAAAACCTAATTTATGGAGAAGTAAGGGACCGACCAAGAGGGCATGAAACTGTCCCTTGGTGGTCGTGGTACCATCTGATGATCGATTGGCCAAATTCCAAGTTGGTTGGAAAGAGTTTGGACCCAATATGAGCAATTGAGCAAATTAGGTCAAAATTATGAATATGTGTGGCACCGGCTTCGTGTAAGCCTTAGGGCCGGCCTTGGTCGGTCAAGGAGGCATTCCCGTGTCACTATAATGTCTGTGTCTCAGTACTGAGATCCTCTATTTTTTCTGATGTGTGTTTGGGCAATATCTCAGATTTTCAGAAGAGTTTGATCTTTGAAAGAAATTCTTGATTTTGACCGAATGAGCAAGTAGAACTTTTCTCGTTTGATCAAAATTTGGAAAATATTAAAGTAATTATATTTTATTGTTTGGCGTGAGTAGCCTAGTCGGTCATGTGACCATGTTGACTTTTAGGTTTTTTCATGGTTTGAGCAATATTTAAGAAAATATGAAGAAACCATGATTTTTGCTCAAACGGAGGAGTCTCATGAGATGTAGAAATAATAATAAAATTAGGGTTTGGAAAGTGTGGGACCGGCCACGACCAAGGCATGGTCGGACGTCTAGGAGCCCGGTCCCATGACACTTTCCCTAATTTTATATTATTTTTCATGATACGGGGAAATCCCATGAAACCAAGGAGTTTTGTTGAAACCATGAAATTTCCATGAGATGAGGGAAATAATAATAATAATAATAATAATAATAATAATAATAATAATAAAATTAGAGTTTGGAAAGTGTGGGACCGGCCATGTCCAAGGCTTGGCCGGCCGGCTAGGAGCCCAGCCCCATGACACTTTCCCTAATTTTATATTATTTTTCATGATACAGGGGAAATTCCATGAAACCAAGGAGTTTTGTTGAAACCATGAAATTTCCATGAGATGAGGGAAATAATAATAATAAAAGACTAGGGATTGTAAGGTGTGGGACCGGCCATGGCTATGGCACGACCGGCCAGCTAGGTTTCCCGGTCCCGCAACACCTTTCCCTATTTTACATTATTATTTCTCATGAATGCGTGAAAATATGGAAAAACCGTGAGTTTTGCTCAAACAAGGAAAGTTGCTAGAATGAAGGGATTTTCATGAGTTCATGAAAATAAAAAAATAGGGAAAAATAATGAAGGAGGCATGGGACCGGCCACGGCTAGGGCACGGCCGGCCAGTCGGTGGGCCCGGTCCCATGAGCGCCTTTTTATTATTTTAATATTATTACTATCTCCTGTTTTGTGTAGGATTCCTCGTTTGTCCATTTTTTCGAATGCTCGTTCGTTCCTTTGGGTGCTCGTTCGTGCATCATTGTCGAGTACACTTGCGCCATTTTATGGGGCTTACTCAGTGGTAGTCCATATGCCCAATTGTTGAGTATTTATTACTAATTTATGAAATTCAGTGGAAAGTAAGTAGTTATTTATTATCAATCCAATGGATTAGCCGTGAATGCGACCATGGATTCAGAATAATAAATGAGCATTACCATTCCGTGGGATCGTGGATTCGACCATAGAATCAGAGTAATTAAATATTACCATTCCATGAGATCAGCCGTGGATTTGACCATGAAATCAGAGTAATGAAAGTATCCATTACCATTCCATGAGATCAGCCGTGGATTCGATCATGAAATCGGAGTAATGAAAGTAGTTATTACCCTTCCATGAGATCAGCCATGGATTCGATCATGAAATCGGAGTAATAAGATTATCCATTACCGTTCCATGAGATCAGCCGTGGATTCGATCATGAAATCGGAGTAATTAAATAAAATAAATTATCTTCTAGGAATTCAGTGGTGAATGTCACGGTAGAATTAATTTATTGCAGAAGGGATATTAGCCAGTTAAAGCATCATACCCATTCTGAAAGGTGCATAGTCAGGAGACGGCTGGTGTCCTGAAGGCGTCATTGCTCTCAATCTTACGCAGAACCGCTTGGATCTATACATGGTCTCTCTACATGGTCAGGGAACAGTGAGTATCACCGACGTCCTGAAGGCGTTATTGCTCTCAATCTTACGGAGAACCTCCCAATCGTTCTTCTATGTAGAGGGGGGTCTCTCTCATGTGGTCAGGTAACATCGAGTATCACCAACGTCCTTAAGGCGTTATTGCTTTCAATCTTAAGGAGAACCGCCAAATTATGTTATTCTACATAGAGGGCATGATGAAATGCGAGGCATCGAACACTCAGCTAGTAGAGGCCTTTCGAGAAACATATTCACCATGGCTTCGTAAAATATGAATCGTCACATGCCCGAAGCCGTACCAGAAACATGCAGTATCATGATTTTATGGTTTTGACCTTTGTGGAAAATCCACCATCAACAGCTGGCGCTGGTCATACCAACGCGGGCGTGATAAACAAAAACTCTAACGGTTGATTTCTCAACGTCCATATTCTCAACGTTATAGTTTTCAAAACTATAAATTCCTTCAACTGAATTCATTTTCAGTCACACCACTACTATTTCCTTCTTCTAAATCAATTTTTTTTATACAATATGAACAACTTTTTAAGAAAAGCGGTCAATACTGTAAAGAATAAAAGAGACCGAAGAAATAAAACGGCATCATGGCCTGCTACAGGTGTAGATTATTCTCAAAATCGGGAAGCAAAGTTTGCTTCTCCGAGTGTCGTTGGTCCAAGGTCATGTGTCTGAGCATCAAGATCGATCTGAGGGTTATTATAGAATGAGAGGTGGATTTTCATACTTAAAGGATGTTTATGAAGGTCTACCCCCTCGAGTCCAAGAAAGGGTTGACAGATATCCCTGTCGTGCGCTCGATAGTGTGAAGCCTAGAAGATACAGCAAAAAAAATACGATAATACTGGTAGAAAGGTGGTGGCCGACGACGCACACATTCCATTTTATGGATTTTGAAATTGGTAAGCTTATTTAACTGACGGTCTGAATTTTATTTTTTAAATAATCAAAAGAAATAACCATAGTTGATATTATTCTTTTAATAGGAATTACACTCCTTGCTTTGTATTTCATTTGTGTGATCCCAAGTTGAGTGGAAGAGCCAGTACCATTCAACCAAGACGAATGGATATCAAATAGTAAATGGGAGACGTTTTTTCCCTCGTTTATAGAATCAGAAATACGTGAAAATTATAAAGAATTTAAATGAGGTGGGATTAAACATTCAGCGTTGAAGACTTTCCTTACCCAAAGCAGAAACCCAGAAGATGTATATGACTATCCTGAACTCAAAAGGGTGTTTATCTTATGGGTATTGGGTCAGAAATTCTTTCCAAACTCAACTTTTGTTGCTCGTGTTGGTTGGATTCAAGCGTTAGAAGATCTTGACAAAGCACCAGATTATGACTGGGGATCTGCAACTTTAGCATAAATGTACCGTGGGATGGATCAAACGTCCATGGGTATGCCTAATTTCACTGGTTTCTCGGGCATCATAGAGGTAAATATCAAAATTATTATTTTTACATTTAAAATATTTTTATGAACAAATATAGGTTAAGTCAAAATACTAAAATTATGGAGTAATTTGCAGTATTGGTGGTATACCTACTTCTGTGTTGGTAAACCAATCTTTAAAAGACGATACCCATTGATTTCCAATATTGGACATGTACGTCTCAACCAACTGGGCGAAGGACACTGGTAGCGACGTCTCTCCTTCCAGTTTTGTTTAGAGGTTTCAACAGATGACTCAGAGCCACATGAATGTTGTTGTTCACCCTTACATTGATTTTCCTCAGTATTTTGAAAATGATGCATAACGTGTTCTTGATTATTCTCTCTGTAGAGTTGTTTTTTACACTCCAGATTTGGATAAATGGGCTTGGTACCGGGGAGAAAGATTGCAATACCAAATACAAGGTATATATGTGTTTATAGGTGAAAATAACTTCTGCCGATTTCGGTAAATTCGGAAGGTGAGTGAGAAACTGGTTTAAACCCTAAACAAATGTGATGCATGTTAAGCACTTTTAGGTTCGAGAGATCAATCTGTACAAGTACGGCCTAAACCAAGAAATGGCCGTTCCAGACTTGCTTCGGTCACAAAGAGGAGGAGAATGGGTTGGTTTTGGGGAGGGAAGCAAGGAGAGTGTGAGACCAGAAAAGTTTATTCTGGAAGAGAAATTGGGTTTCTACAACTTGTTTTCAGAAAAGTACGAGAGCTCATGAGGGGAGCTAGCAGGTAAGTATTCTGAGAGTTCTCTTTTCCGAATGAACTTGTTGTTTCCAATGGGAATAGGTGAGACCTATTTATACAAGTTGTAGTAGAAACGTACTCTGGACTCATTAAGGAGTGAGGAGTAAATGAGAGTAGGTGGTAACTGTATGCATGGACTTGATGTCCCATAAAGTGGCTAACGCATGAAACTATTAACGTTATGGAATTGATGTCCATAAAGTTTGTTAACTCACGGCTTTATGTCCCATGAACGTTTCCCACATAACTCCCATATTTACTAGGCGCATCACCCTTATGACACTTCCTTATGAGGGGCGTAGTGTACGCCGCACGCCGTAGACCACCAAAACAATACCCAAATAGAATCCCCATGTTTGTGTTGATGTCTCGAATATTTTTTGGAAAACATGTAAAACTTTGTTGTGGCATGGCAAGTCGAGCTTGGGGAACTTGCTAGCCAGGTGACCTTCGACGGTCGAGATTTTGCATCTTAAGAGGAGGGGAAACCGTTGATCATTGCACGCCTTTGTTTTGGTAGCCGTGTAGTAAGGTCCAACAGGGTGGCACATCTAGGGTGTGTTTAGACTTAGCGTGAAGAGACAAGGGTTTTCCATGGGCGCATGGCGTGACTAGCCTGGACTAGGTGCGCGACCAAGCTATGGTTTCGGGTCTAAGGTCGTGAGGGGACTTTAGACGTCCAGGATTTGCTCCTGGGATTGAAGGGCAACCGTCGATGGTCTCCTGGATTTAATTTGGTAGCCGCATGGGGAAGTCCAGTATGGTGGCGCGGCATGAGGGGCCATGGCGAGCCATGGCGCGGCTAGCTTGGCTAGGTACGTGACCAAGCTAGGGCTAAAGTCATGAGGAGACTTTATACGGCTAGGATTTGCTCCTGGGATTGAAGGGCAACCGTTGATGGGCTCCTGGCTTCAATTTGGTAGCCGAATGGGGAAGGCCAGTCTGGTGGCACGACATGAGGGTCCATGGAGAGGCATGGCGAAGCTATCTTGGCTAGGTACGCGACCAAGCTATGCTAAAGTCATGAGGAGACTTTGTACGGACAAGATTTGCTCCTGGGATTGAAGGGCAACCATTGATGGGCGCCTGGCTTCAATTTGGTTTAGAAACCCTAATTGGTTCCCTTCACTAGAACCACCTAAAGAATTCTAGTACGGACTCGGATTTTGATGGTCCGCCCCTCAAATCAACCGGAAAAGAATTTCATATCTCCTATCGCGAGTATATTTAGGTTTTGAACTCGTTCTGGTAGAAAAAATAGCCCGAAAGAAAAACTCAGGAAGATTTCATGAGGGAGGGCCAGGCTATCATGGCATGCCTTGGCGTAGCTAGGTTGGCACGACATGCTTTGGCGTGGTTTGGCATATGGGGGCAAAGGTTCTCCATGGGTGCATGGCGTGGCTAGGGCATGGCGTGACTAGCTCGGGCTAGGTGCGGCTGGCATGATTTTCCATTGGCACACGAGGCGTGGCTAGCATGGCTAGAGCCATGGCATGGTGTGATTGGCATGGCGCCGCTAGCTTGGGCTAGGCGTGGCTGGCATGATTTTCCATTGGCACACGAGATGCGGCTAGCATAGTTAGGGACATGGCATGGTTCAATGGGCATGGCGCGACTAGCTTGGGATAGGCGTGGCTGGCATGATTTTCCATTGGCACGCGGGGTGCGGCTAGCATGGTTGGCATGCTTTGGCGCAGTTGGGTGTGGCTGGCATGATTTTCCATTGGCACACGAGATACGGCTAGCATAGCTAGGGACATGGCACAGTGCGATTGGCATGGCGCGGCTAACTTGGGCTACGCGTGGATGGCATGATTTTCCATTGGCACGCGGGGTGCGGCTAGCATGGTTGGCATGCTTTGGCGCGGTAGGGTGTGGCTGGCATGTTTTTCCATTGGCACACGAGATGCGGCTAGCATAGCTAGGGCCATGGAACGGTGCGATTGGCATGGCGCGGCTAGCTTGGGCTAGGCGTGGATGGCATGATTTTCCACTGGGACATGGGGTGAGGCTAGCATGGTTGGCATGCTTTGGCACGGTAGGGTGTGGTTGGCATGATTTTCCATTGGCACAAGAGATGCGGCTAGCATAGCTAGGGCCATGACAAGGTGCGATTGGCATGGCGCGACTAGCTTGGGCTAGGCGTGGCTGGCATGATTTGCCATTGGCACGTGGGGGAATTAGGGTTTGGTTTGTCGTAACCCTAATTTGAAAAAATATACCCCGGTAATTATTAGGGACGCATTAATAGCTTTTATTAATGCGCCTAGTAAATGCTTGTTTTAAATGTATGCTATGGGTTTTGCGTTTTACTATTTTAACCCTAAACTAAAGACCACCATCAACATTAAGTCCCCTGCTTAGCTTAGAACAGGTACCTTGTTACGGGGTAAGCATATGATGGTGACAGACAACGTAAATCATTGCAAAGATGGTCAGGAGAGTCCGACTAACCTTTTAAGTGGTTGAAAGAGTTTTGTTTTTCCATGTTGGTGTCCACGGCAAAAGGGGTCACGGTCTCGGAAGGCGGAGCAGGTGGGTAGCTTTGACTGAAGGGGCCGAGAGGAGGCCTGGTCTTGGCCAAGGAAATGGTACGTTGGATCATGCCAGGGCGGCTAGGCGTGGTGGGGCCGCGACAATGGAGAGATGGCTTGGATCTGGGAGGGCCAAGAGGCGGCGTGGTCTTTTCCGCAGCAATGGATTGATGGAACACGCCAGGGGAGGCTAGGCGCGGTAGGGCCGTGGTGATGGAGCGAGAGCTTGGATGGGGCCGTGACGAGGTATGTCATACATGGGAGGCTTGGCGTGGTGGGGCCGTGGTATGGCGTGAGTGGTCTTGGACGTGGAAATTGGTCTTTGCGGGACCGGTTTCCTCTTTTCCTTCCTTGGCTCAAAATTGGAAATCCTTTTGTTGTTCAAACTCCCAAGTATCACGCCTACAAAAGGATGGTCGGACCCTCCCTTTGATTCACGCCTTAATTATTTCTTCTTGTTCGACGCCCATGGGGAATTCTTTCCTTCTTTGCACCCCCTCATCCCGCTCAACTTTCATTGGGGTTTTGATGAGGCATTTTATTTTGAGGCTGGTCTCCCGGCCGTGAATCCATCATGTTCCACCTATTCAGCTTGCGTTTCTCTTTCTTCCTTTAGGGATTCTACAGTAATTACTCATGGTGAAGTTATTTCTTGAGAGTGATCGTTCGAATGTCAGTCCCCAGTTCTGGTAGCGGCGGTGAGGTCTAGCCAAACCATGCATACCCTTTGCATGGTGTGAGCATAACCTAAGCACAAGCTGTTGATGGCGGATTATTGCAAAAACTGAACATAGAGCGCTGGCAAGACTGGCACTGGCAAGGAAAGAGCGGATGTCTTGGGAGTGTCAAAACTTGCTCTTGTGGGACCGATTGCCTTTCTTCACGCGCAGCTTTAACATGGAATACTTTTCCTTATTCAAAAATATTTTTATATAGGTAGGTAGCATCTGCAATCCTTTCATATGGTAGCTTTGCAAAAATCCTGGTATGATTGGGTGTCTTCAAGGCTAGGCTTTAGAACGCGAAGCGGAGCTGCTAGCATGGACTTGGCATGAATGGGACCCATTAGAACTGATGGGCATGGAACAGGTGCGGGACACTCTGTAAAGCACTTGGGAAGGCATGACGCTGGTAAAGGAAAAGCCTTGGAAGGGAAGCGCTTGCAAGGGAAGTGCTTGTGGTTTAGGGTTTGACACGCTGAAACCCTAATTAGCACCCTTTACTAGAATCGCTGTAGAATCCACGTACGGACTCAGATTTTGATGGCCCACCCCTTTATTGAACACGAAACAGAATTATGTATCCCCCCACGTGAAAATATTTAGGTTTCGAGCTCGTTTAGGAGGTGAAAACGGCCCGACAGTGAAAATCAGGAAGAAGTCTGGAGGGATGTTGCTGGCCTAGGGTAGCATAGTCGCGCGCCAGTCACCCTCAGCTGTTATTTTTTTGCTTGTACGGATCCATGTTTTCGTCCGTAGTGCCTCTCCAGTGGATTCAAAAAAATTACCAAAACTCCGATGTATTCCTGGGACGGATGGATGCGGTTGCATTGTCGGTCCATCATTGATTTTAGGTTTTTCAGTGCCTAGACCTTCTGATCGTGATGACAGTATGTTGTGGATGCTTGTATAGTCGAAATCTCCCGGATCCACTGGATAGAATAGATGAGTTGGGAGACGTTTTATTACCGACGTGCTGCTATCAAGTCTTCAAGGACTTCATTTCCAAGAGACATCCTTTGAACCATCTTCTGAATCTTAGATTATCGTATGTAATGGGATGCGGTGAGCAGTCCCCAGTTATATTTATGTTAGATCCGATGGCGCGGCCGAACATGTGAATGTATCTATGTGGCGTGCTTTTGGAGTCTTCGATGCACATGTATGGATTTGTGTTGAGAAATTCTTTCATTGCATTGTCTTGAATCCATGCCCACTGGATTTGACACAAGCTTATTGTACTCTTCTGGATGTGATGCTGGGATGCTCAGAATATCATATGGACGAAATAATCTGGATAGTAAAGTGGTAAAAATGAGAGAGTTATGTTGTTTATCTTGGCTCCCCCTGCTTCTTCAAGAAGATGTTTCAGCCGTGTCTCTGGGTTATCTCATGAATCTTTGGTGGTCGTCGGGCTGGACTGCGATGAGCAGTCCCCAGTCGTGTTTTTTTTTTTTTTTTTTTTTTTTTGAGAAGGCTTGGGATCCACCGCGGTCTTGTAAAGTGTTGAAGGCATCTTCTAGACCGGGAGGTGATATTCTTGCGATGCACCCTTAAAGAGAAGGTGACCTCGTTGTGCCTTTTGGTCGACTGTGTCTTCTGATCTTTGACAGTGAATGGACTCCGTGTATACCTTAGTCCTCAATTATGGTTTTTATGTTTCCATCTTTGTAGTTATTGCTGCTGCGGTGAAGCTATGGCTGGTATCAACGAATGAGCGACGACAGTTCTTGGTAGGAGATGTAATCAGGAGAGACTACATTGTCGTGGTAACAAAGTAGGTTGGAGAGAGGGATTAAAAGGTTGCCATTACTACGAAAATCGGCTTGATGTGATTATGTTCCTTGACATGGGGAGCGTGGTGGTACAACCCTTTGTAGGAAGAAGCGGCGTTGAAGCAGCTTCGGCTCTTGGAGAGGATGTTGAAGCTTAAGAAGTCAAACGCTGAAATTTTGTCTTCGGATCCTGGAATAGCTCATGGAAAGAACGCTGAAAATGAGTGGCTGCCAGAGCGGGTATTGAAGCGAAACGATTGCGTTAATCAGTGTGTTGTGAGACTGGACACCCTTCAAGAAAATAATGGCTAGGAGTCCCTAGTTCCATCTATCAATCGTGCTGTCCTGGAGAGGTTGGGGTTTGGAAACGACTTATCTTTTTGGAAACAGCTGTTTCTATGATGAAGTGTAGTTGAGGGATACAAATTTGTCTTGATGATGCGCCGTGGGGAAATATAGAATCTCAGATAAGTGTTTCGTCACGATTTTGTGGGCGAAATCCCTGTAAATCATGCATCTCCTAACAAGAAGAGAGCCTTTGTGAACTCGAGGGGTTGGTGATTTTCTTTTCCTCGATTTTGGAGAAGTCATTCATGATCTTTACGAGTGATAAAATTGGATCGCTAATACCCTTCTACAGGGCGTCCAAGAGCGACACAAACCTCTTCATCTATAAACGCATGTCCTGCTGAAGTGCCTTTGTCTTTTCATCAAATCAGCAGTGGTAAAAGGAGGTCGGGTTCTTACGAATTTTTCAGTATCTTGCCCCAATGGTGGACTAGCATCTCTGGTGGCAGTTGGAGCTGTCACACTTGAAGAAACATTGGGGCGGCGGAAACGGCTCTGGTTCTGGTGACCGTAAGTGTATCGTACAGAGATGGCACTATTTTGATCACGGAGTGCTGGAGCCATGGTGCTGATATGGATAGTTACGGAGCAGAGAGGATAGCGGGCATGTGTTCCTGACATGAGCGTGTGGCATGTGTGCCTGATATGCACGTATGGTAAGCATGTCTGGTAAGCACGTCTGGTATACGCGTCTGGTAGGCACATCTGGTGAGCTTGTCTGGTAAGCGCGTCCGGTAAGCTCGTCTGGTAAGCTTGTTTGGCATTGGGTTTGGTATGGCGCGTACTGTTGACTGGGCATGGCATAGCCTTTTGGCTTGGCACGACGCTGCCTTGGCATGGATCGGACTTGTTCTTGCGGGCCCAGTTTCCTCTTCCCAGACATAGCTCAAACAAGAAATCCTTTCGTTATTCAAATTCCAAAAAGTAATATGCTTATTAAAGGGGTTGGCTCCCATTTTTACCTCGTATCTTTGTTATCACGTCCTAGTGTTAGCGGTAGCGCGGTAGTGATAAAGTGGGCAAGCATGTTCCAGCTATGTACTCCAGCGTATCTCTTTCATTTTATTTTTATTTTTCTTGTGCTGGTGCGAACCATAGCCATAGGTATGCCTTCCATAAATCTGTAGAAATATTTTTTCTTCTGAACTGGTGTAAACCCTAGCCATGGGTATGCCTTTCATAAACTTGTTGAAATACTTCATCATAAATAATTCCTCTAATGTCACCATAGTAACGTTTCTAATAGTGACGGGTAATCATTGTTGTGCAAAGTAGGCACGTACGGGTAGGTGACTGTTTTTTTCTTTTGAAAGGCTAACAAAGCGCTTGGTTTATGGTTTTTTGATTTTCTGGTTTTCTCGGGTTAATAGATAAAATGTTACCTTGGAGGTTTTTGGGTTATTATTTTTGGAATGAATTGTTTAGGAATTGATTGTTTTGGTTATGATTGAAAGTGACACAAACATCCTAGGAGAAACCTTAGAACCGTGTGTTGGTAGGTGACATGGGATAAACTATGTATCTTGTCTTGAAAACTTGAAATAGAAAACCACGTATCTTGTTTAGGTAAGACTTACTTGATTTTTAGGTCTCCTGATGAGAAGTGAACCTTCCGGGTGTAAGACCAAGTCTTATGGGAAACACCGCCATGGGAAGTCCCCAGTCGTTACTGAGCCATCCGATAACTGAGATGTTGATCCTTGGGTGGATCTTCTGCTTCTATCCTCTGGGAAGTCCCCAATCATACCTAGTCGTGTCATGACTGATAATGAGTCGCCGAGTGGATGAGTCGGAGTGGGTCGCCTTCTTCCACCATCTTTACGTCTCGGTCGAAGAACGAGATTGACAGTAGAAAATTGACATTGTAACCTATAGATCAATCCTCCCGCTGTGGTCGCCAATTGTTTATAGGTGAAAATAGCTTCTGCCGATTTCGGTAAATTCGGTAGGTGAGTGAGAAACTGGTTTAAACCCTAAACAAATGTGTTGCACGTTGAGCACTTTTAGGTTCGAGAGATCAATCTGTACAAGTCCGGCCTAAACCAAGAAATCGCCGTTCCAAACTTGCTTCGGTCACAAAGAGGAGGAGAATGGGTTGGTTTTGGGGAGGGAAGCAAGGGGAGTGTGAGACCAGAATAGTTTATTCTGGAAGAGCAATTGGGTTTCTACAACTTGTTTTCAGAAAAGTACGAGAGCTCGTGAGGGGAGCTAGCAGGTAAGTATTCTGAGCGTTCTCTTGTCCGAATGAACTTGTTGTTTCCAATGGGAATATGTGAGACCTATTTATACAAGTTGTAGTAGAAACATACTCTGGTCTCATTAAGGAGTGAGGAGTAAATGGGTGGAGGTGGTAACTATATGCATGGACTTGATGTCCCATAAAGTGGCTAACGCATGAAATTGATTTTCATGAAACTGTTAACGTTATGGAATTGATGTCCATAAAGTTTGTTAACTCACGGCTTGATGTCCCATGAACGTTTCCCACATAACTCCCATATTTACTAGGCGCCTCACCCTTATGACACTTCTTTATGAGGGGCGTAGTATACGCCGCACGCTGTAGACCACCAAACCAATAACCAAAGAGAATCCCCCTGTTTGTGTTGATGTCTCGAATGTTTTTTGGAAAACATGTAAAATGTTGTTGTGGCCTGGCAAGTCGAGCTTGGGGAACTTGCTATCCAGGTGACCTTCGACGGTCGAGATGTTGCATCTTGAGAGGAGGGGCAACCGTTGATCATTGCACGCCTTTGTTTTGGTAGCCGTGTAGTGAGGTCCAATAGGGTGGCACGGATAGGGTGTGTTTAGACTTGGTTTCAGGAGCCAAGGGTTTTCCATGGGTGCATGGCGTGACTAGCCTGGACTAGGTGTGCGACCAATCTATGGTTTCGGGTCTAAGGTCGTGAGGGGACTTTAGAAGGCCAGGATTTTCTCCTGGGATTGAAGGGCAACCGTCGATGGTCGCCTGACTTCAATTTGGTAGCCGCATGGGGAATGCCAATATGGTGGCACGGCATGAGGGGCCATGGCGAGGCATGGCGCGTCTAGATTGGATAGGTACGTGACCAAGCTAGGGATAAAGTCATGAGGAGACTTTATACGTCCAGGATTTGCTCCTGGGATTGAAGGGCAACCGTTGATGGGCGCATGTCTTCAATTTGGTAGCCGCATGGGGAAGGCCAGTATGGTGGTGCGGCATGAGGGGCCATGGTGAGTCATGGCACAACTAGCTTGGCTAGGTACGTGACCAAGCTAGGGCTAAAGTCATGAGGAGACTTTGTACGGCCAGGATTTTCTCCTGGGATTGAAGGGCAACCGTTGATGAGCGCCTGGCTTCAATTTGATGTAGAAACCCTAATTGGTTCCCTTCACTAGAACCTCTACATAATTCTAGTACGGACTCGGATTTTTATGCTCCGCCCCTTAAATCAACCGGAAAATAATTTCCTATTTCCTAACGCGGGTATATTTATGTTTTGAACTCGTTCGGGAGGGAAAGAAAGTCCGAAAGCAAAACTCAGGAAGATTTCATGAGGGAGGGCCAGGCTATCATGGCATACCTTGGCGTATCTAGGTTGGCACGGCATGCTTTGGCGTGGTTTGGCATATGGAGGCAAAGGTTCTCCATGGGTGCATGGCGTGGCTAGGGAATGGCGTGACTAGCTCGGGCTAGGTGCGGCTGGCATGATTTTCCATTGGCACACGAGGCGTGGTTAGCATGGCTAGGGCCATGGCATGGTGTGATTGGCATGGCGCGGCTAGCTTGGGTTAGGCGTGGATGGCATGATTTTCCATTGGCACACGAGATGCGGCTAGCATAGCTAGGGCCATGGCATGGTGTAATTGGCATGGCGCGGATAGCTTGGGCTAGGCGTGGCTGGCATGATTTGCCATTGGCACGCGGGGTGCATCTAGCATGGTTGGTATGCTTTGGCGCGGTAGGGTGTGGCTGGCATGATTTGACATTGGCACACGAGATGCGTCTAGCATAGATAGGGCCATGGCACGGTGCGATTGGCATGGCGCGGCTAGCTTGGGCTACGCGTGGCTGGCATGATTTGCCATTGGCACGCGGGGTGCGGCTAGCAAGGTTGGCATGCTTTGGCGCGTTAGGGTGTGGCTGGCATGATTTTCCATTGGCACACGAGATGCGGCAATCATAACTAGGGCCATGGCACGGTGCGATTGGCATGTCGCGGCTATCTTGTGCTAGGCGTGGATGGCATGATTTTCCACTGGCACACGGGGTGCGGCTAGCATGGTTGGCATGCTTTGGCGTGGTAGGGTGTGGCTGGCATGATTTTCCATTGGCACACGATATGCGGCTAGCATAGATAGGGCCATGGCAAGGTGCGATTGGCATGGCGCGGATAGCATGATTTTCCATTGGCACGCGGGGGAATTAGGGTTTGGTTCGTCGTAACCCTAATTTGAAAATATATACCTCGGTAATTATTAGTGACACATTAATATCTTTTATTAATGCGCCTAGTAAATGCTTGTTTTAAATGTCTGCTAGGGTTTGGCGTTTTACGATTTAACCCTAAACTAAAGACCACCATAAACAATATGCAATTGCAATTAACCCGCCACAACAGATGCAAACCTCTGGATCAGATTTTGATCGGCTGAGAAGAACCAATTGAGAGAGGTATGAACTAAATACAAAGGGTGATATTGGTGAAGCTGAGTATGTCACCTATTACAGGTCGATTGTGTAGCCTATAATTGGGACACACAACATGCACATATATGGGTTTGATTTCCCAGGGTTATCAAGCCTATCCCAAGATGCAAATATCGTTCCTAGTCAGCCACCTCCAAAAGATCCATGCTTTATGACTTACCCCACCACGGTTGCAAGTTCTTCATTATCTTCGTCAAATATGCCTGAAATTCTTTGGGAGATGCTAAGTATTACTTCACAAGGTGAGCCAACCACGATCCCCATTTTTTCCCAAGTTTCGGAACGTGATTATCCTTACTACAATGTGACTGGCAGTTACGAAGAGTTGCAGAGCCGACTGAATGATTTATATTGGGTGAATCGGCAAATGGAGGCTATACATTTGAGGGTATGTCGGAAATGGCATGAGGAGACAATGTTTGGATTAAGTCCAACTCCAAATGATGATGGGCCTTCACCGTCTACCGATTCCACAAGGAGAAACAGATCATTGCACGATAGTGATAATACAATGGTGGGAGAAACATAAGTACGACAGAGTTCTTCACCACATGTACGACACAGTACTTCATCACAAACTATGCGTGTATCTAGTGGCACGTGGGGGAATTAGGGTTTGGTTTGTCATAACCTTAATTTGAAAAAATATACCCCGGTAATTATTGGGGACACATTAATAGATTTTATTAATGCGCCTAGTAAATGCTTGTTTTAAATGTCTGCTAGGGTTTATCATTTTACGATTTTAACCCTAAACTAAAGACCACCATCAACAATATGCAATTGAAATTAACCCGCCACAACAGATGCAAACCTCCGGATCAGATTTTGATCGGTTGAGATGAACCAATTGAGAGAGGTATGAACTAAATACATAGGGGGATATTGGTGAAGCTGAGTATGTCACCTGTTACAAGTCGATTGTGAAGCCTTTAATTGGGACACACAACATGCACATATATGGGTTTGATTTCCTAGGGTTATCAAGCCTATCCCATGATGCAAATATCGTTCCTATTCAGCCACCTCCAAAAGATCCATACTTTATGACTTACCCCACCACGGTTGCAAGTTCTTCATTATCTTCGTCAAATATGCCCTAAATTCGTTGGGAGATGCTAAGTATTACTTCACAAGGTGAGACAACCATGATCCCCATTTTTTCCCAAGTTACGGAACGTGATTATCCTTACTACAATATGACTGCCAGTTATGAAGAGTTGCAGAGCCGACTGAATGATTTGTATTGGGTGAATCGGCAAATGGAGGCTATACATTTGGGGGTGTGTCGGAAATGGCATGAGGACACAATGTTTGGATTGAGTCCAACTCCAAATGATGATGGGCCTTCACCGTCTACCGATTCCACAAGGAGCAACAAATCATTGCACGATAGTGATAATACAATGGTGGGAGAAACATAAGTACGACAAAGTTCTTCACCACATGTACGACACAGTACTTCATCACAAACTGTGCATGTATCTCAACCTCAAGTATTTCGGCTAGATCCTAGGCGCATTTCATCATCATTCTCGCCTTACAACCCAAATGATTGCTACAATGTCACACCACCATCACAACAACAAACATCTTATATGCTTGGAGGACCGAGTGCACCGAGTGCTTTCCAACAACCGAGTTCTTTCCAATCGTTTAGTGTTTTCCAATCACCTAATGTTGTTCAAACAGTTGTATCCGCTTATGGAAATTTATTTGATATGTTGACAAGTGGGGATACCCCAGGCCTTGGAGAATTCTTCACTCCAGAAGATAAAAATGGGGAGCTAGCGATGAGCGACGTTAGAGAGATTGTAATTTTTAATTCTACATTGGTAATTCTAGTTTTAAAAGTACGATAGTCTGAATTAAATTTACATATATTCAAAATTAAGCGTTTTACATTAGCTTCACTGAATTACGGCGGACTACATTAGCTTCACTTATGAGAAGTACTAGGTGGAACAACAATTACAAAGAAGGGGTTGAAATTGTTCAACACCTTAAGGATTTCAAAACATTTTTCTAAAGGAAAAGCCACATTTTTCCATCTTCGCCATTCAGCCAAAGATCTTGTTACCATCTCATCATTAGTTTCACCTCTCAGTCTATATCAATTGGCATACATCGTTAAAGATAAAAACTCAGTTACTTGTTTGTTAATTATAGGAAAACGATTTTCTATTTCGCATATAGTACGACGACTCGGATTACGGGTGTCACTGCAGAACCCGTCGTGAATAACCGCCTAGAAATTCACCCATGGATAGTTTGTTGAAGCAAGCTAAGTAAATAAAAAAACATAGTTTATGCAAATAAATTCATCTTCTTCTTTAGCATACAGAGCTCACCGGACTAACAAGGGACGAGACATTTTTAAGAATTTAAGAATTTGTTGAATTCAAGAATTGAAGAGCTTGGAGAAGAAGAGTAAAGAAGACTAGATGTGTGAATTTAGAGTTGAAATAGAGAGTATTTATAGAACTCAAAATTCTAACCGTTGGATGACAAGGATTTACAGCCCTACAGATGTAGCCGTTGGAGGTTTTGTGTGAAACGATGGGGATTTCAATACAGACGTTGGCGTGTGAAATACCAACGTGCGTTATTTCCACAAGCGCCAGCGCTTTTGGCTCAGACGCCAGCGTTTATGCCACACTCGCCCGGTCTTCCATCTTGCGCGCGCTTGATCATCCATCTCACTCAACAAACCAACAAATTTGTTGGTTTGTCCATCCATTTTTCATGTTTGTTGAGTCCATAGTGGGATCAAAATCAACAAATTCTTGTTTTGTTGAGTCCATAGTGTTGGTTTTTCCATCCATTTTTCATGTTTGTTGAGTCCATAGTGGGATAAAAATCAACAAATTCTTATTTTGTTGAGTCCATAGGAACTGCTAAGTTATTCAACCATGTTCTTTGTTTCACATGTATAATCAAAATAAATGGATTTTCTGGTTTAGGATTATTTTTTTTGAATAAGTCTTCCTCTATGTTTTTTTTTTTTTTTGATAAACAATGAACCTTTTCATTAATGGGATTTCAAGGTTATAATGAGTTTAAGATCGAAGATAAGAGAATACAAAGTAACAAGAACATACCGTAAGAGTACAATACCGAGAAATCCGACAAGAGAAAGAGAAGGATTACCGGAGTAAGTCAAATACAAGTATGAATAAGATCCGATTAAATCGGAAGAAGGATGGTTTTTCTCGAAATTAAATTCCAACCATTTAGTTTGTTTTTCTTCTATAGAAAGAAATGCTCCCAAAATAGGAGTGATTTGCTCAAATCTCTTACAGCTAGTGATGAAGCTTCCGTCGTCAAAAATACCATCTATGGAGATTCCGTCGCCGGATAAGTTGATGATGAAGATTCTGTCACCGAAGATAACCAAGATGAATATTTCGTCGTTGGAGAGCTTGGAGAGCATCACTATCGATCTAAAAACCCAACCCAATAACCAAGAATCGCCATTAAAGCGAAGATAAACCTCAAAAGAGTAGATTAAACCACCAAAATGGTGTAGATAAGTAGAAAACATAATTAAAACCAAACTAATCTACCAACTAACCTAGAAAGCAAGGAAAAATGAAAAAATCTGCTCAGATCTAGTCCAAAAATGGACTAGATCTGAGCAGAGAATAATTGTTTTTTATGGTTTTGTTGGAGAAGAAGAAGAAGTGAGAGATAAATTTTATGGAAGTTTCCTCTATGTGTTTTTTTTTTTTTGAAACCAAACTAAAATTTATAGAACATTAGGTAACATTAAGTACACGTTGGAATGTCATTCCCATTTGGTCCTGAGCTACATAATTTTTAAGAAACGTAGGGTGCATATCGATCCAAATGTTTCTTGTTGCAGAGTGCCCTAGAGTCTTAGTTTTTTCAGCAGCGAAATTTGCCAAAGCATCTGCAAGTTGATTTGTTTCTTTGTAGATGTGGAACATACTCCAGTTTGGTATTTGTTGTAGCAGCTCCTTGATTCTGTGAATGAGAGGCTGAATATTCCATGGTGGTGTTGTATTGCTGGTAAGGTAGCAAACTAGGTACATAGAATCCGATTCTATGATTAATGACTTGATATTCATAATACATGCTTGTTGGAGACCAATCAACATTCCTTTCGTTTCTGCCATTATTGCCGAAGTAAATCCCAGCGGTTCTGCTATAACACACATAACATTCCCTTCTTCATTTTGCAACACTGCACCTGCACCAGCTATACCCGGATTTTTTCTCGATGCGCCATCTCAATTCAGCTTCGGAGTGCCTGGTGGTGGAGGAGTCCATCCTACAGATGTAGTATATTGCGAAGATTGTTGATTGTTGTTGAGGTATGTTGGATCAAGCCCAGGTGCCAGCGGCGGTTGGTGAAGTTTCACCCACAAGTATTCTGTTGTTTCTTTTAACATTAGCAGCTTTGTAATATGTGGTGGTTCACTGATATGCTGGAAGCAAAACTTGTTTCTCCGATTCCAAATATGACACATAGTGTAACAAAGGTGAGTTATATAATCAGATGGTAGTTTAATATTTAGGTGCAAAGGGTTTAATAGATTCTGAACACAGTTTAAAGGAGTGATTCGAAGAGGTATTTTCGGGTGTTTAATCTGTAGCAAGTCAATGACCTGGTCCCAAATAAATTGAGCCTGCAGACATTCAAAAAACAAGTGATTGATTGTTTCAGGAGCAGCATTGCAAATTGAGAACATTGGAGTGTTCATGATTCGACGATGAAGAAGAAGTTCTTTAGTAGGTAGACCATTTTTCATGATCTTCCAAACAAAAATTTGTATCTTGGGGGGGCAGGGCAGCTTCCAAATAAACGGTTTGAATGAAATGGTTTGGTTTGGATTGATGTGTTGATGAAATAATCTGTATGCAAATTTAATAGAGTAAGTTCCAGTTTTCGTAGGATACCATATGAGCTTGTTAGTGGTCGGTTTTTCTGGTAGAGGTATTGCAATGATTTTGAGTGTGGTGATTGGGTCTGTGATGGTTTGTATGATATCTGTGTTCCATGAGTTTGTTCCCGGTTTGATGAGCTGTGAAACAGTATGCATGTTTTGAGATGTACTATTAGGTATTGAGTTAACTCCCGGAATCTAATGTTGTGACCAGATGCTAGTTTGATCACCTGAGTTTATTTGGTGAAACAGACCTAAGTTGAACATAGGTAACAGTTTATTGATATCCATCCATAGGGGGCTAGGATTTGAGTTGTTAACATAAATGGGATGTAATAGGGAAGAGTTAGAGAGATACTTACCAGAGCAGTTGGAAGACCACATTGACTCCGGTTGATCATTGATGACCCAAATTATTTTTAGAATCAAAGCCTTATTCATTGTTTCACTTGTTCTAATACCCAGACCTCATGCAGACTTATTCCTACCCACTGTTTTTCAGTTGATAGGATGCAGTTTCCTTGTGTTTTCCTGGTGGCCCCCAAAAAAGTTCCTCTTTATACGATCAATTTTCTTGTGAATGTGTTGTGGAAGCATGGCAGTTTGCATAACATGATTAACCGATGTAGAGAGTGAGGTATTAATCAGAAGTAGTCTGCCAGCTTGGTTTAACATTGTTGTTTTCCATCCCTGGGCCATACTAGAAAGCCTCTGCACTGGAGGATTATACCTATATTTGCATAGCCTGCCATGCGGAATAGGGGAGCCTAAATATGTGGGGGGTTTTGAAGTGGTTGTAAAGTGAAATATGGAATGTAGAGAGTGTATATGTGAGTTTGGTAGGTTCGGGTGGTGGATAATACATGATTTTGAAGCACTTATTTGTTGTCCTGCAGCTGTACTATATCTGTTTAGAATGTGTATTAGGTTGTAACATTGAGAAGGATTGGCATGACAGGTAATCAGTAAATCGTCAGCATACATGAGATGAGAAATGGGAGCAGAGTTATTGGAAATTTTGATACCTTTTATTTGACCTATTTGTTCAAGATGCATTAGGTTACTTGAAAGAATTTCGGCACACATGATGAATATGTAAGGGGATAATGGGTCTCCTTGACGAATTCCACAAGTTGGTTGAATGAAACCTCGAGGTGGTCCATTGATTTTTACAGCCAGGGTGACACTCTTGATGCAGAACATTATTCTGCTTACAATCCAGCTCGGTAGTCCCAAGGTTTTCATTGCTCTTTCTATGAACTGCTAGTCCAGCTTGTCGTAGGCCTTATGAATGTCCAGCTTCAGAGCAAATTTTGGTTGCTTTCCCGGTTTTGATGTTCTGATCGAATGAAAAATTTCCATAGCAAGAGCAATATTATCCTGAATATATCTATTTGGGATGAAGGCACTTTGGTGAGGATTGATGATCAGTGGGAGAAGTGGTCTTAGTCTAGCCACAATGATCTTTGAGATAACTTTGTAACTGACGTTGCAAATTCCAATAGGACGAAATTGAGAAGGTGAATCTGGGTTCTTTATTTTGGGGATTAAGGTTAGATGGGTGTGGTTGATTTGAGATGAAAATGACCCATTCTCGAAGAAATCAGTAACTAGTTTGATGAGTGTTGGACCAACAATATCCCATGCTGCCATATAAAATTTGCTTGAGTACCCATCTGGTCCAGGCGCACTATCTTTGCTAATGGAGAATAAGGCTTTCTTTATTTCTCCATGTGTCACAATAGCCTCTAGTTGCTTCTGTTGTTCTGTTGAAAGACGCGGATGCACATTAGTGAATAGCTCATCATCAATGATAGTCGCAGGTTGTGAGTACAAATCCTCAAAGTAAGAAACAAAAATTGGAAATATTGATGCCTTATCGTCAATCCAGACATCCTGGTTATTCCTGATTTGGTGGATGAGATTATGGCTTCTATGGATTGTGGCAGTTGTGTGAAAGAAACCCGTATTGCGGTCTCCATCCTTCAGTCATTGAATTCGAGATCTGGATTTCCAATATTCATTCTTGCAGTTGAGCAGAAAAAGGTGGTGTTGTAGAGCTCTTTCAGCATCATGAGTGGCCTGAAATAATTGTTGAGGTGATGCAGTAGCACAACTAGACTGTGCACCTTCTAATCTCCTCTCAGATAGCCTTATTTTTTCTTCCAATTTTCCAAAAATTTCCTTACTCCAACGACAAAGAGACTTTCTAGTGTTGATGAGTTTCTGTTGCAGTATAAAAGCAGAAGATCCATCTGTTGGTTTCTCCCAAGCACCTTGGATAGTTGGGATACAATCGGGATGTAGCAGCCACATGTGTTCAAAGAGGTAAGGCTTATGTGTAGTGAAACCAACCGCTCTGAGTTGTAAAACAATTGGACCATGGTCAGATGCATAGCGAGTTTGGTTAAAAATAGCAGCATGAGGGAAGCGATTTCTCCATGAAGGAGTTGCGCAAGCTCGGTCTAATATTTCTTGTATCAGGTTAGAACCCTGCTGCCTATTCGACCAAGTAAAAGTTGTACCTACAAAACCAATATCAATCAGAGAACACGCATCCAAAAACCTTTGGAATTTAAGTGTCTGGTTTTGCGATACAGGTCTGCCTCCTTGTTTCTCAGATTGTGCTAGAATGTCATTAAAGTCTCCAACCATCAAATGTGGAGCATCATCATCTAAGCCAAGCATTTCCGGTAAAGATTCCCATAGATCCATTCTTGCAATAGGACTAGGTGGTCCACAGATTACAGAGAGAAACCAAGGTGACATAGTAGCCGAGTTCACAATTGAGTGTATAATAGACTAGTTAGAAAATATGATTTGGATATTGACTTGGTTCGACCAAAATAATGAGAGGCCACCTCTGTGGCCATTTGGAGGTAAAGAAAAACAATGAGGGAAATGCAGGGTTGATGCTAAGCTCATCATATACGAAGAGGAGGCAATTGTTTCTGATAAAAAAAGGATATCGGGTTTATGTTTGCGAGTTAGATCTTGCAATCTTTGTACTGTCAATGGGTTGTGAATCCCTTGATAGTTCCAGGATATAACACACATTTCTTCTAAACAAGGTAGTACTAATCAGCTTCTCTCAATAACCTTTCTTATTTCACAATAAGTTGAATCAAATTTGGTCAAGAATAACAACACTCGATCAAATCTGGTGCAAGCCAACCGTTTAGTTTTCGACTCCAATCAAATTTTAAAGAAAGAAGGAAAGTAACCTCAGCAGATTTGAAGAAACAATTGTTGGTGTCCTGAATTATGTGTCTTTGAACCAAAAAAATTGTTTGCTCCCCCGAGTAACTGCTGTTTGAGAGGATGATTAATCTTTGAAATGGCGCCGCTTCAGAAAATTTTTGTAAACTATGAGTGCCCCCAGTTGGTTGCAGAATTCCTTCAAACACTTTGTGTGAGTTAAACTGAAGAAACAGTTCCAATTGAAACTTATTAATTTCCCTGCCGGCTGATTCGTTGTTGATAAAAACAGAAACCCTTTCCTGTTAATTGGAACCTCGTTGTACTAAAAAGTTGCAGCCGTAATCTGTGCTTTCTCACAATAGAAACAGAATCGTATTTTGAATCACGGTAGTCAGAACAAAATCTTAGTAGAAGAAATAGTTGCAGAATCCCAGCACCCAAATCACAGAATTATAATCTTAGTAGCAGAATCGTGTTAGCAGAATCTCAGTAACAGAATCGTGGTTTTAGAAACTCAGTAACAGAATCGTGGTTATAGAAACTCAGTCGTCATTCCTCTATGTGTTTGATGTGCTTGTTTCCTAACAATTTCTTACTAAAATAAAAAATGTAGAAGGTTTGCTGTTTGATTGGCACGGAAATCGAGCATAAAGCGGATCTAACAGCTACCATATCCAAGCAGCGGCAGTTTATACTGTCGAATTTGTTTTCTACTTCACACGCGAATCTCCACGTGAACGTGATCTCGGTATTAAAAGACAACACTTCTCAATGATTATATATTCGCCTGGTTTTCACGAGGAACATTTAATAAGGATCTTCCTCGTTAAGCTGCTAGAACAGTTTGCTCATAAGCATTGGAGAGTGTTTTGATCATCTGAAAAAAAGTGAAGCCACTTCAGATTAAAGGTTTAAAAATCTCCCTAACCGATAGTTAGCTGAATGGTGCAAAGTGCTGCTGCTATTTCAGCTGACGGGATGCCTTCGGCACATTGGCCACCACCTGGCACCTAGGAAAAAATCCAGCTGCTGAATCTCGAGCAATGAAGCCCCAACCAGTTACACCAATTACATGAACTACATAGGAGCTAGATGTGAAAGGATGAAACAGTTAATAAAATTGACTTTCACAATATCACTCGATGATGGAGGCTTCCATGGTTCCATGCTAGTATTAATTTTGCTCCAATACCTAGAAATTCACTAACTTGATAAAATACCCAAAAATGAACAAATGATTAAAAACAATGGTCTGCTTGCAGTGTCCTTGCCAGGCGTATCAAGTTGGTACAAGTCTGACCGGCTGATGTACATTACATTTTCAAATTCCCCAAAATACCTTTTCTGTTTATAGAAGATTTAGTGGCTGAATTTCAAAAGAATAATCTCTTTGTCATACTAATTAAGCTCAGATCGAACTTTATGCCATTATCATCTGATCTAGCTAGACAGACAGGCAACGTACAAACGCTTGCACTGGTAGAGATAGATATATGGGGGGGGGGGGGGGGTTCAACCTACCTAGCTAGCTCATAGTTAGGTTAGCCTTCTAACGTTTTGGACTTGTTGGATAGGATGGAATGAAATCTGCGAAAGTATCGCAACAAAAAACAAAGTATCAATATCATCATCCTGTAAGATTTCAAAAACACTAGCAATTTAATTGGTGGACCCTCTTCACGTGTGACACTGCATGTTTTGACCTTAGGAAACATCATTACAGAAGAAATTAATTGTGTAAATACTATACTAAGAGTACAGTGATATCATTGATATCCTATCCAACAGTGTTCTTGTTCATGAATCAAAAGATGTTATCGTTCTTTCTGGGAACACATTCAGTGTCATATATGTATCTCTGCCCTGACTTTTAACATGGTCATCTGGTAGGACCAATTTTCCATTTTTTCCAACAATTTTGTCGCAATATTTGTTTATTTCTCTTCGGTCTTTTTCTTTTTGAAGAACTCAAAATTTTAACCATTTCGAACCATTAATCTGCTGGCAAAATCTTGATGTTGTTGCATTATTTATAACTATAAATATGTTGCCTTTTCCAAGAAAATAAATCTGTGACACCTTGAGTGCGAATTTTGTCGCAATATTTGTTTATTTCTCTTCGGTCTTTTTCTTTTTGAAGAACTCAAAATGTCGGTGGCTGTGCTATATCAACATACTAGTGTAAAATTAAAATAATCAGCCAACATTCATCCACCTAACTAAAGATCAAGTAAGTGTACACAAATACAATACAAACTTTGTGTCCATATTGATGAATCCTACTGTATTAGTATGAAATTTCATAGGTAAAACAATGTGATAAAATTCGGCGTGTATAATATTCTCAAAAGTAAACTCGAACGAATCGAACCATTAATCTGCTGGCAAAATCTTGATGTTGTTGCATTATTTATAACTATAAATATGTTGCCTTTTCCAAGAAAATACAGGTAAGTTTGTTCACGAAAAGCAGAATCTTTGAGCAAAGATGCATGGCAAAGGTTTGTTTAAAGTTTGCATGACAGAGTGTCCAAACTCCAAACTTAGAATTCTAACAATAGTACTAAATCCATGTTTAATTAAACATGGTTTGAATCTTGTTCTTGCAAAATAACTAATAACATAATGTGATTCTGATCTTTATTATTAATAATTAATCAGTTTTAAATTATTTGCCTACATTTTCCGATTCATGACTTAGATTAAATTAAAAACAATAAGAAATGATACTAGTTTTAGTAACATATTTAAAAATTTACTAGGATTAACTATACTAATAACTACAATATAATAGTATTAATAGAAGCTATTTAACTAATATTCAAACTCTAATGGTGCTGAAACTTGAGCAGAATTGTTGTTCTTCTCGCCACCAGCTCCTTCCTCTTTACTACCATTCGCCACTCTTTCCGGTGACTCAGGATGGTTTTCGGTTGAATTACCAGCTGATGATTGATTATCCGGTCCGTCCGAAGGCAATGTGAGTCTTCCTTGGTTATACAAAGTGTTCAGTTGATGAAAATATGGACAAGTTTTAGAATCTAAAGATCTTTTCTTGTTTGTATCTTTAGTTTTCCTGAAATACTTGTTAATATTCTCCCATTTCTCTTTACACTTCTTTGCACTTCTTTTATAACCTAATTCAGACATTCCTTGAGATATTTTCTCCCACAATGGAATTTTTGTGTTCTCTTTGTCTTCACCACCATTACTAGAACTGTTACCTAGATTGCATCTAAGATTTATCAATGAGTAAACCTCATCCCTTGGCCATCTTTTTCCATTCTCTTCCCTATCATTATTGGATGTTGAACCTGGTTCCTGTGATGACACTGTTATTGCAGCAGCAGTGGTAGTGGATGAAGAAGTGACATCACCTTGGTTATTGTTTTGGGTAGTAATAATAGAATTAGGGTTTTCACAGACTAGGTCCAAATGAGACAAATTTGGTATATTTTGATTGCTATGAGTAGGACTAGGTGTTCTGTTGGTTGCTGTGGCTACATGAGATGATGAGGTGGGCACTTTTGGGGTGTTTTGAGTAGTGGGTACTTGAACACTAGAGATGGCAGACTTTGGGGTTTCTGATGATGATAGAATTATTGAAGGTGATAATGATGAAATTGGATTCTGCGATGATGTTTGTATGATATTTTCAATCTTCAATGATAGATCGTCTTGGTTATTTTGTGATGATGATGAAATACTTGAAGAAAACTTCTTCAAGAATTCAATGATTGTAGTTTCTCTATCACATGCAATAGCTTGTTCTTTTGCCCTCATTTCGATCTCTTTGTTTACTCTATCCATTTCTTTCTTCTTCCAAATCTCTTCTCTGCTAACCCTTTCTTCTTCTTTTCTTTCCATGTCTCGCAGAAGCTTCTTATGTAACTCTTCTTGTTGATTCATAATCTTGTTCACAATTTCTTCACATAATCCTTTTAGTAACTCAAGCTTATGATCGTGTCTTTTTCTCTTCTTACTTCTAGTTTGTTTTTTCGCCACATTTTCCACGAACGGGTTTTCTAAAGTCTCATTTCCTGAATTCTCTTCCATATTTAAACCCCCCATTTTTCCTTGGCTATCATCATCACCACCATTGTCATTACTACTTCTTACCATATTATTCTTTTCGTCTTCATTATCAACTACTGAAGTATTAGTGGTAGTAGTTTTAGGGTTTTGGTGATGATCTTCAAACAATGCTTCAAGTTCACTAAATGATCTGTTGTAATTCTTACCACTATTACTGTAGTTAGTAGTAGTAGTAGTATCATTAGAATATTCATTCATTTCCTCATATTTCTCCTTGCATCTTTCCGGACTTCTTTTATACCCAAGCTCAGCTAGTTTCCTGAATTCACAATAAGACATAAAAATACAGAAGCCCAAGAAAAACACTATCTATCAACTTAATTTCCTTATTTATTTATCTGTCACCACTTCCTACTATTCTATACTGTCTGTGCCAAAATTTAAGAAGGGAGCAGAATTGATGAAACTTGGAGTTTATTGTTTTCACTTTGCAGACATGTAGTGTGTGTATTTCTATTTTATTCAATAAGTTCCAAATACTTAGGTTGAACTACAAAAAAGATGAACCTAATTTAGAAAAATCTTCAGGCAATGATTGCTAGTTTTAATGTATATATAACAATCATTTTAACTAAATCCATTATATACGAGATTCACCTCATAATTATATTTTATTAGTTTAATCAAAATGAACTCAATCTGATAAGTTAAGTACTCTACAAGAACAGATTTGAGAAGCTAGACTGAATTGTAAGCTGAAGAGAGTGAATTAAGGTGTACCTTGAGACATGACCCCAGATGAAGTCAGAAAAACCATGACCCATACTAGATCTGATTCTTAATAGTGCAACAACTTCTTCTTTCTCCCATGGATCCCCCATTTCAGAAACAGATCTTACTCTTTCACGTAGCTGTTGTTCTTCATCTTCTTTGTCTTCGTCTTGACGTTGTTGTTGATGATGATGATGTACTACCACTTGCTGCACTGTTGATGCTGATTGTTGCTGCTGCTGATGATGAAGTTGATGGAGAAGCTGAGACTGTTGCTGATACAACTGATGTTGTTGAAGATGTTGATGAGAAAGTTGTTGTTGTGGGTCAATGAAGTTAGAGAAAGTTGGAGGAGGAGGAGAAGGCGAAACATGAAGTGGAAGAGTTAAAGGATGCGAAAGTGGCAAAGGTGTTGTTGTTCTTGATGCTATGAATTGATGGAACTGTTCAGGAACTCCATTAAACATTTTTGGTGTATGCAAATTCCTCTTCTCGTGTTTTTTGAGTTGCCAACGATTTTTTTTTTTTTGTTTGAGTTGTGAATCCAACGAGTCTCTTTACTGTGTTTTTTCACTGCTGCTACTACTACTCATCATCATGTCTTATTGGTTATTTTCTCTACAACATCTTCTCTTTCATGTAAGAGTATAGTTTGTCGTTCCCTACTAGTCTATAGCAAAAAAATTAGAATCCTATGCAAATAACTAGCTGGTGTTGCAGTATAGGCTGATGATGATGTATTACGGATCGAGATGAATAATCAGGGACACGTGAAAACATGTAACAGCAGGAATTCGGGCCCACACATACGGTCATAACGAAAGCAGGAGGAGGGGTTCCATTTCATTTCGTTTCTCATTGATTGATTAGAAATTTTTCATTAAATTCAGTGCTTTTTAGTTGATGTCGTCTTGATGAAGATGATGAAGAAGATCAAAAATTAAGATGAGTTTGTTATATTAGATGAAACATCATTTTGATGGACCCCCATGAATTGTGGATCCCATGCCAGTAATTGATGAAAATGACAAAATTTCATATTGATGGTATGTTTGGTGCCGTTTGTTATCTGATACCAATACTGTTGGTGTTTTGAAATTGGAGTATTATTGCGCGGATCCAACTTTTGGGTCCTGAGACGCTTAACCCTACTCAAAAAAATCTACGAAACCATATGCATTATTGAGCAACATGCAGACTGCTGCTCATCACCACATCCAAAAACATTTGTTGAGGTCAAAACTAGACGGCCAAAGTTAAAGGCGATTTTGAAAGCGATTTTCTGTTAGGGTTTCCTCCTCTCGCTGTTGCATCTCCAGGGACGGAGCTAGGAAAATTTTCTAGGGGAGACAAATATATATATATATACAGTAGTTTCGCTGTAAAAGCAGGCGGCCGAAGGCCGCAAATTTTTTTTAGGCCTTGATATTTTCCTTCAAATGATGTCACCAAAATATCCAATAAGTTGTTAGATGTTTAGATTTATGGTTGGATTTAATATTTTGATATTTTTCGGTTCTTTCCTACGTAATTTTGATATTTAAGCCAAGTTTTGTACGATAAGTACCTAATATCAGTAGTTTTTAAAGTGTATAGTAGAGGATTCAAGGCTCTCTATGTAATATACAAAAATATGAGGGGAAAATCTATAAATACTTAAATTTTTCAAGCCTAATTATGTAATTAGGAAGGGTCAAAGACCATAGCTCAGTGGTATCCCATCAACTCCAATAAGGAGGAAGTCAGGGATTCGATCCCCACCGTAATAGAGGTTTGTATTTAATTAGTTGTATAGATGGGTTTGACGGGGTTGAGTCTAGCAGTGGGGCTAGTCCAAATTGGTCCGAATCGGGTAGGGGCTGGTCTGGCTTTAGCCTATCAAAAAAAAAAAAATTCTGTAATTAGAAAATTCTAGGGGGGACTGTTGTCCCCCTTAGACTGCATGTAGCTCCGTGCCTGTGCATCTCCTCTGGTGAGATGCAATCATCTTCTCCGGCTTCGATTCCTCTAGCGGTTTCCTCCTCACCTCTAGAGGTTACTTGTTTGGAGGGATCTACTGTAAGTGTTGGGGTTGGAATTTCTTCAATTCCAGATCCTGTTCTTCCTCCTGGTTTTGAAAATGTACCCCCTACTGGTCCTTCTGTTTCTAGAGCAGCGTGGTCTTCTTTGTTCGATAGACAGAAGGAGGCAGCTATCTCTGCTAATATGGAGTTTTATTCGTACCCTGTGATTGATGGTAAGAAAGCTATGGACATTCCCTATGAAATTTTTGATGAAGATATACGATTGTGTGAAGATAAAGTCATTGGAGCATTTGTGGGACGACGTTTACCTTTCAATTGGTTTCGTAATGCTGTGAATCGAGCCTGGAATCCTAAAGGTAACATCCAAATTACTATACATGGTGAGAGTATGTTTATCTTTGAGTTTAATTGTCCTGAAGATAGAGTTCGTGCTTTAGAGATGGGCTCTATGTTTATATCTAACAGATTATTCATAATCAAACCTTGGTCAAGAACTGTTGAACAAGATATTGCAGAATTGAAATCAATTCCAGTGTGGATGAATTTTAAGAATGTTCCATTGTTTATGTGGAACAAGAAGGGACTAAGCATGATTGCTAGCTTTTTAGGCAAACCACTCATGATGGATACTCCAACTCTGAATAAGACCAGAATGAGTTATGCCAGAATATGTGTAGAAGTAGACATTAACTGTGATTTTCCAGAGTCCTTCACCTTTACTTTAGGAGGAAAGGATAAAGTGGAAATTAAAGTGGAGTACTCATGGAAACCTCAAAAATGTACTGAATGTGTAGCCTTTGGTCATAGCTCTCTTAATTGCCCAAAACATGTTACTTCTTCACCAAAGGTAGTTCAAAAATGGGTGCAGAAAAAGCTTACTACAAGTGTAGATCAGGAAGGGTGGAGTACTAAATCTAAATATAAAGTACAAAACAATGACATGGTAATTGATATTACTGATCAGGAAGCTCAACAAGTAACAATGGGAACTGAGTCTATAATCCCTGAACCAGAAGTTACAGTTCTACAGGAGATAAATGTCCGGAAAGATAATAATGTTAATGATTTCATTGCTTCTAATCCTTTTTTCATCTTGGATAAGTGTATGGAGAACTCTCAAGAACTACCAGCTGAGCATAATAAAGAAAACTTCATGGCTTTGATCCAAGCAGCTCATCAAAAATCAAAAGATATTGAAGGTTCTAGTTCTGGATCCAGGGCACATTTCCAGAAAAAGGAAGGTATATTACCCCATCTATTAATCTTTTTCCTAAGACTGCAGACTTAAAGAGGTCTGCTAGAGGTACCATCTCTCTCCCCAAATTAAAATGAGTTTCAACATGGGATGTTGGAACATCAGAGGTCTAAATGATCCTCTGAAACAGCTAGAAGTTAAAATTTTAATAAGGAACAATAATATTTCCATTTTGGGTATTATAGAAACTCATGTTCATTCTTCTAATAAAGCAAGAATAAGAAATTTCATCAATCATTCTTGGTGTTTTTTAGACAATGATAGTATTAATAGTATGGGAAGAATTTGGGTAGCTTGGAACCCCAGTGTTTTTCAAATTAATCTGATAAGTTCTTCTCCACAAGCTATGTTCTTAGATATCTCTTTCTCTTCCAGGCTGAGTTTTGTAGCTACTTTTGTGTATGGAGATAATTATTATGTTACAATAAATTCTTTATGGGATTCAATCTCTGCCTTTGCTTCTTTTAATGTTAGACCATGGGTTTTGCTGGGGGATTTCAACTCTGTCTTATTTCCCTCTGAAAAAGTGGGTGGTGCTCCAGCTTCTACTCTTCACTATCAGGATTTCTCAAGGTGTGTTCAATCTTCTCAACTCCTGGATTTGCCTTATTCTGGATGTTTTTATACTTGGTCAAATTGTCATCATGATGGTACCTTTATAAGATCTAAATTGGATAGAGTGATGGCTAATATGATGTGGATTCAGCAATTTCAACTTTCTAAAGCAGAGTTTCTTTTACCTGGTATTTCTGACCACTCTCCTAGTATAGTTTCTGTGTTTGAGAAAAGGAAGCATGGCCCTCCCCCTTTCAGGTTTTTTAACTTTCTATCTGAGGATAAAGATTTTTTGGAGGTGGTTAAAAAGGGTTGGCACATTACTGTTAGAGGTAACCCTATGATTAATTTATTTACTAAACTCAAAAGTGTCAAGCATGAACTCATTCTGTGGAAAAAGTCAAGATTCAAAAATATATCTGCTCAAGTTATTAATGCAAGAGAGCAAATGGACTATGCTCAATTATTGCTTCAATCTCACCCTCTTGACCATGAGCTATCTAGGAGGGAAAGATTGTATGTAGCTGAATTTGTAAAATTGGCAAAATATGAAGAGTCTGCAGCTAAACAACAATCTAGAATAAAATGGCTTGATCTGGGGGACTCTAATACTTTTTTTTTTCATAACTCTCTTAAAGAGAGAAGGTCTAGAAATAATATCCTATCCTTATATAGCAGAGATAATCTCAAGTTAGAAGAAGATACATAAATAGCTCAAGAATGTATTTCTTTCTACTCTGAATTATTTGGTTCTGACTTAACTGAAGAGCTTGCTACCACTCCTTGTACTCTGAGTTTTGAAGCCTGTATCAAACAAGATGATGTTTATGATATTATAAAGCATGTCTCTAGAGAATAAGTGATAACTGCTTTACACTCCATTGGCTCTAGTAAAGCCCCAGGTCCAGATGGTTATTCTAGTCACTTTTTCAAAACTTGTTGGAGTATTGTGGGAGATGAATTAGTTGTTGTTGTTCAAAATTTCTTCAAAAAGTCTAAACTTCTAAAGGAAGTAAATAGTACCTTCATCACCTTGATTGATAAGAAGAAGAATCCTTCCTTTGTTACTGATTACAGACTCATCTCCTGTTGCAATGTTATTTATAAGTGCATCACTAAGATTCTCTCTCTAAGAATGAAGCAGATTTTGGGGGGCCTCATTAGTCAAAATCAATCATCTTTCATCTCTGGAAGATCAATTCAAGACAACATTATGGTGGCTCGTGAGCTGGTTAGGAATTATCACAGGCCAAAGGGTTCTCCTAGATGTGCTCTTAAAATTGACCTGAAGAAAGCCTATGATACTGTAAAATGGGATGCCATTTTCTATATGCTAAAACAGCTTGGCTTCCCAGATATCTTCACTAATTGGATCAAATTATGTATTACCTCATCTAGATTCTCCATAAATGTTAATGATGCTCCATATGGGTTTTTTGGTGCAAAAAGAGGATTGAGACAAGGTTGCCAAATTTCTCCATACTTGTTTGTTCTTGCTATGGAAATGTTAAGTGCCACCCTCCTTCAGCAGGTCAAGATTCAAAAATTTGGTTTTCACCCAAGATGTAAGTTGACTAGCCTAACTCATTTGTGTTTTGCTGATGATGTTATGATATTCTTCAAGGGTTCAGTTACAGCAGCTACTAGCCTAAGAAGCTTTAGATGACTTCAGTAAGTGGACTGGTCTTGAAATCAACAATCAAAAAACCTTTTTATTTTACTCAGCTGTGGATGATATAATTTTGCAACAAATTCTTCAGATTTTGAGTTGCTCAGCTGGAGAGCTGCCAGTAAGATATCTTGGAGTCCCTCTCTTATCTACTAAACTTTCTTATAAGGATTTCCTTCCTCTTCTGGAGAGAGTTGATGAGAGAATTTATTCTTGGAAGACTAGTTTCCTTGCTTACCCTGGAAGAGCTTTACTTATCAAGGAAGTATTATGTGGAATGCTTTTTTTCTGGTTCTCCTGCTTTGTTTTACCTAAGAGAGTCATTAAGGAACTGAATACCAAATTTAAAAGATTCTTATGGAATGGTGTTGAGCTTAAAAAAGGTTACAACCCAATTAGATGGTATCTTACTTGTCATCCTTATGAGGAAGGTGGATTGGGAATCAGGGACCTTGAAAACACTAATATTGCAGCAAATCTAAGGCACATATGGGATCTGGTTTCAGAGAAAAACACCATTTGGAATTCTTGGACAAAAATTAATTTAATTAAGAATAAAGACTTCTGGACTATGAATATCCCTCAAGACTCTTCCTGGTGCTGGAGAAGAATTCTGGACCATAGAGTGATTGCTAAACAGCATATTGGAGTTCTAGGGAATGGAGCTGATACAAATTTCCTTCAAGAAAATTGGCACTTAAAAGGGATGATTAAAGACTGGGTTGCTCCTCATATTCTTGATACTATTGGAATTACTGATGCTTTAAAAGTTGCTGACTTTCTTTCTCCTCATGGATGGGTGTTTCCTGATTTTATGGAAGAAGAGGTTCAAGAAATTGTTGCTGAAATTTCCCTTACTGAGTTCAACTTATCTGAAAATGATCAGATTTTCTGGAAATCTAGCTCCTCAGGTAAGTTTTCCATGAAAGAAACTTATACAGCCTTGTCTGATCAGGTAGATAAACCAATTTGGAAAAATCTAGTATGGTTCAAGAAACATATTCCTAGACACTCTTTTATCACATGGCTTTCCTTTCTTAAAAGACTTAAAACTAGAAGTAAGTTACTAATGTGGGGAGTTGTGTCAGATGCTTCTTGTGTTCTCTGTGGTTATGCTCTGGAATCATAAAATCACTTGTTCCATACCTGCACCTTTTCTTCTAGCATTTGGAGGGGGCTTCTGTTAAAAATGGGTATTGTTAGGGATCTAGCAAACTCTTGGGATGAGGAAATTGAGTGGTGTTCTCAGACATTCACATGCCCAAGTAGTATTGCTATAATAAAGAGACTGGTTTTAAATAGCTTTGTGTACCATATCTGGAGAGAAAGAAATAACAGAATTTTCAGAGCTCAATATAACTCAGAAGATAATCTTAGCTTACAAATTATTCAAGATGTGAGATTCAAACTCTTGGCCCCTTCTCACAAAATTCATGATGCCCAAGATGTTAGAATCTTCATGGGAAGATGGAATATTGATTGTGTTTATGTGCCTCAAGATATCATTCTTTGTACTTGGCTCTACCTAGAAGAAGATGAGGTAATGATTAATATTGATGGGTCAAGGTCAGACATTGCTGGTGGCTTTGGAGCTATTATTAGAGATCATAATGCTGAGGTTATTGGTGCAGCTACAGGGGAAAGTCCTGTGATTTCTGTTCTTGCCCATGAGTTACAGGGAGCAGAACTTGGGCTTATTTTGGCTATTCAAAAGCGACAATTTAGAGTTCACCTTGATGTTGACTCCATGGCTGTTTTTAAAATGCTAACTACTGCAGATCCTGATCCCCCTTGGAATGTAATTCAAATCTGGAGAAGAATTAAGAAGCTGAGAGAAAATTTTGTCAAGTGGAGGGTTACATTCTGTTATAAAGAAACTAATAGAGCTGCTGATCATTTAGCTGGCCTTCACTTGGGTAGGAAGTGGGGGAAATCAGACATGAAGAGTTCTCAACTGATTTTAGAGAGATTCTAGCTGCAGACAAGGCTCAAAAGGTTTACCAGAGAAGGAAGAAGAGAAGAAATTAGTTTGGTTTTGGTTTTCTTGTTTGTTAGTTCTCCCTGTTTTTTCTTCTTGGGCTTTTAGTTTTCCTGTTTTTCTTTTCTTCTTGGGCTTTTAGCCCGCGGAATGTGTCAGAAAAAAAAAAAAAAAAAAAACATGCAGACTGCTGACTTCAACAAAATTCTAGAGCGCCAATCAGTCGATATTAAGTGCAGAGCCGGCATCAGGCTGGTGTGAGGCCAGTTGCATTTTAATAGCATAGTGGAGTACTCGATGACACTATCACTATTATCCTGGTTTTGACACCAAATTAAAGGACATGTACCCTCGCGCATGGGCGATGAGTCAGAGGAGTCACATGTGGACTGAGTGTATCAACCCAGATGATGAGTCGGATTCCGACTCGGAAATAAAAATGCAGCATAGTTATAACGAACGGTGGGCGGTCTGCTGGTACCTGGAGGTGGTGGATGAAAGGTATAAAGATGCACCTGATGTGTACGTAGAGGAATATAGTAATCTAGGTGAGTAGGTGTGAACGTTAATAAACAACTGTCTTTCAATGAGAGTCAGATTTTGGTTCTTGAAGAGTCCAAACACATCACATTTAGGTTCCAGTCGACAGCTAAAATTTCCTCACACAGCAACAAAATGAGATCCCCACCAACACAAACCACCAAAATGTTACGTTCTTTTCAGTAAATCAGTATTCTGTACCTTCTCTTCCCCTTCTCTCTCTAGACAGTATTAGCTTGCCATCTAAGGTTGGGACTACTGTTTTTAGCAATGATGGTCCCGGGGTCAGTATCCATGAATGAACGGAGACCTAGCTAGAATTTCAAGTCATTAACTAATTCATGTCTATCTACTTCCTTGAAGTCTTATTTATAATTAGAGAAGCTCATCTTTAAATCATGAGATTAAACTAAGTAATTTCCCCTTTCAAAGTACTAATACGTTAAGGCTTTAGTTACTCCTTTCGAAGTACTAATACGTTAATTAGTGAGTCGTGCAGTTGGTTTCCCGGGCTCAGAAGACTCGTCTAAACCGAAAAATAATGTGGTTTGAAAACTAGGAACCATGATTGCAATTGTAAATCCGATTGAAGTAGATCTATCACATGTATTCAGCGCGCAGGAAGTAAGTTTTTCATGATGATCATATTGCATTTCTTAAGGACGGTTACAACTCGTCGGTTATCGTCCACATATCTATTGTATGAACCAACACCTTATACCTTGTAACAAAAAAAACCTTATGACAGAAATTAGAGTTAGTTACAGAAGTATGGAACAAATTATAAACATGTTTGCTCTTATTAAATTGACTACACATCAAGAAGAACCAACCATGTGCCTAGGATCAATGCAGTGACACATCAAAAATGTTGGTCCCCCATTGACTTTCTCTTTCTAGTCCGCTGATCTTGACCTACAATCTGCACCATTGATCCGATTAGGTTGAGGCCCATCCATGGGTAATTCATGTTTGCAAGCTGCACCTGCGCAATAAAGAAAGAACTAAAGAAATTCAAATCTAAGCTATAGCCTATAGACATGGACAACAAGTTTAAAATCTCGTGTACTCAAATGGCCTTTGTGTGTTTTCGTTGGGCTTGAGAAGGATTGGTTATAGTGTGAAAACCACAGTCACACCCATTTTTCAGATTTCTCCCACTGTTAAATCCACCGACAAAAATTTACAGGCGCGCATCCATTTTAGTTAAGAAAATTATTTAGAGACCCATAATTTTTAAAATCTCTGCTTTAGTCTTTCTCAATCTATTCTCACCCTTTTCAAGATATTTTTCTTTCTGATATCGGTGCGGAGAAACAGAGGTTACAATCCAATCTAACAAGTTAGGGTAACAAACTCAAGGTGATTGAACACTAAGCTCTCTACAGCAACAACAACAACAACGGGTTTGTGAGTCATGTTGGTCTGAATTTTACCGGAAAATCAAACTCGAGGCCTGAATTTGTTGTCGTCCATACAAGTGACGATAGATGGGGTATTGATTGATTGTCTTTGATGGTGAAAATCAGTGATTGCAGTGGTATATTTATCTATCATTTACAATGGGTTTTGTTGGAAGTGGTTAATTCGTGAAGTATGCCATGAAATCAAAGCTAGGGTTTTCTGGTGTAATATAAAATGGGATTAAGATCTTTACAAATTGAAGAAGTAATTGTGGTGGTAATGATGACAGCAACAACAGATTGGATTGGTGTTTAGCTGGTGGTGGATTTGATGTTTGGGGTTCGTATTGGTATTCCAGTCTGAAATTGGGTTTGTTGGTGATACAGATCTTGTAGATTTCAGGTGATTGAAGGAGGTGACAATCAAGCTTCAAGTTGTTTCATGGAACTGTTGATTAGATAGGTACCCAGCCATTTTTTTTTTTCATTTCTTCCATATCTGTGATGCAATTTCTTGTGCCATGTAACAATGTGGCAAGCCTGGTGCCGAATCGGTGTACTTGAGCAATGAAATTGCAGAGAAGTTCATATTTATATGTTAACTGATTTGTGAGAATCATTGTCGAGAAGAGGTGGCCGAGAAACAGAAACAAGGGTATTTATCCAATTTCGTTTTTGCTCTACTAGTTTTCTTTTGATATTTTTATGGATTTTGAGAAAACCATGTCTATCCAATCCATTTCAGGGTGAAGAGATGAACTTGTATGATAATATATTCGTGTTATTGAACAAGGTTTTTTTATCAAATGAACTTGTACGATAGTATCCCTAAATATTTAAGAATATGGACTTTTCAAGCAAGGAATTCCAATATAGATGACAACTGGTTGAACTGTAGAACATAACAAATGAAAACTAAATAATGATTGAATAATTTCTTAGGCAACTATGAAAATGGTTGCATAACCTATTATGCATCTAGAAAAGTTAATGCATTACTTATTATGCACTCCAGAAAATGATTGTTATGTAGCAATTTTTTTGTTAGTATTGAGACTAACAAAAAAAAATTCATAACTTGTCATGCACCTACGATAATATCTGCATAACATGTTATGCAGTCGTGAAAATGGATGCATAAAGCATTATGCAACCACTTTTTTTTACAAGCACTGAAATAAATAAAAAATTGATGCATAACTTGATATGCATCAAAAAATATGGATTGCATAACACATTATCCATCAATGTTTTTTGTAAGCACTGAAATTAACCAAAACAATGGATGCATAACTTGTTATGCAGTCGAGAAAATTATTGCATAATTCGTTATGCATCTTTTGTTTTTTATGATGTTGTTTTTTAGGCGTATATATTTTTTTAATGGTTGCGTAACTAAATTAGTAAATGCATGAACCAAAATATGGTTGCATAACCTTTTATGCATATTTTCTTGTGTCTTCATAATGTGTTATGCATCGTTTTTGGTGGCTGCATAATGGTTTATGTACCAAATTTTTGAAAATTTTGCTTAAAAGAACAATCACCTCCGATTTTTTCGCAAAAAAACTTAAATTTGATATTGTTGTTTGTACTCGTTGCGTAGCTCTCGTAAAAATATTTCCAACGATATAAAATTTGTAAAATTCCAAGGCGCTGATTTTAAGATATGTTATATCCAAGTTGCGTTTCCAATTATACCCCTGATGCATAACCCGTCATGCGGATGCATAATCCGTTATGCAGACATTTTTAATAATTTCATATAATTATGGGTGTCAAGGAAATAATTATGGGTGTCACGGTAACTAAAATTAATTGTGGGCTTGACAATGAGAATATTATTTTTCTGGTGCCTGCGCCTAATTTTCCCTTGGTTATAATGTTGTTATTAATAACTTATTATTACTACCTCCGTTTCAAAATAATAGGCAGGTATTTGTGTAAATTTACACACAAACCTGCATATTTTTTAAAGACAGGTGGAGTATATTAATAAGGAAAAATTACTGGGTTTCTTGAGTTCGCACCTGAAACGAATGAATTAGTCTTTACTCTGTAAAGACTAATTTCTACCGAAAATACCCTTAGGTCGTGCGTATGATGCATTTGTATATGCACTAAATCGTGAAATTTCCATCTTACCTTTGTGTGCTTTCTATCCATCTTCAGCCACATAGAAGAAAGATAATACGTAAGGCTTTCTTTTCTTCCTCAACTCAAAACACCATCCAGCAACATCTTTTCCATCATCAATTTTGCCATCTCCACTATTTTCTCCGTCATCAGAAGACGTAACAAAGAAATTTTCTCCTTAAACATCTTATTCAGAATAAAAGGCTAAAATTGTAGTTGGTATATAGATTTTGTAGTTTTTGTTTGATTATGAAGATTTGTTAAATAGAAACATCGTGATATTTTCTAAGAGCTCGATTTGGAATATGGATCTGCTTGTTTAAAATAAGACCTAGTCGAAGATTTGCAACTTTTGTTTCGTTTGGATCCTGATTGAATGTCAATAAGACATATGCATGGAGGAGGTGCTGATTGGAAACTGATGATGTTTGCCTAAGGAAGCATCAACATTGCTATAAAACTTGTCTGAGTATGCTTACCTAAGGAAGGATCAATATTTCTATGTCCCTTACCCATAAATGCATCACTTGAGTAGGAGTGGTTGCATGGCAAACATCTCCCGAATTTCCCTTTACAGAAATGTTAACAAGACATTTATAGGAAAGAGGCGTTAGTTGGAAACTGGTGATGTGTTACCTGAGGAAGCATCACTATCTCTATGTTGTTTACCCAGGAATGCATCACTTGAGTGGGAGCGGATGCATCGCAAACATCTCCCTAATTTCCCTTTGTGAAAATGTCAATAAGACATATAGAGAGGGGAGTTGTTGGTTTAAGGTGCATTAGGGGAAAATGTATCTCTAAGCTACAAATCTTAGTCGGTAAAGCATATTTGATGTGGAACCATCATTATTGTTATGTTGCTTACTTGATGGAGAATATTCAATGCGAAAACATAAATATAGAATTTTGGATACCCTTGGAAGCTTCATGATACATAGGCATCATTGTGTATCAGTTACGAAAGTCCATTGGCCTATAAACATTGGGATTTGCTTGGACTTGCAACACGAGTTGGTTTTGGTTGCTAGTGACATCGGATAAACATGATCTAATGAAGATAATTACAAATGCTAACTCAAAGCAGAATAAACTCGCACTCCCAAGAATCCACCCAAGTGATAAGAGTTATTAAATAAATTACTTCTTTAATTAAATATATAATGTTTATAACATAATTTATTCAAATTCGAGTGTGTCTTATCTCAAACAATACATGACCTTATATAGCCTTATATCCATGCAAGAATTAACTATCTTAGTGAATAGGTTCATGCATGCATGGATGTTTTATTATATTTAATAGCATAAAATAACTTAAACTATTCAAATATATATATTAATATCTAAATGAACCGATACTTAATAAAATGCATGCACTAGCATTCCGCGTCATATGCTTTTGTTGCGCAGGAACTTGTCTCAGAGTTCTCTTCGATACCTGGAAGCTATATTTTGCATGTGTTGCCTCCCAAACGCTTGAATACTTTGAAAGTACCATCTTCTCGAGGTTCCAAATTTCTAACTTTACCCCGCGGAAATCATTCTTTTTGAAGATGTATCCACACAAAATCCCCTTCCTTAAATGATGTTTTATTTTTCTATTTGTTTTCCTGAACTTGATACTTTTTATGTTGCTTGATAATGTGATCTTGTACTTGTTCATGAAATTTCTAAATGTTTTCATCTTGTATTTTTGTATCGCTGCTAAACTTATAACTGGTAGGAAATTGAGCCAAATCCATCGGAGTTATATGATTTATTTCATAGATGACTTCGAAAAGAGTTTTAACAATAGTCTAACTTGTCAAAAGACTGTAAGCAGGCTCATCTTGAGACAATTTAAGATCCCACTTACAAATTTTATTGCCAACTAGACTCTTGAAGATATTTACCAAATTACTACTAATGACTTCGATTTTGTCCATATTTTTAAACCTGTATGCATTCTTGTTAGGAATTACTGAACCATGAACAAAATCAATGTAATTTTGAATACCTCTCGTTGGTGGGAATCCAGATGAAATCTCTATTGGGATAATATCTTCAAATTCTTGAGGTATTGATTGTACAATTGGAGACACTTTACACTTCTCTTCATTTACTTCTTGTAACACCAAAGCAACGGTTTCTTGATTTTATCCCAATGAAAGAAGGATTTCATATTTAGAGAGTAAATTAATTCCCTCTCCTTTTGAAAGTTGTGGACTGTATTCAGTTTTTGTTGGACCTAAAATAACTTTAAAGCCATCTTTTTCAAAGGAGTAAGTGTTCTTAAATCCATCATGTACAACCATTCTATCATATTGCCAAGGTCTATCCAACAACAAATGAGAAGCATCCATAGGAATAACATCACACCATATTTCATCTTTGTAATTCTTTCTAATTGAAAATTAAACCAAATATTTTTTATTTACCTTGACTTCATTCCCCATTCGGAACCAAGATAGTTTGTATGGATTTGGGTGCTCTTTTGTTTGGAGATTCAATTTTTCGACCATAGTGATATAAACTACATTCTAACAACTACCTCCATCAATGATTATGCTACATACCTTTCCCAAAGAAGTACACTTTGTGCTATGTATGATATTGCGAAGCCATTTATCATCTTCCATATGGGAAGCATTTAGGACACGTCGAATAACCAAGCTTTCTCCATCGTCAGTATAAACAACTTCTTCGTCAAATATTGGACCATATTCCTCTTTTCCATCACCTGAAACTCCATGATCTACTTCATCCGCAAGTGAAACAATCTTACGATTTGGACACTTAGATAAAAAATGTCCAATACCTTTGCATTTATAACATTGTATATGATGAGATCGATTTGTACCTGACCCATCTTGCTTGGATACTTTTGAAATAGATACCTCCATAGTTGACGCTGGCATAGGAATGAAAATATTACCTAAATTTTTTATATGATCTTTAGACCAAGGTTTGGAATTTCTACCATGTCCTTCTTTGATTTGTTATTCCACCTTCAATGAAAACTTCACTACATCATTATAAGTCCAGTACGGTTGTAATTGCACCATATCATAAATATTTGTTCGCAAACCTCTCCTAGAAAATGAGCAATAGTTTTTTCTTCGGGTTCTCTAATGTCCCAAAGCATACGAAGGTTATCAAACTCTACATCATACTCTTCAACAGTCATATATTTTTGTTTTAAATTATGAAATTTTAAAAAAGGACTCTTGACGGTAATTTTCTGGTATATTTTTTTTTTCTCATTCTTTTTTCATCATGTATGAATGTGACTTTTACCTTCACGAGCACGTTGCTTGTTAAGGTGTTTCCACCATATTAGAGCATGCTTTCGTAGTCTAAGAGCAACTAATTTTACCTTTCGATGTTCTTCCACATCTTTATAATCAAAAATTCTGTCAACAGTATGGTCTCAATCAATAAAATCTTATGGATTCAATTTTCCTTGAAATTATGGAATTTCAACCTCCATATCATCATTTGTATGGAAATTAAATTTTCTTCAATGTTGCCTCACACATGCCGCATCACTTGAGTCTTGATCTCGTTCATGTCCAAAAGGATTAATGACATCATTTTGGTCAGCATCATTCTCTGATCCATGACACAATTCATCATGATTCATAGGTTCGTAGCATTGTAAACGCTCCTGGAGTTCCCGCACTTATCTTCTCAATCATCAATTTTGATGCCTCAAACATTTCTCTCATGATTTGGAGAAGGCTCTTCAGTATTCAGACCTCGACGACCACCACGACAACCACCTCTGCCAACCATGACGTCTCTTTCCCGGTTCTGAAACCAACTTTGACACCGGATAAATGGGATCTAATAAAGATAATTACAAATACCAACTCAAAATAAAATCACTTGCACTCTCAAGAATCCACCTAAGAGATAAAAGTTATTAAAGAAATCACTTCTTTAATTAAACATATAATGTTTATAATATAATTTATTCAAATTCCACTGTGTCTTATCTCGAACAATACATGACTGACTTTATATAGCCTTATATCCATGCAAGAATTAACTATCTTAGTGAATAGATTCATGCATGCATGGATGTTTTATTATATTTAATAGCATAAAATAACTTAAACTATTCAAATATATAATAATATCTAAATGAACCAATACTTAATAAAATGCATGCACTAGCGTTCCGCATCAGCTAGTTCCGTAATCCAAACTTTTTGGTTTTGGTTGATCCCTTCATACTTTCCATTATGTAAATAGGCACTGACGGACAAAATCAATTGTCCATCCATTTATCTTAAGTTTTGTTTCTCTTTTTCCATGTTTACCCCCAATCATAGTTAAGAAGAACCAACCGTAGTTACTTCTTAATCGGTTTGAAATATGAACAATTTATAAGACCCGGATGCAATATGGATAGCATATATTGAATACTAAAAATATATCTCACAAAAACTGTTTACCCCTCCTAGGTTTTGATTAACAGAGCGTCAATTCACCGATCCCCTCAAGACTCGAATCTTTGTTACGCAGTCGTTAGCAGTTAATGGACAAACCCTAATTATTATTTTTTGTATTTGAAGCATAATTATTATTTTTATTGTTGTCTTGTATAGTTAGAGATAGGAGAAAAATTGATTCTGTATGATTGCTACGGTATCCAGAATTTAAATTGGTTGTTGCATGATGCAGGTTACAGATTTTAGAAATTTTATTAGTGGTGAGTTAATGTATCAGATTTCAATTAAGTGGTTAGAAATAGAGAAAATCTCAGTTGTTGTGATTTTTCATATTTATTGTTTGATGAATGATTCATCAAATTCGTAATTGTTTATTTAAAAAACCCTAAATTGAGACGGTGGGTTTGTGTTAATTTGATACATGCATGTTTCTTTGAAGTTGAATTCATAATTAGGTTTCTGAATGCTAATTTGAGTATTTTGTTAGTTAGGGTTCTTAAGGAATTTGAGTTTTCTTAAATTTAATATTGTAAAGAACATCAAGATTGATTATGTTTTGTAGATTATGTGGATGTTAAACATAGCACACCTCAGGAGCGAGATGTTTTATTTTCTGGAAATTGATATTACAAAATTTTCAAGTATCAGTTGATGGTACTTGATTCAGTATTTGAAGGTATGTTTTCGTATTGACCCATTCATGTTATTACAACCAAATTTTGATTTGTAGGAATGTACAGACGTGACAGTTTAAGGACCTAACTGTGTTTCCCATTTACTCAATTTATTTGTGAGAATTTGATGTTCCCCATTTACTCCGTAGGAAATGATCAGCTCAACAGTATATCTTTGGTTATTGCGCAACAATCTCCCCACTCAATGTATTTGATGCATGAACCATTCTGTTTTAGTTCTTTGTATGGATTTTTTTTCTAGTTAGAACATAGTATAAAATTTGATTCTATGTCACCTGTGGGTCTGAGCTTAACTTGTTGCCAAAAATCAGTCAAGACCGAAAACTGTTACTTGAGATTTGTCGACGTATTTAAAGGGTGATCGGTTGAGTTTGTAACCGAAAATTTTAGGCAGAATTGGGTTCAAAATACTGAGCATTTTATGGAGTTTCAAGACCAGTTGTGTAGTTGCAGAATAACCTACAACTACACCCTCAATAGAATTAGTAAAAACTCAAGAAGTTCTTGATGATGAATAACAATTTTCTTATTAATGTTCTCAATTGATTACAAAGAAGTATCTAAATGGAAGTAGAATAGTTACAACTTTATCTATTCTCTTTCCTAAGATATTTTCTAACACTCACTAAAAGAACCTCTCGAATTTTACATTTGAACTCCTATTTATAGTAAAACTTATACAGCTGTATATGAATTGCGAAGTATCGCAATTCATACTCGCAAAATTACTTTATCCTCGCAAAACTTCATATTTCTCCGTGCTACTTCTATCATCGTATCATTTTATAACTCTTTTCTCCTTTATTTATTACGATACTCGTGAACTATTATCTTGCGATATTCAGTACTTACATCTTGCCTCTTCTCATGTCAATTCTACGAAAAAGAAATGTCATGAGAATCCCTATTATCGTAAATTTAGTGTAGTTATTACCACCCATCAAGTTCGCAACACGTCTTTTTACTTTTCCCTTATCTTTCTGACACGTTTCTTCGTAACCGTTCTTTTCAACCGTTCACGCTTACTCGTATTAATGAGTTTTTATTTTCATCAAACTCTCTTATAAATATTATCCTTTGTTTTTGCTTTTTATTCTCTTCATCTTCTTCATCACTTCTGCCTCTGCAATCTCTTCTATCTTTTTTCCTTTCTATTTTCCCTCTTATATTCAATGGCACCAAAGAAGAAAACTATTGAACAAATTAATGCGGAACTTGCTGATAGAGATCTTATTCTCTCAGAGATTGAAGGTTATGATAATAAATCTTCTCTCTGTGTGAAGCTCTTTACCAATTATGTTTGGGATGATCAGAGAATTTTAATCTCACGAGGTTAAATCCTCGCAGGTCTTCCTCTTCCTCTTTATGATGTTAACTTTCCTTTATTCTACGAAATTATTTCCCACCCCAATTTTTCTTGTGCCATTTACCAATTGACTGGTGATTGTATTCGCCTCTTAGTTGAATTTGCAAATCGTGCCGCTTTTGGGAAATCTTTGTATTCAGCTGATCTTAGAAAACCTGGATTTGAAAATATAGAAATTGTTGCTGCGAATTATACAGTTGAGGGTTCCTTCAAAAATTACACATTAATTCCTGCGAGGAAAGAAGATAATCGTTGGGGTGCTCGTCTTCATCGTAAAACTAATATCGCAGTAGATGATCTTCTCATGCACGATATTGATTATGCTTCAGGAAATAATAAGACACCTCGTCGTTCTAATGATGAAGATTGGTATAAGTACCCTTTAATATTATCAGGTTCTTATATTACTGGGATAGTAGAACTTCCTGCGAACCTTCGTAACCGCTATTATCAACCTTGGGTTTTTAGAAATGTATTACTTCCATCTCCTTATCTTTTTGTTACCCTTTAATTTCAAATGAGGTAAGAAGCACTCTTGTATTTTTCTAAACAATATATTGTTGCCTCTGTTTCTTATCCTTATTTGAATTTACAGGTTCCACTTCTTCCTGAGATTATCATGAGTGAAAATAAGAGTTCTACTTCTTCTAAAAGGCTTACTTGCAAGACAACAAACTCTTCGTTCTGCGAAGGTTACCCAAGTTTCTGGTAGTCAAGATGATGCTCTTCGCAAAGGGAAAAGGAAACTTCAAGATGTTGTTTACGAGAGGAGAAAGAAGAAACTCTCAACCAAGTCTCATTCCAATGTAATTTCTCCTAATGAGAATATTGAGGAAGATCTTGGTGATGAAGATGATAAATTTCCTGAGAAGGAATTTAGTTATGATTCCGATACTCTTTCTGATAAAGGAGATAATGATAATGATGTTGATGAAGGTGGAAATGAAGATTACAGTATCCCAGAAACTTTTGCCTCAGCAATGGTTAGCATATCCGAGGCTTTCCTTCATTCTTCTCGTGGATTAGGAAATTCTCCTACAGCGAATGCTCGCAAACTTATTGCGAAGGCTTGTAAAGTTCCTAATGTAATTGATAATAACTCCCTCAAAGGAATTTCAAGATTCGTCTCTCCTGCTTCATTATATGCTTTAGGTAGCATGGTAAGTTTCTTCTCTATTCCTTGTTTATTTCCCTTATTTTGTTGATTTCTAACCCCCTTTTTTCTTGTTTAGGTTGGAAGAGTTAGTTGTGCAGCTGCTTCTGATTGGGAAAGACGCCATTCTATTGCTGAGAAGATAACTTTGAATCGTTGTAGGAAGTTAGAGGTTGAAAATTCAAATCTCCGTCAGAGAGTAGAAGATTTAAATATTGATAACGTAGAATTAATATCCCGTCACGAAGATAATTCACAATCTGCGAGCAACGCAATTGATAATTCTTCTCTTCTTGAGGAGAATAATCAATTAAAGCTTGAAAATTCTTCTCTTCGTAATGATAAGAATCAACTTGTAGGAGCGGAATATCACAGCAAACGATAACTTACGGGATTGTGGAAAGAAAATACATTTTGCGAGCAAAGAATATTTTGCGAGCAAGAAGGAAATTTTGCGAGCAAATGAAACCACGAAGGTTCGCAAGATAATCTTCAAATCCGAAATGGCGGGACAACACAATGGTCATCTATTGTAAAATCATATAAATAGCCATTTAGGCATGAGAGGAAAGGAGAGACACATTTTTGAGAGAGAGGATAATTTTAGGAGGAAAGAGAAAATGTTAGGAGAGATTTATTTTCTTTATCATCTTCTTCCCCAAAATTCTAGAGATCCAAATATTCATTAATGGGGTCTCAATTGTAAAATCATGTAATCACATACAAATCACTAGTGAAGCATCGTGGATGTAGATCACATTGATCGAACCACGTAAAAATCTTTGTGTCTTTTTATAATTTTAGTACTTTAATCTTCATCTTCACATCAAATAATTGAGATCATCATATTGGATTCTTATGAGGGTGTAGTTGTGAGATAATCCGCAACTACATAATTGGCGCTAGAAACAGGGACCTAACCTTGTTAGTTCAAGAAAGTTCGAAAAATTGGTTATTGATGGTGATGAATTGTACCGAATCTATGAGTTTTTAAGACAGAAATGGAAGTTCTCTTATTGGCATCTTCAAACAACAAACACATTAGTAGTAGTTCAGGAAGAGAGACGTGGATAGGGAGAAATCGTCAAGCAAAATGAAATTTACACATGCTACGTCAACAATTGCTTCCAAAAAGGACAAATTTCTTCTCACTTTTCTTATTCTTTGTTTCATTTTTCAAAATTTGGAAATTTCAAAACACAAATTGAAAAATAAATTTTTTGCGATCTAAATTTTGCTTTTTGTAGAAATTTGATTTATTATGGAAATTTTGAATTTAAAAATGTTTTTGCTATAAATTTGTAGTAACCAAATCTCATTTTACAAATTTGTTTAAAGAATTTCTGACAAAGTCAAATTTCAAGATTTTCTGTTGGTTAGAGATTTAGAGATTTACATTTCGCAAGAACAAAAACAAGAAGAATATATAATTTTTGCAAAGTTCTGCGTCACTAACGAAGAAATGTCATTCCTACGAAGAAACGGGATAAATGTCATCATGAGTTCGAATCTTACGAACAAAAATGTCCTACTACTTTTGCGAAGTATACGAAGAAACGGGATTCAATTATCACTACTACTTTTGCGAAGTATATGAAGAAGAAAGTTTTGCGAATATGGTCCCAAATGGTGGTAAACGATGGTCCCACAACTACTTTTCAATGACAAAATAAGATTACTACGGATGTAATCCACCATAGTAAAGTAGATAACTGTTAAGTGCCATCTATAATTAAATAAGAAGATAACATTATCTTAGACATCTTGAAAATGATGTATAGTATTTGATGGTCCCACTACGATGGTATTTGATGGTCCTCATTTTCAGCTTTTTAGCAAAAGTATTTGATGGTCCTCATTTTTATTTTCTGAGAAATAAGAAGTCCTGCGAAGTTCACTAAGAAATGGAGTATGCAAGCTCACTTCATCATATTACAATCATGGCGAAGAGGAAAGTTAAAGTTGAAGTTGAGGTTCACAGTATGCAAGTTCACTTCATCATATTACAATCATGAGACTCGATCTAACTCTAAGCTTTAACACTGTCATCATCTGCTGAGCTACAACCAAACTCCATTGAAACTTGAGTTATTCAACTTATCCTATCACTGGCAGTAACCTGTTGTTTACGACCTCAACTATCAAACCCATATCCCATTGCAGACTCGAGCTATCCATTTCCCCCATCTTCACAGATTGCTAGCAAAAACATCTCATTAAGTTCTTCAACCAAATCACTGTTGAGCTCCATCGGTAATGACAGCATCAGCTTGATCTTCTCCCGAACTGGCAAGCTTCATTCTCACTTCACTTCGCAGCTTGATTCTCCTGAACTGCATCAGTTCGTAAATTCACTTCACTTCGCAAATCTTGATTCTCCTGAACTGCATCAGTTCGTAACTTTACTTCACTTCGCAAATGTCCGTAACCTACAGTTCGTAACTTCAAGAACTTCAGTTCGTAATTTCAGTTCATAAACGTTCAGTTCGTAACGTTCGCAAATGTACATCAAGAACTTCTTTGTTCGTAACCTCAGTTCGCAGCTTCACTTCGCAAATTACGAAGAAACAAAGCCACTTCGCAAAAAAGCAACAAAGCAATAAAGTCATTAATCTCTTGACAAAAGGGCACTTAGTTCAGGAGATTCAAAATTTATCACATGAATTCTATAGAGGAAACAATAAAATTTTCCAAGAATAAGTTGCTGATAGCGAAGAAGAAGAAGAAGAAGATCAGAGATAATTAATATCATCCAGTTGCGCGATAACATAAGAATATGTAATGCGAAGTTTAGTTTACTTTCGCAAACAAGCAGCCAGCACAGATGGTCATGTGCAAGGTAAACAACAGTAAGGTCATGAGTTCAATTTTCACCCCACTCATATTTTTCATATATTTTTTTCCAAAAACAAACAAGGACGCATCGATGGAAAAGGAAGTTACTTCAAGATGTTCGCAAAGAATTTTGTGTTCGCAAATGTTTACTTTGCGAATATTCGCAGCACCAATACTTCTACTCTTTGCACTTCGCAAATGTTTACTTTGCGAATATTCGCAGCACCAACACTTCTACTCTTTGCACTTCGCAAATGTTTACCTTGCGAACGTTCGCAGCACCAACACTTCGCAAATGTTCGTTTACTTCATGCAAAGGTTTACTTCGTAAGATCTTGGGATATTTCGCAAGAAGAAAATGGGAGATTATTTTACATGCATATTTTGCAAGAAATGGTTAGAAAAGTTGGTATGGCGCAACATTATACAAGAGGAAGATCAAGAGTTAACTTCATAAGACTTCATTTCTTATTTCTTCTAAATCTTCTAACAACTCATATACTTCGTAAGAGACAACAACAAGCCGTAAAAAGGTAAGTACCATTTCCTTGAATATTTTATGTACAGAAGACAAAAGATTTTTGATTACCAAAAACGATATACTCGCAAGATTTCAAAACATTTCAAAGATTTTTTAGATTGGTGAAAAGCGATACAATCGCAAGATTCAATAATGAATTCATCGCAAAAATTTAAAGATCTCAAAAATTTTCAAAGAATTCAAAGTTACAAAAAATAAAGAAAATTAAATTCCTATATTTCTATAGAACAATTTTGATTAATACTTCTCATACTTTTCATACTTCTTATACTAAACATTTCATGAAAACATTCAACATTTTATGTACATGAAAAATTTACGATGAATTTTTTTTTTTAAAAAAAAGGCGAAAAAATACCGCCATTTACGATTAATTTGCGAATAAGAGACCGCAATCTGTGATCAGCCTCCAAAAAATAAAGAGAGCCGCAGAAAATTTTATACAGGCAAACCTTTGTGGCGTACACCCTAGTTCGCGAAGCTATATTTCGTAAGAGGCAAAGTCCTAAAGTACGTCATTTAAGGGGGTACCTATAACGTGGCTAAGGGTAACCGGAACACCACCAAGGGCCCTTAGTACATGGTAAAAAAATTGGGGTACAACCCAATAATGGGGTACCTATCCGGGTTAGACACTTTGGATTCTCACCTAATCTAACGACATTACGCAATATAAAATGCGGTGTAAGAAGATTTAGGTTGGGCGACTAAGGCATACTGTCTTTCCCAAGAAGTGCAGAAAACGATCAAGGCGCCGAGGTACACGGTTGAGTCAAGAGTGCCGGTTGAGGTTGAACCACATCTGCCATTTTTGACAAGTCTTGGCAAATGATGCACTTGGCCCAAAGATACCCCATAGGGTGCAACCTCATAACTATAAGCCCTATAGGCAAAAAGGATAAGAGGTTGCGATCAAAAGTCAAGTTGTTGGCGAAACCGGATGGGAAGAGCTAACCTTGTATGGTCGATGTACGCTTCCTTGAAGGGGCAATCAGGGGGAAGATAAAGGGCAGCACCCTCCATTAGGGAGCTGATACGTGCTATAAGACGCAAATGTCACGAGGCTTCTTGTTTGCGAAAACATAAAGGCTTGTCATATTTGTGCAACAAATGAAGTTCTGCGAGCCTTCTAAAAAAAAAAAAAAATAAATAAAAAGGAAGAAAGAAAGAAAGAAAGAAAAGAATAAAGAACTCGCAGAACATAATAAAGAAGTTAAGATGAGATCAATGGGTCACTACATGAAAGTGTAGAGACGTCCTGCGATTTCATCGCAAGACGGCAATGTCATGGGGCTTTATGTTCGCAAGAATATTTAGGCCTGTCATATTGTCGCAACAATTCCTGAAGAGGCTAAAATACTATTCAAATAAGTTAAGATGAGATCAATGGGTTTTTGCATGAAAGTGTAAGATCGTCCTGCGATTTCATCGCAAGACGATAATGTCACGAGGTTGTATGTTCGCAAGAATGTTCATACTTGTCATATTATCGCAAATACAAAATATTATCACAAAAGAGGTGGCAAAATAAGACCTTTACTTAGGAAGGCATGATAAGACCACATCAATTCATGAAATTAATTCCATCAAGATCATTGAAGAATTTTGAAGACAATATATATCAAAGAAGACAATTCCATCAAGATTATTGAAGAATTTTGAAGACAATATATATCAAAGAAGACAATTCCATCAAGATCATTGAAGAATTTTGAAGACAATATATATCAAAGAAGACAATTCCATCAATATCATTGAAGAATTTTTACAAGAATATATATCACGAAGTCATACAGGAAGAGGCAATTTCAATCGCGAAAATACACAAGTAAACTTGCGAAGATGATTATATGAGTAGAGGAAATTCAAAGATATATCAATTTTACCGCAGAAAAATGAGCTAAGTAACACAAACATTAACTATACATCATAATAGATAAGTATTCGCATCATACAAGCATCATACTTGCATCATACTCGCATCATTCAAGCATCATATTCGCATCATAAAAGCATTGCATAAGCATTTCAAAACATAAGAATCGCATACACATTTCATAACATAATCATTATATAAGTATTATATGCACACAAGTATTGTACAAAATTTTACAGGAAAATACCACGAAACTTCGCAGAAAAGTTCATAATTCGCAGGACTATTCATAGTTCGTAACACTATATTCGTAACACTATATTCGTAACACTATACTCGCAACAGTACATTCGCAACAGTATGTTCACAATACTATTCACAGCACTATTTGGAAGTTCAGAAATTCGCAGAAAATCCCAAAAATTCACAGAAAAATTCAGAAATTTGCAGAAAAATTCAGAAGTTAGCAGGGTTACCACTTGAGGCAAAGGCAAGATAAGAATAGAGATGCAATTTAATTATTCAACATTTTCTCAAGGATTCTCCTTCATAGATAAAGAACAGAGGCAACTATGGATACCCAAGAAAATATTTGATGTTCTTTATCTTCTCAGCAAGAATCCTCACCAAAAGTGGAATAATAATTTCACATGAAATTTCACATGAACAGAGGCAATATTTATCACTCTCATCAAGGATATTTTATACTTCATATATAATTCGAGGATTAAATACTTCTTATACTTCTTAAGGATACTTCATACTTCTTATATATTTCGAGGATTAAGTACTTCTTATACTTCTTCAAGGATACTTCATACTTCTTAAACTTCAATGGTTGATACTTCTTATTTACTTCGCAACATTCCGGGACTTCGCAAAAGAATAGAGGCAAGTATATACTTTTCAAGACTAGTATTCTTTCGCTCGTTCCTTCATCAACAAAGATCAAAGATTACTACAACAACGGATTTTTTCTTAAAGATCGCTCTTCAAGCAATATTCAAGAAAAAAGAGGCAAGATGTAGGAGCGGAATATCACATCAAACGATAACTTACGAGATTGTGGAAAGAAAATACATTTTGCGAGCAAGAAGGACATTTTGCGAGCAAATGAAACCACGAAGGTTCGCAAGATAATCTTCAAATCCGAAATGGCGGGACAACACAATGGTCATCTATTGTAAAATCATATAAATAGCCATTTATGCATGAGAGGAAAGGAGAGACACATTTTTGAGAGAGAGGATAATTTTAGGAGGAAAGAGAAAATGTTAGGAGAGATTTATTTTCTTTATCATCTTCTTCCCCAAAATTCTAGAGCTCCAAATATTCATTAATGGAGTCTCAATTGTAAAATCATGTAATCACATACAAATCACTAGAGAAGCATCGTGGATGTAGATCACATTGATCGAACCACGTAAAAATCTTTGTGTCTTTTTATAATTTTAGTACTTTAATCTTCATCTTCACATCAAATAATTGAGATCATCATATTGGATTCTTATGAGGGTGTAGTTGTGAGATAATCCGCAACTACACAACTAGAAGGTAAATTCTTTGCGATGGTAATTATTTTGGTTACTTTTCCTTCGTAATTTGCTAACCAATTCCTTAATTTCTCTCCTTGCTGCAGAAAATTATGCGAAGATGAATAATGATCTGGAAACTATGCTTGCTAATCGTAATAAGAAAATTTCTGACTTGAGATCTCAGCTTCTAATTTCCCAGCATAACCATAGTTTATATGTTAAGCGTTTTCGAGATAAGATGACTCGCAAGATTTGCGAAGATAATGAAATTCCTCTCAAGAAGTACCATACGCTCCTTTCTGAAGAAATTCTTGAAGATACTCCATATCTGGAAATCTCTGAAAGTGAAGTTGAAAATGATAGTGAAGTTGAAGAAGAAGATCATTTTGATGGGAATAGATCGCCTGAAAAATAACTTCACTCTTTTTTGTATATCTGTTCTCAGAACTTCACTCTTTTTGTATGTCCTGTTCTGTTTCTTTTCAATACAACACTTTCTTCTTGATTGCACTTTGAATCAATCCAACAATTTCTTTTTCAAAGCTTAATTTGAATTAATCTTTCTTTGATGTTTGTTTCCCTTATTCGCATAACTTGATCATGTGGAGAGAAATAATATATCTTAAAGACTTAGCTTAGTATTCCTTTTCCCCTTATTATTGCTCTTCAGATGATCAACTCTTGCTGGAAGTATTAGAATATCCTTCTCAATTTATCTTACGAAGTTTTGTATGATTGTGATTATGAATAAAAAGTCCTCCCTTTGAAGTATAAGAAATATGAGCCTTTTGCCTTTTGCGGAATGTTGCGAGGTAAATAATAAATCTCCCCTTGAAGTATAAGAAGTATGAAGTATACGAAATATGAAATATCCTTAAGAAGTATAAGAAGTATAAAATATCTTTGAAGAAGTATTAGCAGTATCCAATTCATGAAGAATTGCCCAATATATGAAGAAGTATAAGAATTGTATGAAGAAGTATAATAAGTACTTAACCTTCGCAAAATTAAATATCCATTGAAGAAGTATAATAAATATGATATACTCTTGAAGAAGTATAAATAGTATTGAATTTGTAGAAAAATATTCAATACATGGAGAAGTATAAGAAGTATTTAACTCTCGTAACATTTTACGAGTATGAAATTATCTGTATTTGATTGCTATCAAAATCGCATCTTTTGCTAAGTTTTCGTGACAATTTTTTAATGATGTTATCTTCTTTGATAGGACTTTTTGTAAAAATTCTTCAATGATATTGACGAAGCTGTCTTCTCTTCAAATCTTCATAATGTATATTCTTGTATAATTTCTTCAATGGTATTGACGAAGCCGTCTTCTCTTCAAATCTTCATAATATATATTCTTGTATAATTTCTTCAATGATATTGATGCAATGAATTTCATTAATTTCTGTGGTCTTATCATGCCTTCCTAAGTAAAGGTCTTATTTTTCCACCTCTTTTGTAGTGAATTTTTGTATTTGCGATAATATGACAAGTCTGAACATTCTTGCGAATATACAACCTCGTGACATTATCGTCTTGCGATGAAATCGCAGGACGTTCTTACACTTTCATGCAAAAACCCATTGATCTCATCTTAACTTCTTTGTATAGTATTTTAGCCTCTTCTTGAATTGTTGCGACAATATGACAGCCTAAATATTCTTGCGAACATAAAGCCCCATGACATTGTCTTGCGATGAAATCGCAGGACGTCTCTACACTTTCATGTAGTGACCCATTGATCTCATCTTAACTTCTTTATTATGTTCTCATGATTTCTTTATTCTTCTTTTTTTTTTTTTTTTTTTTAGAAGGCTCGCAGAACTTCATTTGTTGCACAAATATGACAAGCCTTTATGTTTTCGCAAACAAGAAGCCTCGTGACATTTGCGTCTTATAGCACGTATCAGCTCCCTAATAGAGGGTGCTTCCCTTTATCTTTCCCCTTATTGCCCCTTCAAGGAAGCGTACATCGACCATACAAGGTTAGCTCTTCCCATCCGGTTCTGCCAACAACCAGCTTTTGATCGCAACCTCTTATCCTTTTTGCCTATAGGGCTTATAGTTACGCGGTTGCACCCTATGGGGTATCTTTGGTCCAAGTGCATCATTTGCCAAGACTTGTCAAAAATGGCAGATGTGGTTCAACCTCACCCGGAACTCTTGACTCAACCGTGTACCTCGGCGCCTTGATCGTTTTTTGCACTTATTGGGAAAGACAGTATGCCTTAGTCGCCCAACCTAAATCCTCTTACACCGCATTTTATATTGCGTAATGTCGCTAGATTAGGTGAGAATCCAAGGTGTCTAACCCGGATAGGTACCCCATTATTGGGTTGTACCCCAAAATTTTTACCATGTACTAAGGGCCCTTGGTGGTGTTCCGGTTACCCTTAGCCACGTTATAGGTACCCCCTTAAATGACGTACTTTAGGACTTTGCCTCTTACGAAATATAGCTTCGCGAACTAGGGTGTACGCCACAAAGGTTTGCCTGTATAAAATTTTCTGCGGCTCTCTTTCTTTTTTGGAGGATGATCACAGATTGCGGTCTTTTATTTGCAAATTAATGAAATTTTAATCGGAATATAAATTCTGAAAATTCGTAACTTTTCCCAATTTCCTGCGAGCAAACAATATTCGTAAAATTTATCACGAAATAAAAATTTTGTTTTGCCACATACCTCATTTCCACGAGCAAACGTACTGATTACCTTCTTGTTTTATTATTTTCCTTCTTCTTTCTTCGCAAATCACAATTCCTTATTATCATCGTAAATTTCTTGTATGATTATCATCGTAACTTTATTCTCTTTTTCCTTAATCCTCTGCCATTAAATTTTCACTTCTTTTCACAGCCTTTGCTCTTTTTCTCCAATTTTCCTTCTCAGCAATTTTTCCTTCGCAAACTTCTACTTCTGTATCGTAACATTTCTTTCCCTCAACCCAATCACCCTTGATAACTCCAATACCCTTCATATGAGGAAACTTTATGCATTGATGTAGAGTGGAAGCTACGCCTAGAATTCCATGAATCCATGATCTTCCTATCAAAGCATTATATGGTGATTCGACATCAACAACGCAAAACAGAATTTCAGTTCGCATTCCACTTAATGGAATTCGCATGCTCACTTCTCCTTTGGGCTTGTTGGCAGTTCCATTAAAACCATAAATTCTGTAAGTAGAAGGTATTAAATCTGCATATTTTCCCCCCATAGTTTTGTAAGCAGAATAGAAGAGGATATTGACAGAACTTCCCGTATCAATCAAAATCCTATTAAGACCAATTGATTCTTCCTCCATATCATCTTCGTTTTCCTCCATATTCATGTAGATTGCTAATCTTACTACCAATGGATTATCATGTGCTTCACAACCTTCTGGAATTTCAGTGGCTTCAAAAGAAATATCACGTTTCTGCCAATCTTCAAGTCGTGAAATTTTTGCGATGTTCATTACTTCCTTTCCTTCACCATCCCTCGCATATACCCTGCTTAACACATTATCATGAAAATCTTCTATGGTTTTATATGAATGAACAATGGAATTACATAAAACATTCCTTGCTTTTGATCCCACTTCTATATGTAGGATTTCTTCTCCTTTTTCTTTTGTTGTGTTCTCCCTGCGAGTTATGACTGGAGCCTGTGGTAATTGTTGCGACTATGTCTGCTTAAGTAAAAATTGATTTAGTTTTCCTTGATCAATCATTCGGAAGATTATCCTCTTGATATTATGGCAATTATTTGTAGAATGTCCATGAAAATGATGATATGAACAAAATTCATGACTTCTTGGACCCATTGGTGGTTCCTTTCCAATGTTCCATGGAGTTGGTATATTCTCTACCAGGATAATTGCTTGCCATATCTTTTCTACACTTGTATTCAAAGGTGGCAACTTTATCTCTTCCCTTACCATTCTTTGACCTCCTTGACCGTTGTTATAATTTTGTCTCTGGTTCCCTTGTCCAAAATAATTTTGCCTTTGTCCCCCATAATTTTCTTGTTGTTGATCTAGTCTTGGAATTTGGTTATTTCCTATTCGATTATAGAAATTCTTCTCTCTATCATACTCTTCTTGATCTCTACTGCCCATTGCCACCATCTTTGGCTGGCTATCATTGATTTTCTTTTCTTCTGAAATTTTCGAAGAAGTTTGTGAGGATGTTTGCGAAGTACCTGCTACTACATTGATTATTTTGGGAAGTAAATTTGCTCCTCCTCTTGATTGCTAGTGTTTGTTACTGGATATGACTCCATACTTGTTTTGCTTTTCTTCTAATGTAATGTATTCTTCCTGCAATTCTCGTAACTCTGTCATCATTATGGAATTTTTCTTCTGAAGATTTGAACATATAATTGTTCAGTTGCGAACATCGCATTTATGAAGGACATAATCAAGTATCTCTCATCCACGCGCCCTGCCATATCACTGCACATAGTCTTCCATCGTATTACCAAATGCTTCAAACTTTCACCCACTCTTTGTTTTAAACCAAATACATCTTCAATACCAAGCCGTGAAGAATGATTTGTGATATATGCTCCAAGGAAAGTTGCTTGCAAATGACTGAATGACGTAATAGTGTTTTTAGGGAGTCCTTCGAACCACTTTAAAGCTTCCCCTGTTAAAATTGATGTGAAATACTTGCATAACACAGCATCATGATTCTCCCATTGTAACATGCATCTTATGTATGCTTTAATGTGCTGAATAGAACATGAAGTCCCATCAAAGATACTGGTAAGTGTGGGCAAATTGCATTTTGGTGGAATTCCTCTCAATTGTACTTATCTAGCAAATGGAGTCCTCGCAGCTTCTTCTATTGCTTCATCTAATTGCCTTCTATCTCCTCCTCTTCTATTGTTTATCATCCCTCTCATTTCTGCAAATTCTCGAAAGATTCGTGCATTTGCCTCAGAATTCTCACCCATTGGTCTTTTTAATGCAGCTTTTCTTCTTCTACGTTCTTGCGCTTCCTCCCTTGCGATTCTTCGCATTCTATCATATTCTTCATTAATGTTTTCATTTGCATAATTTTGCAAATATCTTCTTTCTAAATTATCATAATTGTTCAGTTGCATAGCATCTTGGAATTCTTGTTCTTCCCTTTCTATTCTTCTCATTCTTCTCATGCGAATATCAGGAATTTCTTCTTCTTCGTTTCTCCTTCTTCTGTGATTTATTTCTTCTTGATTTGCTTGTATTTTGATTCAAGAATTTGGTTCATTCCTCTCCACTTCTGTTTGTTGGTTTACAATTCTTCTCTTAATTCTTTCATACTCAACATTTTGTTTGTTACAAGCCTCTTCATGTCTTCTTACTCCATTCTCGTGATTGTTTTGATGTATTGCTTGTTGTCTCTCAGTTTCTTCCATAAATTGATGTTCTTCCTCTCGATTCTGATTGTTTTCTCTAGGATTTGGTCTTGTTCGCAAATTCCCCATGCTTTGTTCGTGGTTTGGTATTAAAATGAAACGATTCTCTTGATTTCTTTCACCTTGATTCTGCGTTTGTTCTTGCATATTATTTTCATTATTGATTATCGGTGAATTTTGTCCTTCTCTTTCTGTTCTAACATTTGATCTTGCAACACTTTGAGATTTCCTTCTTTGTAGTATCTCATTTTCCATTCTCAATTCTTGATTTTGTCTTGTTAAATTGGCACGTTCTTCAGCTTCGATCATTCGTTCTTTTTGGATTCCTTGTCTCAATGTTTCTAACATCTCCCTTTCTCTTTCAAGAATTGTTCCTCCCATCAACCTCCCATTTTCTCTGATTTGTGGTTCTCTATCTCCTTCTTCTGGTGTATTAGTTCTCCAAGTGTGTATACTCACTTGATCATGATCTATTATTTGTTGAGCTTGATTTCTTCGATTACTTCTTCTCCTACTAGGTTCTCCTGTTATATTTGCTTCTCCTCCTGAAAGTCTTACACTTCTTCTTACTTCAGTTAATGGTTCTGATGTGTTTCTTCTTCTTGTCATTTTTCTGGTACAATAATTCTTTCTCTCCCTGTTTCTAGCGCCAATTATGTAGTTGCAGAATAACCTACAACTACACCCTCAATAGAATTAGTAAAAACTCAAGAAGTTATTGATGATGAATAAAAATTTTCTTATTAATGTTCTCAATTGATTACAAAGAAGTATCTAAATGGAAGTAGAATAGTTACAACTTTCTCTATTCTCTTTCCTAAGATATTTTCTAACACTCACTAAAAGAACCTCTCGAATTTTACATTTGAACTCCTATTTATAGTAAAACTTATATTAAACTGTATATGAATTGCGAAGTATCGCAATTCATACTCGCAAAATTACTTTATCCTCGCAAAACTTCATATTTCTCCGTGCTACTTCTATCATCGTATCATTTTATAACTCTTTTCTCCTTTATTTATTACGATACTCGTGAACTATTATCTTGCGATATTCAGTACTTACAAGTTGAACCAGATAAGATGATATTAAAAGAGGACTGAATGGTGAATGTTTATGACTTATGTGAATGATAGAAATGTTTGGTTTATTCCGGATTTGAATTTGCAGAAAATGGAGAGTGTAGAAGATGCTTTCTTGGCTTATGACAACATCACCAAATTGCGCACACAAGATGTACGAGTAATTTCCTGAACAAACTTCTTCACCACTTCAAGCTCCCGTGTTGCTAGATGAGTTTGTATACAAAAGGGGGGTGATTTTGCAGTATCTTTCTATGTTCTCTAATCTGCAGATTGGTAATTTATTTCTGTCAACTCTCTGTCAATTGTTTACTGGTGAGCGATGGTTTTTGATTTTGTGTTTAGGGACTTTAGTTATTCAATTTAGGCTTTCAGAGGAGATGGAAATTTGGCAATGTATTTTTTTCCTTCTGATTGTGTTCGTCTAGCTCTAGCCTAGGCTTTAAGAGGAAATGTTTCCATAAGATAGGTTCTCATGGCTTTGTATATTGTAGTAATCATCAAAGATTACTCAGTGCCCCTTTATTTATATCAATTGTCATTTCTAATTTGTTTCCCTTTGTGCAGTTAGAGAAGACAAACTAAATGCTAAAAGTAGGCTAGTGGCCAATAACTTTCAGGCATACCTTGCATCAAAGATTAGTGCGCTTTGTAACATTATTATTACGTCTGTCTCAACAGGATGAATGCCAGGTACTTTATTCACTTGAACATAGATCATATTTTCATGTTCAAGTTATAAATCATATCTTTTGTTCACGTTACTTTTTGGGTTTTGAACCTTGTTTAATGAGTCATTTTCAATAGTCCGTATTGGTTTTAAGGGAGATGGTTGCTACTTCAAGGGCTACTTACATATCGCTGTACAAAAAGGTAGTGTGCTTGCATATGGCTGGTAGTATTGCTTGTTTGGAGAAGATTACATCCTTGACATCCCCAATGCCAGTTCCACAAACCAAGTATGTAATCATTGTGTTTCCTTTAGTATGCATATGCTCTTTTTAGAATTTGAAGTGTTTGTTTGAACTATAATTACTCTGTTTTCTATAGACGACCGTCTGAATTAGTTACCCAATTTAATTTATACGATCGTCTGAGTTAGCTACCATACTAATTTATAGGGCCATGAGAAACAGAAGACCAGTTTATTTTATACGTCAGTATTACCGTGATACCCAACTTACTTTGTACGACTGTCGGAAAATAAGTATATTTTTTATACGACCGTCTTCATGTGATATCAACTTCAAATGCATATAGATTATATAACCAAATGTGATTCCTCTTTGAATTTACTTACTTGGCTTGTTTGTATGCTAAACTTTTTTTTTATGATTTGTGTCATGTTTTCAAAATGCAGTATGTTTGCTTCCACGGTAAATAGGTAGCCTCTGCAGTTTTGACAACATTGCGTCGTGAGTTCACTACCTACCAAACTTTCGCTTATCCTTTTCCGAATAAAGGCCAAGAGGATTCCGGCTTATAGCATTTCATTTTTCATCTCTCGTGCGCCTAACAAAGTTTAGTGGCATACATAATTACAGACTTTTAATGTCTTTCATTTTGTGGATGGAAGAAATTCGGTGTTGTCTTCTGTTTAGAGATGCAAAAGAATTCCATAAATGAATCTTGTCTGTCATAAAAAGGAATGGTTGTACAGAAAAAACAGTATAAATTATAACTAGTTGCTTGCAAGTATGGTACCCAGTTTATTCGTCTTTCTGTTTATTTTTTCGTGACATTAATTTGTATGTTTGGATAGTATGTTTGATGAAGAAATGTTATGATATCACTGATCCCAACACAACCGGCCGATATGTATACCATTGAGCGATATTTTAATTCAAATCAGAAAACAAAAAGGAAGTCGCATAATGTCCAGAAGGATACCAGGTCAGTCCAAAAAGTGATGGAAAAGAAAAACAATTTCAAAACTCATGTAAAAGGGTTAACTACGGTTGGATTACTTACTAACTATGATTGAGGGTAGAGATGGAAAAAAAAAAAACTTAGTAAATAGAGAAGGACAAAATTGATTTGTCCGTCAATGGAGAATGACTGGAAACTTGTCTGTCTACAAAGATGGACTGAAACGTCGGGATTTTAGCGAGGATTGCTCTTAATAAAATGTATGCACTAGCATTCTCCGTCAATAAGGAACGCCTTTATGAATTCTCTAACTCTATCACTAAATCAATAGTTCAAATTTGTCGCCTTAAAATACTATAAATACCCTAGCTCCTGCATCGCTTCATCATATCTAGCAGACACGAAATCCTATTTGTATCTCACAGGCTTTAGGTACCCATGTCAAACTTATTAACAGCTTTATACTTATTAACAGCTTTATAATTGTCTGTTAAGATACGACGGGTTATAAGGCTTTGACATCAACTATTGTCTTCAATTAATGCTCAACAAAATATTTGCCCATCTGATATCCTCGGAGTTATGGGTGGTTGTGTTAATATCTTACTGACTGATGGAAATTCATTCGAAAAGAGTTTTTGTTGCAATCTTATATATATTTATATATCTTATCATTAGTATAAAACAGGGTTTGGATAAGTTTTCCTTTGTTAGTGGTGGTCAGGATTTGTCTGGATAAAGATAAATCAAGGGTTGTGGTTCTCCTGACCACCCCTACATCTTGCACGTGTGGCGTTAATTCCAATATTATGAATGAAAAATGAATACTCAAGTCAAGATATGGAAATTCAAAAATTATAACCGGGAGGTTCGAACTCATGACCTAATGTGTCATAAGAGTTTCCTCTAACCAGTGTTCCACCTTGGTTGGAATTGATAGAAAATATAAATCAACAATGGTGGTTTGTTCAACTCAAATACCATAATTGCTTTATTAATTAGTGTTTCACTAATTGCACATAATAAATAATCTATTCATTATAAAGTGTTTTATTAATTAGTGTTTCACTAATTGCTCATAATAAATGACTAATCATTTTTTAATTATAAATATTTTCTTAATTAATTATAATATTTATTTCTATTAATAAGTAATTTTGATAAATAATCATTAGTACAAAACAAAGCTAGGATAAGTTAGCCTGTGTTAGCGGTGGTCAGGATTTATCCGCACAAAGATAAATCAAGGGTTGTGGTTCTCCTGACCACCCCCTACAACTCGCACGCGTGGAATTAATTCCAATATTATGAATGAAAAATGAATACTCAAGTCAAGATATGATTTTAAAAAATTATAACGGGGGGGTTCGAACTCATGACCTATTGTGTCATAAGAGTGGCCTCTAACCAATGTTCCACCTTGGTTGGAATTAATAGAAAAGATAAATCAACGGTGGTGGTTTATTCAACTTAAATATCATAATTGCTTTATTAATTAGTGTTTCACTAATAGCACATAATAAATAATCTATTCATTATAAAGTGTTTTATTAATGTGTGTTTCACTAATTGCTCATAATAAATGACTAATTATTTTTTTAATTATAAATATGTTCTTAATTAATTAGAATATGTATTTCTATTAATAAGTAATTTTGATAAATAATATCAATAGACATTTTTGGCGACAATGAATAGTAGAAGAGGTGGAGGCTGGAAGATTAGTGGTGGTTAAGGGCGGCGCCAATCAAAATCACAATTATATTTATTTTTGTTCTTTTATCATAAAATGGGATACGAAATCCATTTTTCACATGTATCCAACTTGCCAAGAGTTTTTTCTCCCTCTTTCCTCAAAATCCTGGCTTCGCCCCTGGTTTGTGATGGAAGAAGTAGTGACGGTGAGTGCTGGTGAGTAGTGATGGACAATATTAATTTTATGTTGTCGTTACAACATCGATAGCATCATAGTGTGGAAGATGTGGTTGGTTATTTTAACACTTTTGATAAAGAAAGGTACCATATATTTCCGGGATGATATCATACAAGATAATATTTTCATGATCGTAAAACAAAGATAGGATAAGTTATCCTGTGTTAGTGGTGGTCAGGATTTGTCCAGACAAAGATAAATCAAGGCATGTGTTCTCCTGACCACCCACTACAACTCGCACGCGTGGCATTAATTCAAATATTATGAATGAAAAATGAATACTCAAGTCAAGATATGGATTTTCAAAAATTATAATGGGGAGGTTCGAATTCATGACCTATTGTGTCATAAGAGTGGCCTCTAACCAGTGTTCCACCTTGGTTGGAATTAATAGAAAAGATAAATCAACGGTGGTGGTTTTTTCAACTTAAATATCATAATTGCTTTATTAATTAGTGTTTCACTAATTGCACATAATAAATAATCTATTCATTATAAAGTTTTTATTAATATGTGTTTCACTAATTGCTCATAATAAATGACTAATCATTTTTTTAATTATAAATGTTTTCTTAATTAATTATAATATGTATTTATATTAATAAGTAATTTTGATAAATAATATCAATAGACATTTTTGGTGACAATGAGTAGTAGAAGAGGTGGAGGCCGAAAGATTAGTGGTGGTTAAGGGCGGCGCCAAGCACAATTATATTTATTTTTGTTCTTTTATCATAAAATGGGATACGAAGTCCATTTTTCACATGTATCCAACTTGCCAAGAGTTTTTTCTCCCTCTTTCCTTAAAATCCTGGCTTCGCCCCTGGTTTGTGGTGGAAGAAGTAGTGATGGTGAGTGTTGGTGAGTAGTGATGGACAATATTAATTTTATGTTGTCGTTACAACATCGATAGCATCGTAGTGTGGAGGATGTGGTTGGTTGTTTTTAACACTTTTGATAAAGGAAGGTACCATATATTTCCGGGATAATATCATACAATATAATATTTTGATGATCGTAGTTGGATCACCCAAATGGTACCCCTGTTATCTTTGGTACTATATCGTATAAATCATGATTTTTTAATGTTAAAATAAAATTGATTGCAATACAAAAAAGAATATATACACGGAAAAAAAATAATGAAACCAATCAATTGACGAAATTTTGTTCAATCTAAACCTCATACATGGCATTTGTGATTGAAAATTAGAATTGCGTCTAACAACCTACATGGGGTGGGCGGCAGTGATGGTGGCAGTGGTGGGATCAAAAATTAACATTGAGGAGGCTTACTTAAAAAAAAAAAAAACAGGTAAACTTTGGTGGACTAAACAATAAATATATATGGACAAAGTATTATTTATAAAATAAACTAAACAATTCATGTAGTTATTAAAAATTTAAGGGGTTAGAGCCAGGTTAGTCAACCCTTGGCTCTGCCACTAGGTGGTGGTGGATAAAAAAATGGATTCTTACGGTTTTATGGTGGTGGCGGGTATTGGTGAATAAAAACATATATATTATGCTAATTTTGTAATGCCACAAAATATGTAACGTTATATTATAAAGTATAAAACGTGGTTGATCATTCTAATATTATAATAAACTCGATAAAACACATGTCCATTTTAAAAAATTGGTGCAATCAATTTCCATGTTATGTAATAACTAAACGAACGACACGAATCAAGATCAGGACATATGAAATTATTTATTATCGATTTGTCTATGTAAAGAGTGGTCAGGATTTGTCCTTGGCAAAGATAAATTTATCGATGGGGTTTGTTTAACTTAACCATTTTTAAATACTTTATTAATTAGTGTCTTATTGATTGTTCATAATGATTAATTAAGTTTCTATTAGAAATGTCCCTTTAATAATCTAACATAAATACATAATTTTATTAATAAATAATTGTATTAAATGCTATATTAATTCTAATGGTGGTAGTGGAAGTAGGGTTAGTATAAATGGTGGCGGGTGTTTGTGAACGGTGGAGGCAATAACATTACTATTGGTGGAAGAAATAGTAGCAGTTGATGGTTTTTATGGTGGTGGGTGTTGGTAATAGTAGTGTATAATAATAGTTTTTTCTTTTTAATGAGTTTTATTGACCGAGTAAAAAACAATCTTCACAAAACATGCAATATTGTATTATGAAAGATGTAATTGGTTATTTTTAGCACCATTGATAAGGACAAAAATCAAATATTTCGAGGATGATACCGGAACGTATAAGACAATATGATGATGACTATTGGATCACCGAAACGGTATCCGTATTATATAAAGGCAATTGGTGTGCCCGCGTAAGAGAACATAATCGCACTCTAAAATACTATTACATTTTTTTTCCTGAAAGACCATCAATGTCGAGTTGTTTCGCGACAACTACCTACAAAGACAATAACTGTTTGAAAATATTTGTTTGTTCATCAAAATCATCATAAAAAACTCTAAATCATAAATCTAAATTTCACATTCGATGTTTATAGAATATTTTTTATATTTTACATTCTCAAATCATGCGATCTCTTGATTACAAATCAACAATATCAAATTACGGATCAATGTGTATAGGTTTCATTCACTGGGTTAGAAGTTAGAGTAGATAAAGATGGGTAGATCAGACAAAGCAGAACATGACTGAGAATACTTCAATAATTTGGTCAAGAAATAAGGTTGAAAATTTAAGATTAACTTTCTATAAGACTAATTAGATCGGATGGGTAGATCTGACTGAGAATACTTCAATAATTTGGTCATAGGAGCTTTCTATAAGACTAAAATGGATATGGATTAATAATAATTTCCAGGTAAGATAATTTCAAAACATAGTTTGGCTAACTCTATCTATGTAAAGAGTGGTCAAGATTTGTCCTTCCTCAATTGCTATGTTATGTGAGAAGAAGGTGATATCTAAGATTGAGGTACAATTCAAATCCATTAGAATCATACCATTTACAACTGGACGCCTTGAAAAAAATTGACGTGTTGTTATTATTATTACAGGTAAGGGATACATTGACCACACTTGCGCAAATAGATCACTTCGCAAATGATTGGTGTTGCATGTACTATCTAGAATGCAACGATGAATTTTAGGAAACAAGACACCAGAAGTAGTGTCCGGAGTATTTTGGATATAGTAACTTAGACCCGATGAAATACTTATGTTCTTTTTTTTTTTTAGTTTTTCCACAATCTATTTATTTAAGAAAAATGAACATTGCAAATACATAACATCAACAAAAATTATACAGATTGCGTTTGATAATAATGGCTACCGATGGTCCGGAAATGACAAAAAAAGGAATTGATGTAGAAGAATTGTTGGGATATATGATGGATTACTTGATACGAATGAAAGGGGTATAACTATTTTGATTTTAAAATCACATAAAGTTCACAGTAGAAGATGACATCAAGTTTAAAGTTAGTAACAAACATAATATGGCTAACTAAAATGTTAAAAACAAACAGGATATATAAACTTAGAAAGTCGCGGGACTTTAAGAGACCAGTTTCGAAAACTACAATATTAGAAAGCAACGATCAACAATACCATAATATTTTTTTATAAATATTCAATGTAGAAGATGTCAACTTTTGGTAAAGGATCTATTGACAACCTATAAATTTGAAATAGGATCAGGGAGTACAATATGTGTTCAAGGTTCTTTATGAGGTAATGTGTTGCCAGATTGTATTCCAAGTGAAGGTAGGAACATATAGAAGTGACAAAATGTCCAAGACTTTTGAAGTTACCAAAGACTTTATTAAGATGAACTGTTGGGCACGATACTTTGTTGAAGATTTAATGGCACAGGTTTGCATATATACAATCCCTTCGAAAAGGTAATTGGTACACATTTTAAACATTGTCATCTGATGGGTGTTAAAAAATTACAGGAAAATCATGTCACATTGGAGAGTTTGTATCATCCGTTCGATGCAAAAAAATATTATTCTATGCCTATTTGGAGGATCGATAACATGACCATGATAAATGAGTCAGCTGGAGCCAAATAGGAGCATGGGGATACTTTTATGGACGATATTGATTAGTTGATTTAACTGAGATAAGCGTTGCTGACGACATATTTCCAAAAAATATTTAAACTTCCATGTTCATGTAGAGCATTATCTCATTATAAGCAATGAACCTAAATAAAAAATTGTCTGGAAGTTAAGATTATATTTCTTTCGTTTGAGCAAATCTCCGACGGTAAAATATTTAAGGAAATAAACAAGAAAAAAAGAGAGGAAAGTCACGACTATTTTTATGACAAACTCATATTAAATCATAAGGAGTTGATAAATAATCGGGACACAAATTATACGATATATTAAAAATGAACCAATATCATGGCTCATGCCGTTACGGCACGGGTTAAGGGCTAGTACTAATATAAAGAAAAAGCTCTTTTTGGTAAGAGACCCCCTAAATTATTTAGTTATCCCTACTTTTTATATATTTATATAAATACTATTATTTTATAAATAGATCAAAATTTTTAAAAACTTAATATCTTTCAAAATATACGCCGGATTTTTTTTAAAATTTATATATTTGAAAAGCTCTTTCAATCATCTACATAACGAGTACAAATAAGAATAGTAAATATTTGTTTTAGAAAAAAATTTCATGGCTTTCAAATTTAGTATTGTTGGATGAGTAAAAATTCAAACATGTGCATCGCACATGTGGCCTTACTAGTTAATATAAAGAAAAGAGCTATTTTTGGCAGGAGACCCCCTAAATTACGTAGTTGTCCCTAATTTTTAAATATTTACATAAATACCATTGTTTTAAAAATAGATCAAAAATTTTAAAAACTTAATATCTTTTAAAATATACACAAGATTTTTTTAAAATTTATATATTTGAAAATCTATTTCAATCATTTACATAACGAGTACAAATTAGAATAGTAAATTTTTGTTTTAAGAAAAAAAAATTCATAGCTTTCAAATTTAGTATTATTGTTGGATGAGTAAAAATTCAAACATGTGCATCGCACATGTATCCTTATACTAGTATATATAAAAGTATGATTGATTTTTAATTTTCTGATTGTGTATGCACTTGCATTAGAGATGGCAATCTTGGAGTTGTCGTTGACGCTTCCGGAATTATCAGTTTCATGCTTGATGTTTGTGGCAGGGAGGTTCCATCTGGTTACCAGTATGATTAACTTATTCGTAGTCCTCCAACTATTGGCTAAATTTCGTATCTTGCTTTATTTATTGTTTCTTCAATACGTGTGTAGTTGCAGGTTTTCCCACAACACACCCCTTGTAATATCTTGACAATAATCTCTTGATCTAAACTAATTTGATATTAAAAGTATAATTAAAATTCTAAAAATTGTAAATAGACACACGGATTTTTACATGGTTCGATCAATTTGATCTACATCCATGATTCTTCACTATGATTGTTTAAATTTACATTTGATTTACATTGATAATCTCCATTAATGGAGTTCTAGGTCTAATTTTGGGGAAGAATATGATAAAGAAAAATACATTCTCTCTCCTAAAATCTCTCTGCAAAATATCTCTCTCCTCTAAAATTATTCCTCCCCTTTCTCTCTCCTACTCTTCTCTTTATATAGGTATCTTCATAGTGACAACTCACGTTCAACCTATCTTTCCCATTTTTTAGGATTTTTGCTATGCTCCTTGCTGGCTCTACTATCGTGCTCGCGAGATCTGTTATCGTGCTCGCGAAATATGTTATCGTTCTCGCGAGATCTGCTATCGTTCTCGCGAGACTCTTCTATAACCATAAAATCTTCATTTCATGCCTTGCTCTCGCGAACATTCTTTTTAACTACAAAATCTTCACATTTTTCTCATGTTTTATGATGTCGTTGTTTATTACGTCATTCTCTAAATTATTTCGTGACGCTCGTGAAATGTTGTTGAAGAGTTTTTGATGACGCTCGCAAAAGTGTCGTTAATCTCTCGTGAATATAATTGTGGCGATATTCTGGTCCTACAATGTGGCCTTTCACTTCTTTGTTAAAATGTATGTTTCCCTATAGTGTTGGAAAATAAAGGGTAATAGAGGATGAAAACAGAGATTGAAAAGAATGTTGTAACACAAGCTTCAAGCCCTTACGATTATTTTCAGCAATTATTTCAACCCTTCCCAAATAATTGGTGAGTACAATTGGTTAGTGAAATATTGCCTTCAGGATAGAATGAAGCCCAAACAACGTTGTTGAATTCAAGAGTTGTACTCCCTTGACCCAACCAAGAACACACAGTATTTTGTTTCTGAAGATGCTTAGAGAGAGAAGTTTTGATGATTGAGATGGGAGAAATCCTTCACTATTTAAAGAGGGATTCATGCCTTTTCGTGATGTCTTTTCATCAAGAACAGACGCTTTCAACGGGCATCCATTAATGGTGTCTCTTATGAAGAAACCCTATGGGAACAGACGCGTTTCATGGAAAATTCTGAAAACCGAATGGGTTTTCAAATTTAGTAACTAAAAAAAAATTCCACGAGACCCTGTCTCGCACTCTGTTAGGGGATGTTTCCCCCTAGACCCCCACGACCTCACCTATCAGGTCGAACACAGCCAGGAGGGGCTATACCCGCCCGGACCCCCCCTTCGTAGCGGCAAACAATATTGAAAATATCTAACAATCTCCCCCTATTTTCAAAATTGAAAAAATCATAAAACAAAGAAAAGAAAAAACTTTTAAATCAGAGTGACTGCATCACCAAAGTGACTTCCTACGTACCCGAGTGGGATCAAGCTAACGTAGTTCATGCTTAGTTGGGAAATAAGCATCTTCGTAGAAATTAGCACATAAATGATAGGTATCTTTTGGATTTGAACCTTCACTTAGTGTAAGGAATTCAAAGCCTTATCGTGGTTTAGTGGTGAAACCAGTCTTGAACCAAGTACCCCATATGATAAAACGGGAATCTCAACACATACTGATTCCTATGATTGTGTGTTCTGTAGCCAGCATATTAATGGCCATGTGCTTATTTTGTATTCATGAGTCTCTCATAGAATGGTCTTTTTCTCTTAGGAAACGGCCTGATTTCCATACTCATATAGGTAAGTCTCGAAGGTGTTTCTGCGAGACACCTTGTAAAAGTTAGACTTATTAAAGATTTTCATCCATCCCTAATTTTCTTGCAGAACCATTGCACTAATTTGAAATGGGAAGTTAATTATTAGTGCATCATGACCACTTCCATAACTTGTTGGTACCACATTGAACCTTGTCTATCTTTTTCAAAACATAGGTTGGGTTTCTGTTATGGGGGTCAACTTTCATTCACAGACCTTAGTCCCATTTCCCCACATTTTATTGAAAACACTGCTTTTGGTAGACTCTTTGTGAATGGGTCTGCCAAGTTCTTCTTTGATTCAATAAAGTTAACCGAAACTACTCCCATTTTGAGTAGTTGTCTCACAATTTGATGTCTAAGACTTGAATGTCTTGACTTCCCATTATATGTCTTGTTAGTGACATTAAAAATTATAGCCTGATTATCACAATTAATCAAGATTTCAGGAGTTGGCTTCTTCCAAAATGGGATCTCCTCAAGTAAGTTTCTAAGTCATTCTCCCTCCTTACATGCATCCGTAGGTGCTATCAATTTTGACAACATTGTTGAATCATAAATGCAGGTTTGCTTCTTGGAACTCCAAGACACAGCAACACCTCCTAATGTAAATATCCATCCACTTGTCGACTTGGATTTGGATTCTACATCATTCCAATTTGCATTATTGTATCCTTCTAATACAGCGGGAAAGCCTTGATAATGCAAACCATAATCAATGGTTCCTTTCAAGTAAGCCAACACTCTTGAAACTTCTTTCCAGTGTTCAACTCCTGGGTTACTTGAAAAACGACATAGTAATCCCACTGCTTGGGCTATGTCCAGTCTTGTGCAATGCATGACATACATAAGACTTCCAATAACAATGGAATATTAAAGTTGTGCATGAGCACGTCCAGTGTTATTCTTTAACTTTACATTAGGATCCAAAGGAGTGACGTCTGGGATGTCATCAAAATGACCATACTTCTTGAGAAATTTCTCAATATAATGAGATTGGGTTAAATCCAACTCATTTCCATTTTTTAGGATTTTGATTCCTAAGATCACATCAGCCTCTCCTAAATCCTTCATGTCAAAGTTAGAACTAAGAAACTTTTTTGTTTCTTTAATACGAGATATGTCAGATCCAAAAATAAGTATATCATCAACATACAAACAAAGAATTACACATCCAGAACTATCATGTTTACTATAGATACATTTATCTGCATCATTAACAACAAAACCATATGTCAAAGCCACTTTGTCAAACTTCTCATGCCATTGCATGGGAGCTTGCTTCAAGCCATAAAGAGATTTGACCAACTTGCAAACCTTCTTTTCTTGGCATGCCAATACGAAACCTTCAGGTTATTCCATATATATCTCTTCTTCTAAAGCACCATTTAGAAAAGCAGTTTTGACATCCATTTGATGAATAATTAACTTGTGAATAGAGGCAAGTGTAATTAAACAACGAATTGAAGAGATGCGATCAAAAGGAGCATATGTATCAAAGTAATTAATTCCATGTTTTTGCTTATAACCCTTGGCAACTAATCTGGCTTTAAACTTATCAATGGTACCATCGGCATTCATATTTCTTTTGAATATCCATTTACATCCAATAGGCTTTACGCCTGGAGGTAAATCACAATATATCCAAGTACCGTTAGTCAAAAGCGAATTATTTTTATCATTGATAGACTCTTTCCAGAAACTAGCGTATCTGGAGCTCATAGACTCAGCATAAGTTTTAGGGTCATCGTCAACATGCATAACATATTTAGTAACACTAAGAATTTCATTCTTACTACCTTCTACAAGATATTGTACCCATTCTGGACCAAAGCTTGTTGCTTTTCTTGCTCTCTTACTTCTTCTAGGTTCGATCTCTTCTAAAATTTCAGAAGTATCTTCCATGTTTTGGTTAGGAGAAGTATGTTCATCATTGTCATTAGTCTCTACAGATTCTAGACTAGGTAACAACGGGTTTTCTATGGGTTGCATTTGGGAACTATTCCTATTCAAGTTCTCAAAAAATTCCACATCTACATATTCTATAATCTCAAAAGTGTCAAGGATTAAAAATCTATAAGTAATACTGTTAAGTGAGTAACCTACAAAAGCACATTTATAAGCCATATTTCCTAACTTAGGTCTTTTAGGATCAGGCTTCCTAACATATGCTAAACAACCCCAAACTTTAAGTCTTGTCAGATTAGGTTTCCTATTAAACTACAATTCATAAGGAGAAATATCCTTCTTTTTCAAAGGAACTCTGTTCAAAATATAACATGCAGACAACATTGTTTCACCCCACAAAGAATTAGGAAAATTAGAACTAATAAGCATAGCATTAACCATCTCTACCAAAGTTCTATTTTTTCTTTCAGCAAGACCATTTTGTTGAGGTGTATACGGTGTAGTAAATTGATGAATTAAACCATGCTCTTGACAAAATAATTTAAATTCATTAGGAAAATACTCACCACCACGATCAGAACGTAAAATCTTAATTTTATGTGCTAATTGTGTCTCTACTTGTGCTTTGTATATTTTAAACATGTTAAAGACATCATCTTAGATTTCATTAAGTAAGTATAAGCATATCTAGTGCAATCATCAATAGAAGTAACATAGTATTTGTTTCCACCACGAGTCATATGGCTTTTCAAATCACCAACATCACTATGTACTAATTCAAGCAATGAAGAATTTCTAACTACCGACTTAAAGGAAATTCTATGTATTTTTGCTTGCACACAGATTCACACTTAGAGATGTTATCAAAATTACAATCAGAAATTAATCCTAATTTTCTCATGTTTCTAAGGGAACCATAATTTACATGTCCTAATCTACCATGCCATAAATCAACAGAGTCAACAATATAAGAAGAACCATTATTTATTAAATTAAGCTTAACCATTCCATTACAAGCATATCCTTGTCCAATAAACACACCATTCTTGGACAATATAAACTTACTAGACTCATAAGTCGTCTTGAATCCGGCCTTCATAACAAGGTCTCCGGAAACAAGGTTTTTCACAACATCTGGTACATGTAAAACATTAGTAAGAGTGTAGTTGCGGATTATCTCACAACTACACCCTCATTAGAATCCATTAAAATGATTCCTAAACCTAATTAATTGGATATGAAACTAAGAATTAAGGTACTAAAATTATAAAGAGACACAAAGATTTTTACGTGGTTCGATCAATGTGATCTACATCCACGGTGCTTCACTAGTGATTGTATGTGATTACATGATTTTACAATTGAGACTCCATTGATGAATATTTGGAGCTCTAGAATTTTGGGGAAGAAGATGATAAAGAAAATAAATCCCTCTCTAAAATTTTCTCTCTCCTCCTAAAATCATCCCCTCTCTCAAGATGTGTCTCTCCCTTTCCTCTCATGCCTAAATGGCTATTTATATGATTTTACACATTGGATAACAACTACCTTTCCCTTAATTTCGGATCAAAGAATCATCATACGAACCTTCGCAAATTCACTTCACGAACTTCCTTTGCTCGCAAAACGTTCTTTGCTCGCAAGATGTTTTTCTCTCCACAATTTCGCAAGTTATCATTTGTTGTGATATTCCGCTCCTACATTTTGCCTCTTTTTTCTTGAATATTGCTTGAAGAGCGATTTTTAAGAAAAAATCTGTTGTTGTAGTAGTCTTTGATCTTTGATGATGAAGGAACGAGCGAAAGAATACTAGTCTTGAAAAGTATATACTTGCCTCTATTCTTTTGCGAAGTACCGGAATGTTGCGAAGTAAATAAGAAGTATCAACCATTGAAGTATAAGAAGTATGAAGTATCCTTGAAGAAGTATAAGAAGTACTTAATCCTCGAAATATATAAGAAGTATGAAGTATGCGAAGTATCCTTAAGAAGTACTTAATCCTCTAAATGTAAGAAGTATTGCGAATATACCATGCGAAACTCTCACTCCATGTTCTTTGCCTCATGCTATGCTGTAATGCAAATAAAAATTTAGATTAGTATTCAATATTTCTTTTATCAAAATTTCTTATTTTTTATTTATATGCTACTTCAAAATCTTTTTGTTTGTTTTGATTTCCTTTGTATTATCTATTTCATCTCTCTTGACAAATATTTTTCCATGGAAATGATCCTAATAGGTACCCCCTCATATGACGCACTGAGGTGCTTTGCCTTTTACGAGTATACGCCATAAAGGTTTGCCAGCTACTACTCTCCATGTCGAATATCATATCATTGGAAATAAAGTAAATTTTTCAAGAGAAATATATAAATTGATTTGTGCGAGATGTTTTTCTCGGTTTCTTTTGTAATTGTGAAATCTTGAGATCTTTGTAATTTCTTTTGTAATTGTGAAATCTTTGTAATTCTACGATTGTATCGCGCTTTGTAAATCAAATCAAAAATCTTTTATTTTTTGTAAGTAAAATGTTTAAGGAAAGAGGTACTTAGCTTTAATATGATTCGCTGCCTCATGCTTCTAGACGTTGCTTACTGGTTTGTGTGGACTTGGTTTATCTTCCCATTACATAGTTTTTGAATTAAACTTCACGAAGTACTTTGTTGTTGACGTTAATCTCAATACTTCGCATAGAAAATTCTTCAAGAAAAATATTCACGAATTAATTTGGTGCTTCACGAGATAGGTTCTGTTGATGTAACTTTCAGTAAATATTTGCGAAGGAAGCGTTTGCGAAGAAAATTCTGTGAAGAAAATATTTGCGAAGCAAATTCCTGCGAATATTCGCAAGTAAACTTTTGCGAACCCAGTAATCTTGCTGCGAACGTTCGTAAGAAACATTTTTCTTGCAAACAGTAGCCTTCTCAAATCACCATCTTCGTAATTAAATACCATCTTCGTATATTTAATTAAACACCATCTTCGTAATTTCTAGCTTGATGTTTACTTCGCATATAGAGTCATGGAGACTGATTGACATCTTCCTTCATACTTGATTTCGTAAAACTTTGTATGAGAATCTTGTTCTTTGCTCTGTACAGCATCTTCGCCAAGAAGAGCTTCAAGGGGAGATTTGGCCTTTGAATTTTTGAGTGGAACAAAATTCACTTCTAAGATCGGTAGTTCAAAATCCATAGCAGAACTGTAAGTTCGTTCAAGAATGTTATTCCCTTTAGCATGACCACCTTCAAGAGAAATCACCGTATCCAGTCTGCTGACATCAACATTCTTGGTATAAATTTTCACATCATCCAAATTCCAGAAGGTTTCAAATTGATTACTTGTTTGACCTTCATAATTCGGATCTGTGAACCAATCTTCATAGATTGGAGTTTGTACTGGGCATAGATCAAGATTTGTCTCACTTGTAACTTCCATTGTCAGTTTTAACTCTTTCCCTTGAGAAGGTAAACAAGAAGCTGAATTTGAAGAGTTCTCAACCTCTGTTCTGAAAATTCCAACAGAAGAGGCTCCTTGATCTGCAGCTGATTCACTAGTAATTGTCGGAGCAAACTGTGATTTTTCGTTTTTGCAAGTAGCTTCACTCGGTGGTTCTGAAGTTTGGTTGGTTTGCTGTTGACATAAAGGCGCAGTAAAACTTTTGTGATGCAAACATTTGTGAAAAGGATAATAAGATATTAATCATTTGGGATCATTTTTTGGTGTAGCTTTATATGGATTTCATTTTATTGCCTCTGCTCTTAGATCCAATTGAATTCATCACCAACAGTAGCTAATTTCTTTGAACTTTTCTGAACTAACAAGTTACAGGAAGGATAAATCCATTTAATCTCTCCCTGTTTCTAGCGCAAATTATGTAGTTGCGGATTATCTCACAACTACACCCTCATTAGAATCCATTAAAATGATTCCTAAACCTAATTAATTTGATATGAAACTAAGAATTAAGGTACTAAAATTATAAAGAGACACAAAGATTTTTACGTGGTTCGATCAATGTGATCTACATCCACGGTGCTTCACTAGTGATTGTATGTGATTACATGATTTTACAATTGAGACTCCATTGATGAATATTTGGAGCTCTATAATTTTGGGGAAGAAGATGATAAAGAAAATAAATCCCTCTCTAAAATTTTCTCTCTCCTCCTAAAATCATCCCCTCTCTCAAGATGTGTCTCTCCCTTTCCTCTCATGCCTAAATGTCTATTTATATGATTTTACACATTGGATAACAACTACCTTTCCCTTAATTTCGGATCAAAGAATCATCATACGAACCTTCGCAAATTCACTTCACGAACTTCCTTTGCTCGCAAAACGTTCTTTGCTCGCAAGATGTTTTTCTCTCCACAATTTCGCAAGTTATCATTTGTTGTGATATTCCGCTCCTACAAAGAGTAATAGTCTTTCCTGAAGTAAATGGAAGTTCCACAGTTCCCTTTCCAATTAATTTGCTCCGATAGTTGTTTGCAGAAGTAATTTGGTTTCCTTCGTCATTCACCGATTCATATGTCTTGTAAAGATGTTTATCCTTACAGATGTGGACGGTTGAACCAATGTCGTACCACCATCCACCCTCATCATTAGAAATGTCATTGGCGGATTGCACTACAATAACCAGTTTTCCATCGACCATATTTGCCTCCTTTTTTATGTCCTTGTTGTTTCTTTTAAAGACGACAGTCACGAGCAATATGGCCGGGTTTATCACAGAAATAGCAATTTCCATTCATCTTACTCTTCTTTTTGGGATGTTTCTTCTTAAACTAAGTATCATTATTAGGTTTCAAAGCATTTGGTGTCTTAGAATAATCTACACTATTAACCTTAGAATGATCCTCAGTTTGCTGACTATCTTTGATTTCTCGTTTACGAGAGTCTTCTTCAATACGAAGATGACGTTGTAAACCTTCTAAATCATAGTCAGTTTTGGCATGCATAAGTTTCTTCTTATAACTATTCCAAGAGGGAGGAAGATGAGAAATAATGACTCCGACAATAAAGGCAGGCAGAAGATCAAATCCAGCATCTTTAAGATGATTAAAAATGAGTAATAATTCACTGACCTGGGAAAATATTGACTTATTGTCAACCATTTTGAAGTCCATGAAGTTGGAAATCAGGAATTTCTTGTTGCTTGCTTCAGAAATCTTGTATTTGTTCTCAAGCTTGGTCCACAATTCCTTTGCATTCGTAATACTTCGATGGGCATTATAGGCACTCGTCCCCAGGGCATTCAGAATATGGACACGATACATAAAATCATCTTCCTGACGCTTCTTTCTTCTGGCCTTCAAATCATCATTATCTTTGTCTGAAGGTGCAGGAATTTCTTCCAAACCGTCTTCAAGTATGTACCACAACTTGATGGTGATCAGGAAAAACTTCACAGTCTCTTGCCAACGACTAAAATTATCACCATCAAAACATTCCAATCGAGTTAGGGTTTGGTTCATCACTTGCAGAGGTTGAGCAGTGACATCCGAGTTTGAAGATTCACCCTCCATTAATGAAAACTAATTGTTGAAAACTGTTGGAAAATAAAGGGTAATAGAGGATGAAAACAGAGATTGAAAAGAATGTTGTAACACAAGCTTTAAGCCCTTACGATTCTTTTCAGCAATTATTTCGACCCTTCCCAAATAATTGGTGAGTACAATTGGTTAGTGAAATATTACCTTCAGGATAGAATGAAGCCCAAACAACGTTGTTGAATTCAAGAGTTGTACTCCCTTGACCCAACCAAGAACACACAATATTTTGTTTCTGAAGATGCTTAGAGAGAGAAGTTTTGATGATTGAGATGGGAGAAATCCTTCACTATTTAAAGAGGGATTCATGCCTTTTCGTGATGTCTTTTCATCACGAACAGACGCTTTCAACGGGCATCCATTAATGGTGTCTCTTATGAAGAAACCCTATGGGAACAGACGCGTTTCATGGAAAATTCTGAAAACTGAAAGGGTTTTCAAATTTAGTAACTAAATTTTTTTTCCGCGAGACGTTGTCTCGCACTCTACTAGGGGGCGTTTCCTCTAGACCCCCATGACCTCACCCGTCAGGTCGAACACAGCCGGGTGGGGCTACGCCCCCCCCCCCCCCCCGGTACCCCTCCTTCGTAGCGGCAAACAATATCGAAAATATCTAACATATAGTACATCATCCGTCTACATTTATTTCTTCATGTATAGTAATTCTACGTGTGAAGGGTCTTCTTCACTTTCTTACATGTCGTTTACTATGTTATTTCATCTAAAATAAAAGAAATATTTGTCACGAACCCTGTGTTCAAAATTAAAATTTGAGATTGAAATTACGAAGGTACCCAAATACAACACGTCTTTTCGTTTCAACCTATAAGTCTTATACCGAGTATGGTCGTCTATGGACAAAATCGAGATAATATAACAACTTGATATTCACTTGACAATAATTACGGTACAAGACTGATTGACTATAGGATCAACGTCAAGTGATTAGGATTTAACGTACTAGTGTATTTACTTTTAATTATAATAAAACAATTATAATTGCGGAAAGTAAAAGTGAATAACACAACAAGATTTTGTTAACGAGGAAACCGCAAATGCTGAAAAATCCCGGGACCTAGTCCAATTTTGAATACTCTAAGAATTAATCCGCGACACAAAGTACAAATCCAACTTCGTATAGTTGAGACCAAGTAATTTATCCCTAGTTACTTAGTTCCCTCAGTATCCATGCATTTATGACCTAATGGTCACACACGTGAATCCCAAGACAGAAAATCATTATCTTGAGTTGTTTTACCGATGTAAAATATTATGCACTCAACTCCTTTTGATCGACATCCAAACAGTAAAGGAACAAAGATATTTGGTAACTACTTCAATAATATTTTAGAAAAAGATTCGTTGAGTTTGACTCTTCCGTTTAAACAAGTAAACTCCTTTGTCAGGTAAGATCAATCCAAATCAATAACTTAGATTCAGACTCACAAGTCAAAACTATCAGATTCGGTTAATGAAGAATACCACCAAATGATAGTTTCCGATCTAAACGGCTTTATGATAAAATAATCAAGAGATACACCGGATCTAAGTGGGATACTAGCCGATTAGGATGTGTGCACAAATCACAAAATAGGAAATCCAATAAGAAAAAAATCTTCTTGTCTTCAAATTTTCAATTTCCTTCTTATATACCTACACACCACAAACTTGAATACACTTATGATCGATCACATACAGAACGAAGTCTGTTAAAAATGGATGATCACAAGTTGTATTTAGATCTAAAAACATTTCTAAATATCCCGTCAATACTTTGATCATTTTGAGTGACCCAAAATGTCAGAAGATAAGGCTCTCAAGAATTATCAAACTAGGTGCAATCAAAGTTTCAACAACCATTATTCAATCAAATCAATAATATAAAACTAAGATAACAATGCAATTATATAGTTTCCTACCAACGGTAGTCATAGAGATTCTTGATCCCACGGAATCTCTAAACGAGCAGTAGTAAGAAATTTCTCCTAATTAGGGTACTTTCCTCTCAGGATAGACGGCTCCACCAGAAACAACACGAATGAAGTTTTCTTGGATCTTAGGATAGTTTTCAATAAATGCAAACTCAACTATTTATAGACCAAGGTTGTTTGGACAACAAGGAAATTCCAAAACCGAAAGTATTCTCAAGATATGCAATAAGTACCTAATTTTGGTTTTCCTAATTCCAACTAATATCCAACCTATAATTCCAAAATCTCCCATTAGAAAATATCTGATATTAGTTTAGCACTTTACTAATATAACTTTGTAAGAGATATGTTTTGATTTGCTGTAAAATCAAAAAATCTTAACTAAAAGATTCTCAATATTTTGGATCGGGATCACCTTGAGTATGAATGAATATCTTTGGACAATAAAATATAAGAATTGTATTCATGTCCAAACTATGTCGACATCCAGAACTTTATTAATTAGCAAACCCTAGTTCCAAACTCACACAAACCCGTAAAGTAATATGTGAATATAAAGGATCGGTTTTGCTCTTGGGACCGATTCTACCATGAGTCCTAACATAGGTTAAGATTGGTTCTACCAAGTATCCAAATATAGTTAGGGGTCGGTTCTACCATGAATCCCAACAATAGATAGGATCGGTTCTACTAAGTATCCCAATATAGATAAGGAACGGTTCTACCAAGGATCTCAATAATTGTTAAGATCATTTCTACCATGTATCTCAAATAGGTAAGGATCGGTTTTACCAAGGCTCTCAATATAAATCAAGATCGGTTCTATCGCATATCCCAAACTAGGTAAAGATTGGTTCTACCATAGTTTTCAACATAAGTCAAGATCGGTTCTACCAAAGTTATTACCTAGGTTCGAATTGGTCATCCAATAGATCTTCAATGAAAATGAACAAAAATACCTATTGATTTCCTTTCGATTACGAAACAAGTTTCGTATATATACTTCCTTTAAACATATGTAATTAAACAAAGTTTCTTGGGATGAAATCACACCGATATCCAATACACAATCAAGTAACAATTTACATAGATTATGCCGATGTCACATTTACGAAGTTCAAAAGATAAAAGTTATACATCGTAACCAAATATTCTTCCTTGACACTTTGATCATAATAAAATGACCAAGTTTACTACTAGAGAATTAAATATAACTCGCATGCTGTGTTTTAATCTTAAACAACATGAAAGAAACAATCAGAATGGAAACAAGTTAAGTCAGTATCACAATATCTTAAGTGAAAGGATGATGTCTTCATTGTAGTCGATACGTTTTCACGATCTTCATGTCTTCAGAATAATACTTGTATGTCTCAACATTCCTAGACTTTATAGACTAACCTAAATGAAGTTATCTCTAGTATATTTAATTAAGAGACTCTATGGAGTTTTGATACTAAAATATGACAACCAAATTTGACATGCTAATGCTTGGTGGGTTCAACCGACCATTTCTCTAACAAAGATCATCATGTTTCTATCTGATATGTCTATTAACACAAGTGATATGGTCAGGTTGGAATTATTCTTACATTTCAGAGCTGTTTTTTTCGTGGCATCCAAAATTGGATGTTAACCATTTATTGTATTAATTTATTGCTTTGTTTTAATTACTTTGCTGCTTCAGTTGTCCAATGCAGCGACATTTTCTGCAATGGAACTCTTTAAGTTTCTTCCAACAACCAACTTTAGGCAACATTCAGTCCATCAATTAGAATCGCAAATGACTCTGGAAACTCGCAACTTGTTAACCAGCACCACAATGCATCTTCTTTGTCAAGGGTATTCGGAAGTCTTACTGAAAAAAACCACCAAATAAACATGTCCATAACACGACTTTCTTGTATTATTATTCTAAACCATTTTACAACTAATGACAATTATGTATATTCTCATTATCCATTGTTCTGAATTTGATTTTCTTTTTTTTCTTTATTGGGTAATTCGTTCTTAATTGACCCTAGTGGATAATTTTGTAAAATATTTTAGCTAAACTTTTCAGATCGATTATATGGCCTTATAGGTAGATTGTGGAAACTGGGAAACAAACTCGTGGGATTATGTTTTCGAACGAAGATAAATCCAACACCCACTGCCCATGTATTTTAAACTCCTCTAATTTGGAGTCAATTTACAAACATGAGCCTTAAACTCTTTTAGACCTCATGCTCCTAAGAAAAACTGGCAAACTCTTGTATGGTTTTCCTACTACATACTCAGACGTTGTTTTGTTACATTGATGTCTCTTCATAGGGGTTTTAAGACGATGTTGTTAGAGCACTGCTAGGTCGAACTCGCAAGCATTGATATCTCAAGCTTGTTGTCAAGTTTAGTTTCCAAAATTAGAAGTCTTGATTTCTAGTCTAGTTATAGCTAAGTCTCGTATTAGGATAGTAAGTGTAGTTGAGCATTGGAATTCACAACGTTCATCGATTGAAGATGAAGAACTACTAAGGGGAGCTTGTGGAAATTCGTCAACAAAATATATGGGAAGACTTGAACTCATCTATCACTTAAAAGTCTATCTACTTTATCTCCTATTTGAGACAAAAGTCGTATAGCTATATAGACTTCGATTATACACATTTGATATTTCGAGATGAGTTTAACTCGCTTACATATTTCTCGAAATATGAGTTGGTAAGCTTTTGCTTTAACCAAGTTCATCTTATATTATTGTCGAAAGTCAAAAGATGATCATATGAAAATCTCCAGGCAACATCTTACATGATTTTTGTGAGACAGTCATTTGATATAGACTCGTAATGTGTAATATTGATAATTCGATCACTTGAAAATTTCTTTGAAGATAATAATTTGTGTGAGGCAACTATTCCCGTCTTCCGAGAATGTTTCAAAGACTAATATGGGAGTTTAGAACAAATAACCATGATTGGATATAGCACAATATGCGTACTTGTATGCTAACTGTTGCAAGTTATTCCAAGTCTGGGAACCATGGTATGCACACCCGTATGTGTACTGGTTGGTTTAATGAAATTCCGGGAACGTAGTATGCATACCGGTATATGTACTGGCATGAGTTCAAAGTTCAGGAAAATTCAACTGAGTTTGGAAGGTATGCGTACCCGTTCGCATATTGGCTAACCCAAACTTAGTCCGGCCACTTAGTTATGCGTACCCGTTTGCATACTTGAGTAGGTTATGTTCTAAAATCGGTTTGTTCATGAGCTAACACATTTATATAATAAGGAATGCAATATTTTTCAATCCGTGGATATAATTTTCATGAATTGATTCGAGTGAATCAAAATCGATTTTGCTTCAATTGTGTCTTGTATAATTCTATGACAATATAAACAATTGAACAACTCTAGAAATTTGAGTCATTTGAACTAGTTATTGTTAAGATGAATAAGGTTGATTTGAAAGTGGTCATATGGCTAACTTCGGTTAACTATTGTTGAGCCAACAAGGTGTAAAACGTTTAGGTACGACTACTCATATATAAATGAAGTCACTTTTTATTTGTGTGTAACAAGCTACATTCGATCTAACAGTTGAAAGATATTAGCTTGAGTCTAATCAGGTTTTCATATAACGACGAATAGTGAATGCTTTGTTACCAAGGTAACATTGATTGCTAACCCTGATTTGAATACTATATAAGGGATAACTCTAGAAACTAGGAAACCTAATCCCCACACCTCATGTGTGATACTAGTTGCGACTAGAGTCGATTCTCCTTTAACCTTAGGTTTTTTTCCAAAACCCTATAGGTTAACGACTAAAATACTTCATTGGGATTGTGAAGCCAGACCCAACTATTTTCTTTGTAGTTGCGTGTTTGTAGTTGCAGGATAACCTACAATTACACCCTCAATAGAATTAGTAAAAACTCAAGAAGTTCTTGATGATGAATAACAATTTTCTTATTAATATTCTCAATTGATTACAAAGAAGTATCTAAACGGAAGTAGAATAGTTACAACTTTCTCTATTCTCTTTCCTAAGATATTTTCTAACACTCACTAAAAGAACCTCTCGAATTATACATTTGAACTCCTATTTATAGTAAAACTTATACAGCTGTATATGAATTGCGAAGTATCGCAACTCATACTCGCAAGATTACTCCATCCTCGCAAAACTTCATATTTCTCCACGCTACTTCTATCATCGTATCATTTTATATCTCTTTTCTCCTTTATTTATTACGATACTCGTGAACTATTATCTTGCGATATTCAGTACCTACATCTTGCCTCTTCTCATGTCAATTCTACGAAGAAGAAATGATCGTGAGAACATAACCGTTACTTAGTCTTTTAAAACTTTGACACGTCTTTTGTAACCGTTCTTTTCTAGTTATTCCCTTATATAACTCCTTTATATTCTCTTCCTTTTTTTCTTCTTATTTCCGCAATTCTTTCTTCTAATCATACTCTCTATTACTGTTTTCTCTGCAATTTTTTCTTCTGCTATATCTTCATGAGTTCTCCAAGGTAATTTCCTTCTATCTCCGCGCATTTCATTTGTTCTTTCTCTTTAATTTCTGTATAATTTGTTATCTGATTTTGGTTTATTTCAAAGAAAATAACTCCTCGAGATGAAATCTCAACTAAAGAATCCAAGCCTTAATCCACGAAGAAGAAAATCGAGAATCAAAAGGTAGTTAAAATACTTTGCCTTCTTTCCTGAACAATATATTGTTGCCTCAGTTTTTAATCTACATTTTGATTCGCAGGTTGGCGAAAAACCAAACCCTAGTAAGAGATCTCGAATAACTAAACCCACACCATTAATTCCGATTGATGATTTCCTTCCTGAAGTTGATAAGGAATTTTCCTCTCCTCCTCGTGAAAATGCTTCTTCACACACTCCTGCCTCTACTCCATTACCTATCTTTCAATCTCCCATCAGTGTCAATTTATCAACACTTCTTCAAGATCAACCCTCACAGAATATTTCTTCAACTTCTTCTCTTAAAAAACAACCCTCGCAAAATATTTCTTTAACTTCTTCTTTTGAAAAACCTGTCTTGTCCCCAAATCCTTTGAGTGCTATTTCTCCGGACAATTTGCAGCTTGCTCTTATTCCTTCAAATTCTTCTCCTCTTCCTCAGGAAATTCGAGATGGAATTTATTCAACTTTCCGAATGTTATCTGAGATTTTGACCAATACTGCGAAGTCTACTAATGTTCGTTCGCAATATGAGTTTTGCGAAGTTCTAAATAATTTCTTCAATCCAGACATTTCTTCTTCACGTCAATCTTTGGAAAAAGAAATTGAATTGCTCCGCCAATCTTTGAAATCTTCTCAAGCAGAATGCAAGGATCTCCGTAAAGAAAATCATCATTTTCAGAATAATTCTCTCGACTGTGCGATTCTTCGCAAAAGAAATGATGAATTGAAAGGTATGATTACTATCTTCATATTTTCCCTTTTATTTACTTATATTCTTCATATGCTTGAAACATCCATTAAAACCCATTCCCCTTTATAGAATCCATCCAGAAATGTAGAAGATTGGTACTTCACCATGAATCGGATGCAACAAATATCGAACCAAGCATGAAAGCCTCTCAAACCAATTCTCCCATTTATCTAATCTTTACTCGTGTGCTCTTGATAACTCTGACGCTCTTTTTTCAAGAAAATACTCAACTGATATATGATCGAAATTTTTTGAATGATGATATATCTCAACTTTTTTCTTCCTTAACTAAAGCTAATTTGAGAATAGAAACCTTATTAGAAGAGAACAAAACCTTATCAGAAGAGAAATGTTCGTTTTTGAATACAATGATTGTTTCTTCGCAAGAATTAAAAACTCTTCAGAATAAATGTTGCGATCAAGAAAATCTTCTTTCTCTGTTGAAAGGTGAACTTGAGGAATTAAAGAAGTCTTGAGATCTCTGAAAGAAATTCTTTTGTTATTGAGAAGAATTCCCTTATTAATAAGAACATAGTCTTGAGTGCTAAGAAGAATCAACTTGAAGAAGATTATTCGTCATTAAAAAGTCTTAATGCCAAACTTGCGAAGGATAAAATTTTTATCCTTTCTAAAGATCAAAAGCTTCAATCTCGACTTAAAGGATTAGTTGGTGATGGTTTTGATAATGCGATAAATCAGATGAAGAAATGTTGTCTATCTTTAACTCAATCTCTTACTTCGCAAAGAGAAGGTAGTCATTAAAATTTGACTGCCTCTGGTATATCTTTTAAATTTCGTTATACTCGCAAATTTTATTCTTTGAACTTTGTTTTATTTGAAGAATCTGAGAACAACCTTCGTAATGCGAAAGCTGGATTAGAAGCCTCCTGCTCCGAGCTTCGTAAGAAGAATTCTTTGCTTTCTACCCGCTTAATCAACTCTCGTGACCGTGCTACTCGGAGATTCAACTATATTTCTTATTCTAAAGATATCGAAGATACCAATCATCAAAAATCTATACTTCGTGAAAGTCATCTGAAAGCTCAAGTCTTTACGAATAACATTCTCTTATCAAGAGGCTTGCCTCCTGTGAAAATTACTCCTCTGAAGATATCTGACGATGAAGTTGCTCGTGAGCCTGATAGTGATTTTGATTATGAGAGTGATGATGAAGATCTTGATGATGAGAAAGAATCTATTCCTCAAAGAGATGTTCCTGCTGCATATTCTTCCAAGGATGATATCTCGCAAAAGTCGAAGGCTACTAATGACCCTACTGATCTTGAAGATCCAGCACAGAATGTTGATGAAGCATGATAACATTCTTTTTTCAATTTATCATTAACTCTCCTGTCCTCCTTTCTTTTGAATTCCTTCCCTTAATTACTGTTGGTTTTATTTTTGAGAACAATTCTATTTTTTAAGAAGTATATCTGATATTTTGCGAAGATGATTTATCCTTTCTTTCTGATATTTTGCGAAGATAATTTATCCTTTCTTTAATTAAATTTCCCCCGTTTGATCATATGAAGAGAAATAATATATAACTCACAGATAAAGCTTAGTATCTCCTTTTCCCCATATTATTTCTCTTTAAATGATTAAACATTGTTTAAAGTATTAGAATATTTGCCTCAATTTATCTTACGAAGTTTCAACTTGTTACGATTGTAAATAAGAAATCCTCCCTTTTAAGTATAAAAATAAAATATATGAAATATCCTTAATAAGTATTCTACATATACAATACTTTTGAAGAAGTATTAGAAGTACCAAATCCGTCAAATGAAGAGATATAAGAAGTATTAGAAGTACTCGATCCACCAAATGAAGAGATATAAGAAGTACTCAATTCACCAAATGAAGAAATATAAGAAGTATTAGAAGTACTCAATTCACCAACTGAAGAAATATAAGAAGTATTAGAAGTACTCAATTCACCCACTGAAGAAATATAAGAAGTATTCAATCTGTGAATAATTACGTAACATATGATGAAGTATAATGATTATTTAACCTTCACCAAATGAAATATCCGTTAAAGAAGTATAATGAATATGATATATTCTTGAAGAATTATAAGAAGTATTCAATCTTTTGGAGAAATATTCAATATATGGAGAAGTATAAGAAGTATGTAATTCTCGTAACATTTTACAGTATGAACTTATCTGTATTTGATTGCTATCAAAATCGCATCTTTTGCTAAGTCTTCGTGACAATTCTTTAATGATGTTATCTTCTTTGATAGGACTTTTTGTAAAAATTCTTCAATGATATTGACGAAGCTGTCTTCTCTTCAAATCTTCATAATGTATATTCTTGTATAATTTCTTCAATGGTATTGACGAAGCTGTCTTCTCTTCAAATCTTCATAATGTATATTCTTGTATAATTTCTTCAATGATATTGATGCAATGAATTTCATTAATTTCTGTGGTCTTATCATGCCTTCCTAAGTAAAGGTCTTATTTTGCCACCTCTTTTGTAGTAAATTTTTGTATTTGCGATAATATGACAAGTCTGAATATTCTTGCGAATATACAACCTCGTGACATTATCGTCTTGCGATGAAATCGCAGGACGTTCTTACACTTTCATGCAAAAACCCATTGATCTCATCTTAACTTCTTTGTATAGTATTTTAGCCTCTTCAGGAATTGTTGCGACAATATGACAGGCCTAAATATTCTTGCGAACATAAAGCCCCATGACATTGCCGTCTTGCGATGAAATCGCAGGACGTCTCTACACTTTCATGTAGTGACCCATTGATCTCATCTTAACTTCTTTATTATGTTCTGCGAGTTCTTTATTCTTTTCTTTCTTTCTTTCTTTTCTTTTTTTTTTTTTTTTTTTTTTTAGAAGGCTCGCAGAACTTCATTTGTTGCACAAATATGACAAGCCTTTATGTTTTCGCAAACAAGAAGCCTCGTGACATTTGCGTCTTATAGCACGTATCAGCTCCCTAATGGAGGGTGCTGCCCTTTATCTTCCCCCCTGATTTCCCCTTCAAGGAAGCGTACATCGACCATACAAGGTTAGATCTTCCCATCCGGTTCTGCCAACAACCAGCTTTTGATCGCAACCTCTTATCCTTTTTGCCTATAGGGCTTATAGTTACGAGGTTGCACCCTATGGGGTATCTTTGGGCCAAGTGCATCATTTGCCAAGACTTGTCAAAAATGGCAGATGTGGTTCAACCTCACCCGGAACTCTTGACTCAACCGTGTACCTCGGCGCCTTGATCGTTTTCTGCACTTCTTGGGAAAGACAGTATGCCTTAGTCGCCCAACCTAAATCCTCTTACACCGCATTTTATATTGCGTAATGTCGCTAGATTAGGTGAGAATCCAAGGTGTCTAACCCGGATAGGTACCCCATTATTGGGTTGTACCCCAAAATTTTTACCATGTACTAAGGGCCCTTGGTGGTGTTCCTAAGTTACCCTTAGCCACGTTATAGGTACCCCCCTTAAATGACGTACTTTAGGACTTTGCCTCTTACGAAATATAGCTTCGCGAACTAGGGTGTACGCCACAAAGGTTTGCCTGTATAAAATTTTCTGCGGCTCTCTTTCTTTTTTGGAGGCTGATCACAGATTGCGGTCTTTTATTCGCAAATTGATGAAATTTTAATCGGAATATAAATTAAAGAAAATTCGTAACTTTTCCCAATTTCTGCGAGCAAACAATATTCGTAAAAAATTTCATGAGTTTTATGGGTAATACCTTTTCAAATATAGCCTGTTCCAAGGTCTACCAAGCCTCAAACCCATGTCTCTCCATTCTGGATCCATCAGCCGATAAGCTCCGCTTCCTACAACTTCTTTAACAACATATGGTCCATCCCATTTTGGTGCTAATTTTCCTCCATTTTCTTTTTGATATTTAGGTGTTTCTCGCATGACCAAATCACCTGGTTTATATTCACGTTCAATGACTCTCTTGTTGTATTCTCGAGCTAATCGTTCCTGATAAATCTCATATGGTGCAACACCTTTTCTCTTTTTTCTTCCAAATCATCCAATTCACTTAATATTACTCCCGCACTTAAATTTCTTTCCCAAGCTTCTTTCTTTGTTGTCGGAATTACAACCTCTATGGGTAATACTGCTTATACTCCATATGTTAGACAATAAGGAGACATTCCAGTTGCTTCTCTTCTAGTTGTATTATATGCCCAAACTGCGCTAGGTACTTGCTCGCACCACCCTTTGAGATGTCCTTCTAATTTCTTTTTGATTGTATCTGCGATTGTTTTATTTGTTGCTTCTGCTTGTCCATTAGCTTGTGGATATAACGGGGTTGACTTCCCACATTTTATCCTAAAAGCACTAAGTAACATCTCTATGTTCTGTCCCTCAAATTGTTTTCCATTATCAGATACTAGTTGTCTTTGGAATCCGTACCTGCAAATGAGGTTCTCAAATATGAATGTAAAAACATCTTTATCACGAATATGCTGTACTGCTTTTACTTTTGCGAGCTTCGTGAAATAATCTGTTGCAACTATCAAGTATCTCCTTTGTCCAGATCCAGGTATAAATGGTCCAACAATATCCAACCCCCATTTACCAAAAGGCCAGCAGCTTGTTGAAGAAGTTAATGTGGCCCCTGGTGCATGAATTCTTTTACCATGTCGTTGACATTCCTTGCATCTTCGTACGAACAATTTTGCGTCTGTATGCATATAAGGCCAGTAATACCCTTGTATCTTTGCTCTATATGCTAGAGATCTTCCCCCACTATGATTTCCAGCTTCTCCTCCATGTAACATCTTCAATATTTTTTCTCCTTCTTCGCGAGTTAAGCACCTGAGAGGTGGTCCATTGAAAGACTTTCTATATAAAATTCCTTCTCGTAACTCATAGTTTGTTGCACGACTCTTTAATTTGTGTGCTTCTAGTCTGTTCCTGGATATTTCTCCTGTTGCAAGATATGCATGAATTTCTTTTCTCCAATCTGCGATGTTGTTTGATAATTCTTTTTCTACTTCCATTGCAACAGCTTCCTCAATTTATTTCTCTTTGTCCACTGATGGGTGTTGAATTGTCTGTATTTGGATATTTCTTGTATTTGGATTTGTCATCATGCTTGGAATAAATGAAAAAGCATCTGCGAGACGATTATATTTTCTGGATATATGTCTCAATTTTAATTTTGGAATCTTCGCAGATAATTCTTCAACGATTTTCTTGTATTTCTTCAAAGAAGATTCATTTGTGGTATATTCCCCTTTAATTTGACAAATCACTAACTGCGAATCACTTGTTATCCTTATACTTTCGAGCTTCTTTTCTATTGCGATCTTTAATGCATGCACTACAGCTTCATACTCTGTTTCATTGTTCGTGGATGCAAATTCTAGTCTGAATGAGAATGATGTTCTTTCTCCTTCTGGTGAAATCAACACGACTCCAATTCCATTTCCCTCACTATTGGATGATCCGTCCACTAGAATTTCCCATCTATCTGGTTCTGTTAACAAGTCTTTTGGATTTCCAAATTCTTCTTCAACATCCATCATTTCCTCTACTGCTTCATCTTCTTCCAAAGGAAATTCTGCCAAAAAATCTGCGACGACTTGTGATTTTTGCGATGACAATACTTCGTATTTTATCTTGTAATGGTTTACTTGTGCATTCCACCTTTCTATTCTTCCTGACCTTTTTGTGTTCTTCATGGTTGATTCAATTGGGACTTTGGTTACCACTTTTATCACATGTGCTTGAAAGTATATTCGTAACTTGAATGATGCATAAACCAGGGCTAAGATTAACTTCTCCATTTTAGAATAATTCTTCTCTGCTGCATTAAAAGTTTTACTAATGTAGTAAATGGGCCTCTCTACTCCTGCATTTGCTCGTAATGTGAACGCACTTAGAGCATATGGAGTTGTTGCGAGGTATACCAATAATTCTTCGCCTTTCTCTGGTTTCTGTAGTATAGATGTATTTGCGAGGTACTCTTTGATTCCTTGAAAAGCTTTTTCACATTCATCAGTCCACTTGAATTTTGCTCCCTTCTTAAGTATGTTGAAAAAATGCTTGCACTTATCTGACATTCGCGAAATAAATCTTCCAAGTGAAGCCAAGATTCCATTTAGCTTTTGGACCTTTTCTGGATCAACTTGTATTCCCTCCTTTGATACTATGTATCCCAAGAACTTTCCAGATGAAACCCCAATTATACATTTCTCAGGATTTAATTTGATGTTGAACTTTCTCATTTGCTCAAATATTTCCTTCAAATCTTGCACATGGTCTTTAGCTTCCTTACTTTTTATCAACATATCATCTACATATACCTCCAAAGTTTTATGTATCCACTTCGCGAACACTTTTTCAACCATACGTTGATATGTAGCACCCGCATTCCGCAAACCAAATGGCATCTTCACATAACAATACAAACCCCTTGGAGCAAAAAAGGCAGTATGTTCTTGATCTTCTTCTGCGAGTGATATTTGATTATACCCTTTATATCCATCAAGTGAAGTGACTCTATCATGACCTGCAGCTAATTCCACCATTTGTGGTATATCTGGTAATGGAAAACTGTCTTTGGGACATGCCTTGTTTAGATCAGTGAAATCTATGCAAATTCTTATTCCTTTATTCTTTTTCGGAACAATGACCATATTCGCAATCCATTCTGGATATTTTGCTTCCCTTATGATCCCTGCATCCAACATCTTTTGTAACTCTTCTTCTATCTGTACATGATAATTATGTGATATCTTCCTTATTGTTTGTTTGAATGGTCTTACATTTTTATCTATGTTCAATCTATGACACGCCACTAATGGATCAATTCCTGGTATCTCATCTACACTTCCTGCGAAGATATCTTTATATTCTCGTAAAAGATCAATAGTTATTTTTTCTTCTTTTTCATCCATCTTAGTTCCAATTTGCAAGAATAAAGGCTCCTCTTTACTTCCAATATTTATTTCTTTAGTTGGTTCAGCTGCAACATAACTTGGATTTTGCTCCCCCATAGGTGTTGGTTCTTTGATTATTTTTGCTGGTTCCCCTTCTTTTTCTGGAATCTCATTTGGTATACCTCTCCCTTCCTTTGCTCTTACCGTATACACTTGGAATTCTTCTTCCTTTTTTGTTTCCTTCGCAAGTTTCCTACGAAGTTGTTTCTTTCTTGCTCTTCCTCCGCATTGCGTTACTTCAATTTGATAACAAAATTTTGCACTATCAAGATCTCCTTTTATTTCTTGTATTCCATTTGGTGTAGGAAATTTGATTTTCTGATGTAATGTTGAAGCAAAAGCTTTGATCGCATGAATCCACGGCCTTCCTATCAGCATGTTATATGGAGATTCCATATCTATCACACACAATATTACATGTGTTTCGATTTCTCCCAGTAATATTCGCAGCGCGATTTCCCCTTTATATTTTGTTGTAGATTTTCCTAATCCATGAATAAGACATTTTGAATTTGTGATTTCTTCATCTTTAATTCCCATCCCTTTAAGTGCATGATAGAATATGATATTAACAGAACTCCCTGTATCAACCAGAATTCGGTTTAATTTCCATTTTTCTACAGATTTCTTATCTTCTAGCATGATTGGCAATGTGATCACCAATGGTGAAGTGTGGGTCAAGTCTTCATTTGGAATTTCTGCTACTGAAAATGTGATTTTCTGATTTTCCCATTCTTCTAAAGTTGTTATCTTTTCTTCCTACATGATATTTCTTCCTCTACAATCTCGCTTGTATATTTTTCCCTTCATATTACTATGAAATTCATCAATCATTGTCTTTGTGATCATATTACATTCTTATTTTTTGCAATCTCCATCTACTGACTTCATTTGATCTTCAAATTTTCCACAATTCCCTAAAATTTAGGCTACCACAATTCTCAAGTCCCTGTTTCTAGCGCCAATTATGTAGTTGCAGGATAACCTACAATTACACCCTCAATAGAATTAGTAAAAACTCAAGAAGTTCTTGATGATGAATAACAATTTTCTTATTAATATTCTCAATTGATTACAAAGAAGTATCTAAACGGAAGTAGAATAGTTACAACTTTCTCTATTCTCTTTCCTAAGATATTTTCTAACACTCACTAAAAGAACCTCTCGAATTTTACATTTGAACTCCTATTTATAGTAAAACTTATACAAATTTGTATATGAATTGCGAAGTATCGCAACTCATACTCGCAATATTACTCCATCCTCGCAAAACTTCATATTTCTCCGCGCTACTTCTATCATCGTATCATTTTATATCTCTTTTCTCCTTTATTTATTACGATACTCTTGAACTATTATCTTGCGATATTCAGTACCTACAGTGTTCTGATCTTGCTTTTTTCTATCGTGATTGAGTAATATCTACTCTAAGATTTGCTCGAGATTTGATCTCCGATAGTCAAGATAAAAAGTAGTCACAAACATCTTCGCCTCATCGTTTGTGATTCCATAATATCTTGTTTCGCTACCGTATGATTAAGATTATTGTGAGATGATTGATATTACTAGGTTTTTGTTCGGGAATATAAGTCTAGTGTATCAATTGGTTCATGTTCACCTTGATTTATCAAAACACGGAACAAAACTTATATGTATTTCTGTGGGAGACAGATTTATCTATTCACTATACTTTTCTGTGTGAGACAGATTGGTTTATCAAGTCTTCGACTTTGGGTCGTAGCAACTCCTTGTTGTAGGTGTGATCATCTAAGGGAATCAAATGTGCAGAGTCCTGCTGGGATTCAGATGCATAAGGAACTCGACTGTACCTTGATCAGTGTGAGATTGGTTAGGGTTCAAATAAATTCCATTATGAAGTTAACTTGGAGTAGGCTAGTGTCTGTAGCGGCTTAATACAACATGGTGTTCAAATCTAGACTATGTCCCGGGGTATTTCTGCATTTGCGGTTTCCTCGTTAACAAAATTTCTGATATTTGTGTTATTTCTTTTCCACATTATATTTTTGTATATAATTGAAATATCACACGTTGTGCGTAGTTCAATGAATTAGATAATCCAACCTTTGGTTGTTGATATAAATTGATTGATACTTGAACATTGTTCTTTGGAACCGTTCAAGTTGTTTATTATAATAATCAGGCTCACAGATTTCTATCTGTTTGATTTGATGATTACATTAAGAAACACCGATATAACTCTTGGATATGTTTCTTGATTTAGGTTGCTTTATTAGTTGGTGCTCTCAGAATTATATTGGAGTTTTTCCATACAAATTGTCTAAACGAAATATTGGGTGTGGTTGTTAGAATCCCTCTTTTTCAATTGGTATCAGATTAGGCAAACACATTTAAGACCTTATAAGTCTGTGATGTGGCAATTTGATTTTTATGGACGAGTCTATCTTTAATAACGTATCCGTTCAGAAATTACCAGATGTTTTTCAAAGCTTAAATTCACCTGAGAGAACTGTCATATCTAGGTCAATATCTAAACATCCTCGTGATGTAGAACCTGTTGATATCTGGGAAACATACCTAGAAGAACAGTTGGATAAACTTTTCTGACAAAGGTTACTCAGATATTGATAGAGATGTTGATGAGTAAGTCTCAAAATATGTTAAGCTATTAGATTCGGTAGAAAAGAAGAAGATGAACACTTCTCATGTCACACCTTTTCTGACTAATCTATGTCGTGAAAACAAGAAATTGAGAAGATGTTGCACATGTGTTCATGTTTCAAATCGTTCTAACGAATCGATACTCAGGGATAATGAGGAAAACCTACGTATGAAGTCACTTGAATGTGATAATATTTATCAAAAGTACTTTTCGTTGGAAGAGAAACTTGCAAAATTTTAAGCAAGGATTAACTCTCAACAAATTAGTTTTGATGACAGAGAAAGCGCTTATCTCGCTCGAGAAAAATTCCTTGAGGATGATTTAGTTGTTTCTCTTGATAAAATCAAGATGTTGGAAGATGACTCAAAAAAGTTCAACACTAGTTCAAGCAAATTAACCACTATGCTAGGAGCAAGTAAAAATCATCGTGATATACGTGATTGGGCTATAAGGGAATAGATGATCCAAGTATTATCAAAGAGGTAAAATTTGTCAAGGCTAGTGATTATTCTCATCAAAAGGCTTCCACTGATGGAAAAAGTAAAATACCTTCACTAGAAGTTAAGGTTCGAAAGAGCAAAGTATATCAACCTCCAAAGTCAACACACACAGATCGAGGTAAGAACATTCCTTATGTTTGCCACTATTGCGGAAATAAAGGTCACCTGGAAAGGAGATGTCATTTCCGTATAAGGAATGTGAAACTTCATGATGTTTTTGTTTGGGCTTCACAAGAAGGTGTGAAACCAAGATCACATGTTAATACTAATCCCCTTAACGTTATATGTTGTAACTGTCCAACCTTTAGGCAAAGGAATCAATGCTGTGATAAACCTATATTTTCCTATAAACGTTATACGAATCCTTTTCACAATCGTAATGGTTATCAAAAGGATAACTTCGTAAAGACGAAGACAAGATCCGAAGCTCCCAATTGGATAAAGACTAACTTGCAAAAGAATAGTCAATATAATTCTCTTCTGAGAATTCTAGAAGAGAGTAATGGGAAGAAGGTTCATATTTTTCCTAAACGCACTCAGAAGTGGGTACCAAAGAAAGCCAATGATGCTTTGAGTGTGAAAAAGAATGATCTCCCAGAAAATTCCATGACTATGGAGAAGGCAATATCCACGATGTTGGAACTTAAAAGGTTCTTTGGAAAAATGGATTTGGATATGAAAGGTTCTAAAAGTGATATCTTTCATGATAATCCAAAAGTGAAACAGAATAAGCCAAAAACTATAGATGGTGAAAAATCCATAGTTACAGAAAAATCTATTTCAGTCACTTGTGGTGAGCAAGGCATTGTTCACCTCAACACAACTTGATTATGTTGTAGGTGCATCCTCACCAAGGAATGCCCTGTTAAGTATATGTTGATGGAAGCACGATAATTGGGGAGCACACTTTGTGTTAGGTATAATATTGAATATTTGGTAAAGTCGTAGGTTTCACGACATGATCCTTCTAAAAGGTATGTCTATAAACTTGAGAAAGATTTGTGTTTTTATCATTTTCTTAGAGTACTTATAATGATCCATGTACCTTTCTTATCATTCATTTCTATCTAACTTGATTTGTGTTTAAGGTTCTTAAATGTTTAGGTTTGAAAATAGTAGTTCGGGATGTTTGGACTTCATGGTATACATACCAGTTATGCATACCATCATTTAAAATCAAAATCCATGGGTTTTAGTTCGCAAACTTGTTTGCATACTTCCCAGGTCATGAAAATTCGTTTGCAAACCGGTATGCATAATGGCCTGTAGACGTCGATATTCGGTAAACTTTTTTTGGCCGTAACTTCTCCGAAATGGAGATGAGAATTCTTGAATTTGGATGAGTTAAGTTTGGTCTTTGTCTCGTCTCTTGTTTTTGATTGTTGTGCTCCGTTTCGTCTCACTTATTCCACTTCTCTTGGACTTGGGCACTTGGATTCTTGGAGTGCCTCTCTTCTAAGCCCATTTGTAGCTTTTACAAGAATGTTGCTGGTGAATCACAAAGAAGAAAGTTAAAGAATGGCAGTAGTACGCGTTACTCTGGATTCTTGAATGTTCACAATTCTCTTTTGTGAACTTCGGTGCATGGTCATTAATGACTTTTTATTTTCTTCTTTGCTAAGAATTTTTTTTATACGCATTTGGTAGCCATTTTTGGTGTAAATCCGTGCGGAAAAGATTGATTCTACCTTCTGAGAACAAAGATTAATTTTGCAGTATTAATCTTTATTGGTTTTATATATTGCAAAAATAATTTTATGGGATATGTGTGTTTACGTCCGTGAACTATGATTATCCCATATATGTCAAAAGTTAAGTCTGTTATATGTCTTTATGAAAATACTGATGGAAAATAAAATGAACTCTTGATAACAAAGATTAAGTCTATGGTATCATTATGCAAGTATTGATGAAAATAGAATGAATCTTTGTTTATTCCACAGTATTGATCTTTCTTTGATCCACTTCTTTGTGAAAGTACTGTGCGGCTTTGTAAGTTTTCTTATGTTGAGCGTTTCCGATTAAATTAATCATTGTTCTCTTGTGGTTAATTTAATTGAGTTTTCTTGATCCAAATTCATGTTTCATGTAATTTGTTAATGTCCAAAGAAATCCTTCTTTTCTTGCAAAAGTAAGGTCGCTCTTGTTGTTATTTCGGGAATGACACTATATGGGGGAGAGTTCTTATTGAATTTATGCTTAACTGCTAAATCTTTGTGATGAGTGCGGGCTATGGAATATATATTATAGGAGTTTTTTTGTATCTTTATAAACTCCTTGATGAATACACTAAGTTTCGACTATGTGAAATCATCGAAACAAAGTTGATATGTTATCTTTTAGTCATAAAGAATCTCTATGAGAATTTCATTATGATTCCACTAGTTTGCGTACCTTAGCCAATTTATATTGACCAAAAGGGGGAGAGTTAATGTGTAGTTCACACTACAAATACATATGGTTTGCAGATCATTATGTAAGGGGGAGTAGTTTTCATGTGAGATGAATTCTTGACTAAGGGGGAGGGATACATATCACCATAGTATTGTTGTCAAATTTGTGATACAATTGGACTTTGATGTTGTGTAATAATACTATGACACTGTATAACAATGATTGAGAGTTACTGTTTTCTCATTGTTATAGCTACGGATCTTCAACAACTATGATGATGAGTTGAACACGTTCAGAATCACTGGAGTACTTGGAAGTGACGAAGATCTCGAGTAATGTTGAAGAACCAAGGAGATCAAGCATTTGGATGAGCAACTACAAAGTTTATTTATTTTATAATCCATATGTATTGATAGTTTTGTCACTAAAATTGACAAAGGGGGAGATTGTTAGAGAACTGCTCAGTCGAACTCGCTAGAATTTCTATCTTAAGCTTATTGTCAAGTTTAGTTGCCAAAACTATAAGTATTGATTTCTGGTCTACTTATAGAAAGTCTCGGATTAGAATAGTAAGTATAGTTAAGCATTAGACTTCAAGGCGTTTATCGATTGAATACGAAGAACTACTAAGGGGAGCTTGTGGAAATTCATAAACAAAAGGTATGTGAAGACTTGAACTCTGATAGGATCCGGAGATGCCTATATAATAATGACCGCAATCGCACGGTGTCTAACTAGTAGACAGAGATAAGTACGGGTCGAACACACAAGGAGCGGTGGAAAATACTATAATCAATATCTCTAAATAAAATAGCAAGATATAATATTTTTGGATTTTTAGAAATTGAAAACGAAATAATGAAAAAATATATTTGCAGAGAAAGACGGTAACCAGGTTGTGAGAGTGCTAAGGATTCGGGAATCCGTTGTAGGCAATGTACTCGTATTCAATCACAAAGGGTCTCAAAAATACTCATGTAGAGCGGCATACCTAACTACTCATACATGGAAGATATTGCATTTATGAATCATTGACAAGAATCATCAAATATGAATTATTTGTTCTCACCCAAAAGTAGAATTTCTAAGCACTAATCATACATGGCATGAAGAGTCAAGGAATATTCATAACACAATTATTACTTAGGTTCAATGAGTTTTTCTACTAATCCAACAATGAACTATACATGGCATAGCACATGAAAAATCTAGCTAGAACATAAACGTTGATAGAGAGACAAAATTATTAAAATTAAGTTCAATAGATAGAAACCCTTGTTCATGAAACCAAATAAATCCTACAAATTCATCCTTTCACCCTAACATGAAATTAGCTAGCCATGGCTTTCTTAAAAACCATAAACAAATATGAATCAATCTCTAGCTAATTGAAAACAAATGGGGAAAAAATGAATCTCCAAACCCTAGTCTCCGTCGCTGTTGTAGACGGCTCCCAGCCGCAGCCCCGTCTCCAAAATAGAACTCCAAAACCAGCCTCCCCCTCTTTCTGTCTGTCTAGGTTGAAATATAGCATTCGAATGCTCCTATGGACACTAGCAAACACCAAAGCCCGGTCCATTATTAACTTCAATAGCCAAATCCAAACACAGAGTCTCGCACCTGCGTTGTTGGCTGCACATCCATTCGAACCCAACTACCATTCTCTGACAGCAATTGTCTCCAGCCAACATACAAGCCTTAAACTCCTTATTCGATTGATTATATCTGCTGTCAAATCCCCGACGAGTTGCTAAGAGTCTGTGACTTTCCAGCATCCATGTAATCAGAAGACGCAGCCATCAACCAAGCCTCGTGGTTTCCGTTCTTCCTTGTTCTCTCCCTGGTATTCCAGCCACGAGTATGAACATCTCTTACTTCAATTGATCAAAATTAAAACCACAGAAAACCTCCACCAGTCAGGATTAATCCAACCGCAATACCCATCTCTTGATGTTACTGTCGTTCATCAGCAAATGCCAGGACCCATCGTTCACAGTACCCAGCTCCAACCGATTCAGTTACAACTCCGGCTAACAAACTGATCATTCTCTTCACGTACGCATGGCACCACCAGTGCCGTTCTTGTCCTCTGACCTTCTTGGCTACAGCATAAATTCCTTAGTTCCGGAAGTACAGCTCCACTCCGATTATTCTCACAACTACCGATAACCAATGACAAAACCCCATCCAATTCAAACGCCATTTCCAACCTCAGGAAGTTAACAAGTCTTCCCAGCTCTTCATCCACCAGCAGTACAACTCCACCAGTTAGCAGCCATTCATCACCATTGCACTTCCTATAACCATGTCAACAGATTCATCTCCCAACTTCGGAACTTCCAAGTCTTACAACTCAACCAATGCTGCCCAAATCACCATCACCGACGATCAGTGATGGTTCTGTTAAACCCATTGCATATTCATTCCTTCTCAATCGAGCATAACACTCATCTCGGCCATCGACTGCACAGACTCCATATCCATGAACTGACCATCCAAGCATCTTCTCATCTGTTTTATTTCACTGCGTCATTTGCTCAAGCACCAGACCCGCGTCTTCTATTCTGTCCGTTCAAAATTCTTAAGCTAACTCCATTCTTCATTCATATCTACAGCTGCCATTTAATCAAGACAAAATTGGGTAAAAACCCATCTTCTGCTGTTGAGACATTTCTTTCTCTTCTTCTTAATTCTTCACCTTCTTAAGCTAACACTCTTCTCAATTCACCGCAATCACAATTAAAGAGAGATGCTGCCTTCATGAGCAGTGTAAGAATGGTGCTTAAAACCATTTGCTTTCTTTTTATTGCTATAAAAAATAAGATGCGGCGTCTTTATAACTCATGCAAAAATGAGTGGAGTGCACACAATAATGAACAAAACAGCCCAAGTGAAGCTCCGCATTTGTTTGCTGCCCTGACTAATTCGAGTGGCGCTGATATATAAAATACTAGGCCAGCCACTGCATTCGGACTCAAACGCCAATTAGATGTCATTTTAGCCATTTATCCTTGGACAATCCAATTCACTTGCACTTTCTACAAAAGTACTAAAATAATGTTATTGGACAAAATATTGAGTCGTAGCTAATATAAATATGGGTATAAAATGTGGCACTTACGTGCTTATCAAACTTATCTATCACTCAAAAGTCTATCTACTCTATCTCCTATTTGACAAAAAGTCGTATAGCTATATAGACTTCGATTATACACATTTGATATTTCGAGTTGAGTTTAACTCGTTTACATATTTCTCGAAATATGTGTTGATAAGCTTTTGCTTGAACCAAGTTCATCTTATATTCTTGATGAAAGTCAAAAGATGATCATGTGCAAATCGCCTGGTAACATCTTACATGATTTGTGTGAGACAGTCATTTGATGTAGACTCAGAATGTTTCGTATTGATCATTCGATCACTTGAAAATTGCTTTGAAGCTAATAGTTTGTGTGAGATAGCTATTCTTGTCTTCCAAGAATGTTTCAATGATTGATATTGGATTTTAGAACAAATAACCATGATTGGATATAACACAGTATGCGTACTTGTATGCTAACTGTTGCAAGTTATTCCAAGTCCGGGAACCATGGTATGCATACCCGTATGTGTACTGGTTGGTTTAATGAAAGTCCAGGAACGTAGTATGCATACCGGTGTACGTACTGGTGTGAGTTCATAGTTCAGGAAAATTCAACTGAGTTTGGAAGATATGCATACCCGTTCGCATATTGGCGAACCCAAACTTAGTCCGACCACTTAGTTATGCGTACCCATTTGCATACTTGAGTAGGTTATGTTCTAAAATCGGTTTGTTCATGAACTAATACATTTATATAATAAGGAATGCAATCTTTTGCAAACCGTGGCTATAATGTTCATGAATTGATTCGAGTGAATCAAAATCGATTTCTCTTCAATTGTGTCTTTTATACTTCTATGAGAATATAAACAATTGAACAATTCTAGAACTAGTTTCATTTGAGTCATTTGAACTAATTATGGTTAAGATGAATAAGGTTGATATGAAAGTGTTCATATGGCTAACTTCGGTTAATTATTATTGATCCAACAAGGTGTACACATTTAGGTACGGTTACTTATATCTAAATGAAATCACTTTTCATTTGTGTGTGACAAGCTAGGTTCGATCTAACGGTTAAAAGATATTAGCTTGAGTCTAATCAGGTTATCATCTAACGGTGAATATTGAATGCTTTGTTACTAAGGTAACATTGATTGCAAACCCTGATTTGAAGACTATATAAGGGAGAACTCTGGCAACTGGGAAACCTAATCCCCACACCTTCTGTGTGATACTAGTTGTGACTAGAGTCGATTATCCTATAACCTTAGGTTTTTTCCAAAACCCTGTAGGTTAACGACTTAAATACTTCATTAGGATTGTGAAGCCAGACCTAACTATTTTCTCTGTAGTTGAGTGTTCTGATCTTGCTGTTTTTTATCGTGATTGAGTACTATCTTCTCTAAGATTTGCTCAAGATTTAATCTCCGATAGGTAAGATAAAAAGTAGTCACAAACATCTTCGTCTCATCGTTTGTGATTCCACAATATCTTGTTTCGCTACCATAAGAATAAGATTATTGTGAGATGATTGATATTACTATTTTGTTCTTTAGGAATATAAGTCTAGTGTATCAATTGGTTCTTTTTCACTTTGATTTATCAAAAGACGGAACAAAACTTATAGGTGTTTCTGTGGGTGATATTTTATCTATTCAATTGAATTTTCTGTGTGAGACATATTGGTTTATCAAGTTTTCGACTTTGGGTCATAGCAACTATTAGTTGTTGGTGAGATCAGCTAAGGGGATCAAGTACGCAAAGTCCTGCTTGGATTCAGAGGCGTAAGGAATGCAAATGTACCTTGATCAGTGTGAGATTGGTTATGGCTCAAATAATTCCAGTCTGAAGTTAACTTGGAGTATGTTATTATCTATAACGGCTTAATACAGTATGGTGTTCAAATTTGGACTAGGTCCCGGGGTTTTTATGCATTTGCGGTTTCCTCGTTAACAAAATTTCTGGTCTCTGTGTTATTTCTTTTTCGCATTATATTTGTTTATATAATTAAAATATCGCAGGTTATGCGTAGTTCAATCAATCAGATAATCCAACCTTTGGTTTTGATATAAATTGATTGACACTTGAAAGTTGGTCTTTGGTACCATTCAAGTTGTTTCTTATAATAATCAGGCTCACGGATTTTTATCTGTTTGATTTGATGATTGCATTAATAAATGGAGATATAAATCTTGGATATATTTCTTAATTGGGATCGCTTTATTAGATGGTGCTCTCAGAATTATATTGGAGTTTGTCCATATAGATTCCCTAAACGAAATATTGGGTGTGGTTATTAGACCCCCGCTTTTCCAGAGGTATAAGCTATTATCTTTGGGAGTAAGTGTAGATCATATTTGTGTGATATGCAATCTAATGCTAGAACATAATGATCATATGTTGTACAAATACAACTATGCAGCAAGTGTTTGGAGTAAGCTGATGCAGATGTTGGGCCTAAGCTGTGTTATTTATTCTGATTGGGATGATCATATTCAGTGGTGTGTCACTCATATAAGAGCAGCTGGAACTATTTGTAAACTTACTTTCAATGCTTACATTTATCACAATTAGGGGGCGCGTAATAGATGAATTTCCACTAATAAATCCATGTCAGCTGAGAGCTTATGTCAAAGAATTATAGTTGAAGTTCTCCTTAGAATGTCTTCAATTAACACTACTATGAAGGACACTAAACAAATCAGCTATCACTCACTTAGCCAAGCCTGATATTGGAGAGGTGGCAGTTAACACAAATGGATCTTATATAGAGGATATGACGGGATTTGGTGTTATTTTAAGAGCAATCCCCTTAGAAATCCTAAGGTTTTAGTCAAACCTTATAGAAGGACAAGATATCAATCAACATATATTGACGGACTGGGTGAATCAGTCAAACCTTGTTGGAAGTGATTTAGGAAGAAATGACTGAAATATCCTTTAGTGGTTAACTTAACCAAGGCTTTTACGGGTGGAGTGAATATCATATACCCGTGAATAATTCACACTAGTGTGGCCAAAGAAGAGAGAGCTGAGTTAATAGTAGGCTTCCAAGTCAGTGTACCACCTTGTCATTTCATTATTTTTTGACCAGAGAACAAATTAATTAATGGAACAAAGAATTCCTTTGTTGGTTCAAGCAACTGAAGGTCACCTAGGGATACAAATGAGAGGGAGACGTGTCTAATTTTCCACTATATCTCACTTCTGTCAAGACAAACTAGGTGACATTCTTATTAGAACACAAGGGTTTTGAGCACTATTTTTATTATGATACATTTTATATCTTAAGCAGCTGCTATCATTCCTTATTTAATGGTGCGAGATGACTCGAGTGTTACGGAAAATGAAGATGTTGATCGTGGATGGCTATACAGTGTGTTTTTGGTTGTGCAATCAAGTGGTTCAATTGCTATAATATTGTAACAATGTTATGGTCGGTATGTCAGCTGGAGTTGGGGAAACTCGATTGACGAGTTTGTTATCAAGAGGAGGCGACTGTAGTGGATGTTGTGACTGAGATGGGTTTTTACCCAATTTTTGCTGAAATCAAATGGTGACTATATGAAGAGACCTGCAGATGTGAAAGAGATACGAAATCATGCGACTCCTTGACAGCACTTATAGATACGACAGAGATTCAAACAAAGAAGAGGAGGAAGGCATGCCGCTGCCGGCTACAGATTTGAGGAAAGAAACTTGAGAATAGAGATTGGTGCTTAGTCACATAACCTTGGCCATCCTTGTATGAATTCTTTTTTTCTTTTTTCTTTTTTTTTTTGCTAGATGTATCAGGGGCCATGCATCATCCATGATATCCTCTATTTTTAGATGATTTATACGTAATATATAATGCACAAATGCACAGTCATGGTTTGTAAGTTGTAACTAAATTAATAAATTTTGTATCCAGTGATGCATTTTCTCCCCCCACAGCATTTGCGCTAATGGTATTCTTGGGACGACCGACCAAACTGCAAGTGATACTTTCTGAATTGATTGTCGTAATTCATTGCTACTAACATGTTGGTAAATGATTCAACCAAACATGTAACAATTCCAGTAGTTCCAGTCAAGTAAATGATTAGTATATTTGTTACCAGAAATTTGGAACATGTTTGATCTTGTTGATAGCTACCCATCATTATCATCATTTTTGTAGTATCCTAAAAAAATAAGATGTCTATTATAATTTATGCGGCACTTTCAGAGAAGTTACCAATTTATTTTATGCGACCGATTTACAGGGATACCCAACTTATTTTATGCAACCGTTATGCATAGATACCCAATTTATTTTTAGGACGTCTGAAAGATTATTGTATGTTACCCGTTGTAATTTATGCTAATTTCTGAAAATGACAATCTTATAGTAGAGTCATCTATCTTACAAAACTCATGCCTACAAAGCTTAAACAAAAATATTGTATGATCCAAATATAGCTTTCGGAAATATTGACAGAAAACACTTTTGAGAGTGTAATTTAATATACTTCAAAAACAGAAATTGAGCATCTCCATGTACAATATAACAAATTAAAATCCCACTCTAAGTTAACCATAGCAAGCAAACAACACTTGCCAGGATGCCAAACTGTACATGTGCAGTATATTTCAAATGCCAAGACTGAAGACAGTCATTCAAAAATGGTGAGATAAGTCACTAGTCAAAGTAAGGAGTGATACTGCCCATAGCAAGGGAAAATCTCGTATGCAGTCCTAATTGCCGAGAGAGTTTATTACCGAAATAAAATGTACCAAACTAAGTCATATTATAAAATGCCTGGATATTGAAAAGTCATACAATATGTAATTCAAAATCGACACAATTTCTAAAACAACTAGATTTGTGTTTGTGTTACCCACCCGGCATTTTTTTTTAATTTGGTGTGCATGGGGATTTTCCCCGCCCAGTCCCGTAGGGATGCATTTTTTATTTGGTGTGCACATGGCTTTTTCCCGACCCGTGGGGAAGCATTTTTGATTTGGTATGCGCGGGGCTTCGCCCTGCCCCGTGGAGATGCATTTTTTGTTTGGTGTGCGCGGGCTTCGCCCCGTCCTGTGACGATGCATTTTTGATTTGGTATGCGCGGGGCGTCTCCCCGCCCCTTGGCAACGTATTTTTTATTTGGAGTGGCGGGAAAACACAATAAATATGTGGAGAATATGTGTGTACTTTATTTATTTTTTCATTTTATTTTCGCAGAAAATATGTGGATTTTTTTCGCCTTTAGATAATTTGGAAAAAAGAGCCCTTATACGAGTATGATACTCGATTTCCAAATTGAATTTGGACTTCCATAAAATTCCAAACACGGTAGGTTAGGTTTTTCTTTTAATAAATTTTAAACCAATCTTACGTTGCCAACTGTCCTCGCGAATTCCAAATTGAATTTGTTTTTTTACTTTGATCTTTTCCTATTATTTTTAAACCAATCATACGTTACCAAGTGTCATCGCGAATTCCAAATCGAATTTGGTTTTTTTTTTTTTAATCTTTTCCTATTCTTTTTAAATCAATCATACGTTTCCAAGTATCCTCACCAAAACGCTCGTTTCACAAAACCCAAAAAAGATTTATTTTGGACAATAGAAAACAAAAGTTTCCTCACCATTCAACGTGAGAGTTTTATTTATCTAGGCCTTTAAGTCTTTAGATTGCTCAAGAAATCATTTAGCAAGGTGACGCAGCAAGAAGGAAACTGAAAACAATTGATATATATGGGATGACATGAAAACTATAAAGTCCATCCCTTTTTATTTGAAATTCAATCAATAATATCACATCAAAGATACGTCTATAAACCTAGATTCTTTCTTTGAAACCCGAACATCCTTTTCTTCTCTAAAAGGGGGAGATGAAAACAACTTGGAGATCATTGGTTAACTATTAGAGCATAATACCTAGAGAAGTGAAAATACTAAACTTAAATGTATAGTACCCATATTCAATTCGGGTCTTAAAAAATAATCCATTTTTTAAACCTTGGTATAAGGAGTAACTATAATTTGGTTAATAGTTATGATTGAGGGGTAAATAAGTAAGAAAAAAGCTAAACTTAATAAACAAGAACGGACAGACTCAGTGTGTCCGTCAAATGGGTTTGAATGAAAAGTTGTATGTCCCTAAGGTTTGACTAGAACACTTGGATTTCTATGAGGATAGGCCATTATTTTAAGAGATGAAAATGATACTCCCATTGGTGTTGTGAAAGGGGCACAACTCCTATATTTATAACTATAGTTGACCTTAAACTAGTAGCTAGTATAAAGGGTTGCACTAGAGTCTTCCTTCGATCTGACACGAAGACTGTATTTTCTTATCTTACAGATTCTGGGCTTTCTCCTTCCTGGACTTGTCACTACGAAGTCTATCAAAATATTTCGTCCTAACTTCCAAGGGTTTAAAGCAATACATCAATAACCTAAAAACTCAATACCATCCCTCACTCCAAAATAAAAGTAACACTTATGCTACTTACCCTCCCTCTTATTGGTTGGTTACCGTAACCTCGCGCTATTATTGGCTAATTGACAAACCATTCGTATTCGTCGGATGAAATTTCGTTAGATATGATGCGTTGATCTGACAATGTGTGGTGTAGATTGGATGGATTAGTAGGACACACGCGACGGGCGGCCTCAATTATTTAGAAAAATTGCTATATTAATTTCGTGTATTTATTGCGAAAATCCAAAAAAAAAAAAACTATTATATTAATTTTGGACATTTATGATTAAAAAACAAAAAAATCAATTCAACATATTTATGGAATAAAATAATCTTTTATAATTTTATGAAAATCCAAAAAATAAAAAAATTACTATATTAATTTTGGACATTTATGATTAAAAAAACAAAAAACAAATCAACATATTTATGAAATAAAATAATTACATTTATAATTTCATGTAATTATTGTGAAAGATCCAGAGAATTAAAAAGATACTACATTATAATTTTGGACATTTATGATATAAAAAAAATCAACGTATTTAAGGAATAAAAAAAGATTTATTATAATTTCGTGTATTTATTGTGAAAAATCTAGAAAATAAAGAATACTACTATATTTATTTCGAACATTTATGATTAAAATTAAAAAAATCAATTCAACATATTTATGGAATAAAATAATATAATTCATATATTTTGAACCTTTTATAATTTCAAAAAAATCCAGAAAATAAAAAAATGTTATATTAATTCTTACATTTATTAATAAAATAAAAAAAATCAATTCAACATATTTGTGGATAAATTATATTTTTAAAATCTTTTATAAGGAAAAAAAAGAAAAAAATATATAGAAATGACAAAAAGATTACTACATTAATCTTTTATAATTTCATGTAGTTATTATAAAAACTCCAAAAAATAATAAAACATAATATATTAATTTCGTACATTTATGACAATCAACTCAACATATTTATCTAAAAAATAAGATTTACATCTATATTTTGCGTATTTTGAAATAAAGTATAACAAAATATAAAAATTACTATATTAATTAATATTTTACACATGGCTTTTGGTTGGCAACCTAGCAACAAGCTGGGCCCCAACACCTCTTTGAATCGTAACCCCTAAACGATAAAAAATAAAACTACCAAAGCCACTACTAGCGTCATTACTAACCAGACAGTTCCTTATACGCTTAAAAAAAATCAGAGTGTCTTCACCAAGCTCCCCTTAGGTAGAGAAGGCCAGCACCCCCAAACCATAACCATGTGCGATACACTTGTCCAAGTATTTGGCGCGTTTTCGTAAAACCGCCCCAGAAATAGCCTTACCAGGGGCGAAGGAGCGAACACCATCCCCAGTAAAAGGAGAGACACATGTGACATCCATACAAACATCTTGACCATTCTCCCAGTTGAGGACGAGGATATCAGCAGGTTTTAAATCTTTTCCATCATCCGACTGAAGTCCCAGAGAAACCTCTTTGCGCGCAGGCAGATTGGCTTTGTAACAAATGTCCACAATAGCATCACGAACCACATCATGACGAAATTTATAACCAATATCTTTAGCACAATGAAGCGCATGATCTCCAAAAATATCCATAGACTTGTTACAACTAGGACATAAGCTATTCTTAACAAACAGAGGAATACCCAAACGATAACAAAGCACAGCTCTAAATTGTCTAGGTCCAAGGCATTGGTTGAGCCCACTAATGGGTACCGCCAAAAGATAGTCCTGAGCATGCTTGATACGGTTACATTGCCATAGGATGGAGTCTCTTTCAGACATGTTTTTTTTTTTATTAATATTTATAATTTCGAATATCTAGAAAAATCAAACTTATATTTATATTTCGAGTATTTTGAATTAAAATCTTACAACATCTAATATCTACTTATTTTTGGTCGAAGGATAAAAAAATATAACTAAAATATTTTTTTATACTTAATTTTGTACATGAAATATATAAAAAGGATATAAAAAGAAGAAAAAAATCCATAATTGTGATTAACCAAAAATACGACAACAACCCAAAAGTATAAATATTTATATAAATTTTTTTTTGTGAATTAAAAAGGTAATTTTAGGATTTTTATTTCCAATTTCCTTCTTATTGTTCATTGAAAAGGTCTAAAAAGATATGTTTAGATAAATAAATACCATTAGTAAAAAAATATTACTAGATAAGGTCGTGATTTTTACGACTTTAACTTGCAAAAAATATGTAGATACTGGCCAAAAATCGTTTTATTTATGGGTTTGGTCATTGGTATCTCTATATAAAAGCATTCAGTCAAGAGCTACATTCATTTTTTATTTATTTTTACGTTTTTGTCTTCTGCAAACTCATTGTATTAGTTTTGTTGTTTTATCCATGGTTGTGATATCTTTTTCTTTCTTTTTGGTAGATCATCGTAAGAATGCAAACGACGCTACCTCTCTCTTTGATAACAACTTCGGTAATCCTCTCTCTTTGATTTAGTGTTGATTATTAAATATGGGTTTTGATTGATTTGTTGCATATTTTATTAGTTACCACAAAAAATACATATTCCAAAATCAATACTATAGTTAAGCAATCGCTTTTTTTGAATATTCGTTTCCAATTTCCAATCAACAGCGGGCATATTTATAGGGCATACACGAAATGAAATAAATCCAAGTGCAGCAACAAGAATGTACAAGGTTCTTTATAGTTATTTTTTTCTATCTTACAAGGTATGTTATTTTTATGATTTTTATGTAGTGAATAATAGAATTTGAGAGCGGCGATAGTTCCTCATATATATTTTACAATAATCATATAGTATAACTGAAGATTTTATAGTTAATTTTTTCCTTGGTCACATAAACTTTCTTGCGTTGGTTAATATTTTTCTTTTTGTGGTTAGATATGGATACGAGATGTATGCCAAAACAACTTGATTGATATCGAAAAGCTTCCAAATGCACATTTTCTATCATCTCAGAAAAACAACAACAAAGATTTTGATGTTAGCATGTGGCTATGCCAGGAATCTGGTAGGTTATCATCTCAATTGTTTCATCTCCTAGCATTTTGTAGCAAGGGAAAACTTAATTTATAGGTTTTTGGATTTTTTTATTATTATGTGATTAAGGATATAGAGGTTCAATATTACCAGTGTTACTTCCGCATTGTTAAAATTTTGTTTTTCCTTAACATGAATTGATGAAATTCTGAATTGATATGTATGGTCAACCAAGATGTAAAATATACAGACAGACAATGAGAAAAACAAAATGTCGATTTGATAAGTGCTGGGTTGTTTCCATATTTTTGGGGTTTAGAAACATTGTATAAATGCTCATGTGTTATCTTATGTGCCCCGCCTTCTAAAATCACGGATTACCCTGCTGATGTAAGTTATGAATTGCATCACTTAACTTTTGGAGATTTCTTTATTAACATCTTCAGTCCTAATCACTTTTGCTCAGTAGTATTTTGGATTTGCTAGGTATGCTATGATATATGAAAATGAAAATCATTATTTGATTGGAGGATTTAGCCATCTCTGATGTGTTACACAATTAGTTGTGCTCCATATAGAAAATAGGTCTGCAGTTTTCGTGTTTCATTTTGATTGGACTTCACAGTCTCTGTTAAGTTTCATGGTGGTTGTTATATGCATATTAATGGATTCATCCATTCGTGAAGTGTTACATAATTATTTATATTCTGTATATAAAATCAAATTGCATCTTTCGTGTTTTCGCAAGTGGATAGGAAGTTTATTTATTTTCTGCTTGCCCTTCTTCATAATATCGAGATGCCTGAAATTTTTGTAGTTTCCTTTAAACAAATGATGTTGATATTAAGTTGATATTTTTCATTTTGTTGCCCCAAAATTAGGATTTTTTTTCTCTTCATGAATGTTATTTCCGCTTTTAAAGTAAGGTTAACTTTTTTTTTTGTTCTCAAACAAAGCTATGTGGAAAAAATATGAATTTAGTTTTCTCTATATTTTCATGCGATTTGCTAAGTTTTGATGATTCTTGAGAACAGAATCAAAACACCAGCAATAATGAACAATTTTTTGCTGGTGTTTGTTAGTTTGACGGGAATATATATCTATACATTTCCTTGATTACATCATTTTCGACTGGAAGCACTTCATACGCTTTAATTTGCAATATTTATAGATGGAAATCTATTTTTTATAAATATATTATGTTTCTTTTTAGTATCTCTGATATCATATATTGATACAACTATATATCAATTGTCATTTTTTATTTAACTGCCGAAAGTTGGAGTCTGGAAGAGGAGTTGAGTTGGCCGCTTGATTCTTAATGCAAATGTACGATTTCTGTATAATGATATATATCATTGCATCGGTTTCGATTGGAAGCACTTCATGTTTTTCCCTATTTAGAGTTCACAATCTATTTTATATTAATATCATATTTTTCTTTAGTGTCTCTAATATCAAATATTGATATAGTTATATAGTGGGAGTGAATTTTTACTTTAATATAAGTAGTTGGATCCTGAAGGTGCAATTTAGTTGGACACTTGATTCCTTAACACAAATATATGATATTATACGTAAGGAAGGTGGGGAGTATATAGCGAGTGAAGTACAAACGAGATTTGTCCCCTTTATTAGGATTTATGATAGAATATTATTAAGACTTTGCTTCTTTACTTTATGTTGCAAAAATTATGAATTTGTGAAGTTTTCTAGATTATATTACAAAGAGTTTTAAAAACTATATGAGATCTTTAATTGTTACTTGTCAATCCATTGGATAGTAATGATGTATAGCGTATTAGAGTTCTCATTGGGACGGGTGCGGGGCCTCAATGGACATGAACCAACAATGTGAAAAATTCCACCAATCCCGGTGCGTAGCAAGCTAGTACTTTCATAAAAACCAATAGAGCAACAGATTTATTAGCTAAATCTACTGATATTGGTGACTTCATTGAAATAGATCCAAACCACTTTGATAAAGACTCAAATAATATTGTGATGGATGATGGATGGTAAAGTTTACTTTTAATCCCAAATCCATGTTGGCTATTTTAATAGGGCTGAGTGAGTTCATTTTTCGTGTTTTTTTGTCTCTGTTGTTTCTTTGTATTTTCTTGACTTTTGTTGTTGTTTTTTTTTTCTTGTTGGTTAGGGTTCCTAACCCTCTCTCCTTTCCATTTATTTTTTACAAACATGAGAAAATAAAGGAAAAAATATACTATTAATATCATCTCAGTTTCGGGAAAAGTGATGCTTATGCTTTTTCGGTTTGAGATATTTTTTTGACAAAAACTGAAAATAATAATAATAAAAGTATCACTTTTCCTAAAAGGGAGGTATCATTTAAAAAAAAATGGTGGGAGGCATTATTTCACCCCTATACTGATTGACTTTATATATAAAGTATGAAAGCATATGAATCGATCCCACAATCACCTAGGATGGTAAAAACCCGAAACATGTACATTCCACGGAAGTAAACATCAACAGAAAAACACTAGTTGTTCTGATCTAATAAAGTCTGAATGGAAAAGCCATACAGATGGTTTTGTTGTTTATCAATTTGCTCAATGTCTCAAAAACACTAAAATTAGTCTTAGACATTGGAACTATCATCATTTTGGTAATATTTAGACTCAAGTTTCAAATCTTGAATCTCAACTATCTACCATTACTATTAGTGGCACTTCTCATAATGATAGCAGGGTTGATGACCTAACTCAAAGACTCAAGTACTGGTATGATGTTGAAGCTTATATTTGGAGAGAAAAAGGTAAATATGATGTTCTTTTGCTAGATGATAGAAACACAGACAAAAAACATAAATTGATTCCTTAGAAACTAATACTGGGATTTGGTTGGATGGCACAAAAGACATAGAAAATAACTATTAAGACAATTTAGCATCATGAATAGGACCTCGAATTCTCTTATAACTAGAAATTATCTTAGTAATATGCAGGCTAAAATTGATGATTCCGATAATGCTATGTTGATTACTATACCTAATGCTGATGATATTAAAAAGGTTATTTTTGATATGAAGCCATGGACATGTCCTGGTCCAGATAGATTTTCACTTAGATTCTACCAATTGATGTGGGAAACTGTACGAAATGATATAGTGAAGATGGTGCAAGCTTTTTTTCCACTCACATCATCTCTTAAAGCAATTAAACCATAATTTCACAACCCTTATTTCCAAGAGTCTTTTTCCTAAAAATGATGTAGACTTTAGACCTACAAGTCTTTGTAATGCGTCTTACAAAATAATCTCTAAATTACTTGCTTCTAGGCTCAAGCGTGTGCTTCATAAGTGTTAGAGCGCTTCTCGATCGAACTCGCAAGCGTTGCTATATCTATCTTGTTTGTCAAGTTTAGTTGATCAAAACTATATACTTGATTTCTAGTCTACTTATAGCTATGTCTCAGATTATGATAGAATGTGTAGTTGAGCTTTAGACTTCATGGCTTTCACCAATTGAAGAAGAATATCTACTAAGGATCTTGGAGGAACTTCATCAACAAAAGGTATGTGGAGACTAAAACTTATTTATCACTTAGAAATCTATTTTATTCTATCTTCTAATGAGACTAAGTCGTATAGCTATATATACTTTTACATGATACACATTTGATATTTCAAGATGAGTTCATCTCGCTTATTTATTTCTCGAAATATGTGTTGGAAGCATTTTTGCTTTAGATATATTCATCATATTCTTGACTAATTTAGTTGGAAATAATTTATTTGTTGGAAACTAAATATTAAGTCAAAAGATGATCATGTGAAAATTACCTTGAACATCTTATATGATTTGTGTGAGATAGTCATTTGATGTTAGCATGTGAAGTTTCATATTGATCATTCGAATACATATGGTTTACGGATCATTATGTAGGGGGGGGGGGAGGTTTTCATGTGAGATGAAGTATTGACTAAGGGGGAGTGATACATATCACCATAGTATTGTTGTCAAAGATGTGATGAAATTGGACTTTGATGTTGTGTAATAATACTATGACACTGTATAACAATGATTGAGAGCTATTATTTTCTCATTTTTATAGCACCGTATCTTCAACAACTATGATGCTGAGTTAAACACGTTCATAATCACTGTAGTACTTGGAAGTGACAAAGATTTCGAGTAATGTTGAAGAACCAAGGAAATCAGGCATTTGGATGAGAAGCTACAAAGTTTATTTATTTTGTAATCCATATGTATTGATAGTTTTGTCACTAAAATTGACAAAGGTGGAGATTGTTAGAGCACTGCTCGGTCGAACTCGCAAGCGTTTCTATCTCAAGCTTGTTGTCAAGTTTAGTTACCAAAACTATAAGTCTTGATTTATTGTCTACTTATAGCTAAGTATAAGATTAGGATAGAAAGTGTAGTTGAGCATTATACTTCACGACGTTCATCGATTTTAAACGAAGAACTACTATGGGGAGATTGTGGAACTTCATCAACAAAATGTATGTGGAGACTTGAACTCATCTATCACTCAAAAGTATATCTACTCTATCTCCTATTTGAGACAAAGCTCGTATAGCTATATAGACTTCGATTATGCACATTTGATATTTTGAGTTGAGTTTAACTCGCTTACATATTTCTCGAAATATATGTTGGTAAGCTTTCACTTTAACCAAGTTCATCTTATATTCTCGACGAAAGTCAAAAGATGATCATGTGAAAATCGCCTTGTAACATCTTACATGATTTGTGTGAGACAATCAATGGACTTACAATTCAACAAACTTTAGCTTCTTCAACCAATTTAATAATTCTTTAATAGTAATCAAATAGCCTTTATTTGTGGGGGCCACTAGTGGAAAATCAAAAAAATAAGTCTGCCAAAAAAAGTTATAATATCACTAAATACGTCTGTGGCTGGGAGCCCTAAATATGTAGTGTTATTTCTCAAAACGTCTGCCATGGGGAGCACTTGAATGTTTTCAAAAAGGACTACCTTGAACAGCCTTTCTGGTATTACTGATAAAGATAGTCTTTTATATTGAACATATTGTATAAAAAAAATGGAAATTGATTCAGCTTAATCTAAAACTAAAAATCCAATCACAATTGAATTAAAAATAACTTTAAAACTAAATTAATAATGACTTCATAACTTGAATTAATCTTATATCAAAATAAAAAAAAATCAGTTTCCATCTACCTAAAATACCATAAAGTATAATCTAAGTAGAACAACAAGTTCAGCTGTTAAAATTTCCTTGTTTCCCATCTCTTAACATAAAACAATAAAAAAGGACTACATAGACATCAATAATAAGAAAAATAAGAAGCAAACTCTAGCACTTCAATTTTCCTACACTCTCTCAAGTGCCAACTCCATCTACAACAAAAACTAGAACATATAGTTTTTGTTCTTATCTTCTGATATCTTTAAAGAAGGAGAAATTGCACTTGAAATAGAAAGCTGCTGGACTAGATATCAAGTCCAATACATGAGGCAATGAGCTTGCTACTGCATTTTCAGATCCCTGAAAGCACAAATAGGTCATAAATTTCAGTCATCGACGCATGATAACTAGTTTACTGTCCAAGAAACACGTATAATATCGTGGTATCCTAGCAACATACTACTTTTTTTTGTAGAAAGGTTTTGTTCCACAAGGAAGTGAAAATTTACTTACCAAAAGTCAGTCATTGCTATCATATAGTCCGCCTTTTACTGTAAACAAATGAATGTGTTGGGACTAATCGTTGGTACCTGAAAATAAATAGAAAAAACATATTAGACCATAACTTTGACGTAAGTACATAATAGTCAAAAACACATAAGGGAACTATGGAGAGCATATTTAATCAACTATGAAGAATAAAGAGAATACATTTCAAATTATACAAGAAAATATATTGTGTTAAGAGGACAACCAACTGGTAATGGAATGCTTTAAAAGTACAACTACTTCAAAGATTACATGAGGACATTAAAGAAATATTAATACTGTTTAGAATAAACTATAGTAAGACAATAAATATGTTGTAATGAGAACTAGGGCCTATGCCCATAATCTCATATTCAAAAGGAGGATACAGACTTGTGTATGAAAATGCATTGATTAACAACTACTAAGGATGCAGTTAAATCAATGAATAAATGGATAAAATCAGACCCAACACTAACGAATGTAAGGGATAACCCTTATTTAAAAGGAAGAAGCTGACAATCATGCTCTCCCCAGTCATATTAGATTCATCAACAACAAGAACAACAAGATAGTGGCTAAAAAATATAATAATATAGAGAAAGTGGTCTTACTTTTCTTGTGTCCTTGGAATGATTTGAATGTTGTAATGTTGAACACGGATGAGTCGACTCTACAATGCAAAATTAGGCAAAAAAACATTACCAACTAAAACAAATTCAACTTAATGGAAATCATTAAACCTCTATACTCCACACTGTTTAGATTTTTTTTTACACGCAACACCTTGAATGTTACAAGAGCTATCGACTGCAAACACCATGTAGAGCCTCCACTAGTTTTTCCAGTTTATCCTTAGCTTCTTTAAGTGTACCAGTTTCTTTTGCAGCCTATGAAATATTGCAAAGAGATAATAAAAATGAGAGTTGCGATAATAAATGAGAATTTCAAACAATTAAACACACATGCCATATAGATACCCACATCGTTGATCCTGCGTTGTCTACATATGGAATGCAACTAAGGTTCTAACACTATGCAAAACTTACATAGGACCTATATGACAAGCTTTATTTCGTTTCATTCATAATCACCTCGCCATACATACTAGCTGAATCATCCAATCAACCTACAAAAATGAAGAAAATTCAGTAGTACTAACCAACCATTTTGCAGGTTCCATGAAAACAGTTGTATATCCGATAAACCATAACCATTATAACTCTTGAAATTCATTACTTGTGAATCATCCAATTCCATAACCAGCCATTCTAAAAAAATCCAGTGATCAATAATGTTAACACCAAATGAAACCAAGGCATAAATATAATTGTCAGAATAAGGTTTACCACGCACCAGAGCCATGCAAAGCAGCACCTTGTCTTTTAACATTTTGCACCAACTTTTCAAAAGATCCAAATAGAGTATCAATTGGCGAGGCAAGGCATCATTCAGATAGCTCACCACCTCCTTCCTGTCGATAATTCAGAAAAGAGTACCCTCTCAGATCATAAAAATAAGAACTTGCGCAAACATAAGCCAAAATTATGACAATCACTAAAAAGATGAATTTTAACTCACACTAACAAGAGAAAGATTCTTCCAGAAATTGAATGGTTCACATGACCTGTAACATAATCTTACATATATTTCATCAAATACAATAAAAGATGACCAAAAACAAGTAATGTCGGTAACATCTCTCGAACACAGAAAAACAAACCCGCAGAGAAAGAAACACTAAAGAACAAACCCAACCAGTTCTACAAGTGAGAAGAAGATAAACTTTGAGCACAGTTTTTTTTTTTTTTACCTTGAGCACAGTTTCCATCTCTGAGAAACAACCTCAAAAAATGTAAACTTTGAAATTAGATCACAAACGTGCAACTGAACTCTTAGGAAAAAAAAACTCAAATTAAACATAATAATTGAATACAAAACTTACACCCTAACATAGGCTAACTATGGTACAAATAAACCATAAATTCACCACAAATTATTTGTACAACCCTACATAGACAAGAGATTAAAAGGACAAAAAAAGAAACAAATAGTTTTACCAGTTAGCAAATATAAAACTGAAATATTGAAAAATCCAAAGTTGAAAACCATTTTTCATTCTTAAATTGTCGAAAAATAATGAAAGAATCAGAAAAAATAATCTAACAATCAAAATCATACTTTGAAAACTATTACTTCAACTCAAGAAATTATATTCATCATTGTTGAAACCTAATCAACCGATTAGAAAGATGAAGAACAAATCTGGGTTTTTACTGAAATTTACTGTTGATAAAAGAAATCTAAGTTTGATTTTGACAAATGCTTTGAAGAGATTTTGAAATTAATTTTACTTTCTTCAACAACTTCTCTTTCAGATCTACTTCTCGCCTTTAGAAAGAGAGAGAAAAAGATTCATGGAAGTGAAAAAACTGAGAGGCTGTGAGGACCGAGGAGTAGAAAAGAAGAGGTTGTGTCTATGAGAGAGAAAGAGAAGTGAGATATAGACCGAAAGATAAGATTTTTTTGACCACAAAAACTATTTTCTCTAGCGGACTTAATGAAAATCCTTATAAAAGGTCTGATTTTGGAAGCCCAATATTTAAAGAATGTCTTGGGAAGTCTTTTTAGTAAAGAAGGCTGTTTTTGGGCATACCAAGTAAGACAAAATAGAAGTGTAAATAGCAATATTAGAATCCCCTTAACCAAATTTTTTTGGTAATGGCAAATCTGCCCTTTTAAGATTAGTGTTAATAGTAATGATTAGTTAAAATAAATCTGATTAGTGATTAGTTTTAAGATTACTTGCCACTCTCCGGGGGGGTTTGGTAATGGAAAATCTGCCATTTTCCTGGTTTTGATCTTCAGAATGTTGATTTTTTTCCAACATATCTTATGTTTAATCTCGCTTTTGTAGGTTAAAATCATCAAAAGTTTGTGTTTTTTCACTAAGGTTCGGCGAGTTTGGATGAACAGTTCGGCTAGCTGGAAGTGTTGATTAAAAGCCGAACCTACCTTGTAGACCAGAGTTCGGCTCGTTTTGAATTGTCCTAATAAGCCGAACCCTATACTGAACTGTTTGGAAGAAAAAATGTTTAGGGTTCGGCTTATATTTAGAAATTAAATAAGCCTTACGAACCTATTGGAAACACATTGTTCGGCTATTTGAATAAGTAGAATATAAGCCGAACCTGATCATGTACATTCCTGGGTTAATAATTTTGTATTGGTTCGGCACATATTATGATTATCGAATACGCTGAACCCCTACGCATCTCTTTCTGTGACTAGGTTCGGCTTGAAATTGCATGAAATTTCAAACCGAACTGTTCATATACACTTACAGGAAGCTTTTGTGAAGAATAGTTCGGCTAAAAACACAACTCAATTGTGAGCCGAATCTTGTAAATGCACTAGATTCGGCACATATTATGATTATCGTACAAGCCGAACCTAACCATTAATTTTTCTTTGGAGCATCTAAAAATGTTCGGCACATATTATGATTATCATACAAGCCGAACCTAACCATTAAGGGTAAGTACATATTAGTAATTTAAATGTTTGAGGATATATAAGTAATTACACTACCCCTTATAAAGCCACCCTGGGTGGAAAAATAAATTTGTATGCCCAAAATGTTTCTTGTATGCCCAAAAACAGCTTTCTTAGTAAAGCCCAACCAGACTTAAAAATCCCATTTTCCACTAGTGGGCGCTTATGTCATTTGATGTAGACTTGGAATGTTTCGTATTGATCATTCGATCACTTGGAAATTATTTCGAAGCTAATAGTTTGTGTGAGACAGCTATTTTAGTCTTCTAAGAATGTTTCAATGATTGAAATGAGAGTGTAGAACAAATAACCATGATTGGATATAGTACAATATGCGTACTTGTATGCTAATTGTTGCAAGAAATTCCAAGTTCGGGAACCATAGTATGCATACCCGTATGCATACTGGTTAGTTTATGAAAGTCCGGGAACTCAGTATGCATACCGGTATAATTGAAATATCACAGGTTGTGCGTAGTTCAATAAATTAGATAATCCAACATTTGGTTGTTGATATAAATTGATTGACACTTGAACATTGGTCTTTGGTACCCTTCAAGTTGTTTCTCATAATAATCAGGCTCACAGATTCTATCTGTTTGATTTGTTGATTACATTGGGAAGCAGAGATATAACTCTTGGATGTATTTCCATTGATTGAGTATGAATGTCTAGTTGATTCTCTTGGAATTATATCGGAGTTTGTCCATACAGATTGCTAAGCGAAATATTGGGTGTGGTTTTTAGACCCCCGCTTTTTCACAAATTTTGTAGATAAACCATGGATAGTTCTAGGCGATTGTAATGTTGTCCTTCATGAACAAGAGAAATTTTTTTTTACTTTTAAACAAAATGAGGCAGATACTTTCAATGACTTAATCCAAATAGCTGGTTTGATGGACCTAGGCTTTATTAGATATACTTTCACATGGAATAGTAAAAGACAAGATGGAAACTTTATAGAAAAGTGACTTGATAGAGCTTTAGTAAATGATAGATGAAATATAAAATTTCAATACTCTACACTAAGACATGTAGGGCCTTTAACGTCTGACCATTTACCAATTTGTCTTAGTACTCAAAATATATGGAATGATGGTGCTACACCATTCAAGTATTTTGGAGAATGGATGAAGCATGAACAATGTGCTGGACTAATCCAAGCTTGTTGGGAAATAGACGTTAGAGGATCTCCTGCTTATTCTTTTGTGAGTAAACTTAAAAAAGTAAAATATACCTTGAGGCTCTGGAATAAAAATACTTTTGGTCACATAGGAACCAACATTGAAAACATTAAAAAGGATTTAGAAAAACCTAATAGTAGAAGTTTTTACAATTCCAAATCCTCAGACTTAGATAATTTAAATAAAGAGTTAATGGTATGAAATAAAAGAAAAAATTTGGAAGGATAAAAGTAGAGACCAAAATCTATTTTTAGGGGACAAAAATACTAAGTATTTCCATAGCAAGGCAAAACAAGGATTCAGAAGAAATCGAATAGAATCTACAATGAATATGGATGGGGTATGATTAAATACTAGAAAGGAAATTGTTGACTGTATAACTGATCACTTTAGAAATATTGCTACAACAGTTCAACCTGTTATAGATAGAAAAATGATTGACCTAATTCCCACATGTGTTAATGATTAGTTTTGGTAGGGTAGAGGATTTGGGTCCTAAGTTTGTCCGATTTTGAGTTTGGATCCTTGACTCGTTAGTCAACTATATTTTCATCATTAAATCGTTAAGTCTAGCAAATTATAATAAAACTTGTAATTAATCAAATTTCCCTATAAACAAAGAAAAAAGATAACTAATTAACCATTGAACGGTCATGGGTCTGCAATTTAGTTTTCTTGATTTTTGTATAAAATTTAATCAAAACTCCCCCCCTAAGAGATCTGAAATCAAAACATTTTTCTCCATTACCTTCATTTGAACACCTGCAAATACCAGTAGAGACAAATCAATTTTTGGCTGAAATTGTGTGCCAAAATAGAACCCAATCTTCCACAAATTGGTACCACCGGTTACTTGTTTCAAGCTTCTATATCCCTTCAAACCCATAATAAACACCCACACAATCAAAGCAGCAACTCATATTTCACATGATGGGTTTTATATTTTGTTTTCCCCAAATATAATATTGTTTGTTTGCTGATTTTGGATTTCTGAGTTTTTGTTTAGTGATTTGATTAAATTGATTATTTGTGTTTATGTTGATTTAATAAAACATGGGTTTTCAATTTTGGTGGTGGGATTTTAAGATTGCTGAGGTTGCACAGATTCTCGTCTAAAAAAGAGAAAAGGAAGATGGACACGATGATATGAAGGAGTAATTGGAAGAAAAATCAAACACTTCCACTATTTAGTTATCTAATAGTGGATTCAAATATAATTGTTTATAGGTAGCTCATTTGTTAGAATGGATTAGATCCGAAGAACCTAAGCTTTTGAATTTAGTGGTTGTTACTGTAGTATAGGACGAACTAATTGAGGAAAAACATAAAGTATAAACCGATGTGAGTAATCACGTGTCCCTAGGTTTAACCTTCATTTCTAACAGTTTGACAGAAAATACAGTTGACTAACGAGTCAATGATCCAAACTCAAAATTGGACAAACTTAGGACTTAAATCCTCTATCACACCAAAATCTAGGACCCAAACATTAATTAACTCAAGTGATAATAACATGCTATGTTTAATGCCAACTGAAATGAAAATAAAAAGTGTTCTTTTTGCTATGGAACCCGACAAGAGTCCAGGACCGGATGGTTTCCCACCCACCTTCTTTCAACAAAATTGGAATATATTGGGAAAAGAACTAGTTCAGATAATATCAAATTTCTTCAGAATTGGTTTTCTGTCTAAGGAACTAAACACTTCTTTTATCTCTTTAGTACCTAAAACATAAATCCTAACACACCTGATGAGTTCAGAACAATAGCATTAAGTAAGACAACTTACAAAGTGATTTCAAAACTCATGGAAAATAGAATGAAATGCTTACTTGATAAGACTATAAGTTCATACCAATCAGCATTTATACCTGGTAGGCACATAGCAGATAACATAACCATAACCCATGAGATAATACATATGAGAAAATCTAGAAGTAAAAATGGTTTGATGGGATTGAAAATTGACATGTCAAAAAGCATTCGACAAAATCGAATGGAATTTCCTAAACGAGTTTATGAAAAAACTTAGGTTTTCGGAATTTCCAAATTGGTGTAACCTGGTATTTCAATGTATTTCTACAACATCTCTTTCTGTCATCATATCTCCAACTGAGTTCTTTAAGCCATCAAGAAGATTAAGACATGGAGATGCTATATCTCCCTATCTTTTTCTGTTTTGTATGGAAGCTACGTCTAGGACCATTCTATTGCGGAAGAAAATGGACACATAAAAGGAATCAAAATTTCGAGATATGCTCCTTCCGTGAGTCATCTCCTTTTCGCTGGAACGGTAACAATGTAAATAGTACTGGAAGAACAGTAATGTAACATCCTCTCTTGCAATGTACCAAATGAACTGCTTTAAAATTCCAAAAAAAAAGTCTGTTAAACTCTCTCTAATCTTCAAAGAGATTATTGGTGGGGAAAGGATGAAAATGGAAAGAATACAAATGGTAAAAAAAGTATTTACTCAAAAGGTTGGGAGTCAATGTGTAAATCTTTAGAGGATGGTGGTTTAGGCATACAAAATATAGAAAACTTCAACCTAGAAATGATCTCAAAGATGATATGGAGGCTAAAAGAAAAACAAAATTCATTAGGGGATAAAATATTATTCAAAATGTGATATTCTACATATTAAATCCAAACCAAAAGATGGAGACAGTCGGGTATGAAAAGGGATTCTTAAGGGAGTTGAACAGATTAAAAACATTGTACATGAGAGATAGTAAATGAGAAACTTATTGATATTTGGGAAGATCAATGGATCCCAAATACCATTGCTCCTCTGCATAAACCAACAACAGGTATAACAAACTTGAAAAGGGTATGTCATATTTTCACAATAAACAAAAAATTGGATGAAGACAAACTAAAAAATTTCTTTGTTGATAGTACAATTAGAATAATTCTAGATATGCATATCCTTGTAAATGATTTAGAAGACATTTGTGACAGACCGGAAAATTATGCCTTTGGCGCGTTGCCCCGCAGGCCGTAACTTCCCCGATACACCATGATGAAGCTACGATCCGAGCCTTAAAGTTAGGCAAATTCACGTTCATTTGCCCTTGCAAACATGCTCGTGGAGCATGATGCAGCTATTTAAGCTTCCACACCGTTCCAACTTACCCTTGTTCCGCAAAGGGTTTATTAAGAAAACCAACAACTTTTTTAATACGGTCTTTTGAGGCCCTAAACGATAGAATTTGGCTAAATTATGGTGACCATGTGGATCTATTGATCGACATGTCTTGATCTTTGAGACGTTTTCCATCAAAATGGACTCCTCTTGAGCTAAATTACGACACTCGGGTTTTTAGCCTATGTCGAATGCCTTGATATGAAGTATGAGCATCCAGTGAATGGAATGCAACTAGCCTCATCAATTATGGCCACAATCATCTCTTGTGTCGATCTACCGGGCCAGATGATATGAGAGGCCAAAGTGCCGCAATCATCTCCCAAATAGATGATATGAGCGACAAAGTGATGGACCGTAAATGTTGCAAATCATTGCGGCTGCCTACATACCCTTCCCTACTCTAAAGGGATCAAGCACAGACCGTAGTTCATCCACGAAGGGACAAGAAACTTAATCCAACTCGTTTGCTTGGCCGTGGCCAAGCAATAGTGGTAATGTCCTAGTCCGTATAGGCCGTTCCGTCAAAATACATGCAAGTGATGCATGTTAGGTCCGCAATATGACATAACGATGCCTAAGCATCAAATGCCCTCTTCGCGAGGCTACGCAACTATAAATGAGCCTTGGGCATCATTTATACTCTTCCGGCTAAGCTATGAAGCTTACTTGGTACATAGTCCGCATATGCACCTTGAACCAACTACCCCTCCATATGTATTTGACATTTTTACAACTTTGATTAGGGGAGGAAAAATATTTCATCAACTCCCCGTTTTACTATTCTTGGCCGTTGCCATGTATTTTCTTGAATAACTGGCCAAGATGGTTGTACATTCAGTTATGGCTCACATGCCAGTTTTTATGCCCGTCCAGGTGATGCGTGTCGTAGGTTCTCAAATTAAATTACTTATTTCCACACAATTAACTAGTAATATAATGGAAGTACGGATCGTTCCCAAGAAGAGCAAGGAGATTTAGTTGTCAAAAGTGTCACAATGGGGGGTTTTGTTTTAGATTGTAAACAAAGTAAATAAAGCAATTGAAAATAATTAAGTTGCAAGCAATGGAGATAAATATGATCAGGGAATCCTTCTTCGTTACTAAACCATCATCAAGTTATTATATTCATCCATTAATACTATGAATCACAGATTATTACCAACCGTGGAATAACAACTAGCTTAGTGCTATCCCCTAAATTACTTATATCACTGAGTACGGAAGCTCTCCAATACCATATTCTATTCGTCGAAACCACCTAGTAGTAGCTCACTCAAGGTGTAATTTCTCCGAATGCTTTATCTTTTGTGAATTATAGATTGATCCTAGTAGTTAGACTCTTAGCTCAAGGTCCACTTTCTAGTATTGTTTATACACACAATCACTACACAGAATCCCTCTGCAAGTTCTTGTGTTATCTACTTTTGTATGAATTATTCGACTATTACTTATCTCCTAACTCAATACTAGCATTTGATTGAATCAACAAATTAGTTCAGTTGGCCACCTAAAAAATCTATCAATTATTCATAAAAATTCTAATTAGTAAAAACAATTAATAATCATGTGAAGAACTTCAAAATAGATTTATATAATAACTCAAATCATTGTCTAGAACTTAGAATTCATCCCCAATCACTAAGAAGTTTAGCTAATCATGGTGCTAATAAAACCCATGAGTTTCATATGATAAAATGGTAAAGAAATAGTTACGGTGATGAAGAATGCTCCAAAACCCTAGCTTTTCTCCCTTGTTTCTTCTCTCCAAAAACTTGATTAAAAATTATAAGATTGATGTCCCAAAAATATTAGAAGTTCTCTTATATAGGTGTCCCGATTGTAGTTTTGCCCGTGCTCGAATCCCATGTAAAAAGGTTGACAAATACTAGCCAATTTCCAAAAAAAAAAAAAAAAACATAGTCCAAGTCTGGCCGATCTTCATCGCCATTAACGGCAGCAACACTTCACTCTCTTATCAACTAATCTCGACTTCATCCTTTGTTGGCATCACCATTATCCTATGAGCAGCATCAATACCCATATCATCACCACTCACCAGCACGTTTAGTTCCGTGTCATCACTTCCATTGGCAGAGAGTTTCTTCGTCACCACAGCACCGTCACCTGTTCGTCTTGGTTTCTCGAGATATCACTTCCTCAATCACGGAGAATCATTACTATTTGCATATCTGCACTGCCTTGACTCGAGCTCCTCCATTCCTAGCTCCCATACAAAAACAACAGTTAACAACGACCATATCTCTCTGACTTTTCGAGCTCCAAGACTGCAGTCACCGATCATGGTATCAACAGACTCGTTCCATCTCTCTGACCATAATCTTCTTCTCACAACTCCAGCAAACCACAGCGTCCCCTGTTTTCACCACTTCATTATCAAGACATGATTGAAGCACTATAGGTTCCAGTCACTGTCAATGGCAGAAACACCTCTCGCTTCCATCATCTATGTCGTTTCATCCGACCACCATCATGATCATTACCATCTCCTTCCTCATATTCGATCAACCAACAACCTCCCAACATAAACCCATTCATCCATCTTCTCGGCTAAACGCTAATGGAAGCAACGTTCACGTCCAACTCTTCCATTCTCAGCCTTCATTAGTGAAAACAACTCCATTTTAGCTTCACTTTCTCTGCCATTTAATCACTTCCATGCATGGCATCAACTCAATATCCTCATTCACTGATAACCGCATCTCTACCTCCATTAACATATTATTCCTATTACTACCATCCATGCAAACTCCAAAGCTCAAATACAACAGTTCATGGGAAGAAGATGAAGGTGACAGCCCTTAGTAAATTATTCGATTGCCTTTAACATGTTTTGAATTCTGGCTTCCCCATAAGTAAAAGACCAGACTCCCTTTAGAAGCCCCTTTGTAAATGTGTGTGCCCCTTAGTAAAGTGGACACCCCTTAGCAATTTTGTGCGCGCATCTTTGCTTGCTTCAAATGCATATAGATTTTCCATAAGACGTCGGATTGACTCCATTCTTTCGCCGTTGGCTTTGTATTTTCGTCCTCTTCGAGATGATAGCAAGAACCCCAAGATTCGAACAAGTTCCCTTTGGTCTTTGGCCCTTCTCCGCTTTTAGCTAACTTCTTTCTTTGCACAATTAAGTGTCGATTCCCTTCTTTTGGATGATTCACCTAGCAAAACACAAATAAAACAAAACAAACGTAATATACAATAATTCACAAGAAAATATAGCAAATACTAGCATGGATTCAACTCTAAATATATGCAAAATATGCACTTAACAAATTCCCCCACACTTTGCTTTTTCTAGTCCTCGAGCAAACTATCTAAAATACAACAACTCCTTGTTGCCGAGGATACAGTTACTCTTAGCATGAATAACATGCCTTTAAACCCCTAGGTGTCCCTAGTGGATGATTTTTAGTCTCGTGAGGGCTTACGAGAGATATACACACAAAACATACTCCAACTTCAAAGCGTTCCAGCTTCCCAAGCATCCAAAGAGCTATGAGGACATAGAATTTCTGCATGCTAGTAATAAGAAGTTAGAAATACCAAAGAACATATTTATTATTTAATCTTGACTGAGAAATAACCACACCATAATGAGAGAAACGCGTGTTTGAGAACGATCAATAAGCATTTCGCCTCGACTTCTGCCTCACTTAAAAGGATTTTATGATAATTACACTCAATAAGACAACTTTTTTATGGGTCTCACATGTGTGCAGGTAGGAATAAAGAGAGAATCATACACATGTTGAATGGTGGGAAGGTAACCTTCCGAATTATTTCTGGAGACTCCACAAAATCGTGGAAAATAAAAATATTTTTCTGATGATCTCTAAGAAAGGAAATCAACCACTTTAGCAAGGATGAGAGTACTTACCACCTTCACATCTGATTGCAATGATGAAAGAACCACTCTCACAGCATCCAATAGAAACGTCTTCCTTCGGCTCGTCTTCTTCATCTTGGTCTTCGGTCTTAAATTGTTGATGATAAACTTTTGAACTTGTAGAGCTTCGATAATTTATAACTCTTTTTCTCAATTTCCTTGTTGCTTGAAACTTCTTTATATATATTTTTATTTTTTTTACATGGCCTTATTGAACAAATAATAACCTAAATGCAAATATTTTTGTATATATATATATATATATATATATATATATATATTTTAAGAGAATGCAACTAAAACAATAAATATCAAATAAAATTAACATGGCCATGAAAGAAGTACTTTACCACTTTAATCTTCACAACTTTTAATGTCTTCGTATCAAAACTTCAATAATTCTCATCTTTTGATTTTCTTCACTTTTGTAAATAAGTCTTCATACTTTGGTATAAAATTCCGCTCCTTATGTGTAGGTCTTCAACATGTATATAAAAATCTTCTCATTGTATGTTGTTGTACTTGAATATGAATTTTTTTCTCTTCCTTGAATTGTTGTTTGTAAACCTCAACCGTCTTCATCTTCCTTGTAGATTTTGATGTCGCTCCATTGTTGATGATGATGTGTTTCTATGGACCTGTTGTTGGCGAGAGAGAGAATGGTGCCTGCAAATCAAACTACAAGAAGGTGGTTTTCGTCTATAGACGTCACCCTTATGATTGACAAAATTAGCACTCAAGAGATCAAAAATAGTGCTTCTATTGGTGGGAGGTTGGGTAGCTCACCATTCTACCCGGAATTAACGTACGGTGACACACACTCAAAAGAAAGCTCTTTAGTCAGATACAAAGAAAATTTGGTCTGGTGCCTTGGTTGATATGAAAATGGGTAGTCTCCACTAATGATTGATCAGTAACTATAATAATGCATTTCTCCCTGATCCTAATTTGCATCACCGGCATGATTAAATCCATTATTTAACACTCCAATTCGTAAGAATATTCGAATGTAGTTCTCTAACACTTCCAAGTTCAGTTATGTCGGTCAGAATCTATATGTAAACATACCTAGAAATATGCTAGTGACTCTAAAATCTCTACAAGTTGAAGGTTTTTTATGCAAAATTTTGAAAAATCTATATGCAAAATACTCCCCCACACTTAAACTTCACATTGTCCTCAATGTGTAAAACCGAAAGTTCTGAATTATGACGTAACAGAAGATAAAACGCAAAAACGGTGCAAATTGGTAAGGAATTTGGAAAGACTCCATTTCATAAAAGTTATTCATTTACGTGTTTTCTACACAGTGTCAAAAGGGAACAGTGTTTCTATAAACGGTCTGACAGTTATGGTCTCTGAATTGAACTACGCGCAGTCTGAAGTTTTCTGACGAAAAGGTATTCATCATAATTTTCTTCTAAAATAGATTCCGGACTCAATGAAATTAAACATGGGGATGAAAATATGATATGAAAAGATAAGAAAAATAAAATACAAAAGATAGAGATACAAAACCGATGGGTTGCTTCCCATTTAGCGCTTAGTTTTACGTCCTCATCCCGACTTGGCATTCTCCTTACGCTAATCCTCCAGAGGGAGTAAATCACGAAGCTCTATCTCATCCACATTCACATAAGCGATGTTTTCATATTATGGCTTCAATCTATGGCCGTTGACCTTAGAAGTAGTCTCATCTTTAAGACTAGTGATATCAACTGCACCATGAGAATAAACATTAGTAACAACATATGGTCCAATCCATCTGGACCTTATCTTACCAGAAAATAACTTAATACGGGAATGAAATAAAGGAACTTTTTGTCCCACAACAAAATTCTTCCGAGACATCATCTTGTCATGGAAAAGCTTAGTCTTTTCCTTATATATACGAGAACTCTCGTAAGCATCATTACGTATCTCTTCTAGCTCATTGATTTGTAGTTGCTTATGTTTCCCCGCTTTATCATACTATATGTTGCACATCTTTACCTCCCAATAAGCCTTATTCTCAAGTTCAATTGGGATATGACAAGCTTTGCCATAAACAAACCGATATGAAGACATACCAATCGGTGTCTTGTATGATGTTCTATACGCCCAAAGTGCATCGTTGAGTCTATAACTCCAATCCTTCCGTGTAGTGTTAACGGTTTTCTCAAGGATGGACTTAATATCACGATTTGAAATTTTAGATTGCCCACTAGTTTGTGGGTGATACAGCGTACCAATCTTGTGTGTAATGTTGTACTTCTTGAGAAGAGCATGGAAGGATTTCTTGAAGTGAGAGCCTCCATCACTGATAACCACTCTTGGTGTACCATGTCTAGAGAAAATATATTCCTTCACAAACTCACAAACAACTTGAGAATCATTAGTAGGGGTGGCTTTAGCTTCCACCCATTTTTAAACATAATCCACAACAAGAAGTAAATAAAATTTTCCATTCGAATTAACAAAAGGACCCATAAAATCAATGCTCCACATATCAAAAATCTCAACAGTGAGAATTGGATTGAGTGGCATTTGATTTCGAGCACCTAGATTTCCTGTTCGTTGACATCTATCACAAGATTTGCAAAAAGCATATGCATCCTCAAATAGGGTTATCCAATAAAAGCCACTCTCAAGGACTTTGAGAGCGGTACGTTTAGAACCAAAGTGACCACCACAAGCATAAGAATGACAAAAAGATAGAATTGACTGAAATTCAGAGTTAGGTACGCACCTGCGGATAATTTGATCAATACCATATTTCCACAAGTAAGGCTCATCCCACACATACTGTTTGGATATTTTCTTAAGCTTTAGCTTTTGAAAATTAGACATAGTACTAGGTACTTGCCTTGTAACCAAATAGTTCACTATATCAGCGTACCAAGGTGTTGATTCTTCAATTGAGAAAAGTTGTTCATCTGGAAAACGATCCTGTAATGGGAGTTCTTCTCCGGAAACCACAAGTCTACTAAGATGATCAACAACTGTATTCTCAACACCTTTCTTATCTCTAATTTCTATATTGAATTCTTGTATCAAAAGAATCCAACGAATGAGTCTTGGATTAGCTTGATTCTTTTTCAATAGGTATCGTAGTGCTGCATGATCAGAATATACAATCACATTAGCACCCACCAAATAAGCTCTAAATTTTTCTAATGCAAATACTATAGCCGACAACTCCTTCTCAGTAGTAGAATAGTTGATTTGAGCATCGTTTAGGGTCCTTGATGCATAATAAATCACATGTGACCCATTGTCTACTTTTTGACCCAAAACAGCTCCGACTGCATAGTCACTTGCATCACACATTAACTCGAACGGCAAACTCCAGTTAGGTGACTTAATAATTGGTGCAGTAGTCAACAATTCCTTCAATTTATTAAAGGCATCCTTGCACTCCTGGTCGAAGTTAAAGGCAACCTCCTTTTGCAACAATTTGCACATCGGCATTGAGATTTTGGAGAAATCTTTGACAAACCTCCTATAAAAACCTGCATGACCAAGAAATGAGGGAATTTCCCTCACCATAGTGGGGTATTGTAAGTTCCTAATCAAGTCTATTTTTTCCTTGTCCACTTCGAGCTCTTTAGAGGAAACGACGTGGCCAAGTACAATTCCATGGTCTACCATAAAGTGACATTTCTCCCAGTTTAAAACCAAATTAGTGTCTATGCATCTTTTAAGCACAAGTTCAAGATTATTTAAACAAATATCAAATGAATCGCCATAAACACTAAAGTCATCCATAAATACCTCAATTATGTTCTCCACGTAATCAGAAAATATACTAACCATACATCTCTGAAAAGTGGCAGGCGCATTGCAAAGACCAAACCGTATTCTTCTATATGCAAATGTACCAAAAGGACAAGTAAAAGTTGTCTTCTCTTGATCCTCTGGTACAATAAAAATTTGATTATAGCCCGAATAACCATCCAAAAAGAAATAATATAAATGTCACGCTAACCTCTCTAACATCTGATCAATGAAAGGCAAAGGAAAGTGATCCTTGCGGGTAGCCGAATTGAGCTTTCTGTAGTCTATGCACACTCGCCATCCTGTTTGAACTCTTGTAGGAACGAGTTCATCATCTTGATTTCTAACAATAGTGACACCTGATTTCTTAGGCACCACTTGCACCGTACTAACCCATTTGCTGTCAGAAATTGGGTAAATCACCCCCACACTCAGTAATTTGAGGATCTCTTTCTTCACGACCTTCATCATTGGGGGGTTAAGCCTACGCTGAGCATCATGTACTGGCTTTACATCATCTTCCATAAGTATTCTATGCATGCATGTGGATGGACTAATGCCTTTAATATCAGCAATTTTCCAACCAATAGCCGTTTTGTGCTCTTTAAGAACCCGAAGAAGGCGTTCTTCCTGTATTGCTGTGAGATTCTTTGCAATAATGACTGGAAGCTCTTCCCCATCACCCAAGAAAGCATACTTTAAGTGATCAAGTAGAGGTTTCAGCTCTAATTTAGGTGCCTTCACAACAGAAGGTAAAGGCACTTCATCAGTAATAGGTAAAGAGATATGTGAAATATTACCTGTTTTAAATTCTTGTGATGCCGTTAAAGCACCACATGTCTCGACAAACTCTTAGGGAATATCAACGTCCAAGTTAGGAATTCCATGTAAGTCCAAATCAATGCTATTTTGTAACACAGATTCAAGTTCATCTTCTTTGTTCAAAGCAAACATCTGGTGTGCCAACGAACCAATAACATTAACAGAAAAAACGTAGTGCACATCACTAGGATAACACATGGCCTCAAATATGTTGAAGCGAATGACCTCCTTATCAAATTCCATAGTGAGTGTACCATTGTCCACATCAATCTTCGTCTTTGTTGTTTTCATAAACGGTCTCCCAAGAAGTAAATAAGTAGAAGAACAATTATCTCCATTATGCATATCCACAATGTAAAAATCAACCGGAAAGATTAACTGATTCACTTGAAATAACACGTCCTCCTCGACTCCTTTAGGATATATATTGTACTTGTTTGCCAATTGAATAGTAATATTCGCCTCTTTCAAAGGTCCAAGATCCAAAGAATCATAAACATCGGCTGACATAACACTTATGGATGCTCCCAAATCAAGCAAAGCACACTCAAACCTCTTGGTACCAATAGTGATTGGCACGGTGAAACCCCAAGGATCTTCACACTTTGTAGGAATCTTCTTCAATAGCATAGCTGTGGCACTTTCGCCCACCTGAGTAATCTTATTAGAAATCAATCTATCCTTCCTTGTGCAAAAATCATTCAAAACCTTAGCATACCTGGGTACGGTTCTGATGGCCTCAATAAATGGGATGTTGATTTGTATCTTGCTGAAAATGTCCATGATCTCCTTATCTTGAGCTTGCTTCTTTGATTTGGAAAAATGACTAGGGAAAGGAGGTGGTGTGGTAAAGGTGGGAACCGTATCCTTAGGTTGGCCAGTTGAGGTTGGACTTTCCTTTAAAACAGTTTCCTCCTCTACTTCCTTTTCGATATCGCTACTAACCTCTTTTTGTTGTTGTGGATCTTCAGTTTGCTTCCCACTTCTTAGAGTTACAACATTAACATTCGCTCTTGGATTCACAAAAGGCTGTGATGGCAACTTCACCAAATTATGTGCTTTTATTTTATTCATGTCTGTAGCCAACTGTCCCATTTGAAGTTGCAAGTCCTTTATAGCCATATCTTGTTTCTGCAGAATTGTATCTTGACGCTGAACATTTACATCTTGCTTTTGCATCATCATTTTCATCATCTCCTCTAAACTAGAACTCTGATTCTGCTGTTGAGGCTGAGGTGGAGGTTGTGGTCGGAACTATGGTTGTTGAAAACCACTTTGTCGCCCATAAGGATTAGGAGCTGCAGCTTGCTGATTTGCATAACTGAAATTTGGGTGATCTTTCCAACCTGGATTATAAGTATTAGAGTAGGGATCATACCTTGGCCTCTGATTAGGGAACATAACATTCACCTGTTCAGACTCTTCTTCATAAGAAGGAATAATCACTGTTGCCATTCGTTGTACCACCTTCTCTATGTTGTTCATCCGTTGCTCTGATTGTGCAGATTCCCCCATCTCGCTAACTCTTCTGATATTAGAGTCATTTCTGGTATATAATTATTAAGCATTAGCATCCATACTCTCAATCAAAATGGTTGCCTCCGAAATTGTCTTCTTAGTAAGTGAATCACCGGCAGCTGCATCAATCAAATTCCTATGTTCTGGAAGTAATCTTTCGTAGAAGTATTGAATGATAAGTGTTGAGGATATATTATGGTATGGTCAGCTTGCCAACAAACTTTTATACCTCTCCCAATATTCATATAGAGACTCCCCAGACATCTGTAGAATGCCACTAATCTCCCTGCGAACGGATGCCGCTTTGGAAGCACGAAAATATTTCTCCATAAATAGCTTTTTCATTTGATTCCATGTTATAGCACTCCCTAACGGAAGACAATACAACCATTCTTCTTCTAAGTCTATCAATAAGAACGGAAAGGCTTGTAGCATAGCCATTTCTCTGTCTGCAATTGCATGCCTCAGACTTGTCATTGTGTTCTGGAACTGTTGAAGGTGTCGATTTGGATTTTCACCTGGATGTCCCTTGAACTTTGGTAGATGATGAAGTAGATTTGACTTCAGCTCCACTGGTTCAGTGATTATAATGCACAGTGGTTGCGAATCTAAGCATGGAGATGTCAACTCTCCTAACTTTCTCTCCGGAGGTGGAGGTGGTGGTGGATTATTCTTAACTTTGGACTACCATTGTTGATGTAGAAGGTTCTTCTTGCAACTTTGGACCGCTTGTAATAAAATTCCTTTCAAAAACTGAATTCCACACCTGAGTAATTCCAATCCTTCGATGCCAGAGATTAAGTACCTAAAATAAAATTCTCAAAAGCTAAATCAAAAACTAAAAATAAGACTAAAAACAAAAAGGAAACAAAAAGAAATAACAACTAAAGCTACCGACTGCTCCCCGGCAACGTCGCCAAAATTTGATGTGTGTCGTAGGTGCTCAAATTAAATTACTTATTTCCACACAATTAACTGGTAATATAATGGAAGTAAGGATCGTTCCCATGAAGAGCAGGGAGATTTAGTTGTCAAAAGTGTCACAATGGGGGTTTTTTTTTTAGATTGTAAACAAAGTAAATAAAGCAATTGAAAATAATCAAGTTGCAAGCAATGGAGAGAAATATGATCAGGTAATCCTTCTTCGTTACTAAACCGTCCTCAAGTTATTATATTCATCCATTAATACTATTAATCACATATTATTACCAATCATGGAATAACAGCTATCTCAGTGCTATCCCCTAATTTCCTTATATCACTGAGTACGGAAGCTCTCCAATACCATATTTTATTCGTTGAAACCACCTAGTAGTAGCTCACTCAAGGTGTAATTTCTCCGAATGCTTTATATTTTGTGAATTATAGATTGATTTTAGTAGTTAGACTCTTAGCTCAAGGTCTACTTTCTAGTGTTGTTTATACACACAATCACTACACAGAATCCCTCTGCAAGTTCTTGTGTTATCTACTTTTATATGAATTATTCGACTATTACTTATCTCCTAACTCAATACTAGCATTTGATTGAATCAACAAATTGGTTCAGTTGGCCACCTAAACAATCTATCAATTATTCATAAAAATTCTAATTAGTAAAAACAATTAATAATCATGTGAATAACTTCAAAATAGATTTATATAATAACTCAAATCATTGTCTAGAACTTAGAATTCATCCCCAATCACTAAGAAGTTTAGCTACTCATGATGCTAATAAAACCCATGAGTTTCATATGATAAAATGGTAAAGAAATAGTTACGGTGATGAAGAATGCTCCAAAACCCTAGCTTTTCTCCCTTGTTTCCTCTCTCCAAAAACTTGATTAAAAATTATAAGATCGATGTCCCAAAAATATTAGAAGTTCTCCTATATAGGTGTCCCAATTGTAGTTGTGCCCGTGCTCGAATCCCGTGTAAAACGGTTGCCAAATACTAGCCAATTTCCAAAAAAAAAAACCAACATAGTCCAAGTCTGGCCGTGCCAAAGTGGCTTGAGAATTGTGAATAGGCTTGCGCAAGTGGCAGAGGCCCAGCCCATTAACTGTTTTCTTAACAGAAATTGGCCTATCAGTTGGCTGAAACTGACAGTGCATTTCTTCTTCTCAAATACGGATGGGATATCCCAACCGATTGTTCTCCTGGATGTTTCGTTGGAATTTTATTTTTAAACACGGCTGGGTATACTCAACCGTAACTTCTTCCCATCGTTCCATGCTTTAACTCGAACTCCATCTCCAATTGTTGCTCATACTTCTCTCTCTCGGACTCGAACTCATGTTCTCATATCATCTCAGTCAACTGCTATCTTAGTCACCGGAAGCTACGTATATCAGTATATCACCACTAAACATCACATCTTCGTCACTAACTTTCTACCGAACATCTCTCCCTGTTTGGTTAAACTCTTCACCAGTCACATCAAACTCGAACCGCAACTCTTCATTGCTTCCAAAACTCCATTTTTCTCTCTTACCTGGCTCGAGCTTCTCTATCACCCAGCTACCGAAACTCAACACCATTACCTCATTCTTCATCGCCATTAACGGCAGCAGCACTTCACTCTCTTGTCAACTAATCTCGACTTCATCCTTTATTGGCATCACCATTATCCTGTGAGCAGCATCAATACCCATCTCGTCACCACTCACCAGCACGTTTAGTTCCGTGTCATCACTGCCATTGGCAGAGAGTTTCGTCGTCACCACAGCCCCGTCACCTGTTCGTCTTGGTTTCTCGAGCTATTACTTCTTCAATTACAGAGAATAATCACTATTTGCATATCTGCACTATCTTGACTCGAGATCCTCCATTCCCAGCTCCCATACAAAAACAACAGTTAACAGCGACCATATCTCTCTGACTTTTCGAGCTCCAAGATTGCTGTCACCGATCATGGTATCAACAAACTCGTTCTATCTCTCTGACCATAATCTTCTTATCACAACTTCAACAAACTACAACATCCCCTGTTTTCACCACTTCATCATCAAGACATGATTGCAGCACTATCGGTTCCGATCACTGTCAATGGCAGAAACACCTCTCGCTGCCATCATCTCTGTCGTTTCATCCGAGCACCATCAGGATCATTACCATCTCCTTCCTCATATTTGATCAACCGACAGCCTCCCAACAGCAACCCATTCATCCATCTTCTCGGTTAAATGACAATGGAAGCAACGTTCACGTCCAACTCTTCCATTCTCAGCCTTCATTAGTGAAAACAACTCCATTGTAGCTTCACTTTCTCTGCTATTTAATCACTTCCATGCATGGGATCAACTCAATCTCCTCATTCACTGATAACCGCAGCTCCACCTCCATTAACATGTTATTCCCGTCACTACCATCCATGCAAACTCCAGAGCTCAAATACAACAGTTCATGGGAAGAAGATGAAGGTGGCAGCCCTTAGTAAATTATCCGGTTTCCTTTAACATGTTTTGAATTCTAGCTTCCCCATAAGTAAAAGACCAGACTCCCTTTAGAAGCCCCTTTGTAAATGTGTGTGCCCCTTAGTAAAGTGGACACCCCTTAGCAATTTTGTGCGCGCATCTTTGCTTGCTTCAAATGCATATAGATTCTTCATAAGACGTCGGATTGACTCCATTCTTTCGCCGTTGGCTTCGTATTTTCGTCCTCTTTGAAATGATAGCAAGAACTCCAAGATTCAAACAAGTTACCTTTGGTATTTGGCCCTTCTCCGCTTTTAGCTAACTTCTTTCTTTGCACAATTAAGTGTCGATCCCCTTCTTTTGGATGATTCACCTAGCAAAACACAAATAAAACAAAACAAACGTAATATACAATAATTCACAAGAAAATATAGGAAATACTAGCATGGATTCGACACTAAATATTTGCAAAATATGCACTTAACACCAGGATGGCTGAACATTTCCCGAGCCAAACCCGATGAAGGGCCGTGATGGCTGTATTTCCGACTTTGGCCCATAGGCCACACCAATGTCCAGCTGTGATGGATGTACATTCTTAAGGCCATCTACCCAATTGGCATGAAGCACCCTTGGTGCGAGATTGGCTCTTGGCTAATGTAACTTCCAACTAATGTCATATTGGCCTTAGCCAATATGCATACGCGATGTGCCTTACCTGGTACCCAATATTGTCCCTTGGCCAAATGCATCCTTTGACACGAGAATTGGCTCTTGTCCAAATGCTAAACATAATGTGCCATTTTAGCGCGGTATTGGCCTTAAGCCAATCTACCTCTTACCAACCAACAAAAGCTTTGGATGAAGCTTCATCTCAGCCTATGGCACATCTTTCAGCATGCGCCATGCTAAAAACACGGGGTGTTACACTCTTCACCCCTTTAAAGAATTTCGTCCCCGAAATTCCAAGCAAAACTATTGTGGACAAACTCTTCGGTTTGGATTTCCTGAGCAAAAGTCCCATACCATATGCTCAGAAATCACAGGTTTCTTCAAGTTGTCATGAACAACAATTTAGACCTTCTGAGAAAATGTCCCATACCACCTGCCCCAAAATCCATAAGTGCCCACAACAATACCAAGAATCACAATTGGCCAGTGCCAAGAGGATATCTCGACCAGGTATCCTGAATGCACATCCCATATTACGCACTCAAAAGTCCCTAAAGTTCACAAGGTTGATGTCATTGATATGACAAGATCTTAGCGCAATACTATATTGATCAGTATCCAGTTGACCACCGTCCCCGACGGTCATCCAGGTTTCCACTCGTAAATGGGATGCTAGCCGGTCATGACAACGCACACCCTTGGCCAGTTGCCAATGTGAGGGGATGATCAGTCCCATTGTGTACCCACCGTCCCAAACGGTCCTCCAGATATCCACTCGTAAGTGGGGTGCCACTTAGGCTACGCAAACTCACAACACATGAACAAGCTCAACTCGATTCATAAAATTAACTGGCATTGCAGTTATAAACTCTTCCCGCGCAAAAGTTGGCATACTCTCTAACTTCATTTCCCTTTGAAGGAAAATTACTCGTTTGACGAGTCCACTCCGCACAGTCCCTAGTGTTTTCTCGGAACTTGCTCTGATACCAACTGTGACGAACTGGAAAATTACGCCGTTGGCGCATTTCCCCACAGGACGTAACTTCCCCGATACGCCATGATGAAGCTACTATCCGAGCCTTAAAGTTAGGCAAATGCACATTCATTTGCCCTTGCAAGCATGCCCGTAGAACATGATGCAGCTTTTTAAGCTTCTACACCGTTCCAACTTACCCTTGTTCCGAAAAGGGTTTATTAAGAAAACCAAAAACTTTCTTAATATGACCTTTTGAGGCCCTAAACGATGGAATTTGGCTAAATTCTGGTGACCATGTGGATCTACATGTCTTGATCTTTGAGCCATTTGATCGCTGTCGTAAGCGTCAAAAATAATTTCACTTTCTTACTCACAAAATATGAATGAAGTATAAAGTAAGGAAGAGTTCGTATCCACAGAGAGGCAATTTTAGTTATCAATTTCTAGTTTCTTAGTAACCAAGATGGGGGATTTCTGATTTTTGTAAAATAAAAGTTAAATAAAAGCAAAGTAAATTGGAGAAAATAATCAATAGAGAAAGATATTGGTCAAGGAATTCATCTTCAATCTTAAACATGTGCTTGCATATATGATTAGAATTACGATTTAATCTCTTTGATTATCAAAAGCCTAGAAAATCAAGAGAGCAAGATAATCTAAAAATTTCCCAAGTTAATCAACACACACATTAGGGATGCGTATGTGAATTCTACCTAAAGAATAACCTAACGCCTTGCGCTAATCAAGTTCAATTCCCAGGAGCATTAAGTTTTGGAAATAGGCTAATCAATGCAATTTTCATACATTGCGCATAACAATTCGGACAATGGTCAAACTCTACATATGATTATAAGAGTGTATCACTATAAACTATAATCATATCATGCTACTTTTATTTGGGGTTATCGCTCGATGAAAAACCCTAAAATATCTATGGACAAGATGCAAGTTCAATTAATTGTCCACTTAACTAAACAACCATCAAAACCCTATCACAATACATCAATCATGTGATATTAAAAACAGTAGAGATATGAACGATAATCAAGAGAGAAAACTAATGCATTAATCAAGCACAAGTTTTAGAAATAGGACTACATCCTTAACCAATAATATTATATTTAGCTACTCATAGCTATGGAGTTCATCATAATCAATAATCAAATAAAGAAGATGAATATTAAATACGAAAGCAAACCCTAGTTGTAGTTCTCTCCTCTACTCCAAGAAAAATACGTGATATGAAAGTTGTAGAAGTTTTTCTTTCTTTAGATTTTCTTCCAAAAATTAGGTCATAACTCCCAAAGCCCAATACTAAGATGTCCACCAAGCCCATATGTAGAAGAACCCATGTAGAATATGCCCCAAAAACTGTCGCCAGAACACTGGGTATTTGACCGGAATCCGGCGCCGAAAAGTAGCCACCGGCCACCTGAAAAGTCAAACTGTCAATGGGTCGAGACGGTCAACCTCAGCGAGTCAACTGGGTCAAAAACGCGTCAAACAGGTCCAGGCCAGAATTGTTGTAGTTCACGACCAAGATGGCCCAGCTTGCCATCATTGTGCTTCACAACCAAGATGGTTGTATCCTGCATCTCATTTCCATCCAGATGGCTGTAGCTCACCCATTCTAGCCAACAACAGCTGCATCCTGACTGTAATATATGTAGCTTCCTGCAATCAGCTCTGCCGCATTCTCCTTCCCTGTTTCTCAGCCATTTCACCTTTCTGTCATTACTTGCATCTGCATCAATATCATCCAACATCATCATCTCACTATCAGCTGCAACAACACTATTTTATTGCTTCCACTTCCGTTCTTCCTTGTTCATGCAGCAACTATTCCTCACCACCATTTGCAACAGCTGACACTAATTTCAAAAGCTCCACTCCGCTCTTTCACCAGTAAATCAACCCTCTTATTATAATTTAACTGCAGCTCCACATTCCTATGCTCACTGCAAACCACCAGCACAAACTTATCTCGCCAGTAAACCATCACCAGTTCTCGCTGACATAACCTGTAAATCCATCTCAAATCTGGCCCAACAAAAGCAATAACAGATCCAAGCCAATGCCTTCCATATGTCTACTGCACTACTGCCAATGCCTCAAGCCAATCTCCTAACTTCAATTTCAGCTCCTCTTTTCATTCTCAACACCAGCTAACCTGCAATTCTCATTACAGCAACCTAAACCCACAAGAACCAGTTGCATTGCAACTGTTATTCCGTTCTCTCGGCAGCAACAACGTTGTTCCATTGCCTCGACTCAATTCCAGTTCCTTCTTATGAACCACCAGCTAGCTACTGTTCTTTTGTAATTCACATTATCACAACCACCACTGCAATCCTGACAAATCAACACAGTAAATATATCTCAGTTCACAGACCACCAACATATCTCCATTCTCACTTCAGTTCAAACCAACAGTTGCAATGTCTTCTTCTCTGCTCATACAACAACAAGATCTTCTCATGCATCACAACTCCATATGAGTACCAGTTCATAGTACAACCAGTATTCCCTGTAACAGTGCTGCACCATCTCTTACCAGCCTACAATTCATCTTCACAGGTTTATCCAACAGTATCATCCTAAACCTGTAATGCCCATGTACACAGCCTCTCAATCAGCAACACTGTTGCCACATCCATCTTATTACCTGCAATCTTACATACCATTACTGAATAAGCCATATAATTTCATCACTTCCATTTGAAACCCACTACAACACCACCACTTGCATATCCCAGTGCAGCTGCATAAACCATTGTCCCATAACCACACTGTCACAACGCCTTCCTCCAGATGAATCTACTACCCAATCACCCTGCTACTGCAATCAACATTCCATGTATACCCTATTTAGCTCCAGAACTATCAAGTTCAGGTCATTTCCATTGGCTCCATATCTTCATAGCACCACCATCTAAGCTTCACTCCAGCTGCTCTTGCACCCTCTAGAATCCAGCACCAATAATGTCCTTATAACCACTGCATCAGTTTCACTTCCTTGAGCCCACACCCAGCAGCACCAGATATATGTTCTTGGCAATCTGCTCAAAGCATTCTGTCTCTTAAGCTAAATTTTATCATTTCAGTTAAAACACAACACCACATTTAAAACTTCCACCTCAAACCAACCATTCACTGTCTCACACAATCACCATCTCTAATTCCTTCTTCCACTAGAACCTATTCTTCATATCTGAAATTCATCAGATCTTTAACAACAACCACCAAATTAAATTTGGTTTAGAAACCAACATGAACCCATTTTCCAGCAGTTAGAATAACCCATCAACCTTCACAGATTTACCTGAGTTGTCACCTGAACCAAATCAACCCCACCTACAATTCTTCTTAATCAGCAGAATTCAAAACCCTCATTTTCTTTAATATCTCAAATTCAACCATCCTAGCTTTTCACAGAGATATCAATATCGAATTCACTCTATGAGTCTTGAATCTAACAAATTCGAGTAAACCCACCTATCAATCGACTGAAACAATGGTAATGACTCCACCATCTCAATCTTCTATAAAAACACTTAAACAAGCCCTTACTGATTTCAGCAGCTTCAAAATACAAAAACCCTAGTTTCTGTTACCAGACCAGTTCTTTCATGAATCTCATTAATTTCTTCTCAATGTCTCGGACACAACAGCAGAATCAACTGCTCGTATCCATTGCGGCAACTCTCTGAATTTCCTCCATGGTAGCACCTCTTTCTGTCTCTCAATCTCTCTGCCTGTTTTAGTAGCAGTGGCTGCTTTCTCTCCTTCTCAATTTCATGGAAATGTAATGAAAAATAAGATGGATTGAATTAGAGACAAATCTCTTTAATTTAGGGTTGTAGGAATGATTGGGTGGATTTATGCACCCAACTGTAGAAGATCCACCCAGCTAGGAGCCCCTTTTAACCTTGGCTGGCTTGTCTATAGTGCTCCTCCAAAAGAGTTTCCCCTTAGCGTTGACTTGGCTTCCAATATTGCTGGTGTATGAAATGACGCTTTCATCCTTCTTGCTCCAAATGAATACTTTCGCCCAGCAACAACCGTCCCTTACTCCTCAGATTCACTTCTTCCCTTCAATGTCTCTTCATCACTAAAGATGTCATTCTTTTCAGACAGAAATTACATCACTAAAGCGGACATACTTTTCAGACAGAGATGAAGAAATAAAAGAAAATAATGATAAATAATTCGCCTTGTCATTTTAAGCAGAGTTTCTTCTTCTTTTGTTCCAAATGACTCCAAAGTACCTAAATACTCAAAAACAAACATAAGATACATAATTTACAAGAAAACTAGCAGAGAAAGCATAAACAATAGATAAATACCAAGGTGTTTTAGACACCTATCACCATTTCCCATCAAAATGGACTCCTCTTGAGCTAAATTACGACACTCGGGTTTTTAGCCTATGTCGAACGCCTTGATAGGAAGTATGAGCATCCAGTGAATGGAATGCAACTAGCCTCATCAAGTATGGCCACAATCATCTCTTGTGTCGAGTTACTGGGCCAGATGATATGAGAGGCCAAAGTGCTGCAATCATCTCCCAAATAGATGATATGAGCGACAAAGTGCTGGACCGACAATGCTGCAACTCATTACGGCTGCCTACGTACCCTTCCCTACTCTAAGGGATCAAACACATACCGTAGTTCATCCACGAAGGGACAATCAACTTAATCCAACTCGTTTGCTAGGCCGTGGCCAATCAATAGTGGTAATGGCCTAGTCCGTATAGGCTGTTCCGTCAAAATGCATGTAAGTGATGCATGTTAGGTCCGCAATATGGCATAACGATGCCTAAACATCAAATGCCCTCTTCGTGAGGCTACACAACTATAAATGAGCCTTAGGCATCATTTATACTTTTCCGGCTAAGCTATGAAGCTTACTTGGTACATAGTATGCATATGCACCTTCAACCAACTACCCCTCCCTATATATGTTTATTTGACATTTTTACAACTTTGATTAGGGGAGGAAAAATCTTTCATCAACTCCCCGTTTTACTATTCATAGCCGTTGCCATGTATTTTCCTGAATAACCGGCCAAGATGGCTTTACATTCAGTTCTGGATCACATGCCAGTTTCCATGCCCGATTAGGATGGCTGAACATTTCCCGAGCCAAGCCTGATGAAGGGTCGTGATGGCTGTATTTCCGACTTTGGTCCATAGGCCACACCAATGTCTAGCTGTGATGGTTGTACATTCTTAAGGCCATCTACCCAATTGGCCTGAAGCACCCTTGGTGCGAGATTGGATCTTAGCTAATGTAACTTCCAACTAATGTCATATTGGCCTTATCCGATATGCATACGCGATGTGCCTTACCTGACACCCAATATTGTCCCTTGGCCAAATGCATCCTTTGACACGAGAATTGGATCTTGTCCAAATGCCAAATATAATGCGCCATTTTGGCGTGGTAACGGAAGCTTTGGATGAAGCTTCATCTCAGCCCATGGCACATCTTTCATCATGCGCCATGCTGAAAACACGGGGTGTTACAACATTGCTTACTGGAACTTGGAGAAAAGGGGTAATTTCACAGTAAAGTCATTAATAATAACAAATTAATGGAAATGGAAGTGATTGGGGCAATATAAGGAAATTAAAGGTAACTCCATCCATCAAGATTTTTATATGGAAAGCAGCAAATTTGATCTTACCAACAAGTATGAGAGTAGCTGCGATTCTCCCTAACATTAATACTAAGTGCAATTTCTGTAATGAGAATGAAGAATCCTTATCTCATTTTTTTCTCAACTGCAATTTTGCAATTCAGGTATGGATGCACCTAAATTTTGACATAAATTATGTAACTGACGGAAAAACTTGTTTTCATGAATGGTTGAATGATTGATTTCATGATAAAAACAAAGGAGATATCATATTAGACTATCCAAATTTCAGCAGTATTGTTATATGGCATATATGGAAAGCGAGGTGCTAAATCATATTTCAAAAAAAGAAACAAAATAGTGCCTACACAGCAAAACAGATAGTTCAATTTGTCAACAATATATTGACTGTTAGCAAACCAGGTTTCAACATAATGCAAACACTTTTTTTATGATCCCATGCATGATGAAACTCTTCAAATTATGGACAGAGAACCTGACAAACATATTACATACCTATGTATGAGAATTCTATAGACCTAACTTTGCAATAAATACCTCTGGAATTGGATTAACTTTGATGGATTTTGCATTAATTTTTTTTTTAGGCAAGAGGATCTCTTGCAGACTTCATAACCAGGGAACAACTAGAAGAAAAGGGTGCTGAAGATGCCTTCCGGTGGGCAACTGAATGGCGTGGATGCAACAACATCACCTTTCAAAGTGATTCAAAACCTACTTTAAAGTTGTTGAGAAATATACGCTATAAATCGTTATAACATTAGTGAGGACTTTGAAGATAACATAAACACTTGTATAAACTTCAAAGCTACTGCATTTATTTTGATTTCCAGATTCAATATTAGAAAGGCAACAAATATAACAACTTTTTGCAATCTGACAATCGGACAAATGAAGGATTTTTAGTTGTTTTATATGACCTTTATATTAAAAACTGCCGCAACCTTGTAACAGTTAATAATCCTCAGGTTCTTGAGAATCAGATCTATCAATATATATCACGAGGATTTATCCTCTTTGAGGGTGGCTGATAAATTTAGGGTTGTGCTACCCCGCACGACAGTGCACAACGGGTTTATAAGCTAGCAAGTTGCCAGCCGTTGATGGACAAGATCTTCATAAATTAATAACCAATGACAACCGTCGAAAAAGTACTTTACTTTTGTTAGATCCTCAATCTGAATACTTATTTCATTTTCACTCCGTTTAGGAAGTCCCATATCCGAAAGAAATGAGAAACCAACTTGGCTGAGATTCTGAGAAGAAGTCAGGGAACAATATATATATCGATTCTAAAAAGAACATTTCGATTTTATATTAAGATTCATATGTTTGCATCATCGTTTTATATGTTTAAAAGATCCTGATTTTTTGTTTCTTTTAATCGTTAGTTAATAGTGATGATGATGATTGATGAAACTTCAACTGAATTTATCGATGAGATGAATCATGAACCCTAATTAGACTCGATTAAATTATTCTGTAAACCGTGTGTAAAAGTAACATAATTTTCCCGTAATCGTACCCAATATATGCAAATATATCCATCTTTTGTGGATACTGAATTAGATCTATAGAGAACATCAATTGTGTTCTCATAGTTGCACCATGAAGAAGACGACTGAGAAGAAGATCGGACTTAAAGTTTGGTTTTAATAGTAAATATTGAATGTGATCAAGGTTTTAATTGTAATTAACTTCTTTCCTTACAGCTGTAATCTAATCTTATTAATCTTAAAACATTATAAGAAGATCTAACGGTTTCAGACCCGCTAGCCACTATGAGCAACCGGGCGGGGTATCATTAGTCTAAAATTTAAGCAAACAGCAGCAGCAGCAGGAACACACGGTTAAAAATAGAAAACTCAAAAACCCGTGGAATTCAAATCACCTGAGATCGAAAACCTAAAACACCCTTTAGAAAAAGCAGAAGCGGTAGCCAAAAGTCAAACAGTCGTTCTACACGTACCGGGGGTAAAACTCCCCCAAAACCGAGCCCTCACAGTTTTGGGGGCCCATGGGGGAGTTAATAGGGGGCCGGGTTAAAAATAGATGAGACCTACTATTTTTATCACTCAACCCGGTTTTGCCTCTGTTTTTGGCCCCGGTTCGTTTATCTTTTTTGAAAGTCAAATTATCCCCTTTACTCTTTTCGGTAAATCCACGGAGGAGTTACGTCTAATATCCTGCTACTCCAATAATGCAGTTAGGTACACAAAAATCATTTCTCCACTCCACCACCAATTTCCTAATAATTTCATTCTTACGCCGCCCAAAAAAACACCAAATTCCTGATAACTTCAAGTTCACGCCGCCCCAACCATCTCCTCTCCACCACCACCACCGCCACCATGGGTTGTGCACAATCAAAAATAGAAAACGAAGAAGCAGTAACCCGTTGTAAAGAAAGAAAACAATTCTTAAAAGAAGCTGTAAAGAATCGGAACTACTTCGCTGCAACACACTCTGCATATACCGTGTCTCTTAGGCATACTGGTGCCGCGCTAAGTGATTATGGTGAAGGTGAAGTTGACGCTTTTCACCGTGATACTTTACTTCCATCTTCATCTGCTATACCTGCAGCCCCTCGTGATATTCTTCCACCGCCACCACCCCCTTTGCCTAATTTCGGTCCTCCAAAGCCTCTTCAAAGAGCTGCAACTATGCCTGAATTTTCAATCCCTAAACCAGACTTAAAACCCACTACGAGTGATACAATTGAGGAAGAAGAAATTGATATGGAGGAAGAAGATGATGAGGAGAGGAACGGTCTTTCTCTTCGTAGACGAAGCCGGAAGATTGCTAGTGAAGAAATTGAAGAAGAACCACCACCTCGTCCCCGGGAACCGTCGAGGAATCCAGTCCCTCCACCACCGGAATCGAGTAATACGACTTCGGTAATGGATTTTATTTTTGCTCCTATTCAAGATATGCCCATGTCTTCTTTAAGTGAAGTTGATGAAATTCAATCGTTTAAAGATGATAGTAGAGATGGTAGAAGTAATTATGATGAAGGGTTTAAGAAATCGAGTGATGTTCGTGTTGATGGTGGTCGTAGCGAAACTGGAAATGCTAGTACTAGTAGTAGTACAATTGAGGTTCAAGTACCAGAGAAGGAAATTGAAGTGAAACCAGTGAAAAAGACTAAGCAATATGTACACTCAAGTTCTATGGATGTTGAGGGCAATAGAAGTGGAAAAGTGCTTAATATGATGGATTTACTGAAAGAACTCGATAACCATTTTCTTAGTGCCTCTCAAAGTGCGGCCGAGGTCTCAAAGATGCTTGAAGCGAATCGATTGCATTTCCACTCTAATTATGCTGATAATCGAGGTAATTTGACGTTTTCTAAGTCTTATACGTAGATGCTCAAATCAGGGAATTAGCTCCTATCTCTTGGCATTTTAGATATTTTAGTTTTAGGCTTATATATTTTATTACCCGATTTTACATTGCTAGGCTCGGCTATCATATGCGTCCGTAGTTGTAGGTCAGTAGCACTGATAGCAGAACACCTCTTCGTCAGAGTACCCACTCTAACAGCCAGTGTTGAACCATGGAAACAATTCTGGTAATAATTTGGAGAAAGCTTGCAGATTAAAAATATCATAATTTGTTAGGATTGATAAAAAACCAAAAGCCTCCTTACTAAGTGATTGAAATAGTTAAGTCTGTATGGTAAATTTGTGGTTCTTTTCACATACTTATGTCATCATAGTTTTGCGCTAGGCAAGCAATTTCCAATATATATTTATGGTTTGTTACATTTATGGTACAGGGCACATAGATCATTCCAAAAGGGTTATGCAGGTTATTACTTGGAACAAGTCTTTTCGGGGCTCACAATATGCAAATGATGAAAAAGATGAGAAAGATGAGGATGAGACAGATGAAACTCTGGCAAGTGTGTTGGATAAAATTTTAGCGTGGGAAAAGAAGCTATATGATGAGATAAAGGTATGCGCATTGGTGGAAATCCTCATCTAACTTCTTAATTCAATCTTTCACAATTTAATTAGGTAAATTTTGTATGTTAGTTTTCCCATGGCACAAAAATATAATAGCATGAATAAAATGGGACGGCTAAGTACTTTCTTGTGTTTGGAGTTTATGATATTCCTCATATGCTGGACAGGTAGGAGAAGTAATGAAGTTTGACTATCAAAAAAAGGTTGCTTTGCTTAATAGACAGAAGAACCGTAACACAAGTGGTTTATCATTAGAGAAAACAAAAGCAGCAGTAAGTCATCTTCATACAAGATATATAATCGACATGCAATCCTTGGATTCTACTGTATCAGAAATAGACACTTTGCGCGACGAACGCTTATATCCAAAGCTCGTATCCCTTGTTGATGGGTATGTTTCCTTACATAAGTTGTAGTTTCCTCAATGTTTGGCAGGCTGTGTTTGCTTTACATCTGTGTTGACTAGTCTTGATCTTCATTTGGTGACCGCTGATATGTTAATTTTCCTTTCATTTGTGTTTATGCGTGATATGCCCCTTTATTTCCACCAAAATTTTCAAGGAACCAACCACTGTGTTTGATAACTTTTACTGCATCGTTCCCAAATGTTTTTTATGATATCTTTCGTCCTCTTGTATTTTATTTCTAATCTCGTGCCTCGTGAGAACTATCAAAGATACATTGGATTGGGTTCATCTTGTTTGTTTCATTCATTAAGATGTAAATTAGAAATGTGTAAGACGAGAGATTTGTATGAGAACAGTAGGAAGTGGAAGAAAACCATCACATATTGTGGCTGCATTGTGGGTATTAGTGGGTGTCTTCTTTTCACCTAAAGGAATGCTAGACTGCTGAATTATCAACTATTTGCTAATAGATGGACGTGAAGGTTCCTGATTTTGGATAAGTTTGTCTGCTCAAAATATTCTTTGAACTGAACTGCATACGAACTATAATAGTGCAAATCAATATTATATAAAAAAAAACTTAGTTTAAGTGTGCTTGCCAAGGATGATTGACATTAAATCGGCATATTTCCATCAAATCACCTGACAGATGACGCTTTGGTGATACATGGAGGATTGAACCTGAGGCTATATGATGTTTTATTAGTGTGCAGTAAATGATGTCAGTCTAGCTTTGGAGATTTGGGTAATACTCAGTTTGCATCTGATTATATGCTTATCTTGGTTTCCAAAGCACTGGTCTATCACCATTCACCTAGTTTCTTGTTTAAATAAGGCTCGGGGACTCAACCATCATGCTTTGTTCTTCAATTCGATACTTGGTTAGAAAATTTAATTTGCTTATCTCCAGGATGAGTCTTGGAGTTGGAAGTTAGGAATGGCTGACTTTCTGGCTGATCCTCTTACCTGTTTTCTAATCCGGATTTCATAATGAGTTGTTTTGGAGATGAAATCGTGAGAGGTGGAGCAGATGGTATATAACTGTGAATGAATGGGTGCAAGTGTCAGTGACTACTTTTGATTTTGTTATAATTTGTTTTCTCTCTTTTGTATTTTAGATACCCTTCTTTCAGTTTTTCTTACTATTTTCTTTCACATCTCATTGTTAAGTACTATTATGATAATGTCGTGACTGTAATGAATCTACTTTTGAAATTTTCACACCTTTATATAGGTGATAAAAATAGGAATTAGCGATGTTTCTTGTGATAGTGTGTGAATTTTGTCATCCATCATTTAGCCGCATTCCAGTGTACAAATTTGCTGCCCACGCAATGTAGGATGTTTTGATTTGTTGTTTTCATACATATTGCTACAAAATCTGTAGGTCTTTGGTATTGATTATGGCGTGTTCCTTGTTGCCATTTGCATTTAAACCGTGCAATCTAATCTTTTCGCAACTCTTCCAGGATGGCGAAAATGTGGGAAACCATGAATCAACGTCACAGAATTCAGTTGAAGATTGTCACAGACACTAAATTCCTTGATACCTCAAATGCCCCTTTAGAAACCTCCGATAAACACCATCAGTGTACCGTGCAGCTCCATGATGTCGCGGAAGACTGGTATGCACAACTGAAAGCGGTCATGATCCATAAGAAAGCATTTGTCAAAGCCTTGAACAGCTGGTTGAAACTGAATCTCATCCCTGTAGATAGCAGCTTGAAAGAGCAAGTTTCATCTCCACCCAGGGTTCGTCCTCCAGTCCAGTCTCTCCTGCTCGCTTGGCAAGAAAACCTAGAGAAGATTCCAGATGAGCTAGGAAGAAGTGCGATATCTAGTTTCGCTCACGTCATAAAAAATATAGTGATGCATCAAAAAGATGAAATAAAATTGAGGATGACTTGTGAGGATACCCGTAGGGAATTATTTCGGAAAACCCGGGCATTCGAGGATTGGTACAATAGGAACAAAGATATAGAGAGACCTGAAGATGCAAATCACAAGGACTCGATTACAGCTAGGAAGATTCAGGTGGAGCTTTTGAAAAACAGGTTAGAAGAGGAGGAGGCTGCTTATAGAAAGCAATGCAAGCAGGTTAGGGACAAGTCAACGGTGAGCATTAAGACTCACTTGCCTGTGCTTTTCCAGGCAATGTCGGATTTCACTAATGCAACTGCTCTTATGTACCAGAAATTGCAGTCGATATCTCAGTCACAAAAGAACCCTAAACACACCTGATTATACTGAGTGTCAGAAATTCCTGAACCCCTATAGCAGCTGGTGTTTGGCCTTTTGGTTAAGATATGCATGTATGCAAGTTATTTTTGTATGTCTAGTGTTTTTCGGTTTGTTTGGTAAGAACGTGCAAGCAGTATCTGTGTGCGATTGATGTTTGTAAATTTGTAAACAGTAGTTGTAATATAATTGACAGTGAGTGTGTAGTAGTTGTAATCAGTTGGCTCATCTGGATCAGGTTCAATGTGCTTGTTTTTTAAGTCAAACCTGACTCAGGAAATGTGAGTCAATCACTTTGTCCAATAAGTCAGGGACATTTTTGTTCCCAATTCGGATCCGGGATTAGGTCGGACTTAAATAGCGAGTCAGATTCATACTCCAAGTCGGCGAAAAACAAAGGGATTAGGTCTGACTCAAATAGCGAGTCAGAAAGTCGGCGAAAAACAAACATGCTGTAAATTTTTTGAAAAGATGAAAGGTGACCAAAGTATATCTTTATGGTCAGAGCTTACTCAATCACTGAAAAAATAAAACATCTGGGAAAACAAAATTTCCACTAAAGAGGAACAAGTGAATTGCTTTCGTAATTTTTTTTTTTGTCTTGTTGACCAAAATATATCTTATTGCTCGCATGCCTGCCTATATAATTTACAATTTAGAAAAATAATCGCCTAATCTAAATTGACTTGAAAAATTTAGAAAAGATAACGAAAAATTTTCATCCTATCTAGCATTAGTAGTAACTGAAAATGGAAAGAAAAAAAAAACGACCTTGACATCTGACTCGATCCGAGTCAGATTCAGAGTGTGAGTCAGATCCAAACAGATCAGGTGTAAGCCGCAATTATGCATGAATACCCTTATGAGAAATACAAACCGTTAAATCATCGCAAGAAAAGCGAGCCGTTAGATCATCTGAAAACGGTGTTATTAATTATAGATCAGTCAAGGTAGTCAATTTCGGCCATCTCGGCCGGAATTTCGGCGGAATTTCGGATTTCGGACTTGGGACCTCCGGAAACCGAAAAGTGGCCGGTTTTTTTGGCCGAAATCATTATATTCCGGTCAAAATCGGTGTGTCTCGGCCGGAATTTTTCTTTTATATTATTTTTTTCCCAATTTCATATCCAACGTGTAATTTTCACCATAAATATAATATTAGTGTAAAATTTTAATCCGAAATTTGGAAACGAAATTCCCATGATACAACCGAGACACTCCAAAATCCGAAATTAACTACCTTGAGATCAGTGTAAACTCTTTGTAAGAATAAAACCCCAATTTCTTCTTCTTCGTCTCCTCTTTGTTGCATTTCTCGAGCGATTAACACCTTTGTATCTTCAGCGGGAACTTTTCCCGCTCTCTCCATAAGAAGCTGCTGCTGTTGCTGTAAGTCTACAACGGTAAAAGATCTCTTGATTCATCGGATTCAATCAACAATTAGGGTTTCGTTTTATGTATTCTTCACTAGCAAAGATATCAGCTAAAAAAAGGTACGTCCTTTTTCATTAAATTTTGGATATTCATGAGAAAAAGAAAGGGTCTAGGGTTATGAATTGGGAGTTTTGAATTAGGATTTTATCTCACAATTGTATTTGTTTTCTTGATGAGCATTTTTTTTTTTTCAAATTTGGGTTCAAAATACTTCCAGTTATGGTAAAAATGCGAACTTTTAAATTTGTTCATTTAGAATTTAGGTTTTACCTCACAGAATGCGATAGATTGATTAAGAAAGTGAAGCATAGTTTGATGATTTCGATTATTAACGGATTGGTTCCGATTGAAACGAGCTAATTAGCTATGTTTTGTTGGTTTTGTGTAGTTTTTCTCATTATTGATCTCCCCGGTTTGGTGTTGTTATGTTGTAAGTTTACTGTCTTGTGCGAGTTTTCCAACTCATGAGCTGTTACATGTTTAGGTACAGAGCAAGTTTCTTAGTTTGTTTACAGTATTGCCGTATAGAAAGTTTTAGCAATTGGTTTGGGTTGGAAATGATTTGGGTTACCCGGTTAAGGATTCTTTTCATAGGTCTCTCTCTTTCTCTACATGGAGAGTAGTTTAGTAATGGCAAGAGGCCAAACAGTTATAACTTATCCGACTTTCAGAGAAACTAGTCATCGTTAGGAAGTCAATAGATTATGCTGATGCAGTCATCAATGCTCTGGTGAGTAGTGTCTAAACAACATGCACGAAGTAAAAGGTCGTCCGGAGGTCCTTAAGTGGAATGCTGCTTTGAGAGCCTACAAATCCCCCGAACTTTAGTAGCAAACTTAATTCAGGTTCAAACTGTATTTGTAGGAAATGAGTAAAGCTTCTCTATTCTCTCTCAACGTTCTGTATTATTTTACTAATTTAGTGCTCAACTCCTCAACCAATAAGTTACGCTGAGTATAAATATACATGTTATACGATTTTCTCAACAGTCAGTTTTTGAAATCAAGTGTTTGCCATGTCACAGTTGTTCTCTGAGCTTTACCTCAAAGGGGCACTTGGTGTTGGGTAGCCTAACTCTGAGTAGATTATTAACAATAGATCCTACCACTTCCATATGCACCATAGCTTTCTTTGGGATGACTTCATAAAATTGTTGGAGACACCTCTGTTGCAACTTTGCGACACATACAGTTCAGGCATTAGCCTTTGTGATTCCATTTTAAGTACAAACACAATGCCTTTTTCAGGCTTAGATTGTAAACTTTGGGGAGCCAGAAAACTTGAAGTACCATTTACATCATATTTACTTATGCATTTTCATTGTTGAGTATTTTCTCCAATACCCATGGAAGGTTGTGAATGACCAAAGAAAGCTTTCCTTAGACTATTTATTTGTTGTAGGTTACAGAATAAATGGCATATGCACTAGCTTTCATGCCCGAGGAAAGCCGCAAGGTATGAGAGAACTAGGTTTTTAAAAGCGGATCTCAGACATAATTGAGAAACAAGAGCAGCTGTATTAGCTCAGTAAATCGTTCTTAACATTATATGACAGAGTCTTTATCCAGTTCTGTAATAAAGCAACTATTGCTGAAGCCTGCTTAACATGTCATATTAGTGAACTGCTCTAGTGAACCAATTTTTAATATTCTATGATGACATTTGGCTGTGCTGCAGTTAGCTTAGAATATTATATTTGTAAGTTCTAAGATGTCTAAATCTTCTTGGTAAAAATTTACTCAAATTAGATTTGGTGTCATTGCTAATTTGCCTCAATATTAGTAGGATATATTTGTGGTCTGCAAACTGGCAATCAAAAGTTTTGAGATGATAAATCTCTGTTTACTATCTCTTGGCGAAATGATATTTCTTATATAGGAATAGATCGGGTCACCTTAATTAAAGCCAAGCCATACCATAGCGTGAGCAGTGTTTTGCCACTATTTTATTGACCGCTTGATTATGTGATTTCTACAGACAGAAACTAACCTCTAATATTGAGTAAAATTTTTAAGCTAAGGGAACCAACACAGTAATAATGACGAAGTTAGCTTGTAAGTATAAGGCAGTTATAAAAAAAGTATTTGGGCGGTATTAAAAAGTACAGGGTAGTAAGTGTTTCACAATCTTCGAAACCTTAGAACTTTGAATAGTCGACTCATTCAACTCCGTGAGTTCATGCTAAGTAAGTGTTTCACAATCTTCGAAACCTTAGAACTTTGAATAGTCGACTCATTCAACTCCGTGAGTTCATGCTAATTAACTGAATAGTTGTGGGTGAAGTAAAGTACAATATATGGCGGTGGCACCTGAATATTCTTATTATTCGAGTTAAACTCAGCCTCACTTAGAGTCTTAGATAATGTCGAATTTTAGCATTAATATAAGGCTTGAGTGCTTAACAAAGGGTTATTCCCCGAATAGAATGATAGGTTATTCATGTGGTGAACTCTGAAATCATCAATGTGACACCTTGTTCATTATAGATACAAAAGGAATAGCAGATTTTGGTTGCAGCTGGTTCTGTTCCAGTCAAACTCGGAATTTCTGAACTGCTGTTTTATCCTCCTTTTTTTCGACTACTGTCCTATCTGTTGGAATGAGTCATGAATGAGTCATGCATATGTCATCCACTATTCCTATTCCACTAGGTTAGTGCTCCACTAGGTTAGTGCTCCACTAGGTTAGTGCTCCACTAGATTAAGTGCTACACTCAATTAGTGTATATAATTTAATTGTTTGATGACTATAAATACCTCCCATTTTGGAGAAGAATAACATCAATTTCATCCATCTCTTTCTCTATTTCTTCATGGTATCAGAGCAAAGGAGATAGAGAAGAGAAAACCTTCCTAGTTCCTTCTTAAGCTTGATCTACTGTTGCTTCGATCTGTGATTAAAGATCTTGAAGTTAGATCCTAAAGCTGTTTCAAAGAAGTCTGAAGTTGTTCCAAATAAGGGTCGCAAACTGTTGTTCTTGAAGAACCTGTGGCTATTTGTAAGTTGTTTTTCCTGAAATTTGTCTTTGTTTGTTGAGTTAAAAGTAGTTCTATGGCTAGTACTTCCCGAGAATAGTAGTTTATCTCATTCTAGGAGTTCATCTCAACTAGACTTTTCTCATAGCAAAGTTACTTCATCCGCTTGTGATTGTTGTAACGATAATGGTAATAGAAGAGTGGGTAATCCGTTTGGGGGAAGAAGAGAAGTTTACAATGGTAGTTCAAGATCGTATCACACAACTGGTGAAGAGGAGTTTCACCTTCATCATCATCACTACCTAGTGTTTCCTCTCACCCATCTCAAGTTCAAATTGAACAGTTTATAAAGGACTATGCTAGAATGCAATCATCCAAGGAAAATTGGAGTGGGTCTACTTCAGCGACTCAATCAGGTAACATTGGTAGTGTTGTTAACTCCAGGTGTGATAAATCTAAGGGTTCTTGGGTTATTAATGTTGGAGCAACCGATCACATGTCTACCGAGTCCAACTGCTTCTCCACCTATAATCCTAATCCTAGTAAACCATGCATTCAAACGGCTGATGGATCTCCAATTAGTGTCTCTGGTGAAGGACGTGTTCCGATAACTAGTTCCATGTCTCTTTCTACGGCGTTACATGTTCCGAATCTTTCTTCCAACCTTCTCTCAATCGGTCGGATAACCAAAGCTTTGAAATGCAAGGTAACCTTTTATGAGACTCATTGTGTTTTTCAAAGATATTCTCACTGGAGAAACACTTGGCTTAGGCAAAGAGAGAGGGGTCTATACTACTTGGAATCACAGGAGACGAAACAAGGTGACAGTTTAAGAGCTTATAATTCAACAAGTATGTCGGGTCTTGAAGAACAAGTTTGGCTATGGCATAAACGATTAGGCCATCCTTCCTTGGGGTATTTAAAAAGGTTATTTCCTAAGTCGTTTTCAGAACTTGATATATCCAAATTTCATTGTGAAGTTTGTGAGTTAGCTAAACATCATCGTGTTCCTTATCCGTTAAGCATGAATAGAAGTTCTTCTCCCTTTGCTATCGTACATAGTGATGTTTGGGGTCCTTCACGTGTCACTACTAATTCTGGTTTTCGTTGGTTCGTTACCTTCATTGATGATTATTCTCGGGTCTCTTGGGTTCACTTATTGAAAGATAAGAGCGATGTTCATACCGTCTTTAAAAGCTTTCATAAGTTTGTTCTAACCCAGCCTTGTGAGAAAAATTCAGTGTTAAGATCCGATAGAGGTGGCGAGTATCTAAATCAAGGTCTCTCCTCTTACTTCTTGGAACATGGCATTGTCCACCAAACTTCGTGTCTCGATACCCCACAAAGAAATGGAGTTGCTTTGAGCGGAAAATCGTCACCTATTAGAAGTCACTAGGTGCTTGTTGTTCCAAATGAATGTGCCAAAAGATTTTGGGGTGATGCTTGTCATGACCGCAAAGACGACCGATTAACAAAATGCCTTCTCGGGTTCTGAATTTTCAAACACCATGTGATGTCCTTTCTTCAATCACTTCACGACAACCACATAATTTTGCTCCCATAAAAGTTTTTGGGTGTGTGTGCTATATGCATGTCCATAAACAAGATAGGAGTAAATTGGATCCAAGAGCCCTCAAATGTGTCTTGTTGGGTTATTCAGCTACACAAAAGGCTACAAGTGTTGTCACCCTCCCATGGGAAAAATCTATGTATCCATGGATGTAACCTTTTGTGAAGATCAAGCCTACTTCTCGAGTATTCAACGACTTCTCTTCGGGGGGAGCATATAACATCTTTGTGAAGATCAGCCTTGGTTTGATCTTCCTAGTTCGATACCTAAGGTTGTTATTCCTCAACCTCCTCAACCCAAGGTTGCTTTGCCACCAGTTCGGGTTTACAAACGAAGAGACAAGGCTCCTCGAGGTGGGCGGAATCGAATCTCCTACGGGCAGTCCTCGGGTGGCGGAATCGAATCTCCTACGAGACTGATTTTAGAGTTAATGAAGATGATGTCTCAACTGATGAGTCAACAAATGTCAGAGATGTCGACGCAGCTGATGAGCCCACAAATGTTAGAGATGTCGACACAACCGATGATCCCATAAATGTTGAGGAAGGTAGATATCCTAGTCGTATACGTAATCCTCCAACTCGATATGGTTTTTCTACTGACCACCCTATTTCCAATTTTGTGTCTTCTCATCGGCTATCACCTACTTATGTTGCTTTTGCAAACAACTTATCATCTGTGAGCATACCTACAAGGATCGAAGATGCTCTTGCTGATCCGAAGTGGAAGGCAGCTACATTTGAAGAAATGGAAGCTCTAGAAAAGAATGACACATGGGATGTAGTCAAGCTGCCAAAAGGGAAGAAGACAGTTGGTTGTAAATGGGTATTTACTGTGAAATTCAAGTCTTATGGAACAGTTGAAAGACACAAGGCAAGATTGGTAGCTAAAGGTTATACTCAAACTTATGGAATTGACTATCAAGAAACCTTTTCTCCTGTTGCTAAGATGAACACTATCCGTGTCTTGTTATCTTTGGCAAAAACAAGGATTGGCCACTACATCAGTTCGATGTGAAGAACGCCTTTCTTAATGGTGAGTTGGAAGAAGAAGTATACATGGACATCCCTCCTGGATTTCAAACAACCACTAATAAAGGGAAAGTATGCAAATTGAAGAAATCCTTATATGGTTTGAAGCAGTCTCCAAGAGCATGGTTTGGACGATTCACCCAAAGTATGCGGAGATATGGATTTTGGCAAAGTCATGCAGATCATACCTTATTCCTCAAACGTTCAAGGAATGGAAAGCTGACCATACTTATTGTCTATGTTGATGACATTATAATGACATGTGATGATGCGGAAGAAATGGGGAAGGTAAAATCTTACTTGGCCAAGGAATTTGAGATAAAGGACCTAGGAGAATTGTGCTACTTCCTAGGAATTGAAGTGGCAAGATCAAAAAGGGCATTTACATCTCTCAAAGGAAATATGTCCTAGATCTTCTAGCTGAGACAGGAATGTTGGGATGCAAGCCGATTGACACACCAATTGAACCGAATCAGAAACTGGGAGAAGATATTGATGGTATTCCAGTGGACAAAGAAAGATATCAAAGGTTAGTAGGAAGATTGATTTATCTCTCTCACACTCGTCCCGATATTGCATATTCGATAAGTGTAGTAAGTCGGTTCATGCATGCTCCAAGGGAGGCACATATGGATGCGAGAAACAGAATCAATACTTCGCTACCTAAAGTCGGCACCAGCAAAAGGACTTTTATTCTCTCGAATAACCACACGAGGTTGAAGCATACACAGATGCAGATTGGGCGAGGCTCAAAGTAATTGATCGTAGGTCCACCTCTGGATATTGTTCATTTGTGGGAGGAAACCTAGTAACTTGGCGTAGCAAGAAGCAATCAGTTGTAGCTAGATCCAGTGCAGAAGCATAGTTTAGGGCTATGGCTCATGGAATATGTGAGTTACTATGGTTAAGAATACTATTGGAAGAAATCGGTTTCAAGCCTAAAGGTCCGATGAAGTTTCATTGCGATAACAAGGCTGCCATCATCATTGCTCACAATCCAGTCCAACATGACAGAACCAAGCATGGGGAAGTGGACAGACATTTCATCAAAGAGAAATTAGATGAAGGGGTCATCAGCACTCCTTTTGTAAGAACAGGAGACCAAATTGCGAGATATCTTTGACTAAAGGAGTTCCTAGTCGACCATTCAATTCTTTCCTCGACAAGCTAGGAATGCATGATATCTACGCACCTTGCTTGAGGGGGAGTGTTGGAGTCATGAATGAGTCATGCATATGTCATCCACTATTCCTATTCCACTAGGTTAGTGCTCCACTAGATTAAGTGCTACACTCAATTAGTGTATATAATTTAATTGTTTGATGACTATAAATACCTCCCATTTTGGATAAGAATAACATCAATTTCATCCATCTCTTTCTCTATTTCTTCACTATCCTCCTTTTTTCCGACTACTGTCCTTTCTGAAAGTGAAAACCTTAATTCTTGTACTTAAGGCTTTCAGTGGATTAGAGAACAAGGTGATTAGGTCTTTTCTGTGAACTAATGTTGTGGGTGGGCAGGGTTGTGGAAGGGAGTTTGCCGATGTATTTTCATTCCGTTCATTGTTCCAGTACTTAATTTTAGTTTGTTTTTTTCATTCATGACTTCACACCTGTCATCATTTTTTTTTTTATTTTATTTATGATGTGGTCTGTTGTGGCTAGCAAAAAGCAATAAACACTTTCTTAGTTTGTTGATTTGAGAATCTCAACTTTTTTAACTCAATGAACTAAATTGGCTAATAGTTTGGTTTTGCGAAAGTTGTCTTTCTTAGGAGGGAGTTATTGACCATGTAATTTCAGTTCATATGGTTTTTGCATAGAATACTTTGGAACTCAAGTCCGTTACTTTAGTTTGGACTAGGTTTGTTTTCTAAGTTAAGACTATTGCTGCTTTTGAGTCTAGTTTGGCTCAGGAAAGACTGGGACTGGACTAATTCTTCAATTTTAATGAATTCTTATGTTTTTTTTTTTGAACATGTATAAAAAATGCATCTAACCAGTTTGATAAAAAGTTAAACCAAAAGTTCCTCTGGTGTGGAAACTCATTATTGAGAGACATTGTTTTTCCCAGGAACAATTGAAGATCAATTATTATCACCGCTCTGTGACGATAAAGTATGATGTCTGCAGATTTAATATAATTTGTAAAACTAGATTTAGATTCAATTTTTCGGTTCCCTACCATAGTAATAATAGATTTATTCAGAAGTTAGTGGTTACCGCAAATGCTTAAGGCAGAAAAGAAGCTTCCATCTTTTTAGGGTGGATTATAAATTTTGAAGTTTGATTTATTAAAGAATTCGTTTTTAAGTTTAGATTGATGAAGATGAAGATAAGTTTGATTTATTATTGTTGTTTACAGTGTGCACACCAAGCAATAGAAGAGCAGGTGCTTTCCATACTGGTTCAAACAATTTTAAGAACGAGTAGTCATGGATTCCACCATGAAGGAAATTCAGCAAAAGATGATCGAGGTTGAAATCGAAGCAAAGAAACTTCTTCTTGCTCGACACCAAATTGTCGAAAATGATAGATTGAGAAATGGTAATAGAGAAGCCCTAACAACGTTAAGGAAGAGATCACGAACGACGAAAACAAGTGTTCCAACCCCTTTTGACTTGATCATGAAGGAAATTGAAGGACCTGAATCAAGGCCATTGGTTAAAGAAGTATGCCAAACCTGTGGGAATCATGATTCAAAGGAGAAGACGTGGATGATGCTCCCTGGGGCAGACATTTTTGCTTGCGTTCCTTTTCACGCATGTCACACAATCTTGGAGAATGATCAAACACAACTTGATATTGATTCTAAGAAACTTCAAAGTTATGTGAAGGAGCAGGCCCTTATCATATCAGATAAAGGGGCTCTTTCTGACAAGATTGGTCCGAGCGTTCTTAGGTCACTGGTTTCCTTAACTGACACAAAAAAGTAAATTCTGTGAAAGTTTAGAATCTAAAGTAAAGCTGTATTGGGTAATTTACAAGTTGACAATATATGTTTGCCATATTTAACTTGATACTGGACAGATAGCTTATAGCCTTATACTATTCATGTCCACTATGGCTCATCTCTGTGGTTTACTTGACAATTTCTTTCTTATATACAGTACCTGTATTTTTTTTTTTTTAATTTCTTTCTTTCTTAACAATTTCTTTCAGAATTATAGGCTAAGCAGAGTGCCAGTAGTTTCCTGAGCTTGATTCTGTAGACATGTGTAGTTAATAAAATTCAACACTAAACTCTTTACCGATCAAAATAATAAATAAACAAGGATAACAAGAAGCTAAATGTTTATGTTGTAAGTTTAAGCAAGATAACAGATAAAAATAAATAATCTAAAATGTAAGAGATCGGTCAGCGGCAAGTTATTCAGGCTGGAACACCCCATCCCCGGTTACCCTGTTGGAATTATTAGTAATAACATAGACTGCCATTAGAGGTGCCATAGTTTCAAAGAATTCTTCCCCAGGAAGATTTCGACCTTCTTTACTTTTGGGCCAACACTCCTGAAAAGCTTCAGCCTTAGCCTTCTCATAATCATATTTCCCATTGAATCTTAAAGAATGAAAGAGCCTATAGAAAACCCTGAATGGCTTTGACATATATGTTTAATTCTGGAGATTTTCAATTCAACCAAGAAGAGGTTTCTTCTTCTGAGCGCGCGTGATATCAAAAATTGGGCCGTAGATTGTTATTTAGGGTATGTAATGTATAAAGGTATTTATTTATACCGTAGGTCGGTGAGGAGTTTGAGTTTAAGAAGAAATTACCGCACAACTTTAACCAATAGAAGTCTCGTGGATAAATAAAACGTAAATAAAGGAACAGTAGAAGAAAGATTTCTCCAACCCAATAATCTAACGGTAGAAAATAGCCGAAATTCGGTTTCCAATTTCGCTCCCCTGCCACCTGTCCCAGTGAAAAAAAAAGGAAATTGATATCCTTCTCGGCCATTATATATATCTTTCTCCAGGAGACGCACTCACCATCCACCACCAATTGCTAGAACAACGCCTTCCTCAATCCCTTACCTCTTCCTTACCACCACCACCATTCGCTGCTCACTCGTAGGATCATGGTTGACCCGTATTCTTCTGTTCCAAACTCCGCCATGGTAACTACATCCGATCACAACGCTGATATGGGTAACACTAGTTCCGATGACGAGGTTAATACATCCGATCCTATTAGCAATGACGAGTTTAATACCACCGTACATCGATTTGTGTATGGACATGAATATGATAGTACTAGTTCCGATGTTGATTCCGCTGATTCTTCCGATTCACGTGTGCAAAGTTTTGCCTTAAAAATCTCTAGCAAGAAAAAGCGTAAAAATGAAGAACATGAGCGGTGGATGGCTACCTGGAAGAAGGGAGCTGAACCGCCCCCCGAGTTTTTTGATGGAAATTTTCTTATGGATTACTTTGTAAGCACATATGGGTATTTCAGAGCAGGAAGAAAAGGAGGATATGGATTTATAATTCGCGACAATGTTGGCAAACCGATTGTCGCTTTAGCTGTGGCTTCTACACAAGCAGTGTCCTTCCTTTATCACCAGCTACAGGGTGTGACTGCAGCCGTCGAACTTGCAGTAGAGTATTCTCTTCGAGACATTCAAATATTTTGCAATGCAAAACATGTCGTTCGGCTTGTCAACAGGGCCGTCGAGACAACGGCTGGATGTAAATTACATTCTGGTGAAAAGAATTATTTTGATGTTATCTGTAAGATCTGTGTAAAGAAATATGTAGAGTTTTGTACAAAAGAGGAGGATTACCACTCGGTCTTCCCTCTCTTGAAGAGAATAGGAGAGTTGGAACCTGAGTTCCATGTACAATTGCATGCCGTCAAAGTTTCAAGAGAACGTAATAGAGCATCAGATTATTTGGCGAAGAATGGCGCACCTGGGATGGAGGTGTTACATCCATGTGAGTTTCCAGATGAGTTGAAGGAAATTCTCTGCGAAGGTTATGTTGGGTCTGAGATTTATGGGCTGCCTTGTTTTGGTTAATGAAAACAAAGGCCTGGATGGATGGAGAGTGGCCAAGCCGAAATCATTAATGCCCTTTGTGGAAAACATAGTTAACATTACTATCGGAGACTCACCACCACCGTTACATGTCAATTTAGCAACCACGACCATATGCCACTTTTTTTGCCATTTATGCATCCATGGCCATATGCCACTTTACATTTTTATTTTATTTTTGTTGGTATTCTTGATTATTTGTCGTGATACGTTTATTTTGACTACTTGTAGTTTCCTGTAAATTGTTAGTTACGGAATGTTACATTAAGGCATTACTCTGTATATAAATTCTCCTTGTTGCTTAGTCCGGAAATGTTCATGGTTTCTGCTAGCCCAATATGGATAGGATTCTATGGTGGTTTTTGATGTATTCAAACTTTGCAACGAAGACTAGAAGTAAGGTCAGTGCACAGTGGGACCTCTTGTAGGGGGCACAACATGATGACCATTAAAGTTTAGAGAGAAAATATTTTTCACCTGCATTTTCTTCTTTATGTTGGCATCAACACAATTTTCATTTATCTCTGTCTTATGCTCATACAGTGCTGATCATTTCTTATGTTAGGGATATTTGTTTTGGCAAACATTCAGGTCATGCTTGGACCATGGCCAATGCCCTATCCAAGGTTCCATTTGCTACTCTGAAAAAGGTTTTTTGGCTATGAAGATTGCACCCTACATTTTGGTGCAAAGGCAAGAGAGCAAAGTGACCCATTATTTGCATGGGAGGGGAAATGGGGTTACAGTTACACACTTGAGTGGCCTTATATTTGAGTGGTCTCCCATGTGAAGGCCCCTCCTCCTCCTCCACAAAACATTTTACCTTCTTTAGCCATTTTGTCCAACTACTTTAACGTGGCTTCTTGTCATGCTATCTACATCCATCCCTAAATTTGTTAATTATTGCATAGGTAGGTAGATACAAAATTTACCCCTACTTTGGACCCATGGATATAGAGCAACCTTTTGTGTCTGGTAACGGTTCATTTTGCCCTTTTACCTTGTGTGCTTTTTCTCAGTGTAAATGCAACAACTATGATGTTGAGGGTCAGAGCAAGAGCAAGTACGGTCCCCACTCCCCTCGCTGTGAAAAAAAATAATCTGGTACCGGAAGGCAACAATGTGGATGGGTAATGGCATCCATATTCAAGTCACTTTGGCAACGCTTATTTTGCCTCTTCCTTGTTGTTTGATCTGACTCGTTAATATCCCACTTTGGCTATCTGTCTGGATTGCAACACCAAAAGATTTGTGCATACTGTCATTTGACACCTACATCCTGTTGAATTATTGTAAAGCTTGCATTTTCATCTTTTGATGTTTCTGTTCTATTCCCCCGTGTATGTCTAGCTAGATGATTACTTGGACAGTGGATTCAGAGGGTAGAAGTAAATGGGAAACCCTTTCCTTTAAAGAGAAAGAAAGCTTATTATGCCCAAACCTTTATAGAGTTGGCAACATTTTGAGAGAATGAAAGACAAAATATTCAAAAGCAAATTCACTTTTAGAGCAAGTCTTATGGTGGAATCCATCTATCTTCCATCTTCCACGCCACCTCAGCATTTGGAACTGTGGATGGAAGCGCAAGTCTAATGGTGGAACGTAGAATACGCCAATATTAATAGCGCTAAACGCTAATAATAATAGCGCTAAGAAACGCTATTACGAACAGCGCTTGACTGAAGTCAATGGTCAAAACGCTATTGTTAATAGCGATGTATAAACGCTATTCTTATTTGCGCTAGACGCTATTCTTAATAGCGTTAAACGCCATTATTATTAGCGCTTTTTAATTCATTGTATCAGAAACACAGTCGACCCTTTCTCTTCCCCAGTTCACCATCTTCTACACTCGAAAAAAAAAACGAAAACATAACCCCCTTGTTGAGTTCTTGGATGATGGTTCAAATCAGTCAAATTGGTTCAAAGGGTTTGTTCATTGCAATATAAGGAATCTAAGCATACTTCAATTTCTCAATTTGATTGAGAGTCCAAAGAAAGGTTAGTTGAATTATAATTTTGAGTTTATATTTATGATTTGATGAAAATTTAGGGTTTAGAAGATATGATTGTTGATTGTATGCTTGATACTCGATGTATGATGAATGATAAAAAATTTGATTCTAACAATGACGAATTTGACATGTAATTTAGGGTTTTAGATGATAAACATTGTGTAATTTAGGGTTTTAGTCTTTTAGATGATGAACATTGTGAAATTTCCATGAGATAAGTTTGTGGTCTATACTTTGTTGCTTGTATTTTAATGTGGTATGTGATACATGTTTTAGTTTATGTAAACAATTTAAGTGCATTGTGTGACTATATTGTTTTTTTGATGATTTTGTATAGATTATGGATGTGTATATGATGTTGAGTTCAAAAGAATCGGATGAGAAACATATATCTACAAGTATAGACTCATTTGATACACAACATGATATCATGTTTAGAAGTAATCTAGAAGACCTTGAGGATTTACATAGCCGTGTGGTGGTTCATGAAAGTGCTAGTCAAGTTCTTCAAAATTCCGGCCTTGCTAGATTTTTTGAAATTAGAATTAAGAGAGCTGATCAGCAACTAGCTTATGGAATCATAGAGAGGTGGTGGTATATCACCAATTTGTTTCATTTCCCAAACTTCGAAATTGGTTTCACTCCTTTAGACTTTGTTCACTTAACTGGAATTCCTATTGGAAATGGTCGTAGAAGATTGGAACATGCCTCTACAATTAAATGGAAAAATAGAGAAAATCAGCAGCTAGAGAATACCTACTTTGGACCTATGCATGGGTATGCACACTACAACAAGCACTCACCTGATTTTCCTATCAGTTTCCTCGCAACCTATATCAAGAAAAATCCAATTAATGATGAAAATTGGGAGATTGTGACTCGATACTTCTTATTATGGGTGATTTCAAAAGTTTTATTGGCACGTTCCACTACACGAGCAAGCAAAGGTTGGATCGTTTCCTTGTGTAATTTGAATGAGATTAGTAATTATGATTGGGGTTCGGCTTGTTTTAGTCACTTATATAGTAGCATGAATCATGTTGTTAGAGGTGGAAAAAACATGTGTGGAATGGCGATGGTTTTAGAATATTGGTTTTACATATATTTTCGTACTTTGATGCCTTTTCTCAAAGAAGGTGTAGCGAGTGATGTATGGCCTGCAATTATGATATTTAAGAAAGATAGTCTAGTGAAGTTGCAAAGGGGTACTTCCAAACACTCTCTTCATACAACTCGTCAACAAATTGAGTTGAGGACAATTGTTGGAACGCAATGGCAACCATGGTCTACTAGTATGTATAGAGATCATCCTGATATAGTGCATGCTCATGAAATCTCCAATCAAAGAGTGGCTTTCTATAATCTGGAAAGCGCTACTAGTATCATGTATCTTGGTGAACGGTTTTTAAGGCAAACAAGGGGATTCATAACAATTCCAAGAAGTCCCCGTGAACGTTTGGAAGAGCTTGCTGCCCCCCATGATCCTATTGATGTGGTTGAAGGACGAGACTATAAGCATGTTGATGAGAGCATGTATGTGAAGTGGTGGAAGCTACAATCTATTGGATTTTTTCTCCCAGAAATATATCGTCAAGAAAACAGGGACGAAGTTGGAGCTGCAAGTACTCAAGATCCGACATTTCTGGTGAATCTGGTCCCCCCAATACATCCATCACGGTATAAGTATGACAATAAGGTGTATTTATATCTCCTTCAATGAGCCATACTTCTCTAGACTTATCTTTCCAATAGAGTTCCTCAAGAGTGTATAGATACTCTAGCTTTGCTTTAAGTCTAGAGGTAGTGATGGAATCAGTAGGATTAGAGATTTGTATATTTAACAGGTCCTTCTTGATAGTAGATATATCAGTTTGAATATTACTCAAGGAAGATTTGTTCCAATTTCTAAGACCCTTCTTGGTATTAAGAAGTTTGGCTTTGAGTTTATATGTTGGGGAACCTATGACATTTACATGCCAAGAGTTAGCAATAACATCCCTACAGGTAGGGTCCTCTATCCACATAGCCATAAAATGAAAAGGTATAGGCATACAATTTTCCTCATAGTTGAAACCAACATGCATAGGACAGTGATCAGAAGAATCTCTAGGTAGGTTATTAACACATAATTTAGGATAAAGTTCCTCAGCTAGTTGATTTATAAAACATTTATCAAGTCTTTCAAGGATCAGATCAGGGACCTGTTGCATATTAGACCAGGTAAACCTAGGACCAGAGAAGCCTGGATCATGCAGATTACGAATTAAGCAGAAGTTTTTTAGAAATTCACAGTCAGAGTCTTGTATTTCTAGGCCACCATTCTTATCTTCATATCCTAGGAGAGTGTTAAAGTCACCAATGACAAAAACTGGTTCATTTATAGGAGCTATGGTTTGTTGTGAAAATTGCTCCCAAAAGGAGGCTCTAAGAGCACTATTAGGTTCACCATACACAAAATGGATATGACAAGTTTTTGAGTGGATTATATCAGTTGTAGTCACATGGATGCCCCTTAATCTAGAGGATATAACAGATAAATGAATTTCCTTCTTCCAAGCCAGCACCAGACCACCACTTCTACCAATACTAGGAACATTGAAAGTACATGGAAAACCCATGTTTTTTAGTTTCCTGGAAGCCATATCTTTCCTCATTTTGGTCTCAGATAGGAAAATAATGTCAGGATTCACATTTCTACAGAGCATACCAAGTTCTTTATTCGCAGATTTTTTACCTAGGCCTCTAATGTTCCAAGCTATAAGATTGATATTATTGACAGGGAATTGATTTAGAGTAGGATTGAGATTATCAAGAATTGGGTTAGAGGGAATGGAATGTACCTGAGAAGGAGAGCCAAAATCACTTCCAAGAGGAGAGAAATAAATATCACCATTTTGAGTAGAACTTTGGGGAGAAACCAGATTGGGATCGGAATCATTGAGAGGGGAGTTATTGCAGACATCATTGCTTGTAGGAAAATTACCAGCATGAACAGTGAAGTTATCCATAAAGTTGAACATGGTTTGAGTATTGAGGGAACAGTTAGATAGATCAATATCAGGTAGATCATCCAATTTGGTGATGGGAGAACATAGTTGAGCATAATCCGGTTCATTGGAAATTTTTACTTCAAAAGTGGTACCTAAAGAATCAACAATAGGGGTGGCTCTGGTGCGTTTCTTTAAATCATCTCTTGAATTAATCTTTCTTTTGAGATTAGCAATAACATCTTTTTCAGTAGAGGTAGCATCTCCTCTAGTAACAATGGGTCTGAGATTAGAAACAGTGGTTGTTTTGAATCTTCTTGAAGAATTTTTAGTCATAATCGGACCACTCGGAGTTGATACAGACCCAGTAATAGTAACAGAATTAGTCTGGATTGTGTTTTGTTTTCCAATCACTGGTAAAACTCTTTCCATTTGAGTAGTATGCTGTTGTACATGGCCAACATCCAAAATCTTCAGAGCTGGAGATCTATTGACAAAAGGACCCATCTAGAAAGTATTAGATAGAAAAAAAATTGTAGGATCAGATATATTGTTGTCAGTTGCAACAGTCTTGCCTAGGGACTTTCCTTGTAATGTTGGGCTCATAGGAGTATCTTGGACATCCTCATGCATTTGCATATTTGTATCAGCAGTACCATAGGAGGAGTTGCAATTTTCCTTTGCAGGTGACGGCATCATGAGTTTTGAAACACTTGGAAGATTGTAGTTGTTGCGGCTGGAATCTAATTCTTTGAGATTCTTCTGTTTAAGGTTCCAGGCAGGGAAATTATGATCCTTATGGTCAAGTATGCGACAAGACGTGCAGAAGTATCTTGGAACTATGATGTGTCTGCATTTAATAAGGAATGGTTCATTTCTGCCATTAGTAAAGAGAGGTATACCAGTTGGTAAAGCTTTCTGAACTGGAATCTTGATGCGGACTTTAACATTTTTCTTGTGAGGGTGCTTGCCAAATGGATTTTGGGCTTCAATGAGCTCACCCATACTTGTAGTGAGTAACTTTAGATCTTCAAATTCAGTACATTCATTTGGTATATTACATAATATAAACCACATGATCTCTTCTTCAAAAACAAGTTGATGATTTGCAGGCCATACTTCCTTTGGTACCACTTTCAGCACAGATAAATAACCACAAATGAACCAATGTTTTTGGGAGTTAATTCTTTTAAAATCCTCTTCCGAGAGAAAACGGATGAGAACTTTGTTTCTTTGACCATTAAATGTAGTAACCGTTGGATTTTGAGCCAGGGGCCAATTATTACACATGTAGTATCTGATGGAAGAGGTTGGGATGAGGGTTTCACAGCAGATGTAACCAGCCATACACCATTTCCAATTAGTATCAGCTTCAGCTAGTATAACTTTCTTATCTATGAAAATAGGTTTTGTGAGAGTTGCTGGGAGATTGAGCTTATCTGACATTTGGGTAGAGAGAGCTTGGATCTCAATGTTTAGAGTATTAGAATCTCTTGAGGAAGATGGTTTTTCCATAGAGAAGGTTATGAGGATATATATTTCAAAGATTTTAGTACTCTTGGGATACTGAGAAGCTATTATAATAAAGATGGTTAAAAAAATGAAGTTTTGTTGAGTTTTATGCTGATAGATGATGATGGAAGCAATGTACCATTTGGAAAAGGTAGCAAAGTTTGTAGTATTCTGTGTTTTTGAACCTTAAAAATAGAATGAGAATATTGATGACCAAATTCTAGGCAGGTTTTAGTGAGATTTTGATGCAAGGTAACAAGGTGGGGACTGAGAGTAGTACTTTGGGTGGGAGGTTTAACATATGTAACATCCTTATCAGTAACAAACTTTTTAGTATGATTTTTTTGTGGGGTGTTCACGTTATTGCTATAAAGATAGTAGCACATCAGGGTGAAATTAGTGATATTGTAATGATATTTTTGGTACGGTAAGAAAAGGGAGTGGATACTTATAGATTGGATTGTTGAGAATTTATTGTGCTTGTTATTGCTTGAGATGACGTTGGGCTGATGATATAAACTTCCAAAGGTAATAATGGTAGAAGGGTGAGAGGGGAATTCCTTTGTAGAAAACTGAGTGGGTGGGGAAATTTGGGTAGTATTTTGGCGGTTATTCCTGGTAAGTAGACTAGACCCTTTCCTGGCTGGAATACCCCTAACTGCAATAGTGCCTCCCAACTGATGCTGCCTAATCCAAATCTTCATGCCACATAAAATGTAAGTTAGTCCCTAAAGATAATAATCAAATACTGGTGACCTACCAAATCTCCTCTTAAAAGCACAAAGATGGGGTGTAGCAGTTATAATTGAAATTAGGTGTTGAAAGTAGAGAACGGTGGTGTAATTATGAAAAGAAAGGGTTGAAACAGACACCAGGCTTTTACTCGGCCTAGGATAATTATGGTTCTTAGGATGAAAGGTACACGCATGAGATTGCAAGGCAAAGAGCACGAAGCGATTTGACGATAAACCAACCTTCCATAAATGAAAATTAATGATAGAGTTTACGCCTTTAAAAGATGGGTTTTGAAGGTGATTAAGAAACTCATTAGTTTTTTTACTGGAAAAGGAAAATTTTAGGTAGAGATTGAGAGATGGCAAACTCCAGCAATTCTGTTCCTTTAACCCCTTCCATGTCGGATCAATATAGAATGGTAGCAATACTATTAAGCAATTTAAGTGTTGATGAATTACAACAGTTAAAGGTTGAAGTTCAGGACGAATTGGATCGACGAGAAGCGGTTCAGCAACGCCAAAGGGAAGAGGAGTATCGCATGCAAAGAGATGCACGACGTAAAGAAAGGATGCATGTTGAATGGGTACCTCAGTATTTGAAGAGGCGAGAAAGGAAAGATAGTGAATGGGAGGCAAAGCAAGAGGATAAAGCTGAGCAGAGGGCCAATGGACCACAATATGGGAGCGGAACTGATGAATATACTGAGTCATCCGGAGGATTTGATGCAAATGGAGAGGGTGGGGAGGAAATGGGAACAAGCGATATGGACTCTGATTATGGGGATAGCAGTGAAGAGATGGCGATTGAGCAACTTGAGTATGACGCTGAGCATCTAAGGGTTCGATTTGAGAAGGAGATAGATAGTCCCAAGAAGTACTCTCGAACCATGAACGAAGGAGAGCATTTTCCATTAAGCGTGAGTGCCCGGGTTCCTTACTCATATGAGGATTCAGATTCCAGTGGTACATCTCCAGCCCCATCAAACAGCGAAGATAATGAACGTTGAACAGGGGAGGGGTAGCAAGACGTGTGGTGGATGCCACAAAGTCACTAGGAGGAGCTATCTTTTTTGGGTGTTTGAAAATCTTAAAAATGATTAGCAAATTTTTTGTGAAAAGACTCCTCTGGTGATTTCCTTGACTACCCCACTTCTTGAAGCTATAGTTGCAGTTGATGGACAGTTTCTTGCTCCTGGTTTCTTTCTTGTCACTGTTGAATTTTTCGTTTTGGTGTTTAGGTTTCAGATCTTGTGGAAGGTTTGAAACAAATTTGGAACAGGTAGTATTAATGTGGTATGTTTTGAAAGGTTGTTGTTTATCAGTTTCAGTATTGTCTGTGTAAATGGGTTGTTTTTGATGAACTGTTTGATGGGTCTTGGGTTATTGGTTAGTAACAGTGTTGAACATGATGTTATTGTGTTTGCTAATGTAAGTACTTGGAACACGATCGTTAGATACGTTGTTGTATCCTTTGTTTTTGCTATTAGTGATGCTCTGGTAGAAAGTGTAGTGTTGATATAAATTGAAATACTTTGTTGTTCTTTTTTGATTATGGACTTGATTTGGTAGCTCAATATACTGTAGAGAATGATGTTAGCAAAGAACATAACAAGATGGATGGTGTACCAATGTAGCTCCTTTGTAAACATTAAGCAAGAACAAAGAACTAGAAATAAGCTGAGTTATAGGCCGATTTGCAGAGAAAAAACCGGAAGAGATAGATTTTTTAATCTTATGAGATACATCTAATTGTCTTTTAAAAAAGAAAAGAAAAAAGTTAACCAGTTCATTTGTATTTTTTAGTACCTTATTTTCTTTCATTCACCTAGACATTTTATTTCCATGTTGGGGGTGCTTTTGTAGCCACCTATTCAACACAAGAGCTCATTGGATAAGTTGCCTTGCCATATTCAATCATTGAGGTTTGAGGCCACCACCGCTGAAGCTACTATATTTTTTTCTTCAAAGTATGCATGTATTGATGATGGTGATACACGAGTTAAGTTTGCAAAATACAAACGCAGGTAGGGCATGTTGGGATAGGGGTACTTTACCAGAAACCCTTGGAACTTTTGTACAACTATACGGGTATAGGTCCATTGGATACAGACACCCGACCCGGTTATCAGCAGCAACAGAAGGATATAACAATTGTGTACGGGTTAATTTTGTTTTAAAACTTCTTCCTCCTTCCAAATTTCAGTGCTACAAGCAGGCTACAAACGTCTCGTGGTTCTGATCAAACAAGAAATAAAAACATCTCGTGGTATGGTTTCTGCATCTTTTAAAGTATTTCGTGTATCAAAGCTCCGGTTCCATTTGTGTGTATACTTCCTACTCTTTGGTATCCTAACGAAAACTTTCCGTAACTATTAGAGATGATCATGTATGGTTGGTTGCAGAAGTTATCAGTATAACAATCATAATTCATGAACTAATGTTTACTGATATTCATTCTAGGTTGTAGTTTATCTGACCTATTTTGAAACACTTATATGTATGTACAATGCTCAACCACTGTTTGATAAAAGGCCTTAAAGAAGTGCCTTGAAATTGATTGTTCGTTTTAAGGATTTTAAAGAGATTTTGATTAGTGGGTTCGGTTTATATGCGGTTTAGTAGTAATGGGTTCTCATAATAATTGCTTTATTTTACGGAGTGGAGGATTGGTGAAATAACTTTGCTATTGTGTGTTTGGTTGCAGCAAGGTGGTGAGGCTATTAACTGCACAGTTGCTTACTGTGATTTGTCAGAAGCAGAAGTCTGCACCTAGAAGAAGCAAACAAGAACAAGAAGGCTCGTGCTATTAGGAGATGCCTAACTAAACATCAAGTACATTTCCGTTTACTTTACTTCACCGTCCTTTACCTATTTCTGTTCCTCTTTATTCTGCAAAGCTAGAGGATATGATGCTTTTGTAGACAACTATTCAGTTAATTAGCACTTAAGCATTCTTAATTAGCATTTACCAAACGGGATTAGATCCCTATTATTTGACCTACTAATGCTGAAATTGAAGGATACAAAAACAAAGATCCCTTTTGTTTACTTAGGCTACTGTTTTTGCTGTTGGTATGATGAATTATAACTTATTATTTTTATGATTTTTAGTTGTGGATTCTGTTGGTTGTTTACCATTCCTAGAGTTGAATTCATGATATTAAGTTCATTAGAGAGTTGAATTCATACATTGCATTTACTATTCATGCCGCTTCTGTTTCATGTTGCATCTCATCATGGGATTATGTTTACATCCATCAGTGATTTTCTTTTGCTGTTTTTTCCCCCTTTTTGTTTCAACTTTATGCGTCAACTAGGGGAACATTATGGTGGGTTACAATGAATTCGAATAGTTTGCAAAGTATTAGAGTTGTTAATTATGTTGTTTCCTTGGTTGTTGTTGTTATTTGTTTGGAAATTAGAATTGTATTCCATTGGAAAGTATATTCAGGTGACACCGCCTTTGAGTTATCTACTTGTGACTATTTCGATGTTGGAAGGGGCTTCTACTTTGGGTGATTATGCAATTGGTATGATTGATGATTCATTTTAGCTCTGTTGCTTTTACTACCTTTGTCTTTCTTAGTTGGTGTAGCTGGAGCGCTTGTTGTTTGGTTCCTGTTAGGGTATGTATTCAACTTCTAAGTAGATTTGATTTTGTAGTTCAGATACGCGTCGTTATGCATAAATTTCATTTGCTCTTCGAAAACCTGAATTATATTACTCTTGCACACTTTTTAGGAATGCCATTGTGTGAATTGCACCACAATGAAGGAATCTGAAGCAAGAACTGTAGTCACACTACTCAATTAGTGTTTGTTGTAGCCATAACCGAATCATGATAACTTGTTTAGAAAATTCCTTATTATTAATATTTTGTTATGTTCTTTTACTTGTCTATGCAAATCCATTTAAATATTAGACTATATCCAGTAAGTTCCTAATCGTATTTTATTTGGAAAAAATCAAATAATGCGGGTTGTTCACATTGTGAATGGTATCGAAATTACGTGATTAACCGATGGTAAGTGTTCTTTTTTCTTGATAAGGACCTTTATTAACATGGCGAAATAGTTAGTTCTTTGTCATTGTGTTGCTAATTTTTAGAAGGGTGCTCCACCATTGGTGGGTGTACCACTTGATGTTGTTGACCAAGTTGATAGTGCAATGTTTGTTAGAATGTTTGCGATATCTGAAACAAAAGAGTTAGGCTTGACTTTCTAAAAAAACAGTATTTGCTTAGTAAGTCATGAAGAGAGCATGAATATGCTGCGGTATAAGTTTGGGGAGCAGAAGAGGATTTAATTATTGTATTTTAATAGGGTAAGAACCTAGATTGTTAATGTTATTGTTGAAACACCTTTGTGTACTAGAAATGAGTGGATCTGTTTCATATACGCTATGTTGTCTTTACTTGATTGTCTGTTATCTACGAGTTTACTTGGATATGGTGAATTTTGCTAATTTGAAATTGGGAAATTGGGGTTGGTTTAGCATCTGCATCATGCATCTGTTACACATAAAACTTGTTCCATTTCGCACAGAGTTTTGCAGCCAGGTACCAGAACTTGAACTATGTTAATTTAAATGAACTGTGTGGTACTTCGGAAGCTAGCTTTATTTTGGTTTTGACATTACCAGTTCTGTGTATGGACTAAGAGAAGTCAAGATTCGTTTATTCAGTTTCTGTTGTTTTCCCACCCACCCACTGCACGCGGTCATCTAGTATCTTATGTTCGTATAAATCTTGTCAATCAATTGTTTGTGTTAATGCTTAAGAGACTTCTCAATAGGTCTGTGATATTTTTGTTATCCTTTTGGGAAATTATTCCGAAGAAAAAGAAATGGAGTAAAAGGATTGTTTTGATAAACCCATATTTTCTGGTAGAGTGGTAGTGTTAATTCAAAAAGTAACATAGGCTTCATTAGAACACAGAAGTTAGAATTTTAAAAGTGGAGGAAGAGTCATGTCTAATATGGTCAGCTGATCAAACACTCATCATCAAATTATTGACCCAGATCCCCTCCCAAAGCCATATACATTCATTACCTTATGGTGTTTGATTATTCAACTGGTTGAGTGATGGACTATCCAGAATGTCGTTAGGCACTCATTACCTTCTGTGTCAATGGTTAGATAAACCATGTCTACACTGTTAGACTTTTGTGTTTTGCGCAACAAATCCCATATGGTTAAAGTAATGCTTGTTTAGATTAAGTTAAGTCGGATTAGTCTTAATCCGCATTAAGGCGTGTTTATGGTATTAATCATGCACTAAAGACTACTTAAGGTTAATGCTAGATAAGGTTGAGTCTAAGCATGACATGTCATATGATGTGTCCAATGTAGCCATGAGGTGTCCTCCAACTCATGATGGAAAGGTTGGAGTGACATGTGGCAAGCATGACTAGGACTCTCTTCTAGCCTCACAAGTTTTCCTTAAAAGCAAATCTGTTTTCCATCATGAAGTAATGTGAGGAAATAGAAGTTGATAATAAGTCATGAAAGGTTTTGTGTCTTGAGTGTTTCTATTTCCTTGTTCTTAACTTGATTTACTATGAACTATATGTAGTGTCGTAGCTATGTGTGGTGATGTTTTCAGTGAGTTGTTTAGTATGCTAATACTATGCTCAAGTCTAATTTCAGCATGTAGTTAGCTTATATGATGTTTAGTGGTAAAGAATAAAGGTTAAGGAGCTGGAATTCCAACATACACCAGTATATGAAGTCATGGTGGACAACCTACAATGTCCTTAGGCTTCCAGTTTTGTACTCGAAGAAGAATAAATTAAGGAATTAGTTATCAAGAAATTATTATCAAGCAATTAAGAATTTTTTGATAATAATTGTTTGAGTAATGGTTTTTTTTTGTACTCTATAGATGTTGGAAATTGTTGTGGGTTTTGTACTGGGAAGTAATTATTTGGAGATGTGTGTATCTGTTTGATAAAATGCTGAAGTTGTTTAAAACAAAATTTCAAAACCAGCAAAACCCTAGAAACCGAGAATCATAGAGAAAGGAAGGTAGTAGTGGTATAAGACTTATGTGTATGCTTAGATAGAAGGAAATAATGGGCGAAGGGTTTGAGTTTTTTTTTCACTTAACTCTGTTGAAATCAGAACCCTGCAAACTATTGATTGCCTACAGTTAGACCTAGTAGAAGAATATTGTACGACTTACTGGTGAACTAGTTATCCTTGGTTAAACTCAGCCTCACTTAGAGTCTTAGATAATGTCGAATTTTAGCATTAATATAAGGCTTGAGTGCTTAACAAAGGGTTATTCCCCGAATAGAATGATAGGTTATTCATGTGGTGAACTCTGAAATCATCAATGTGACACCTTGTTCATTATAGATACAAAAGGAATAACAGATTTTGGTTGCAGCTGGTTCTATTCCAGTCAAACTCGGAATTTCTGAACTGCTGTTTTATCCTCCTTTTTTTCGACTACTGTCCTATCCTCCTTTTTTCGACTACTGTCCTTTCTGAAAGTGAAAACCTTAATTCTTGTACTTAAGGCTTTCAGTGGATTAGAGAACAAGGTGATTAGGTCTTTTCTGTGAACTAATGTTGTGGGTGGGCAAGGTTGTGGAAGGGAGTTTGCCGATGTATTTTCATTCCGTTCATTGTTCCAATACTTAATTTTAGTTTGTTTTTTTCATTCATGACTTCACACCTGTCATCATTTATTTATTTATTTATTTATGATGTGGTCTGTTGTGGCTAGCAAAAAGCAATAAACACTTTCTTAGTTTGCTGATTTGAGAATCTCAACTTTTTTAACTCAATGAACTAAATTGGCTAATAGTTTGGTTTTGCGAAAGTTGTCTTTCTTAGGAGGGAGTTATTGACCCTGTAATTTCAGTTCATATGGTTTTTGCATAGAATACTTTGGAACTCAAGTCCGTTACTTTAGTTTGGACTAGGTTTGTTTTCTAAGTTAAGACTATTGCTGCTTTTGAGTCTAGTTTGGCTCAGGAAAGACTGGGACTGGACTAATTCTTCAATTTTAATGAATTCTTATGTTTTTTTTTTTTTGAACATGTATAAAAAATGCATCTAACCAGTTTGATAAAAAGTTAAACCAAAAGTTCCTCTGGTGTGGAAACTCATTATTGAGAGACATTGTTTTTCCCAGGAACAATTGAAGATCAATTATTATCACCGCTCTGTGACGATGAAGTATGATGTCTGCAGATTTAATATAATTTGTAAAACTAGATTTAGATTCAATTTTTCGGTTCCCTACCACAGTAATAATAGATTTATTCAGAAGTTAGTGGTTACCGCAAATGCTTAAGGCAGAAAAGAAGCTTCCATCTTTTTAGGGTGGATTATAAATTTTGAAGTTTGATTTATTAAAGAATTCGTTTTTAAGTTTAGATTGATGAAGATGAAGATAAGTTTGATTTATTATTGTTGTTTACAGTGTGCACACCAAGCAATAGAAGAGCAGGTGCTTTCCATACTGGTTCAAACAATTTTAAGAACGAGTAGTCATGGATTCCACCATGAAGGAAATTCAGCAAAAGATGATCGAGGTTGAAATCGAAGCAAAGAAACTTCTTCTTGCTCGACACCAAATTGTCGAAAATGATAGATTGAGAAATGGTAATAGAGAAGCCCTAACAACGTTAAGGAAGAGATCACGAACGATGAAAACAAGTGTTCCAACCCCTTTTGACTTGATCATGAAGGAAATTGAAGGACCTGAATCAAGGCCATTGGTTAAAGAAGTATGCCAAACCTGTGGGAATCATGATTCAAAGGAGAAGACGTGGATGATGCTCCCTGGGGTAGACAGTTTTGCTTGCGTTCCTTTTCACGCATGTCACACAATCTTGGAGAATGATCAAACACAACTTGATATTGATTCTAAGAAACTTCAAAGTTATGTGAAGGAGCAGGCCCTTATCATATCAAATAAAGGGTCTCTTTCTGACAAGATTGGTCCGGGCGTTCTTAGGTCATTGGTTTCCTTAACTGACACAAAAAAGTAAATTCTGTGAAAGTTTAGAATCTAAAGTAAAGCTGTATTGGGTAATTTAAAAGTTGACAATATATGTTTGTCATATTTAACTTGATACTGGACAGATAGCTTATAGCCTTATACTATTCATGTCCACTATGGCTCATCTCTGTGGTTTACTTGACAATTTCTTTCTTATATACAGTACCTGTATTTTTTTTTTTTAATTTCTTTCTTTCTTAACAATTTCTTTCAGAATTATAGGCTAATCAGAGTGCCAGTAGTTTCCTGAGCTTGATTCTGTAGACATGTGTAGTTAATAAAATTCAACACTAAACTCTTCACCGATCAAAATAATAAATAAACAAGGATAACAAGAAGCTAAATGTTTATGTTGTAAGTTTAAGCAAGATAACAGATAAAAATAAATAATCTAAAATGTAAGAGATCGGTCAGCGGTAAGTTCTTCAGGCTGGAACACCCCATCCCCGGTTACCCTGTTGGAATTATTAGTAATAACATAGACTGCCATTAGAGGTGCCATAGTTTCAAAGAATTCTTCCCAGGAAGCTTTCGACCTTCTTTACTTTTGGGCCAACACTCCTGAAAAGCTTCATCCTTAGCCTTCTCATAATCATATTTCCCATTGAATCTTAAAGAATGAAAGAGCCTATAGAAAACCCTGAATGGCTTTGACATATCTGTTTAATTCTGGAGATTTTCAATTCAACCAAGAAGAGGTTTCTTCTTCTGAGCGCGCGTGATATCAAAAATTGGGTCGTAGATTGTTATTTAGGGTATGTAATGTATAAAGGTATTTATTTATACCGTAGGTCGGTGAGGAGTTTGAGTTTAAGAAGAAATTACCGCACAACTTTAACCAATAGAAGTCTCGTGGATAAATAAAACGTAAATAAAGGAACAGTAGAAGAAAGATTTCTCCAACCCAATAATCTAACGGTAGAAAATAACCGAAATTCGGTTTCCAATTTCGCTCCCCTGCCACCTGTCCCAGTGAAAAAAAAAAGGAAATTGATATCCTTCCCGGCCATTATATATATCTTTCTCCAGGAGACGCACTCACCAGCCACCACCAATTGCTAGAACAACGCCTTCCTCAATCCCTTACCTCTTCCTTACCACCACCACCATTCGCTGCTCACTCGTAGGATCATGGTTGACCCGTATTCTTCTGTTCCAAACTCCGCCATGGTAACTACATCCGATCACAACGCTGATATGGGTAACACTAGTTCCGATGACGAGGTTAATACATCCGATCCTATTAGCAATGACGAGTTTAATACCACCGTACATCGATTTGTGTCTGGACATGAATATGATAGTACTAGTTCCGATGTTGATTCCGCTGATTCTTCCGATTCACGTGTGCAAAGTTTTTCCTTAAAAATCTCTAGCAAGAAAAAGCGTAAAAATGAAGAACATGAGCGGTGGATGGCTACCTGGAAGAAGGGAGCTGAACCGCCCCCTGAGTTTTTTGATGGCAATTTTCTTATGGATTACTTTGTAAGCACAGATGGGTATTTCAGAGCAGGAAGAAAAGGAGGATATGGATTTATAATTCGCGACAATGTTGGCAAACCGATTGTCTCTTCAGCTGTGGCTTCTACACAAGCAATGTCCTTCCTTTATCACCAGCTACAGGGTGTGACTGCAGCCGTCGAACTTGCAGTAGAGTATTCTCTTCGAGACATTCAAATATTTTGCAATACAAAACATGTCGTTCGGCTTGTCAACAGGGCCGTCGAGACAACGGCTGGATGTAAATTACATTCTGGTGAAAATAATTATTTTGATGTTATCTGTAAGATCTGTGTAAAGAAATATGTAGAGTTTTGTACAAAAGAGGAGGATTACCACTCGGTCTTCCCTCTCTTGAAGAGAATAGGAGAGTTGGAACCTGAGTTCCATGTACAATTGCAGGCCGTCAAAGTTTCAAGAGAACGTAATAGAGCATCAGATTATTTGGCGAAGAATGGCGCACCTGGGATGGAGGTGTTACATCCATGTGAGTTTCCAGATGAGTTGAAGGAAATTCTCTGCGAAGGTTATGTTGGGTCTGAGATTTATGGGCTTCCTTGTTTTGGTTAATGAAAACAAAGGCCTGGATGGATGGAGAGTGTCCAAGACGAAATCATTAATGCCCTTTGTGGAAAACATAGTTAACATTACTATCGGAGACTCACCACCACCGTTACATGTCAATTTAGCAACCACGGCCATATGCCACTTTTTTTCCATTTATGCATCCATGGTCATATGCCACTTTACATTTTTATTTTATTTTTGTTGGTATTCTTGATTATTTGTCATGATACGTTTATTTTGACTACTTGTAGTTTCCTGTAAATTGTTAGTTACGGAATGTTACATTAAGGCATTACTCTATATATAAATTCTCCTTGTTGCTTAGTCCGGAAATGTTCATGGTTTCTGCTAGCCCAATATGGATAGGATTCTATGGTGGTTTTTGATGTATTCAAACTTTGAAACGAAGACTAGAAGTAAGGTCAGTGCACAGTGGGACCTCTTGTAGGGGGCACAACATGATGACCATTAAAGTTTAGAGAGAAAATATTTTTCACCTGCATTTTCTTCTTTATGTTGGCATCAACACAATTTTCATTTATCTCTGTCTTATGCTCATACAGTGCTGATCATTTCTTATGTTAGGGATATTTGTTTTGGCAAACATTCAGGTCATGCTTGGACCATGGCCAATGCCCTATCCAAGGTTCCATTTGCTACTCTGAAAAAGGTTTTTTGGCTATGAAGATTGCACCCTACATTTTGGTGCAAAGGCAAGAGAGCAAAGTGACCCATTATTTGCATGGGAGGGGAAATGGGGTTACAGTTACACACTTGAGTGGCATTATATTTGAGTGGTCTCCCATGTGAAGGCCCCTCCTCCTCTTCCAAAAATCATTTTACCTTCTTTAGCCATTTTGTCCAACTAATTTAACGTGGCTTCTTGTCATGCTATCTACATCCATCCCTAAATTTGTTAATTATTGCATAGGTAGGTAGATACAAAATTTACCCCTACTTTGGACCCATGGATATAGAGCAACCTTTTGTGTCTGGTAATGGTTCATTTCTCCCTTTTACCTTGTGTGCTTTTTCTCAGTGTAAATGCAACAACTATGATGTTGAGGGTCAGAGCAAGAGCAAGTACGGTCCCCACTCCCCTCACTGTGAAAAAAAATAATCTGGTACCGGAAGGCAACAATGTGGATGGGTAATGGCATCCATATTCAAGTCACTTTGGCAACGCTTATTTTGCCTCTTCCTTGTTGTTTGATCTGACTCGTTAATATCCCACTTTGGCTATCTGTCTGGATTGCAACACCAAAATATTTGTGCATATTGTCATTTGACACCTACATCCTGTTGAATTATTGTAAAGCTTGCATTTTCATCTTTTGATGTTTCTGTTCTATTCCCTCGTGTATGTCTAGCTAGATGATTACTTGGACAGTGGATTCAGAGGGTAGCAGTAAATGGGAAAACCTTTCCTTTAAAGAGAAAGAAAGCTTATTATGCCCAAACCTTTATAGAGTTGGCAACATTTTGAGAGAATGAAAGACAAAATATTCAAAAGCAAATTCACTTTTAGAGCAAGTCTTATGGTGGAATCCATCTATCTTCCATCTTCCACGCCACCTCAGCATTTGGAACTGTGGATGGAAGCGCAAGTCTAATGGTGGAACGTAGAATACGCCAATATTAATAGCGCTAAACGCTAATAATAATAGCGCTAAGAAACGCTATTACGAACATCGCTTTACTGAAGTCAATGGTCAAAACGCTATTGTTAATAGCGATGTATAAACGCTATTCTTATTTTCGCTAGATGCTATTCTTAATAGCGTTAAACGCCATTATTATTAGCGCTTTTTAATTCATTGTATCAGAAACACAGTCGACCCTTTCTCTTCCCCAGTTCACCATCTTCTACACTCGAAAAAAAAAAACGAAAACATAACCCCCTTGTTGAGTTCTTGGATGATGGTTCAAATCAGTCAAATTGGTTCAAAGGATTTGTTCATTGCAATATAAGGAATCTAAGCATACTTCAATTTCTCAATTTGATTGAGAGTCCAAAGAAAGGTTAGTTGAATTGTAATTTTGAGTTTATATTTATGATTTGATGAAAATTTAGGGTTTAGAAGATATGATTGTTGATTGTATGCTTGATACTCGATGTATGATGAATGATAAAAAATTTGATTCTAACAATGACGAATTTGACATGTAATTTAGGGTTTTAGATGATAAACATTGTGTAATTTAGGGTTTTAGTCTTTTAGATGATGAACATTGTGAAATTGCCATGAGATAAGTTTGTGGGATATACTTTGTTGCTTGTATTTTAATGTGGTATGTGATACATGTTTTAGTTTATGTAAACAATTTAAGTGCATTGTGTGACTATATTGTTTTTTTGATGATTTTGTATAGATTATGGATGTGTATATGATGTTGAGTTCAAAAGAATCGGATGAGAAACATATATCTACAAGTATAAACTCATTTGATACACAACATGATATCATGTTTAGAAGTAATCTAGAAGACCTTGAGGATTTACATAGCCATGTGGTGGTTCATGAAAGTGCTAGTCAAGTTCTTCAAAATTCCGGCCTTGCTAGATTTTTTGAAATTAGAATTAAGAGAGCTGATCAGCAACTATCTTATGGAATCATAGATAGGTGGTGGTATAGCACCAATTCGTTTCATTTCCCAAACTTCGAAATTGGTTTCACTCCTTTAGACTTTGTTCACTTAACCGGAATTCCTATTGGAAATGGTCGTAGAAGATTGGAACATGCCTCTACAAGTAAATGGAAAAATAGAGAAAGTCAGCATCTAGAGAATACCTACTTTGGACCTATGCATGGGTATGCACACTACAACAAGCACTCACCTGATTTTCCTATCAATTGCCTCGCAACCTATATCAAGAAAAATCCAATTAATGATGAAAATTGGGAGATTGTGACTCGATACTTCTTATTATGGGTGATTTCAAAAGTTTTATTGGCATGTTCCACTACACGAGCAAGCAAAGGTTGGATTGTTTCCTTGCGTAATTTGAATGAGATTAGTAATTATGATTGGGGTTCGGCTTGTTTTAGTCACTTATATAGTAGCATGAATCATGTTGTTAGAGGTGGAAAAAACATGTGTGGAATGGCGATGGTTTTAGAATATTGGTTTTACATATATTTTCGTACTTTGACGCCTTTTCTCAAAGATGGTGTAGCGACTGATGTATGGCCTGCAATTATGATATTTAAGAAAGATAGTCTAGTGAAGTTGCAAAGGGATACTTCCAAACACTCTCTTCATACAGCTCGTCAACAAATTGAGTTGAGGACAATTGTTGGAACGCAATGGCAACCATGGTCTACTAGTATGTATAGAGATCATCCTGATATAGTGCATGCTCGTGAAATCTCCAATCAAAGAGTTGCTTTATATAATCCGGAAAGCGCTACTAGTATCATGTATCTTGGTGAACGGTTTTTAAGGCAAACAAGGGGATTCATAACAATTCCAAGAAGTCCCCGTGAACGTTTGGAAGAGCTTGCTGCCCCCCATGATCCTATTGATGTGGTTGAAGGACGAGACTATAAGCATGTTGATGAGAGCATGTATGTGAAGTGGTGGAAGCTACAATCTATTGGATTTTTTCTCCCAGAAATATATCGTCAAGAAAACAGGGACGAAGTTGGAGCTGAAAGTACTCAAGATCCGACATTTCTGGTGAATCAGGTCCCCCCAATACATCCATCACGGTATAAGTATGACAACGTCTCACAAGCTTCACTTGAATTTCCAAGAGTTTCTTTCTGTACCGTACGTTCAAAAAGTGAAGGCAACCGTGTTGAAGTGCCTTTGCAAGCACCCGATCCTCCTCCATTTTTGTATGATGTTAATTGGGGAACAAGGGTTAGTAATTTTTGATTTTGACTCCTTCAATTATTTTGTTTGCCATATTATTATGATTTTCTTTACACATTAAAAGTTTTTTAATATATTTGCTATGTTTTTGTTTCTTTCCAGGAGCAATGGAAAGATTTAGCGCACAAGTTTGCTATGTTAAACTTTGCAAAGGACCAGCATTGGTTTGAAATAGATCGTGCACATGCTCTTGGGAAATTAAACTACGGAGGGGAAGGAACATCAACTCAATCACGTTATGATCTTGGAGAAAACTGGTTCAGCCGTAAAAGACCAGCCACAAGTCATGATGCCGCAATAGATGATACACAAACTGATTATGTTCCACAAACTGATTATGATACACCAACTGGTTATGATACACTAACTGATTATGTTCCACAGACACAACAAGAGGAAGCACCTCCACAGTCACAATTAACCCAACTTGTGAATAGTGGTGGGGCTGGTTTTAATATAGATGACATGTCTAGGATTTTGGGATTAGAAGGACCAAATGATTCGGGAACATAGAATGTCTTCTCTTTAATGAAATGGATGGTTTTAATGTAGAAAAACTGATAGTATTATCTTGCATAACATGGTCATTGAGAATGAAAGACGTAACTTAGATTGGGGTCATATCGTGAACGAACCAATACGGCAGGTTACTGGAATGCCGATATCATACCACGAGTTAAGGAATGATGAAGCATATCTCCAACTCCGAAATGATCTTGTTCAACACATTTGGACACGACATGGACTAGGTCTCAGAGATGGTGAAATGCCACCAGAATCTCCCCCTCCGCCTCCAGATAATATTGACGGTTCGGATGGTGAAGTCGATCCTACCAATGTTTACCTACCAGAACAACTTTAGTCTTTTTTCGTAAGATTTCGAATGAACTTTCATTATGTAAGAAACTTGGTTGCAATCCTATGATTTCTAGATTTTAAAATTAAGAAACATTAAGATTTTCCTTGTATTATTTATGGTTTTCATTGTTTTCAAAAGAGTAGAACCAAAAATTAAGTATGGGTTTTCAAAAGAGAAGACAAAAAAACTAAGTGTGGAACTTGAGGAGTTGGCTCAGTTTCTGGATGTTTTTCAATAAAAGCGCTAATAAGATCAGCGTCTGGCGCTATTAAGATTAGCGCCAAACGCTATTATTAATTGCGTTTTTGTTTCTAACCATTAGATATTTAACGGCTCCTTATAATCAACGACTCAAAAATAAACGCCAATAAGATTTGCGTTTCAACGACTACTTTTTTGAATTCGAAATTTTCCCTATAAATTGATCACTTCTCAGCTAAGACCAAAACCTTTCAATCTCTAGATTTTTTTCCCCATCTTCTTAAAATTCATTGCAAAACTTTTCAAACTCCTTTCAAATTCATGGCAAAATATTCTACAGCGGAAGATGTTGCAATTACCAAGTCGTGGATAAGCATTACACTTGATGGTGTTGCCGGAGTTGATCAAAGATCAAACCAGTTTTGGGAGAGGGTATTCGAAACATATGTTAGCAGCTTTGTGAATAAGAATGAGAGGACTGTTCATAAGTTGCAGAATAGATTTGTTACCTTGAAAAAAGATGTCAAAAAGTGGGTTGGTATCTTACGAAATTTGCATAGAAACAATGCAAGAGGAATTGGAATTGATGATCTTGTAAGTTTTATTAAGATTTCTTAACGTATATCATTTTATGTTTTTGAAGGATTTCTAACTTAGGTTTTCGTTTGTTTTTTGTAGGAGAGTAAAGCTAGATCGGAATATAGTAAGATTAACAAGGGAAAGCCTTTTAGAAATGAAGAGGTGTACAAACTTTTCAAATCCCATGTTCCCGGATTCAATCCCGAAGAAGTTGATCCTACCCAAAATGAGGAAGATGAATCGGAGGCTCCTAGTGTTAATGCTTCAACAAGTAGTGCTCCGGCAAGAAGCGACCCAAGATGGCATGAAGAGGATGGCCCTCGTCGACCAATGGGAAAAAGGGCTCAACAAAGGGATGCTTCGGAGCTATCGGCCATCAACGACGGAACCGACCGCATTTTGAAGAATTTTAGTGAAGAGAATGCAAAGAAGATGGCAAGGTTGGATGGACAAGAAGAATATTTATTAACCGTTGCGGATACAAAGAAGAAATCTTTGGATTTAGCTTTGGAGAAACATGAACTCGAAGTGTTGGATGTGGTGGTTGAGACCTTGCCGGAATGGAAACAACAATTTATGTTGGACAAACAAAATAAGATTTTGGAAAAACATGGTTATCCTCCTAGAACACTTGGTTATGGTTATCAACACTAGCAATGTTCGTCATTTCAATATATGAAACCATGTAGCTTATGGAACTATGTAGCTTCAATTATGTTTTTTTTATTTTTTTCTTTTCAATTTGATGTTGTGGAATCAATGTAGTTGAAGTATTTTAGTATCAATCAAGTTTCAATTTCATTCAATTTTATCTTCTTTTTGATTTGATTACTAGTTCAATTTTATCTTCTTCAATTTCATTCAAGAGGAAAAAAATGGGAGACTAGGAAAAAAAAAACCAAGTATAAAATAGGAGGAGTGGGTACTGGATGTTTTTCCGGATAAGCGCAATTAAGATTGGCGTTCAGCACAAATAAGATTGGCGTTGAACGCTATTATCAATTGCGTTACTATTTGCACCATTGGATTCTCAACGGCTCCTTCTAATCAACTGCTCATAAATGAGCGCCAATAAGAATGGCGCTTAACGCCATTCTTATTAGCGTTTCAACGGTCAGATTTTCAAACTTCAAATTTATCTATAAATTGCCTTCTTCTCAACACAAATCAAAACCATCCCAAAATCTTTTCTTTGTTTCCTATCTCTACTAATTTTATATTTTTTAATTTCAAATCTTCTTTCAATCAAGTGAAAGTATGGTATACACTACAAATGAAGATGTTGCTCTCACCAAAGCTCGTATTTTCAATTATCTACATATTTCAAGTCATTAATTTTCTAAATGAGATATGTTTATTTATTTTGTAGGAGGCACATGCTAAAACTATATATTCTCAACAAAACAACAAAGATTTTGCATTTGATCATTGTACCAAATTCTTAAGAGCCATCCCGCTTTCCAAAATTAAATATCTTGATCTTAGTTACGATGATGAAGTGAACTTTGAGAAATGATGAAGCTTAACAATCAAAATCGGATCATGTTAAATTCTAAATATTAGTTATTTCAACTCATGTAATGTTGCTTTTAATTTTTTTAATTCATGTAACTTAATTTATGAAATGATGAAAATTAGCTAATTTAAACCTGTTTCAATTTCAAATTTATAAATTTGTTTTGTATTTTTAAAGTTTTTATTTTCAATTTAGTATCTTAACAGGAGTGATGTGAGAAGAGTGTAAGGAAAATAAATAATATAAACGCAAATGTTAATAGCGCAAAACGCTAATGTTAATAGCGCAAAACGCTAATATTAATGGCGCTGGAAAACGCCAATATGATTGGCGTTGAACGCCAATCTTAATAGAGCTTGACTTACGCTATTTTGATTAGCATTCAGCGCTATTCATATTGGCGTTTCTTGTCCTCTACCACGCTATTGTTATTGGCGTTCAGCGCTATTGTTATTGGCTTTTTTGATGGATTCCACGAACCCTTCCACCAAACCGTGGAACCTTGCTTGGATTTTGTGTGGAAAACACCAACTTGGAAGCCATTAGACTTGACATTCCATGAATTTTCCACACTTGGAATTGCTTGGATTCCACCATAAGACTTGCTTGCAAAAGACAAACGCAGGTAGGGCATGTTGGGATATGGGTACTTTACTAGAAACCCTTGGAACTTTTGTACAACTATACGGGTATAGGTCCATTGGATACAGACACCCGACCTGGTTATCAGCAGCAACAGACGGATATAAAAATTGTGTACGGGTTAATTTTGTTTTAAAACTTCTTCCTCCTTCCAAATTTCAGTGCTACAAGCAGGCTACAAACGTCTCGTGGTTCTGATCAAACAATAAATAAAATCGTCTCGTGGTATGATTTCTGCATCTTTTAAAGTATTTCGTGTATCAAAGCTCCGGTTCCCTTTATGTGTATACTTCCTACTCTTTGGTATCCTAACGAAAACTTTCCGTAACTATTAGAGATGATCATGTATGGTTGGTTGCAGAAGTTATCAGTATAACAATCATAATTCATGAACTAATGTTTACTGATATTCATTCTAGGTTGTAGTTTATCTGGCCTATTTTGAAACACTTATATGTATGTACAATGCTCAACCACTGTTTGATAAAAGGCCTTAAAGAAGTGCCTTGAAATTGATTGTTCGTTTTAAGGATTTTAAAGAGATTTTGATTAGTGGGTTCTGTTTATATGCGGTTTAGTAGTAATGGGTTCTCATAATAATTGCTTTATTTTACGGAGTGGATGATTGGTGAAATAACTTTGCTATTGTGTGTTTGGTTGCAGCAAGGTGGTGAGGCTATTAACTGCACAGTTGCTTAATGTGATTTGTCAGAAGCAGAAGTCTGCACTTAGAAGAAGCAAACAAGAACAAGAAGGCTCGTGCTATTAGGAGATTCCTAACTAAACATCAGGTACATTTCCGTTTACTTTACTTCACCGTCCTTTACCTATTTATGTTCCTCTTTATTCTGCAAAGCTAGAGGATAGGATGCTTTTGTAGATAACTATTCAGTTAATTAGCACTGATGTAGGAGAGGAATATCACAACAAATGATAACTTACGAAATTGTGGAGAGAAAAGACATCTTGCGAGCAAAGAACATTTTGCGAGCAAAGGAAATCACGAGGAAAGCAAAAGAAGTTCGCGAAATGAAGTTACGAAGGTTCGCAAGATAATTATCAAATCCGAAATGGCGTGACAACACAACTGTCATATTTTGTAAGATCATATAAATAGACATTTAGGCATGAGAAGTGGGGGGAGGTCTTTTTTAGAGAGAGAGATAATTTTAGGAGGAGAGAGAAAATATTATGAGAGATTTTATTTTCTTTATCATCTTCTTCCCCAAAAAATTCTAGAGCTCCAAATATTCTTTAATGTAGTTTCAATTGTACAATCATGTAATTACATACAATCACTAGTGAAGAACCGTGGATGTAGATCACATTGATCTAACCACGTAAAAATCTTTTTGTCACTTTTATAATTTTAGTACTTTAATTCTTAGTTTCATAGCAAATTAATTAGATTTAGGAATCATTTTAATGGATTCTTATGAGGGTGTAGTTGTGAGATAATCCGCACCTACATAATTGGCGCTAGAAACAGGGAGAGAGTAATGGATTTATCCTTCCTGTAACTTGTTGGATCAAGAGTTTCTATGGAGATTAGTTAATTTCCATACTTTTTATTTAGATCTGCAAATTTTAGGTTCAAAATGGAAATTCTATGGAAAAAATCACACTTTCCGGGAATAACATCATCAACAATTCAAAGACATGAAGAGAATGAGAGAAAAGATTAGTTATTGTGGTGAAATTCAAGGGAAAAATGGAAATTTCATGGAAAGTTTTGATGTTCAAGAGAAAGAAGAAGAAAGGAAATTGAAGGAAGGACGAAGGAGAGATTTTATTTTCTTTATCATCTTCTTCCCCAAAAAATTCTAGAGCTCAAAATATTCTTTAATGGAGTTTCAATTGTACAATCATGTAATTACATACAATCACTAGTGAAGAACCGTGGATGTAGATCACATTGATCGAACCACGTAAAAATCTTTGTGTCACTTTTATAATTTTAGTACTTTAATTCTTAGTTTCATAGCAAATTAATTAGATTTAGGAATCATTTTAATGGATTCTTATGAGGGTGTAGTTGTGAGATAATCCGCAACTACATAATTGGGCTAGAAACTAGAGATAAGAGGAAAACGCTGCAATTTTTGTCACGAACATAAATTCACGAAGATGGTTCAAGACTAAATGAATAACAAAGAGTTCGCAAATTCGAGTCCGCTTGCGAACAGAATTTTTTCATATATTTTTGGTATACAAAGAGCAAAAATAAGGTAAATCAAGAGTGCAGTTCAACACCTTCAGAAATGGAAGAAAGTAGAGATGGTTTATAGATGAAGATAATGAGTTTGACATCACAAGTTTGAATCCCATTCTACGCGAATACTTTTTATTTTTGTGAATGTGTGGACTGCTGAGAACTCCTATGTGAATTTTTTCTTTCTGCGAATTTTTGGATTGCCAAGAGCTTGGATAATAGGTTGGATATACTTTTACAGAGGAAGCACCCACCAAGCAACAGACAATTGAGACTCCAAACAGTAGATAGTACATTTGGTTCCCAGCAAAGTGAATATTTCACGAACAGACGCAGCAAAGTGAGTACTTTATAAACAGATGCAGCAAAATGAAAGTTTTACATGTATGAACCGGTTTGAAATAAGAAAGAGCTTAGTTAGCTACACTCTCATAGAAACAAGAGTTCATTTCACCACAGCATATAAGGAATATTCAGGAAACAGAGTATGATTTACGATAAGCCAAGCTGGAATAGAAGTCTCTTTTAACTTTTACGAATGTTCGTAAAAAATTTGAACAATTCAGAATGAGTTACGATAATATATTAGTTTATTCCCAATACGAATGTTCGTAGAAAATTGACAGAAAGATGGAATGAAACATTTGTAACAAATCATAACCCAGAAAGTCAAGTAGATCTTTCTACTACAACGGAAATATAATTCATGAAGGACAATCGAAAGCTTCTTACAACAAACCTCAAAGGAGAAAGAAAGAAATCGGTGGACAATACTACGTGCGAACAAAACAAATGAAGTTCTTGGTTAAATTCTTTTGCAAAATAAGGATACAAGGAATAGTCAAAGCTGGAGAAGGTGGATGTAGGTGCAGAATCTAGTTATAGCAAAAAGATATGTAGAGCAACAAAAGAAGGAAAGATGTGATGATTTCATTCACTTCGCAAACAATAGATCAGTTCGCATCCTACAACCCAATCCACAATAATTCAATTCCAAGCCATCAATAGCATTGTCAACAGTGAAGTGAGCTGTTGATGAGTTTTGCGAAAAATTTTACGAATGTTCGCGAAAAATCAACGGAAAGATGGAAAAGTAGACAGAGACAAATGAAGTTCAGGAAAAGAATAAAACAAGAGAACAAACCAGTTCATGATACCTCAGGTTCAATTTGAAAGAGTTACTTACTCGAGAAGTTCAGGAAATTCGTGATATCCAAGCACTTCGTCCAGAAGCATTCAACCATAGAAAACAAATAAAGTTTACAACAGTGTTTGTACACCAGACAATACTCGTGAAGAAGTTTAATGTACACCAGACAATACTCGTGAAGTAATGGTTCGCGGTAAAGAACTCAGAAAGAAAATAAACCAGAAAAGAAACCACAGATGATCTCGAGCTCAAGTACCACTAATCCATAAATTTCGAACAACCGTTAAGCTTCCAATACCGATCACCATGAACTTCCAAGCTCGATCATTGTCACTCTTTATTGTCACGAGACGATCCACAAAGAAGCGTGAATGAAGTTGCTACCTAGTTCGATAGCTAAGACAGTTGATAATCGAATAATGAAGTTGCAGCTGAAGTGAACCAACTAATCTGTTGATTTGTCCTTCACTGAACCCAGTTGGAAACAAGTTAGTTTGAGGCAATCATTATTCGAAACATCAATCAGTTTAGTTCGCGTCTCAACTCAGTTCGACTCAATATTCGGTTTGCGAATATTCGGTTTTTTGCGAATCTTTGAAAGCCTATTTTGCATGAGAAGTTAATGGATCCTGTGAAGAGGATCTTAAGAGAATAAAATAGATACAAAACAGCACGAGTAATAACACGAGACGAAAATAGCCGTACGAATAAATGAGGGGGAAGAGTTTCTGAGAAGAGAATGACAACACGAGTGAATAAGAAGAGTTACTTTGAAATAAAGAGATAATTACATCAGAACCAAAGCAATATGAAATGAAGAAGAAAGGGGAGGATGGACAATGTTCTTGTCATATATTCCAGTGAAGACAACAACTCGGGGAAGGAAGAAGAAAGGATGATGGGAAAAATTATATAAAGGACGATAACATCAGAATAAGTTCTGTGAATTCAACTACGTTTACAAAAATAGGAGCTTGGACATATGGTCGCAAGAAGAGCTGATAAGATGATGGACGCAAGTTCGAGTCTCCCCATTCGCAAAAAATTTTTGCACTTCGCAAATGTTTGCCATGCGAATATTCGCAACACCAACACTTCTACTCTTTGCACTTCGCAAATATTTACCTTGCGAACCTTCGCAGCATGAATTATATCGTAAATATTTCCTTCGCAGATGTTAACTTCGTACAAATGTTTACTTCGCAGATGTTCGTCTACTTCGTGTAAATCATTACTTCACAGATGTTCGTTTACTTCGTGCAAATTATTACTTCGCAAGATTTTTGGATATTTCGCAAGAGGAAAATGGGAGATTATTTCACAGACATATTTCGCAAGAAATATCTAGAACAGTTGGTATGACACAACATTATACAAGAGGCAGATCAAGAGACAACAACAAACCGAAAAAGGTAAGTACCATTTACTTGAATATTTTATTTACAAAAGACAAAAGATTTTTGATTTTATTTACCAAAAGCGATATACTCGCAAAATTCAAAATTGAATTAATCGCAAAAATTTAAAGATCTTCAAAATTTTCAAAGACTTCAAAGTTACAAAAAAAAGACAAAATTAAATACTTCTATAGAACAGTTTTGATTTAAAGAAACGATATGAATACTTCTCATACTTCTTATATTAAAGATTTTATGAAAACACTCAACATTTTATGTACATAAAAAATTTACGATGAATTTTTACGAATAAAAAGAATTTTGATTCTACTTATAAAAGGCGAAAAAATACCGCCAAAAATCAATTGCGATTAACTTTCATTAAAGAAAGACGCAAAACTTTATTTGCGAATAAAAGACCGCAATCTGTGATCAGCCTCCAAAAAAGAAAGAGAGTCGCAGAAAATTTTATACAGGCAAACCTTTGTGGCGTACACCCTAGTTCGCGAAGCTATATTTCGTAAGAGGCAAAGTCCTAAAGTACGTCATTTAAGGGGGTACCTATAAACGTGGCTAAGGGTAACCGGAACACCACCAAGGACCCTTAGTACATGGTAAAATTTTAGGGGTACAACCCAATAAAGGGGTACCTATCCGGGTTAGACACCTTGGATTCTCACCTAATCTAGCGACATTACGCAATATAAAATGCGGTGTAAGAGGATTTAGGTTGGGCGACTAAGGCATACTGTCTTTCCCAAGAAGTGCAGAAAACGATCAAGGCGCCGAGGTACACGGTTGAGTCAAGAGTGCCGGGTGAGGTTGAACCACATCTGCCATTTTTGACAAGTCTTGGCAAATGATGCACTTGGACCAAAGATACCCCATAGGGTGCAACCTCGTAACTATAAGCCCTATAGGCAAAAAGGATAAGAGATTGCGATCAAAAGCTGGTTGTTGGCAGAACCGGATGGGAAGAGCTAACCTTGTATGGTCGATGTACGCTTCCTTGAAGGGGCAACCGGGGGGGAGATAAAGGGCAACACCCTCCATTAGGGAGCTGATACGTGCTATAAGACGCAAATGTCACGAGGATTCTTGTTTGCGAAAACATAAAGGCTTGTCATATTTGTGCAACAAATTAAGTTCTGCGAGCATTCTAAAAAAAAAAAAAAAAAAGAGAAGGAAAGGAAAACATACAAAAAGAACTCGCAGAATGAAACAAAGAAGTTAAGATGAGATCAATGGGTTATTACATGAAAGTGTAAAAACGTCCTGCGATTTCATCGCAAGACGATAATGTCACGAGGTTGTATATTCGCAAGAATTTTCAGACTTGTCATATTATCGCAAATACAAAATATTATCACAAAAGAGGTGGAAAAATAAGACCTTTACTTAGGAAGGCATGATAAGACCACATCAATTCATGAAATTTATTCCATCAATATCATTGAAGAATTTTTACAAGAATATATATCATGAAGTCCTAACAAAGAAGACAATTCCATCAAGATCATTGAAGAACTTTGAAGAGAATATATATCAAAGAAGACAATTCCATCAAGATCATTGAAGAATTTTGAAGACAATATATATCAAAGAAGATAATTCCATTGAAGAATTTTTACAAGAATATATATCACGAAGTCATACCAGAAGAGGCGATTTCATTCGCGAAAATACACAAGTAAACTTGCGAAGATGCTTATATGAATGGAGGCAATTCAAAGATATATCAATTTTACTGCAGCAAAATGATCTAAGTAACACAAACATTAGCTATGCATTATAATAGATAAGTATTAACATCATACAAGTATCATACTTGCATCATACAAGCATCATATTTGCATCATACAAGCATCATTCAAGCATCATATTTGCATCATAAAAGCATTGCATAAACATTTTATTGCATAAGCATCACATACACCTTTCATAACATAATCATTACATAAATGTTATATTCGCACAAGTATTTTACAAAATTTTACAAGATAATACAAATGAAAACTTCGCAGAAAACATTCATAATTCGCAGACTATTCATAATTCGCAACAAAGTATATTCGCAACACTATTCGGAAGTTCAGAAATTCGAGAAAACCCCGAGAAATTCGAAAAATTCAGAAATTTACCAGAAAAATTCAGAAGTTAGTAAGGTTATCACTTGAGGCAGAGGCAACATAAGAATAGAGACGCAATTTAATTATTCAACATTTTATCAAGGATTTTCCTTCATAGATAAAGAACAGAGGCAACTATGGATACCCAAGAAAATATTTTATGTTCTTTATCTTCTCGGCAAGAATCCTCACCAAAAATGGAATAATAATTTCACATGAACAGAGGCAATATTTATCACCCTCATCAAGGATGTTTCATACTTCTTATATATTTCGAATATTAAATACTTCTTATACTTCTTAAGGATACTTCATACTTCTTATATATTTCGAGGATTGAGTACTTCTTATACTTCTTCAAGGATATTTTATATTTCTTATACTTCATACTTCTTTAAGGGTACTTCACACACTTCATACTTCGCAAGATGATACTTCTAATTACTTCTTAAAAGCTTTAGAACTTCTCAAAAGAATAGAGGCAAGTATATACTTTTCAAGACTAGTATTCTTTTGCTCGTTCCTTCATCAACAAAGATCAAAGACTACTACAACAACGGATTTTTTCTTAAAGATCGCTCTTCAAGCAATATTCAAGAAAAAAGAGGCAAGATGTAGGAGCGGAATATCACAACAAATGATAACTTACGAAATTGTGGAGAGAAAAGACATCTTGCGAGCAAATAACATTTTGCGAGCAAAGGAAATCACGAGGAAAGCAAAAGAAGTACGCGAAATGAAGTTACGAAGGTTCGCAAGATAATTATCAAATCCGAAATGGCGGGACAACACAATTGTCATATTTTGTAAGATCATATAAATAGCCATTTAGGCATGAGAAGTGGAGGGAGGTCTTTTTTATAGAGAGAGATAATTTTAGAAGGAAAGAGAAAATATTAGGAGAGATTTTAATTTCTTTATCATCTTCTTCCCCAAAAAATTCTAGAGCTCCAAATATTCTTTAATGGAGTTTCAATTGTACAATCATGTAATTACATACAATCACTAGTGAAGAACCGTGGATGTAGATCACATTGATCGAACCACGTAAAAATCTTTGTGTCGCTTTTATAATTTTAGTACTTTAATTCTTAGTTTCATAGCAAATTAATTAGATTTAGGAATCATTTTAATGGATTCTTATGAGGGTGTAGTTGTGAGATAATCCGCAACTACAACTAAAGCATTCTTAATTAGCATTTACCAAACGGGAGTAGATCCCTATTATTTGACCTACTAATGCTGAAATTGAAGGATACAAAAACAAAGATCCCTTTTGTTTACTTAGGCTACTGTTTCTGCTATTGGTATGATGAATTATAACTTATTATTTTTATGATTTTTAGCTGTGGATTTTGTTGGTTGTTTACCATTCCTAGAGTTGAATTCATGATATTAAGTTCATTAGAGAGTTGAATTCATACATTGCATTTACTATTCATGCCGCTTCTGTTTCATGTTGCATCTCATCATGGGATTATGTTTACATCCATCAGTGATTTGCTTTTGCTGTTTTTCCCCCTTTTTGTTTCAACTTTATGCGTCAACTAGGGGAACATTATGGTGGGTTACGATGAATTCGAATAGTTTTCAAAGTATTAGAGTTGTTAATTGTGCTATTTCCTTGGTTGTTGTTGTTATTTGTTTGGAAATTAGAATTGTATTCCATTGGAAAGTATATTTAGGTGCCACCGCCTTTGAGTTATCTACTTGTGACTATTTCGATGTTGGAAGGGGCTTCTACTTTGGGTGCTTATGCAATTGTTATGATTGATGATGCATTTTAGCTCTGTTGCTTTTACTACCTTTGTCTGTCTTAGTTGGTGTAGCTGGAGCGCTTGTTGTTTGGTTCCCGTTAGGGTATGTATTCAACTTCTAAGTAGATTTGATTTTGTAGTTCAGATACGCGTCGTTATGCATAAATTTCATTTGCTCTTCGAAAACCTGAATTATATTACTCTTGCACACTTTTTAGGAATGCCATTGTGTGAATTGAAACACAATGAAGGAATCTGAAGCAAGAACTGTAGTCACACTGCTCAATTAGTGTTTGCTGTAGCCATAACCGAATCATGATAACTTTTTTATCAAATTCCTTATTATTAATATTTTGTTATGTTCTTTTACTTGTCTATGCAAATCCATTTAAATATTAGACTAGCTCCAGTAAGTTCCTAATCGTATTTTATTTGGAAACAATCAAATAATGCGGGTTGTTCACATTGTGAATGGTATCGAAATTACGTGATTAACCGATGGGAAGTGTTCTTTTTTATTGATAAGGACCTTTATTAGCATGGCTAAATAGTTAGTTCTTTGTCATTGTGTTGCTAATTTTTAGAAGGGTGCTCCACCATTGGTGGGTGTACCACTTGATGTTGTTGACCAAGTTGATAGTACAATGTTTGTTAGAATGTTTGCGAGAGCTGAAACAAAAGAGTTAGACTTGACTTTCTAAAAAAGAAGTATTTTCTTAGTAAGTCGTGAAGAGAGCATGAATATGATGTGGTATAAGTTTGGGGAGCAGAAGAGGATTTAATTATTGTATTTGAATAGGGTAAGAACCTAGATTGTTAATGTTATTATTGAAACACCTTTGTGTACTATAAATGAGTGGGTCTGTTTCATATACGCTATGTTGTCTTTACTTGATCGTCTGTTATCTACGAGTTTACTTGGATATGGTGAATTTTGCTAATTTGAAATTGGGAAATTGGGGTTGGTTTAGCATCTGCATCATGCATCTGTTACACATAAAACTTGTTCCATTTCGCATAGAGTTTTGTAGCCAGGTACCAGAACTTGAACCATGTTAATTTAAATGAACTGTGTGGTACTTCGGAAGCTAGCTTCATTTTGGTTTTGACATTACCAGTTATGTGTATGGACTAAGAGAAGTCAGGATTCATTTATTCAGTTAGTTCAGTTTCTGTTGTTTTCCCACCCACCCACTGCACGCGGTCATCTAGTATCTTATGTTCGTATAAAGCCTGTCAGTCAATTGTTTGTGTTAATGCTTAAGAGACTTCTCAGTAGGTCTGTGATATTTTTGTTATCCTTTTGGGAAATTATTCCAAAGAAAAAGAAATGGAGTAAAAGGATTGTTTTGATAAACCCATATTTTCTGGTAGAATGGTAGTGTTAATTCAAAAAGTAACATAGGCTTCATTAGAACACAGAAGTTAGAATTTTAAAAGTGGAGGAAGAGTCATGTCTAATATGGTCAGCTGATCAAACACTCATCGTCAAATTATTGACCCAGATCCCCTCCCAAAGCCATATACATTCATTACCTTATGGTGTTTGATTATTCAACTGGTTGAGTGATGGACTATCCAGAATGTCGTTAGGCACTCATTACCTTCTGTGTCAATGGTTAGATAAACCATGTCTACACTGTTAGACTTTTGTGTTTTGCGCAACAAATCCCATATGGTTAAATTAATGCTTGTTTAGATTAAGTTAAGTCGGATTAGTCTTAATCCGCATTAAGGCGTGTTTATGGTATTAATCATGCACTAAAGACTACTTAAGGTTAATGCTAGATAAGGTTGAGTCTAAGCATGACATGTCATATGAGGTGTCCAATATAGCCATGAGGTGTCCTCCAACTCATGATGGAAAGGTTGGAGTGACATGTGGCAAGCATGACTAGGACTCTCTTCTAGCCTCACAAGTTTTCATTGTTTTCCATCATGAAGTAATGTGAGGAAATAGAAGTTGATAATAAGTCATGAAAGGTTTTGTGGCTTGAGTGTTTCTATTTCCTTGTTCTTAACTTGATTTACTATGAACTATATGTAGTGTCGTAGCTATGTGTGGTTCTGTTTTCAGTGAGTTTTTTAGTATGATAATACTATGCTCAAGTCTAATTTCAGCATGTAGTTAGCTTATATGATGTTTAGTGGTAAAGCATAAAGGTTAAGGAGCTGAAATTCCTACATACACCAGTATATGAAGTCATGGTGGACAACCTACAATGTCCTTAGGCTTCCAGTTTTGTACTCGAAGAAGAATAAATTAAGGAATTAGTTATCAAGAAATTATTATCAAGCAATTAAGAATTTTTTGATAATAATTGTTTGAGTAATGGTTTTTTTTTTTTTTGTACTCTATAGATGTTGGAAATTGTTGTGGGTTTTGTACTGGGAAAGTAATTATTTGGAGATGTGTGTATCTGTTTGATAAAATGCTGTCAAGTTGTTTAAAAACAGAATTTCAAAACCAGCAAAACCCTAGAAACCGAGAATCATAGAGAAAGGAAGGTAGTAGTGGTATAAGACTTATGTGTATGCTTAGATAGAAGGAAATAATGGGCGAAGGGTTTGAGTTTTTTTTTTCACTTAACTCTGTTGAAATCAGAACCTTGCAAACAATTGTTTGCCTACAGTTAGACCTAGTAGAAGAATATTGTACGACTTACTGGTGAACTAGTTATCCTTGGTTAAACTCAGCCTCACTTAGAGTCTTAGATAATGTCGAATTTTAGCATTAATATAAGGCTTGAGTTCTTAACAAAGGGTTATTCCCCGAATAGAATGATAGGTTATTCATGTGGTGAACTCTGAAATCATCAATGTGACACCTTGTTCATTATAGATACAAAAGGAATAGCAGATTTTGGTTGCAGCTGGTTTTGTTCCAGTCAAACTCAGAATTTCTGAACTACTGTTTTATCCTCCTTTTTTTCGACTACTGTCCTATCCTCCTTTTATTCGACTACTGTCCTTTCTGAAAGTGAAAACCTTAATTCTTGTACTTAAGGCTTTCATTGGATTAGAGAACAAGGTGATTAGGTCTTTTCTGTGAACTAATGTTGTGGGTGGTTATGGTTATCAACACTAGCAATGTTCGTCATTTCAATATATGAAACCATGTAGCTTATGGAACTATGTAGCTTCAATTATGTTTTTTTCTTTTTTTCTTTTCAATTTGATGTTGTGGAATCAATGTAGTTGAAGTATTTTAGTATCAATCAAGTTTCAATTTCATTCAATTTTATCTTCTTTTTGATTTGATTACTAGTTCAATTTTATCTTCTTCAATTTCATTCAAGAGGAAAAAAATGGGAGACTAGAAAAAAAAACCAAGTATAAGATAGGAGGAGTGGGTACTGGATGTTTTTCCGGATAAGCGAAATTAAGATTGGCGTTCAGCGCAAATAAGATTGGCGTTGAACGCTATTATCAATTGCGTTACTATTTGCACCATTGGATTCTCAACGGCTCCTTCTAATCAACTGCTCATAAATGAGCGCCAATAAGAATGGCGCTTAACGCCATTCTTATTAGCATTTCAACGGTCAGATTTTCAAACTTCAAATTTATCTATAAATTGCCTTCTTCTCAAAACAAATCAAAACCATCCAAAAATCTTTTCTTTGTTTCCTATCTCTACTGATTTTATATTTTTTAATTTCAAATCTTCTTTCAATCAAGTGCAAGTATGGTATACACTACAAATGAAGATGTTGCTCTCACCAAAGCTCGTATTTTCAATTATCTACATATTTCAAGTCATTAATTTTCTAAATGAGATATGTTTATTTATTTTGTAGGAGGCACATGCTAAAACTCTATATTCTCAACAAAACAACAAAGATTTTGCATTTGATCATGTGTACCAAATTCTTAAGAGCCATCCCGCTTTCCAAAATTAAATATCTTGATCTTAGTTACGATGATGAAGTGAACTTTGAGAAATGACGAAGCTTAACAATGAAAATCGGATCATGTTAAATTCTAAATATTAGTTATTTCAACTCATGTAATGTTGCTTTTAATTTTTTTAATTCATGTAACTTAATTTATGAAATGATGAAAATTAGCTAATTTAAACCTATTTCAATTTCAAATTTATAAATTTGTTTTGTATTTTTAAAGTTTTTATTTTCAATTTAGTATCTTAACAGGAGTGATGTGAGAAGAGTGTAAGCAAAATAAATAATATAAACGCAAATGTTAATAGCGCAAAACGCTAATGTTAATAGCGCAAAACGCTAATATTAATGGCGCTGGAAAACGCCAATATGATTGGCGCTGAACGCCAATATTAATAGCGCTTGACTTACGCTATTTTGATTAGCGTTCAGCGCTATTCATATTGGCGTTTCTTGTCCTCTACCGCTCTATTCTTATTGGCGTTCAACGCTATTGTTATTGGCTTTTTTGATGGATTCCACGAACCCTTCCACCAAACCGTGGAACCTTGCTTGGATTTTGTGTGGAAAACACCAACTTGGAAGCCATTAGACTTGACATTCCATGAATTTTCCACACTTGGAATTGCTTGGATTCCACCATAAGACTTGCTTGCAAAAGACAAACGCAGGTAGGGCATGTTGGGATAGGGGTACTTTACCAGAAACCCTTGGAACTTTTGTACAAATATACGGGTATAGGTCCATTGGATACAGACACCCGACCCGGTTATCAGCATCAACAGACGGATATAACAATTGTGTACGGGTTAATTTTGTTTTAAAACTTCTTCCTCCTTCCAAATTTCAGTGCTACAAGCAGGCTACAAACGTCTCGTGGTTCTGATCAAACAAGAAATAAAAACGTCTCGTGGTATGGTTTCTGCATCTTTTAAAGTATTTTGTGTATCAAAGCTCCGGTTCCCTTTGTGTGTATACTTCCTACTCTTTGGTATCCTAACGAAAACTTTCCGTAACTATTAGAGATGATCATGTATGGTTGGTTGCAGAAGTTATCAGTATAACAATCATAATTCATGAACTAATGTTTACTGATATTCATTCTAGATTGTAGTTTATCTGACCTATTTTGAAACACTTATATGTATGTACAATGCTCAACCACTATTTGATAAAATGCCTTAAAGAAGTGCCTTGAAATTGATTGTTCGTTTTAAGGATTTTAAAGAGATTTTGATTAGTGGGTTCTGTTTATATGCGGTTTAGTAGTAATGGGTTCTCATAATAATTGCTTTATTTTACGGAGTGGAGGATTGGTGAAATAACTTTGCTATTGTGTGTTTGGTTGCAGCAAGGTGGTGAGGCTATTAACTGCACAGTTGCTTACTGTGATTTGTCAGAAGCAGAAGTTTGCACTTAGAAGAAGCAAACAAGAACAAGAAGGCTCGTGCTATTAGGAGATGCCTAACTAAACATCAGGTACATTTCCGTTTACTTTACTTCACCATCCTTTACCTATTTTTGTTCCTCTTTATTCTGCAAAGCTAGAGGATAGGATGCTTTTGTAGACAACTATTCAGTTAATTAGCACTGAAGCATTCTTAATTAGCATTTACCAAACGGGAGTAGATCCCTATTATTTGACCTACTAATGCTGAAATTGAAGGATACAAAAACAAAGATCCCTTTTGTTTACTTAGGCTACTGTTTCTGCTGTTGGTATGATGAATTATAACTTATTATTTTTATGATTTTTAGCTGTGGATTCTGTTGGTTGTTTACCATTCCTAGAGTTGAATTCATGATATTAAGTTCATTAGAGAGTTGAATTCATACATTGCATTTACTATTCATGTCGCTTCTGTTTCATGTTGCATCTCATCATGGGATTATGTTTACATCCATCAGTGATTTGCTTTTGCTGTTTTTCCCCCCTTTTTGTTTCAACTTTATGCGTCAACTAGGGGAACATTATGGTGGGTTACGATGAATTCGAATAGTTTGCAAAGTATTAGAGTTGTTAATTGTGTTGTTTCCTTGGTTGTTGTTGTTATTTGTTTGGAAATTAGAATTGTATTCCATTGGAAAGTATATTCAGGTGCCACCGCCTTTGAGTTATCTACTTGTGACTATTTCGATGTTGGAAGGGGCTTCTACTTTGGGTGCTTATGCAATTGGTATGATTGATGATGCATTTTAGCTCTGTTGCTTTTACTACCTTTGTCTGTCTTAGTTGGTGTAGCTGGAGCGCTTGTTGTTTGGTTCCCGTTAGGGTATGTATTCAACTTCTAAGTAGATTTGATTTTGTAGTTCAGATACGCGTCGTTATGCATAAATTTCATTTGCTCTTCGAAAACCTGAATTATATTACTCTTGCACACTTTTTAGGAATGCCATTGTGTGAATTGAACCACAATGAAGGAATCTGAAGCAAGAACTGTAGTCACACTTCTCAATTAGTGTTTGTTGTAGCCATAACCGAATCATGATAACTTGTTTAGAAAATTCCTTATTATTAATATTTTGTTATGTTCTTTTACTTGTCTATGCAAATCCATTTAAATATTAGACTAGCTCCAGTAAGTTCCTAATCGTATTTTATTTGGAAACAATCAAATAATGCGGGTTGTTCACATTATGAATGGTATCGAAATTACGTGATTAACCGATGGGAAGTGTTCTTTTTTCTTGATAAGGACCTTTATTAGCATGGAGAAATAGTTAGTTCTTTGTCATTGTGTTGCTAATTTTTAGAAGGGTGCTCCACCATTGGTGGGTGTACCACTTGATGTTGTTGACCAAGTTGATAGTGCAATGTTTGTTAGAATGTTTGTGAGAGCTGAAACAAAAGAGTTAGGCTTGACTTTCTAAAAAAACAGTATTTGCTTAGTAAGTCATGAAGAGAGCATGAATATGTTGTGGTATAAGTTTGGGGAGCATAAGAGGATTTAATTATTGTATTTGAATAGGGTAAGAACCTAGATTGTTAATGTTATTGTTGAAACACCTTTGTGTACTAGAAATGAGTGGGTCTGTTTCATATACGCTATGTTGTCTTTACTTGATCGTCTGTTATCTACGAGTTTACTTGGATATGGTGAATTTTGCTAATTTGAAATTGGGAAATTGGGGTTGGTTTAGCATCTGCATCATGCATCTGTTACACATAAAACTTGTTCCATTTCGCATAGAGTTTTGCATCCAGGTACCAAAACTTGAACCATGTTAATTTAAATGAACTGTGTGGTACTTCGGAAGCTAGCTTCATTTTGGTTTTGACATTACCAGTTCTGTGTATGGACTAAGAGAAGTCAGGATTCGTTTATTCAGTTAGTTCAGTTTCTGTTGTTTTCCCACCCACCCACTGCACACGGTCATCTAGTATCTTATGTATGTATAAAGCATGTCAATCAATTGTTTGTGTTAATGCTTAAGAGACTTCTCAGTAGGTCTGTGATATTTTTGTTATCCTTTTGGGAAATTATTCCGAAGAAAAAGAAATGGAGTAAAAGGATTGTTTTGATAAACCCAGATTTTCTGGTAGAGTGGTAGTGTTAATTCAAAAAGTAACATAGGCTTCATTAGAACACAGAAGTTAGAATTTTAAAAGTGGAGGAAGAGTCATGTCTAATATGGTCAGCTGATCAAACACTCATCATCAAATTATTGACCCAGATCCCCTCCCAAAGCCATATACATTCATTACCTTATGGTGTTTGATTATTCAACTGGTTGAGTGATGGACTATCCAGAATGTCGTTAGGCACTCATTACCTTCTGTGTCAATGGTTAGATAAACCATGTCTACACTGTTATACTTTTGTGTTTTGCGCAACAAATCCCATATGGTTAAAGTAATGCTTGTTTAGATTAAGTTAAGTCGGATTAGTCTTAATCCGCATTAAGGCGTGTTTATGGTATTAATCATGCACTAAAGACTACTTAAGGTTAATGCTAGATAAGGTTGAGTCTAAGCATGACATGTCATATGAGGTGTCCAATGTAGCCATGAGGTGTCCTCCAACTCATGATGGAAAGGTTGGAGTGACATGTGGCAAGCATGACTAGGACTCTCTTCTAGCCTCACAAGTTTTCCTTAAAAGCAAATCTATTTTCCATCATGAAGTAATGTGAGGAAATAGAAGTTGATAATAAGTCATGAAAGGTTTTGTGTCTTGAGTGTTTCTATTTCCTTTTTCTTAACTTGATTTACTATGAACTATATGTAGTATCGTAGCTATGTGTGGTGCTGTTTTCAGTGAGTTGTTTAGTATGCTAATACTATGCTCAAGTCTAATTTCAGCATGTAGTTAGCTTATATGATGTTTAGTGGTAAAGAATAAAGGTTAAGGAGCTGAAATTCCAACATACACCAGTATATGAAGTCATGGTGGACAACCTACAATGTCCTTAGGCTTCCAGTTTTGTACTCGAAGAAGAATAAATTAAGGAATTAGTTATCAAGAAATTATTATCAAGCAATTAAGAATTTTTTGATAATAATTGTTTGAGTAATGGTTTTTTTTTGTACTCTATAGATGTTGGAAATTGTTGTGGGTTTTGTACTGGGAAAGTAATTATTTGGAGATGTGTGTATCTGTTTGATAAAATGCTGAAGTTGTTTAAAACAGAATTTCAAAACCAGCAAAACCCTAGAAACCGAGAATCATAGAGAAAGGAAGGTAGTAGTGGTATAAGACTTATGTGTATGCTTAGATAGAAGGAAATAATGGGCGAAGGGTTTGAGTTTTTTTTTTTCACTTAACTCTGTTGAAATCAGAACCCTGCAAACAATTGATTGCCTACAGTTAGACCTAGTAGAAGAATATTGTACGACTTACTGGTGAACTAGTTATCCTTGGTTAAACTCAGCCTCACTTAGAGTCTTAGATAATGTCGAATTTTAGCATTAATATAAGGCTTGAGTGCTTAACAAAGGGTTATTCCCCGAATAGAATGATAGGTTATTCATGTGGTGAACTATGAAATCATCAATGTGACACCTTGTTCATTATAGATACAAAAGGAATAGCAGATTTTGGTTGCAGCTGGTTCTGTTCCAGTCAAACTCAGAATTTCTGAACTGCTGTTTTATCCTCCTTTTTTTCGACTACTTTCCTATCCTCCTTTTTTTCGACTACTGTCCTTTCTGAAAGTGAAAACCTTAATTCTTGTACTTAAGGCTTTCAGTGGATTAGAGAACAAGGTGATTAGGTCTTTTCTGTGAACTAATGTTGTGGGTGGGCAAGGTTGTGGAAGGGAGTTTGCCGATGTATTTTCATTCCGTTCATTGTTCCAGTACTTAATTTTAGTTTGTTTTTTTCATTCATGACTTCACACCTGTCATCATTTTTTATTTATTTATTTATTTATGATGTGGTCTGTTGTGGCTAGAAAAAAGCAATAAACACTTTCTTAGTTTGCTGATTTGAGAATCTCAACTTTTTTAACTCAATGAACTAAATTGGCTAATAGTTTGGTTTTGCGAAAGTTGTCTTTCTTAGGAGGGAGTTACTGACCCTGTAATTTCAATTCATATGGTTTTTGCATAGAATACTTTGGAACTCAAGTCCGTTACTTTAGTTTGGACTAGGTTTGTTTTCTAAGTTAAGACTATTGCTGCTTTTGAGTCTAGTTTGGCTCAGGAAAGACTGGGACTGGACTAATTCTTCAATTTTAATGAATTCTTATGTTTTTTTTTTTGAACATGTATAAAAAATGCATCTAACCAGTTTGATAAAAAGTTAAACCAAAAGTTCCTCTGGTGTGGAAACTCATTATTGAGAGACATTGTTTTTCCCAGGAACAATTGAAGATCAATTATTATCACCACTCTGTGACGATGAAGTATGATGTCTGAAGATTTAATATAATTTGTAAAACTAGATTTAGATTTAATTTTTCGGTTCCCTACCACAGTAATAATAGATTTATTCAGAAGTTAGTGGTTACCGCAAATGCTTAAGGCAGAAAAGAAGCTTCCATCTTTTTAGGGTGGATTATAAATTTTGAAGTTTGATTTATTAAAGAATTCGTTTTTAAGTTTAGATTGATGAAGATGAAGATAAGTTTGATTTATTATTGTTGTTTACAGTGTGCACACCAAGCAATAGAAGAGCAGGTGCTTTCCATACTGGTTCAAACAATTTTAAGAACAAGTAGTCATGGATTCCACCATGAAGGAAATTCAGCAAAAGATGATCGAGGTTGAAATCGAAGCAGAGAAACTTCTTCTTGCTCGACACCAAATTGTCGAAAATGATAGATTGAGAAATGGTAATAGAGAAGCCCTAACAGCGTTAAGGAAGAGATCACGAACGAAGAAAACAAGTGTTCCAACCCCTTTTGACTTGATCATGAAGGAAATTGAAGGACCTGAATCAAGGCCATTGGTTAAAGAAGTATGCCAAACCTGTGGGAATCATGATTCAAAGGAGAAGACGTGGATGATGCTCCCTGGGGCAGACATTTTTTCTTGCGTTCCTTTTCACGCATGTCACACAATCTTGGAGAATGATCAAACACAACTTGATATTGATTCTAAGAAACTTCAAAGTTATGTGAAGGAGCAGGCCCTTATCATATCAGATAAAGGGGCTCTTTTTGACAAGATTGGTCCGGGCGTTCTTAGGTCACTGGTTTCCTTAACTGACACAAAAAAGTAAATTCTGTGAAAGTTTAGAATCTAAAGTAAAGCTGTATTGGGTAATTTACAAGTTGACAATATATGTTTTCCATATTTAACTTGATACTGGACAGATAGCTTATAGCCTTATACTATTCATGTCCACTATGTCTCATCTCTGTGGTTTACTTGACAATTTCTTTCTTATATACAGTACCTGTATTTATTTATTTTTTAATTTCTTTCTTTCTTAACAATTTCTTTCAGAATTATAGGCTAAGCAGAGTGCCAGTAGTTTCCTGAGCTTGATTCTATAGACATGTGTAGTTAATAAAATTCAACACTAAACTCTTCACCGATCAAAATAATAAATAAACAAGGATAACAAGAAGCTAAATGTTTATGTTGTAAGTTTAAGCAAGATAACAGATAAAAATAAATAATCTAAAATGTAAGAGATCGGTCAGTGGCAAGTTCTTCAGGATGGAACACCCCATCCCCGGTTACCTTGTTGGAATTATTAGTAATAACATAGACTGCCATTAGAGGTGCCATAGTTTCAAAGAATTCTTCCCCAGGAAGCTTTCGACCTTCTTTACTTTTGGGCCAACACTCCTGAAAAGCTTCAGCCTTAGCCTTCTCATAATCATATTTCCCATTGAATCTTAAAGAATGAAAGAGCCTATAGAAAACCCTGAATGGCTTTGACATATCTGTTTAATTCTGGAGATTTTCAATTCAACCAAGAAGAGGTTTCTTCTTCTGAGCGTGCGTGATATCAAAAATTGGGCCGTAGATTGTTATTTACGGTATGTAATGTATAAAGGTATTTATTTATACCGTAGGTCGGTGAGGAGTTTGAGTTTAAGAAGAAATTACCGCACAACTTTAACCAATAGAAGTCTCGTGGATAAATAAAACATAAATAAAGGAACAGTAGAAGAAAGATTTCTCCAACCCAATAATCTAACGGTAGAAAATAGCCGAAATTCGGTTTCCAATTTCGCTCCCCTGCCACCTGTCCCAGTGAAAAAAAAGGAAATTGATATCCTTCCCGGCCATTATATATATCTTTCTCCAGGAGACGCACTCACCAGCCACCACCAATTGCTAGAACAACGCCTTCCTCAATCCCTTACCTCTTCCTTACCACCACCACCATTCGTTGCTCACTCGTAGGATCATGGTTGACCCGTATTCTTCTGTTCCAAACTCCTCCATGGTAACTACATCCGATCACAACGCTGATATGGGTAACACTAGTTCCGATGACGAGGTTAATACATCCGATCCTATTAGCAATGACGAGTTTAATACCACCGTACATCGATTTGTGTCTGGACATGAATATGATAGTACTAGTTCCGATGTTGATTCCGTTGATTCTTCCGATTCACGTGTGCAAAGTTTTGCCTTAAAAATCTCTAGCAAGAAAAAGCGTAAAAATGAAGAACATGAGCGGTGGATGGCTACCTGGAAGAAGGGAGCTGAACCGCCCCCCGAGTTTTTTGATGGCAATTTTCTTATGGATTACTTTGTAAGCACAGATGGGTATTTCAGAGCAGGAAGAAAAGGAGGATATGGATTTATAATTCGCGACAATGTTGGCAAACCGATTGTCGCTTCATCTGTGGCTTCTACACAAGCAGTGTCCTTCCTTTATCACCAGCTACAGGGTGTGACTGCAGCCGTCGAACTTGCAGTAGAGTATTATCTTCGAGACATTCAAATATTTGTCAATGCAAAACATGTCGTTCGGCTTGTCAACAGGGTCGTCGAGACAACGGCTGGATGTAAATTACATTCTGGTGAAAAGAATTATTTTGATGTTATCTGTAAGATCTGTGTAAAGAAATATGTAGAGTTTTGTACAAAAGAGGAGGATTACCACTCGGTATTCCCTCTCTTGAAGAGAATAGGAGAGTTGGAACCTGAGTTCCATGTACAATTGCAGGTCGTCAAAGTTTCAAGATAACGTAATAGAGCAGAAGATTATTTGGCGAAGAATGGCGCACCTGGGATGGAGGTGTTACATCCATGTGAGTTTCCATATGAGTTGAAGGAAATTCTCTGCGAAGGTTATGTTGGGTCTGAGATTTATGGGCTGCCTTGTTTTGGTTAATGAAAACAAAGGCCTGGATGGATGGAGAGTGGCCAAGCCGAAATCATTAATGCCCTTTGTGGAAAACATAGTTAACATTACTATCGGAGACTCACCACCACCGTTACATGTCAATTTAGCAACCACGGCCATATGCCACTTTTTTTCCATTTATGCATCCATGGACATATGCCACTTTACATTTTTATTTTATTTTTGTTGGTATTCTTGATTATTTGTCGTGATACGTTTATTTTGACTACTTGTAGTTTCCTGTAAATTGTTAGTTACGGAATGTTACATTAAGGCATTACTCTGTATATAAATTCTCCTTGTTGCTTAGTCCGGAAATGTTCATGGTTTCTTCTAGCCCAATATGGATAGGATTCTATGGTGGTTTTTGATGTATTCAAACTTTGCAACGAAGACTAGAAGTAAGGTCAGTGCACAGTGGGACCTCTTGTAGGGGGCACAACATGATGACCATTAAAGTTTAGAGAGAAAATATTTTTCACCTGCATTTTCTTCTTTATGTTAGCATCAACACAATTTTCATTTATCTCTGTCTTATGCTCATACAGTGTTGATCATTTCTTATGTTAGGGATATTTGTTTTGGCAAACATTCAGGTCATGCTTGGACCAAGGCCAATGCCCTATCCAAGGTTCCATTTGCTACTCTGAAAAAGGTTTTTTTGCTATGAAGATTGCACCCTACATTTTGGTGCAAAGGCAAGAGAGCAAAGTGACCCATTATTTGCATGGGAGGGGAAATGGGGTTACAGTTACACACTTGAGTGGACTTATATTTGAGTGGTCTCCCATGTGAAGGCCCCTCCTCCTCCTCCACAAAACATTTTACCTTCTTTAGCCATTTTGTCCAACTACTTTAACGTGGCTTCTTGTCATGCTATCTACATCCATCCCTAAATTTGTTAATTATTGCATAGGTAGGTAGATACAAAATTTACCCCTACTTTGGACCCATGGATATAGAGCAACCTTTTGTGTCTGGTAACGGTTCATTTCGCCCTTTTACCTTGTGTGCTTTTTCTCAGTGTAAATGCAACAACTATGATGTTGAGGGTCAGAGCAAGAGCAAGTACGGTCCCCACTCCCCTCGCTGTGAAAAAAAATAATCTGGTACCGGAAGGAAACAATGTGGATGGGTAATGGCATCCATATTCAAGTCACTTTGGCAACGCTTATTTTGCCTCTTCCTTGTTGTTTGATCTGACTCATTAATATCCCACTTTGGCTATCTGTCTGGATTGCAACACCAAAAGATTTGTGCATACTGTCATTTGACACCTACATCCTGTTGAATTATTGTAAAGCTTGCATTTTCAGCTTTTGATGTTTCTGTTCTATTCCCCCATGTATGTCTAGCTAGATGATTACTTGGACAGTGGATTCAGAGGGTAGTAGTAAATGGGAAACCCTTTCCTTTAAAGAGAAAGAAAGCTTATTATGCCCAAACCTTTATAGAGTTGGCAACATTTTGAGAGAATGAAAGACAAAATATTCAAAAGCAAATTCACTTTTAGCAAGTCTTATGGTGGAATCCATCTATCTTCCATCTTCCACGCCACCTCAGCATTTGGAACTATGGATGGAAGCGCAAGTCTAATGGTGGAACGTAGAATACACCAATATTAATAGCGCTAAACGCTAATAATAATAGCGCTAAGAAACGTTATTACGAACAGCGCTTGACTGAAGTCAATGGTCAAAACGCTATTGTTAATAGCGATGTATAAACGCTATTCTTATTTGCGCTAGACGCTATTCTTAATAGCGTTAAACGCCATTATTATTAGCGCTTTTTAATTCATTGTATCAGAAACACAGTCGACCCTTTGTCTTCCCCAGTTCACCATCTTCTACACTCGAAAAAAAAAAAACGAAAACATAACCCCCTTGTTGAGTTCTTGGATAATGGTTCAAATCAGTCAAATTGGTTCAAAGGGTTTGTTCATTGCAATATAAGGAATCTAAGCATACTTCAATTTCTCAATTTGATTGAGAGTCCAAAGAAAGGTTAGTTGAATTGTAATTTTGAGTTTATATTTATGATTTGATGAAAATTTAGGGTTTAGAAGATATGATTGTTGATTGTATGCTTGATACTCGATGTATGATGAATGATAAAAAATTTGATTCTAACAATGACGAATTTGACATGTAATTTAGGGTTTTAGATGATAAACATTGTGTAATTTAGGGTTTTAGTCTTTTAGATGATGAACATTGTGAAATTGCCATGAGATAAGTTTGTGGGCTATACTTTGTTGCTTGTATTTTAATGTGGTATGTGATACATGTTTTAGTTTATGTAAACAATTTAAGTGCATTGTGTGACTATATTGTTTTTTTGATGATTTTGTATAGATTATGGATGTGTATATGATGTTGAGTTCAAAAGAATCGGATGAGAAACATATATCTACAAGTATAGACTCATTTGATACACAACATGATATCATGTTTAGAAGTAATATAGAAGACCTTGAGGATTTACATAGCCGTGTGGTGGTTCATGAAAGTGCTAGTCAAGTTCTTCAAAATTCCGGCCTTGCTAGATTTTTTGAAATTAGAATTAAGAGAGATGATCAGAAACTAGCTTATGGAATCATAGAGAGGTGGTGGTATAGCACCAATTCGTTTCATTTCCCAAACTTCGAAATTGGTTTCACTCCTTTAGACTTTGTTCACTTAACCGGAATTCCTATTGGAAATGGTCGTAGAAGATTGGAACATGCCTCTACAAGTAAATGGAAAAATAGAGAAAATCAGCAGCTAGAGAATACCTACTTTGGACCTATGCATGGGTATGCGCACTACAACAAGCACTCACCTGATTTTCCTATCAGTTGCCTCGCAACCTATATCAAGAAAAATCCAATTAATGATGAAAATTGGGAGATTGTGACTCGATACTTCTTATTATGGGTGATTTCAAAAGTTTTATTGGCACGTTCCACTACACGAGCAAGCAAAGGTTGGATCGTTTCCTTGCGTAATTTGAATGAGATTAGTAATTATGATTGGGGTTCGGCTTGTTTTAGTCACTTATATAGTAGCATGAATCATGTTGCTAGAGGTGGAAAAAACATGTGTGGAATGGCGATGGTTTTAGAATATTGGTTTTACATATATTTTCGTACTTTGACGCCTTTTCTCAAAGAAGGTGTAGCGACTGATGTATGGCCTGCAATTATGATATTTAAGAAAGATAGTCTAGTGAAGTTGCAAAGGGGTACTTCCAAACACTCTCTTCATACAGCTCGTCAACAAATTGAGTTGAGGACAATTGTTGGAACGCAATGGCAACCATGGTCTACTAGTATGTATAGAGATCATCCTGATATAGTGCATGCTCGTGAAATCTCCAATCAAAGAGTGGCTTTCTATAATCCGGAAAGCGCTACTAGTATCATGTATCTTGGTGAACGGTTTTTAAGGAAAACAAGGGGATTCATAACAATTCCAAGAAGTCCCCGTGAACGTTTGGAAGAGATTTCTGCCCCCCATGATCCTATTGATGTGGTTGAAGGACGAGACTATAAGCATGTTGATGAGAGCATGTATGTGAAGTGGTGGAAGCTACAATCTATTGGATTTTTTCTCCCAGAAATATATCGTCAAGAAAACAGGGACGAAGTTGGAGCTGCAAGTACTCAAGATCCGACATTTCTGGTGAATCAGGTCCCCCCAATACATCCATCACGGTATAAGTATGACAACGTCTCACAAGCTTCACTTGAATTTCCAAGAGTTTCTTTCTGTACCGTACGTTCAGACAGTGAAGGAAACCGTGTTGAAGTGCCTTTGCAAGCACCCGATCCTCCACCATTTACGTATGATGTTAATTGGGGTACAAGGGTTAGTAATTTTTGATTTTGACTCCTTCAATTATTTTGTTTTCCATATTATTATGATTTTCTTTACACATTAAAAGTTTTTTAATATATTTGCTATGTTTGTGTTTCTTTCTAGGAGCAATGGAAAGATTTAGCGCACAAGTTTGCTATGTTAAACTTTGCAAAGGACCAACATTGGTTTGAAATAGATCGTGCACATGCTCTTGGGCAATTAAACTACGGAGGGGAAGGAACATCAACTCAATCACGTTATGATCTTGGAGAAAAATGGTTCATCCGTAAAATACTAGCCACAAGTCATGATGCCGCAATAGATGATACACAAACTGATTATGTTCCACAAACTGATTATGATACACAAACTGGTTATGATACACAAACTGATTATGTTCCACAGACACAACAAGAGGAAGCACCTCCACAGTCACAATTAACCCAACTTGTGAATAGTGGTGGGGCTAGTTTTAATATAGATGACATGTCTAGGATTTTGGGATTAGAAGGACCAAATGATTCGGGAACATAGAATGTCTTCTCTTTAATGAAATGGATGGTTTTAATGTAGAAAAACTGATAGCATTCTCTTGCATAACATGGTCATTGAGAATGAAAGACGTAACTTATATTGGGGTCATATCGTGAACGAACCAATACGGAAGGTTACTGGAATGCCGAGATCATACCACGAGTTAAGGAATGATGAAGCATATCTCCAACTCCGCAATGATCTTGTTCAACACATTTGGATATGACATGGACTAGGTCTCAGAGATGGTGAAATGCCACCAGAATCTCCCCCTCCGCCACCAGATAATCTTGACGGTTCGGATGGTGAAGTCGATCCTACCGATGTTTACCCACCAGAACAACTTTAGTCTTTTTTCGTAAGATTTCGAATGAACTTTCAGTATGTAAGAAACTTGGTTGCAATCCTATGATTTCTAGATTTTAAAATTAAGAAACATTAAGATTTTCCTTGTATTATTTATGGTTTTAATTGTTTTCAAAAGAGTAGAACCAAAAATTAAGTATGGGTTTTCAAAAGAGAAGACAAAAAAACTAAGTGTGGAACTTGAGGAGTTGGCTCAGTTTCTGGATGTTTTTCAATAAAAGCGCTAATAAGATCAGCGTCTGGCGCTATTAAGATTAGCGCCAAACGCTATTATTAATTGCGTTTTTGTTTCTAACCATTAGATCTTTAACGGCTCCTTATAATCAACGACTCAAAAATAAACGCCAATAAGATTTGCGTTTCAACGGATACTTTTTTGAATTCGAAATTTTCCCTATAAATTGATCACTTCTCAGCTAAGACCAAAACCTTTCAATCTCTAGATTTTTTTCCCCATCTTCTTAAAATTCATTGCAAAACTTTTCAAACTCCTTTCAAATTCATGGCAAAATATTCTACAGCGGAAGATGTTGCAATTACCAAGTCGTGGATAAGCATTACACTTGATGGTGTTGCCGGAGTTGATCAAAGATCAAACCAGTTTTGGGAGAGGGTATTAGACACATATGTTAGCAGCTTTGGGAATAAGAATGAGAGTTCGCATGATGGGTTCGCAATATTTCTTACATTTAGTGGATTAAGTACTTCTTAAGGATACTTCATACTTCTTATATATTTCGAGGATTAAGTACTTCTTATACTTCTTCAAGGATACTTCTTACTTCTTATACTTCAATGGTTGATACTTCTTATTTACTTCACAACATTCCGGGTCTTCGCAAAATAATAGAGGCAAGTATATACTTTTCAAGACTAGTATTCTTTCGCTCGTTCCTTCATCAACAAAGATCAAAGATTACTACAACAACGGATTTTTTCTTAAAGATCGCTCTTCAAGCAATATTCAAGAAAAAAGAGGCAAGATGTAGGAGCGGAATATCACAGAAAATGATAACTTACGAAATTGTGGAGAGAAAATACATTTTGCAAGTATAGAATATTTTGCGAAGATAAAGAAATCACGAAGAACGTTTTACGAGTAAAGGAAGTTCGTGAAGTAAATTTGCGAAGGTTCGTATGATGATTCTTTGATCCGAAATTAATGGAAAGATTAGTTGTTATCCAATGTGTAAAATCATATAAATAGCCATTTAGGCATGAGAGGAAAGAAAGAGACACAATTTGAGAGAGGAGGATAATTTTAGGAGGAGAGAGAAAATTTTAGAGAGGGATTTATTTTCTTTATCATCTTCTTCCCCAAAAAATTCTAGAGCTCCAAATATTCATTAATGGAGTCTCAATTGTAAAATCATGTAGTTACATACAATCACTAGTGAAGCATCGTGGATGTAGATCACATTGATCGAACCACGTAAAAATCTTTGTGTCTTTTTATAATTTTAGTACTTTAATCTTCATCTTCACATCAAATAATTGATATCATCATATTGGATTCTTATGAGGGTGTAGTTGTGAGATAATCCGCAACTACAGAGCAGTTGATTAGAAGGAGCCGTTGAGAATCCAATGGTGCAAATAGTAACACAATTGATAATAGCGTTCAGCGCCAATCTTATTTGCGCTGAACGCCAATCTTAATTGCGCTTATCCGGAAAAACATCCAGTACCCATTCCTCCTATCTTATACTTGGTTTTTTTTTCTAGTCTCCCATTTTTTTCCTCTTGAATGAAATTGAAGAAGATAAAATTGAACTAGTAATCAAATCAAAAAGAAGATAAAATTGAATGAAATTGAAACTTGATTGATACTAAAATACTTCAACTACATTGATTCCACAACATCAAATTGAAAAGAAAAAAAGAAAAAAAAACATAATTGAAGCTACATAGTTCCATAAGCTACATGGTTTCATATATTGAAATGACGAACATTGCTACTGTTAGTCTTGGTAGTAGCAAGAACAATACCCGAATCTTTTCCATCTTGAACTGATACAGTCTTTGCGTTTGCTAACCCTACAAAACCCCAAATCACCACAACAACAAATCATCAACAAAAACCCTAAAATCTCAAAACAAAACCCAAATCAAAACTCAAAAGTACAAGATCTATAGATGAAGTTTTTCTTACCAGAGTGTTTGAAGGAGTTAACGTTGTAAAGATTGTTAGGTTCTTTACTGAACTGAACCATTTGATTTCCATTTCCAAACTCTTTGACGAGGAAAGCGTTGTTCCTCTTGATGATCTCCCAAATCAAAGACCCTGGTACTGTTGTCATTTTCTTCTTAACCTAACAACACAAAAGGGATTTCACAAAAGATCAGATTCAATCAATCAAATCTAGAATCAAAATCAAACATAAGGTTGAAATCAAGCCAGAGATGTGTTTATACTTACAAGGAAATGAGAAGATTAGGGCTTTTCTTCTTCTTCTTTGTGCTGATGCTCTAGGAGTTTTTGAAGACTAGAGAGGAGAGACTGAACCCTAAATCAGTTTTTATATGTAAACCTCAAAACCCTAAGGTGAGAAACATGTAAATTTCCTAAATCGTCCTTGTAATATTATAAAGTTTATTTGCAAGTCACAGTAGTTTTGGTAATATTTGTTGCATGCCCTTCTTAAGAATGGGTGAGGAGGTGCGTTGAGTTGAGGCCCAGCTAGGGTAGCAGTTGCCCCTCTTCCCTGGGTGTCTAGAAGTGTATGTAAGTGGGCCAATTCCACCATGTTTGGAAGACACATGAAAGTGTATGTAAGTGGGGGCAACTGCCCCCACTTCCCTGGGTGTCTAGAAGCATAGGTGCATCTTGCCAATATCCTTAAGAAATTGCCTACACCGGCATGTAAGACCAATTTGTTGGCTACAATGGCATGTTTGATGCCTAACCTAACTTATTTTTTTCTACTGAGTTCAGAATGCACACCTGCATTTCAATGTCAATCCCGAATACCAATTGACTAAGCCAAAACGATGCAGAAAGTTAAGAGACGAGGGAACATATAATTTGGAAGAAAAAAATTTACTCGACGAGAGCATGGAAAAAAGAATGAGTGTGTAGAACAATGCCAGTTTGCTCCTGCGATTACGTTAATACAGATTACAAGTATTCAAACATATTAGGACTAAATAAGCAAAATTTCCAGAAGGAGACAATTTCGATTGGTTTCATCTTTGCATAGAAGAGCAAAAAACAGGTATTTCTGAGAAGCCGGTGATGAAATACAGACAGTATTAACACCACAACAACAACGAAATCAAAAGCGAGATTTCCTTTTGCGAGCTGTGTATTTTGAGTCTGGAGGCACAACGTTTCCTTTTTTCCTCATTTGCTCTTTCTTCTTAAGCACCCACTCTCTACTCTTCCCTTTCTTGTTTATTTTCTGTCTTTTCCTTGGTCGTTGCCTATCCGCCATGGAAACCTACACATTAAAAAGAGATTGTGAGCATATTTGATGCTGGTGTTTCATGGTGGTTAGCTTAATTGCCTTATACAAATCCAAGTGAAGCTAAAAACCTTCATGCTTCTAAAAATTTTGCTCAGCCATGATATAGGATGTTCTACATATTCCAGCACGAGGTGAAAACACAGACAAAAACATTTAAACAGATAGCTTACCGTCTTATTTTCTTCGTCATCACTACCCTCATCCTCGGAGCAGCTCTCTTCATCTCCTTCTTTGCCGCTTGGAACAGCGGTGCTAAGGGATGGTGCACCGCAGGTCAATACGAGGTACTCCTTCCTACTCTTAGAACTGTTGTGAATATTATTATTGTCAGTCCAACTGATTTTGCACTTTAGTATACACAATATAAAATTTCTCTAAAAATGATAACCAATGATTTATGACTTGTTTTCCCATGTAAAAGAAACAAAAATTCAACAAATACAGTACCACTAATTTAGCTCGCATCACAGATCAGAATAAATCAATAAATACATGCTCCTCAACGTAATAAAACACAAAGGGTTTACTGAGTAGGCAATACCTCGACCCTATAGACAATTTTCCTCATTTATTCAAATGAACGTAATATCTTTAGGTGGTTAAGATTACTTAATCTGATAGCAAAACTCAACTGCTCTACATAATCTTTTAATCTTAGTCACCAGGAGCGGGTGCGAGGTCGGGAGCGGGATTCGTAAAAAATTTCAAAAATGAAATTCGAGGAGCGAGTCAGGAGCGTAAATAATAAGTATTATAAAATATAGATATATTATTTGTACCACTAATTTTCATAATAAATAAATAAAAAATATATAGAAAATTTAATAAAATGACTACTTTCTAGTTCCCTTGAGAAGAGAATAAGAGATAGAAGTTTTCTTTGGTTTTTTAGGTATTAAAGAGTAGTCGTCGTCATATATATGGTTTTAGGTGTCTTTAGAATTTCTAGATCTGAAAAAAATAAAATAATATAACACTCTAAATTGGTAAACATAAGTCAAATTTTGGTATTAAAATCAAAAAACATAATTACAGATTTTGGAAATTGTGTTTAAAATTGGAAATTCTACTGGTATTTATGGAAAAGCTCCTACCTCATTAGGAGCGAGTTTCTCAGTAGTTTGGAGCGAGTATCTCAGTGGTTAGGAGCGCGCTCCCCTCGCGAATCTTGCTGAGGAGCGCAGATACGCGAATCTCAGTGAGATTCGTGAGGAGTTTCAAGTATCTGGTGACTAAGCTTTTAATCATCTCAACCAAAACAAATCTGTGGACCAAATTTTGATTTGAGCAAATGCGATGTTATTATGTCACATGGGATTTACAAAGTTACTTAGCAAAGAAACACCAAAGTGGCAATCTTCCCGTTTTCAGCTGACAACCTCCATGCCGGAGGATGACAAATACCATCCCTCCATCCATTTTCAAGAGACAGCGCATGGGCTGAGGGATGTAGGGAGCTCATGTGAATTACCCATGGCCAAAAGGTTAAGCCCATGAATATACGTTCCCAGGAAAGGTTACATCTACACATTTGAGTTTTTGATTCTCGATATTGTGACGTAAGTGTACCTTTTGATTTGTCAAGATAAACAATGATTGTCCAAGAATTCAACTAGTAAAGAGCTCCCCTACATTGACCCATATATATTATAATTATTGGACGTCAACTGTCTGTCCAATCACAGAGGCCCACTTGGATATATTGTTATACTTAAGGGGTAATGTCTACAAAGTAACCCCTGTGGTGGAGACGGTTATTACTTATTATGAAGCTTGTGGAGACATATTTCACTGTCACAAACTCCTTCATATAACCCCCTCTCCATCCAAGGCCACGGCGGTGGATATTACCCATAAACATAAGATAACCAACTAGCAGCGGACCTTGGTAAGTGGACATACCGTTTAAGGCAAAGTTATGCCATATATATGTGTCAATATAGGGCCATACTTTTACAAAAGATTTTAAAGGTCTTTTAATAGAAACATCATAAATCAACCAAAATTTACCTGTGGGGAAAATCAACAACCACACCACCTGCAAAGCCAGCACGCATAGCAAATCCTAGGATCAATTCACGCTGGTCATTGCTTTCAGGGTAAACTTGAAAAACAGCTCTAGCTCCCCTAGCCAAACATCGATATAGTGATCCAAAAAATGCCCTACAATGAAATTGTGCCATTTCAATATAGGTCTACATGAAAGATAAACTTAATAAGATGTTAAAAGAACCAGTTTAAGACATACTTCAATCTTAGTCTTGGGTTATGAGAGGATCTGTCAGCATTGCAGAGCCACTGTTTGATTAAGCGAGAACAAGGACAGGTCAAAGTCAGTGAGTAAAACATCTGAAAAAGAATAACGTCTAACTCATGCATGCACCAAAGGAGATACTATACGTGTGAACTGATTCTGAACCAATCAATTAAGCTTTAAAGCTTAGAGCATAAAACTGATCCAATTATCAATGCACTTTTCATATATATGAGGTTAAAAGAGTTCCAACCTGCACCGCTGAGATGCTAATAGCACCATCAATAACTCCATCTCTGAAACCTAATCCCTGAAACCAAAAAGAAAACAAATGCTTATAACATCAAATATTTAACCAGCGAACATTGATCTCCTCCGAAATAAAGAGATAAAGAAACAGTAAGATAATGGTAAAGGGCGGTTAAGGAAATCTTTAAAGGTTACAGTCCCAACTCCCCAACCATGTCTATAGGCAATGCGCATCTTCTTTTCAGAATTATTTATATCCAGGCTTGCTATCACAAAGTAAAAATAACAAGTACGGAGATGGTTGAGACGGTCTAATATAGCTATCAGTTCATCGTTTCTTTTCTGGGAAGTGCATTAAGTAAGCTTCTAAATATTAGAAGGGTCCTAAACAGATTTAAGAAAATGCTTTCAACTTTTATTTGCTCCACATGAATAAGAATCCTACAAATATTTAAAAATCATTGGCTCCAGAACTACAACGTACAACAATAGCTTCTCAGAACAATATTTATGGACTTTGAGAAAACTAGAGGCCAGTTGTACTGACTTTTTGGCACCTATGTCCAATCTGCAGTACCTAATCACTAGTTTTGTAAACTAAGACTCACAAATTAAACACAATTTCATCAAGACGTCAATTTCTATGGAAAATAACAAGAAGAATTACCTGACCCATATCACTAAGCAATAAATCACCTTCCACTTCCCGCTCCAATGCAACATCTATTATCAAACCGAAACTAAGATTAATCAAATGAAAATCGAGCACAAGCAAATTTCACTTTACAAAAAAAACAGACCATTTCACTTACTAAGCATTGAATCAGAGATGTCTAAACCAATCCACTGGTGTCCACTCTCAGACAATGTTTCTCCACTTAGTCCAGAGCCACAACCTAAAAACAAAACACAAAGAGAAAAAGAATCAAAACCTAATTCCAAACTTCAGCTGTATGCTAATAAAAGCGCAATTTGCAGTATCAAACTTTACTCCTGTATTTAATTAGAGTGAAAATTCTTCATTTAAAGCAAACAGAACTCACCAATATCAAGCAGCAGCCGCGGAACATCATCATCAGGCAACGCAAGAAGCTCTAATGCTCTCTCAGAAAGTTTTGCCTTAAACAAAAAAATCCCACAAACAAAAATTAGTAAACAAAATTAGACAAAGATTTGATTTAAGAATTACAGAAATGTTGAGGAAGTATTGGTATGACGGTACCTGAATTTCAGTGATACGAGAAGAAGAAGTATATTTCCTAGCTTCTGATTCATTGTAGAAAATCTCAGGAGGAGCTTGAAACTCCGGTCTTGACATCCTCTGATGCTCTCCGAGTGCGCCTCAGGTGGCGATGCAGTAGCAGGGATGGTGGTGGTGCGGTGGCGGGAGAGAGCGCAGGGTTTTGGTGGAGGAGGAGATTTTAAGACTGTTGGATCTTCTGGTAACAAAGATTGAGAAGGGTTTTAGATTTTTCATTTTTAGGTCTGAACTCTTATGGCTTGTGGATCTAGAATCCGGTTCGGGTTTCGGTACATGGGCCTAGCTCATAAGCTACAACTTTTGCGAGTTTCCTTTTGAACTTCTTTTTGAACGTTATTTTGGGACCATGATAAATTTTGGGGGACCATTGTCTATTTTAGGGTAGGGTGCCCTTATCAAATTTTTTTTCTTAATACCTAAACTACCCTTTTGATTATGTTTTGGTTATGATTAGTGAAATCATTAGTGAAATGATTAAGTAAAAAATAACATTAACCCACCACCGCCGATTGCCACCACCACCACCTCCTCCGATTACCACCACCACCGCCGCCGATTACCACCACCGCCGATTATCACCACCACCAACCATCGATTACCACCACCACCTCCGATTACCACCACCAACACCTCTATATATGTAGCTTCATTTAAATCATTAACAAAGATATTCTCACAAACTCATTGCTTGTCATTCGTTTTTGGTTGAAAAAAATGAGAAGTAATCATCAAAATGAGTTGAAAATGGAAGTTGCAGAGAGGTTTAATGGAGGTTTTTTTTTCTCCAGAGACAGGTTCGGTTACATCGCAAAAAAAAGTCTTAACCGAACTAAGAGTTCGATTATCAAAGATTAATTTTTTCTGAACCGAACTAAGAGTTCGGTTCATTCGCAAAAAATACATTTAACCGAACTATGGGCTAATTCCATTTATGCATTTTCAAGTGCAGTTCGGTTGGATCGCAAAAATTGTTAAGTTTTTACTTTAACCGAACGTTTGCCTAATTTCATATATGCATATACAAGCTCAGTTCGGTTGATTCGCAAAATATGTTGAAGTTTGCTAACCAACCGAGCTTTTAACACTAGGTTACTTTTAACCTGCAGTTCGATTGGGAACTTGATTGCGTTGAAGTTTGCGAACCAACCGAACATATCTCTGTAAATGTGTTCGGTTAACTCGCAAAAATAATTTCAAAACCGAACTCTTCTCTATATAGCCAAATGTTGAGTTCGGTTTAATCGCAAAAATCAAAACTTTGCGAACTTACCGAACTCTGTTGTTTAAAGTTCGGTTACAACATGGTCTAGTCGACTGAACCGAACAAAACTCTGTGAACTCAAGCATAGTTGTTCGGTTACATTTGATTTTTCATCAGCTAGCCGAACAAACAAAAACTCCATTAAAGCTCTGGTTCGGTTACCTGTGATTTTGGATTTATTAACCGAACTGCATTTGCAGAAAGTTCAGTTGCATGTTCTTCATATAATAAAACCGAACTTTGTTGACATGGTTGAAATCTTTTTGTTACAATTTTGATTTTAAAGATATTTTAGGCCGTTTATAACAACATTCACTAAGTTACAAGCAAACTTTGGCACCCAGAGGATGTTTTTTCTCCATATTCACCCATCTCAAAAAAATAATAATTCTCCATCTTCTTCTTCTTCTTCTATCACTTTAGTCACTCAAGAATCGGAGGTGGTGGCGGTGGTGGCGGTGGTGGTGGTGGTGGGCGATAGTGGTGGGTGGTGGTGATAATCATAGGTGGTGGCTAGGTTAGATGCTTTTGTTTCATATTAGATTAAGTTAATTGCAATTATTAGGTTAGGGTTAATTTTAATTAGGGTAAGGGCAAATTAGTAATCTTAGGATTTTTAGGACAGCCCTTAACAATTTAGGTTAGGGTACCTTAAAAAATAATGGTCCCCCCAAATTTATCATGGTCCCCAAAATAACGTTCTTCTTTTTTTGATTTTACGGCTTAGCTTGGGGCTTGACCCAATTTTACTAGAGTGATTCTGGGCAGACCGCACCGCCCCATAAACAGCACCAAAACCATCATGTGAAAGGAGATGGCAGGACCCGCCCTAAGGAAATGTGCAGGGGATATTAAAAGGTAAGCTGGGTCAACCAGTTGAGTCTGGGTGTTTTTGGGGAGTTTATGGGGGCGGTTAGTTAAGAATTTCTTATTTTACTATAAGCAAACTCTGCCAGCTGGAAACAAACTCTACCAACTGGAAACAAAGTTAAGTAGATTAAAACAAATTTACGGAAACCAAGGAGTGTCCAAAATGTTGGTTACCCTTATTTCATTACAACGATATGAGGTATTGGTATCGACCAATATATTGTTAACTCCATTGGTAGAAATTTGAAAAACAGTTTGAAAAGAAAGTTGACAATTTTGTGTTCACAGGAAACTATGGTTGATGCCAGTGAGTAGTCTGATAAGTGAAAGTGAATGAAAACAATATGAGAAGTGGAACGTAAGCGTATAACTATATAATCTACATTCATTGTTATATTGGTTTGTGTGATTATAGCATTATCATGGGACTAGGGCTGCACAAGACCCGCCCATCATACCTCAAGCCCGCCCGTACCCGCTAAACCCGTGGGTTTTTAATCCGAACCCGTCCGTTGTGGGTGCGGGGTTGGTTATGAAAATAAAAACCCGATGTCTATGGGTGCGAGGTTCGTTTTAGTTAATACCTGCCCAAACCCGCCCGAAAAACCCGATAAATATACACCATTGATAAAACTAATCCTAGCCGTTCGTTATCAAAACCAAACTGTAATGATGATGTTATTAATGCATCAGTAGTAGTAGTACGTATGTATCTTAAAATCAAAAGAAGTTGAAAATATGATTTCAACTGAGATAAGTAGATATGCTAGCTCAGTAACAAGAACATGATCATTAGCGCAAAATAAATACAGAAAACAAAATGGCAAACTAAAAATCCAAACTATTTAATGAGAATTTCAAACAAAATATAAAAAGCAAGTAAGTAACTAGAAACCCTAATACATACATCTATAAGCTCTAATGTTTTTTATAATGACGACTTATGCAGTTATGTTTATGGTTTGTTTTTTTAAGTTATCAAGAACTTAAGTAAGTAGTTTATTTAAACTTTAAAACATGTGTGTGAATGATTATTGAATATAAAGCGGGTTTAAGCAGGTCTAAACCCAAACCCGCCCAACCCGTAGCCGGCGGGTAACAAAACCCACCCGTTGTTTTTGGGTGCGGGGTTGGTTATGAAAATAAAAACCCGCAATATGTGGGTGCGAGGTTGGTTTTAGCTAATACCCGCCCAAACCCGCCCATGTGAATCCCTACATGGGACCACTAGTATGAGTTCTAATATTCAGCCATAGAAGGATTGGCTCCGGAATTCTCATAATTTGATGCTCGTCTCTATGATTCCAAATTGTCTGAAGCGTAAGTTCTTCATTCTATATTGTCTGATTTGCAGTTTTGTTCCCCTGTATTTTTGGTAATATTGTGAAGTTAGAAAATTTATTTTTTGGGAACCATTTGTCATATCCCATGGACCGTAATATCATTATGGATATACTTCAGGACTTGTATATGTCATGTTTGTTCATCCACATAAAAAGCTTGTAACTAAGGAGTCATCAAACATTATTTCACCTCTGTGACGGTAAAATTGATTTTCAGTCGACTTTTTGTGTTTGTCTGCCATTCTTCCTATTGATTATTCTCATGCATCAAATATTGCACTAATATGCTCTTTTATATTGTATATAGTATTTATTTGTGACTAAAAACCAAAACATTGATGATCATTTGGGTTAAACAATTGTCTTGACTACAATTTTCATTTTCATTGCATTTAATCCCAGTAACGTTATGTCATACCCTTTCTTGTGGTAGGTGTTATATGCATCCAATGCCCTGAGAACAACAGAGTGGATTATACTCAATCTAATGGATCATATGGCCATTTAGTTATCTTCTAAGATTACTTGCATTTAGATATCTTAGGTATTTTAACATATCTTACTATAATAAGGAAAACCGTGACTTTTCGTACGACCTCGAATTCCCGTGTGCAGTTTAGATATGGTCTGTTGGATCAGATGAATTTAAAACACGGAAATTGATGAAGGCCGTTCATCTAATAAGGATTTCGGTACAACATGTCTAATATTGTGATGTTTTATGTTACAATGGCTAAATTTGAAAGGACCTTAAGTTAAAAAATCTGTATATCAAATCTGAAGCAGAAACTTTTACTTCGATTCTTCGAATTAAGTTTGAAGGAAATCTAATGGCGGATGAGGGCAATGATCATATACTTATATTAATATGATTTAACCTCAACCTTCAGTATTCTCCAATTTCAATTCAATCTCTGTTCATTCAAACTTACTTAATTATTAACCTTTTCGTTTTCCAAATATTTTCCTATGGAAATTAGGGAGTAAAACAGAGACTGAACTTAGAAAAATTGGATTGTAGAATTGAACTGCACAAAAGTAATTGGATGAACAGCTTTTTGAGGGTCGGTTTGATGTTTCAATTGTCAAATTGGGGATTGATGAGTGCTTAAATCTTACATATTGACTACTCGAATTACACTTTCTTAGTTCTTTATTTTGTACAAATTTAATAATTTTATCATTTTTGCAGATTTTTACAAATAAAGCTCGACAGGATGGAATTCTGGATATTACACGTAAAATGGATGGAAAATCAACAATCTCAAAACGTGGATAAACGTTGCCAGCCGAATTTCAGGAGTAATGGGCCAAACCCATCATAATTGTTAACGTCGGTCTGATGGCTTTGAAGTTAATAGGCTTAAAATGTACAATAGTCTTTGTGTCGACGTCGGATCAAACCCACAGTTCTAAATACTATAAGTTTCCACCAGAAGATTGCAAGCTGTTGTATGAGAATTATATATTCGAAACATTTGGTAGAGTATATTGGGCATGAAGGAATATAAACAAAGAAAGTTGTGGACATTTTTTCCTAGTATCATGGTTCGTGAGATTTGGGAAGAAATTGCATGCATAATACGACACCATACCATGTGTCCAAATAGAAGGAAGTCGAAAGGGCACTCTAAATGTAAAGCAAACATTTGGACTAAATGAAGAAGGGTCTCAAGTCAAAGAAAAAGAATAATAATAGTGGGATTATCGGGCCACGAGCATACCATATCTTAAGTGGGCAGGTCTCATGTTGCATGTGCGCCGCAATATTAAAGGGAAGAAAATCATTCAAGGTATTTGTTTGGGCTATTAACATTTGACGAGATTTTCTTTCACATTTTAGGATTTTATATCCAAGGCAAGTAATGTGGCATGGCGACTATAAATATGAGATGTTAGAAAATAGACGGGGAAGAGCCGAGACCACTATAGTTTTAGACCGTTTCTTTTGTTTTCAATTTTGTAATGGAAAGTTAGTTCTCTCCATTAGGGCTAAAAAAGAAGCCAATAAGAAATTCTATTACTCTTTGAATAAATATTCTTTTGGAGCTTAAATGTTTTAATTAATCTCTCTTCATATTTAGCTTTATAATAATTGTTTTGGGCAGTTTATCTATCGATCTTTTATAAGCAAAGGAGGTTATACCGTTTTGGTTAACAACGTAAGATGTTATTTATTTTAATGTAATATTTTCCGAGACATGAGATTGGGTTCAAAACTGTCTTGAGTTATATCACTAATATTTTTTAGAGAGAAATGATTATTTTACACAATTGATTTGGTGGAATCTAAAGCCCTAGTCTCTTCTCTCGTTGGTAACAAAAATCAATTTTAATTAATTTGTCTTAGTATTTTCTTTTATTAATCAAAAATCAAAACTTCACAAGTCCGATAATCAAACCCCTTTCTTACCACTTTAAAACTACATCAGGGATTTTAATTTTTCTTTTTTAGGTTTGTATTGAAACTAATTTCAGTTCTTTGTTAGATTCAGATAACTTTTGTGTATGAATACCAGCCTTGTGATGCAACACCAACTCCAGTACCACATGCATGACTCCCACAATGATGAAACAACGTCCAAGATATTCCATATCTAGCTCGACAACAACCACTACGAACAAACCATGTAAACCACGCTTGGGGACTGAGGCTTAGCATGAAGTTCCTTCACCGTCAATCAAGGACTTCTTCAACACGAGAGAGATGGTCAGTCAAGAAGCATGGAATTCGCAAGGGTAAATCGAACTGAAGAGGAAGCCATTTCAACGCTCCCTCCAGCAGAAGATGCTTCAATGGTCTATTCAAGAGTCGCCTCAACGCTCTCTCTGGGACCCACGTTCGCTTCATAATCCTTCTTCAACACTCTCTCCTGGATCCACCTCAACGTTCACACCAGAAGCCACTTTAACATCCTCTCGAGCCGTTTCAACACTAAAGATGCATCAATAATATGCGCGCTGGTCAAGTTATCTTTAATGTACTCATTGCTCAACATACGTCCCTTCCATCCTTCATGAGGGCCCAGCGTAGCATGAAAAACCTTGAAGTCGATAGGAGAATGGTTATCTTGTGGAACGGATATTTTCATATAGTTGAAAGGGCGCGGTGAACAACTCATCATCAATGTTAGGCATATCTTTGAAGCTATCAATACCTCCTGACTTGGCACCAGCATTATCCCCAGAAGCCATCTCAACATGAGTTATGTTCTTCATTCTACAATAAAAGACAGGAGTCAGTACTTGTATAAAAACGCGTGAGACGTGTAGTCACACATGACAGAACACACATTCACGTTGGAGTACACAAGGCTGGTATCGGGTCCAAACACCGGTATTGCTCAAGATTCAAGTCTGGTATTAGTTTCAAGTCCAGTATTGGTTTCAAGTCCGGTATTGCTCAAGTTTCAAGTACGGAGTTAATCAAGTCACAAGTCTGGTATTGCTCAAGCTTTAAGTCCGGTATTAGTTTCAAGTCCGGTATTGGTTTCAAGTCCGGTATTGCTCAAGCTTCAAGTCTGGTATTAGTTTCAAGTTTGGTTTCAAGTATGGTATTGCTCAAGTTTCAAGTCCGAAGTTGATCAAGTCACAAGTCTGGTATTGCTCAAGCTTCAAGTCCGGTATTGCTCAAGCTTCAAGTCTGGTATTATTTTCAAGTTTGGTTTCAAGTCCGGTATTGCTAAAATTTCAAGTCCGGAGTTGATCAAGTCACAAGTCCGGTATTGCTCAAGTTTTAAGTCTGGATTAAAGTCACAAGTCTGGTATTCGAATAAAATAGGCGCACGCAGCAAGGCCAGTTTTCATTCGAAACACAGGTTCGACGTTCAGTCAGGCACGCGGCGGGTCCTACTTGATACCAGCTTCATATTGGTCGAAGAAGGCACAACCGGCCCCAAGAAAAGCAGGCACGTGGCACGCAGTGGACCCACGTTTAACCGAAGAAGGCGCAGTAGCCCCACGAAAGAAACAGGCCTAACAGTCCATCAAAGCAGACATCATGCTAGGGGAACGCTCGCTCTTGAACATGACATGCTCGAAGGACAGGACGACCCGTCTCTCCTGGTAACATCTAACTTTGTCTCATAAGTTTTATCTTTAACTATCACCATCATACGCCTACCCCAAAATAGTGTAACCATTATGTGCTAGGCAGGAGACTTAATGTTGATGGTGGATTTTCATTTAAGGCTAAAATTGTAAAAGCCAAAAAGTTATGCGCTAACATCTTGTAAAAGATAAAGCCATTAATAAGTGACGAATACTTCTTCACTTTACTAATTCACCTAGAATAGAGCATGTGGCAACAATCCCATTCTGTGAATTAAATACATGAAATCATCCAGGTTGGAGCATGTAGCAACAATCCCATATACCCTGTGAATTTCCAGCATTATTAATTAATGCGCAACCAGCCTTGTATTTCCTGTACTCATTATCAGTGTGGCATGACGAATGAGTGTTGCTCTTAGCAGAGCAACACGAATCTCCAAGCATTATAATGAAAGCATGTACGAAATACCCGTACAGGTTGCAACTCTCGGTGTGTTATACTAGCCCGATTGAGCCACTCTCGGTGTGTTATACTAGCCCGATTGAGCCACTCTCGGTGTGTTATACTAGCCCGATTGAGCATCCATACTGTCTGTATCAGTCTGGAAATGATCACGACCATCCAACTCCACCAGCATGATTGGATGGTCCAAATCGATTCCATAGCCCCCGAGCAGGTGTGGAATATCCGTTGCCGAACCTATGTGGGCCCCGCATGATCTGCATCCCGAAAGATTGGCCTAGCTTGCCAAAAACGTCCAAACCAAAGCAGTATGGACAGAAAACCCTAAATTAGGGTTTACGGCACATTACATGTGTCGCAAAACAGTCTCAACCATCCATATTCGCAGGTATAGATGGAGGGTATAGATGTAGATTCAAAGGTCCCAGAGCATGTCAACACAGTCATTGTGGGACCGCCTACATACCTGACCGATCGGTCAGGACCAACCATGGTTGGTCATTCCAATTCGTGCGCTCGAATGGAGCATGACACTCGGCCTTGAAACCAAAAATTAAGGTTTTGAAATCACGAGCGTCCATTTTCTCCGACACGAATGAAGGGTCCGAGATTAGATCAAGTAGGTTCGGTCATACCAACATGACCACCGTGGACCCATATATCCCCTCACCTGATCGTCCAAGGCATACCATGCCTGGTTATCCCAAATCGTCTGCCCAAACTAGCGCGGTCACACTTCCCGAATTGCAAACTAATCTCGACCACTCAACTTCACCAGACAATTTGAGTATCTTAGATCACGTTTTCAGGGGACAGTCAGGTATAGGCATGAACACCAGCCTACCACCTACACGCCAAGATGATCAGCCAAGACCAACCAAGATTGGTCGTCTTGGAACGTGCGTCTGAAGTTGGCACGATGAGCGAACTTTGCGGCACTAGTTTTCTATCGCAATTCGATCTCGACCACTCAACTTTGCCGGAAGAATTGATTGGCCCAGATCACGTTTCCATTGGACGGTCAGGTATAGACGCCTACATCGTCATGCCATCTACACACATGTATGATCGTCCAACCAAAAACAGTATCCCAAGCTTGGATTCGATCAGGCTGAAGAGTGGTGCTTGTGCACCTCCTTCGAAACCCTAATTTCACCAAATGTCGCAGATGAGTGTCTCAAAGGTCATCTCATCCATCCAATTTCACCAGATTGATTATATAGCCCTGGTCAGGAGTTAATTGGTCAGTGCGACGTAATGGTGATCACCACCCGTCACTCTACCACACCATGTGGTCGGCCAAGGGAGGACTTGCTTGCGCAACCTCCAAACCATCACATGAAGTAGGATGGACATGAAGTTATTCTGAGACGCTCAAACAACGATGCTTAATACTTGCTGAATATACTCGATGCAGTACCTGCATAGTATACACACGATAATTCACAAGAATCGACTTCCTGAATAACGCAGTTATTCAATCTAGCATTACATGCTATTTTCTGTGTGTCCCATGATCCACACACTTGAGACATCAATCATTTCACAAACTGGGGGATACATACTGGGGTATTGGTCTGGCGGTTTACAGCATGTAGCGCACAATGCGCCATCACAAAAACATGTTAGGAAGTCATGGACAGTTAGTGATGATGGGAAAAGTGGGCAAGCCTAGTCGTGTGACACCAACACACTACTCCACTACTCCATAACTCCACTTTCTCCACTTCCCACGAGATACGAAGGTTAGGCTAAAATACTTGTATAAATAGGTTCTCCGCCCTATTTTTCAAACAAGAACAGAACAATACAAGACAACAGAGGCAAGTGTTGATACAATCGTATTCAAACACCGGAACTGACAGCTTACATCCTGCTAGCCAATTCATCTTTCTGATACAAGTCATACATAGCCTACACCTTCACATTATCAACACCTTCTTCGCTTCCCTCCCTAGGATCAACCCCATCTCCTTCACTTTGTGACCGAAACAAGTCTGGAACGGCCATTTCTTGGTTTAGGCCGGACTTGCACAGATTGATCTCTCGAATCTACAAGCACTCACCGCGCAGTGAATTTGTTTAAGGTTTATATTCATTCCTCATACACACACCCCAAATTACTAAAACCGGAAGGAATAGTTTTCACCCATAAACAACGACTTAAATAATTCATTGGGATTGTGAAGCCAGACGAAACTACTTATCTTGTAGTTAAACGATCTGATCTTGAAATTTTCTATCGTACGAGTTCATATGAATAATTGGATTGAGATTATATCTCCAATATGGCAAGATAAAAAGAAATCACTAACATCTTTGTCTCATCGTTTGTGATTCTGTAATATCTAGTTTCGCTACCATACGATTTAGATTATTGTGAGGTGATCAATAATTCTAGTGTGTTCTTCGGGAATATAAGTCTGGGTTATTGATTAGTTCCTGTTCACCTTGATTTTATAAAAAGACAGAACAAAACTTGTAGGTTTATCTGTGGAAGACAGTTTTATGTATTATCGTAGGCTTTTATGTGTGATACATATTTGTTTATTAAAGTCTTCGACTTTGGGTCGTAGCAACTCTTGGTTGTGGGTGAGATCAGCTAAGGGAATCATGTGCGTAGTATCTTGCTGGGATCAGATACGGAATGAGCGCCATTGTACCTTGAATCAGTGTGATATTGATTGGGGTTCAACTACATTCCAGACCGAAGTTAGTTTGTAATAGGCTAGCGTCTGTAGTATTTTAATACAGTGTGGTGTTCAATCTGGACTTGGTCCTGGGGTTTTTATGCATTTGCGGTTTCCTCGTTAACAAAATTTCTGGTGTCTGTATTATTTCTATTCCACATTATATTTTGTTATGTAATTGAAATATCACAGGTCGTGGGTTGTATCGATCGATCAATTGTGTAATACAACCTTTGGTTGTTGATTGGAAATTGGTTGATCCTTGTATATTGGTCTTTGGTACCATCCAAGTTTATCTCTTGTATTTGATAAAGACTCACAGATTTCTATTTGCTTGAGTATAGATCAAATCGAGAGATAGAGATATTAACTCCTTGATATACTTTTTATTTGAGATTGAGTCTGACTATTTAGTTGATTCTCTTAAAAATATATTCGAGTTAGTCCATACAGATTTCTAATCAAAATATTTGGTGAGGTTGTTAGACCCCCATTTTTTCAAATACTATGGTGATATCTATCACTCCTCCTTAGTCAATAATTCATATCATAATGAAAACCACTCCCCCTTACATAATAATCCGTAAACCATATGTATTTGTAGTATGAACTACAAATTAATTCTCCCCTCTTTGTCAATATAAATTGGCAAAGGTACGAAAACTAGAGGGATCCTAATAAAATTTTCATAAATATACTTAATGACCAAAATAGAATATATCAACTTGGTTTCGATGATTTCACATAGTCGAAACTTATAGTGTATTCATCAAGGAGTTTATAAAGATCCATAACCGCACTCCCCACAAAGATTTGGCAATTAAGCACAAGTTCAGTTAAGAACTCTCCCCCATAAAATGTCATTCCCGAAAGAACAACAAGAGCGACCTTACTTTTACAAGAAAATAAGGATTTCTTTGGACATAATCAAATCACATGAAACATGGATTTGTATCTAAAAATATCAATTGAATTAACCACAAAGGAAATGATTAATTCAATTGGCCATGCTCAACATAAGAAAACTTACGGAGCAACACAATACATTCACAAAGATGTGGATCAGGAAAAGACAAATACTGCAGAATAATCAAAGATTCATTATATTTTTTATCACTATTTGCAGAATGACATATAATAGACTTAACTTTTGTTGTCAAAAGTTCATTCTATCTTTTATCAATATTTTCATACAGACATATGGGACAGTCAAGGTTCACGGACGTAAACAACATATCCCATACAAATTTTCAATATATAAAACCATAAGATTAATACTGCAAAAATCATCTTCCAAATAACTTAGAATTTAAATGAATAAATATAAAGTCATTGCAAGATAAAAACCATTGGAAATAGCTATGTGTACTCACAATAATTTCTATTCCAAACCCTAGTTATCCTTCTTAAAAACACAAGAATAAATTATCATAAGAAGTTTCCTAGATAGAATCAAAAACAACTCTAAAAAAAAAACATAGATACGGTCATCAACCAGGGAACGGACAAGAGCAAGTTCACCAATTTCCTTCTTTAGTTCTTTTTTCAGAAAAGAAAGATTCCTTGTTGCAATTTCAAGTTGTTCACACACGAACTCAAAATGTTGAAGAAGATTTCCAACCAATTAAATATACATCAGAACTGGAACATCTTTTTCATGACAATTGCATGAAAGAAGATTATGGAGAGGGGGTATTCCTGAAGTTTCAACAACTTTGGTATCATCTAAATCGACTTCTTTTTTGCATCCCTCCATTGTGTACACAATCGTTGCAAGAGAGAAATTCACGTTACTGAACGAACATATATCAGAAGAATAAGTCCTTGATATATGCATATATCAGAAGAATGAGTCCTTGATATATATATGTATATGCATATATATATATATATATATATATGAGTTTTTCATAGGAAACCATAAGAAAAATTGTTAACGTTCGGTAACGGGTCAGGTACACAATGTTCATGTTTATGACCCAAGCGTCAAAAACCAGGGAATAATTGGAGCTAAAATTTTAAAAACAGTTACTCAAACCAAAAACAAATTACAGGAAACCTTAGCTCGAGAGAGAACATAACAAAAGATGAGAGACAACGATTTAATTGTCATGAAGGAAGGTCAAACTGAAGAATTTTAACAAAAACAATCAAGAGCTCAAAACCAAAGATCAAAACTAGAATAACAAATATCAGACCACTTGTCAAGAAGAAATCAGCTTCCTGAGAATTATGTGTATCCTAACATGGTTTCAAAGAGGAAACACACAAGAAGATAGTCAAGTTGTAGTTTGATGAGCATGAAGCTCATCAAAGGTATTGATATTTTCCCTTTTTATTTCTTGACCCAAAAAAGAAGCGTTATAAGAGTCTTCAAGAGAATTAACAAGGGAGGAACAAGAATTACCTGATGTCGCTACTTTTCTCGCCTTCTTAATCTTGTGCTTGAGATTGTTGATACTGGTTTTGAGTTCTGAAACACGACTATTTATGTGAATGTAATCAGGAACACTCTCATTAGAAACAATATTATCTTTAATGAGAAGAGAGGATATTGAAGTTTTTCTCTTTCTTCGAAAGTTTCTTCTCTTCACAAACCCTTCAGAAAAATCAGTCGTCCATATAACATTATTCCTTTTACAATTGTAAGCAGACAAATAGTTACTTTTACAATCAGGAATTGGCACATCACAACACTTTTCTTGATTGTGAGATGGATTTCTGATAACTGCAAACTAAGAAGTAGGTTTGATAACTTCTTTAGACATCTAGACAAGAATTTTATGAAGTTTTTCATTCCGTAAACGAAGATGACATCTTCTTTCAATGTGGCCTTTCTTTCCATAATAATAGCGATTGACAGGAATGTTTTTAACCGTTCTCAACTGAGAAGTCCTTGAAGGTTGACACTCTTTGTTTCTAGAGACATCTGCTACTGAAGGAAGTTTTTCACTTTCACTCCAAGTGATATTTTCAGCTTGAGGAAGGTTATTGGCATGAAAAAAATTGATCTTACTAGTACTTGGAGCCTCTATACCTTTATAGCCCAGACCACGTGTATCACGATGTTCTTTACATGCTCCCAACATAGAAGACAATTTTGTAGAGCTAGAATTGAATCTTTTCAAATTCTCTTCCAAAGATTTAACCTTCTCAAGAGCAGCAGTAAGATCAGTCTCCAATATTTTTTCTCAGGTGAGAAAAACTTTCTCTCTGTCTTTTAAACATATATGTTGAGAGTCATACCTTGCTTCGGTTTCTATATCACATTCAGATTTCTTCGAACGTATATCTTCCTCTCGATCTTTAAGAATAGATTGTAACAAACTATAACCACAATCATATCCCTTGTAAAAGCGGGGGTCTAACAACCTCACCCAATATTTCTCTTAGCAATTTGTATGGACTAACTCCAATATACTTTTTAAGAGAATTAACTAGACAGTCATACTAAATCTTAAAAAAAGTATATCAAAGACTTATATCTCAATTTATCGATTCTATACTTACTAAGCAAATATAAATCTGCGAGTCTAATTGAATATAAGAGAAATTAACTTGAACGGAACCAAAGACCAATGTTCAAGGATCAATCAATTTCAATCAACAACCAAAGGTTGGATTTCCCAATTGATTGATTCAACGCACAACCTGTAATATTTCAATTATCTAACAAAATATAATGCGTTAGAGAAATAACACAGACACCAGAAGTTTTGTTAACGAGGAAACCGCAAATGAAGAAAAACCCCGGGACCTAGTCCAGATTGAACACACACTGTATTAAGCCGCTACAGACACTAGCCTACTACAAACTAACTTTGGTCTGGACTGTAGTTGAACCCAAATCAATATCACACTGATCCAAGGTATAGTTGCGCTCCTTATGTCTCTAATCCCAGCAGGATACTACCCAGTTGATTCATTTAGCTTATCTCACCCACTACTAAGAGTTGCTACGACCCAAGTCGGAGACTTTAATAAACAAATCTGTATCACCCACACTACACCATTTTAAGGGATTAGCAACTCAGATTAGCAACAACACTATTGCCGTTGCTAATTTTCTGTTGCTAATTTCTGTTGCTAATATTTCGCAACCGTAGGTTATTGTTGCTAATTTTGCAACCGCAAAATTTAGGTTGCGAATAGAAACTGCTGGTTGTTTACGCGTGCGGTTAGGCCGTGTGCTGGTAACACCTTAGTTTGACATGTTGACTTGACTTGAAGTGTGTTAGATACGTGTGTGGGATCCCTTAAAACTCTAGATTCTAGTATTAACCCTCTCTTTATCTGGTCTTCTACCTCTCTCAATCCGCCGCTGCTGCTTCTTCTACTTCTTCTACTTCTTCTCTTCTGCGTCAAAAAAAAAAAACGGAGATTCATTAACGAAATCCTTCTATTCTCTTCATCAACACTAACTATAAACGAAGATTCACCAACAAAATCCATCAACAACATCATTTTGGTATGAATCGATGAAGAACAGTCGATGAGGATCATCAACAATAGTCAGATTACGTCTCTTCTCTTTTATACTGTCGGTAAGGGAAACCCTAGTTTTGTTTCTTTGTTAATTTATGCTGGTGGTAATTTGAATTTAGGGATTTATCAAATGGGAATTTCAGGGATTTATCTTTAAGCTTGAAGAAACCCTTATCTAAAATTTCAGTGATTTAGTTTTCTGAATCATTTAGATTCGATTTTAGTTCTTATTGATTTGATATTTTTATTGTTGAAAAAGGTGTAGAGATATGATGAAGATGGAAATCAATGGAAAGAAAGAGAAGTTGGATCTGTGCTAATCATCTAGGTTTGTTGGTTTTGGATTGATTTTTGTTTTATTTGATATGTTTATTGATCTGAGAGTTAATTTAGGGTTTCTTTTATGATTTTGATTTCTTGTATTTCTAAAAGGCATACAATTATAAAGTATTTACCTCCTGAATTTGCTTATTGCCCGTGCAGTTAGTGAATCAAATCCTTCATACCCATCCTATAAATCAGAGTTGGGACTTGTTGATTGGGACAAGTTAGAGGCAGAAATTATATTTTGTAAGTCTGATCCATGCCATTTTGCTTTCTTTCGTGATGTAAATTACCTGTTGACACATTGTTCCCAGTATTGTGTTAGTTTCTACACATGTTTTCCATGTCTTTGTTGGTTTTGTTTGTTTGAAGGTCAATGAATCAGTGGTGCTATAGGTAGAGAAAGGTAGACATAATTTTGATGATGAGGCCAAGCCGATATTGCATGGTCTTGTTCATATCTGTATAGCATCTATACGCTTGAGATCTTGCTGCTGCAAAAATTGGTCGAAGATCTCTTTCCTTACGTAACAAACAAAATCCCTAAGTCTAATTCCGAGTAATAACTTATAATTCCATTTTGATTTATAGCCCTAGCTGATGGTTTCCTTTTTGGTGTTTTAGGTGTTGGATAATATCTACAACTTCGCAAAGAAGGGTTTAACTTCATCATATAGTTCAACTACATCATGGTATTTTATTTATTTTTTTGTATTTCTAAAAGACATACAATTATGAAGTATTCACATCCAACCAATGCTGCAGGATAGTTCCTTACGCCAGGATTTGAGCAACTCAAGCTTCCCGTTACCTCGTCCACTAAAGTTTGATACTTTAGATACCATCAGGCATTTGACTTCTATTTTATTGACTTCGATTACGTTCTGATGTCTACCTTGTCAATTGTTCTCCTTAAGTCATGCTGTGTGTTTGGTTGAAAAATCATACTTTCATGGCCCAATGTTCGTACAGACTAAATGCATGTTTGGGATATCTCTTATTGCATGGATGTTAATTTTCCCCTGCTCCCTTAATGAGATATAAGAAGAGATTAATCCCCTTCATGTTCATAAGTACAGGGTTACAGGTCAAGAAAGGAAAGTTTCATGTTTGTCCTCTCAACTTGTATGTATATGATGTTTTTTGTCTTATGTTATCTCGGTAGGTGTTCTTATATTGAACATTTATGAAACATTTCTAACTTTTATCTTTGTGAGTATTTTATTTTGATATGGATGGCAGACTCTTTTGTTTTTAGCTATTCAGTGCTTTTCTTGTTTTGATTGCCAGGCTCCTTTTTTTTTTGTTTTGTTGATGTGGGTTTTTTTTTCTTCTCTCTTTTATGATTTCAGGAACGACAAGGGTGAGAACCTCAATGATTCTTACTACCACATTTTCAGTCCCTTGACCAATACAGCTGTTGGTGCTGAGCTTGCCCATAGTTTCAGCACAAATGAGAACACCTTGACCATCGGTACCCAAAAAGCTATGGACCCATTGACTTCTATCAAGGATAGGATCAACAACCATGGTAAGGCAAGTCCTCTTATCCAGCACGAGTGGAGGCCAAAGTCCCTCTTCACCGTCTCTGGTGAGGTAGACACAAGAGCAATTGAAAAGAGTGATAAGGTTGGTCACTCTGTGGCTCTTAAGCCATAGAGAAGCTATGAAATAAGGAGGAAAGTAATGCAAAGATTTATCAAAAGGAGGAAAGTAATTCAAGAAAACCCTGGTTGGAGAATGCTGTACTGAGTTTCCAGCTGAAAAAAGGTATCAGAGGAATTCTAGATCATATATTGGTAATCATGTCATGTGCTTTGATTGATTCCAGTTTAATGGTGTTCAACACCAATTGTCAATGTAAATGGTAGTTTGAACTTTACCCACCTAATTGTTTTTCAAACAGTCTGGAGTAGATGCTTGTACAAGGGTTATTCCTAAACACGACCTTATGACGAGTTGGAAGCAGTGCATTTAGGTGTTCAGCTTGCTCTCAAGTACAAAATCGTTAGATTTCTGGTAAGGATCATTGGCATGTTTAATTTCTCTTTTTTTGTTATGTGATTTGATACTTCTAAGCCATCGCAAGGCGTTAAATGTGTCTATGGTTACCTAAATTGATTACTGAAGTGAACATATTAGTAGTTTGGGTATACCGAAAGTATGGTAAGTATCTCCAAAATGGTTTTAGGACTATCATAAGTCTTATAGTTAATCCTTGTTTCAATATCAAAGTCATATCTTTGGTTGAAGTTGCATATGTTTCCGTCATTATTAAAGCTAGGTGACCTTGGGATCAGAAAACATGTTGCATAATCAAGTATGTTATGTGCTACTACAGAAATCAGATATTTCAGAATCTCCAAGTTGTGCTTTAAGTACCAAGATATGTCCAATTTGTCAATTGTTACAAAAAAAATCGTAGTTTGGGCTTTCGTATTTCATTAATGTCAGTGTGTGATATTATATTGAGCTAATGTGCTTGTCAACGTGTATATTTATGGGTAATGATGCACATGTCAGCAACTAGTAGCCTACCCGGAATCTTTTGTAGTTCGAACTTCCAATTTGGAATTCTTTAAGTAATTATCAATATGACTTGATGTATAAAATGCATAGAGCATGCACAAGCCGACATATCTTGTTGCTTTTATCCCTTTTGTGTGTAGCATGTGTCAGCAACTACTATCATACCCAGAATCTTTTATAGCTTGAAATTCCAATTCAGAATTCTTTATGTAATTATCAGTATGAATCCCAATAGTGTTCCATTTAAAAGTTAAGGTATATTGTTGATTTGGTGGATTTCTCCTTTGTCTTAATATCATACTTTTTAATTTTCGATTCAGCAATGTCTGATAGAGTTTTAATGCAAATCTGGAGGGACTATCAAAGATTGAAATGTAGAAACGATGTGGGAAAGATGCAGCCAAGAAAGGCCAAGGAAGACGTGCTCTCAAACGTAAGAGTAAAATTTGTTCAAACAAGTCTTAAATCCAACCATCTCATTTTGTTGTCACAGTAATGTTATTTTAGTTTATTAATAGCAGATGCATGCAGATAGTTTGTGAAACTCTGTTTCGTGATAAATGTAACTTGGTAGCTGAGTGATGTGCTTCTACAGTTCTGCTCTCAAGCAAGCTGGTGCCAAGTTTGAAATTGTTGAAATTTTTAGGACTTGAATCACTTCTCTTTGTAGGACTTGTATAACTTTTCAATAACATGAATTCCAAGTTCATTTGATTTTGTAAATTTCAAAATGTTTGATGGGGATTCTCAGTTCGTCTGATTAAAATGGTTTGTATGTCATGGCCGATAAGTTGTCATGTTGTTTGTATGGTATGCATTGGACTCCGTGGCTTAGAGTGAAGCCGTGGCTTAGAATCGAGCCGTGGCTTGGTTCTAAGCCTCTTTTTTCTTCTGTTGCTAAAAAATTTCGCAACGGCATTTATATGTTCCGAATAATTTTTTTAGCAACGGCAAGTACCGTTGCGAATGTCCGTTGCTGACCGAGATTCGCAACAAAGCTTATGTCGTTCCTAAAAATTGCGACACCGTGTTTAGCAACAGCGAAAGCCTGTTGCGACCATGTTTAGCAACATCTATGGTAGGTTGCTAATACCTTAAAATGGTGTAGTGCCAGAACAGTCTACGAGAATAGATTAATCTTTCTCCCACAGAAATATCTACAAGTTTTGTTCCATCTTTTGATAATTTAAGGTGAACAGGAACCAATCGATAACCTAGACTTATATTCCTGAAGAACAACCTAGAATTATTAATCACCTCACAATAATCTTAATCGACTAGCGAAACAAGATATTGCGGAATCACAAACGATGAGACGAAGATTTTTGTGACTACTTTTATATCTTACCTATCGTAGAAATTAATCTCGAGTCAATTTACAATTGTACTCAATACGATAGAAATAACAAGATCAGATCATGCAAATACAGAGAAGATAGTTGGGTCTGGCTTCACAATCCCAATGAAGTCTTTAAGTCGTTAACATGTAGGGTCTCAATAGAAACCTAAGGTTAAAGGAGAATCGACTCTAGATTATACAACTAGTATCACACATGAGGTGTGGGGATTAGGTTTCCCAGTTGCTAGATTCCTCTTTTATATAATCTCTCAAATCAGGGTTTGCAATCTAAGTTACCTTGGTAACAAAACATTCAATATTCACCGTTAGGTGAAAACCTGATTAGATTCAAGCTAATATCTTTCATCCGTTAGATCGAACTTAGATTGTTATACACAAATAAAATGCATGTTCATTAGGTTTGTGTAACCGTACCTAAACATGCACACTTAGTTGGTTCAACATTAGTTAACCAAATGGTTAGCCATATGAGCACTTTCATATTAACCTTATACATCTTAACCATAACTAGTTCAAATGACTCAAGAGAACTAGTTATAGAGTAGTTCAATTGCATAGATATCATAGAAGTATACAAGACACAATTGAAGCAAAAACGATTTGATTCATGAAATTTATAGCCTCGATTTGCAAGTATGCATTCCTTAGTTTATATAAGTTTAAGTTCACGAATAACCGTTTTTAGAAACTAACCCACTTAAGTACACATACTGGTACGCGGACTGAAGTACCCGGAATAAGTTTGTTTTTAGTTCACAAACTCCAGCACAAATTCACGGGACGTGAACCTCCGACAGTGTGCGTACTGGTACGCGGACTTTTGTTCCGATTTTCCTGAAAAGCAAAGTACGCATATTTTAGTTCAAGGAATAAGGACTTACACATGTATGAGTTATCACACAATGTTAATATCCTTTCAAGGTTATATTCTAAACTATCATTTCAATCATTGAAACATTCTTAGAGGACGTTATATAGTTGTTATTCACAAGCTATTTTTTCGTCAAAGCGATTTTCAAGTAATTGAAACTAATATGACTTTTGTCACTAGTAAAGATGAATTTGGCCAAAGAGAAAGCTTACCAACACATATTTTAAGAAATAGATAAGCGACATAAACTCGGCTTGAAATAGAAAATATGTATAATCATAGTCTATATAACAATACGACTTTTGTCTCAAGATAAGAGATAGAGTAGATAGACTTTTGAGTGATAGATAAGTTCAAGTCTCCACATACATTTTAGTCGATGAAGTTCCACCAGTTCCTTGAGTAGTTCTTCGTCTTTGTATGATGATCGCCATGGAGTCTAGAGCTCAACTACACTTTCTATCCTAGTTCGAGACTTAGCTATGAGTAGACTAAAAATCAAGAATTATAGTTTTGGAAACTAAACTTGACAACAAGCTTGAGATAGCAACGCTTGCGAGTTCGACCGAGCAGTGCTCTAACATCCCTTAAAGAGTTTTCTCATTTTCCAGTTTGTAATACAAAGAGGAGTCAGAAACTCAGCCAAACAGGATGTTGATCGAAAAGCATGATGTACTGTGAGACTTCCTCATCAACATCTTGTCCTTATTCTGAATCACTTCTATCAGAAAGATCATCCAACTGTTCATCTAGGCGTGCTTCCCAACTATACACAGTTTTAGACAACATAGAAAATGTGACAAAATTCTTAGGAGAAACAAGAATTTGGACCAAGTCAGAATGTTTCTGAGCTGGTGATGCGTTGTCAAAGATGTTCTCGTCCACAGATAGATCGCTAAAAACAAAGACTTATGAGGTCTTAAACGTGTTTGTCTGCTCTGATACCAATTGAAAAAACGGGGGTCTAACAACCACACCCAATTTTTCATTTAGCAATCTATATGGACAAACTCCAATATACTTTCAAGAGAATCAACTAGACAGTCAGACTCAATCTTTAGAAAAGTATATCAAAGAGTCATATCTCTGTTTCACAATGTAATCAACAAATCAAACAGGTAGAAATCCGTGAGCCTGATTATTATGTGAAACAACTTGAATGGTACCAAAGACCAATGTTCAAGTGTCAATCAATTTAATTAACAAACTATAGGCCGGATCCAAGAACTGATTGATATTAATGCACAAGCTGTGATATTTCTATTATATAACAAATATAATGCGGAAAAGAAATAATACAAACACCAGAAATTTTGTTAACGAGGAAACCACAAATGCAGAAAAACCCCGGGACCTAGTCTATCTTTGAACACCACACTGTATTAAGCCGCTACATATACTAGCCTACTACCAATGAACTTCATACTGGAATGTAGTTGAGCCCTAACTAATCTCACACTGATCAAGGTACAATTACGCTCCATACGTATCTGAACCCAAGCAGGAATCTACGCACTTGATTCCCTTAGCCGATATCACCCACAACTAAGAGTTGCTAAGACCCAAAGTCGAAGACTTGATAAACAAATATGTCTCACACAAAAAAGTCTATTGAAATACATAAATCTGTCTCCCACATAAATACCTTTGAGTTTTGTTCCGTCTTATGATAAATCAAGGTGAACATGAACCAATTGATAAATCAGACTTATATTTCCGAAGAACAATCAAGTATTATCAATCACCTCACAATAGTATTAATCGTATGGAAGCGAAACAAGATATCGTGGAATCACAAACGATGAGATGAAGATGTTTGTGACTTCTTTTAATCTTACCTATCGAAGATAAATCTCAAGAAAATCTTAGAAAAGATAATACTCAATCACAATAGAAGAAGTAAGATCAGAACACGTAACTATAGAGAAAATAGTTGGGTATGGATTCACAATCACAATGAAGTCTTTAAGTCGTTAACCTACGGGGTTTTGGAAAAAACCTAAGGTTAAAGGAGAATCGACTCTAGTCGTAACTAATATCACATAGAAGGTGTGTGAATTAAGTTTCACAGTTGCTAGAGTTTTCCCTTATATAGTCTTCAAACCAGGGTTTCATAGGTTTCGAAAAAAGCAATCAATATACACAGTTAGATGAAAACCTGATTAGATTCAAGCTAATATCTTTCAACCGTTAGATCGAGCTTAGATTGTTACACACAAATGAAATATACCTTCATTAAGATATGGGTAGCCGTACCTAAACGTGTACACTAGGTTAGCTTAACAATAATTAACAGAAGTTAGTCATATGAACACTTCCATATCAACCTTATTCATCTTAACCACCACTAGTTCAAATGACTCAAATGAAACTAGCTATAGAGTTGTTAAATTTCTATATTCTCATAGAAGTATACAAGAACACAATTAAAGAAAAATCAGTTTGATTCACTCGAATCAATTCATGAACATTATATCCACGGTTTGTAAAGATTGCATTCCTTATTATATAAATGTATTAGTTCATGTCACAACCGATACGAGAATCAGTAACGCGCGCCAGAAGTACTTAAAGACTGTTCAAAGTTTATTATCTACTAGACCTATGGTCCCTCTAGATAATCTCTCCTCATCTAAGACTTTTGAAATCTCAGATGAAGAAAAATAGTCTAAAGGAAACATTAAACGTTATTCTAAGAGAAATCGCTCAAGAAAACAAAGTCAAAGCTCAAAGGTATGAAATCTCACTAGAGTTGTTAATCTTTTTTAGGAATACTATCACGATGTATCTATTGACAAATCTATTTAAATCTTTTGAAAGTGTTTTCAAATTCTTAGAAAAACTCAATATGATTAAAGAAAATAATTTTTCTGATAAATGTTCTGTATCTGTAAAATCATGTAAGCAAGATGTACGAACTAAACATGTTGTCAAACCATGTAAATTCAATAAACGAGATTCTCATAAGTTTGGTGCATGTTCTAAATATCAAAAAACATCTTTTCCATATCATAAGAAAAAGGAGTTAGAAATACCTATTAACCCTGATTATCATCATTATATCACTGGTACTGTTCACAAATATCAACCGGAAACAATGCACGAGGTTGACTCAGCATATTTTGCCTCTTGGTAACAAGATTGGCCCAACCCCATTTGTATATAACTTGAGATGGGGCAAGTAACGGTGTGATTTTAACTTGGATTAATTTGTGTTGTTTCTTATCTTTTTAAGAAAAACTCCTTGGTTTTTTTTTTGTATGCTCACCCGAGGATAAAATATATGTAGTGTTTCTTTTTCTCTTCTAGTTTTCACAATATGTTGTATCCATACAGGTTGTGACTCCTCGGTGTTGAACATTTAAGAAATCCCACATTCCTTTTGTGGATCGCGGTTAAGGAACGGGTCCAAGCACATCTTTGGGTATACAAAAGGAGAGGTACGCGCACCTTCTTGTTCCTCCTATCTTGTCCATGTACGTGAACATTCTAGGGTTCATGTATTTCCTCCATTAAATCATCTTTGGAGTACAATAAGTGAAAGGGTTTTCAAGGTTCATATCAAGTAAGTTTTCTCTTCCTCTTTTTCTTCCCAAGTTCTAGATCTCATGAGGAATTTCAAGGTTTCAAAAAAATTTGGGTCTTCTTCTTCTAGTTTGAATTTTCCTATAGACCAAAATTCTCTTAGGATTAGATTTGTCAATGATCCTTGTGCTAAGGTTTTTGAAAGGATTTCATCTAATGGATTTATTCTAGAAAAGAAATTGGATTTTACTAGTGGGCATAAAGAGGATTTGATTTGTTTTGAAAAATTCAATCTTGGAAATATCTTTGATGGTCTTGGTGAAGGTTTTTGACACTCTTACAAGAATCTTCTGTGCTAACATCCATGATGTTAATTCTAGGGACATGGAATTCAAGACCATGATAAATAGATAAATGATTCTTGTAAATAGAGAGTTGATTTCAAGGATTACCAAAATTCCCTTAGGAAGTTTTCTCCTACCAATACCTAGTCAAGAAAGTCTATCCCACGAAACTGTTTCTAATGGTCTTTGTGGTAAGAGTGTTGATTGGAATGAGGGAAATTTCCTACTAATCATCTTAGTCTGGCCTTGTTGTTCTTTGGTAAACTTGGTATATGTAATATTTGTCCCTCCACGATTGAGAATTCTCGTTGGAGTCATGAATTTGCTGAGTTGGGAACTCAAAGTCTCGAAATTTCTGGGTTTATCATATATCAAATGTTCTCGATGACGTCTACCAACAAGAAGATAGGATATCCTTGCTTGATTGAGCGAATTTGTCACGTATTCTTTATAGTTCCGATTGGAAACTCTATTGGAACTCCCAATCTAGTTCTCCCTTGTACTTTTAAACGTTTGAAGAAAAATGCTTGCAAGAGACAAAGATGTGACACCCTTGATGGATCATGTGACATGAATCTTCTTTATCAAATTCACAAAGGTGTTTGTAAGATTAGTGCCAAGGTAAGGTGTGTACAAGAAAAATTACTTGTGATTGCTACTAAGTTTCCAAAAATCAAGGATGACATGGATAGGATTCAAGCCACTCTTGTGGTCTCCGATGATGAAGATGATGATTAAATTATCGTGTATTTTTTTTACTTGTCTAGGAGACTTCTTATGGGAATTTATTCTTGTGTTTTTAAGAAGGATAACTAGGGTGTAGAATACTAATTATTGTAAGTACACATAGATATTGCCAACGATTTTCATCTTGCAATGTTTTTAGATTTATTTATTTAAATTCTAAGTTATTTGGAAGATGGTTTTTCCAATATTAACCTTTATGGTTTTATATATTGCAAATAGTTATGGGATATGTTATTTACGTCCGTGAACCTTGACTGTCCCATATGTGTTCAAAAGTTATCTCTATTATATAGAAGATAGGATGAACATTTTTTACAAAGATTAACTCTATTATATGTCATTGTGCAAATAGTGATGAAAAATAGAATGAATCTTTGTTTATTCCGCAGTATTGGTTTTTCACTGATCCACATCTTTGTGTATGTATTGTGTTGCTTCGTAAGTTTTCTTATGTTGAGCATGGTCAATTGAATTAATCATTTTTGAGGTTAATTCAATTGAGATTTTTGGATACAAATTCATGTTTCATGTAATTTGATGTTGTCCAAAGAAATCATTCTTTTCTCGTAAAAGTAAGGTCGCTCTTGTGGTTCTTTTGGGAATGACATTTTATGGGGGATAGTTCTAAATTGAACTTGTGCTTAATTTCCAAATCTTTGTGGGAAGTGCGGTTGTGGAATATCGTAGGAGTTTTCTTGTATCTTTATAAACTCCTTGATGAATGCATTTATCTTAGGCTATATGATTGCATCTAAAAAGTTGATATGTTGTTCTATTTTGGTCATGAAGTATCTCTATGAAAATTTCATGAGGATCCAACTAGTTTTCATACCTTTGCAAAATTATATTGACAAAAAGGGGGAGAATTAATGTGTAGTTTCATACTACAAATACATATGGTTTATGGATCATTATGTAAGGGGGAGTGGTTTTCATTGTGAGATGAATTATTGACTAAGGGGGAGTGATACATATCACCATAGTATTGTTGTCAAAGTTGTGGTACAATTGAACTTTGATGCTGTTTAATAATACTATGACACTGTAAGAGAATGATTGAGAGCATCTGTTTTCTCATTGTTATTTCTATGGATCTTCAACAACTATGATGCTGAGTTGAACACGTTCAGAATCAGTGGAGTACTTGGAAGTGACGAAGATTTCGAGTTATGTTGAAGAGCCAAGGAGATCAACCATTTGGATTAGAAGCTACAAAGTTTATTTATTTTGTAATCCATATGTATTGATAATTTTGTCACTAAAATTGACAAAGTGGGAGATTGTTAGGGCACTGCTTGGTCAAACTCGCAAGAGTTACTATCTCAAGCTTGTTTCTCAATGTGAGTTATCAAAACTATAAGTCTTTATTTCTAGTCTACCTATAGATGTCTCGAACTAGGATAGATTGTGTAGTTGAGCATTAGACTTCATGGCGTTCATCATTTCAAGACGAAGAACTACTAAGGAGAGATTGTGGAACTTCATCAACAAAAGGTATGTGGAGACTGGAACTCATATATCACTTGTAAAGTCTATTTCTACTATATCTCCAATATTGAGACATAAGTCGTAGTGCTATATAGTTTTCTACTATGCACATTTGATATTTCGAGTTGAGTTTAACTCGCTTACATATTTCCCGAAATATGTGTTGGTAAGCTTTCGCTTCATCCAATTTCATCTTATATTCTTAACGAAAATCAAAAGATGATCATGTGAAAATTTCCGAGTGACATCTTACATGTTTTGTGTAATGCAATCATTTGGTGTAGACTTGGAATGTTTCGTAATGATTATTTTAATAAATTGATTTTTTTTTTGATGCTAATAGTGTGTGAAAACGGCTATTGTCATCCTCTAAGAAAGTTTCAATGATTGAAATAAGAGTTTAGAACTCTTAACCATTATTGGATTATGACATGTTATGCATTCTTGCATATATGTAACCATTATTGGATTATGACATGTTATGCATTCTTGCATATATGTAATCCATGTCTGGGAACCATAGTATGCATACCCGTTGGTTTGAGAAGTCCGGGAACCTAAGTCAGCGTGCCCGTACGTGTACTGGCGTAAGGTTCATGACCGATATTTTATTCTAGGATTTGTGGTTTGCGTACCCGTTTGCGTACTGGCGAAACTCAAACTCAGTCCGGGTATTTAAAGTATGTGTACCCGTTTGCATATTTGAAGGTTAAAGTTCTAAAATCGGTTATGTACATGAACTTAAACATTTATATAATAAGGAATTCAATCTTTGCAAACCGTGGCTATAATGTTCATGAATTGATTTAAGTGAATCAAACAGATTTTGCTTCATTTGTTTTCTTATATACTTCTATGAGAATATAACAATTGAACAACTCTTTAACTAGTTTCATTTGAGTCATTTGAACTAGTTATGGTTAAGATGAACAAGGTTGATATGTGAGTGTTCATACAACTAACTTCAGTTAACTACTATTGAGCCAACATGGTGTACACGTTTAGGTACGGTTACTCAAACCTAAATGAAGGTACATTTCATTTGTGTATAAAAAGCTAAGTTCGATCTAACGGTTGAAATATATTGGCTTGAGATTATATCTCTGATAGGGCAAGATAAAAAGAAATCACAAACATCTTCGTCTTATCGTTTGTGATTCCACAATATCTAGTTTTGCTACCATACGATTAATATTATTGTGAGGTGATTGATAATACTTGGCTGTTATTCGGGGAATATAAGTCCGGTTTATCAATTGGTTCCTCTTCACCTTGATTTATCAAAAGATGGAACAAAACTCGTAGGTATTTCTGTGGGATACAAATTTATCTATTTCAATAAAATTTTCTGCGTGAGACGGATTTGTTTATCAAGTCTTCGACTTTGGGTCGTAACAACTCTTGGTTGTGGGTGAGATCAGCTAAGGAAATCAAGTGCGTAAAATCCTGTTGGGGTACAGAGACGTAAGGAGCGCAACTGTACCTAGATCAATGTGATATTGATTATGGCTCAACTACATTCTATTCCGAAGTTCATTGGTAGTAAGCTAGTGTATGTAGCAGCTTAATATAATGTGGTGTTTAAAGCTAGACTAGGTCCCGGGGTTTTTCTGCATTTGCGGTTTCCTCGTTAACAAAATTTCTGGTGTCTGTGTTATTTCTTTTCAACATTATATTCTGTTATATAATAGAAATATCACATGTTGTGCGTTAATATCAATCAATTAGATAATCCAACCTTTGGTTGTTGACACTTGAACATTGGTTTTTGGTACTGTTCAAGTTATTTTTCCTTATTTAATCGTGCTCGTAAATTCCTATTTGTTTGATTGGATTGAGAAATAGAGATATCTCTCTTTGATATACTTTCCTATAGATTGAGTCTAACTGTCTAGTTGATTCTTTTGAAAATATATTGGAGTAAGTCCTCTCAGATTGCCGAACGAAATATTGGGTATGGTTGTTAGATCCCCGCTTTTTCAAAAACACTTTTAAAATCTGCAACTTGTAAACATGGTTCAACCTGTAAAATGAAAATTACATTATCAACTTTTAAATTCTACTTTCATCACTCTCATTCCCAAAAAAGATGCCCCAGAAACTCCGGCCTACTTCCGGCCGATTTCTTTGTGCAACACTATCTACAAAAATATCTCTAAAATTCTTGCAAACAGAATAAAGCCTTTCCTCGATAAATTCATTTCTCCTTATCAATGGGCTTTTGTCCCTGGAAGAAAAATTACGGATAATATTGTGATAGCACATGATGTTATTCATACTATGAGAACAAAAAAAACTAAAAAAGGTTACATGGGTCTAAAAATTGATATGTCAAAAGCTTTCGATAGGGTCGAGTGATCTTTTCTAGAAGCTGTTTTAACCAAGATGGGCTTTTCTAAAGATTGGATTAGCCTTCTGATGCAATGCATAAGCACAACCTCGAGTGCGGTTCTTATTAATGGATCCCCCACAACATTTTTCAAACCCTCCCGCGGCATCCGACAAGGGGACCCTCTGTCACCCTATCTTTTCATTATATGTATGGAGAGTCTCTCCAGAGTCCTAATGGAAGCTTAAAATAGAAAATGGATCAAAGGTGTGAAGTTTTCCAAGAATTAGTTAACAATTTCCCACCTTCTCTTCGCCGACGACTGTCTCATTTTTACTAGGGCTAGTAAGAAAGATGGAAGGCGCCTTCTGCAAATTCTAGACACTTTCAGTGCTGGCTCTAGACCGCTTATAAATTATATTAAATCCGAGATTTTCTTTAGTAAGACGGTATCCAACGGAAAAGCTAGATAGATAATCGACATTCTCAAAGTGAGAAGAATACGACTGGATGATAAATATCTTGGAGTTCCCCTCTTCACCAATAAATCCAAAATCCAATGTTTTGCACCCCTGGCGGAAAAACATAGATGTCGGCTGGCTAGTTGGTCTGGAAAGATGCTCTCTGGAGATGGAAAAGGTGTTATAATAAAATATGTTGCCGACTCTTTGGTACCTATTCACCAGTCTCTAGAATCACCTCGATTAGAATGTTGATTGCTATTGCTTCAATTTATGATTTGCATATACATCAGATGGATGTTAAAACTGCTTTTCTATATGGTGAATTGAATGAAGAAATTTATTCATAATGAACATACTTAGATTTGTAAGTGAGATTTTTGACAAGGATACCAAAACTTGGAATAATGATTACCCTAAACCAATTGTTTTCATCTAAAAGCAGTCAAAAATATACAAATTGTAGATCTCACAACCCAGTACCTAACATGATAAACTCTTTGACCTCACACAGGTAGAACTCTTTGATTAAGTCGATTGTATAATTTGATAATTCGGAAAAAATGGCATCATTGTCAACCCGGTTCAAAATCCGATATGGAATAAAATTTGGAAACTAGAAGTTCTCCCAAGAATGAAGTGTTCATATGGAAATGTTATGCGTGTGCATGCGTGATGTCAAAATTACACAAGAATGCCTCATCTATCGGCAACAATGTGTTTGTGGCAACAAAGATGAAACTACCTCCCATCTCTTTCTCAATTGTTCGTATCGCAAAGCTGTAAGGTTTGGTCTAGGATGTAGAGGCCCGGGTGACAGCACTACCACTTTCATTGAATGGGTAGATGACTGGTTCTCCAATAATTCCACCACAAGAATCGACTAGGTGACAGATCGTAGGAGGGAAGCAACTATATGTTGACATATTTGGAAACATAGGCGTATTGATAAAGTTTAAAATGTCTTTGGTCAAACTTTGAAACAACAATCTTCCTCATCAACCAACATCTGAACTATGCATACCCAAACACTACCATCTACACTCACAACAGAAACCCCACCAACACACAACTTCAGAATATGCAAATACGAATAGCAATGCGGGAAAAAACATATGTGGTACATTGCTTCCATAATTCTCACCAAAATAGCTCCATTGTTATTATAATCATTGCAGATTAAGAGCACCAAAGCACAGCACCAAAGCACAGAAACCAGAATCGTCACCTGACAAGTAGCAGCAGAGGAGGAAGAGAGATTTTTGGGGGCACTGGCGAGCATGATATGGGCACAACAAAGAAAGGAACGAACTTGTACTATACAAATGAAGAACAAAAAGCTGATGACGGACCTGAAAAATAAATGGAAGAACCACCAAACTAGAAGCAACAATGTGATGATCAACGAATATGTAAATTATCTTGCTTATTTTCATATGTTTAACTGTGTTTCCCTAAAACAAGATTGGTTGCCAAAGCTTCATGAGATAGCCTCACACTTTTCCTCAAACCTCTCAAACTTTGAGTGGAGGGAGCTATTTCAGGATGTTAATGCTTTTGTACGCCATAATGCTAAACATGCTACTAGCCTGATTAACTAGTTTTAATGCAAGTTTATTTTTCAACCAGTAAGTACCCCTTTTCTGCTCTTGACTATTTTTTTTCTTATTCGGTAAAAGTGATTAAAAAATTATCTGTAACGAGCAGTGTTATAACTTATGCAGCGCACAGTGTGCATGCAGGCCAACACCATTTCAATGTCTTCTTATTTAGATTCGGAGCGGATTTTACAATGATAATAGGGTTACCTCTGCTCACAACTTCTGCAAGCTCGATTGTGCAGTTTTGAATTGTATCAATAAATGCACTCCTCAAAGCCTTAAGGGACACGACATAAAAGATTGTTACTATTTCCATTGTGGTAAATAAAAGCACCAAGTAAATAAATCTGAATGTAACTTACTCTGCAGGAGCAAAATATTTGCAACAAAATATTTTTTCCCCTAAATATAAAGGAAACAAGCAAGTAAGAAAGTAAGCACTTATGTTCCATTACACTGCGCTCTGTTAAAACTCATTTTCTTTTATTTGTGTGCTCTTATCTATTATGCAACACGCTCAAACATTGAATTGAATGAATTTCTGCTTGGTTGGTTGAGTTTTAAGCGGTCAAAGTAAGTTTGACATCACATTTGTAAGATTAGTGGTTCTATAAAGCCCACCAAGTCAAACTCATCGTCAAACCAACCGCTGATGTGGCGGTGACCTGGGTTGACTTTTCTCTTTTCCATGTTTTCTTACCTTTTCGTGGTTTTAATCTTTTTTCCCTTGGCGGAAATTACTACTTGAATCATTGGCGTCGGATATACCATCATCGGCAACATCAGCAGCATCGTGATACCATTGAACATTGTGAGCGATGTCCTCCACACTTGAGGCAGCATCTGCAATCGTGTAAGAAAAGTTATAATTTAAATGATTTTTTCATTGTTTGAAACCCTAGTTTGGAATTTGAAATTTAAAATGAATATGTGGTGGATTTTGGTTATGTTGAAATCTAGTTGTGATCAAAATGGATAGTCTTTTATAAAGTCTAGATTTGATGTTAGTGCCAAGAAATGCAACTATTTCTTTCCTAGATTAGGAATAGCAATACAAAAAGGGGTTGGAGCCCAGCTTGTCGCTAGGCTGACAACTAGTTACCTGTAGTCCGTTTGTATTGAGTCGTATTACTTCCATTTTGACTTGCTAATGAAGTCTACTAGTGCCTCGAATTCTTTTTTTGATTTTTTTTTTGTTTTGATCAATGTGCCTCGAATTCTATGTAGGATTAATACCATAAAGAACATGTTGTGATTCAAGGATTTATCTATGAAGTAGACAGATAGTGCAATTGAAAAGTATATTTTCATATTTTGATTTATAAAGTACATCGTTACAAAATACATATATAACATACCTTAAAGCCCTAACGTATCCATCGAGTACTCTAGTTGAATGTAGGCACATATCAGATAACTTGAAACTCATTTACTTTCTTTTAGTTTCTAATTGAAGCAAAACTTTTGATGCATTTCCCACCACCATAAGGAAAATAACTGCTTTCCACCACTTGCTACCACTTTAAAATAGGATCTCTTGGTATATTACCGGCCACTTTTTCATGGTAGAATTTCTGAGCACTACAACATCTTTGCAAGAAGGTTTCCTCCCCGTGACAGTAAACAAAGCAATAAGCTGTTAGAAAAAATCAATGTTTTGTTTTAATCAAAATAAAATAAAATGCATGGACCATGTTTTGATTCCAAGATCTATTGCTTCCTAGATGTTTTTTCATGTGAATGAATAAAACATTAGTCTAAAAAACACTAAGAGTTTAGACTTAAATAGCATTGGTTTAGCCTTAAGGGTATGGCCCTTTGGGTCTTTAGACAACCTTTGTGTATGGGAAAAGCCTAGACTATGGCAAGGTTGCCTAAACCTTATGCATTTCTTATTGCCTTTCCGTTCGCGCGGTGCTTCGCCTGCGAACGCGCACGCTCGGCCCGGGCGTGGGCGTGGCGTATCCGACCCATCCCTTTCTTTTTCTGAAATTTACCACCACGCTTCTCCCACACATGTAAGAATTTTATTCTTTGCCTTCTCGGTTTGGATATCCGACAGCCACTAAACATCTTTAGTCACACACGGTTAATTCTCACGCGTGAATTCTCTTAAGCTGTTTTCCATCGTAAAGAATCTTTAATCTCACGCGTGTGGACACTGTGCATCTCCACGCGTGTGGACACTGTGCACATAGATTTCTCGTCGAAGAATCTTGCCGACCTGATGCGTTTTTCTTGTTATTTTAACGGATGCTTTTTGCTTTTACTCATCAGGCAAATTGAACGCGTGATTTACGGATGCATTCTCAAACGTTCGAATTCTTACCTATAAATACGAGTTAAGGTTTTCGGTTTAAAAAACATACCATTAGAACTCTTATCTTCAATTTCTCCTTCTTCTCTAATTATTTTTCGAAACTTAAGTTCTTATTAATATTTGTCTTAAAACTCGAGAAAACGTTCGGTTCTTTTAAAAAACAAGTTGTAGTTACGAAAACATAATTTTGTATAACTACTTCTTGATTTACGGAATTTTAGTTCACGAAATATAGTTTACGAAACATAAAATTGTTTTTACATTACTGAAAACAATTTGTATTTTCAATTTGTGTTTTGTTTTTACTTTTGCTTCCAAGTTCTAAGGGATCTCTCTCGTATGCTACACATAGGGGAGAACTAACGATAGTTGTATCTGGAGGTAATTTGTTAATTGCTATAGCATCTCGGAGGAGTAGCGGGCAATATTACCTTTAGCTCAGCGTATTTTATACGTGCCTCTACTAAGTTTATTGAGTTGTTTGTTACTACTATCAGTGTAATCTAAGTATTATTTCCCATTTGCATTCGATTATTGTAATTAATTCCAACAATCTAAAGGTAATATTTGCCTTATTGTAATATTGTATCTTGTAATATTCTTTGTTGTAAGAACATGGGAAAAGAATATTGTAGAAAAACCACCAAAGTTCGGTGGTAAGGACTTTAAGAGATGGCAGTCTAAAATGCTATTCTTCCTAAAACGACCAAAGGTTAGATGGATATGCTTTAGAAAAACACTCAGAAAACTTCATCGCTAGTGGTAATGAAGATAAATTGGACAGTGGAATAGGAAGAATTATTTGTGCAAGAATCATATTCTTAACTGTCTTGATGACTCCTTGTATGACTTCTATAATGCAAAAGAAGATTTTAATGCTTTTGATTTATGGCAAGCTCTAGAAGAAAATATCATCTTTGAGAAAATTGTAAGTAAAAGTTCTTGATGGCTAAGTTCTTAGAATACAACATGATTGACGAAAAGCCTTAGTAGAACAGTTAGTCGAACTTGAACTCTCATCAGCGAGATTCTTCTTGAAGGCATGACTTTTGATGAAGCTCTCACAAGTATCGGCTGTGATTGAAAAGCTTCCACCCTCATGGAGCCGAATACAAGGAGGATTACGACACAAGACTCGTGAAATCACCATGGTGGAGCTTGGCAAAAAGATCCAGGTTGAGGCTTATGTGCAGTAAGATGGACAAAGAGCGATCTTGATAAAAACATGTCCAACAAAGCTCATGTTTTGGACGATAAAGCTTCAAAGAAAATTCTGGAGAATCGAAAAATGGGTAATAAGCGTAGCTGGGACGTAAAAACCCGGACTTGGTAACAATTTTAAGCCTAGAGGTGGTGTCACTAAGGTTGCACCATCCAATAAACTTTGATTTTAATTATGGAATCACTGGACATATGGATAACTAATTTGTAAGGCCCCCTAAAAAGGATCAAATATGATCCAAAGTGGCGGTGAGTATGTGATACCCATAGGTGAGTTTTGTAAACATAATGGAATCATTCATGAAACAATCGCACCATATTCACCGAGAATCGAATGGTGTAGCTGAAAGAAAAATAGAACACTCATAGATATGGTAAATGCTATGTTGACAAGTTCAGGTTTATCTTCGAACTTGTGGGGGGAAGCTATCCTCTCTGCTTGCTATATTTTGAACCGAGTTCCATTTAAAAAATCTAATAAAACTCCTTATGAATTGTGGAATGGTAAACAACCTTCTTATGCATACTTTAAAGTGTGGGGGTGTTTGTCCAAGGTGGCCATTCCTCTTCCCAAGAAAACTAAAATAGGACCTAAAACAATCGATTGTGTTTTCTTAGGGTATCCTGAGCATGCAATTGCATACAGGTTCATGGTCATCGATTATGACCATAATAACATTGGTCGAACACCATATTGGAATCTAGAGATCTTGTGTTTTATGAACACATATTTCCTTTAAGGTCTGGACCTCGGAAAAGGGTCCATGATGACCTCCCGGATGTTCCATCGACTAGTCAAACTCCAACTTTGGAGTATGAGACTGAACCAAGAAGAAGTAAGAGGGTTAGAACTGAAACAAGTTTTGGCCCAGATTTTTTGACTATTACGGTAGAGTCTGAACCCCAAACCTACAAGGAAGCTATGACTTCTCCAGAATCTCCTTTCTGGGAAGAAGCTTCATTAAATGAATGGGAGTCCATTCAGCAAAACGAAACTTGGGAGCTTGTAGACTTGCCTCCTGGAAGTAAATCCATAGGTTGCCAATGGGTGTTCAAAAGGAAACTTAGAACAGATGGAACTATAGATAAATATAAAGCTAGGTTGGTAGCTAAAGGCTATAGACAACAGGAAGGAGTAGATTTCTTTGATACCTATTCACCAGTCTCTTGAATCAGCTCGATTAGAATGTTGATTGCTATTGCTTCAATTTATGATTTGCATATACATCGATGGATGTTAAAACTGCTTTTCTATATGGTGAATTGAATGAAGAAATTTATATGGATTAACTTTGAAGGCTTTATAGTAAAAGGTTATGAAAACAAAGTATGCAAGTTAAACAAATCTCTTTACGGTTTAAAACAAGCACCTAAACAAAGGCATGAAAAATTTGATCATGTTATGATAATTAATGGCTTCAAGGTTAATGAATCTATAAATGTATTTACATTAAATCTGTGGATGATTCTCATGTTATTGTATGCCTATATGTTGATGATATGCTCATATTAGGCGATAACCTTGATATTATTAATACCATTAAAAGCATGCTTAGAGATAATTTTGACATGAAAGACTTAGGCCCTACTGATGTAATCTTAGGGATGAAAATCGATGAAGATGTCCGATGGATATAGTCTTAGTCAATCTCATTATCTTTGAAACCGTACTAAAGAGATTTAATTATGAAAATGCTAAACCTGCATCTACTCCTTTTGATCCCACTTGTAAATTGAAAAAGAACAAGGGAAAGGGAATTGATCAACTTGAGTATTCTCGCATTATTGGTAGTCTTATGTATTTGATGAATGTACAAGACCGATATTGCTTACTGCGGAGTAGATTAAGCGGTATACTTGCAACCCGGGAAGGATCACCTTGGAATGCTCTCTTCGAGTTTTACGTTACACGAGAGGGACCTCAAACTATTGCTTAAGTTTTGGGAAGTATCTGTGCTATCTTGGAAGGGTATTGTGATGCCAATTGGATATCGGACTCGAAAGAGTGCAAATCTACTAGTGGGTACATCTTCTTGCTTGGAGGTGCGTCTGTCTCATGGAAGTCTACCAAACAGACATGTATAGCTAAATCCACTATGGAGTCTGAGTTTATAGCCTTGGAAAAAGATGGAGAGGAAGCTGAATGGATGCGATGTTTCCTGGGAGGAATTCCACTCTAGCTGAAGCCTTTGTGTCTTCAATCGCCATCCACTATGACGATAAAGCTGCACTTGGTTGCGCAAAGAACAATGTATACAACGGAAAGTCTATACATATACGTAGAAGACACAAGACGGTGAAACAACTACTCTCTACTGGTATTATCTCGATAGACTTTGTAAAATCCAAAGATAATCTTGCAGATCCTTTGACGAAAGGTTTACCGAGAGAGGAAGTTAAATCCACATCGAGGGGGATGGGACTTAAGCTCATAGAATAAATCACCATGAAGGATACTCAATCTTGTGATTGGATTTCCAAGATCAAGGTTCAATGAGACAACTAATTTATGGTGATATTGGTAAAGCACTATCTTTGTCCCTCCCTATGGTGTAATCATGTGATAGTGCAGCCTGCAGATTTACAGGATGATCTTTTGAGATCTTAATGGGTTCCATGGCTTTGATTAAAGCGGGGTGTGGCAGGACACTCTTTATGGACCCACCTTTGTGGATGTTGGAAGTGTGGCCGCTTCCTATGAGAATTTGAGCTGATTCTCTAGAGACATTCATTAAGTCCGGGATTTTAGCCACGGCCAAAATGGGCACAACTGCAAGAGCTTGGCAGCTGTTTGTTTTCTTCGGTTGAGGCATCAAGTGTGGCTGTTATTTACTGAATTGCATTCATTGTTGGCGGTTCAAGACATTGCGTTCACCGTATCAACAAGCGATTCAGGGTAACCTCTCACTAAGTTAAGGTTCAATCTTTGGGACACCTTAGCCTATTTTGTTGCCTTATGTTTTATCGTGTTTTTTCGACATGTTTTATTATTCATGTGGGGGATTGTTAGAAAAAATCAATGTTTTGTTTTAATCAAAAAAAAAAATGCATGGACCATGTTTTGATCCCAAGACCTATTGCTTCCTAGATGTTTTTTCATGTGAATGAATAAAACATTAGTCCCATATAGACTAAAACACTAAGAGTTTTAGACTTAAATAGCATTGGTTTAGCCTTAAGGGTATGGCCCTTTGGGTCTTTAGACCTTTGTGTATGGGGAAAGCCCTAGACTATGGCAAGGTTGCCTAAACCTTATTGCATTTCTTATTGCCTTTCCCGTTCGCGCGGTGCTTCGCACGAAGCACGCACGCACGCACGCTCGGAGCTCGGCTCGGGCTCGGGCGTCGTGGGCTCGTGGGCGGGGCGTGGGCGTGGGCGTGGGAGTGGGAGTGGGTGTGGGCGTGGCGTGGGCCTTTCTTTTTATTGTTTACCACACGCTTCTCCCATCATGTAAAGAATTTTATTCTTTGCCTTCTTTTTGGATATCAAGTAACCACTCATCTTTAGTCACACACGGTTAATTCTCATGCGTGAATTCTCTTAACTGTTTTCATCGTAAAGAATCTTTAATCTCACGCGTGTGGACACCTGTGCATCTCACGCGTGTGGACACCTGTGCACATAGATTTCTCGTCGAGAAGAATCTTGCCCGACAGATGCGTTTTTTACTGTTATTTTAACGGATGCTTTTTGCTTTTACTCGTCCGACAAATTGAACGCGTGATTTACGGATCTGTGTCTCAAACGTTCGAATTCTTACCTATAAATACGAGTTAAGGTTTTCAGTTTAAAAAACATACCATTCAGAACTCTTATCTTCTGAATTTCTCCTTCTTCTCTAATTATTTTGAAACTTAAGTTCTTATTAATATTTGTCTTAAAACTCGAAAACGTTCGGTTCTTTTCAAACAAGTTGTAGTTCTGAAACATAATTTTGTATAACTACTTCTTGATTTACGAAATTTTTTAGTTCACGAAAATATAGTTTACGAAACATAAAATTGTTTTTACATTACTCGAAACAATTTGTATTTTCAATTTGTGTTTTTGTTTTTACTTTTTTTTGCCAAGTTCTAAGGGTTCTCTCTGTGTATGCTACACATAGAGGAGAACTAACAGTAGTTGTATCCTGGAGGTAATTTGTTAATTGCTATAGCATCTCAGAGGAGTAGCAGGCAATATTACCTTTAGCTCAGCGTATTTTATACGTGCCTCTACTAAGTTTATTGAGTTGTTTGTTACTACTATCAGTGTAATCTAAGTATTATTTCCCATTTGCATTCGATTATTGTAATTAATTCCAACATAAGCATTGGCTAATATTCTACCCCATAATAATTATCCTTTCAGCCATCTGGAATGCATATACTAATGTGATGAAAATTTACCAGGAAATTAAAAATGTATGAACGTCATAGGAAAACTTACAAGATAAGATTGAGTTTTGCAGGAGAGTTTTTTTTGTTCTTCTATCATCAAAACTTTAGAAGGTGAAGAAAGCAAAGAGAAAAGAAAAGTCTAACCCATGTCACCGCCACATCAGCCGTCGGTTTGATTAGCGGACCAAATAGAATTATTATTATTGTAAGATAAGCTTAAGCTAAATTTTATTTATTTTCACCGTTAGTAACAACCAAGCAATGTGGTTGAAAGCGGAAATTACGGATTTAAGGGCAAAGGAAATGCAACCACTTCCCAGGAACTATCTGTCTTTGATCGACTAATCCCTAATCCCGGCTAACTTTTTGTCCACGGACCTAAAAATCTTCCTGGGTTACAGGGGCGGAGCTAGGATTTCAAAGGAGGGGGTGCACGAAAAATAATTCCGCGACAAAATAAAAAGATTAGCAAAATGAAAACTCCATTGCACATCAAAAATTCGGTTGTGCATCAAAATTTTCGTTGCACATCAACCTCAACCAGCAAGAAGAGGTCTTGGATGGTGACGCATGCTTCATTTTAGTCAAATAAATGAATTTGAAAAGAATGGGGCAAGAGCTAATTACACTCACGAAGGATTTTAGCTGTGATTAGGTCTTGAAGAGTTGGATTCTTTGGATTTTAGGGGGTGCAAAACGCAATCGGCCCTTGATTTAGTCTTGCAAAACTAACACTTAGTATTGGTATTTGAAATTTAAGGGTGTGCAATTGCACACCCTTGCACTACATTGCCTCCGCCCTTGCTGGGTTAGGGTTGGAATATAAATTGCCAATGTGGCCAAAGGTGGCGGCAAAATTTTCGAAACAATTTGCATGGTTAACTGGGATTTGGAGAATAATAATAATAGACACGGAAGTAAACAACTTAAATGGGCAAAAATAATCATAAAACGTGATCGGAGAAATAATGGAGGTGGCTCCCTCATACCCATCGTTACCTATCTAAAGCCATTTTATCAATATCCCCCCAGCCCAATATCTGCCTTTTGCCTGCCTTCGACCATTTTTGCTCCCCCGTAGCCAAATTTCTGGTTCCGCCATATGTTAAGAAATTTGATATGTGTCATTGGTATATGATTTTTAGAGTACCACTGACGAAGTGAGTGACATGGTCGAGGAAAATGAAAAAGGAGTATAAGCCAAAATTTGTCCAAAGCCAAACCATTTGCTTGCTTCTGAAATAAATAACCTTAGTTTCTTTTCTAGTTTACAATTTTGTAATCAGTGCGCTTTAGAGTTTTTGGTTGCTGTTTTTTTTTTTCTTTCTTCTGGCAAGGTTATACTCGAAGCCTTTTATTTATTTTTGGCTGTCATACATTCTTCTCTTCCAATTAAAAAAGTGCATTGTATGTCTCCAAGAAAACCATCTGTACTTGACTCTCGTTTACCACAATTAGGTTATTTAGTCTAGTGTTGATTATGTGTGTTTGTTTGTTTACGTAAAAAGGGTTTTTGTCAAGTCGGAGGGAAAATGACCTCCACAATCTTATCGTATTCTTTAGTGACCCTGTATTTGTGATCCATCTCAGCGGGAGGTGATTTTTAAAGTACATAGATATATGTAGTGAGTGATATGTTAGAGTAAAGTGAACACCTAAAGGTGTTACAGAGGAAAATTTCCGCCAAAACCATACGTGTTTGCTCTTTTAATGATAGTTAAAATGAAGGGCAAAGGTACTGTTGTGATTTGACGATCGTTGTCAAAACTGTGTGTTTTTACCATAGCTAAACAATCGTTTGGTAAAAATTAGTAATTGTAACCCGTCTAGATAAGCCTTATGCTCGTTTCCCACAGTGAGGAAAAGTAAATATTTGGTAAGCACTGTACTAGAATTTTGTTGAAATTGTTATGTAGCTAGCCAAACAAGTGTTGGCAAAAATCGCGAGGCGAAATGTCTCTCTTTTTTTGTTTTTAATCCCAGTAGCCCTAAAAAATTCACCATATCTATCTTGATTTTGAGAAAAAAGAATATATGTTCATCCCCACGATGAAAAATCCAACATCAACTGCCATGAAAACCTTTCTTTGATTCCTTTCTCATTAATGATTTTCTTGGTATTTCTTGTTTTCTCATCAACAAAAATGCCGTTTGATGATTAAGAAAAAATAATTAAAATAAGGGTCGCACCATTTCTTCTTATTAATAAGACACGTACTTTTTTTTTTTCCTTCTGATCCACTTGTTATCCAGCTAACCTACCATACCAGTAAAGTTTCTTGCTAGACGTAGTAGGATTGCCAAATTTGGAACTATTTCAATGCTAAAGTATGAGGAGGTGGTTCATGTGTATGTTGAAAATGAAATTGTGACTAATAGGGTAATGGTGCATGGTGGCAGTTGAGGCTTGCCAGTTCTTACTAACACAACAGACGCGTTTCTCAAATTGTGGTAGATCGAAATAGAAAAGAGTGAAGCACAGTATTCTTGAAGACTTAGAGCATCTCCAACGGGAGATCCTCCACATCCTATTTATTTGGCCACGTAGGTTTTATCCACTTCTTTGCAAAACTTGTTCTCCAACGAGAATGTGAAGACTGAATGTGAGGATGATGTGTACACTTAGTTACTTAAGACATCCTCTGGTTTTAGAGGTTGTCTTTAAGGATGTGAAGAATGCATGCATGGCATCCATTAATTTTCAAACTAAATCAAAAGATTAATTTTCGGCCAATAAAATGATTACAAATAGACTACAAGTTTCTCTTTTAAGGTCGGAGATGATTATCTTAATTTTCTTACAAATAAGGACAAATCGTTTCAAGGATGTTTGTCAAGTAACACCCACGTAGGAACCACATTGAGGTTCCATCGGAGATGCTATTAGTGACGCACAAGTCATTTAGTGCTAGCTAGTCATTTTCATTTAAAATCTGTTACTTCTCATTTAAGAAATCAGTTCCTTTACTTTTACTGCCTTGGGTTAATGAAATATAAAACAAACGACCACAGAACAATGGGCTACCATTAAAGTCATTTCTATAAGCAAAAAAAGTAAATAAATTAACATTTTATGATTTTGCTTATCTTTACTTTAACACTTATAACTTTTGGTATCAAAACATGTTATTAATCTCTTCTTGATTGATGGGAGAGCGTAGGCACTTAATACAAATGTCGCATCCAATTAGGCATTGTTTGTCTGTGTCACAAAACATGAGAATTAGCTGTTAATGCATTGTTTTTGGACCCATAACCAGTGCCTAACATTTTTCATCTCTATTTTCGCTATGAAGAGCAGAGCGACTTGTCGCACATTGTGACAAGATTATTTGGGTAGACCAGTATAGCCAAAATAAGATGGTAAAAGAACTGGTCAAATTCGTCATCAAGCATGACTAAGCCATCTTAATATGTTAAGACAAACTTTGACTGAATTTGATCAAATATCACGGAGAGGATGAAATTAATAAAACACAAAGTAAAATTAATATAAATGGGATCCATGTCAGTAAAACCATATCTCTAGCTGGTACAATTTTGTATACCCCAAAAAGAGTGCACTTAGACCTTAGCCCTTAAAAAGAGTTCACTTAGAATCGGGTATACCCTAGATTAATAAGTAACAGGTCAGCATGACTGAGGAAAATGACCGCATACTACAACTCCTATAAATCCCCTCAACTGTTCCTCCTACACAATCACACATCCCCACTCCTTTAGTGAAATTAAGAAAACCTCTTTGTAGTACTGGTTTGGCCTGAGCAATGGCGTACTACTACTCTGTGATGGTGTTCTTGATTCTTGTAGGATCTATGTCGAGTAGATTGTTAGGATCAGAAACAAGAAGTGATATTACATCTTCTTTACTCCACTTATCATCTTCTTCTCAAGCCGTATCAACCCCATCTCTCCCTTTAGCATCATCATCACCATCAACTCCTTCATCAACATCATCACCGGCATCAGCAGAACCTGGTGTGGACACTCCAAATTACTCTTATACTTCTTCATCATCAGAAACGGCAGGTGATATTAAATCTTCTCTTCTCCAAATTACTCACATTACAATAACACCTGGCAATCCCTCTTCTTTTACTTCTTCATCAAGGTCACCATTATTGTTGAGTAATGTGAGTTATGTTAAGAGTGTAATTGGAGTGTCAACTTTATATTTAAGTTGTGTGTGTGTAGACTACACATGTGGGTGCAGGACATCCATAAGTTGTAAAAACAAAAAGAAGAGAATTAGTATTATCTCTTCAATTAATCAAAATAGAGAGAGAGTGAGAAGAACCAAAAGTTCCCACTCCTTCATTATCAAAATTCATCAAAATCATCTAAGTTTAATCACCCAAAATTCTAACAAATGGTATCAGGGCATAGATCGTTTGAATCGGATCTTGGAGAGTGAAGAAAAATCAATTTCTACCCATTAATTCAAAAAAATCAGCAACCCAATTTTTTTTAAATCTAGATCCAAAATAAGAAAAAACCCAATTTTTCAATCAATCTTCAACCAAATCAATGGCAAGTAGTAGTAACTCAAGTTTATACATTCAACAACCTTCAATACCTCTCTTCCATGGAGAAAATTATGATTTTTGGGCCATCAAAATGAAGACCTTGTTCATGTCACAAGATGTGTGGGAGATTGTTGAAGATGGGTATGATGAAATTGAAGCTACAACAACTCTAGAAAAAGAAAAAAAGGATTTACTTAAGGAGAGTAGGAAGAAGAATGTTAAAGCATCCATGTACATTCAACAAGGAGTTGGAGACACTATTCTACCAAGAGTAATTCATTTTCCTAAAGCTAAAGAAGCTTGGGATATTCTTCAAAAGGAGTATGGAGGTGATAAGAAGGTAAGAGAATTAAAATTACAATCATATAGAAGAGATTTTGAAAATCTAAAAATGAATGAGAATGAATGTTTGAATGAGTTTTCTTCAAGAGTTGTTGAAATTGTTAATAATATGTTGATGTGTGGAGAGAAGATGGAAGAAAGAAGAATTTGTGAGAAGATATTGAATTGTTTGCCAATTAAATTTGAACCCATTGTGGCAATTTTGGAGGAGACAAAGGATTTTGATACATTGAAGTCACAAGAATTATGGGCTTCTTTGAAGGTGTATGAACTAAGGGTGTCAAGGCATTCCGAAAAATCAATTGAAAGTGCATTTCAATCAAAATTGAGCTTGAACTCAAAAAATTCAGCAACATATAAAAATGAGTACAAGGGTGAATCAACATCAAACTTCAAAGGAAAGGGAAAATGGAAGAAAGGAGGAGCTAACTCCAACAACTACACAAAGAGTGATACTTCTCAAGTACCAAGGTGCAATTTTTGCAACAAGAATGGTCATTTGGAGAAGAATTGTTGGAACAAAGGAAAACCCCAATGTCAACATTGCAAGAAGTATGGACATTTGGAGAAGGATTGTAGGTACAAAGGTGAAGAACAAGCCGGTAGAGCCGAAGAGAAAGGAGAAAAACAAAATTTGTTTTATGCTTGTCAAAGTGCTATGGAGATTTCCAAAAGTGAAGTGTGGTTTGTAGATAGTGGTTGTACAACTCATATGTCCGGTGTGAAGAGCTTGTTTGTTGACATGGATACATCCATAAACTCTCTAGTGAATATGGGTGACGGAAACATGGTTCAAGCTAACGGAAGAGGTACAATTTGCGTGCAAACTATCAATGGAGCAAAATACATTAGAGATGTGTTATATGTTCCGGATTTGGCACAAAATTTTCTTAGTGTTGGGCAACTTGTGGATCTTGGTTATGCTGTCCATTTTGAAGATGGATATTGCACCATTTATGACAAGAAGAACAACAACAAGAGACAACTCATGAAGAGTATCAAGATGGAGAAAAATAGAAGCTTTCCAATTATCTTTGAAAAAGAGAAGAATGTTGCATTGAGGATGGAAACCATTGATGAAACATGGTTATGGCATAAAATACTTGGGCATTTGAATTTCAATAGTCTCAAGTTACTTTCCAACAAGAACATGGTGCAAGGACTTCCACAACATATCAACCACAAGGATGGAATATGTGAAGGTTGTGCACTTGGGAAACAACATCGCCAACCATTTCCAAAAGGTGTAGCATGGAGAGCAAATAAACTTCTTGGTTTGGTACATACCGATGTGTGTGGACCAATGAACACACCAACTCATGGAGGTAATATATACTTTATCTTATTTATTGATGATTTTAGTCGTATGACTTGGGTTTACTTCATGAGACAAAAATCCGAAGTTTTTAGCATCTTCAAGAAGTTCAAGAGCCTTGTTGAAAAGCAAAGTGGTCACTACATCAAAGTTTTGAGAAGTGATAGAGGCAAAGAGTACAACAACAAAGAGTTTGATAAATTTTGTGAAGATGAAGGCTTTGGAAATGCAACTAACCGTGGGTTATACTCCTCAACAAAATGGTGTTTCCGAGAGAAAGAATCAAACCGTTATGGAGATGGTGAAGTCCATGCTTCATGAGAAGGGTATGCCTAAAGTGTTTTGGGCCGAAGCCGTCAACACCGCCGTCTACTTGATGAATAGGTGTCCAACAAAAGCCGTATGGGATAAAACTCCTTTTGAAGCATGGAGTGGGAGAAAGCCATCGGTAAGACATCTCAAAGTTTTTGGTAGTGTGTGTTATTCTCAAATTCCAAAGGTGAAGAGAACAAAGCTTGATGAATCAAGTGAGAAATGTGTATTTCTCGGTTATAGCCTCCAATCAAAAGGTTATAGGTTGTTTAGCTTGAAGAACAACACAATGATTACAAGTCGTGATGTCTTGTTTGATGAAGGAAGTTCATGGAATTGGGAAGAAGGCAAAATTGAGAAGAGAACCATTATTGTTGATGAAGAGCAAGAAAATTCAGCAACAAATGAAGTTGAAGAAGGTGAAGAAAATGAGGAAGAACTACCTCAAACACCTCCAAATACAAGACAAGAAGCATCTCCAAGTATGTCTCCAAGTACTAGTGCGTCAACATCACCACTACCACGACCAAAGAAGATGCAACGGTTGAGTGAAGTGTATGAAAGATGTAACTTTTGTATGGTGGAACCGGAAAATTTTGAAGAAGCATCAAAAGAACCTGTTTGGATAAAAGCTATGGAAGAAGAAGTTTTTGTCATCGACGAGAACAATACATGGGAGAAAGTAGCAAGACCAAGTGACAAAGAAGTTATTGGTGTGAAGTGGATCTACAAGGTGAAGTACAATGCGGATGGATCAGTTCAAAGGCACAAAGCAAGGTTGGTGGAAAAGGGATATTCACAACAACCCGGCATCGACTACAATGAGACTTTTGCACCGGTTGCTCGTCTTGACACCATTAGAGCCATGATTGCTATGGCTTCCCAAAAAGGTTGGTTACTTTATCAACTTGATGTCAAATCAGAATTTTTGAATGGAGAACTTCATGAAGAGGTCTATGTAGAACAACCACAAGGTTTTGTGGAGGAAGGAGAAGAAGACAAAGTTTACAAGTTGAAGAAAGCTTTGTATGGCCTCAAGCAAGCACCAAGAGCTTGGTATAGTGAGATAGATGGATACTTCAAAAGGCAAAACTTCAGCAAAAGCAAGAGTGAGCCTACACTATATGTGAAGACCAAAGGTACGTCTATTCTCATCGTTGCCTTGTATGTTGATGATCTTATCTTTACGGGTAATGATGTTCATATGATTGAACAATTCAAGAGAGAAATGATGATGAAATATGAGATGAGTGACATGGGTTTGCTCAAGTACTTCCTTGGTATAGAAGTTCATCAAAGTGAAGATGGAGTGTTCATTTCTCAAAGTAAGTATGCCGAAAAAGTGTTGAAGAAATTTGGTATGCTTGGTTGTAACCCCACATCAACACCACTTGTAGTGAATGAGAAACTCAAGAAAGATGATGGAGGAAGAAGGTTGATGAGACTTACTATAGAGGTCTTATTGGAAACTTGTTGTATCTTACACATACAAGACCCGAAATCATGTTTGCTTCAAGTATGCTTTCTAGGTTCATGGTTCAAGTCATCTACATCTTGTTGTTGAGGTACATACAAGGAACAATGAATTTTGGAATCATGTATTCTAGAAATTTGGATGTCAAATTAGTTGGCTATTGTGATAGCGACTTGGGAGGATGTATTGATGACATGAAGAGTACATCGGGGTATGCTTTTTCTTTTGGTTCGGGTATATTTACATGGGCATCGAAGAAGCAAGAAACCGTAGCTCAATCCACAGCGGAAGCGGAGTATATTTCAGCATCAATAGCTACATCTCATGTTGTATGGCTAAGAAGGATTATGGAAGACATTCAAGAGAAGCAAGAAGAAAGCACCGAAATCTTTTGTGACAACAAATCGGCAATTGCTATGTCCAAAAATTCGGTTGAGCATTGTAGAGAAAGACACATCAAACTCAAGTACCATTTCATTCGAGAAGCGGTTGAAGATGGTGAGATAGAACTCAAATATTGCAAGACGGAAGACCAATTGGCGGACATATTCACCAAGGCACTTCCCAAAGGAAAATTTCAACATTTCCGTGAACTACTAGGAGTAGAAGAACATCACATTAAGGAGGAGATTGTTGAATAATGTGAGTTATGTTAAGAGTGTAATTGGAGTGTCAACTTTATATTTAAGTTGTGTGTGTATAGACTACACATGTGGGTGCAGGACATCCATAAGTTGTAAAAACAAAAAGAAGAGAATTAGTATTATCTCTTCAATTAATCAAAATAGAGAGAGAGTGAGAAGAACCAAAAGTTCCCACTCCTTCATTATCAAAATTCATCAAAATCATCTAAGTTTAATCACCCAAAATTCTAACAATTATCTTCATCTTCATCCCCAACCAGGAGGAGAAAATCATCTCCTCCTGTGCATACACCACCACCTGCACCAGAAAAAGATTCCTGCAGGCGTGATTGGGGTTATTATCTGCAGAGTGCAGTACTTGCTGCAAGTGTACTGTTTAATGCTTATAAAGTTTTTTGGAATGGAGGGGGAGGAGGAGGAGAAGAAGGTGAGGGAGGCGCAGCACCACCACCCACACAGGCCTGTGTGTGGTGCTGCACCAAAAATGTAGCGCTCCAAGTGGTGAGATCCTTCAAAAGGAACCAAACTCCAAGGAATAATACTAATGAGGGTGAACCACAAAAGAGAAATGAGGAGGCAACAGCAACCGTAACACCAACAGCAACAGCATCAACCGAAATAGTACCTGCAGATAACAATGTTTGATTGGGTGAGACCTCCCCAAGGTTACTTATTCCATTATATGCTGCTTTGGAAGTTTCTTCATCTGTGAAAATTAAATTGAAATCTATAATGCAGTTTGTTGTTTAAATCTGTTGGAAAGTTTATATTGAAATTATTAGGCTTTTCTTTTGTTAGTTCTCTTGTAGAACTGGCTGGTCTCTATTTGCAGCACTGTAAGTGCTTTCTTTTTTCTCTTAGTTCTGGTCGTCGCCAATTGTAGCACCGCAGGTGCATTTTTCTTTTTCTCAATAAAATCTAAACTTTTTAAGTAAAAAAAAAAAGTGTCTTTGGCAAGACTCTGCAGCCTGCTAGCAAGATCCTTGTTACCCCAAAACATAGGGCTTACGGTCTGTTGCACAAAAAATCCAACCCCAGGAGACAAAGCGTTCAATGATTCGTAATATATCATCTGAACAGGAATAGGACTTGATTCTCGGAAGAAGGATATGTGTAAGGCTTCAAGAAATATATATATATATATATGAATTTAGACTTGATTTTTACCTGACCCATTCTATCCCAGCATCCTAGGCATATGGCAACAAAAATTCTGCTTGAAAACACCTCATGCAAGTTTGATATAGAGTCCATCACTTGTGAACATAGGTTTTGCATCCTCTCCCGAACCTCAGCCTCTCCATCTGACTCCTTAGTTTTCTCCAAGATTCTTTCCAAATGTGTACTTCAACTACGCCAATCACTGGATTAAGACATGATTACTCGACTATTATTAAAAAACTGTCCTACGGAGGTTGAAAGATGACATCATTCCAGCTGATAATGAATTACTCCATGGAAATCAGCTTCACTGCATCTTCAATACCCATCACCTCCTTACTGACATGTTTGAAGGCCCTTAGATTCCTTTCCTCCCATAGATTCCAAGTGATAGCAGCAGGAAGCACTTTCAACACCAATCCATTCTACTTCGAATTAGATCTACTAGGCCAACTAGAGATTAGAGCTGTAATGTCAGGGGGAGTCGCCCACTTGATGTTCCAAACCTTAAGAATAATGCCCCAAATACGCCATGCCACATTGCAATGTATGAGAAGATGGTTAGCTGTTTCGCCATCCCGTACACACATGTAACAATGATTCACCCAATCTTTATACCAACCTCTCCTACACAGTAAGTCTTGAGTGGAAATCTTCTCCAAGCTTGCCACCCACATGAAGAAACTAACCTTAGTTGGCCAGTATTTTGACCAAATCTAGTTAGGAGGGACGAACCTCGAACCTCTCCGGAGCCAACAAGAGGAAAGTCAATCAGATCAAAATGTGCAATGAATTCACCAAATTTATTCATGTTAGGGGTTATACTTTGATCCCGTGTTCTCTTATGACTATACCTGGTCACATTAAAATCTCCACACACACACCAAGGATCTCCCCAATACAAAGCAGCATCATTGAGCTCACACCAAAATTGATCAGAAAATACATTCAGGTTAGGGCAATAGACAGAGATAAGGTTCCACCAAAAGCCTTCATCCTTGAGCTTGCATCTTATAGAAACAGAAAAAGCCCCGATTAGATACTCATCCATCTCTATCCTTCTGGTATTCCAAACAATAATAATTCCCCTGACCTCCCAATTGAATCCAAAGGCTACCCAATCAAAATTACTAGAACCCCCATATTACTAATTTTCGTTTCTTGAAAACATGCAGTATCTGGTTTCCAAGACTTGAGCATGGATTTTACCTCAAATCTTCGATCAGGGTTTGAAAGCCCACGTCAATTTCATGAGATAAATTTTTTATCTTCATTAAAAACTAGAAATATTCACCTAAACAAAATAACAACCACTTACAAGGCATCCAAGCTAACAGCGTCCACCATGCCTGACATCGAGAATTCTTTATCTCTAATGCCAGCTTGACTCATTAGCCCGTGTAGCTCGGCTTCTGATTGCTTGAATGAAACTCCCACAACAGGACCTTTTCTTGTGAAGTCATCTACAATCAGTGAAAGTCTTCTCAATATTTCTTCATCATGAGAAATTGGAGGATCCACAGGTATAAGATCTTGGTGTTTATGCTCATCTCACTGTTTCCTACACCGATATGAGTATAGTATCTTGGATAAACTTCTTCTTCTTCATCTTCAGTTTCAAGATCAACTTCAATTGGGCAATTCACAGATACAACCTTGGCATTTATACTTATCACACTACTTTCTATACTACCGACATCTCTACTGTAGGTGTTTCTACACGAGATATAATTTTCTTCTTCTCCAATTACAACATCACCTTCCATTTCTTCTTCTGCTATCTGGAACAATCCAAACGGAGATTGAATCTGATTGCAATGAACGACGATACACTTGCTACAGACCTTGCCTTTGACCAGTGTTGCCTTCTAATTTTCCTAGCTGAGACCGTATCACAGGGAACACGTGCAATCTGGGGAGAGTATAATTTCATGACACAAGTATCGTTCGTCTGAGACAGCCACGTCACTAGACCGTTGAGAGATGAAATTTGAATTTTGAATCTCATCTGAGCCTTCCTCAAACTCATCTCGGAAAAACACATGCTGAGCCAGGGACGGTGTCCACCATCCCCTTGACTCCGATGAACACGGTGGTCCAACTCTCTCGCAACCCTAGCCGCCGTCGCAGTTCCTTGATTGCCCTCCTCCACTGCAAACTCCACCACTCCTAAACCAAAGTGCTGAATTTTATCTTCCTGAACTTCCTCAGCTTTGATCGCTATTATTAGATTGCCAATTACATCAAAAAGTTCTTCGATTCCAAATGTGAAGCGGAATAGCTACCCAAATAGGTTTAGGGTTTTTGATCTTTAAGGTTGCCAAGCTATTACTCTCACGGGTACCACATTGAAAATTGAATTCGAGTGTCATTAATTTCCCACCAGCTCTTGGATGTGAGCTATCTTCTCTGCAAAGAAAAGAGTTTTTTTTTTTTTGAAGGTAAAAAAGAGCTTTGTTTGAAGAAATAGGAGAAAGAGAAAAAGCGTCGTTAAGAGCTTTGGACTGACCAGTGGTGTAATGGTCTCGACAATTGGCTATATAATCATGTTAACTCTACAGATGTTGTTAATATTCATAGTAAAGTGTCGGACTTTATTGTGGATAGACAACGGGTTTTACAGGGTTCATTGCCGTTATCACCACAACTTCGATGGAAGATCAGGAACACTCCTATTTCATCGCATGAGTGTAGTGATTGCATATGGACCGGCAACGAAAAAGTTAATCTGTTATATTCGTATGTAGTCTTTTTAAATCAAGCTTGGTAAAGGGGCGTCATGAAATGGTAGAGGGGCGTCAAGTGTGATAGCAATGTCCCTCTTATTGGTTAGGGGGTGTCCTATAGGGGTGTAGATTGACTAGATTACCCTTTCACCTTAAATTAACCAAAATCAAATCAATTTTTTTTAATTAACCAAAATCAAATCAATTTTTTTTAATTAACCAAAATCAAATCAATTTTTTTTTCATCTTCTTCTTCTTCTTCATCTTCTCTTCTCCTCCATCAACCCTAACCTCCATTAAAACCAAAAATGTCATCGTCTTCGATTAATCGGCGATTTGAAAAATGTTTGGAAAAACCCAGTTAGGGTTTAGTTTATCGTGTTGGATTTAAGCTAATTTTGTATCAAAAATTAGGGTTTTGAATGAAAATTGAAATCGAAATTTCTGGGTTTATGCTAGTTACGGTTGGTAATAAACTCAAATACCAACCGTAAGTTCTTAGTTTTGAGAATATGTTCAGTTACGGTTTTTATTTGCATCATATTAATCAACCGTAATTGAGTTACGGTTTGAAACTCAATTAAACTAACCAACCGTAAATCATCTTGAATGTTAACAACTTATCAAATAGTTATGTACGGTTCAAAAGTTAAGATGACTTACCAACCGATCTTTAGAGTTACTGATCGGTTCACTAGTTACCAACCGTAGGTTAGTTACGGTTGGTTTGTATTCACTAGTTACGAACCGTAAGTACATTCCTTGCTTATATTCAATTTTCTCGTAAACTTCAAACGTTGGCATACTCAAAGATTCGTCCGTAGTTGCCCCTTAATGATTCCGTTATTATCACCAGGGTCATCATTAACGAATCCAGTTGAGTAATCATTAGAGTACTCTTCCTTAAATTGGTTGAAGTTATCATTTTGGTTATTAGTATCTCCTGGAAAACAAAGTTAATTATTATTAATTTTTTTCTGAATCAATGATCTTGATCATCTATTTGTCCTACTTCGGGTAAATCCATAACAAACTCATCCAAGTAACTGGAATAATTGCCCGCCCATGTTTCTTGATAACTATTAGGTCCGTTACGGTTGGTTCCGAATCAATAGTTACCAACCGTAGGTTAGTTACGGTTGGTTTCTATTCATTAGTTACCAACCGTAGGTTAGTTACGGTTCGTAAGGGAACAAATTATACCAACCGTAACTGGTTTTTTCTGGGTTTTCCCCAACATATAGTTACGGTTGGTAACAAGCTCCATTCCAACCGTATGTTCTTCTGAAATTTTGGGTTTTCCCAAAATTGAACCATCCTGATTGGTAATTGATACATTACGTCTGTAGTAATATATAGTTACTGGTTGGTAATGAGCTCAATTCCAACCGTATGTTCTTCTGAAATTTTAAAAAAATTGATTTGTTATGTACTTTAGAAGTATACCTAGCCATTTTCAATGATGGGTTCTTCACTTTGTTGGTTAATTTCTTCAATTGGTTGAGATTGACCTTCACAAATATCACAAAAGTTTCTTTTTTCTTCTCTAATTTTTTTTTTATCATCTATTTTAGAGTTATGAATCATATGATAAGTGAAAATTAATTATCAACATTAATCTTGATTATCAACACTAATCTTGATTATCATTACTAAACTTGATTATCAACAATAAGGGCTAATTCGTCATTTCCAGATTTTATTTGATAAGGGACACTTGAAAATTACTTGTAATGACCTTTTTGTCTTATTAGGGTGACGCCCCTCTACCATTATGTGACGCCCCTTTACCAAGCTTGTTTTAAATGAGATGTTCGGGTGTGGTGTTTTTCGCCTATAATAGTATCTTAATTAAACAACAAAAATTCTCTTGCAAAATTAGTAATCATGTTACTCAAATCCGCATAGTTAATAAACCAAGACCACACAATATAGATGGCGTTGAACTAGGGGTCAGGGCCATGTGAAATGGTAGAGGAATGTAGTTTTCTTGTGCTAAGCAGTATTAAGCTCTTATTACTACAAAGGATGTGTAATCGGTGCAGCTGACACTGTAGCTACAAAAGCTTCATTCACTGTCTACTGGCTCCAAAAAAAAACCCGGCTATGTTGATTGCGAAGCCTTGCCTTTTTCTTACTAACTGTTTGGATTTTCTATGTTGTTGAAATATTTGAATCCAAGTACCGTTTGGAAGAGTTTAAGTTTTTCTATGTTGTTTGGAAAATTATAAGGCAGAATTACAGGTTCATGGTGCTAGTAAACTCTTCCTAAGACAGCAAGGTTTTCTAGAATTTCATTAGAGAACAGATTCTAGTAATAAACTGTTGGGCTATCCCTCCTTATGGGTCCAACAAGTCTGGCTTCCCCTTAACAAATGGAAGGAGCTATCTAGCAGTTGTCTTGTTATGTTTATAACAAGTGAAAACATCGAGGAGATGTTTATTTCGAGCTCTTCTTGTTTTGAAGAGAAAGAGAGGAAGAAGAAAAGAGAGAGAGTGAGGTAGAGAGATTAAACCACCAATTTTTGGTGAGATTGAAGCATCTTGAAGAGAAGGAGAAAGGGTTCTTAGCTAAGGATCTTTTGGTTGTTGTGGTGGAGAATTGATTGATCAATTTCCACATCTCTTCAAAGGGAGAAAAATCTAGGGTTTGTCAAACCCTAGTAGTAAGTATCTCAAATCACTTCTTATTCTTAAATTGATAGTGAATCTCATATTATATATGAATGAATTGTTGATCCATCCTTAGGGGTGAGTGTAATTAGACAAATTGATATCCAAGTGCTATATTATTAAAAAACTGTCCTACGGAGGTTGAAAGATGACATCATTCCAGCTGATAATGAATTACTCCATGGAAATCAGCTTCACTGCATCTTCAATACCCATCACCTCCTTACTGACATGTTTGAAGGCCCTTAGATTCCTTTCCTCCCATAGATTCCAAGTGATAGCAGCAGGAAGCACTTTCAACACCAATCCATTCTACTTCGAATTAGATCTACTAGGCCAACTAGAGATTAGAGCTGTAATGTCAGGGGGAGTCGCCCACTTGATGTTCCAAACCTTAAGAATAATGCCCCAAATACGCCATGCCACATCGCAATGTATGAGAAGATGGTTAGCTGTTTCGCCATCCCGTACACACATGTAACAATGATTCACCCAATCTTTATACCAACCTCTCCTACACAGTAAGTCTTGAGTGGAAATCTTCTCCAAGCTTGCCACCCACATGAAGAAACTAACCTTAGTTGGCCAGTATTTTGACCAAATCTAGTTAGGAGGGACGAACCTCGAACCTCTCCGGAGCCAACAAGAGGAAAGTCAATCAGATCAAAATGTGCAATGAATTCACCAAATTTATTCATGTTAGGGGTTATACTTTGATCCCGTGTTCTCTTATGACTATACCTGGTCACATTAAAATCTCCACACACACACCAAGGATCTCCCCAATACAAAGCAGCATCATTGAGCTCACACCAAAATTGATCAGAAAATACATTCAGGTTAGGGCAATAGACAGAGATAAGGTTCCACCAAAAGCCTTCATCCTTGAGCTTGCATCTTATAGAAACAGAAAAAGCCCCGATTAGATACTCATCCATCTCTATCCTTCTGGTATTCCAAACAATAATAATTCCCCTGACCTCCCAATTGAATCCAAAGGCTACCCAATCAAAATTACTAGAACCCCCATATTACTAATTTTCGTTTCTTGAAAACATGCAGTATCTGGTTTCCAAGACTTGAGCATGGATTTTACCTCAAATCTTCGATCAGGGTTTGAAAGCCCACGTCAATTTCATGAGATAAATTTTTTATCTTCATTAAAAATTAGAAATATTCACCTAAACAAAATAACAACCACTTACAAGGCATCCAAGCTAACAGCGTCCACCATGCCTGACATCGAGAATTCTTTATCTCTAATGCCAGCTTGACTCATTAGCCCGTGTAGCTCGGCTTCTGATTGCTTGAATGAAACTCCCACAACAGGACCTTTTCTTGTGAAGTCATCTACAATCAGTGAAAGTCTTCTCAATATTTCTTCATCATGAGAAATTGGAGGATCCACAGGTATAAGATCTTGGTGTTTATGCTCATCTCACTGTTTCCTACACCGATATGAGTATAGTATCTTGGATAAACTTCTTCTTCTTCATCTTCAGTTTCAAGATCAACTTCAATTGGGCAATTCACAGATACAACCTTGGCATTTATACTTATCACACTACTTTCTATACTACCGACATCTCTACTGTAGGTGTTTCTACACGAGATATAATTTTCTTCTTCTCCAATTACAACATCACCTTCCATTTCTTCTTCTGCTATCTGGAACAATCCAAACGGAGATTGAATCTGATTGCAATGAACGACGATACACTTGCTACAGACCTTGCCTTTGACCAGTGTTGCCTTCTAATTTTCCTAGCTGAGACCGTATCACAGGGAACACGTGCAATCTGGGGAGAGTATAATTTCATGACACAAGTATCGTTCGTCTGAGACAGCCACGTCACTAGACCGTTGAGAGATGAAATTTGAATTTTGAATCTCATCTGAGCCTTCCTCAAACTCATCTCGGAAAAACACATGCTGAGCCAGGGACGGTGTCCACCATCCCCTTGACTCCGATGAACACGGTGGTCCAACTCTCTCGCAACCCTAGCCGCCGTCGCAGTTCCTTGATTGCCCTCCTCCACTGCAAACTCCACCACTCCTAAACCAAAGTGCTGAATTTTATCTTCCTGAACTTCCTCAGCTTTGATCGCTATTATTAGATTGCCAATTACATCAAAAAGTTCTTCGATTCCAAATGTGAAGCGGAATAGCTACCCAAATAGGTTTAGGGTTTTTGATCTTTAAGGTTGCCAAGCTATTACTCTCTGGGTACCACATTGAAAATTGAATTCGAGTGTCATTAATTTCCCACCAGCTCTTGGATGTGAGCTATCTTCTCTGCAAAGAAAAGAGTTTTTTTTTTTTTTGAAGGTAAAAAAGAGCTTTGTTTGAAGAAATAGGAGAAAGAGAAAAAGCGTCGTTAAGAGCTTTGGACTGACCAGTGGTGTAATGGTCTCGACAATTGGCTGTATAATCATGTTAACTCTACAGATGTTGTTAATATTCATAGTAAAGTGTCGGACTTTATTGTGGATAGACAACGGGTTTTACAGGGTTCATTGCCGTTATCACCACAACTTCGATGGAAGATCAGGAACACTCCTATTTCATCGCATGAGTGTAGTGATTGCATATGGACCGGCAACGAAAAAGTTAATCTGTTATATTCGTATGTAGTCTTTTTAAATGAGATGTTCGGGTGTGGTGTTTTTCGCCTATAATAGTATCCTAATTAAACAACAAAAATTCTCTTGCAAAATTAGTAATCATGTTACTCAAATCCGCATAGTTAATAAACCAAGACCACACAATATAGATGGCGTTGAACTAGGGGTCAGGGCCATGTGAAATGGTAGAGGAATGTAGTTTTCTTGTGCTAAGCAGTATTAAGCTCTTATTACTACAAAGGATGTGTAATCGGTGCAGCTGACACTGTAGCTACAAAAGCTTCACTCACTGTCTACTGGCTCCAAACAAACCCCCGGCTATGTTGATTGCGAAGCCTTGCCTTTTTCTTACTAACTGTTTGGATTTTCTATGTTGTTGAAATATTTGAATCCAAGTACCGTTTGGAAGAGTTTAAGATTTTCTATGTTGTTTGGAAAATTATAAGGCAGAATTACAGGTTCATGGTGCTAGTAAACTCTTCCTAAGACAGCAAGGTTTTCTAGAATTTCATTAGAGAACAAATTCTAGTAATAAACATCTATATATGGCCGGACCAAAGGGGAAATAAAAGAAGAAATCAAAATACAACGCAATACTGCAAACACATCCACATTCCCTTTACCTAACAAGAAAATCATCAACTATGATAGACAAATCGTCAATCCAAACTTGTTCATACCAGAGTTAGTGTTGCAAGAAATTTTCCGATATCTTCCATTAGAATCCTTGTACAAGTTCATGTGCGTCTCTACTCTAAGGTATGGGTTTCTCTTCTTACTAAAACACTCGAAACTTTGTGTGCAACCCATTATGCCTTTTATGATGGACATCTTGCAGTTGCATCAACTGATCTTCTCTCGTCCAATTTTGCATATGATGGGTTCTCTTTCAAATCCATTCACTTGAAACTTCGCAAATTATCCGGCAAATTATGTCTTGCTGGTTCAAGTAACGGTTTGGTTCTTTTTGTAGTAAAATTTTGGTGTGTTAGGACATAGACTGTTCTAGAAGTCTATGTATAGTATGTCTTGTATCCTAAGCTAAGAATACGTACACGGCAAGTTTTCTTTGAGAGTCTGTATATATATATCAGTTCTTATTGTATGCAATGTATCGAAATCAATTAATAAAAACACAATTCTTCTATTCTTCTGTTATTCTCTTTAACTAGAAATACCAAAACTCAACTTGGTATCATCCTTGTTTGATCCTCCATGTCTTCCGCATCTGCTCAAGATTCAACGGTTTTAACCCTTCTCAACAATTCTCAGTCCATGATGGCCTCTTCTCTATTTTCCCAATCTCATCATATCATTACCGTCAAACTTGACGACACGAATTACTCTCTCTGGCGTGCCCAGTTCTTACCATATCTTCAAGGATATGAACTTGATGGATTCGTTAATGGTGAAAAACCGTTCCCTGCTGCAACTCTTCCAAACACGACCAACCCTAATCCTGATTTTGCTTCCTGGAAGAAACAAGACCGTATTCTTCTTGGATGGATTTTCTCCTCTTTAACCCCTGCTGTGTTACGACATGTTCATCGTCTTACCACTTCTCGTGAAGTTTGGACTTCTCTCGAGTCTCTGTTTGCCTCTAAATCTGCTGCTCATGTTCATCATCTCCAATGTGAACTCCGTGCCTTGAAGAAAGGGTCTCTTTATATGAGAACCTATATTGATCGTGCTCGTGATATAGTTGACAACCTTGCTGCTGCCGAAACTACTGTTACCACTACCGAATTACGCCATTGCATCCTTGCTGGCCTGGACTCGTCATATGATCCCATTGTTACCTCTCTTACCACATCCATGGCTGATATGACTATTGAGGATTTCATTACATATCTTCTTACTTTTGAATTACGCCTTGAACAGCAACACAGGTCTTTATCTTCTACCCCAGTTGCTAATATGGCGTCTTTTGCTCGATCGTTCGCTTCCAACCCTAACTCTCAACAACGACAAGGTACCGGCCAACAAGCTAGTGGTAATCGTCAACTGTCTACCTGTCAGCTGTGTGATAATACAGGCCATCCATCTTATTTTTGCTGGAAGCGTTTTGATCGAACCTTCCGTCCTCAACCACCTCGTCGACAATCATCTTCACCTGGTCAGTCTTCTTCAGCACCTCGAGCGTACATCACTCAGGCATCAGGACAGCGTTCAACTCCTGTCGCTCCTTGGATTCCGGATAGTGGTGCAACATACCATATTACTAATGATTTGTCTCGCATGCATATTTCTTCAGAATATAATGGTCCTGATCAAGTTCAATTGGGTAACGGCACTTCTATCCCAATTTCTCATATTGGTTCTTCGATTCTAGGCACTCCGGATCGTAAGTTACACCTTCGCAATTTGATTTATACTCCTCAAATTTCACACAACTTGTTGTCAGTATCTCGGCTTACAACTGATAATAATGTTTTATTTGAGTTTCACCCTGATTTTTGTCTTGTGAAGGATCGATGTACGGGGAAGGTTCTACTACGCGGCCATAGGAAAGGAGGTCTCTATGAACTGGATGCATCTTCGATTTCTCCTACGATATGTGTTGGTGAACGTACCAGTCTCCATAATTGGCATTCTAGATTAGGTCATCCCATGATGCGTATTGTGCGTCATGTTATTTCTAAGTTTTCCCTTCCTGTTTCTAGTAATACTATCACTTTTTGCTCCTCTTGTCATGAACATAGAAGTCATAAGTTGTCTTTTTCTTCTAGTACAACTCATTATTTGAACCCTTTGGATTTGATTATTTCTGATGTTTGGGGTCCTTCTCATGTTTTGTCTAATGAAGGTTATCGTTATTACATTATTTTTATTGATGCGCATAGTCTCTTTACTTGGATGTTCCCTATGTCTCACAAGTCAGAAGTTTATTCCATTTTCCTTGTGTTCCAAAAACATGTTGAGAATCTGTTTAACCGAAAAATTAAAATCTTTCAGTCTGATAATGCTGCTAAGTATCGTAAACTTACTCCTTATCTTCAGCAACATGGTATTTTTCATCGGTTTTCATGTCCTCATACGTCTGAACAGAATGGTTTAGTCGAAAGACGTCATCGTCATATTCGTGAAACGGGTCTTACTTTATTATCTATGGGTTCTGTACCATCGTCATACTGGTATGATGCCTTTTTTACCACATGTTACTTGATGAATCGTGTTCCATCTTCTGCTCTAGACAAAAAATCTCCTTATGAAGTTCTATTTGGGACGTCCCCTGATTACAATGCATTACGTGTTTTTGGATGCTTGTGTTATCCTCATCTTCGTCCGTATCGATCTCATAAGATGGAACCATTATCTTCTCCTTGTGTTTTCATAGGATATAGTCCATCGCATAATGGATATAAATGCCTTCATATTCCTACTGGTCGTATTTATGTTAGTCTCCATGTTGTGTTCAATGAGACCGTCTTTCCTTTTGCTGCGTTGTCGACATCGTCTCCGTCATCTAATGATCAGGTACTATCTCCTTCCCTACATATACTTCCCTTTTCTAATGTGACGTATCCACCTTCCACTGGTAATATTGTTCCACCCGAATCATCCTTGAATGGTATACATGTGTCTTCACCAACTGTTGCTTCTCAAATATCACCTCCCGGTTCTTTGGGTCCAGTCCCACCTGTCGTCACTACAATAGCTTCACACAGTACACCAACCGTTACCTCTTTGGGTCCAGTACCACCGGCTTCACAAAGTTCACCTGTCGTTAATTCACCGGCGTCTACAGCAACATATACAGGAGATATTATTTCGCCTTCCAGCTTTTCCTTACCTGCAGCTTCTACCGCAACTAATACAGGTACACCAGTCGTTCCTTCTACATCTGTTTCGACTGGACATCCCATGATAACTCGAGCTAAGGATGGGATTTATAAACCCAATTCTAAGTATTCCCTTGTAGCTGATTTTGAGCCTACCTGCTACTCACAAGCTCAAACTGATCCAAACTGGCGTCAAGCAACAGATAATGAATATAATGCGTTGATTCAAAATGGTACGTGGACTTTGGTACCTTATCATTCTTCCATGAATCTTATTGGATGCAAGTGGGTGTTTCGTATTAAACGTAAAGCTGATGGCACTATTGAACGTCACAAGGCCCGGTTAGTCGCTAAAGGATACAATCAACAAGAAGGTGTTGATTATGGAGAAACCTATAGTCCAGTTGTTAAACCCTGTACTATTCGTATTATACTTACTTTGGCAATCTCTCATAATTGGTCGATTAATCAATTCGATGTTCAGAATGCTTTTCTACATGGTAATCTTGAAGAGGAAGTTTATATGAAGCAACCCCCAGGGTATACTGACCCTAACTTTCCTACTCATGTCTGCAAGCTCCAACACTCTCTATATGGTCTAAAACAGGCTCCACGTGCGTGGTATCATAGGCTCAGTACATTCCTATTGAATAATGGTTTTCATACTTCCAAGTGTGACTCATCTTTGTTTATTCGACGTGATGACACTGGCATTGTCTTTTTACTAGTCTATGTTGATGATATTATTCTTACTGGTTCTAGTATCACAGGTATTGATGCAATACGTCATTCTTTGGAAAATGAGTTTTCTATTAAGGATCTTGGTCCACTATCCTATTTTTTGGGTATTGAAGCTACTCGTACTTCTTCCGGGTTATTTCTTACACAAAGAAGATATATTCATGATCTTCTTGTTCGAGTCAAAATGGATGGTGTAAAACCAATTCAAACTCCACTTAGTACAACTGGAGACATGTCATCTGATCATAGTACTTCACTCACTGATGCTAGTATTGTTGGTGCATTACAATACCTAACTTTTACTCATCCTGATTTAGCCTATGCGGTTAACAAGGTTTGTCAGTTCATGCACAATCCAACCGAACATCATTGGGGTTTGGTCAAACGTATATTGCGTTACTTAAAACATACTTCTACGTTTGGGATCCGTCTTAAACCAGCAAACAATATACAATTATCATTCACTGCTTATACTGATTCTGATTGGGCGGGTTCGCTAGATGATCGTCGATCTACAAGTGGTTATTGTATTTTCTTGGGTGGTAATCTTATTTCCTGGAGTGCTCGCAAAAAAAAGACTGTCTCTCGTTCGAGTACTGAAGCTGAATATCGAGGTCTTGCTATTGCTACTGCTGAGATTATGTGGATTCAATCCATTCTTTCAGAATTACAGGTATCTACTAAATCTCCGCCAATCTTATGGTGTGATAATCTTGGAGCAACTTATCTTACTGTTAATCCTATTTTTCATGCTCGGAAAAAACATATAGAAATAGATTATCATTTTGTTCGTGATCAAGTTGCTTCTAAACAATTGGATGTTCGATTTATTTCTTCTAAGGATCAAGTGGCAGATATTTTTACTAAACCGTTGTCTAAAGACCGGTTTAATCTTTTACGTTTCAAGCTGACGGTTCAAGATGACCCGTTGCGCTTGCGGGAGGGTGTTAGGACATAGACTATTCTAGAAGTCTATGTATAGTATGTCTTGTATCCTAAACTAAGAATACGTACACGGCAAGTTTTCTTTGAGAGTCTGTATATATATATCAGTTCTTATTGTATGCAATGTATCGAAATCAATTAATAAAAACACAATTCTTCTATTCTTCTGTTATTCTCTTTAACTAGAAATACCAAAACTCAACTTGGTGCGCTTACAATTGCTATGTTTATAATCCACCCACAAAAAAAAATCGGATATGATTCCTAATCCTCTTACTCCTCCACTGTTGGCGCAATGCGGAAGTATGGTGGGTTTAAGAAAATGGTTTAGGAAATGAATTTAGAAAAAAAAGTTGGTTTAAGAAAAGAGGAGGCTTTGATTATTTTTGGAAATGAAAATGTTTACAAAGGCTCTTTGATTTTTTCTATAACTCTCACTCTTTACTACTTGGTTTTTGGATGATCCCAAATGAACACACTCATTGCCTATTTATAGGCATAACTAACCGACCAACTTATATTCTAGATAGTTCTTTACATCTCTAGACTTATCAATGAGTTCGTACTTTAAGAACTCACTGGACATTTGACCGAAAATGAAAGAGCAGTCTAGAGATAGAAACTTCTAGACCATGACCGACTATGCTAGAAGAAAAAGACTCTAGAGAATTATGGACTACTCTAAGCTTCCTTGTGTACGGACTAGCCTAGGTCTTTCTAGACTTTCCTTTGTCTAGAAAAATATTTACTCTTCCTTTGACTAATCTAGATTTTTCTAGATTTATTTAATCACAAATTAACCAATATTTTAACACCCCCTCTTAATTTGTGATGTTAAGCTTTTCTTTGAAATAATTGAAATTATCCACCGTGACTGCTTTTGTGAAGATGTCGGCATTTTGCTCATTTGTTGGACAGAATTGGAGCTCAATTTCCTTGTTTTCGACCAACTCTTTGATGAAGTGGTGTCGTAGCTCTATGTGCTTTGTCCGTCCGTGAAAGACTGTATTTTTTGTCATTGCAATTGTAGACATATTGTCACAGTAGATAGTTGTCGGTTGCTTTTGCCTTTGTTGTAGGTCGGTCATTATTCTTCTTAGCCATACTGCTTCACATGCTGCACTTGTTGCTGCTATGTACTCTGCTTCGGCTAATGATAGTGCCACTGTACTTTGCTTTTTAAAACTCCAGGAGATAACTTTTGTGCCCATACATAAAACATAACCTGATGTGCTTTTTCGGTCTTCAATGGAACTTGCCCAATCACTATCTGTGAAGCCAATTAAATTGTTATCTTCTTCTCCTGTATACTTTATGCCAAAATCTTTTGTTCCCTTGATATATCGAAGAATTCTTTTTGCAGCGGCGTAGTGTAACTTGCTTGGCTCGCTCATAAACCGAGAAACAATGCTGGTTGCATTGACAATGTCTGGCCTTGTATTTGTCAAGTAGATTATTGAGCCGACTAGACTTCTGAATAAGGTTGGATCCTCTTTAGTTGCTCCGTCATTTTTTACCAATTTCTCATTGGCACCCATTGGAGTTGCAATTGGTTTGCAATCCATCATGTTGAACCTTTTCAGTAAGTCTTCTGCATATTTTTCTTGGGAAATGAATATTTCTTCAGGAGATTGTTTTACTTAAATCCCAAGAAAATATCGCATAAGTCCTAAGTATGTCATCTCATATTCTTTCATCATCTCCTTCTTAAATTTTTCTGCCATCTCTTGTTTTGTACTGGCATAAATTAAATCATCAACGTAGAGACAGACGATTAGGAAATCCGTACCTTGTTTTCTTATGTAGAGGGATGGCTTACTTGGACTTTTCTCAAATCCGTTATCTCGGAAGTATTTGTCGATTTTGCTGTTCCATGCACGCGGTGCTTGTTTGAGACCATATAGTGCTTTGCGGAGACGATAAACCATTTTTTCTTTTTCTTTTCGGACATATCCTTGAGGTTGTTCAACGTACACCTCTTCTTCAAGTTCTCCGTTTAGGAACGCCGACTTTACATCCAATTGATAGACCTTCATTTTGAGTTGAGTTTCCAAAGCTAACACCATCCGGATTGTTTCCATGCGAGCGACTGGGGCGAATGTCTCGTTGTAGTCAATTCCTGGTTTCTGGGAATATCCTTTTGCAACTAGCCTTGCCTTGTGCTTTTGAATTGACCCATCTTCATTATATTTTGTCTTGTAGACCCACTTCAGACCAATTATTTCTTTGTCAATTGGCTGATTAACAAGCTCCCATGTCTTATTTTTCTCGATTACTCGCATTTCTTCATCCATGGCATGTCTCCATTTTTCTTCTTTTGCCGCTTCCTCATATTTGTGAGATTCTAGTGCTATAAATGCACAATTAGATGTATTATAAATATCTACTAGGGAACGTACCCTTCTAGGTGTGGCACTTGCTTCTGATGAACTTGGGCTTTGTTGTGTTGGACTTGGAGATCTCGGGCTAGCTGGTGGAGTACTTTCTTCCTGACATGGCTGATCTGGCTCGTCTTCAATGATTAGTGGCAACTCGTAGTTATCTGGTTCATCACTCCAATCCCATGATTTGAACTCATCAAAGATAACATCTCTTGAAATTACCAGTTACTTTGTGTCTGGATTTAGAAGTCTATATGATTTAGACTCTTCGCTGTATCCGATGAATATTAGATTTTCTCCTTTTTCATCGAACTTTTCTCTATGTTGGGATGGAATATGTGAGTATGCTACGCATCCAAAAATTCTGAAAGAAGTTACCTCGGGTTTTTTCTTATGCCAAGCTTCATATGGAGTTTTGTTGAGAACTGCTTTGGTTGGTGAACGATTAAGGATGCAGACCGCCGTGTTGACTGCTTCAGCCCAGTAACTATTGGGTAGCTTCCTTGCTTTTAGCATACTGCGAGCCATTTATACGATCGTACGATTTTTCCTTTCTGCGACGCCGTTTTGTTGTGGAGTGTATCAGACAGTAAGCTCCTTTTTGATTCCATTTTCTTTGCAGTAGTTGATAAATTTATTTGAAGTAAATTCTCCACCACGATCTGTACGGAAAACCTTTAGTTGATGACCACTTTGCTTCTCTGCTAACGCCTTGAACTCTAGGAATTTAGTGAATGCCTCGGACTTTTGCTCGAGAATATACACCCACATCATCCTGGTATAGTCATCCACGAATAAGAGAAAATATCTTCTATTGTTGAGTGAGGTTGTTCTTGTCGGACCGCATATATCGGCGTGCACCAATTCGAGGGGCCTTCTTGCTCTCCATGATATTTTTGTGAACGGAAGTCTATGAAACTTCCCAAGAATACAACCTTCACATACTTTATCTCCACCGCTGATATTAGGAAGACCAATTACCATGTTCTTTGATTTTAGAACCTTCAAGGATCTGTAGTTGAGATGCCTGTATCTCAAATGCCATAACTTGCATTCATCGATATGATCGGTACTCATTGCAAAATTTCCAATTGATGGCATAGATAGAGGAAAGAAAAAAATTTCTGTCATTTTTACTTTTTCCACCAATTGCTTATTAATTTTATCATAAATTGTGCATTCTCCATCTTCAAAATGTAGTGAGTACCCTTTATTTATAAGTTGTCCAACACTTAATAAATTTTGAGCTAGGCCAGGAACATAAATAACATCAGATATGTATCGAGTTTTACCTGACCTTGTACGTACGGATATGACTCCTCTTCCTTCAACATTCTGATACTTTCCATCTCCGAGTTTGACTGGTGGAATCTCTTGCTCCTCCAACTTCATGAAATATTCATTATTTCCTGTCATATGGCTACTGCATCCACTGTCGACGTACCATATACCTTGCGCATCTTGTTGCGAGGTGAGGCAGGAATAAAATACTTGATTTTGAGAATCTTTTTTCTCGGAATAGTTGGCTTCATTATTTTTAAACCAACAATCCTTTTCCATGTGATTTAATTTATCACACCTTGTGCACTTGTATTTGCAATTTTCAGTTGGATGGCCAAACTTTTTGCAAACATTGCATCGGAGATTTGAGGAGTAATTTTTTCCGTACCTTTGGTTGTTGTTTTTATAACCTCCTTTTCCTCTTCCACGTCAGCGGTAGAAGTTTCTGGGACCTTGATTTTATGTCAACCCTTTCTCGTATTGCGAGTTTGATGATGATCCCCCTCTGGAGCTTTCTTTAATGGCTTCCGTATTTTTCTTTTCACTAAAATTTATTTTTGATTGGAACGCCTGCTCCAACGGTTGCTCCGCGAACCTATTTATTCTTTTTTCATGCGCCTCTAGTGAACCCATTAATTCGTGTACCGAGAGAGTCGATAAATTTTTGGACTCCTCAATGGCAGCGACAATATGATCGAACTTGAAAGGTAAGCTTCTTAAAATCTTTTCTACAACTCTTTTATTTTCTATGGTATCTCCATAACTACTGATTTGATTTACTATTCCAGTAACTCTTGAAAAGAAGTTCTGGATAGTTTCATTTTCTTTCATGAGTAAATTATCAAAATCTCGCCATAAATTTTGTAGTTTAATGGAGATTACCTTTTCTGAACCTTGGAATGCAACTTTGAGAATATTCCAGGCCTCCTTTGAAGTTTTTGCCACCGAAATTCGAGGAAAAATTGCTTTGGTCACTCCTTGTTGTAGAAATAGTAGTGCTTTAGCATCCTTCTTCTTATTTTCCTTATACTCCTTTTTCTGTGCGTCAGTCCATGATGCCAGAACTGCTGCCGACTCGGGTACCAAATAACCATCTTCCACAACATCCCATAGATCTTGTGAAATGAACAGTGTCTTCATTTGTAAACTCCAATAATCATAACTCTCACCATCAAAAATTGGAATTAGACTTTGCGCATAATTGAAACCTTGGTTAATTGCCATAGGTGGAGTTTTGGGATTGCTGGGTTAGGTTGGCTCTGATACCAAATTTGTTAGCGCAATGCGGAAGTATGGTGGCTTTAAGAAAATGGTGTAGGAAATGAATTTAGGAAAATAAGTTGGTTTAAGAAAAGAGGAGACTTTGATTATTTTTGGAAATAAAAATGTTTACAAAGGCTCTTTGATTTTTTCTATAACTCTCACTCTTTACTACTTGGTTTTTGGATGATCCCAAATGAACACACCCATTGCCTATTTATAGGCATAACTAACCGACCAACTTATATTCTAGATAGTTCTTTACATCTCTAGAATTATCAATGAGTTCGTACTTTAAGAACTCACTGGACATTTGACCGAAAATGAAAGAGTAGTCTAGAGATAGAAACTTCTAGACCATGACCGCCTATGCTAGAAGAAAAAGACTCTAGAGAATTATGGACTAGTCTAAGCTTCCTTGTGTACGGACTAGCCTAGGTCTTTCTAGACTTTCCTTTGTCTAGAAAATTATTTACTCTTCCTTTGACTAATCTAGATTTTTCTAGATTTATTTAATTACAAATTAACCAATATTTTTAACATCCACATCCTTAATTCTTGTAGTTAAATTTTGATGCTAGAAACAGCTTGGAGGAGTAAGAGGATTTATATCCTCACTTGTTAAGCTGTTTTAAAAGATGGTTTGAATTCATTACTTCTCATCGTTTTTTATGTTTTAAAGTTTTCTTTTATCTTGTTTTCATAGCTCCATATTTTTCAAAAGTCTCGTTATATTCTCAAGTCTCATCATCTTCAAGTTTTAGATCTGGAATCTGGTCGAAGTTTTCTTATGTTTTCAAGTTTCTCAAGTTTTGATATATAACACAAGCGTCTGGAAATTTTTGTTGCAACTGTAAAAATAAAACACTAAAAGAAGATGTTAGAAATAAATTTCTGAAAAAGTAAATAAACACCCAATGGACAACAAACAGAGAATAGAGTCACGTGTTCAACACGCTGTCCTTAACACGATAGTTGACCGGTACGCCTCAAGAATGAGTGATGCCTATACCTTGTGGTCAAGTCGTACGTATCCAGGATAAAACTGCCCGTTGCAAGCACTGTCAGCACTACATTACTTTCCCACTCTTACGAACTCAACAACAATGGCATAAAGAATGTAAAAACCACACAAATGGAGAGAGATAAAAAGAAGAAGGATAGTATCTTCTTTAGGACACAAATTGAAATGAAGAAGTCGAGTGGTTTATATAACTGAGAAGAGAGAGGTCGAATTGATGTGCATTAAGAGGGAAATAAAGAGAGAATAAATCAGAATTAAAAACAAAAATAAATTCAAGATTTTTTCAAAACGGTAATAAAACAACCATGCACATTATGTCGACAAAAGGAAAAAAATAGAAAGAAATAATTCCCAACGGGTTATACACATGCTTCAAAAAAAAAAAACGGGTCATACACCACCCACAATTAAGACAATTTTTTTTGATTTTAAAATATTTAAGGAAATAATTTAAAAGAATTTTGTCAAAAAGATAACGGTTCGCGAGTTATAACCCCAAAGGTGTACCTAGCCATATACTAAAACTCCAACAAAACAAATTGTTCACAAAAACCCCATTTAACATAAACTGTCTATATTATCCTTCTAGTTTAAATCACCCCAACAAAAATAAAAATAACCCCACCTTTAATTTTAAATCACCCCAACAAAAATAAAAATCAACCCACCATTAATTTCTATTATATTATCACCACCACAAAATAACACCACCAGCAGAACCACCACTGTGCCGCCGCCGCTGTCGCCAACCACCACCGCCACCGCCGCCAACCACCGACGACGACAAACCACCGCCGACCACCACCTTTGCCACCATCACCACCACCACCACTGCCAACCGCCACCACCACCGTCACCAACCGCCACCACCACCGTCGCCAACTACCACCGCATCCACCAACCACCACCACCAACCAGCCACCGCCACCACCACAAACAATTAATTTGATTGATTAATGTTCAACAAAATGAGAAAAAATGATGCAACCAAACTGAAAAAATGATGCAACCAAAATTTCTCGTGCAAACAATTTCTCGTGAAAAATGATGAAACCAAACTGAAAAAATGATGGAACCAAAATTGGTTTCACCAAAAATAGATGAAACCGAAATTGGTTTCATCATTTTTCCACATTGTCATTTCACCAATAACCACCGCGACCAACACCACCGCCAACCATCGTGACCAACTACCACTACCACTGCGCCGCCACCATCACCACAGTCCACCGCAACACGTCATTGCACCACCACTACCAGCCACCTCCACCATCCAACACCACCACCATCACCACAACCGTCCACCGCAAACACCAACCACCAACACCACTGCCGACCAGCACCACCAGCACCACGCCATTGCACCACCACTACCAGCCACCGCCAACACCTTCCGCATCGCCACCTGCACCACGACCGCCCACCACCATCACCGACTAACAACACCGTTTCCGCCCACCACCACCGCCGAACGTCATCACCCATGTCGCCGCTGAAATCTGCCACTGCTGCCACCACTAGCACCAGAACTACATACCACCTCCATATTCGACTACCAATGGCACCAGTACCACCACTACCATCATCTCCATAGCTAAAATAGGATGAAACCAGTTTTGGTTTCATCATAAGTACAATGAAACCAGTTTTGGTTTTATCATAAGTACGATAAAACTATATTTGGTTTCATCATAAATAAAATGAAACCATAATTGGTTTCTTCAAAATTCAACTACAAGAAAAATTGGTTTCTTCAGCATTCAACTACAAGAAAAATTCATAATTGGTTTAACCAAATTTCTCGCTCAATATCAGCTGTGTATAGCAACAAGGTAGAAATACTTAGCTGCCACCAAGAGAACTGAAATCAAATTTCTATCATAAGCAACAAATTAAATCTAATGTATCAAACTTCCACTTAATTCAAAGGGCCTAAGTGTACGAGGCCATACAAAAATGTATATGACAATAAGATACTAAATCCAGTATAACTCAGGGGTTCATAACTATCATCAACATGATTAAAACCACCAGCAACAAATGTAACAAAGTAATGCTGGTAGAATCCACATGAGCATACCTCCACCAACTTCAAATTTCATGAGTACTACAAGTGAGGAAAGAGAAATAAATGATCAGTCTTATAAACCCATATTGGAACTACAATTTTTAATAGCACTACAACCTCAACTTAATCCCTAACACTATTATGTACCATCATCATCATCAAGTTCCTTTTGAAAATACAACTTCAATCTCAGGGAAACATAAAGGAACCCAAATTTAAAAAAAAATGCAAGACAGAGAGATGTATATCCGCATGTCATGCCAAAATTTAGGTCTCAACCGAGAAAATGTTCCATTAACGTATGCAAGTAGTATAACATGTTCAGCTAATACACTCCCCATAGCATTTCCATGGTACAACTATAAAAAGAAAATGTAACAAACAAATTAACACATGAAGAGTAAGGAAATGAAACAGTTACATGCACCAGCAATGATAAAAGTCAAATTGAGAAGTAGTGAAGGAATATGAAGAGTAATCATCTTCTAAGTAATTAACCATTCGGGTCATGGATAATCCATACATGTAACCTAATTAAACAAATTTTCACTTGAATTAAACAAAAAAAAAACTGCAAATTAGGTCGACAATTCAAGATTAATACATAACGATCTTGAATCGTCAATTTGATATTCAGATGAGAATAAAGATTGAGAGATAGATCGAATTGCAGAGATTAGCTCCAAAAAAAAAATTGCAAAAAATTAGTTACATTTTTTTTCTTCAAATTTTTAATTCAAAGCAAAGATGATGATTAGATTAGTATAGATCTGAGATCTAATCATGAATCGCAAAAGATACTCGAATTCAAATGAAGAAAAAAAAAAGAAAAGGTTTCTTTAAATCGTAATTATTTCTTCTGAGATTAGATTTCATAACTGAGAAATCAAAAATTAAAATGATAAGAACATATCACGTTGATCTTTCATATACCTCTGAATGATCGATGTAATCTTCAAATTGATTAGTTGATGGAGAAGAGAGATCGCTCCTTCTGGGTTGAACTGCGGAGTGAAACAAAGAAAAAAAAATTGGGGAAGAAAATGATCCGAAATGAAATTAGAACCAAGTTATCTTCCTGATGGTGGTGGGAGAAGGAGACGAAAGAAGAAGAAAAAAGAAGGAGAAGAAAAGTTAAAAGGGTACGGTTGGGTTTTTTTAAAGTAAAAAAAAACTAAATTTGATCAATATTATTTGACCTGGGGTTTTTGTGCCACTTTTTAATGAAATTGTTTTTATTTGTTAAAAATTAAAAATAATATGACTGATTTTTTCTTATCACTAGTTTGTTCACCTAGGGGTTTTGTCACTAGTTTTGAAAAGATAACATGGGTTTACTTAATAAATACATTTGTAGATCTGTAGAGATTTAAAAAGAGTCATGAAAATTAATAATTTTACGAGAATTATACAGAGTTGAGCAAAATTTTGTGGAGTTATGCAGAGTTGTCTAATGTCTTGCAGACATTTGTAGAGTCCTGAAGAGTTGTAAAAACAAATTTTATATGGAAATATGCATGATAGACATAAATACAAAATTTATTGTAGTTTTTTTATTATAGTAAATTCAATTAAATTATTATTATTTTATATATATATATAACTTTTATTTATTTTTTTCAATAAAATACAATAAAGTGTAACAATAAATTAAAATAATTATATTGTACATTTGTTCATAATAATTAAAATAAAAAAATGTTTAATCACACCATATAATTTATATCATCTATTTATAGATTGTGTATTCATTAAATAAAATAAAAGAGAGCAAAAAAACATCTTTATAAAATTTTTTTTTAGAAGTCTTCCAAAATCTTACATATTTTGCAAGACTTTTATCAAGGCAAATATATGCACAAAAGTCACTCAAAGTCTTGAAAATAGGTAAGTATACAAAGTCTTTGCATTTTTAAGTTTACAACGAGTAACACAAACTTTAGAAGACCTTTTGACAATCTACAACGAGTAACATAAACTTTGAAAGAGATTTCAAAAGTATACAACTAGTAACACAATACTTTGTAAATCCATTAAACTCTTTGGAAATCAATAAAAGTATGGGAACATTATCTATATACCCCTACTATGACACCCCTTGCAAATATACCCTTATGAGCTTTACAAATACCCATAAGCTTAATATATTACTAAAATACCCTCTTTTGTATAGTGTATATACAAATCCACCAACCAATGTTCAAAAAAAAAAAAAAAAAAAAAACTACCTCTACTGCCCACCACCACTGTCCACCGTCAACCACCACCACTTTCCACCGCCGCCAACCACCACCGACCACCACCACCGACCACCGCCGCCGACCACCACCACTGTCCACCGCCAACTACCACCGCCTCCAACCACCACCGTCGCCGCCAATAACCGCCACCACCGCCACTGACGACCACCACTACCATGTGGAGTCAACTTGGTGAAGTTGTGTCCATATAGAAGGCAACTAGCTCAAGTTGTCTCCAATAAATAATGTTCATATCGGAGGCAACTAGTTCAAGTTGTCTCCAAAAGTAGAGGCAACTAGCTTAAGTTGTCTTCAATCTATAATATAAAGCAAAATGATTTGTTTGGTGTTAGTGACAGAAATTTTGGTTGAACAATGAAATGTCAACAAAGCCCTCCCATGATTTTTTCCTCCTTTAGCCTAACGTAATTCCTAACAAACGAAGGGTCAAAATCGACTAATGCGCCGAACTAAATGACGCGATCACCCTTCCGTGTTTTTGAGTATCCTTCAGTTTTTGTCGTAAATTTCATCAAAAACAGGGGCAAATAACTTTCTCTACCATTCTTACTCCTAAAAGAAAATCGAACAGCACCAGTAACCAGTTATCGTCTCCTCTCTCCATTCCTTTCTTCACCCCCGAAATCAAAATCCATCTTCATCCTAATCAATTTCCCCAATTCCCCTACCTTAAACTTCGAATAATCTGAACTTAATTTCGGATTTAGGGTTTAGAGTTTTGATTTGATTAAATCACACCAGAAACTGTAAGCTGTAACCCTAAATTGGAATTGGGTGAATAGATTAAATCACTTCAGAAGTATCTCCACAAATACTTCCACATTGTTTTTGGTTATTAAACTAATGTTCTTCACTTCAGGTAACGCTTGAATTTTTCGTAAACGCATAATCGATGGAACCACCATCACCAACAACATCATTCTCCGCCTTCTACCACCCTCCTCCTATCACCACTATTGAATCATATACCAAACAAAAATCATAATCGAAATTCTCCTTGAAGTTGAAGTTGAACAACATCAACACCCACATATAATAATTTAATGCCATAAAAAATTCATAATTGAAATTACTTCTGATTGAAATTGAATCGCCACCGCCACCCTCCTCCACCTACTTCTACTGCAGGTACATTTGTTTCTTTCGTTCTCTCTTTTTATCTATTCATTTCGGTTTTAAAATCTCTCACAATTATAAATTTAATTAGAGTTCTCTTACCTGTTTGTGTAAGTTCCTAAGATAATTTCAGTTTCTGAACTCATTTTTAATCTAAAATCTTCACATTAATGAGTTTAATTTGTTGATACAGAAACAAAATCCAAATAACCGTTTAATATTGGTATAAGATTATGAATGGCATGGACGTCGGCAATGTTCGTTATCCGCGTCTTTTGTGTTTCAAAAATAAATAGGGAATTCACATTTCTATTGACCCAAATGCAGGTAAATTACCCCAAAATTCTCTTCTAATCTTTCCCTTCGTAATATCGAAACATCACAAGTAGATCTCTTATATAACTTCTCTGTAGTGATTTAGTTCGGTTAGCTGTCTTATTAAAAAACATAGAATTTACATAATCCATAATGTAAATGTAAACGTTAGTATTTTAGTATCCATAAAGGTATTTAATGTGCAAAACATATTAAATAGAAAGTAATGCTGAGTCTGCATTGTTTCTGTGTGTATTTAAGACTAAGTAGCTGCTTATGTTAGCAGCTCTTGAATGGGTAGGTGGACTTCAATATAGCCTTGAACACATTCAAGCCGAAGTAACAAACCGCCAGAGGTTTCAGCAATGCTGGGCCATTGAGGAGCCCGTTTTCAGCCATCCACAACTTTATGTTGCACTGTTCAGATGCACGAGCGCCGGGCGGATCCATGTGTTCCTCCTAAAGAACAGTTATAGACACGGAACAACAAATGTTGTGTATCTAGAAGTCCCATCTTAAGTTTTTTTTCGAAATTTGATTCTATTGCTCTTATTAGAAGTGTCTATACTTGGCTAATTTGGTTGTCAATTTGTTGTTTATTTTGTGTTAATCGTGAATTCGAACAAAACACTTGGAACTGACAGGATTATTATTATTGTTCTTTGACAATGGAAGATTACATTAGCGAACAATTATAGACCAATTTTAAAAAAATGTACAGATAGATTGAGAAACATAAAGATCATAAGTACCAATGTTTTTACAAATAAACTCAGCTTCAAACTATATTAGATTTTCTAGCGACTATCTGCTATGAAATTTAGCAGCTCGCCTAGATTGAAATATTACTTGAAATCAATAAAACCAATTAAATCCAAAGTAAAAAAGAAAATGTCAGCTATGAAGATATTCATCACAAATTATTGGATATTGTTCTCCTTCCGCCCCCGTGCCATTATGGCACGGGCAATCCACTAGTAAATAGTATAAGGAATAAGTTGCAAAACAAAATGGAGACAACTAGCTCAAGTTGTCTCCGAATCTAAGGCAACTAGATCAAGTTATCTTCAAATGTGAAGGAAACTAGCTCAAGTTTTCTTCAAATGTGGAGGCAACTAGCTCAAATTGTCTCCAAATCTGAGGAAACTAGCTCAAGTTGTCTTCAAATGTGAAGGCAACTAGCTCAAGTTGTCTTAAAATGTGGAGGAAACTAGCTCAAAGTTTCCTTCAAAAGTGAAAGAAACTAGCCATAGTTGTGTCCAAAATCCACATATCAAAATCACGTACCAGTATACCACCAAACTACTACTAATTCTTCTTGCAGACCAATCAATTCATTTACCACCTACACTTCCCATTTCAAAGATAGCCGCACTATTATCGTTACTAACAGCTGCACTATCATCACCAGTAAGTAGACTCACATCTTCAATTGCAAACCCAATAAGCAGACTCACATATTCATCATACTGCAACTCTACCTGCAATAGCTTCATGACCACAACCATATACACACACTTGCAACATGAGCCAACAGCTGCAGTCACTACCCAAACACACTTCCATGTCAGTATAACCATATACACACACTTCAATTGCTACTCAACAAGAACAACCATATACACACACTTCCATGTCAGTACACATTCCATCCAAAAGCCACTACTCAAACACATTATGTCCATTACTGCCGACAACAATATTCATTATAATAGCAGTCCAAGTGCACATAATAATTCATACTAATTCAAGTATTCATGAAGTTCCAAATCTACCCTAAACAACTATTATGGCTAGGTTGGTTTAGTACAATACATTAAACGACATAGGTACACAACATGAAATTGCAAGGAGCACATTTGCACGTCTCAAGAGAAACGCCAGTTAGAGAATTTAACCAGGTACTCGACTATAAAACATAATTGTCTGTAACTAAGCCTATAGATCTCACTACATAATTGTATGTAACTAAGCCTACAAGTCTCACTAGAATTACCAATTTCCGAACATATCCCACTACTCCAACCACAATCAATGTGTCGAAATGTACTCACATATTAAGAAAAAAAATTAATACCAAATTCCACCAATATCAAATGTGGTTAGCATAATACTGGCAGTATTACTGAAACCTTTCCAAACTCCACATACGGCAATACATAAATCATCAAATTGTCTAACCTTATCAATTTTAGACAACAATGCATTGTCAGAATAAGCTGATGTTAGTTTTCCATCCCCAGATAGTATGATAAACTTGTTAGTTTTAATGACGATGGTAGTCCCATGCACTCGAGATCCTTCTCCCACAGAAAAGTTTCCAAAGTGTTTTGGAATACTAGAGACTATACATATTTTACTGAACTCTTCTTTTAGAAAATCTGGAGTCAAAATATCTGGCTTGATAAGATTTTCTATCAATTGGCATTCTTCATCTTTTGACAAGACTTGAAAGAACCTTTCAGCTGTGTGATCGACACTGCACAAAATGGAGACAAATTAGCTAAGTTTACTAGCTATAGTATTTAGCTAACATGAAAGTCGTACAAATCTGATTCCAAAACTATAACACTGAAAATGCGCAAAACCATATCAGAATTGATACAAATATCATATGACAACACTTTAAGCAACAAAATAGGCATACGACGTAACAAGTACATGCACTAAAGGGTTAATTATTTATCTTCATTATCTTGTATATCTCAAGAGAAAGACGAGAAATGATAAATTATGCAACCTGAACCTTCGTCAAAATAAACATGACCAAAAGGTTAAAGAACTAGCAGTCAACCTATATAACAAAGGCATTTCTCGTATAAAGTAGCACACATGTGGTTAACATGCAGAATCATTATGAAAACCAAAACAAACGATAATGAGCATTAATCAACTAAAACATTACCTATAAATAGTTGAAACACAGTCATATACAAAATTATGAAAAGACTAGAAATTGGTTTTACTGAAATTGTAATCTAGCATCAACACTTAATCAATTGTTTACCTTCTTCATGTCGATTGATATTAATTTTTCCATCTATCTTTCTTCAAAAATCAATTTCCAAGCCATATCACTAATTTTTCAGATCTGAAAATTGAAAATGTCATCAGTAACTCAAAACTAGTTCTATATAATTCTTCAATTAAAACCTCGAATTGGACAATCACAAGCTCTAATTCTTCATTGAACTTGGCCACTGTAAAACCTTAATTTCCATTAATAGCAGCCATCATCTCCTTTCTCTGTTCAAAATCAAATCCAAAAGAAACCCATTCTTTTCAACTTCAACAAACTCCCATCTAGCTATTTCATTATGTTTCAACTTAATGCCTGATTTCATTTCTCTATTGTTTTTCCAAACCTGCAAACAAATCCATGTCGGAAGCAACATTAAGATGAGATTAATGTAAATCTAAACTTTGATTACGAATCAGAAATGAAAATCGAGATGAAACATAAGCTATTAGGTTACCAAAAAAAAAATGTTATAGAACGATGAGATATTATTTTTTTGTTAATTAACCTTTGTTTTCGATTGTTATTGATGATTTTCATTGATTTTTCTCCATCGATTCAGCACATATCTTCAGGAACTAATATTTCCGATGGATTTCGTTGAAGAAGAAGAAGAAGAAAAACATGATAGAACACAAATTAATACAAATCATAATAGATCTGTTGATATTAGTGGAGGACATGATGGAGGTGGTGGTGCTGGTTGTAGTGGCGTCGGTTGTGGTGTTGATTGGAGCGATAGAGATGGTGGTGGGAGCGATGAGATTTTTTCTTTGATAAGAATAGTGAAAACGAAAGTGAGGAAGAAGCTGGAGTATAAGAATTAAAAGGTTAAAAATGGAATTATGTAAATTATTTTTCTGTTAACAATTTCATTTTTTCCATTAAGGGTATTTGTAAAGACTCATAAGGGTATTTGTGCATGACCCATGGATAGTAGGGGCATAAATAACATTACCACTAAAAGTATTTATTGAGTAAACCCCTATAAGTCTTGGTGGATTTAAGTTCACGGCGCAAGCACGAGCCCGAACCCAAGGCATAGTGGGGAAAAAAAATACCCGTTTCATCCACATTGTTTTACTATCCATAAAGGAATAGATATATAGTGGATTTCCTCTTTAGTTATCCAATGTGAGACTAAAGGTTATATTTCATTCGCTCATAGGAAAATGAGCAAGTGCTCTTAGAGAACCAAAACAATAAAACTCGATTTTCTCCAACAATTTTTACGATTGTTGAAGTTTTTTAGAACATCATCAAGTTTTAAGAGTTTAAGATCTATCGATTTAGATGAGACTTAGACTTGAATCTTCATTTTTCTACGAGATTTCCTAGTCAAAAGTGTTTTAAGTGTAGTTTAATCATTTGTTGAAAAATATATGCGTGTCAAGTTTGTGTTAACTCAGTGAATTTCGTAGTTTGGAATTGGAGATGATAACTTGTCAATAACATTCGGGCATTAAAATGGTGAGGGTAGCATCAAGAGCAGAGAACGGAATATCCACACAAAGGAATAGACGGGTTGTAAGATAAGAGGAGAGGAAGAGAAGAGGTTGGAGAAACATCAGTTGCGGGGGAAAGACGTGCACAAGCTCAACCAAAAGATAACACTAATATGGTTATTTATGAAGAAGGACTTGTCCAGGCAACTGATACAGATACTGAGGAAGATGATGATCAAGCAACTCACGTTGATAGAAGAAATATGGGCGATGAAGATAATATGACTATTGAAGAATAGAGAATGAAGTTAATGGAAGAAAGAGAAAGAGAGAGAGAAGTAGCTGGGGAACGAGCGAATATCGCACGGAAAAACGAAACGCTAATGGAGGAGAATAACATGCTTAATTAAGAGAGATCACACACTACTTCATGGTCAACCTGTAGAGGTTCAGAATCAAGGACGAGTAGTAGTACTTCAAGAAGAAGTCGATCGATCGCAGAGAATAAAGAGAAAAGAATCTCCTTGAACATCATCGCAAAGAGGAAATGATGCGTGTCGTATGCGTCAAAGATAATTCACTTCCTCACTCAACTAAATATAAATATAGTATTCGATAAGAAAAAGTTCGTATCCACAGAGAGGCGATTGTTGTTATGCAATTTTCAGATTCTTAAGTAACCAATTAACCCGGGGTGTATTTTTGTTTTTATCAAAGTAATACTACTAAATAAAGCAAAGCAAATAGTTGGAATAATCAATAAGGAGAAGATATTGGTCACGGGATAGTATCATTCACAAACATGTATTTTTCATCTATGATTAGAATTGGTATTTAATCTCTCAATTATCAAAAGTCCTAGGATATCTTGATCGCAAGAATATCCCGTTTATTTCCTGATTTTATCACAAACAACATTAAAAGATGCTATTGTGAAATCTACTTAAAAAGCAACCTAAAGTGTAAAAGCACAATTAGATTTAACTCCCTAAGAGCAATAAGTTCTATGAAATAAGACTAATCGATGCAAACAAACGTGTAAAAGAACTAATTCGTTTTAACAAAGGTTATGATTCATACGCAATTAAAAAGATGTATCACTACAAGTATTAACCACAAGATGCTACTAGAAATCAGAGATAACAAATTTTACGTATTGAAAACCCTAATATAGCTATAGAGATGAAAACAAATCCAATAGATTCCGGACTCAACCAAACTAGCATTCAAATCATATGATAATAAAAATAATGAATCATAAACGATAAAATTGAGACAAAACTAATTCATAGAATCAAATAACATGCTTAAAGAAATCAACTTTATCCCATAACCAATAATAGTATTCAGCTACACATATTCATGGAGTTTATCATCATAATATTCAAAGAAAATAGATGAAACATAAAAGAAAGCAAACCCTAGAAGTAGTTCTCTGCAAAAGCTCCAAGAATAGAATAAAACGTTATATTCCAAAAGTTGTAGAAGTCTTCTTTTTGTAGCTTTTCTTCCTTCCAAAATTAGGTACAAGTCTTCAAAGTCCATTAGTTGGAAATTCACCCGGCCCACGAGTGAGAGAAAACCGTGTAGAAAATATGTACCAAAAACGTTTGCCGGAAAACTGGGTATTTGGCCGGAATCTGGCGTCGGCAACCTGAAAAGTCAAATGGTCAATAGTTCAACTCGGGTCAACTGAGTCAACTCGGGGTCAACTGCCGAGTCAAAACCGAGTTAATGAATCATGGTGTGAGTCAGAGATGTTGCACATGCCAAACTTTGTTGTGCATCACCAGCCATGATGGTTGTGCCTTTCTGCACTTCATTCCCAGCCATGAGGGCTATGCCACTGCTTCTTCCATACCCTGCAATCACTTAAGACTTCTTTCTAAGCATCAGATGCATATACTAGCACAGAACTGGTGTTTTCTTGCTGCCAATATCCCCACCTGAACCATCAAATCTCCTTCATATCCTAGCAACTTCAATTCTTCACTAGAGCAGCATCTAGTAGCTCAACTGCCTGCACTTTGAATCATAACTCAGCTTCCACTTAACCATTAATCTCACTGCAGCATATGACATAAGCTCCAGTTACAACTCACCCCATATGCACCAGTAGTCAATTATCACCACCAACTGCCTTCTTAGCCATTACATTACACAACGCAACCCATTCCTGCAGTCACAGCTCTAGTCACCACCATTGCAGCTACCACTTGCCTGTAACAGCACATAACTCTATAGTTTCCTCATCTCCTTCTTTACCATCATACCAACACCACACAGCAGCTACTCCTTCTCAGTCATAGAGACCCACAATTCTTCCAACAACAAACTGGTTCTCAAACCACATACCCATTTAACAACATCACCCATTGAGTTTTCCTGTAATTCCAAGCATACAAAACTTCAGTGCAGGATCAACAACTTCATTCATCATTCACCTGCAACTTTGGATCCATTTTCTTCATTACAGCTCAACATGACCACAGCAGCTACTCCATCCATATTCATTCACCCATTAGTGCACATCACAGCTCCAACTGAACCTTCAGTTCCCTTGTTCTTGTCCACCCTGAAACCACCACCAGCTCCTCTTTCTCTGAACTCCCAACCCTGCAATTTAGCTCATTGTAGTGCCAACTTCCATGACCACCATCAACACTCTTCCAACCCCAGCTAAGCTTCACAAGACAGCTCCAATTCAGTCCATTACCACCTGCAACAAGGGCTCAAATCCCTCTATCTGCACTTCCTTGGACATCATTCAGCTGCTTGAGTCATTCCTTGCACTACTTTGGCTCATAACTCTCATATGCATCTTCTCATTCAATTTCAGTCCTTGTAAGACATTCATCTTGCCAATCCCTCCATTCTACAAACTAGAGTGCAAGTGACTCAGCTCAAATCTTACAACCTAACATACATCTAAGATTTTATTTCAGTTCTATCTCAATTCCAGTAGAACAACCCCTTTGTCCCACTTCCTTGTAAACTTCAATGCCATCCCTTAGCTTCATTGTTTGCAATGCTATTACCTGCACCACCTTCATCTGCACACCCAACTACAGTTACAGCTGCACTTCTGCACAACCACCAGCCCATTTCTTGCCAGTAACACCCACAGTGCCAAATAAACCCAATTATCTTCACCACTTCAACTGCAGTCACAATTCAATTGCAACCAACACCACTGATTTCATCTTCTGAGTCTCATAAACATATTCTTTATTTCTCATCACACAGAGGATGTATTTTCATACTCAAACCCCCAATTTATGATCAGATTCAAACATCCAATCTTCTCAACTGCAGAATCCTACAGCATCTCATCTACATTTATGTTGCAGCTTCACCAGATCTCTTCTCTCAAATTCGAATGAAACCCTAACTTCAAATTCTCCCTTCACTGAGTTCTCAATCAATCACCTCAATCCCACCAGCAGATAGCACAATCGAACTTAAAATCCCCATCGATCTCTAATAAACTGAATCTCTGAATTTCGTCTCAATCTCTTGGACAGACCAACATCAGCAACAACTTCTTGATCTCCACCTTTATTTCAACATAAAACCAATTTCTTGAATCTCAATTTTGATTTGTATTCAACAGCGGCTGATGTTTCCTCTCAACTCTCCGCTCACGATTTGGTGTTGCTGTGCATCCATTATTTTATTTCACAAATTTCAGAAGCAGCAGTCGTTTCTCTTCTCAGTTTTAGGAACAAATGATTGAGAATGAATTTCTTGATTTAGGGTTAGGTCAATCATTGAGGTAGATAGTTGTGCCCCACATATGCAGCCCCCAAGATATCTACACTTACTCATGGATGATAAGAGACAGCCAGATGGATACCCCTTAACCTTGATTGGGCTTTGTTTAGTATTCCTCTAGGAAATGACAAATTCGCCCCTTTATGCTTCAATTAAACGCTTTCTCCGAGTTCCTCCGCTAACAGCAACCTCCCCTTATTCCTCATATTCACTTATACTCTTCAATGAGAGTCATCACTAAAGTTGTCGTACTTTTCAGACAAAAATTTGCATCACTAAAGCCGACATACTTTTCAGACAGAGATGAAGAAATAAAAGCAAATAATGAGACAATCCGCCTCCAACGCTTTTGCCATGTTTCCTCTTCTTTTGAACCGAATGACTCCAATGTACCTAAATACTCAAAAACAAAACATAAGATACATAATTTATAAGAAAACTAGCAGAGAAAGCATAAACAATAAATAAATAATACGGTGTTTTAGACACCTATCAGGAAATACAAGAGAATCTCCTTGAGCATCAACGCATACGAGTAAGAGAATAAAATCACTACGATCGTCATCACAGAGAGAGGAGAGAAGAAGAAAATTTTCAAAAGAGAAATCGGCCAAGAAATAATAATGGAGATGGAAAGCGCGGAAAGCGACATCGCAGAAGGTAAACTAGTGAAGAGCGAGACCTTAAAGAGGCATTACGGCAAAGCAGAGAAGAAGAATGAAAAAGACAAGCAAGACGATCAAATGAAGGAAATTTAAATCGCGCAATATTGAAGGAATTGGAAGACGTGCGAGAACTAATGAACAACCCGCGAAGTGGATGAGAAAGAATTCAACTAGCAGAAGCGATAGAGGAAGAAGGGGGATCACCATTTGTTTGTGAAATTCAGTATGCCACAATTCCTGCAAAGTTTGCTTTACCAACATTTAAAAATATCTTCACAAATTCCTAATTTCATAACTCGCAAATTCAGTATGCTGCAACTTTAATATCACCCACCAAGTAATCATAATCAAGTAGCTTTTGTACCAATTTTATACTCAGCTCACTAATATCATCACTCACAAATTCCTTATAACCGCTACAAATATCACTAATTACTGTTTCACTTACTCTTACGGCGAGTAATTCAACACAATAGTCCAGTTTTACTTTAGGTGAAACCTTTTATAGTAGCACAAGTTCATGTTGCTTCGCTTTCAATGTTGTCCTTATTTCATCTAATATCTCATTCCAGAAACGCCTCATTTTCTTATGGGATGATGCTCCTACTAGGAAAAGAATTCACGATATCCGTTAGAAAATTGCTACAAAACCAAAGGAAAAATGAGGTCTTGGTATACGAAGAACTAAGCAAGTGAATTCGAAGTTTCCAAAGAAATGGTGGTGGCATTTTGGTTTCGAGAAAGATGCATTATGGATGAAGTTTGTAGTTGAGAATTTGGCGAAACATTTGACGGTTGGGAAACTCTCAAACCAAAGGACCAAAAGGTGGTAGCTTGTGGTTTAATATCTATAAAGACCTGGAAGATTTCAACAAAAGTATTAGATTCAAGATTGGTGCGGGAAAGAAAACTAGTTTTTTGGAAGATGCTTGGTTTGGGGAAGGAAGATTATGTGATATATTTCCTTTGGCATATGAAGCTTCAAGGACCAAGGAGTTTGTGGTGGCTAGTATGTATGAAGTTAATGAAGATAATATAAGGTGGGGATTTATGTCTAGACAAAGATACTCTCAAACTATATCAAGTGAAGTTTTAAATATATCAAATCTTCTTTCTTCCATATCTATTCAAGAAGATGTTTTGGATAGCCGAATTTGGGTAGGAAATGATCCTGGTCAATATACGGCTAAGGATGGTATTAGGAATGAAGACTATCAGGATGATCCAAATTTTCCAATCGATGATGTGTGGAGTCGTGATTATCCTTGCAAACTTATTTTTTTTCGTTTGGCTTCTCTCTCATGATAAGATAATGATGGAGGATAAACTCTTAAAAAGGGGTATGGATATTTCTAGTTTATGTTGTTTTTGTGACGAAATGATGAAACTAGCTCGTATTTTTTCTATGAATGTTGGAGGATCCGGATAATTCGTAATTACTTTGTTGAAGGATGCTGTTTTCGTTGGATTTATAACTCAAATGTCACCACAAATGTAAAGTCTTGGAAGTTTAATTGGGGAGACGAAAGTGTTAGAGCATTACTCGGTCGAACTCACAAGTGTTGCTATCTTAAGCTTGTTTTCAAATTTAGTTATCAAAACTATATCTTGACTTCTAGTCTACAATTAGTTAAGTCTCAGAGTAGGATATAAATGTAGTTGAGAATAGAAGATTACATCAGTCATCATTGCGTTCTACCGTTTGAAGGCGAAGATCAACCGAAGCTTTTGGAGAACCTCATCAACAAAAGGTAAGTGAATACTGTTAAATCATAGCTCGGTTGAACCCACCAAGCGTTGGTATATCAAGTTTGGTTGTCATATGTTAGTATCAAAACTTATGTAGAGTCGCTTGATTAAATACTAAAGACATATTCGTTTAGGTTAGACTAGAAAGTCTAGGAATGTTGAGACATACATGTATTACTCTGAATACCTAAAGAATGTGAAGAAGTAATGACTACAACAACGACATCATCCTTCCACTTGAGGTTAGTAATACTTCTTGGACTTGTTTCAATTCATAACACATCTTAATTTCAAATCGTGCTTATTGAAAACATAACATGTGAAGCTGTATATATTATACATATTTTATATATTACTCTAGTGATATGACATGATAATAATATTATGATCATAGTATTATGGAATTACATTACGAAGTATAACACTTATCTTACGTATTAAATCCTTCAACAAATAAACTCATTATATCAGGAATGAAGTTTTTGATGAAACAAAATTTCCATATCTTACTACGTTTTCAACTTTTATTCATGTATCACCATCTGTAACTGCAGTTTCTGTTTCACCTCCTATCTTAGCACCTGTTACTTATTCTAAACCACTCATCCCTCCCTTACATCCATCTCCTTCACCACTACCACCACCGGTTTTTCCTATTATTGCTGACCCTCAACCACTTCCAGACTATGCCATTATTATTCCTGCCTTATCTGGTACCACTTCAGTTCCCACTTCTGCAAATTTCATAGAATCTAGGAGTAAGAGTGGTATCTCTTCTGAAGATTTAGAAACTCCTACTACCTATGCTGAAGCCAATAAGAAACCTGTTTGGAGAAAATTTATTTGTAAGGAAATTGATGCTCTAATCCTAAATGGCACTTGGGTTTATGTTCCATTACATCAAGGCATGAATGTGCTAGGCTGTAAGTGGGTCTTTAGAGTTGTAAGGAATGTTGATGGGTCAATTGAAAGATGTAAAGCCAGATTGGTTGCAAAGGGATATAGCCAAGTTGAAGGAATTGACTATCAAGACACCTTTAGCCCTGTAGTTAAACATACTTCCATTAGGATTATTAATTCTATTGCTCTTTTTAAGGGGTGAACTATCAGACAACTGGATGTAAAGAATGCCTTTATACATGACAATTTGACTGAGGAAGTATACATGCAACAACCTCCAGGATTTGTTAATGAGCAATATCCTCTTCATGTGTGTGCACTCAAGAAGTCTTTTTATGGACTTAAGTAGGCCCCTAGGGTATGGTTTGAGAGGCTCAACAAGTTTCAACTTTCTCAAGGTTTTACTTCTTCAAAAACAGATACATATCTATTTTTCATGGTGAACTCCACTTATACTCTTTATGTTCACATCTATGTTGATGATATTATTGTTACTGGCAGTTCAGACTCTGCCATTCAACATCTTATTTTTACTTTGGGGTCAAAATTTGCCATAAAGGATCTGGTTAATCTTCATTTCCTTCTGTGAATTTAGTCCATTAATGATAATAATAGTATTCACTTAAGTCAGAAGCAGTATGTGCTTAATATTTTAGAGAAAACTAACATTCTTACTGCCAAGACAGTCTTAACTCCTCTTTAGGTTGATAATACACTTACTTCTTCTCCTCCCACTCTCTTTACTTATCATACTCTATACAAAAGTATTGTTGGTGCATTATAGTATGTGATTATCACCAGACCAGATATTACGTATGTTGTTAGTAATGCTTGTCAGGCAATACATTCTCCAACCACAAATGACTTGGCTAATATGAAAAGAATTATCAGGTATCTCAATGGCACTTATCTCATGGTCTGCAATTCAAAAAAGCTAGTGCCTTATATTTTCAGGTATTCTGTGATGCTGATTGGGCTGGTGATCCTATGGAGATACGGTCTACCAGTGGAATGACTTTATATTTAGAGCCTAATCTTATTTCTTGGTGTTCTAGAAAGCAAAAATTTGTATCTTGATCTAGCACAAAAGATGAATACAGGGCCATGGAAGAAGCTACCTCTGAAGTTGTTTGGGGTTCAATCTTTGCTACAGGAACTGCATTTTCATTTGTCCTCTACACTTGTTCTTTGGTGTGACAATATGTGTGCCACATATCTTTCAACAAATCCTATCTTTCATCACAAGATGAAGCATGTAGAAATATCCTTTCATTTTGTGAAAGAGCTTGTCACTACCAAAGCTCTTCTGGTCCGTCATATTTCCATAAAAGATCAAATTACTGATCTGATCATCAAGGCTCTGACTACTTCAAGGTTTTTAGAATTTGTATCAAGCTTAATGTCATTGTTCCAGCTAGCATACGCTTGCGTGGGGGTGTTGTACCATGACCTTTGTCATGCTTTTATCGTGAGTAGATTAGATAGTGTGAGAGTGACAGTTATGTCTGTTAGTTTATATGCCAGCCTATGCTGCCAGCTTGTATTTCTGACTCAGAATTGTCTTTGTAACTGAGTCATGCTTCCCCTCTCAGTTTTCATATAAATAATAAATCTCTCTCTCTCTCTCTCTGATTATCATCTGAGAAGATTAGAGCCTTGTCCACCGACTTAGTGCTTCTAAGGCTGGGTCTAACCGTAGTCCAAGATTCAAGCTATTTCTTGGATCCACGTCAACAAAATACAACGCTTGGGAGCAATGGGAATCCGAGATTCCGTGTTGATGCGTGTTTCAAAAATGCGTCGCACGCAGTTTGTAACCGCGTTTCCTAGGAATACTCAAAAATGCGGTTTCAAACTGCATGTGGAAGAACATTCTCGTAAATTATTCTCTGATACACATTTAGGAACTGCGTGTGATGCTTTTTCAGCACGCAGTTTCAAACTGCGTCCCTTGGGGTACTTCCAACTTGAATCCAAGCTGAACCCATCACTCATTCTGGATCCAAGCTAATGTTCACCCATTAACGACACTTCTACAGTTACAAATCTTGGATCTTGGAGGCCGTAAGAGCCAGCCTAACAGTCACTATTCCGTGAAACCCTTAAAACTCCAGAAAAATAGAAGAAAAAAATTTCCAAATTTTCTGAAAATCATTGATTAGTTTGTGCATTTTAGACAGAGCATCAGAGCCAAACTTATTTTCCTCGATGGGGCAGAATGACTTGTTACACGTTTTAATATGTTAATTTACCTCGTTTGATGTCAGATGGACTTTGTCTGACTCTGAGACTTTCTACTGCAATCCCATTTCCATCCATTTACACAATCAACGGAGTTGACATGAAGCTGGTTTTTTTCGAGGTAATAACTACCAGCAGTTTGGATTGTTAGCTATATTTCATTTAAAGCACCCTTGATGATTTCTTTAAGGCTTTTTTACTCTTTTGGAAGTCGTTCGGTGCTTGGTTTCTTGCCTGGACTTTGGAAAAACTTTTGGTTTTGGGAATAACTAGTTCAAGTTGATCATGTTCACTGAAAACAATTAGTAGAAGTTGATACCGCGTGTGTGAACGTGTTATATTTGGAAGTCGAGTTATCTTAAGAAACAAGGTGTTTTAGTTTTTGAAAAGTTCTAATTTAGAGTTTGGTTTATGTTAGGAAATTGTCTTTGTTAGAGTTTGATCATTGTTAGGAAAGTTTTTTTTGCTTGGTAGTCAAGATTGTTAAACTATAAATAGGTTGTTGGGCCATGAGAATTTGTACCCCAAGATTATTATCAAGTGAAAACTACTATTAGACCCATTTTGTCAGATTTCTCCACTATGAAACCCACGGCAAAAAAATCTCACGGTCACACCCATTTTCGGCGACAAAATTATACACAATCCCATATTTTGGTATTTTTTTTCTTCTTTGAAATCTCTTTCTATAAAGAGAAATAAGAACGAGAACACCATTAACAACATCTTTTCTTAGATATCTTTCTGTCTAATTCAATCGAAATCCTAGAAGACATAACCTAAAATTCAATTCAATCTTTTTTTCCCTTCAATTTGATAAAACTCATTCTAGATCTGGAAATTATGATTGCAAACTTGTTGATATGGTTCTTATCGAAGCAGGGGAGAGTCTCATCAAATCAAAGAATGGTTCAAGCTGTAACGTCTTGCATTATCGGTGGTGCGTGATTGCAATGAATCAAACAGGTGGTTGGTTTTGAAGGATTAAGAAAGGGTTGGAAGTGAATTCGAACTTAAGTCAAGGACTGGTGGGTGTATCTCGGATTTTATCTACAACAGTGAAGAGAAGTAAGTGATTAATGGTGTTTGTATCTCAACATGAGTTGTTCTTGAGAGAAATAAGACTTGATTGATGAGTTTGTTCACATGGGTTTATATTAAATTTGTATTGTTAGGTTCTTGTACTCGATTTGGAGATGATTGATGCTCTCGATTGCTGAAATAGGTGATGGCTTAATTGTTTCTGTTTAATTGCACAAAATGTACAAATTGCATCTTGTCTGGTTGATGGGTGTATTGCAGATCTTAGTTTGTACTCTGACAAAATTAGAGAAAAGGAAGTACACCACCATTTCACATATATATGTATATATACTATTTTGGTATTTGATCCTATTGAGTGTTTGGACCATTAGTGTCGACCACATATTCCACCCTAGAACTTATATTCGTCTATTTGCAGGAGGAAAAACACAAGGCATCTGCATTAAAGAATTCTTTATGTTCTGATGGGAAAACATCAGCTAGAGCTTGGAACTGCTTTCTTTCTGCTTGGAGGTGATCCTATCTCAGCCATCTCCATCATTGCTAAGACCCTTGGGGATGAGCAGCTTGCACTTTTTATGTGTCGTCTTCTGGAGGGGTAGGCGGGGACTAGAGCAGCATCCTGTATAGAAGATTCTGCTTCTAGCTGCAACTGAAAAAGGAGACTACTGGTTAGCAAGCATTCATGAGGTGTGTGTACGAGGTGTTAAATTTGTAAACGTTTTAAATGGCACTGTATCATGTCTGTAGTGTATCATGGCATTTATAGAACCTTTGTATTCTAATGGTAGCTGTACTACATTTTCAGTGGACTTCAGGAAATTACTCGCAATCTTTTCTGAAGTTTCTTGACCTCCAAAGTGATTCATTAGTTGACAAGTCAATTCTCCCATCCAACCCAGCTTCTTTATTAGACCCTAAAGTTGGTCACTACTGCCAAACGTTAACTACGAAAAATAGCATGAAGAATCCTGTGTGGGAATCATCAGCTTCTATAATGATAACACGTAATACAGTTATTATTGTAGGTGGATGACAAGTTATGCAATCTTTTATTGTTTGCATAACTTGTTATGCAGTACAGAGAATGGTTGCATAACACGTTATGCAGCTACTTTTTGTTAGTATTGAAGAAAAAAAAAAGACTGCATAACACGTTATGCACCTATAATAATATCTGCATAACATGTTATGAAATCAAGAAAATGGATACATAACTTGTTATGCATCCGAAAATATGACTGTATAATGCGTTATGCATCGAGAAAATTGCTGCACAATCTTTTATGCATCGAGAAAATAGATGCATAACCTGATATGCATCCGTAAATATGGGTGCATACTGCATTATGCATTAATATTTTTTTTATGTACGCACTAAAATCAACCAAAACAATGGTTACATAACTTGTTATAGATGCATAAATTTATTATCCAAATGCATAATTTGTTATGCAGTGGAGAAAATGGTTGCATAATTCGTTATGCGTTTGCAGAATGTGTTATGCATCGTTTTTGGTGGCTGCATAATGGTTATGTATTAAGTTTTCGAAAATTTTGCCTAAAGTGATGATCACCTCCGATTTTTCCATGAAAAACAAAAATTTGATATTCTTGTTTGTACTCGTTGCGTAGCTCTCTTAAAAATATTTCCAACGATATAAAATTTGTAAAATTCCAAGGCGCGGATTTTTAGATATGTTATATCCAAGTTGCATTGCCAATTATACCCCTGATGCATAATCCGTCATGCGGATGCATAATCAGTCATGCATACATTTTTAATAATTTCATATAATTATGGGTGTCACGGTACCAAAAATTAATTGTGGGCTTGACAATGCGAATATTTTTTTTTTGGGTCTCCCCCTAATTTCCCCTATTATCAATGTAGTCTTTTAATTGCTTCCGCGTTTGTGGTATCCTCTCTCTTGCTCTGTAGTTGCAGGAATTCCCACACTACACCCTATTCAAGAATTTACCAACATCTATGACATAATTTGAAGATTAAAGACACTTTTTATTAATTTGATCTCAAGGAATTACAGAAATCAAGAACACAGAACACTTGATAAAAGATTTTCTCTCTCCTAAAAAACTTTCCTAACACTCAAACATTTATCCCTCTCTCGGAACTACTCATCCCCTTTATATAGGTATTTACATAATGGATTACATTTCATGACAGCTCATTTACAGCTAAGATTCCCTTCAATTTCGGATCTGAATTCTCATGATAAATCGCGATTGGCACCGCCTTTATCTTTCGCGGAGTTTTATTGATATATCGCAGACATGTCACACTTTCTTCGTGTTTAAATCGTTTTCATTCATTACGTCATTGTTTAAGTCATCTTTGGATGTGTCGCGAATATCTACGATGCGAGTAGTTCGTTTATTATCGATATATCGCAGAAACAGTCGTTTATTTCTCGGGAATATTGTTGTGATAATATTCGATCCTACATCTTGCCTCTTCTCATATCTTTTACTGCGAAGAAGATAAAGATCATGAGAATTTAAATTTCTTGATTTGTAGTAACTCCTTGTCTTTTCATACTTCCTTTATTCTGACACGTCTCTATATCCATCGCTAAATATTCTACACATGTTTTTTCCTCCATTTATTCCTTGACACGTATTCTTCCAACCGTTGGGTTCTGACCATTCACGTCCTTTCTTCATTGAATGCATTGATATTCTCGAAAATTTTCTTCTCTTATAAATATCGTCTTTGCTAATCCCTCCTCTCTTTTTTTTTACTTTCGCTTTTCTTCTCTGCAACTTCACTATTCATCGTCTTCTTCCGCAAATTCCGGATCTCAATTATTCTTTCAGTTTTCTTCTTTTCTCTTCTTTGTCTTAATCTTCGTTCCCATACTAAGAAATGGCTCCTGCTAAAAAATTAGGTCAATCCACTTTGAAAAAACACCAGCAGAAGCTTCAATCCTTAGGTTTCACACTTTCTGAGATCCCTGATCAATCTTCAGACTCTGATCTCTCCATTGATCTTGTTTCAAAATTTCCTTCTTCTAACGAGAATATACTTGTTTCGCTAGGTCAATTAGAAGCTGGCCTTCCTATTCCTCTTTATAACCCAGATCTCCCTCTTTTTTATGAGATTATTTCTCATGTTAAACTTTCGCGAGCAATCTTCCAACTAAGTGGAGACTGTATTCGCCTCATTCTTGAATATGCTTCTCGTGGAGCTGGTAAAGGATCCCGTTATCCTGATGATGCGAAACATCCTGATTATGAAAAAATCCCAATTATTCCAGCGAAATATACTGTGGAGAACTTCTTTGCGAATTATCAAGTGATTCCAATGAAGAAAGAAAGTACGTGTTGGGCTGTTCGTTTGAATAGGGATAAAAAAGTTGCGAAGGATAAAATTCTTATGCAAGATATAGACTATCATTCCACAAGAAACAATCTTCCCCGCTTCTCCAAGGATGATAAATGGTGTAGATTTCCTCTCCTCCTTGAAGGTCCATATATTTCTGGTACTCTTAACCTTCCTGCGAATCCTGCATATCTTGCGGCTTATCATCCTTGGATTTTTAATTGGCCTGAAAAGAATTCGGAGGTATATCTCGCGAAGTTAATAATTATTTGCAAACTTAGATAAATATATTGTTCTTACTAGTTATTGAATTATTTTTTATCAGATTGGAAAAATGAAGGCTAGCTACGCCAGTACTGGGAATCCTAATCTCCTAATTTTTTTGAAAACCTTCACAGATGAAGTAGGAAACATTCTCTTATAACTTTTAACAATATATTGTTTCCCCTGTTTCTTATCTTCATGTGTGGTTGTTTTCTAGGAAATACCATTTGTCGCAGTAGTTGAAGCCAAGGATAAAGGCAAAAAAGTAATAACTCCAAATGAGAGTTCTGGCACTTCTCCTCATCGCAATAAGAATCAAACTGCTGAGAGTCCTCCAAAAAAGAGAAGAAAAACTCAGCCGCTTAAAGAAATTTCTTCTGTCGCTGAAAAAGATAATGAGGTTAAAGAGAGTGGAAGAATTAATAATGATGCTACCATGGGCACCTCTTCAATACGTTTTTCCTCCGCAAGAGTTAGATCTGCGATGGGTCTTTCTCAACCTGAGACTCCCATGGATCAACTGTCAAATATCTTTAAAAATCCCATGCAAGGTATTGGGGATGACGATATTGCTCACGCTTGCAATTATCTCTCAAAAATCTGCGATGCTTCCATCTTAACTAATAATAAAGATCTTAAAGGAGTCTCGAGATTTATCAACCCAGATTTTCTTCACGCACTAGCTTCATTGGTATGCCCCTTTTCTTTTATTTTTCTTGTAGTAAACTTTACATTTGTCATGAATATCGAAGATTTTTTATTTACCCTTACTTATTTTCTCTTGTATGCCACAGACTGCTAGAGCTTCTTTTTCTGTTTCTTCAGAATTAGAAAATAGATTATCATTATCGCAGAAAAGGCTTACTGATTCACAATCTGAATCTGCGAAACTTCGTGAAAATAATAAGCAAAATGAAGATGAAATATCCATTCTTCGCGAAAAATGTAAGCAATTGGAAGCATCTGGGAATACTGAGCTCCTTAACAAGAATAAATCGCTTAAAGTATATGTTGAAGTTCTTCAACAAAAACTAGTTGACAAGGAGAAGTTCTGCAAACAAATTATTGGTATGATTTATTTATTTATTTATTACTTTCTTCTTTCTTGCTATTTTAGCTTATTTGAACAACCATTTTGCAGATGCCTATAATCTTACTGATGAAGCTCTTATTCTCAATTCTTTTGATGAACCCATAGATGAATCCATTCTTCTTCAGCGTCTTAATGACGCTTTAAATAATTATTCCGATGAAAAAATTAATGCTCTGTCTATCGATGAGCTTAAATATCACATTTCCCTTATAAGAATGGATTATAGATCTACTTTGAGTATATCCAATAGTTTTAAGACTTGTAGAGATGAATTTGGAAAAAGAATCAAAACCTTGAAAGCCCAAAAGAAGGAACTTGAGAAGGATAAAGAACGCATTACTCTTCAAGGTGCTGAAGCTTTATCAAAGTTCCACAATGCCCTTATTGAACTTGAGAGAGATAGACTTAAGGATGAAAACATTGAACTTCTTAAAAGAGAAAAACAAATCCGTTCCCATCTTCTCATTCAAAATGATGATGAATTAGCATGGGCTGCGACAATTGTCGATAATGCTAGGAAAAATTTAACAATAGATGTCAGTCTTCATACCGAACATGCAACCTTGATACAAGAAATGATTCATGAAAGAGAAGGTTATTTATTGCTCCTCTAATATCTTTATATTTTTTGTAAATTTTTGATAAATTTCTAACTTGTTATTGTATCATCGCAGAATCTGAAGAAAAATATTCTTCAAAGATAGCAGAACTTGAAGAAGAAAAAAGTAGTCTTGCAAATAATCTTGCTTCCCGCAATGATAAAATCTCTAGACTGCGAAAGAAGATAAATATATCCAACTCCAATTTGCGTAGTAACCTTCTCACCGTTCGCAATAATTCTATTGAGAAAGTCTGCTAAGATAATGATCTTCCCCTTAGTTTATATCCTTGCCTTTTGGAAAATATCCCACCCAGTTCTGAAGTACCAATTATTTCTGACAGTGAGGCGGATATAAATGAGGATGAAAGCGAAGATGAAGAAGAAACTGATGATGAAGATAATGAAGACGAAGATGAAGATAATGGCGAAGATAAATCCCAATAGTTCTGCTTCTTCTTTTTGATCTTCTCCTGTATTTTTCCCTTTCTTTCTTGCGATAATTATCTGCGACAAATTGTATCATTCTTTCTGCAAAATACTTGTAATTCCTGATGTTCTTCAATATATATAAATTCCTTTTTTGCCTCTATCCGTCTGTTATTTATATGAATTTATCATATAATGATTAATAACAATATTTATTGTTCTTATACATCGTTCCCATACTTGCCTCTTCTTATTAATCCGCAATATGATAAATGAATCATCGTAAATTTTTCTGCGAACTATATGTTTTGCAGACATAATTTTCTTGTGGTCTTATTTTTCCTTCCTAGTTAAAGGTCTTATTATGCCACTTTTATGCGACAAGATCGCAGGACATTCTTACCTTTATACGTAATAATCCATTGATCTTGCCTTATCATTTAATTTTAATTTCTGCGATAATATGATAAATCTAAGCCATCTTGTGAGATTAATCTCTCTTTGATTTTTAAGACTTATGATATTGTCGTCTTTGCGATTTATATCCTCTTATTATTGATTTCATTTATCTCATTATTTGATCTTATCGCAAAAACCCATTGATCTCATCTTAACAATTCTTATTAGGCTTTTTGTCCAGTCATGCGGCAATATGACGGGCCTAAATATTCTTGCGAATATAAAGTCCCATGACATTGTTGTCTCTGTCACACGACAATATGACGGGCCTAAATATTCTTGAGAATATAAAGTCCCATGACATTGCCGTATTTTTTGATACACAACACCCTAATGGAGGGTATCACCCTTATCTCTCCCCCCCCGTTTGCCCCTTCAAGGATTATACATCGGCCATACAAGACTAGCACTTTCCCATCCGGTTCTGCCAACAACCAGTTGTTTTCGCCGCCTTGTCCTTTATGCCTTATATGGCTTATAGTTACAAGACTACACCCTAAGTGGGGTTTTCTTCGGGCCGAACACATCGTAAGCCAAGACTTGCCATGGATGGCCATGGTAGGTTCATCCATCCCGGGCACCCACAGCTCAACCGTGTACCTCGGCGCCTTGATCATACGTTGCATTCCTTAGGAGAAACTCTCGGGCGCCCAACCAGGGTATAACCTTATATAATTGGGAATCCAAGTTATCTGTCCCGGATGGATTTTCAATAATCCCAAATCTCCATGACTAGGTTCCAGCAGCGGTATAGCCTTTCCCATAGCCATGTAAAGAGATACCCCCCTTATGACGCACTTTAAAGACACTGCCTCTTACGGAATAGAATCCGCGAACTAAGGTGTACGCCATAAAAGTTCGTCCCGTTCTTATATATTTTTAGGCGATTTGCACCCTCATTATGCATTTGCATTAAAAATTCTTATATGATTAGAAATCACCAACTTTTCCTTTTTAATAGAAAAATTTCTCATTTTTGAGAAGAGTTTTTCTTATATGATTCGAAATCATCTTGTTTTTCGATTGTTCGCAACATGATATTGTTGCACTTTTTTTCTTCTGTGATGAATGATTATTCGCAACCTCTTGTTACTTTATTTATTTTCTTGCGAGAAACAATTCATCGCAACATCTTATACTTTTTGTGCTCATGCGAAGAATAAAGATTCCAACTTTTCTCCATCTTCGTATGATCAATCGTTCTTGAATCTTTTGGAACAAACTATTCTTGAAGTATACCCTTTCCCCGCAACTCTATATTGTCCACCATCAATTTCTCAGCTCTATGATTTTGCCTCCTGTTATGTTGCCAATTACGATTTCGGGCGCTTCTTTCTTCGCAAGTATTAATGTCAACTTCATAACACTTTTTGCCTTCAAACCAATCACCTTTAATTATCCCAATACCATGAGGATATGGAAACTTTATGCATTGATGATATGTTGATGCTATTCCCAAGATCCCATGGAGCCATGGCCTTCCAATTAAAGCATTGTAAGGAGATTCTATATCCACTACACAAAACTTAATTTTTGAAGATATCTTGTTCAATGGAATTTCCATAGTAATTTCTCCTTTTAGCTTGTTTGCGGTGCCCTTAAAACCATAAATCTTGTAAGTTGAAGGGATTAGCTCATCATCTCTTCCACCCATTGTGCGATAATTATGATAAAACAAAATATCCACCGAGCTACCAGTGTCAATTAAAACTTTATCTATTGCCCAAGAATTACTTGCTGCATCATCATTATCTTCTTCTTCTCTGTATTTTGGATTTATCTCTAATTTCACCACCAATGGGTTGTCATGCATCTTCCCAGGCTCTGGTATCTCTTCTGCAGTAAAAGAGATAACTTGTTTCTGCCATTCTTCTAACGGAGAAATCTTCGCAATATTCATCACCTCTCTTCCCTCTATATCCCTTGCAAATACTCTGCTTAGCACATTGTCATGGAAATCCTCTATCGTTTTTTGTGAATGTACAATTGAATTGCATAATAGATTTTTTGATGTAGCTCCTACTTCAATGACAAATGTTTCTGCTTCTTTTGCAACATTAACTCTGCGAATTTTTGGTGCTTGCGGCAATTGTTGCGGTTGTAAATATCTTGCTAAAAAATGATTTAATTTTCCTTGTTCGATCATTCGCAAAATGATTCTTTTCACATTTCTACAATTATTCACAGAATGACCATGAAAATGATGATAAGGATAAAATTCTTGATTGTGATTGTTGGGATGTGGTTCCTTCCCCATGTTCCAGGGTGAGGGTATATTCTCCATTAAAATAATCGCTTCCCAAATCTTGTCTATACCAGTATTTAGAGGCGGCAATTTGATATCTTCCCACATATTCCTCTGACCTCTTTGCTCTCTTGAATAATTCTGCCTCTGTCCACCATAAGTTTCCTGCGGTTGATCAAATCGTGGGACCTTATTATTGTTATTGCGATTATAAAAATTTCTCTCCTTCTCTAATTCCTCTTGATCTCTACTCCCCATTGCTACCATCTTAAGTTGATTATCAGTCTTCATTTTCTCTCGCAGATTTTGGGAAGTACTTGCTACTGTATTAATCATCCTTTGTAACAAACTTCCATTTGCTGCAGCTGAACTTGTGCCTGCAAAAATTGGATAAGACTCCATCTCATTTTGTTTTTCCTCCAAAGCGATATATTCCTCTTGCAATTCTCGCAACTCTGTCATAGTGATTGTGTTTTTAACTCTGAAGACCTGGATGTATAATAGATTTGTCGCAAACATAGCATTTATGAAGGAAAAATGAGATATCTTTCATATACTCTTCCTGCCATTTCACTACACATTGTCCTCCATCTTATGGTTAAGTGCTTCAAACTCTCACCAACCCTCTGTTTCAATCCAAACACATCTTCAATTCCAGGTCACACGGAATTATTGCTGATGTAGGCTCCTAAGAAAGTGGTTTGCAAGTGCATGAACGAAGTTATTGTATTCTTGGGAAGACTTTCGAACCACTTCAATGCTTCGTCAGTTAAACTTGAAGCAAAATATTTGCACAAAACGACATCATGGTTCTCCCATTGTAGCATACATCGAATATAAGCTTTGATATGTTGGACAGCACACGTAGTTCCATCAAATATACTGGTCAACACCGGTAAATTGCATTTTGGAGGTATCCCTCCTAATTGTACCTCTTGAGTAAATAGAGTTTTCGCAGCCTCTTCGATTGCTTCATCAAGTTGCCTTCTTCCTCCTTCTCTTCTGTTATTTATCATTCCTCTCATTTCTGCCAATTCTCGCAAGATTTGTTCATTCCTATCAGAATTTTGCTCCATTGGTCTTTTCAACGCAGCTTCTCTTCGTCTGCGTTCATGCCTTTCTTGTCTTGCGATGTTTCTCGCTTCTTCTCCAACATCTTGATTTTGCCTTATTCTGCGACTTTCTTCTTCTTGTAAGTTAATTTGTCTTTCATTCTCTTCTCCATGAATTTCCTCATCCCTTATTGTTTCTCTTCGTTGCCTTTCTATGTCTCTGCGAATTCTCTCATATTCCTCATTGAGACTATCATTATTACGATTTTGCGCACGTCGTCTTTCTCGATTGTCATGATTATTCTGATGCAACGCTGCTTGAATTTCTTGCTCTTCTACTTCTGCTCGCAATCTCTCTCTTTCTCCTGCTAAGCGTACTTGCTCAATATAATGTCTCTCAATATCATCTTCGATAATCCTGCGATTTCTTCGAATCTCTTCATCACGTAACATTCTCCTTCTCTCTTCTTGATTTTCTCCCTCATCCTGATTTCGTCTAATGTCTAAAGTTTCCCCGCGTGGAATATAACGATCATTTATCAAATTCTCCCCAACATTTTGTATAGGTAGATTCTTCCCTGTTTCTTCTCTATATGATCTTGAATTTGATCTCATGTTGCTTCTCGATCTTCTGTTTTGCAACCTCAAATTTTCCATTCTTAATTCATGATTTTGTCTTGTAAGATTGGCACGCTCTTCTGCCTATAATCTTCTTTCTTCCTGTATTCTTTGTCTTAAAGCATCTTCCATTTCATGTTCTTCATGAATTAATCCTCCATCCATTTCTTGATTTCTTTCCTCCTCTTGATTTTCCGCCTCTTCTATCGAATCCGACCTCCAAGTATGCACACTTACTCTATCATAATCCATATTTCTATCTTGTGCTCGTGTTTGTTGATTTGGTGGTTGGATTAAATTTTCTGCTTCATTTCTCCTTCTACTTCTTCCTGATCTATTCCTTAAAGATCCTTCCAATTCACCTGTTCCTTCCCCTGCAATTCTTTTACTTCGTCTCACTGTTGTTGGTGGTTCTGACGTATTTCTTATCCTTCTAGCCATTTCTCTTCAATTCTAATAATTTCTTCAAATCTTCAAACTGTAATTTGAAATTTCTCAAGTTTGATTCTCCCTGTTTATGGACGCCAAAATGTAGTTGCAGGAATTCCCACACTACACCCTATTCAAGAATTTACCAACATCTATGACATAATTTGAAGATTAAAGACACTTTTTATTAATTTGATCTCAAGGAATTACAGAAATCAAGAACACAAAACACTTGATAAAAGATTTTCTCTCTCCTAAAAAACTTTCCTAACACTCAAACATTTATCCCTCTCTCTGGAACTACTCATCCCCTTTATATAGGTATTTACATAATGGATTACAGCTCATGACAGCTCATTTACAGCTAAGATTCCCTTCAATTTAGGATCTGAATTACTGCGATAAATCGCAGTTGGCACCGCCTTTATCTTTCACAGGTTTTATTGATATATCGCAGACATGTCACACTTTCTTCGTGTTTCTGTCATTTTCAGTCATTACGTCATTGTTTAAGTCATCTTTGGATGTGTCGCATAATACTACTGATGTATCGCAGAGTAGTTCGTTTATTATCGATATATCGTAGAACAGTCGTTTATTTCTCAGGAATATTGTTGTGATAATATTCTGATCCTACATGCTCGATCGTACATCTGGTATCAAAGCCATGTTAGAGAGAGAGGAGAGGGAGAGAGTTAAAAAAATACTCAGAGAATTCATGGTGATGTTAATTGTTTTAAAAGAGAAGTAAAGTTGCGCATTCTGAAGATATTGTTAGATGAAAAGAAGGTTTAATTCGTAGTTTTGTGCTCTCGCTGAAGAGTTATGTTGTCTGTCAAGTCGTGTTCGTGTGGGTATGTTCATAATGAGGAAAGGAGAATGTTAGATCACTACTCGGTCAAACTCGCATGCGTTTCTATCTCAAGCATGTTTGTCAATGTTAGTGATCAAAACTATAAGTCTTGATTTCTAGTCTACTTATAGATGTCTCGGACTAGGATATAGATTGTGTAGTTGAGCATTACACTTCACGGCGTTCATCATTTGAATACGAAGAACTACTAAGGAGAGCTTATGGAACTTCATTAACAAAAGTATGTGGAGACTGAAACTCATCTATCACTCGGAAAGTCTATTTCTATTCTATCTCCTATATTGAGACATAAGTCGTGTAACGATATAGTTTTCTATTATACACATTTGAGATTTCGACTTGAGATTAACTCACTTACATATTTCTCGTAATTAGGTTGGTAGGCTTTCACTTCGACTAAGTTTATCTTATATTCTTGACGCAAGTCAAAAGATGATCATGTGAAATTGCCGAGTAACATCTTATATGGTTTGTGTGATACAATAATTTGGTGTTGACTTGGAATGTTTCGTTATGATTATTTCAATAACTTGAAAATTGCCTTGATGCTAATAGTGTGTGAAAATGGCTATCGTCATCCTCTAAGAAAGTTTCATTGATTGAAATAAGAGTTTAGAACACTTAACTATTATTGGATTGTGACATGTTGTGTACTCTTGCACATATGTAATACATGTCCGGGAACCATAGTATGTGTACCCGTATGCGTACCTGTTGGTTTGAGAAATCCGGGAGCCTAAGTATGCATACCCGTTCACGTACTGGCGTGAGGTTCATGTCCAAGTATTTCTGCTGGGATTGGAAGTACGCGTACCCGTTTGCGTACTGGCGAACCCCAATCTTGGTCCGTGTATTTCAAGTATGTGTACCCGTTTGCATACTTGAAGGTTAAAGTGAAAAGACGAGAGTACCCAAATATACCTCAATCTAAAACTTTTCCACCTATAAGTCCTTTCTTCGAAGTGATTGTCTATGTACTAAGTCGAGACAATACAAAAAATCGGTTCACACTTCGTGTGATTTTCTATGGATACGAGATCGAGACAATACGACAACACAATATGTTTACTTGATAAATGGTTCGGACTTAACCAAACACAATACGATTATTATCAAGTAAATATGAATTAACGTTTGTGTATTTTACTTTTAATTATAATAAAAACAATTATAATTACGGAAATAGAAAAGTAAAAGACACAGCAATATTTTGTTAACGAGGAAACCACAAATGCAGAAAAACCCCGGGACCTTGTCCAGAATTGAATACTCTCAGGATTAAGAAGCTATATAAAATCAAACCAACTTCGTATAGTTGAGACCAAGAAAGTTCACCTAGTTCCATCTGTATTCCCACGCCTCCGACCTGTAATAAGTAATGTACTTGGAACAATTCCTTTTGTTCGTATTCCAAACAGTAAAAGAACAACAAATCTGTTTGGTATCAACTTTTTTCAACCAAGTGATGTGAGTTCGACAAAAGGATCTTATGTTTATCTCAAATAAACACATTTGTCAGGTTCTTAGATCTATCTTATCAACAACTACCAAAGTAATTGTTAAGATTTTGCAATCAATACTTTTAATCACAGAGAATTGTATTGATGCCGATCTAAACAACTAATCAATCCAATCTACCACAAGGATAAACCGACTATAGTTGGATTCTCTTTTACCGAAACAAGTATTGTTCACACCAAAGATTATGAACCCAAATCAGAAATCTTCAAAGTCTTCTTCATCTTTGAATCTTCTTTAATATTCAATCAGCACCTGCACACGATCAACTTGAATCTCTTGTGATCAATCACGCACAGAACGGAGTCTGTTAACAATGGATTATCACAAGACATCTTTAGATCTACAAATAGTCTAAAGATCCCCGCCGAAACTTCGATCTAGTTTGAGTGAATCTTATATCAGAAGAGAAGATTATCAAGCATAAACAAACAAGGTGCAATCAAATTTCAACCACCGTTAGTCAATCAAATCAATCAAAACAAAGATAAGCCGCAATTATCTAGTTTCCCACCAACGGTACTAATAGAGCTTTGTTAATCCCAAATAATACTTTAAATTGAGCGTCCCTAAGAGATTTCGCCTAATTAGGTTACTTTCCTCTCCGAATAGGCGGTTGCACCAGTAACAACATAACTGAGGTAGTTTTGCTGGCTCTGAGGATTAGTTTGCTCGAAATGCAAAATTTGATATTTATAGACAAGGAAGTTTTTACACCATGGAATTTCCAAAACCGAAAATATTCTCAAGATATGCAATATATTTCAAATTCGGTTTCCATAATTCCTGGATATGTTTTGTCCAAATGTTGACCAAAAATCTCTTAGAAGATTTCCAACTAGTAAATGCACATTACTAATTTTCATTTTTCCAAAAATAAAATTAACAACCTTAAATAAAAGATTCTCAATTTATTTTTCGATCTGGGATTTTTTCTTTAGCTATTAAGGAACATCTTTGAACAATAAAAGATAAGCGTTACTGCACATGTTCAAAGTATGTCGACACCTTTACTTTGTAAGTCCTCTTTCTTACTTACAATCTTGAAACCGATTTGCCACACTTCCAAACAAGTTTAGAATTAGTTCATCTGACTTTCAAGAACTACGTGATTGATCAAGAACACTCAATCACCAAACATGGGTTTCACGGTTCTACCAAAAACAAGTTTCAGTTCTACCTCCATGTTGGTACTGGATTTAGTCACACTAGCTTTCCAAAAACTCAGTTGACTAGGTACTAGGATCGGTTCCCACATATATACGGTATCTAACTTATACTTGTTGCACATGTCCATAGGATCGGTTCCCCTTTCTACTAAAAACTTGATGCACCTCATAAAGGATCGATTCCCCCTTTGTGATAGGTTTCACCTCTTACTAGGATCGGTTCCCCTTTACCTAGAGTTGGTCATATGAATAACACTAAATCGATCATACCATCTCAGGTGATTACTTAAAATCAGTTTTACTAATAAAAGTCATACAAATACAAAAGTTAGGCCTTTGTGAATATTTTTACCAAGAACATAAACAAGTCATGAGCGGTTATACTAATCACAAATATTGGTAGTTCAAAAGATATGCAATGAGTAACAATACTAATACAGCCTAGCGATTTCCCTTTCGATTCAAAAAACAAGTTCATGAATCTAATTCCTTTAAACAAATGTAAAACATTGTTTCCTAGGATGAAATCTTCAACTTTTACCCATACATAATCACAATAGCATTCAAAAGATTATGTCGATGTCTTATATACAAAGTTTAATAGTTAAGCAATAAACATCGTATTGTATTCCTTAATACTACATCTAACTAGAGTGTAATCATTCATGCTTCGTAGTTATGTTTTCAATATGCACGACTTGAAAGATACGATAGGGAATGAAACAGTTCAAGTCAAATATTACTAACCTCAAGTGGAAGGATGATGTTGGCGTTGTAGCTCATTACTTCTTCACTTCTTCAACTCTTCGCAATACTTTTAATGTCTCATATCCTAATACTTTGAATCTAACCTATACGAAGTTGACTCTAGTACATAATCAAGCGACTCTTTAAATGAGTTTTGTCTCACTAAAATATGACAACCAAACTTGACATACCAACGCTTGGTGGGTTCAACTGAGCTATGCTCTAACAATCTCCCCTTTTGTAAATTTTAGTGACAAAACTCTTACATCATATGGATAAAAAAATTACAAGAATTCATTACACATACGCTTGATTCCCGAATTCAACATCACAATAACCTGTATACATTCAATCCATAAATACCGTTGTTGACATTATAATAACAAACCTAATACTCCCCCTAAAGGTAAGATATGTTGATTTTATCAATCCGCACGTCTTTGTTATTCCCTTGTAGTACATATAACTACAACTGTAATATGATATTCTACTCCCCCTTAGTCTATGCTTTTACTCTTTCGTTAGATAAACGTTTAAGCACCAATGTCCTTTCCCTTAGTGATATCAATCAATATAAATCATACCAATGTCCTTTCGCTTTTTTATTCCATATATTTCTCCCCTTTTTTGTCACAAAATGACAAAGAAAAAAAAGGACAAACCAAAAGGATCTTACAAATCTCAATAGACTTGCAACCTATAAAGTTAAGCACGAGGGTTCCACACACCATTTTTGATAACCAATATCAAAACCGAAACTACAAAGTAATTTTTTTTTTGATATGTTACCAAGGAAAGAATTTCCCGAAGCAATATTCCCTAATAGTTTAGCAAACCAAAAATCGACTAAGCACCTTAGTTCCTTTGCTAAACCGATTGTACAAATACAATCGCTAGTTCGATAAGACCAAAATAAAGATAACTCTATTTTTTTCACCAGGTTCTAATTATCCATATAACTTAAACCTTTAATTTTTAAACCAGACAAGTACTTGGTTAGTTAACTAGCATTTATTGTTAAGGCATTCGATTATACTTGAATAACCGAAACCTCCACTTTGATAAGTCTAACTAAGATCAGAATTAACTTAGTTTCTCTTATCCGGAATCGAATTGGACTAAAAAATTCATCCCGAAAACCTTTTTTTTTCGTTAAGCCATAAATAATTCATACAAACCAAATAAATCAACTTGCATAATTATTTCCTCAACCGGAAGCAATTGAAACAACATAGACATTAAAGCACCGAAATTGCACCGAAATTTTGTAAGCCTAAACGATTGATACCAAACAATAAAGCAAGATAATAATAGTGTTTCTTAACCAGAACCAATTGAATCACACACACATCCATACACAAATAATGGAATAAACATCAATTGTACCGAAATTTTGTTAAGCAAAAGCAATAAAGATATGAAATAAAATCATGCTTTTCTTAAATAGGAAAACAATTAACTAACAAGATTGTTCCCTAAAATTCCGCATCCTATTCTCCTCTTAAGATATGTAATCAAGCACAAAGTCACTTAGAACTCACCCCCATTGAAGTTGTCATCCTCCCGCCAAAATAAAAGAACACCAACAAAGAGCAACCTTTACCAGAGAAAGGTTGAAAACCAGTTTTAACTATTGCGATGCAAAAGTTGAAACCTCGAAACACAAGGTACTAATGTACCTTGACAATTCCAATAGACTTCCTTAGATTTTCGAAAGTTTCCCTATCTAAGGGTTTAGTGAGAATATCAGCAAGCTGACGCTCAGATGGCACATATTCTAATTTGATAACTCAATTCTCATATAATTCTCTAATAAAGTGATATCCAATATCTATATGTTTAGTACGAGAGTGTTCAACTGGATTTTCAGTCAAACGGATATCACTTGAGTTATCATGTACACATGATGCTCATAGTTGAAATATTTATTCCATAGTCAATGAGCATTTGTTTCATCCATAAAAGTTGAGTACATCATGTACCAGCAACATTATATTCTGCTTCACATGTCGACAAGGACTGTGAATTTTGTTTCTTGTTGTGCCATGCTACAAGATTTTTCCTAACATAGAAGCATCTGCCAGAGGTGCTTTTTCGGTTTTCTACATATCCTGCCCAATCAGCATCTGAGTAGGCAACGAGATTGTTGTTTGTATCCATAGAATATGATAAGCCATAATCCAGGGTACCATTAACGTATCATAATTCATTTTATAGCTTTTAGATGTGATTCTCTGGGATCTGCTTGAAATCTTGCACAACATCCTATACTAAAAGCAATGTCTGGTCTTGTTGCAGTCAAGTAAATAAAGCTTCCTATCATATATTTGTATAATTTTTAATCTACTGATTTTTCTCCTGGATTTGATTGAAGTTTTCTGGTAGTTGGCATTGGTGTCGCCATAGTAGTTGCACTTTTTAATTCAAATTTTTCAACCTAATTCCTCACATATTTTTCTTGAGAGAGAAGAATATTATCTTTTTGTTGCTGTATTTGCAAACCAAGAAAATATGATAATTCTCCAACATTACTCATTTTGAATTCTCCACTCATAAAATTCAGAAATTCATCTGTTAGAGATTTTTAGGTAGATCCTTAGATGATGTCATCTACATATATCTGATCTACAAGAACATTTTTTCTATTCCATTTGGTGAAAAGTGTCTTATCAGCACCTCCTCTAGAGAATCCTTTTTGAAGTAAAAAGGATGTTATTTTATCATACCAGGCTCTTGGAGCTTGTTTTAGACCATACATGGACTTTTTGATCTTAAATACATGATCATGAAATAATGGATCTTCAAACCCTTTTTGTTGAGCAACAAATACCTCTTATTTTAGATCTCCATTAAGAAATACAGATTTAATATCCATTTGATATAGTTTAATCTTAAGATGGCAAGCATAAGCAGGTAGTAATCTAATAGATTCTAAAAGCTCAACGGGGGAAAAGGTTTCATCAAAGTCAATACCTTCAATTTTAGAATATCCTTGAGCAACGAGTCTGGCTTTGTTTTTGACAATTATTCCGAATTCGTCTGAATTGTTGTCGTAAATCCACTTTGTTCCGACAATATTTACTATTGTTGGCTTAGGCACAATCTCCCATACTTCTTGTCTTTTGAACGGTGAATATTGAATGCTTAATTACCCAGGTAACTTAGATTGCAAACCCTGATTGGAAAAATATATAAAGGAAAACTATATCAACTGGGAAATCTAATCCCCACACTTATGTGCGTTACTAGTTGCATGTCTAGAGTCGATTCTCCTTTCACCTTAGGTTTTTAACGAAACCCTGTAGGTTAACGACTTAAAGACCTCATTGGGATTGTGAAGCCAGACCCAACTATTTTCTCTGTAGTAGCGTGTTATGATCTTTCCCGATTCTATCATTTGAGTACTATCTTCTCTAAGATTTGCTCAAGATTTATTCTCCGATAGGCAAGATGAAAATTAATCACAAACATCTTCGTCTCATCTTTTGTGATTCCATAATATCTAGTTTCGCTTCCATACGATTTAGATTATTATGAGGTTATTGATAATACTTGGTTGTTCTTCGGGAATATAAGTCCAGTTTATGAATTGGTTCATGTTCACCTTGATTTATCAAAATACGGAACAAGCCTCATAGGTATTTCTGTGGGAGACAGATTTATCTATTCCAATAGACTTTTCAGTGTGAGACAGTTTTGTTTATCAAGTCTCCGACTTTGGGTCATAGAAACTCTTAGTTGTGGGTGAAATCATCTAAGGGAATCAAGTGCGTAGTATCTTGCTGGGACCAGAGACATAAGGAACGCAATTGTACCTTGAATCAGTGTGAGATTGATTAGGGTTCAACTACAGTCCATTTCGAAGTTTATTGATTGTAGTCTAGTGTCTGTAGTGACTTAATACAGTGTGGTGTCCAAAGATAGACTAGGTCCCGTGGTTTTTCTACATTTGCGGTTTTCTTCATTAACAAAATTCTGGTGTCTGTGTTATTTCTTTTCCGTATTATATTTTGCTATATAATTGAAATATCACAGGTTGCGCGTTGAATCGATTGATTGGGAAATCTAACCTTTGGTTGTTGATTGATCCTTGAACAATGGTTTTTGGTACCGTTCAAGTTACTTCTCTTATATTCAATCGGGCTCGCAAATTTCTATTTGCTGATTGCAAATAAAATTGAGAGATAGAGATATAAACTCTTTGATATACTTTTCTATTGATTGAGTCTGACTGTCAAGTTGATTCTTTTTAAAGTATATTGGAGTAAGATTGCCAAACGAATTGTTGGTTGTTTTTGTTAGACCCCCGCTTTTTCAATTAGTATCAGAGTAGGAAAACACATTAAAGACCTTATAAGTCTGTGTTTGTAGCGATCCAATGATGGAAAAAAGTGTTATCTTTGATAAACGCATCCCCGTAATTAAAAGTCTTGGTTCCATAAAATCAATTAAAGAGAAATATTTGTCAATCTCGAATATAGATGAACCCAGTGTTCCAATAAAGCAGACTTGCATTGACAAGTGTTACCCTGACTACCTTACTGACGAGTCTGACTCTGAAGTTGAAAAGAATGCAGCCAAAGAGGGTGCAATGATTATGAAACTTATTAGAATCCAGGTTGATGATGTCAATAGGTGGAAACACAAAGTTAATGAGCGTAAATCTCTTCTAAAGGTCTTTCATGAGAAAATCCCCTCAGTCTATTCTTCACAAACTATGCTTGAGGAAAAACTCAAAGAGGATGATTTGGAAACTGAACTTCTTTTGAGTAAACTCTCTATTCAAGAATGTTCCAAAGAGTTCACGATACCAACTGCTTCTGATAGTACTGAAAAAAAATTCTATTCCAGAAGCAGAATCGAAATCCCTTCATGTTAAAAGGATATGCCTGTGTCTTCCTCTAATCAAGGAATATCCACATCACATGGAAGGAGGAAGTCTCCCAACGATGGTGTTGAGTCTGTTCCCTCTAATCACTCAGGTGATCAGAAAGTATGTCTCTTTTGTAATTCAAAAGGTCATATTGAACAAAGGAAGAAATCGAGGTTGAATGACAACTTTATTAATTGTTCGTCTTCAAAACACCTTGGATATAATTCTCAAAGGTGTAACTGGCATTCGTATGTATAAACCAATTGGTTTTAGTACTCACCCTGTGTATCCTACCATGAAAGTTCAATTTGTTTTTCAAATGTTTAAGAACTTAACAGACTCTCTAACACATATCGTCCAAGAAGAGCTCAAGGATCTTCTTCTGTTAGAAAGGGAGATAATGATGTTGTTTATGTGAAAAAGGTATCCGAAGAAGAAAGCAAGAATAGAGATATAGAAAACAACCTATGAATAGTAATGGAAGGATATAAATATATCATTAAGAGGATGTCATTTCCCTCAAGGAAAACTTCTTCAGGTAAGAATGGAAACTATGCGTCATATTTTGATGATAGTAAATTCTATGATAACTTTTCACATCATAACTGGTTTCCTCCAAAGATCAAGAAAAAGAGGTTTAACCGAAAAAAATGTTTATTTGATGAGCTCAAGGATCATACTTGTGCTAATTAATCATAAGGTTGAATTCTCACTCACAAAAAATCCTGGTTGAGTGAGATATATTCAGGTATACTTGATGGAAAAATGTTTTCTGATTTTTTTACGCTATTTTCTTATCGTTCTTAGCTGGATGATCATTCACAAATATTTCTGCATAAGTATTTGTGTTTTGCTTTGATAATTTCTTGTTATCCTAACTCCCTCTTGAAATTGTGTTATGTCAAATTTGCTACTCTTATGCTCTAAATATATTTCCTGTGAGAATGCAAATTCTATTAAGCTAAGATCTGTGAAACTTCTCACGTAGCCAAATATTATCGTTGAACAGTCTTCTTAATTGAGTATTTCTCTACTTGAGTCATTTATGGATAATAGGCCAAGTTTGTGTTCGTACGGGTATCCTTGTTACATGTCACAGGCCGACTTTGGAAACCCTAATTTCTGGGTTCCTGTGAAACCATTTAAATACCAAACCATGCTTTTGAAAATTACGCATACCCAAGGCTACTTTTTTCGCAAAGAATGGTATCTCCATCGGGAACTTGTTATTTTCCAATAGGTTTTCTTGATAAGGGTTTTGGACTCAAACTCAAAAACGAAGAAAATGGATCTCTCGTGGAAATTGATGACATGTCTTCTCAATCTCCTGATAACTTTTCAGATATTGAGGATGATGAAGAGATTTCTAGTGAATTTGTTCAAAACTTTATCGGTTAGTTTAACGATGCAAAGCTTATACTTGTTAACACTGTAAAAGAACTGGATGTGTTAAGAACTGAGTTGATAAAGGTCCACTCCGACCTTACTCTAATAAAGATACGACTTAAGGATCGTCTCAATATTGTGTCTAAAGATGTTGTCAATTCCGTCTGTCACAAGCTTGAAGGTCTTGGAGTGAAGCTTCCGTACCTGAACTCTGATTAGTGTTTGTGATCATGTTTGGTTTTAGAGTTTTTTTGATTTTTTCTTGGAAACTTCTTATGAGAATTTTATTCTTGTGTTTTTAAAAAGGATAACTAGGGTTTGGAATAGCCATTATTGTGAGTACACGTAGCTATTGCCAACGTTTTTCATCTTCAATGTTTTTAGATTATTTATTTAAATTCTAAGTTATTTGGAAGATGATTTTTGCAGTATTGATCTTTATGATTTCATATATTGCAAATTATTATGGGATATGTTGTTTACGTCTGTGAACCTTGACTGTCCCATATTTGCTCAAAATTTATCTCTATTATATGTCGATATGAAAGTATTGATAAAAGATACAATGAGCTTTTGACAACAAAAGTTAATCCTATTATGTCTTTATGCAAATATTAATGAAGAAAGGATGAACTTTTGTTTACAAAGATTAAGTTTATTGTATGTCATTGTGCAAATAGTGATGAAAAATAGAATGAATCTTTGTTTATTCCGTAGTACTGGTGTTTCCCTGATCTACATCTTTTTGTATATACTGTGTTGCTCCGTAAGTTCTCTTATGTTGAGTATGGCCAATTGAATTGATTATTTTTTTGGCTAATTCAATTGATATTTTTGGATACAAATTCACGTTTTCATGTGATTTGATTATGTCCAAAGAAAATCTTCTTTTCTCGTTAAGAGTAAGGTCGCTCTTATTGTTCTTTCGGGAATGACATTTTATGGGGGAGAGTTCTTTTTGAACTTGTGCTTAATTGCCAAATCTTTGTGGGGGAGTGCATCTGTGGAATATCGTAGGAGTTATCTTGTATCTTTATAAACTCCTTGATGAATGCATTTAGCTTCGGCTATATGATTACATCTAAATAAGTTGGTATGTTGTTCTCATTTTGTCATGATGTATCTCTATGAAAATTTCATGAGGATCCCACTAGTTTTCGTACCTTTTCCAATTTATATTGACAAAAAGAGGGAGAATTAATGTGTAGTTTCATACTACAAATACATATGGTTTACGGATCATTGTGAGATGAAGTATTGACTAATGTGGGAGTGATACATATCACCATAGTATTGTTGTCAAAGTTGTGATACAATTTAACTTTGATTTGATACTGTGTAATAATTCTATGACACTGTATAACAATGATTGAGAGCAACTGTTTTCTCATTGTTATCTCTACGAATCTTCAACAACTATGATGCTGAGTTGAACACATTAAGAATCATGGAATACTTAGAAGTGAAAAAGATTTCGAGTCTTGTTGAAGATTCCAAGGAGATCAAGCATCTGGATGAGAAGCTACAAAGTTTTTATTTATTTTGTAATCCATATGTATTAATAGTTTTTTCACTAAAATTGACAAGGGGGAGATTGTTAGAGAACTCTTGGTCAAACTCGCATGCGTTGCTATCTCAAGCATATTTGTCAATATTAGTGATCAAAACTATAAGTCTTGATTTCTAGTCTACTTGTAGATATCTCGGACTAGGACATAGATTGTGTAGTTGAGCATTACACTTCACGGCGTTCATCATTTGAAGACGAAGAACTACTAAGGAGAGCTTGTGGATCTTCATCAACAAAAGGTATGTGGAGACTGAAACTCATCTATCACTTGGAAAGTCCATTTCTACTCTATCTCCTATATTGATACATAAGTCGTGTTACGATATAGTTTTCTATTATACGCATTTAAGATTTCGGGCTGAAATTAACTCGCTTACATATTTCTCAAAATATGTGTTGGTAATCTTTCGTTTCGACCAAGTTTATCTTATATTCTTGACGCAAGTTAAAAGATGATCATGTGAATATTTCCGAGTAACATCTTACATGGTTTGTGAAATACAATCATTTGGTGTAGACTTGGAATGTTTCGTTATGATTATTTCAATAACTTGAAAATTGCTTTGATGTTAATAGTATGTGAAAATGGCTATTGCCATCCTCTAAGAAAGTTTCAATGATTGAAATAAGAGTTTAGAACACTTAACCATTATCATATTGTGACATGTTGTGTACTCTGGCACATATGTAATCCATGTCCTGGAACCATAGATAGCGTACCCGTACGTGTACCTATTGGTTTGAGAAATCCGGGAACCTAAGTATGCATACCCATTTGCGTACTGGAGTGAGGTTCATGTCCGAGTATTTCTTCTGGGATTGGAAGTACGCGTACATGTTTGCGTACTGGCGAAACCAAATCTTGGTCCGGGTATTTCAAGTATGCGTACCCATTTGCATACTTGAAGGTTAAAGTTCTAAAATCGGTTGTGTACATGAACATAAACATTTATATAATAAGGAATGCAATCTTTGCAAACCGTATATATAATGTTCATGAATTGATTCGAGTGAATCAAACATATTTTTCTTCAATTGTGTGTTTGTATACTTCTATGAGAATATAACAATTGAACAACTCTTTAACTAGTTTCATTTGAGTCATTTGAACTAGTTATGGTTAAGATGAATAAGTTTGATATGAGATTGTTCATATGGATAACTTAGGTTAACTATTATTGAGCCAACATGGTGTACACGTTTAGTTACTATAAGATCAGAATATCGCAACAATAACACTTGTGCGAAATTGTCAATAGAAACACTCCTGCGAATGTGGTAGGATGATTACAGAAATGACGTTACAGATGACGACATCTTAAACACGAGAAAGATGTGAAGATCTAGCGAAATTTAGGAGTAATTGCGAGATTTAACATTTGTATAGTTGCGAATATCGCAAGGCTAGATCTGAAAATAAAGGACAACTTAGATGTCATCCACTATGTAATTTCCTATATAAAGAGTTGAATAGGCGTAAGAAGAGAGAGAGATCAATTTTAGAGTGTTGAGAAAGTTTTGAGGAGAGATAAAATCCAAAACAATGTTGTATTCTTGATTTCATTTCCCCCTTCGAAATATTTCTAGATTCAGTTAATAAAAAGTGTCGTTATTAATCTTAAAGATGTGTTGATTATCATGGATTCTTGTGAGGGATGTGTTGTGGGATTTCCTGCAACTACATAATGGCGATAGAAACATGGAGGTGATTGAATTGTGATTTGAAGGAATTTGGGGTAATTGGTGAAGAATTTTACATAGTTTTCAATAGTTCATTAAGATTGAAAAGATGGCTAGAAGAAGAAATGCTTCAAGACAACCAACAACTATTAGAAGGAGTAAGAGGCTTGCTGGAGAAGGAAGAAATAAAATTGTGGAATCTTCAAGAATGAACACAAGAAATAATGTAGAGAATCAAGTTCAACAATCAATTCAGCGTACACCAACGCCAAATAGAACTACAGATTATGATAGAGTGAGTATACACACTTGGCGGTCGGATTCAGCAGAAGAAGTGGAAGAAGAGCAACAATTAAGGAATGATAGACGAGAAGAGAGAAACCAAGAAGCAGTTGGAGGAATAATTCATGGAAATGAAGAGATTGGAGCGTTAGAGGCGTTGAGACAAAGGATACACAAAGAAAAGAGATTAGAAGCGGAAGAACGTGCAAATCTGACAAGGCAAAATCATGAATTGAGGATTAAAAACATGAGATTACAGAATAGAAGGTCAAGAAGTACTACAAGATCAAGCTCAAGATCAATTATAAGTGAAGTGAGACGAAATTCGTTTATGGTAAATATTGGAGAAGGAAATAGAGAAGAAGTACGAAATCCAAGCGAGGAACGTCATGAAAGAAGAGAAATAGCTTAAGATCGTTACATTCCACATGGTGAAATTCACTTAAATGAACAAAATAGCAGAGATCAGGGGAATAGGCAACGTCAGGAACGAAATAACCAAGATGGCGAAGACAATCAGGAAGAAGGAAGGAGAATATTACATGGGAGAGAATTTTAAAGTAATTGAAAAAGAAATTGAGATATATTATGATGAACAAGCATGTCTAGCTTGCGAAAGGGAAAGACTGAGGGCAGAAGTGGAAGAACAAGAACTCCAAGAGGAAATTCGCCAGAATAATCATGACAATCGAGAAATAAGGCATGAACAAAGCCGCAATAATGGTAATATCAATGAAGAATATGATAGAGTACAAAGAAGATCTGAAAGGCGACAAATAGAATTGAGAAGGGATGAAAAAAATCACAGAGAATAAAATGAGAGGTATAATCATGTGTGAAATCATGAAAGAGAAGATCATAGGGAAAGACAAGGAGAAAATGATGAAGAAGAAAATCAAAACAGGCATGAATACATGAGAAGAGAATCAGAATTAAAAAGACCAATGGAAGTAGATCCTGTGTAAATGAGAAAATCTTAAGAGAATTGGCAGAAATGAAAAGAATGCGAAATAACAGAAGAGAATGAGGCAGGAGATAGTTGGACGAAGCTATAGAAAATGCTGAAAAAACTCCATTCACAAAAGAAGTACAATTGGGAGGAATACCCCCAAAGTGCAATTTGACCGTGTTAACTAGCATCTTTGACCGGAACAACTTGTGAAATTCAACACATCAAAGCTTATGTGAGGTGTATGCTACAATGGGAAAACCATGATGCTATGTTGTGCAAGTATTTAACATCAAGTCTAATGGTAGAGGCGCTAAAGTGGTTCGAAGGTTTACCAAGGAATACTATAACATCTTTCAACCATTTGCAGACTACGTTCTTAGGGGCGTATATAACTAACAATTCCTCGCGACTTGGAATTGAAGATGTATTTGGTTTAAAATAAATAATTGGCGAAAGTTTGAAGCATCTAACCATAAGGTGGAAGACAATGTGTAGCGAAATGGCTGGTCGTGTGGATGAACGATATCTTATTCTATCATTCATTAACGCGATGTTCGCAACAAATTTGTTGTATATTCAAATTTTTAGAATCAAGAATACAATCACAATGACTGAGTTGCGAGAGCTTCAAGAAGAGTATATTGCTCCGGAGGAAAAACAAAATGAGATGGAATCATACCCAATTGCGAACACAAGTTCAAGAAAAGTGAATGCAAGTTTATTACCTAAATTGATAAACACAGTGGCGAGCACTTCGCAAGTACAACAAGAAAAGATGAAGGGTGATAATCAACAGAGGTTGGTAGCTATGGGAAGTCGTGATCAAGAAGATTTCGAAAGAGAAAGAAACTTCTATAACCGTGGAGGAAATAATAAAATTCAAAGACTTGATCATCCGCAAGAAACTTATGGGGGTCAAAAACAAAACTATCATAAAGGACAGGGAAATCATAAGATAATATGGGAAGAAATCAAAATGCCACTTCTGAATGCAAGTGTATTGAAAAAGTATGGGAAGCCATAATTTTGATGGAAAACATACCAGCACCATGGAATATGGGGAGTGAACCACCACTAAACAACATAAGTCATGAATTCTGTTCTTATCACCATTTTCATGGAAATTCAACAAATGATTGCACAAATATAAAGAGAATCATACTCAGAATGATAGATCAAGGAAAACTAAATCATTTCCTAAAAGACCAACCTCAGTCTCAACTATTACCACCTCCACCAGAAACTCGCAGAATAAACATAACAAAAGAAAGAGAAACATTTGTAATAGAAGTAGGGGCGAAGGAAAAGATACTTTCATGATAACATTCTGAGCAGAGTCTTCGCAAGAGATGATAATGGAAGAAAAATAATGAACATTGCGAATATTTTGCCACTAAAAGAATGGCAAAAGCACATTATTTTTTTCACTGCAGAAGAAGTACCTGAGGATGGAGAAATGCATGATAATCCATTAGTGGTGAGATTAGAGATTAACCCGAAGATGATGAAGCTGAGGACTCGTGGGAAATCAACCGAGTTTTAATTGATACTGGAAGCTCCGTGGATATCCTATTCTATCATGCTTATAAAACTATGAGAGGGAAAGATGAAGATTTAATACCTTCAACCTATAAAATTTATGGTTTTAATGGTACTGCCAATAAGCCTAAAGTGGAGGTCACTATGCGAATTCCATTGAAAGGATTATCTTCTGAAATTATATTATGTGTTGTCGATGTGGAGTCACCTTATAACACTTTAATTAGGAGACCTTGGTTGCATGGGATTCTAGGCGTAGCATCGACATTTCATCAATGCATCAAATTCCCTCATCCCGGTGAAGTTGGAATTATCAAAGGAGATTGGTTTGAAGTAAAGAAGTGTTATGAAATCGATGTAGAATCAAATGAAGAACGAGCTATGAAGAAGGAAAATTGGAAGCATAATGTCAGAGAGAAACAAAGAAGTGAGAGATTAATGGTAGATGCAATAGAGCAGAGAGAAGAAGGTACCCTGCGAAGCCAATGCTTGTTGAAAATAAGAGGTGGCGAACATTTCACAAAAGATACAAAAGTAGCAGAACACATCAAGATCGCAGAGGTAGAAAACAACAAAGGTAAAAAACCTAAAATGTGAAATGAAAACAAAATTGTGAATAGAAAAAATGATGTATGATTGATTTGTTGCAAAAAAATTTAAAAAATATATTTTACTTAATGACCAAGATGAGATTGAGAAATTACAACAGAGCTGAAATGCAAAAGAAGAAATAGAATAATCATCAGAAAGGGGCGAACTTACTATGGCGTACACCCTAGTTCTCGAAATCACAATATTTCGCAAGAGGCAAATGTAAGATCTAAAGTGCGTCATAGAAGGGGGTACCTATTTCATGACTCAGCGAAAAGGTTACACCGCCCCTGGAACCTGAGTCATGGATATTTGGGGTTAATAAAGCCCATCCAGGAGAGATACCTTGGATTTTCAACTTAAGCTTATGACTTAGGTTGGACTACTGAGGGTCTCTTCTAAGGAGTGCAGAATATGATCAAGGAGCCGAGGTACACAGTTGAGCCAAGAGTGCATGGGTCGTATGAAACGCACCTGGTCATTCTTGGCAAGTATTGACTATGATGCACTTGGCCCGAAGAAAACCCCACTTAGGGTGCAGTCTCGTAACCATAAGCCATATAGGCAAAAGGGATAAGGGGTTGCGAAAACAACTGGTTGTTGTTAAGACCGGATGGGAGGATCCAACCTTGTATGGTAGAGGTACGTCTCCTTGAAGGGGAAACCATGGGGAAGATAATGGCGGCACCCTCCATTAGGGAGATGATAAGTGTCTTAAGACGCAAATATCATGGGGCCTTATTTTTGAAAGAAAGTTTAGGCTTGTCATATTTGTGCGACAATCCTGAAGAGGCAATAATAAAAAAGAGAAAGATAAGGCGAGATCAATAGGTCAATACATGAAAATATAAAGACGTCCTGCGATTTCGTCACAAGATGGCAATGTCATGGGGATTTATATTAGCAAGAATATTTAGGCCTGTCATATTGTCGCAACAAAAATGACAAAAGAAAATTTTAAGGCAAGATCAATGGGTTTCTTCATGAAAGTGCAGAGACGTCCTGTGATTTTGTCGCAATGACAAGAGGTGGAGAAATAAGACCTTTAATTAGGAAGGCAAAATAAGACCACATAAGAAGGCAAGAAAGAATGATATCTTGGAACAAACCAAGAAATATCTCTCAAAATATATGATTGCAATAATATGCAGAAACAGTTGCGAAACTGAGGCATAAGAATACATTATTATTCAAAAATAACTTGCTTAATCTTTCATTTGGATTCAAATAATAGAGGAAAGTATGGGAATGAATAGAATAAGAACATGTTATTTTCCTCCATATGATAGATTTACGCATAAGATAAAAGATTAATAATTATTTATTGATTAACCATATTGCAAAAAAGAATTTCTTTTCTAATATGTACAAGAAGAAATAAGAAAGATAGAACTTGTATTTGAAGAATGAAGAAATTCGCAGCAAAAGATTACAAAGATAGAAGATTAAAGAGCGAATGTACATATATTACAAAAAGTTGAAGAAGGAAGCAAAAATTAATTCTTGCTTGATTTTTCATCATCTTCACCGGATTTTTCTTCTTCGACATCATCAGATTCTTCTTCCACATCTTCATCAGATTCGTCTTCGCTTACATCACTATCTAAGATGACTAGATTAGGAGCGTTCTTTGGGATTTCTTCTGAAAGACAAGGATACGTGGATCATCACAAAACATTTTAATAGTATGGTTGCGAAAAACAACAACATCATTCTTAAAGTTCGCAACAGTAATCTTCATTTGGCTCTTTAGCTTAGAATATTTATCATTGCGAGAAGAAAGATCACTTGCGAGTTTCGCTTTTTCATCTTCAAGCTCTTCAATTCTTTTGCGAAATATTTCTTCAGCTTCTGTGAATGTATAACAATTAATTAATAACTTAGTGGAAATTTATGAAAGACAAATAATTAACAAGGAAGAATAGTTAACAACCTTCTCTGTCAGAAATGATATCTCTAACCAAGACCGTGTGCTCAGCGTGGAGACTAACATTTACACCTATTTATTTCTGGCGTCATCAAGAATCTTCGCGGCCTAAGCTAATTCATCATCATTAGTTATGAGAAGACCTGAACGAATTTAACTTTCTCTCTCGCTCAACATATCATTTTTGCGTTTAAGTTCATCTCGTTCAATTTGGACCTCAAGAAGAGTTTCTTGGAATTTCTCTAAAGTTTGAGCACCCTGATTAGAAATGCGATCTTTATCATCTATGAGGTTACTATTCTTGGTCCTTAAATTATTAATTTCCTCTTTAGAGTTAAGATAGAAACGCTTAAATTTATTGGGTAAGCCCAAGCTGGATCTATGGTCAATCTCTAAGAGGCGAAGTTTGGATCCGAGTTCATCTAAGGAAAGGGACTCAATCTTGTCGTTTGAAAAACTATTTAAAGAATTATTAAGGAGTTTAAGCAGGGTATCATTATCTATGGTTTCAGGAAAATAACGAAGAATGGTATCTTCATCAGAAAGACCATAAACGTCAGCGAAAATGGTAAATCATATGAGGAAAGATAATGAGAAAAAAAAATAAAGAAAAGGAAGAAAAGCTCTATACCAGAGAGTTTCTTATTGGTATCTTGAAGGATAGATATTTTGTTCTTTAGAGTGGAATTTTCAGAATCCAACTGCTTATTCTTTTCGCGAAGATCAGCAGCTTCAACCTCCAGTTCTTCGCTACTCTGGCGAAGTAGAAGATTCTTCTCTGTCTAGATATCTGTACTCTCATAAGAATGGGAACTTGAGGGAGAGGGAGAGAGAATTTTTATTTTCTTTGAAGACAGGGTAGCGGATTTTTCCTTGCGAAGAACATTTTTATCCTTGCCTTTGGTCTTCGTAGCATTAGACCCTCCTTATTCCGCAACTACAGCGTCAATATACACACACGAATAAAGATAAGAAACAGAGGCAACAATATTGTTAGAAATGGTAAAGGAAAGTATTTATTACTTCATACATGATCGAGTGAAGTACAACTAGGGTGCTTTCCTTGCTAGTTCTCTTGTAGCTTCTTTTTAACTTGTTTATCTTAAATTTTCGCAAAGTTAATAAGTATAAAGAGGAATAAAGATAATAGACTGAACGAAAGAAACACACCTCTTTCTCTTTCTCAGGCCAATTAAATACCCAAGGTTGTTAAGTAGCGATATTTGCAAGAAGCACATTTGATCCAGAAACATAAGGCCCCCTCAGAATCAGTGGAAAGACGCACCACTTTTCATCTTTGGATTGGCGAGGAATTTTATTCTTGCCAGAATGCCAATCAATTTCATGCATAAGATTTTTATCGTCATCAAAATTTTCCTTCCTGTTCAAGCGAATACCCCAGCGAGTTTTGACGTTCTTCATAGGTATTAGTTCATAATTATCAAAAAAGCTTTCTGCGGTGTATTTATCGGGAAAAATGTCTAACTCCTTAAATTCAGGATCCCTAACATCTTTTGAATAAAGAGACCCTTTTCCAGCACCACGGTTGGAGAATTCAAGCATTAAGTGAATGCAATCTCCACTTAATTGATATACTACCCACGAGAACTTCGCGTGGGAGAGTATTTCATAGAATAAAGGAATGTTAGGATCATAAAGAGGGATGGGAAGGCCATCGAGATTCTGACCCAGAGAAACTATGATCTCTTAATCATCACAATGATAATCATAAAATAATTTAGCAGAAAGAATGGAGGTAGCTTCTTGATTGGGAATGGTGGATAGTGTAAAACCTTTCTCTTTAAGAATTTTCTGAATTCCTTCAAGAGAAATTTTAGCCTTATGACCGCTTGGAGGCATTTTAAGTATGGGAATGAAGAAGAAATTAAAGATCGAAATATGGAGAAATAGGAAAAATTACAGCAGCAGCAGATGCGGAATTTACGGAGGAACAATAAAATTGCAGAGAAGTTGAAAAAAGAGTAAAAAGAAAATAAGAGAAGAATGTATAGAGAGAGAAGAAGTCTCGAAAAGATAAACACATTTAATGCGAAGATAAGACATGAACGGTTGAGAAATGGCGGTTGAGAAAGACGTGTCAAAAAGTGGATGGAAAAAGAGATACGTGTAATAAATTCTGCGTAAAAATGGAAAAATGAATAACTGCGACATTTTGGAGTACAAATTCTCATGAAATTCTCCCCTTCGCATAGATGACATGAAAAGAGGCAAGATGTAGGATCAGAATATCGCAAAAATAACACTCGTGTGAAATTGTCAATAGCAACACTCCTGCGAATGTCACAGGATGATTACAGAAATGACGTGACAGATGACAATAACTTAAACACGAGAAAGATGTGAAGATCTAGCGAGATTTAGGAGTGATTTCGAGATTTAACATTTATATAGTTGCGAATATCGCAAGGCTAGATCCGAAAATAAAGGACAACTTAGCTGTCATCCACTATGTAATGTCCTATATAAAGAGCCGAATAGGCGTAAGAAGAGAGAGATTAATTTTAGAGTGTTGAGAAAGTTTTGAGGAGAGATAAAATCAAAAACAGTGTTGTATTCTTGATTTCATTTCCCCCTTTGTAAGATTTCTATATTCAGTTAATAAAAAGTGTCGTTATTGATCTTAAAGATGTGTTGATTATCATGGATTCTTGTGAGGGATGTGTTGTGGGATTTCCTGCAACTACAGGTACAGTTACTTAAACCTAAATGAAGGTATATTTCATTTGTGTGTAACAAGAAAAGTTTGATCTAACGGTTGGAAGATATTAGCTTGGGTTTAATCAGGTTTTCATCTAACGGTGAATATTGAATGCTTAGTTACCAAGCTAACTTAGATTGCAAACCCTGATTTGAAAACTATATAAAGGAGAACTCAAGCAACTGGGAAATATAATACCCAAACTTTTGTGCGTTACTAGTTGCATAGCTAGAGTCGATTCTACTTTAACCTTAGGTTGTTCACGAAAACTTGTAGGTTAACGACTTAAAGTCTTCATTGGGATTGTGAAGCCAGACCCAACTATTTTCTCTGTAGTTACATGTTCTGATCTTGACCGATTCTATCGTTTGAGTATTATCTTCCCTAAGATTTGCTCGAGATTTATTCTCCGATAGGCAAGATAAAAAGTAATCACAAACACCTTCGTCTCATCGTTTGTGATTCCACAATATCTAGTTTTGCTTCCATGCGATTTAGATTATTGTGAGGTGATTGTTAATACTTGGTTGTTCTTCGGGAATATAAGTCCGGTTTATCAATTGGTTCATGTTCACCTTGATTTATCAAAAGACAGAATAAAACTCATAGGTATTTTTGTGGAAGACAGATTTATCTATTCCAATAGACTTTTCTGTGTGAGACATATTTTTTTATCAAGTCTTCGAATTTGGGTCGTAGAAACTCTTAGTTGTAGGTGAGATCATCTAAGGGAATCAAGTGCATAATATCCTGATGGGATCAGAGACGTAAGGAACACAACTGTACCTTGAATCATTGTGACATTGATTAGGGTCCAACTACAGCCCAATTCAAAGTTCATTAGTAGTAGGCTAGTATTTGTAGTGGCTTAATGCAGGATGGTGTTCAAAGATGGATTAGGTCCCAGGTTTTTCTGCATTTGCGGTTTTCCTTGTTAACAAAATTCTGGTGTCTGTGTTATTTCTTTTCCGCATTATATTTTGTTATATAATTGAAATATTACAGGTTGTGCGTTGAATCGATCAATTGGGAAATCCAACCTTTGGTTGTTGATTAAAATTGATTGATCCTTGAACATTGGTCTTTGGTACCATTCAAGTTACTTCTCTTATATTCAATCAGGCTCGGAAATTTCTATTTGCTAATTGCAGATTGAATTGAGAGATAGAGATATAAACTCTTTGATATACTTTTCTAAAGATTGAGTCTTACTGTCTAGTTGATTTTCTTTAAAGTATATTGGAGTATTTCCTCTTATATTGTCAAACGAATTATTGGGTGTGGTTATTAGACCACCTCTTTTTTTTCAGAGAAGTCATTGGACAAGGAAGTATGAGTAAGGGAACCGATACTATTGTATGCTTACTAAAGTCTGAAGGGTCATATCTAAAGAATTAGAAGCTCGAGATGGTTTGTTTCCTACGGTTAGGGTTATCACGTGAAGTCAAGAAGATAGCTAAATATGATTCACTAGTTCACATGTTTTAGGCATTACTCGCCGAGAAACCAGTCAAGAAAGAAGCCGTGGAGTCTTCTGCCGTAACGAGTTGTTGTTGACGGTTTTACAATCATGAAGAGATGATAGAAGAATTAGTTTGCTTGCCAAGGTTTTTCCAAGATTTTTATGAAGGAATATATTGGGTTCTGGCAGTTGTTGTTCAAGAGAAAAAGAAGTAAAGTTGTTGATGTGTTCGAAGTTTAGGGATCTGTCGGCAGAAACGATGGGGTTATGATGATGATTGGTGACTGTGGAAGGAATGAAGATGGAGATACAGATATTCTAGAGCTTATGATGGAGGTTGATGTCATTATCATGTGAAGCCGGAGATGGGTTGATGGATAGATGAAGGAGAATAATGGTTTTCCAGGGAGAAGGTGATGTGTTGTTCCTCGGTAATTTCCAGTGATCATAACGGTGATGGTGATGACGTTGAGGAAGACTGATAAGGTCTAGAATATTTAGGATTATAATCCCACATAGACCAAACCCCTAGCCAAGATCCTCCATATAGTATATGGGCCACTCCACTCATTGCCAATTGGTTTTGATTTGGATGCCCACACTTCTATCATGGTATCAGAGATAACCCATATGTGAGTAATCCAAACGGCTACCCATACTTTGCCCACGATGTAGGACCAAACTCGCCCTACCGTGGAGGGAGTTACCCTCGTGAAGTAGAGGCTCCAAACTTCGCCCTACCGTGAGGGGAGCTACCCATGCAAAGGGTTAACGTTGTAGAGGCTTCAAACTCCGCCCTACACGTTGAGGGGGCATGTTGAGGATATAATAGTCCCACATAGACCAAACCGCTAGCTAAGATCCTCCATATAGTTGTATGGTCCACTCCACTCATTGCCAATTTGTTTTGAGTTGGATGCCCACACTTCTATCAGAGAATAAGATGGTGCGATCGGTTAGAGAAGGTAGTGCTGCGAGTTAATTCAAGCTCGTAATTGGTTTAGTCTTTACAACGTAAAATAGGGAGAAAGAGTCAGAGAATTAGATGTTGCTTTCATTGACTGGTCAGTAGAGATTTTCGTGATTGATTTTTTTCTAAAAAGGAAAGGAATTACATTTTGAGAGTAGTTCAAAGTATAAATGATGATTGTGAAAGGATATGTTGTAGTGAACAACGGTTGTTATGACATAGTATGTAAGGATTTGATTTTATTTTTGAAGTCGTAGTGGAACGCAGAGAAAACTCAAGCGAGTTGATTATGACTGGATCATAATAGGAGCAAGGGTTTGTTATCAACGGATGTTAGCTGTTATTAAAATGGAATGGTGTTTTATGAAGCAAGGGTCACGTTTGATAAATCAAGGGTCGGCTGTTATATATGAGCAACAATCAATAAGTTGAGAACTGCATCTTAGCTGCTCGTGAAGTACTTGTGTGGAATGAAATGAAGTGATTGTATTTCAATAAATATGATACGTCAGTAAAAGTGATACTGATTAGGTGTCATTGAGAAGAAGTGATGAATTATGAAGATTAATGGTTCGTGGAAACAAAGAATTTAAGAAAAGAACTGAGATGAAGATATCTGAGTCGTTTGAGGTGTTTTTGATGAACGTAATAAGATGAAATTTTGGATTGATCAGTGGTTTGAGATCATGGAAGAGATAGGTGTTGATTTAAAGGGTTAGGTCATATATTCAAAATAAATAAATAAATATCAAAGTTGGTATTGCAATCGATAGAAAGATTGGTACAGTGTGATAATGTTGAATTCGAATTCAGAGACTTAGAATGGCAAGGAATGTTGGATGTTTATGTTTGAACTTAAGGGAGGATGGTATCATGTTGGAGTTTAAGATAAAACATGTTGAAAACCGTGAAGTATGGTTGAAAAGTTTGTGAGAGAAACTTAGAATACCTACAAAGTGTAGCAGACTTTGTAAAAAAGTAACGCTTGTGGCAGAAGCGTGAAAAGATTGTGATAGAATCTTGAAAAGTAAAGAAGTGAAGTTATCGCAATAATAGTGTGACTGGAACAGAGAATAAGAAAAAACAACACGGTTTTGAAGAAAGAGAAGTAATCACCAAGGGTGATGTGTGATAAGACAACAAGAGGGAGTTATAATACATATGATTTATGATTTACAGAAGTGAAGCAACCCCATTGTGGAATTTGAATAGAGAAGAGAAGCAATTATTGTATGAAATTTGAGAATTAAGGACAACAAGAGGTAGGTGAGTGAATCCTATGAGTTGTGAAAGAGACGTCACAAGGTTGTGACTGTAAAAAAGTGAGGTAGAGATATAATGCTTGGTGATGGAAATCCTGCAAGTGAAGCAGGTAAAAAAGAGAAAGGGCAGAAATCCTTCGAGTGAAGTAGGTAAACAAGAGATGAGGTTGAGCTACAATGCTCAGTGAAGAAATTAGAAGATGATCTATAATGCTCTATGATGAGTTACAAATTATGAGTGAAGTAAGTTTGTGCAAAATAATTTGGTTTCGTGTTTGGTTAGCAAGTTGGTAGAGCACAACAATAGTGTTTCTAGCTTGTTAAGGATTTGTTAAGAATATCTTGGTTTAAGGGAGGATGTTGGAAGTTAAACCAAGATATGATGATTTTGTTTTGGGAGCAACTAGTTCAAGTTGATCTTGTTCAGCGAAAGCAACTAGTAGAAGTTGATGACGCGTCTGTGAAACGTGCTGTATTTTGAAAGTCGAGTTATCTTGAGAAATAAGGTGTTTTGGTTCTAAAAGAGTTCTATTTTAGAGTTTGGTTTATGTTAGGAAAGTGTATTTGTTAGATTTTGATCTTTGTTAGGAAAGTTTTATTTGCTTGGTAGTCAAGATTGTTAAACTATAAATAGGCTGTTGAGCCATGAGAATTGGTACACCTAGATTATTATCAATGTAGTCTTTTAATTGCTTCCGCGTTTTTGATATATAAATTATGGTTATTATATATACAAATTATAAGTGAAAGATAAAATTACAATTTTCTTGTGTGTTTTTACTTTTTGTTAAAATTTCATGAGCTAAAATTACGATTATTTAGCATATATATGAATTTTGGACATAGTTAAAACCGAAGGACACGTTAACTATATATATGTGCAAAAATATTTTTTAAACACTGAGAGTCAGTTTTAGCCTTGGGACTGAGACACGGCCCGAACTCCCACGGGGGCAGCAGTGGGGAGTCAGTTAGCCACGACTAGCTTGAGAAAATTCACTTTACACATTTTTAAATCATATAAATATGATAAGGAGGAGGATCCATTAACATGGTAGAGTGACAAAATCTTGACATTTTAGCGCCATTTTGTTTTCGAACCCAATCGGCGATGAATTTGAAGCTAATTTTTTGGTGACATATTCTTATAATTTTCTATACTCCAACAACAAAATGTGAGCATTTCGATATTATAAGATCACTATCTACCATTTTGAATATCAACCATTAAAGATTAACGGTTGAAATTAAAAAAATTGGATGGTGAAGTTTCGTATTTTAGAATACTCTCATTTTTGGTAGGAATGTAGAGTTTTATATGAGAAACATGTCACCAAATCTTAGCTTTAAATTCATTGTCGTTTAGATTTTTAGAAAAGAGGTGTCATGATAATGTCATTTTAACCATGTCATCGGCTCCTTCCTTAAATAATAAGATACCTAACCAAATTATTATACTCTCTCAGTTTCAAAAAGACTACCCGCTTTGAATTTGTCAAAAATATTAAGGAGACCACAGTATTTTACTCAACTATCCTTAGTTACTTACCTATTTTATTTTAATAAATATGTTAGCAATAAAAACTACCTAAATTTGATAGGAGGATTATAAATACAAAATATAAAAGGAAAATTAAAATATATCAAATTTATGGAGTATAAAATTTATAAGGAATTTAATTTTTGGAGCCAAATATATATTTCCTTAAAAATTTATGAAAATAAAAAATATAAGGATATACTAGAGAGTTCATTGGAAAAATATGATTATAAACAGAAATTGGACATAATTTAGAAACAAATGAAAAATATAATAGAGGATACGGAGGGAGTATATAGATACGATAAGATACCTGACCAATAAATTATTATATTGTCTTAGTTTAAATCCATGACGAATATAAAATTGCAACTACTAGAAAATCTCATTGCAACTAAAAAAATACAAACTCCTTTTTTACTGACAATTATAGCTAAAACCAGGACCTCCATAGTAAAACCCATAACCGCCGAGATCTTGGTGATCAAGTTTCAAACCATAGCAATTTTGGTTTTGCATAATGATAGAACAAGTTCCAGGGTCTTTAGCTACATGATTTCCGTCAATTAATTTAACTTGGCAGAAATAACTTGATACTCCAATACCTCCTTCTGAAGGTAGATGACCACTTCCCATATCAGTAGAGGTATGACGTCCTTGAATTCTTGTGTTTGAGATCACTCCACCAAAATCTATTCTGGTTGCTTTGGTAGAAAATTGCTTGAAAAGAGATGGTGTCCAATATCCAACATCAACACCTTGTACTGTTACCCACCAGTTTCTAGTTGATTGGTCCTACAAAATTGTCCCAATAATTAACTTCCTTTATGAAATCTTTTACGTTGGGTGGAAAATACTAAAATGTCAACCAATCTAGTGTTTTACCTGGAATATACTGAAGGTGACCTCGTATTGGGTGTCATTGAATATGGATGGTGTAAAGGCTGTACCAAGGGAAATAGTTGAGGAAGTCTGCACAAAACCTTTGCAATCCATATCATAGCATCCTGTTTGGTGATAATTGTCAGCCTGAAAAAATGAAATAAGATTTTTATATTTGTGTACTTTTTTTATTATAATGGTAAACTGGTGATAACAATAGCAATCTAGATATAATCATGTTCAATTAAAAGATATTTCAAAGTTCTTTGCATAACAACACTTACTGTCCATGCTACAAAGAACCTCGCCTCATTATTACCGTACATCTTTGGGTTTACCTAATTAAAACAACATTTAAGATATTAATAATGAGTAACAAGAGTTATATTAAACCCAGATACAAAAAGAAAGAAGAAAATAGTTTTGGATCCATGACTTACTTGCAAACCTGCCTCAATAGCCTCTGAGAGGTCACGACTTGAAAACCAAACTTGTGATGCACTAAGTTCGCCTGGTTCAGTCAGAGGTTTCCAAACATTTATTGTTGCTTGTGCACCTCGAATATCATCGCCCAAGCAACGAATTCCTACAAACTATAGTGTAATAATTTTCCAAATTAATAATACCACCATTTTTTTTTATTACAGACAACAGTACCTAGAACTGGTACTAGACGTGTACATGCGGGAAACGAATGCATTTATATGTATTTCTCATCGATCAAAAGGAAAATATATATATACCTCTAGCGCGTTTGTATTTTCCTTGGAAAAATGTCTATGACGAAGTATTAGCTTTGAGTTATAACCATTTCTGGACCTTTTAATAGGAACTGTTCCTTCAGGGCATGTCCCGTACTTACTCCAAGAGTGTGTTAGATTCATTGTCCACAAGTTATTTGAGTATCCATCAGGATACGAACTTGGTCTTATCTATTCCACCGGAAAATAGACAACGAATATTTTAAGATACAATACTTAATCAAATTTATGTGTATATATGTAGATGCATTTTACTACAAACTACATCCAAAGGATAGAAATGTATGACTCTTCTCAAACAAAAATAAACACTCAACCATGAACACAAGATATACGTGGTTCGGTATGATTACCTACGTCCACGGGGGTGAAATGATGAATCTTATTACTTCACGGTGTTACAAAGGTGTTGCTCTTAGTGGGATTTCCTTACAAGATGAACTTACTTCTCATTCACTTCTTTCTAATGCTAACTCGGGTTTCTCTCTCCTTTCTATCCCAAAAATTACAACCTACCTCTCTAGAATACAAGTCCCGCTATTTATAAGAGAAAGTTTATACAACGAAGTTAGAATGTTGACCCTGTTACATCTAATTAGCTGTTCTGTGATCGGGCCGACTCACGTCGTCTTGTGCGGTCGATGCATCTTGTCTCCTCGCCTGTATTTCGTTCGAGCCAATCTCTTATGGTCCTCTATTGACGCGATGTTGGCTGTCTCGATAGTCGCCCTTATGATCAGCCGATGTGTTCCACACTCTCTTGCCTGTTTGACTGTAGATCCTCGTTTGTCCCGTCCCGCCTTATCTTGTCAGATTTATCATAAGTCTGGGTCAAGTCTTGTCCGACATTATTACGCCCTATCCACGTGGCTTCCTTAAATCTCGCGCTCTTTAATCTTTGCTCTATACTTCGCGTTTCTTCGTATTTGGGTGCACTGGGTCTAGGATGTTGCCACCTGGATCTATAAATAATTTACACCTACATTTATGCCCCTTCTTCCACCCGTGTGGGAGTCACGAGTGGAAGAACATCGTCTCAACCTCCCATGTCTTCGCTCATGCCGCTAATCCCGCCATGCAGCGCCCCACTAATTTCCACTTTATGACTAGTAACTGTCAGCGTCGGTTACAAAGTTTCTTCTTTAAATAGCCCGCTCCTTTCTTCCTTCTTCTTCTCTGCCCTTCTGTTCTGCTGCTGTGGTTTTCTTCCAAGTTTCTTCATATCTTACGCTTCTCAAAAAACCCTAGCTTTCTTGATTTTCTTTCGTCCTTTTCTCCTCATCGATCGTTACAGTAGCTGCTGTCGCCTCATCTTTCTTTGTTGAAGACCGATTTCTTCATTATCTTCGTTAATGGCTTCTTCTCCTTCCATGGCTGAAAATAGGTCTGTTGATGATGTTTTTTCCGAGTTTGATGTTCCCCCCCCTTGCTTCTCTGTTTTTGCTTGAGAGCCCTTCTAGGTATGATGATCGCGCGATGAGATCTATTTTTGCTGATATCTCTTCTTCTATTTCGTGCAGGTCCGAGAAAAGGGTGAAAGATCTTTCCGATGAAGAGTTCATTGAGCATTTGAAGGAGACGTACGATCTTCAAAATTACGAAGTGACCCTTCTCTCGGGCCGAAACGGTAGTTTGAATAAAACCGATATGAAGAAGCACGAGCATTCGGCTAATTGTGTGGTCATCACCTTGGGTCAGCTGGAGCTAGGCCTTCGTCTTCCCTTATACAACCCTGATAGCCCATTTTATTACGAGATTTTGTCCCAGATTCGGCCTTCTCGTGCTTTAGCTCAATGGACTGGAAATACTTTCCGAATTATGAACGAGTGGAGGTATCGCCGCGATGGTCATGGTTCTACTGCCGAGTGGTCGACCTATAAGCCCGAGGACGCTCCTGAGTATACCGTTGCCAATTTCATTGTCAACTATCGATCTGGTACTTAGACCTTGGGCGATCTTGCTGGGTTTGCTGCAAGTCCTCATCGGGTCAAAACTATGCCCGAGGGTGTCGAAAGAATGATGCTGGATGCTGATCCTATCGTCCATGGTTCCAACAAGCGAGCCAGACATTCTAATGATCCGACCTATCCCCGAGTTCCGCTTCTTGTCCGAGGTCCTATCCTTCATGGTGACTTCCCGTCGCCTACTTTTCCCGCCGATCCCTATTCTTTCTGGGTGGTTAATGATGACAAGGCCGATAAGGTACGCGCTTTTCTTGATTTCTATCTTGTTAGCTTCGGGCGTCAGTTAGTCATTTGTTGTTGTTTGAAAATCTCAGGTCAGTTCCACAAAAACTATCGGGTCTAGGAAAAGAGGTGCTGGCACAAGGGTTTAGGAAGACCAGGGGAAGGTAACAAACATAATGATTCCCTTATAAGTACATGTACTTGCCCCTGTTTTTTGCCTTCACATGTTCTGACGAGACACTTGTGCAGAAACACCCGAGGCGCGATGATGATGACGTTGACGATGTCGACCCTACTCCGCTTAGGCGTAATCCTGGTAGAGGTAAAGAAATTTCTAAGCCACCGCCGAAAACGAGCCCCCTCATTGATCTTTCCGATGAGGATGAGTTATTTGGAGAGACTGTGCCGGGTGACAAAGTCGATGAACAAGGTGTGGGCGACCAGCAGGAGCCCTCGGAGACGCCCACCGTAGAGAAGGTTGTTACTAGCGTTCCGGTAGAGCTTCCCTGTGTGCCCCGGTTTACTGAGGGATCGACTTCTAGCGCCGAGACTTGCTTCACTATTTCTGGCCCGATCATGAATTCCTTGGGTGCGCTTACTTCCTCGACTTTGGGAAGTATACTGGTGAAGAAATGTTGAATGTTGTACCCTGTTATGGCGACATCGCCTTGACACTTGACACTGTGGTGAGCGACTCGGTTCTGTATAGTAATGCCCCACTTCGATTTCGTCCTTAGTGTCGCTTATGATGCAAACTCGTTTGTTTGTATTAGATCATGAACCGTGTACGCTTGGATGCCGCCAATCGCCTTCGAGATAAACAGTTGATAGAGTCTCTCCAACTTCAACTTCAGAATGAGAAGGGTCGCGCGAACGAGTGGAGATCAAACTTGCCGATGCTCAAGGTATATGATTCTTCTTGACTTGTGTTGATTGAGTTTATCGTGCCAGTATCCTGAGTCGGGTATCCTTCTTCTTAGCCGAGGTATCTAGTATAGGTATAGACGCTACTTCGGAGTTTAGGATTCTAAAGAGAAAATGGGATATTGAGAAAGACCTTGTGGAAAATCTTCGTCAACGAATGGCAAACAAAGACGACAAAATAGACCGTCAAACTGAGGAGATTGCAAGTCTTGAGGATGAGTTAGAACGACATCGCCGGTTTGATTATGATCCTTACGAGATGGACAATTTACGGGCTCATTTGGGATCTTCTCAGCGTCTTGCTGCCGAAAAAACTTCTTTAGCCACGAGTTTGGAGCAAAGGGTAAACGCTCTTCAATTAAAAAATCGAGATCTTCACGAGGACCGCCGACGAATATTGAGAGATAAGGATGTGGTGGAGCGAGCTAACAACGATTTACTGGGCCGAGTGCGTGAATTTGATAAAGTTATGGGCGATTTAGAGTGGAGTAGATCGCAGCTTGTGGTTCTCCAAGCGTCGCGTAATCGGTTAATGAACGATTGGGCCGAGCATAAGAAGTATTGCCCTAGTAACGAATTCAACGAGCAACATTATAACGAATTAACCATGAAGTTGTCCAGGACCGAGGATGAGTTGTCCAAGTCGGTAGAGTTGCTTCAGTCGGTGTTACCCGCCCTGTCAGGTCTCTTAGCCGATGTGTTGAGGCCATTTTTTAGATCCAGATCGCGCTTTATTCTTGAAAAAATGTTAAGTTGTATCCGATGAATAACATCCTATATTTGTGGTTTTGTAGCCGCGCAAAAACGTTCGCAGGAGCTTGATCTGGAGGTTCGCCGATTGAAACAGATCGAGGTCGATTTGGGCTTCAAGTTAGCTGAGGCTGAGGAAAATGCTTCCTAGATTACCCAACAACTCGAGGATGAACGGGTCGCCCATGCGGAGGAGTTAGATCAGAAAGTTCAGGCTGGCATTATGGACTGGGTGGAGAAGAAGCGGCTCGAGGTCGCGCAGAGGAAGGCCGGCGCGGCTCCTCCCAAGGTTTAAGCTTTCTTTTTGTGGTGCTGCGTCACTATGTTGCCCCTTCCATCGGGTTGTAAATCTCTCTAAACACTTCTCCCCTTTTTAATTTCCGCTACCTTGCTTGTTCGTTTTAATGGGGGTACTGCATCACCGATGTTGTTTGTTTCATTTCCGCTAAACTTTTCATTTCGTATGTCCGCGCGATACTTTCCATACTTTGTTATCAGACGCTTGGTGTTATCGATTTAGCTTTTGTTTCTTATGTTATTCTAGCGATTGTTGATTGATGTACCATGCGATCGATGTGGTTTTCGTTTTGTATGCTGCTCCTCTGGGTGTTGGTTGTTGCACGACACGATCGATTTGTTTCTTGTTCCGCATGTTGCCCCGACCGTTTGTTGATTAACGCACGACGTTATTTGTTTCACTTTTTTTCCTGGTGTTATGCCCTGCAATTGTTGCTTTTATATGTTAGAACTCTAACCATTTCTGTCGAACACACCCAACAAGGAGGGTCATCGGGCCCTATGCCATGTCCTGATCGGGGTATCTCATCACTATCTCTTTGGATTCAGTGGAAGGGTATCAGTCATCCTATTTCTAGGCCCGATGGTCCCGAGTGGTTATCGATCAACCGATCTCGGGCAAGTGGACACGCCCACTTGCGATGGTGGTGACCTTTCAGATGTAAGTAGGCCACCTAGCTGAGTAGACCTCGCGTCTAAACAACCTTTGGAACTGGTTTCCAACCACCAGAACCCTTAGGCTACCTCGGAACTTGCACACCCACTGCCCCGAGTTCGAATATCCAGGATCGTAAAGGCACCTCGGCACTTCCAAACTGGCATTGCCCCGAGTACGAATGCCCATTCGAGTGTAAGTCACCTCGGCACTTCCACACTGGATTTGCCCCGAGTACGAATGACCATTCGAGTGTAAGTCACCTCGGCACTTCCACACTGGCATTGCCCCGAGTACGAATGACCATTAGTATCTTGTGCCTTATCCCATACCCCTCACGGTTTTACAGAGATAGAAGACACGTTTGCTTACCGTTTTTTTTTTCGCATTTGCCCGTCAAGGATGATAGAGTTTCAGGAATCGGATGTTCCATGGTTTGAGATCTCTTGTTCCGTCCAGTCGCAGTAGTCGATACGATCCCTCTCCCGCCTTAGATTTGATTATATATGGCCCGCCCCACTTTGGTGCTAGTTTTCCTCCTTTTTTGTCGCGCTCCCATTCAGCTAGAAATTTCAATACCTGCTGCCCGGGATTAAACTCTCTTGGTCGAACGCGCTTGTTGTACTCCCGTTGTAACCTCCTTTGATAATTTTCCATTTTTTGTAGCGCCATTTCTCTTGTTTCTTCCAAGTCGTCGAGTTTAGCCAAGATCAGATCGGACGACACGTTTCGCCTCCACGCTTCAGTTCTTGTGGTAGGTATCATTGCTTCTGTTGGTATAATCGCCTCGGTTCCGTAGGTAAGCATAAAAGGGAAGAACCCCTTAGCTTCCCTCCGTGTGGTTCTGTATGCCCATAGGACGTTATATAATTCCTCGCACCAGTTGCCATATTCCCCGTCCAGTTTCTTCTTCATGTTATCACCGATGGTATTATTAGTGATCTCGGCCTGCCCATTGCACTGGGGGTAAATCGGGGTAGCTTTGCTCTTCCTGATGTTGTAAGTGTTAAATAGAAGATCAATGTTCTCGCCCTGTAGTTGTTTTCCATTATCAGAGACGATGGCAGCCGGGACCCCGAAGCGGCAAATGATATGTTCCCAAATGAACTTAAAAACATCTTTGTCTCGAATATGCCTCAGTGGTGCCGCCTCGACCCACTTGGTAAAATAATCCGTAGCCACGATCAAATACTTCCTTTTCCCCGTTCCTACATGTAACGGCCCGACAATGTCCACTCCCCATTTAGCAAAAGGCCACGGACTTATGATCGAGTTTAACGGTACGCCGGGAGCATGGATTTTCTTCCCGAAACGCTGACATTCTTCACAAGCTCTTGTCATTTGCTTTGCGTCCTCGTTCATATACATCCAAAAGTAGCCCATTGTTTTTGCCTTAGCCGACAAGCTTCTTCCCGAGCTGTGATTTCCAGCCGCCCCATAGTGTAGCTCATGTAGGATTATATGGCCTTCTTCCCTGCTTAAGCATCGTAAGAGTGGCCCTAGGTAGGAATTCCGATATAAGATCCCCCCCCTTAACTCGTAGGCGCCCGATTTACTTTTGATCTTGTTCATCTCGGGCCGACTCTTAGGTAGCTCACCCGTCTCTAAGTATTGATGTATCGGCTTTCTCCAGTCGCCTTCTTTGTATCTCTCGGCTGTGTTAACGGCCACCTCGATCCGTGCTTCTGGTGTTTCATGGATAGATGGGTTAAGTAGCCTTATAACGCGTATCCCTTCAATGCTCGGGTCTACTAACTATGAGGCAATGTATGATAGAGCATCCGAGTGTCTGTTATCCTTTCGGCAGATGTGGCGGAATTTAATATCTGGGATTTGCTTGATGTAAAATTGGGCGAGCTCCCAATATTTTTGCAGCACCGGATCGTGTGTAGCGTATTGGCCCGTAATTTTCCGGATCACTAGTTGAGAGTCACTAGTCAGTCGAACCTCATGCAGCCCCATTTCCACAATTATCCGTAAAGCATGGATCACCGCCTCATATTCGGTGACGTTGTTCGTTGCCTTGAATTCTAACCTGAACGAATGCACAATCTTCCTCCCCTTTGGCGTGGTGAACACCAACCCGAGACCCAATCCATCTTTGTTAGATGCCCCATCAACAAATACTTCCCATCGTGTTGGGCTACTAGCGGCTAGCAGATCCGCCGGCCCCTCTTGTTCTTCTGTTATTCCCGGTATATCTTCTACCTCGTCCTCATCACTGAGGGGGAAGTCTGCCAAGAAATTGGCCACTACCTTTCCTTTGATCGCGGTTCTTGTCTCGTATATCACATCATATTGTTTGATTATGGCTCCCCACTTGGAGATTCTCCCCGATCGCCCAGCACTATCCAAGACCGCTTCGATAGGCGATTTGGTGAGCACCCGTATTCGATGAGCTTGAAAATATGTTCGTAGTTTAGAGGCATAAAAGGCTAGCGCAAGCACCATCTGCTCCATTCTAGTGTAGTTCTTCTCGGCCGGACTTAAAGTTTTGCTGGCGAAGTATACCGGATTTTCCACGCCCATCTCTGTTTTAACCAATACCGCACTTATGGCATAGGGTGTCGCGCCTAAGTATAAAGTGAGAATTTCTGACGGCTCAGGCCTTTGAAGAACCGGGAGTCTAGCTAGATGTAGCTTGATACTTTGAAAAGCTTCTTCGCTTGCGTCCGTCCATCGGAATTTTTCTCCTTTCTTCAAGATATCGTAAAAAGCCTTGCATTTGTCCGATGATCGTGATACAAATTGTCCCAATGCGGCTATGCAACCGTTTAGTTTCTGCACGTCTTTCACCGTCGCGGGAGATGGCATGTCAAGGACGGCTCGTACCTTTTCGGGATCCGCTTCTATTCCCATGGGAGTGATGATGTAGCCTAAGAATTTCCCCGATGTGACCCAGAAGTCACACTTGGCAGGATTAATCTTCATCTTGTGTTTCCTCATTGTTTGAAAGATCTCTCGAAGGTCTCGGACGTGGTTTTTTGATTTCCGACTCTTAACTAACATGCCGTCCACGTAAACTTCTATGGTATCGTGAATCTTGTCTTCGAACATATCGCCTACCAATCTCTTGTACGTAGCCCCAGCATTCCTAAGTCCAAATGGAATCTTGGTGTAACAATACAATCCTCTTGGCGTGAAGAAGGAGGTGTGTTCCTGGTCCTCGGGCGCCAGTGGTATTTGGTTGTATCCCATGTATCCGTCCATTAAAGTCATCGCCTCGTATCCCACTATTAATTCTACTAATTGATTTATACTGGGAAGGGGGAAGCTGTCTTTCGGGCAGGCCTTGTTCAAGTCGCTGAAATCAATACATATTCGGACTCCCCCTTTCTTTTTTGGTACCACGACCATGTTAGATATCCACTGTGGGTAGTGGGACTTCCTTATTATTCCGGATTCTTGTAACTTCTTCAGCTCGACCTCGACCGCCGCTTGCAATTCTGGCGCGATACGCCTCATTTTTTGTCTAACCGGTTTGAACTTCGGATCAATTTTTAAGTGATGACAGCAGACCTTTGGGTCAATACCCTCCAAATCATGCACTTCCCAAGCGAATGCCTCCAGGTTTTCTTTTAATAGTGTCGTGAGTCTACTGTTTTCTTCGTCCGATAGTAGTGCCCCGATCCTCACTACTTTAGGTTCCTCTATCGTTCCCAAGTTCACTTCTTTAGTCGGCTCGACTGTCGAGAAGTTTGATTTGGTCTCCCTGACTGGGGATGCTTCCTTTAATTGCTATAAAGGGTCTTGTTCTCGCGTTTCGTGTGCCAGGACCGCTTGAGAAATCGCCTCCTCCAATTCTTTTGCTGCCTTCACTTCCTTTTCTTTGTTCTTTTCTTGCCTTTGACGAGCTCGCCGTCTCTCATTTATTTCTATATCAACTTTCATGCATTGTCGTGCCGCCTGGGAGTCGCCCATAACTTCTGCTATTCCCTTGCAAGTCGGGAACCTTAACCTTTGATGGTAGGCCGATGCTACGCCCTTTATCCCCGCAACCCATGGGCGCCCGATAATGTCCTCATAAGGTGAAGCGACGTCGACTACATAGAAAGTGGTTAGTGTGTCGAGGTAGCCACCACCATCTGAAACTCTTAAAGTTACTTCTCCCTTCGGGATGGTTATTGTGCCGTTGAATCCGTAGATACGGTATGTGGATGGGACGAGCATATCGTCTGAGAGTTTCATTCTTCTGAACGTGTCGTAGAACATCACCTCGACTGAACTTCCGCTATCCACAAGAATCCTTCTTACTCCCCACTTTTCAATCAACAATGTGATGACCAGTGGATCGCTGTGTGCATGTCCGTTTGCTGGGACATCCTTAGCCGAGAACGATATGGGCACCATCATCCAGGGTTCCATGGGAAGACACTTGGCTACGCTGAATATCTCTTTACCGTCACGATCCCTTTTATGGATCCTAGTGGTGATTTCTGGGCCGAGAGTGTAGTTTTGCATAGCCGAATGTGAAATGGTGTTTACGAATTGGTTGGCCCTATCGATGCGGACTTGATGAACTGGCGCATCGGGTGTTGCTTCCGGCCGAGGGGGGTGGCGGACATACTGCCTCAAATATCCATCGCGGATGAGGTGTTGAACAATATCTTTCACCTCTCGACAGTTATTGGTGGAATGGCCCCTATACTGATGGTAGTGACAGTATTCGGGATGATCTCGGGTCTCTTGTAACTGTACCCCCCTCGATGCTGGGTAGTTGATGTCGCTCCTCTTCTCAACTTCCTTGAACACCTCTTCCAAAGAAGCGTTTAGCGGGGTATACGATCGGGCTTCCTGCTTTGGCTTCTTCCCTTTGGCCATCCATTCCCTCTTCTCACTGTTCCTCGGGGGAGGGTTCGATATTTTTTCTGATTGCCTGATATGGTCGTCCGTGACCGTTTTAGTTTCAGTACCGACTTTAGCACTGGCTTCTTGCACCCCTCTATCTCTTGATTCGGCCTGAATTTCTTCCAAGGCGATGTAGTGTTCTTGCATTCTTCTCATCTCCTTTAAGGTTTTAGGTTTTTCAGAAAACACGGCAATCCAAATGGGGTCCGATATCCCCAACGCGTTTTCAAACCCAAAGATGGCTTGGTCCACCGGTACCTTCCCAATTTCAAGATACGCTTCCTCCATCTGTCGGTCAAGGTTCTCAATGGCTCTCTGAATCTTCGGGCGAGGGTAAACAGCTTGTTCATTCTTGGCCGAGGTCGACTGTTATGCATATAGGTCTCAAGGAAGGCCTCGACTAACGCATCGTACCCGTTGATCGAACCATGTGCGAGCGAATAAAACCAATCTCGCGCCTCGCCCTCCAAAATAGCTGGAAAGAATTTACACATAACTACCGGTTTACTTCTCCATTGGATCAGTGACATGGTATACATCTTAAGGTGTTCGGTCGCATCGCCGGTTCCATAAAATCTAGAGGGGAATGAAGGTAAAGTACACTTAGGTGGGAACGGCATTTGTTCCAATTCTTGAGAGAAATGCGTTCTCTCGGCTTCACTCATAATCTCGGCCAGCTTATCCTCTTCTCTTCCGCCCGAAAGTTCCTTGATTTTTGCTTCCAACTCCTTAAGCTTGGCTTTAGTTGTCTAATCTTGTCGCCCATCCCTTCCTCGCCTTTATTCATCGGTGGACGAGTCCTCGGGTGGTCCATATCTCTGCGTTGGGGGAACCGGAGGTAATGGCGGCTGACCTGACTGATTGGGATGATTAATGTTACTCTGCCCCATCATGGGTGGCAAGTGATCGGATCGGCCACGATAACCCGATGTTCCTCGGCTTGACGACCCTCTTGATCTGGTCCGTTGGTTCCTCAGTTGGTAGTTCTCATACTCCAAGGCTAAATTCCGCTGCTGGAGTTCCCTCAGTGCCGCTTCTTTTCTCCTCTGACTCTCCAAAATGGCCAACAACGTCAGGTCCGTACTCTCATGACTGGAATGTCCATTGGGTTGGTGTGGCCGAGGTTGTAATGGTGCTGATGTGGGTGGTGGGGGTGGTATTGGATCGGTTATATGATTGACAGCTTGAACGGTTGTCGGGCCGATGTTACTTGTTATTGCTCGCCCCAACTGAATCTGCCTAAGACGCTCTTGTTCCCTTCCCAAAGCTTCCTGGTGTTCAATTTGTCGCCTCGTCGATTGCCTCTGATCTCGCGCTGCAAGTGCTTCCTCATCGTCATCGGTGTCTGAAGCTGTGAGTCCATCGACTTGATCGACTCTTCTCTAAGTTAGTATAATCTGGTGCAGAGGTAAGGTGTTATCGTCTCGCCCCAAATCTACTTCCTCGTCTACAACAGGCATCCCTCGCGCAGCTGCATGAGATTCCTCGGGCGGTGGTTGTCGACTGTTCCCTTGCCTCGGCCCCGTTATCCCTGCCTTCATGCTGCTGCTAGTGACCGTGCGATTCCTCAACATCCTTATCATCCCTGAAGTGCTAGCCATTAGTTACGTCGCGTGATAAGCCGAGTATCGCCCGTCCCTACGTCAGCAAATACGAAAAAGAACCCCTTACTTCGACATGATTTTTCTAACAAAATGCACAGACAAAAAAGGCGAAACGTTCGACTCTACGACTACTGTCACTATGCAGGGTCAACTTTGGTTATCAGGTGGGTTCCGTTTATCTACCCTATTTTGGTCTTATACTGAATCTGTGGCTGTTCTCACTTCCCCGTCACTATCACTCCGTACGACGTCGCTCTATGTACTCGACCTATGCATTTAAGTTAGTTTGTCCTTTGTTCTACATGCTCCAAATCATTGATCTTATGCACGTGATGCTTAGAAAGTACGACAAGTAACCCCTAGAATTAATTTGAACTTGTACCAACTCCACTTTCTCGATATTTAATTATGACCTTTTCGACGACTTACGCTACACCGTCGGCTAAAAATTATACAAGGTCGACAGTTCATTACACGATGAAACATCTAAAACACTAACTCTTGGTAACTCCGAGCACCCAACTTCTTACCGCAGCTAAAAACAACTAGCTTAACGCTAACAAACACACAATTATCAAGAACAAACAGTCGTCCCTTCAACAGATTCTTCACGTAGCTTCTAACCCGAACTGTTAGTCGCTGGTGAGCTCGTGAAGCTTCTCTGTCGATCAAACTGTTGAAGACGCTAAGAAGATGATGCTACTACTATGACTTTAAATGCTCAGTAAATGACTCAAAACAACCATTACTTCGGCCAACAGAGTTCATCGTATCTTCTACTCCAACACATTAACGTGTATTGAGGAGCTGTTGATCGTCTCTGAAGACTTTAATGGCAAGGTATCCGGAGATCTTAGTCGTGTCCCCTTAGTCGACGCCAGAATGTAGATGCATTTTACTACAAACTACATCCAAAGGATAGAAATGTATGACTCTTCTCAAACGAAAATAAACACTCAACCATGAACACAAGATATACGTGGTTCGGTATGATTACCTACGTCCACGGGGGTGAAATGATGAATCTTATTACTTCACGGTGTTACAAAGGTGTTGCTCTTAGTGGGATTTCCTTACAAGATGAACTTACTTCTCATTCACTTCTTTCTAATGCTAACTCGGGTTTCTCTCTCCTTTCTCTCCCAAAAATTACAACCTACCTCTCTAGAATACAAGTCCCGCTATTTATAAGAGAAAGTTTATACAACGAAGTTAGAATGTTGACCCTGTTACATCTAATTAGCTGTTATGTGATCGGGCTGACTCACGTTGTCTTGTGCGGTCGATGCATCTTGGCTCCTCGCCTGTATTTCGTTCGAGCCAATCTCTTATGGTCCTCTATTGACGCGATGTCGGCTGTCTCGATAGTCGCCCATATGATCAGCCGATGTGTTCCACACTCTCTTGCTTGTTTGACTGTAGCTCCTCGTTTGTCCCGTCCCGCCTTATCTTGTCAGCTTTATCAGAAGTCTGGGTCAAGTCTTGTCCGACATTATTACTCCCGATCCACGTGGCTTCCTTAAATCTCGCGCTCTTTAATCTTTGCTATATACTTCGCGTTTCTTTGTATTTGGGTGCACTGGGTCTAGGATGTTGCCACCTGGATCTGTAGATAATTTACACATACAATATATATGATCAACCTTGGCTTCTACATTAAATTTTGTTTCAAAAAACAAAAATGATCATCACCAACTTTAAGGGTAAAAAGAAAGTAGAAAAAGGCCTAACGAAAAAGCATATATTATTTTACCTGTATCGTATGATTATGGAATAACGGACTTTTTAAAGCAGGTTGTTTGTGTATATCATAACATTCGATGATCTCATCATTATCACCCTACAAGTTAAAGATCCATGAAATTATAAGCATGCGCCTTAAAAGATGCAATTGGGGGATATTTTACTGAAGTTGACGGAACGGTTTTTCAATGATGGCAATCCATCGACCACGCCGGCATCATTGAAAAACCATGCTGGCAGCTACAGTAAAAATATCCCCTATTAGTTTATGTATCCCTCAATTAATTGTTCCTTAAAAGATGAATTTGTACAAACAATTAACTATAATTACCTTAATAGTTTTGATTATTTCTTTGTTGGATACTTTCGTGATTGTTTTCCCATCAACTAAATCTAAAACTACAAGGATAAGCAAAATCGATAGTAAACTGTGAACCATGTCGATGACCTTAGCCATTATAAGATAGGTCTGATATGATTTTGATGTTTAAGAGAAGGGAGGCGGTGAACATTATTGATTGATAGGATTACTCTATAAATAAATGATGGTACTTTTCATTCTCATGCAAGGAAATCTAAAGATATTTATTGAGCATGCAAAACATAAAAGCCGAATCTTCAAAGATTTGTTGGTTGTTTCCCAAACTGAATTGGAAAATCTTTCTCATTTAATTGCTACCATCAGAATCCATAAATGTCGTAAAAAAGATGGTAGAAAAAAGGAGTATAAATTTTAAAAGACTGGACATAAATAAAACGTGTCAATATATATTGTCACTTGTCACGCCGAAGCTGTGAAGCATCAATTCCATAAATTTAGAAAAAAAATGGATAGAAAATTTTCATGTCATCTTCGGAAAAAAAAACAGTAGAACCTATATATAGCAGGGTAGTCGAATGAGATTTTGAATGACTTCTAAGGAATTCGCAAATCTATTGTTAGTCCATAGAGATTTTTGGAGAGTCTCTTAATGTCTCTTGTTATTGGTTAGAGACTTTTTTCAAGTCATTTAAATTCTCTGAAACTTCTTTTTATTGGATTAGGATTTCCTAACAGTCACTCCAACACTCATGTTATTCGAAGGAGAATTGAAAGTCATTGATTTGTTGTTTTCGGAGATTTGGAGAGGCTTTTTCTTGAAAATAGGCATGGTAGAAATCTCTCCTCAAGAGGTGATATTTTGGGAGACTTGGAAATTTGGAGGTTTTTTGGTTTTCAGAGTGAACCATTTTTTTCTTTCCTTGTGCAGTAATACACTTAAGGGCCACTCGGAATGGGGTAATCAAGATAGAATGTGGAATACAATGATTTTTTAAATTGGAGAATAAATATTTTAAAATCGGATGTGTGAGTCTTTGTGATATGTATCGATTTTAAAATATATATTTTAGAAGTTATGATTTTTTTTTCCGATTTTAAGTTGTTGGAAAACTCCATATAGAATATCAATGGTGAGATATCATAGATAATACAATGTGGGAAGAGTGGAATAAAGTGAATGAAAATTTGGCATATGACAGCTATGAGATTTATTTTGACAATGGACACATATTTTATTAGGTAGTCATGGTACTTTTACTATGAATGCACAATTGGGGGTAATAAAACTAATTGGGGGATAGAGAAAAATGACAAAAACTGGATTTAAATATCAAATCAGGGTCACCCCTTATCTAAGTATTTTATTTAATTCCTAATCTACCCCTTACTAATCATGTTTAGTGGTTAAATATAATTAGTTAAGTTAATAGATTAGTATGATAATCATTAGAATAAATCATTATCATTGAATTTGTTGATGCAACAACATCAAATCAAGATATTTATGATCATGAAGGTTTAGGTGAAGAACCAACCCAGGAATTAAACTAGTTGAACATATAAGTGCTCCAATTACTCATATATAGGTATTAATGTATTGAAATTTGATTTTTTTTTCATTGAATTCGCCATTGTTGCGCCTGAAAAACCCAGTGCCGGCATGGTAAGAGTATGAATACCATGCCCACAGTGACCAAATCGGCATGGTATTCATACTTTCACCATGCCGATACACAATATCCCCTAATTTTGAAATTGGAAGTACACTACCGGCATGGTCGATTTCCATGTGTACCGTGCCGGTTTGAGGACGAAAACATACATAAAACTTTTCTGAAATAACAAGTATCGACATGGTATTCATCTTAAAAAACCATGCCGGGACTAGTATCGTCATGGTATTCATCATAAAAAACCATGCCGGGACTAGTACCGGCATGGTATTCATCCTAAAAACTACGCCGGAACAAAAAACCAGTAGGGTATTCATCATAAACACAAGTCGGGAGTAGATTGAAAGTTTATTCTAACCCAAACGAAGTTTTAAAACAACAACAATACTTTAAATATATGATTGGGTATCATGTACCTTCTATATAAAGCCATTTCTTCTTCTTCTTCTTCTTCTTCTTTCTCAAGAACAATTCAATTTAACCTATCTTTAAGAACTTGTTAGGGTTTGATTTTGATTTTTAGTTTTAAATTTTAATTTAGATAAAAGGGTATTTTAGTATTTTCTCCCCCAAAAAATACACCTTAGCGGACACTATTGGATGAGGTTAGTAATTCATGTCCCCCAATTAGTTTTAGTATCACCCCATTGCGAGTTCTTTACTATTACTATTAAAGCATTGCTCGGTCGAACTCGCATGCATTGCTATCTCAAGCATGTTTGTCAATATTAGTGATCAAAACTATAAAGTCTTGATTTCTAGTCTACTATAGATAAGGTCTCGGACTAGGATAGAAAGTGTAGTTGAGCTCAAGAACTGCATGGCAATCATCATACAAGACGAAGGACTACTCAAGGAACCAGTGGATCTTCATCGACTAAAAGGTATGTGGAGACTTGAACTTATCTATCACTCGAAAGTCTATCTACTCTATCTCCTATCTTGAGATAAAAGTCGTATTACTATATAGACTAAGAATATACACATGTGATATTTCAAGTTGAGTACATCTCGCTTATCAATATCTCGAAATATGTGTTGGTAAAGATTTCGCTTTATCCAAGTTCTTCTTTACCTATTGACGAAAGTCATATTATGTTTCAATCACTTTGGAAATCGCTCTGACGAAAAATAGTTTGTGAATAACAACTATATAACGTCCTCTGAGAATGTTTCAATGATTGAAATGAGAGTTTAGAGAATATAACCATTGGGGGATATAAACATTGTTGTGGTAACACATATATGTATAAGTCCTTAGCACTTGAACCGAAGTTTGCAAACTTTGTTGATCAAGTGAAACCGAAACGTGAGCAGTCAACCCAGTCTGCAAACTCAGTCTGAGAACGTGTGTAGTTCTTGAACCCGAGAATTTCTGCTGGAGATGTAGCTTGGTTTCAGTCCGCGAACTGACGGAAGTTCTCGAACCCAAGAATTTCTGCTGGAGTTTGTGAACTCCAACCGGTTATGGTGAAGAAGAATATGGTTGATATGAAAGTTATCATTTGGCTAACCATTTGGTTGACTAGTATTGAACCAACTATTGTACACGTTTGGGTACGGTTACACAAACCCAAAATCGTCAAGTGCATGTGTATATGACAAGCTAAATATTTGATCTAACAGTTGAGAAATATTAGCTTGAATCTAATCAGGTTTTCATCTAACGGTGAATATTGAATGCTTTGTTACTAAGCTAACATTGATTGCAAACCCTGATTTGAAAGATAATATAAGGGAGAACTTTAGAAACTGGGAAACCTAATCCCCACACATTATGTGTGATACTAGTTTGCTAAGCTAGAGTCGATTCTCCTTTAACCTTTGGTTTTGTTCTTCTAAAACCAGGTTAACGACTTAAAGACTTCATTGGGATTCTGAAGCCAGACCAATACTACTTTTCTTGTAGTTGTGTGATCTGATCTTGATGTTTCTATCGTACGATTACAATTGTAATAATAGGCTTGAGATTTCTATCTCCGATAGGCAAGATATAAAATTAATCACAAACATCTTCATATCATCGTTTGTGATTCCATAATATCTTTTTTCGCTGCATCGATCAAGACTATTGTGAGGTGATTGATAAAAATGAGCTATTATTAGGGAATATAAGTCTGGTTTTATTGATTGGTTCATGTTCACCTTGATTTATCAAAAGACGGAACAAAACTCATAGGTTTATTCGTGGGAGACGGATTTATCTATCTTGTAGACTTTTCTGTGTGAGACAGATTTGTGTATTAAAGTCTTCGACTTTGAGTTGTAGAAACTCTTGGTTGTGGATGAGATCAGCTAAGGGAATCAAGTGCGCAGTATCCTTCTGGGATCAGAGGCGTAGGAGCATAATTGTACCTTGGATCAGCGTGAGATTGATTGGGGTTCAACTATAGTCCATACCGAAGTTAATTTGGAGTAGGCTAGTGTCTGTAGCGGCTTAATACAATGTATGTTTAATCTGGACTAGGTCCCGGGGTTTTTCTGCATTTACGGTTTCCTCGCTAACAAAATTCTGATGTCTGTGTTATTTTTTTTCCGCATTATATTTTTATATAATTAAAATAATACAGGTTGTGCGTTGTTCAATAAATTAGAATATCTGACCTTATTGGTTGTTGATTTAAATTAATTGACACTTGGATACTGGTCTTTGGTACCATCCAAGTTATCTCTCTTTGATTAAGACTCGCGAATCATATTTGCTTGGGTAAATCAAATTGAGAGATTGAGATAATAACTCCTTGAGTATTTTCTATTGATTGAGTCAAGTTGATTCTCTAGAAAAAAACTCGGAGTTATCCATAAAGATTGCTAATCGAAATATTGGGTGAGGTTGTTAGACCCCCGCTTTTTCAATTGGTATCAGAGAAGGAAAACACGTTCAAGGCCTTATAAGTCTGTGTTTGTGGCAATCTGAGTCTGTGGACGAAATCTCTGTTGCGCATACCAAAATGTCTCCTAAAGCTTTTGATTATGCCAAGTGTCTTGGAAACACCTCAAAGGATTATTCCTTAGTTGATTCGAGGTAGAAAGAGTGTTCAATATGATAATGACATTTCTTCCTATCATGAGGCATGTGACACTCTGGCAGAAGCTAAAAAGGAGCTCACCAGAATTTCAAAACATACAGCTGAAGATATTGATTTTAATGATCATGATCAGCTCATTGATGAATTTTAAAAGTCTCTTGATCGAGAACGTGATCTATATAATATCATAAAGTCCTTCTCTAAGAATATTGAGAAACTTCTTCAAGAAACTACTCTTCAACGTGAAAGGATTAGTACTCTTGAGGATATTATTAAAGAGGACTCAATTAGAGAAAAATGTTTGCTCGAGACTCATTCATCAGATCTCAACAGACTTCATGTTGAAAAAGAGAAACTATATGTGCATCTCGTACTCTATTCCATGAACAATGTAAATCCTTGGAAAAGGAAAACTCTGTCTTAAGGAGAAAATCCTTTGTACAAACTAACTCTCATGATGTTTAGTACAAGACAAAGTATTCACCATAAGAAAATTGTGTCAATAAAAGTTTACATAACTTGCAGTCTTCTCATATGGCTATGAAGTTTAAACAGGTGCCAGTTATTGCTTCACGAACTTGTACTTTTTTTGGGAAAAAGAATCCCTATGCTATCCATTGTTTTGCAAGAAGGAAACAAATTTCTAAGCTTCATAATTTGCTTCTCTTCACTGTCAATGGAACAAATAGTCAGTCAACTAACGCAGTGAATCGTATGCCCACAAGAAATCAGAAACCTTATAAGAATGATCTCTACTCTAGAAATCATCATAGGGCTCAAGTGCATTCTGGCATAAATTCTTGTGTTGCTAACAAAAGAATTCCCTTTACTTATAAGGATGTTTCTGATAAATTTAAGTCTAGATAATGGATCATTGTGTATTCTGATTCTCTTGAACCTATTACTAGAGGTCCTAGATTTAGTCCTCACAGAAATTCATCTGACGGATTTGTTAAACACGCCATGTCTTTTCCTTCAGGTATGAGAAACAACCAAAGAAAGGCAAGGAACACAAAGGTCAAACTGACAGATGATATATGCAACACCTTTCTCGATGAGAACAGTGGGACCAGTTTCCACGCAATCACCTGATTCCAGGTATTTGTTTCCTTGTTTCTAACTTGAGAGATGCAAGGAAAATAATTGAGAAATACTCAAATGTTGTATATTACTTCAGTTTAGGTTTTTGTGATTAGCAGTCCACGAACGATCGCTTCCTCCTCACGTGACCTTTTAGGTTTTGCAAAATTGGGATCCTACCCTTGTTTGTGAATGTATATATATACTTGTTATATATATATATTATGTCTTGTTCTCTAAAACTGTTATGGGGAACTCTGCAAGAACTCAAGAAATTGTGTGTATTGATATGGAGGAAAGTAATCGGGAATGTGAGTCAATTCAATAGCTGGTTCTAAAGAAGATGCTTGAAAGAAAGGATCATAACTCCTGGATTGATGATTTTGTCAAGGATTTAACTCATTTTCAGAACGATTCAAAGGTCGAGTTTGCGAATCTTTAATTGCAAATAAACCAACTTCTAGATGGTCAGGCCAGAATTCTTGCTAATCAGAATATTCTGATACGGAATCAAAAGAAGATCATCATGGACTGTGCCAAATCTATGCAGCTTGCTCGAGTGGTTGATCGCAAAGTTAGTGTTCTAACCCGTGAACATGGTGTGTCTACAATCAAGAGAATTAAGGAAATCAGTGATACATTCTTTGATGGTTTCATTGAAAGATATGAGGTTCTTAATGAACTCTGATTTCCGAATGTCTAGTAAATCTTCTATTTTTCTCTTTTATTTAAAAGAATAACTAGTGTTTTGGAATAACCATTATTGTGATTACACATAGCTATATCCAATGTTTTTCATCTTCTTGTTTTTAGATTTATTGGTTTAAATTCTAAACTTGTTTGGAAGATGATGGTTGCAGTATTAATCTTTTGATTTTATATATTGCAATATTTTCATGGGATGTGTGTGTTTACTTCCGTGAACTTGATGTCCCATATTTTGTCAAAAGTAAAGTCGTTCGTGAATTGATATGAAATTATTGATAAAATGATGAATAGACTTTTGACATACACAAAAGTTAAGCATATATTGTCAATTACTGATGTAAGATAGGTTAAATCTTTTGTGATTCAAGGATTATGTCTATTGTGTGTCATTGTGCAAATGGTGATGGAAACATAGAATGAATCCTTGTGATTACTTTTTATATCTTACGTATCGGGGATAAGATAAGATAATACTCAATACGATAGAATAAGTAAGATCAGAACACACAACTACAGAGAAAATAGTTGGGTCTGGCTTCAGAATCCCGATGAAGTCTTTAAGTCGTTAACCTATAATGGTTTTAGGGAAAACCTGGGTTAAAAAAGAATCAACTCTAGCCGCAACTAGTATCACACATGAAGTGTGGGGATTAGGTTTACAGTTGCTAGAGTTCTCCCTTATATAGACTTCAAATCAGGGTTTGATAACTTTGGAACAAATCAATCAATATTCACCATTGGATGAAATCCTGATTTAAGATTCAAGCTAAGTTTGTTAAAAACAAAAACAATATATGTCCACTGTTTGACTGTCTTAGCTTGTTACACACAAGTGAAATATACCTTCATTTAGATATGGGTAACCATACCTAAACGTGTATATTGAATTGGCTCAACAATAGTTAATCCAAATTAGCCATATGAACACTTTCATGTCAAACTTATTCATCTTACACTTCTTAGATCAAATGACTCAAATGAATCTAATTGTGTTACTCATAAAGTTGTTCAATTTTTTATATTCTCATAGAAATATACAAGACACAATTGAAGCAAAATCGGATTTGATTCAATAGAATCTGTTCATGAACATTTTAGCCACGGTTTGCAAAGATTGCATTCATTATTATATAAATATATTTGTTCATGAGTATGAAATCATACTTTACCGATATTAGAACTTAAACCAACTTAATTTGCAAACGGGTCCGCAAACTTTAAGCTCCGGACTTTGGTCATGTTCGCCTGTATGCAAACAGGTACGCATACTGTCATTACAGACCGAACTCAGGTGAAACAGTTAAACTTTTTTTTTCCCCGGACTTTAACAGTTCAAACCGTACGCATACGGGTATGCATACTTAGTTTCCAATTCTGAATTACTCTTGCAATAGTTTGAATACGGATACCCATACTGTGCTATATCCATACAATGGTTAATTGTTCTAAACTCCCATTTCAATCATTGAAACATTATTAGAAGACGAAAATAGATGTCTCACATAAACTATTAGCTTCAAAGATATTTTCAAGTGATCAAATGATCAATACGAAACATTCCGAGCCTACATCAAATGACTGTCTCACACAAATCATATAAGATGTTACCAGGTGATTTTCACATGGTTATCTTTTGACTTTCGTCAAGAATACTGATGAATGTGGTTAACGCAAAAGCTTACCAACAAATATTTCGAGAAAGATATAAGCGAGTTAAACTCAGCTCGAAATATCAAATGTGTATAAGTAAAGTTTATATAGCTATACGACTTAGTCTCAATAGGAGATAAAAATAAATAGACTTTTGTGTGATAGATGAGTTCAAGTCTCCACATACCTTTTGTTGATGAAGTTCCTCCAAGCTCCCCTTAGTAGATCTTCGTCTTCAATCGATGAACGCCGTGAAGGCTAAAGCTCAACTACACATTCTATCCAAATCCGAGACATATCTATAAGTAGACTAGAAATCAAGACTTATAGCTTTGACAACTAAACTTGACAAACAAGCTTGAGATAGCAACGCTTGCGAGTTTGACCGAGCAGTGCTCTAACAATGTCTAATTTTATTGCTATACCACCATCTTTTAGCGTTAGTTTTTTTCATGGAATGCAAAACTTCATGAGCTATTACAATGTTATCCTGGAGATATGATTTTAGCTTTAGCTTTAGCTTTAGTTTTTCTACCAACTATAAAAGCAGTTTGAGCCGGAATTATGATTTTATGAACACGATTTTGAATCTAGAAGGTAATAACTAACATTGCACGAGCTAATAAACCTAAAATTCACAGCAGCTTTTAGGACAATTATTCTTAGGAATAAGAGCAATAAAATTATGATCGATCTATTTTAACATATGATGAGAATGGTGAAAGGATTGTACAACCATTTTGACCATATCAGCTCCACTATTTTCACATTATCTAGTAAAAACTGGGTGGAAAACCATTTGGACCTGGTGCTATGCATGGTTTCATCTCAAACACCAACTGTTTAACTTCCTTGGTAGTTTGCATGGCAGTAAGAACCATTCATCAACAGAAATATAATCATTCAAATAAGAAACATTTTATGCTTCAAAAAAAAAAAAAAAAAACAACATGATCCAGAGGTCTAGTAGTTCTACTCATTTCCCAGAAATGTCTTTTAAGCTCCCCAGCAATCTCTTCCCTTTCATCTAACAACCAAATACATAAATTATTATGAAGAGATTCAATTTGAGATTTTCTTTTCTTAAAGTTCGCTTTTGATGAAAATATACTGTTTCTATCATCTAGTCTCCTACCTTCATCTTTTCCTCTTTGTCTCCAAAAATCCCCCTCTACATCATACCACCGTTAAGATTCCTAATAAGTTGCTGTATTCTATCAGAATTACTAGCATTCCTACTCTTTTCTTAAACGAGGGTTCATTTTACCACTATCTCACTGAAATTGTCAGTTTGGCTGTATACAATGTTATTATACTTGGTGGAATGCTGCGACCGAATCTGAAAATCTGGATGGGTTAAAACAGTAGGATGGGCTAAGAATTAAATTTCCAGGGGCCCAAAGACATTCTTGGAAAAAACTATCTCAACTTTGCTGTTACACAATAATCCCAGGTGGATAACAATGTTCAAGTTCACAAAGACAGAAAGAAAAAAAACACAAAGTTGTAGCTAATCAAGCAGACCAATTGAAGTGATTTTCATGAGCAGTTGGAGTGCTTTGTGACCAGTCAGGTTCAATCCAAGTGCTATTGCACATCTCCTTCGTATCATAGAAATCTGTAGCAGCATCAGTAGTACTTTGTTGTGCTCGACTCCCCTGAGAATAATGATACCTACCTGTGTCGAGAGAATAAAATAATAAACCTCTTCCATCTTTTTGTAACCTCGGGAAGTAAATTTTGTTCTCCATTCGACTATTTGGAGGAGCGATCGCGGAGAAGCTACATGTATTGCTGATGAACAACATATATTCCCCCAAATTTGTAACTTTGACCCAGACCTTCTTCGCCCAATCCAGACTAAACACTCCAACTGGTTTTCCGAAACGCCCAACATTCACTGCCAAAAGTTGTCCATTACATTCGACCAGGTAACTGGGGAACGTTCCATTAAACTGTTTTAAGGGCTCACTGTAAACTACCCAACCCAGAGCATTGATCTTGTCTTCATCATTAACAACACAACGTCCTAAAGTTCCGGCGTAATCTAGGCAAAAGAACTCTCCCTGGAAGAACACTGGATTGTTGAAACATGGCACAAAAGAATCATCAAAGTTTCCACGGACACGGGACATCCAATAACAACTTCCTCTTCTAATGGCATAGATTGAGATTAAATTACCGATAATTTGTTCGATCGCAAAAACCACACAGTCTGGAGAAGTAGGCGGAGATGAAAATGACATACCACTCAAGTATAACCTGTGCTTAACATTAGGAAAATCAGGAAGTCGAATCATCACTTTTGTGAACGGATTGTAGAAGAATGGAGTTTTCATGTCTTTCGACACTAGCAATAGCCAACCATACTTCGAAAAACGAATTGTAGCACCTGCTAGCAATTCCGAGAGATTCTTCTTCATGGAGTACATTTCATTATGCATTGGATCTAGGAAATTGTAGATGGTGCCAGTATTATCTTCAAACGAGTTAAAAACCAACAAAGGAAACAAACTTGCTCTTGACGGGTATATTTCAGGAAATATTGAGCGATTTCTTCTACAGATGGAACGAAGTTGTGCGAAATCCTTCGGATTTAGATAACTAGCAATCACCTCCACAATGTCATTACTAAGAATGGACCAAGGGGTTCGTCCTCCTTCTTCTAATTCCCCTCCATTATGAATTTTACCCTGATCAGCCTCGTTGTAATAGTCCTCTATGCAAGCTTTGTTCAGTTTATCTGCCAGCTCTATAATTTTATAATCTTCTTCTTTGTCATCTCTACCTAACAAATTTTCTACTCCCCTTCTTCCACCAGTCCTCCTACAGATTTTAAAACCATGCATATACTATAAAATACAGAATACTTGTGGTTAAATAAAAGAAAAAGGAATATGTAAAGAGCATGCTATTTTCGGGTGTACCTGACAGGCGTAGGAATCATTATCCAATCCCCAGAGAACCATGGTGTTGGTAGCTTCGAAAACGGCAAGACAACTGTAATACCATCATCTTCTACTTCAAAAATGTAGAGGGACTTATCATTTGGTAATGTGTAAAAAACGCAACCCCTTTTAAGAGCCATATCTGCCGCTGAGCAAAATGCCCTAGTTCGTGTTCCAATGAACAGTACATCATCACCTAAGCTCTTCACCTCAACCCAAGCCATTAAAGAGAAATCCAACCTCAGGACTTGTAATACTGAGGCAGGTGCACAAGGTTTATTCATATTTCGTAGACTGAAGAAAATGTTAACTCGGAAGATATCATCAAAAGATTCCACATAATGGGATATTAACGAAGTCGTAGATCCTGCGGCATGTTGATGATATGAGTATCTTTTTACTTGGAATCGTCTTATAGATAGGGTTTGATCGTTATAATGGTGGACATGCCCTAGATGATGTTGTTGTTGCTGATTTAGTTCAATCTCTATGTGCCAGTCTGAGTAACATAAAATGTATAACTTACCTTTCAAGTAATGAAAGGATCGAACAAAATGGCTAAGGCCTTCATAATATTCATCCAAACACTTACTCTGCCATTGTTTAGCTCCAGGATGACTATATAGAAGTAAGTTCTCAGAAGTAGTAAGATGCTCGAGGAGGAAGTAAACCATGGATTCTTTAATATTGTTACTCATAGGTAAAGTTAGAACACAATCGTAGAAACGATAATCCGTTAACCATTGAAACAAATTAGGTAATTTAACCGACTCCATGGAAACAGGATTCCACAAAAAACAATGACAAGCACAAGCATCTTCATCAAAAATATCCAGAATAACTAACCACCCTTGGAAACAAGGCTTTTGCCAATAAATTTTTCCACTTAGTTCTGGTATAAATTTTGTGCATGTTTTGTTATTAGGTTCACATGGATCATAGAAAGCCTGGTATTTCATACCTTTTCCATGTTGAAAAACGAGCCAAGGTGCAGGTTTTGGAACGGGTGGACGACGACGTGCACTTCTCTCGCCTAATAGTGATCTTTGGCTTCCTGACATTGATGATGAAAACTTTTCTTCCATGAAAGCTACAGAAAGAGAGGATTGGTGAGTCTAATGAAGGTAAGGAGTAAGGACTATATAGGGAGAAGGATTATTTTTTCATCTACAACTTTTATTTATCAACAACTTCTATATATAAGAAAAGTTATTATACAATTTCCTTTTTCTAGTATGTGTACAGTTAGTACTCGTAAGGTTGCATACAGACACGATATTCCCACTGTGACAGATGCAGAGCTAGAAAAAACTGACAATTTAAAGCTTCAAACTATAAAATTTCGTTTAGAAGGAGTTCATCTCTTTCTAGGTGCAGGGCAGGCCCTGAGATTTTGCTGTCCCAAGGCAAAATCTCAGTTGTTGCCCTAGTGGGTATCCGTTCAATTGGTATTGGGTGTTTTAAAAGTCTGATTCGAAGAAGTTTTAAAGAAGTGCAACCAAAGAAAACGAATCTACTGAACAACAAATCATTAAATTTCTTATATCAGGCAAGTCAAGATATTCTAACAGATTATAATGCTTACAGTATTTAGTATCACAGTTCCAGAACCTTAACTTACCTCAAAACCAGGCCAGAAATAAGTAGCAGCGATTCCCCGTGATTCAAAATTGACTCCCGAACTGGATCTCCTAACCACCTTTTTGTTTCTTTAGTCTGCACTGAGAATTTATTACCAGATACAGGATCCGTAAAGTAGTTTTAATAACTCCATGCGATTCAGGGTTAAGACCAGTTACAATTGAGAAAGTGAGTATTGGAAAAACTAGGATTACTCCCATTACGGATTAAACGATGAATAATGAGTGTTGGAGACTTATATTGATACCCAAATCGAAACCCATCTGAAGAGATTAAGATTATTAAGTGTAGGAAAAACTGAGGTTTTTCTTTTGGCTAAATTGGGGTTTTTAGAGCTGAGGGCGAGGAGAAGAAAGGAATGCAAAAATCCCTAATTTATTGACGTAACATGCCGTGCTACCCCAGACAAAGTCTCGCTAGGGTTGCGGCAGGGCTATAATGACACCCGGCATTAGCAAAGGGAAGATAGAAAAGAAAATAGAAAAGAAATTTTATCCAAAATGCTATTCAAACTCCCTCATTTCCACCTCTTACAGCCACCACAGTCACGACTAAATTAGGAGACAATAGCCAAATTTGGTAAAGCGTAGTAGGACGGACTAAAGTTATATTTGGTCCAGATTTTTAGGGTTTGAGACTAAATCTAGTCGTCAACCCAGACTAAATCCAATATAGTTGGCCGTAGGTATAATGTGCGCGAGGATCAGGCGTGAGTATTATGTTCGTTTAAAGATGGAGCGTTAGTGGAAAGTGCGTCTGAATGGGGCATGCTTATAAACTCCGCCAGCTCAAACGTACTTTATACATACGCCCCACAATAGGTGTTGTTATTGTGTGAGTTCATCATTGGACGCTCATTATACTTACGCCAGACTAAATTTTAGTCTTCTGGCCGCCGCGCTTCACCTCAAAAAAAGCCAAAAAAATAATAATTAACATTTAGTATGGTTTCTAGTATTTAGTCCGTCTCATGATTGTGGATGCTCTTATTCACTTTCAACTTTAGGTGGGGTTCATCATTCCCCACATGTGAGGTTTAAATTGGAGAGAGATAAGTAGAGAGCAATGTAGTCAATATCGGCCGTATCGGCCGATATATCGGGGAAATTTCGGATATCGCTCATGGAGCGATACGACAAGTAGTATATCGACGATACGATATATGAGCGATGATATCGTCCGATATTAGCCGTTACGAAATTTCCCCGATATTCCAGTATCAGTTACTCTAGTCGTTTTAGGTAAAGAATAAGGGTATTTTAGGTTTTTCATAGAGGGGAAGGGATAAATCCCAAAAACTCGATCCAAAATGTAGTGTTCTTCTGAAGAAAAACTGGTGTAAAAGGGAAAGAGAACTGAAGTGAAAGGAGATTGTGTTCTTCACAAATTTAGTTCAACAAATCATGTTCTGCTTCTCAATATCATCAGTGAGAATCTCAATCTAAGGAAGGAGCTTTGATTATTGATCTTCTTCATCTAAATTTGAGAGATTGTTGGCTTACAAAAGGTTAGGTTTTGAATCTTTTGATAATTAATTGCTCTCTTTGCTTGCTTTAATTATGATGTTTTTGTGTGATTAATGGTTGTTTTGGTATGGGTAACATGCCTTTCCTATACATGAAGTTTGTAGGGTTTAGTTTGCATGTCTCTCTTGTGAAATTATCGATAGGAAATGCCATCTTGTTGTTGTTATGATTGCAGAGGACATTTTACACACAAAAACAAGTTCTTAAAACAAAATTTTGGGTTTTTTAGCCATCAATTTGTTTTTTTACTTTTTTCTTACCGGTGGGTTTTAGCTGATTAAGATTAAAGCACTTCCCATTAATTGTTCATCTGTTTGTATAATAGGTTTGAAGTCTGAAACAGCAGAATTGAAAAAAAGAGCACTGATTCAAATTTTGTATTTCTGTTTTAGGTTGTGCTTATGGATTCTTCTGGTGCATCCAATGCAAACACCACAAACTCTACATGTGGTTCATTGCCTTCTTCTACGCAAACTAGAGATCCAACATGGGAACTTGTTTGTTATGTAAGAAATTAATTCGTGGTGGTGGAATCACAAGGCTTAAGGAGCATCTTATAGGGAAGCCAGGGAATACTACATCATGTCTGAAATCAACCGTTGAGATTATGAAGAAAATTAATCAGGAGTTTGCTGTAAAGAGGACCAAAAAAGCTCATATGGTTAACATTGACTTAGCATATCAGCGTGCTAACAACTCAAATGAAGGCTCTGATGCTGACACAGATATTGATGAACAAGAAGTTGAAACTGATAGCAATGTGGGAAGTGGTAGTGGTAGTGCTATCCAACTACTTGTTCAGAATCAGACGAAGAGAAAGTGAATAAGCCAAAGTAATAAAAGAGGCGTTATTGATTTATATATGAGGACAGACCACCAGAAAACTCATAAAGCCACTACTGAAAGAAAATGTGCAGCGAAAGATAAGTAACTGAAGACGGCATGGAAATGCATATCAGCTTGGATGACTGAGAATTCAATAACATTTAATACCCTATGTTGCCCAAGTTTCCAACAAATGATCTTTGCAATTGGTGATTATGGGAAAGCTATCCCCCCCTCCCCATCTTACCATCAGATTCATACCAATCTTTTCAAGGAAAAATTAGAAGAAATAAAGAAGTTTGTTGATACATTTAGGGAATATTGGAAAAGGTTTGGATGTTCTATCATGTCAGATGGTTGGACGGATGGGAAAAAATGACATCTTATTAACTTTTTGGTGAATTGTCCTAAAGGTTCAGTTTTTTTGAAGTCTATGGATGCCTCAAATAGAACCAATGATGCTGATTTTATACGCAAGCTTGTAAAGGAGGTAATTGCTGATGTTGGTGTAGAAAATATAGTTCAGTTCATTATGGATAATGGTTCAAACTTCAAAAAGGCAGGGAAGGATTTAATGCTGGAATACCCACATATATTTTGGACTCCTTGTGGTGATCATTGTGTTCCAGTTGATGCTAGAAGAACTTGGTGCCAAGCTTCCATGAATCAAGACAGCCGTCATTCTAGGTAAAAGACTGGTTACATATATTTATGCTCATTTTCAAGTATTGAGCTTAATGAGGGAGTTGACTAAATCAGACTTACATAGGTCTACAAAAACTAGATTTGCAACTCAATACTACACACTAGAGAGTATTCAAAAGTATAAAACTCATCTGCAAATGGTGTTTGTGAATGATAGGTGGGTAAAAACTAGGTTTGCAAGAGAAACTGTTGGAGTAATGCACTTAAGATTGTTACAAATAGTAAATTTTGGGAAGATGTTGATTACTCTTGTAGGGTGCTAAATCCTTTAGTTAAGGTAGTAAGGTTAGTGGATATCGAACGCAAACCTACAATTCCTTCTTTTTATGAGGCAATGAGAATAGGAAGGGATCAACTTGAGAAGAATCTTAGTGAAGATAATGATACTTGGGATATAGTTAAGGATGTTTTTTATAAAAGATGGAAGAATAACTTTAATCATCCGCTACATTGTGCCGCTTATTATTTAAATCTTTTCATATTTTATAAGATTCCATCTCATTTGATGGATAATGATCCAAAGTACATAGAAATCAAAAGGGGACTTCATGCATCTATGGAAAATCTTATAACCAATGAAGATGAACTTGAGCTGGAAACAAGTGAATTAAGACTATATAGTGATGCTTATGGGATACTGGGAACTCTTGTATGCAAAAAAAGAAGAGGCATAGATCAACCTCGTAAGTTTGCCTGTTCTGTAAGTTTAAAGTTCGATTACATTTGTGTTAAATAGGTTTGTATTAATTAACTACTTTGTCTGTGTTTATGACAGATGATTGGTGGATTACATATGGAGGAATAGATGTTCCAAACCTACAAAATTTGCAATCAGGGTATTGAGTCTTACTTCTTCTGCTTCCCCATATGACCAAAACTGGAGCACATTTCAAAATGTGAGTCTTACTTGTTCTGTTTTCACAATTGCATTATGTTCTTTGCAAAGTCATGAATTTCAGTAACAAACACTAGATTGTATCGCTAAGTCAATGTATATTGTTGTCTTCTTATCACAACAAACAACAATGCATGAAACAATTAGTTTACCTATTTATTTTTCGTATTTCAGCTGCACTCTAAGAAGCGAAACCGCATAAAACAATATAAATTGAATGATAGTGTCTTTATCCAATATAATAAGAAATTTCAGAATATAACGATGATGAGACAGCTCGTGATCCTATTTTTCTTGATGAGCCTGATGAAAATGATGAATGGTTGGATCCACGGAACTTGGAAGACTTGGATGTAGAAGGTGATAATGTAACTCTTGATGATTTGCAACATATTCTTGGTGAAGAAAGTCAGCCAGTTGGTAGTAGAAGTGCATGTAGCTCTCCAAGTAAGTCTACTTACCCAACCGAATCTGAGTATGATGGATATGATACTGATCAATTGATGTTAGACACTGATTATGGACTACTTGATGGAGCTAATGGAGTTATTGAAGATGACGATATCTATAAGGACTCGTATGATTTTGAATAAGATTTTAATATCCTTGTTTAATTAGCATTTTAGGTAGTAAACTTTAAAGTTGTTGAAGTTACTCTCATGTTTCTAGTTTGAACTTGTTTAATTACCATTTTAGGAAGTAAACTTTAAAGTTGTTGAAGTTACTCACTTGTTTCCATTTTGAACTTGTTTATTTGTCATTTTAGATAGTGAACTTTTAAGTTATTGAAGTTACTCTTGTGTTTTTGATAAAATCGATGGTATCTATTATATCTTAAGAGAAAATGTTTGCTATAAAATTATAATCTCTAAATTTGAAACCGATAATTGAACGATAATATCCCCGATATAAAGTCGTATTAGTGTATCGGCCCTGGCCGAGATAAACCGATATCCGATATTAACTACACTAGGGAGTGAAAAGAGGGAGTTAAATAGCACCGCCGAAATTTATTTGATAAAGATATTCTTTTTCTTTCCCGGTAGTGCAAATCGTATTCCTTAAGATATAAACATGCAGGTTGGGGGATTCCTTTATACTTTTATTCTCACGATCTGGATGTTATTTTTGTGAATAAAAACTAAATAGTTAGGGATTTAAATTCAAATAGTTAGGAATCTAAATTCAATATTTTAAGACACGTTGATGTTCTTTTTAGTACGATTGACAGTCCAATGAAATTCCACTAATGAATCATCCCACTTTAGCATCAATCAATTGCCAGGACCGGCTCTGAGGGAAGTTCAACGAAGGTTGACTTCATGGCAGTACGGGAACAACAAGAAACAAAATTAGTTTTATGTCCACGGTAAACAAAAATGAAGGATTAAATCGTGATTACAAATGGAAAAAAAAAAGACATTCTTAAGAGATTTAGGGGCATATTGTAAAAATGAATTACTTTAATGGTTTAGTGCTAAATATATAAGAAATCCCATATATTCAATTTATTTTATTTTTTTGTCTTTCCGAGTCTAAAAAAAATCGTCCACTTCATCTTTTTGTTTAATTTCCACTTTCTTACCTTAGGTTGCATAGACGCGGACACGACACGACGTGGATGCGGACACTATAAAATTATCAAAAAAGTAGGACGCGGACACATATATACATATTATATTTATATATACAATCATGTATTTATACAACAAAGTCATGTGTAAAAATTAGAAAATGATGCTACATGTGTATAAATTTCAAAAGAAAATAAGATATTGTTTGTTTATAGACGTCGGAGGTCAAACAATCAATCACTATCTTCTATAATACAAAACAGAATGGGTTTTTGAGCTTGGACGGACGGATAATATTTTGGGAGACAAACGTTGTATCCGACTATCATAGTCTCATCTCAGCCAAAGACATCTGACGGATATAAGAGTTATAACCTATTTTTATCATGAATCAACTAGATGATAATTGAATCTCATATCTCATTTCTCCTTCATTCTGGCCCCACTTTTTGCTGATTTGGATCGATATGGTGAGAGTATTTGGAAATACAAGCCTCTCATTCATTCTAGCCCCACGCCAACTAAGAAAACGAAATATACTTACATTTTAATTACCCTTTCGTGAAAAGAAAAAAAAAACACCCATTACTTCCACTTCTGACTTTTTCATTGGCTAACTTCCCCACTTCTTTTTCATAATTTTTCTTTTCTTCCGTTATCTCCATCAGAAACCCTAAGTCTCTTCTATTCACTCTAAAATCTCTAGGGGAAAAAATGGTGAATATAGAGCTTGCTGCAACACCATCACTAACAAGAGGCGAAACATCATTCGGGTTCTCTCACGATTATATTTGTACTCATGATTTTCTCTTCATATCATCTTTTTTCTAGATGATAATTGAATCTCATATCTCAATTCTCCTTCATTCTGTCCCCACTTTTTGCAGATGTGGATCGATATGGTGAGAGTATTTGGAAATACAAGCCTCTCATTCATTCTAGCCCCACGCCAACTAAGAAAACGAAATATACTTACATTTTAATTACCCTTTCGTGAAAAGAAAAAAAAAACCACCCATTACTTCCACTTCTGACTTTTTCATTGGCTAACTTCCCAACTTCTTTTTCATAATTTTTCTCTTCTTCCGTTATCTCCATCAGAAGCTCTAAGTCTCTTCTATTCACTCTAAAATATCTAGGGAAAAAAATGGTGAATATAGATCATGTTGCTACACCATCACTAACAGGAGACGAAACATCATTCGGGTTCTCTCACGATTACATTTGTACTCACGATTTTCTCTTTATATCATCTTTTTTCTATTTTCTGTGGCATGTGTTTTTTTGATTGAACATATATGATTGATATTTTTATATTTAGTTTTTGCAGTGGTGATCATAAAAGAAACGAGGTAATTGATTCGATTTCCTTAATTTTGATGCTTCCATGAGTTTTCGATTCTCTTCAACTAGACCGCAGCGTGATTCTCTTTTATTAGTTTTTTTACAATTTTGGTGATTCCATGATTTTTGAATCTCTTATGTCTTTTTTGTTTTTCTTTCTTGGTGGTTCTATCCGGAAGTATTTTTCCATAGCCTGCTCTGGACGGTTGTTTAAAGAAAAAAAGGATCTCGGTTCGGCTTCAGGTAACAAATGCATTACTTACCTCGAGTTGCATTCTTAAACAGTAACATTGCATATTGTAGTTATTATGCTGGGCATTTTTTTCTACCAATGAAACTTTAATTTGTATGACGAACTGTATTCCAGATATCCCCACTTTTAAGACTTTCAATTAAGCTTTGTCATCAATTCTTACTCACTCAATACTGTATTACTACTCACGATGCCTTGGATGTTTTATAGTGTCCATAATTTATATTGGAATATGTGGATTAATACTATCTTGCTTTACATATTTGATAAGGACCATGGGAGTTATTTATTCATGAATTGGTTTATTTGATAGGTTGTGGCAGGATGCATAGAATAAAGAATATCTGATAGGTGTTAGAATCCCTGGAAAGGTAATTTTCATGTTATCAACACAATATCGTAAGTATTTTGTTGGAATTATGGTATAAGAAAATGATTGTATATATTGTTGTTTTAGGTGTTTTGATAATTAAATATAAGGGTGAACTTGGGATGTGGTTCCCATACTAACTCGGGAAGATGACGAGTAACCAATTGTTGCAGTATCAGTGGTGATCATGTTGGAGAATAGAAGTGGTGATGTGTCCATTAGTTCCACTTCGATTAAACACAAATTTAATTGTACCAACATGGCATACAAATCATGTTTCGCTCAGGTTTATTCGTGGGAGACGAATTTATCTATCTTGTAGACTTTTCTGTGTGAGACAGATTTGTTAGCTAAAGTCTTCGACTTTGGGTCGTAGAAACTCTTGGTTGTGGGTGAGATAAGATAAGGGAATCAAATGCGCAGTATCCTGCTGGGATCCGAGGCGTAAGAGCATAACTGTACCTTGGATCAGTATGAGATTGATTGGGGTTCAACTATAGTCCATACCGAAGTTAATTTGGAGTAGGCTAGTGTCTCTAGCGGCTTAATACAGTGTATGTTTAATCTGGACTAGGTCCCTGGGTTTTTATGCATTTGCGGTTTCCTCGTTAACAAAATTCCGGTGTCTCTATTATTTCTTTTCCGCATTATATTTCGTTATATAATTGAAATAATACAGGTTATGCGTTGTTCAATAAATTAGAATATCCGACCTTATTGGTTGTTGATTTAAATTGATTGACACTTGGATATTGGTCTTTGGTACCATCCAAGTTATCTCTCTTTGATTGGACTCGCGAATCACATTTGCTTGAGTATCACATTTCCTTGAAAATTGAATCTAGTTGATTATCTAGAAAACAACTCAGAGTTGTTCATACAAATTTTCAATCGAAATATTGGGTGAGGTTGTTAGACCCCCGCTTTTTCAATTGGTATCAGAGTAGGCAAACACTTTAAACCTGGTAAGTTTGTGTTTATTCGTTCCTTGAAAATTGTCCCATGCGAAATTTCTTTGGAAAATTTGCTCTATGCATCTGTAACACATGCCATAATTTCTTAAAGATTGATCAAGAATTATTATGGTCAAAACCTCTGGTTTCTCATGATAATCTCGTGTCATCTAAAAAGGAAGTTTTAGATGATATATATCAATCTAAATAAAAAATTAAGAAGAAGGAGAAGTTGAAGAAACGTTCATGGCACTCAAGGATATGGAACCTCATTAGATTAACCATCAATCTCTATGAGGATCACTATCATAATGGATCATTTGATAAAGATCTATTCAGAGCATTCGAAGACGTTTTTAGATCCTTAGAAAACTTAATTATGTTAAGTCTAAGGATCACTCCGAAAAGGGTTCTGTACGTATTAAATCCCTGAATAATATTGTACAACCTAGGAATCGGAAGAATCTTCCTTCTAAGTATATCAAACAAAGGATAGGAAGCTCAGAGTCCCCTAATTACCATCATTATGGTGATTACATTACAAGGATTGTTCACACAGATCAACCAGAAATGTTGCATGAGAATTTCTCTGCACATTATTCCTCTTGGTAACAAGTTTGGCACTACCCCATGTGTATATATTGTGATATGGGGCAAGAAATGGTTGAATTAGTGTAATGTTCTCAAACAAAGCTTTTTCCTGCATCCATAGCCCCTCACAAAGTGTGTTGTCATAAGATTCATAATTTTGATATGCTAACATCTAAGAAAATCCCTCTTCCTTGTTTTGGTTGCGGTTCGCAAAAGGGTCCAAGACCATCTTTGGTCATATAAAGAAGAAGTTCACGGACTCACCTCTTCTTCTTCACCCGTCCGTGTACGTGAACTTCTAGGGTTTTGTGAGTAACCTCCATTGAAGACTTTTTGGAGAAACTAATAGAAAGGGTGCTAAAGATTCACTCCAAGTAAGTAATTTCCTCTGGTTCCTTTCAATTTCTTGAATCTCATGATGAATTCTAAGGGCTCAAAAAGAATTCCCAAAGTCTCAAATAGTTCTAGTATGGATCCTCCTTGTGACCAAAATTATCTTAGGATTAGGTTTGTGGATGATTCATGTGCTAGAATTTTTAATAAGATTTCATCTAAAGGATTTATTTTAGAAAATAAATTGGATTTGTATAGTGGACATGATGAGGATTTAACTTGTTTCAAAAAGTTCAATCTTGGAAATATCTTTGATGGTCTTGGACAAGGTTTTGATTCTCTAACAAGAATTTTCTATGCCAACATTCATGATGTTGATCTCAATAAGATGGAATTCAAATCCATGATAAATAGAAAAAGGTTTCTTGTTGATAGAGAGTTAATTTCAAAGATTACCAACATACCGTTGGGAAACGTGCATCTTTCTAGACCAAGTGATGAACGTCCTTCATGTGATGATATCTCTGTGGGGCTTTGTGGAAATAAGGTATCTTGGAATCAAGGAAAGTTTCCTACTAATTATCTTAGTATTGCATTTGGAAAACTTGGTATTCCCAGTCTTTGTCCCTCCACAATTGAGAATTCTTGGTGGAGCCATGAGCATGCTGAATTAGTATATTTCCTTGAATCGGGTGTTCAAAGTCTTGATATTTGTGGATTCATTATATATCAAATGGTTTCAATGACTTCTCCCATCAAGATGTTAGGCTATCCTTGTTTGATTAGTCAAATCTTCCATGAGTGTTGTGTTTACTCAATTGGAAACTCTCTTGGGGTACCAAAACCGGTTCGTCCATGTACCTTCAGGCGCATAAGGGAGAATGTATGAAAAAGACAAAGGGATACCTTGATTAATGATTGTGACCCTACTACCTTGAGTCTACTTTAAAAAATTACAAGGGTGTGTGCAAGGTCAATTCAAGAGTGAAGTGCGTTCAAGAACAATTGTCGTTGGTTGCAACTAAGTTTCCTGAGCTCAAGGATGAGTTCAAAACAATTCAAGCATCTTGGAGTATCTCCGGTGAAGATCATGAGTAATGTGTATGTCTAGTAAATCTTCTATTGTTTCTCTTTTGTTTAGAAGAATAACTAGTGTTTTGGAATATCCATTATTGTGACTACACATAGCTATATCCAATGATTTTCATCTTCTTGTTTTTAGATTTTTTGGTTTAAAAATTCTAAGTTTGTTTGCAAGATAATGGTTGCAGTATTAATCTTTATGGTTTTATATATTGCAATATTTTGATGGGATATGTGTGTTTACATCCGTGAACTTGATTGTCCCATATTTTGTCAAAAGTAAAGTCGTTCGTGAATTGATATGAAAATATTGATAAAAGGATGAATAGACTTTTGGCAAACACAAAAGTTAAGCTTATATTGTCAATTATTGATGTAAGATAGATTAAAATCTTTTGTGATTCAAGGATTATGTCTATTGTGTGTCATTGTGCAAATGGTGATGGAAACATAGAATGAATCCTTGTAAATTCCGCAGTAATTGAGCTTCCCTAATCTATCTTTTGTGTATTACTATGAGGATCCATTGTGTATCTTATGTTGAGAACGATACAACTAAGTCGATTCCTTATTGGCATGGTTGGTTGTTCCATGAGATGTTATATGTTAAGCATTAAGAACTAAATTAATCAACTTGTGTGGTTATTTAGTTTGTATTCCATAAGTTTTCTTATGTTGAGTACATGTACGGTTAAGGTTGTCATGTCTTATGATAATCTTAGTCGGGGTTCCAAAATCTCTTATGTTGAGCCCAAATGAACTAAATCAATCATCTAGTATGGTTATTTAGTTAGCACTCCGTAAATTCTTCTCATGTTGAGCATGATTGACAAGGATGGTTATTTTTATGATTAACTTAGTCATTGATCCATAGATTTTCTTATGTCGAGTGTGGCCAATTAAATTGATTACTCTTGTAATTAGTTTGGTTGAGTATGACAATTAGATTATTTGCAAGTTTTCTTGTAATCAATCTAATTGATTTATTAAGTCTCCATAAGTTTACTTGTGTTGAGCATATTTAGTCAAATTAATCTTGGTTCGCTTTGGTTAATTTGATTGGATATTTCTTTTTGGATTCCAAGTTCATACTTGTATGTAATTTGTTGAGTCTAAAAAATCCTTCTTTTCATTTGAAATTAAGGTCGCTCTTGTTGTTCCTTAGGGAATGACATATTATGGGGGAGAGTTCTTTTGAACTTGTGCTTAATTGCCAAATCTTTGTGGGGAGTGCGGCTGTGGAATATTAGAGGGGTTATCTTGCGTCTATATAAACTCCTTGATGAATGCATTTAGTGTCGGCTTTATGATTGCATCCAAACAAGATGATACACATTTACCTTTGGTTATGAAATGTCTCTTACGGAAATTTCATTAGGATCCCGTTCTTGTACCTTTGCCAATTTTATTGACAAAAAGGGGGAGAATTACTATGTAGTTCACACTACAAATAGATATGGTTTTCAGATCATTATGTAAGGGGGAGTGGTTTCCATGTGAGATGAAGTATTGACTAAGGGGGAGTGAAGTATCACCATAGTATTGTTGTTGAAGTTGTGATGCAATTGGACTTTGACGTTGTGTAATAATACTATGACACTGTATAACAATGATTGAGAACCGATGCTTTTCTCATTGTTATAGCTACGGATTTTCAACAACGATGATGCTAAACTTACAACCTTTGGGATCATTGGACTACTTGGAAGTAACGAAAATTTCGAGTATTGTTGAAGATTAGACATGTGGATTAGGAGCTACAAAGTTTATTTATATATTTTTTGTATTCCATATGTATTAATAGTTTTGCCACTAAAATTGACAAAGGGGGAGATTGTTAGAGCATTGCTCATTCGAACTCGCATGCATTGCTATATCAAGCATGTTTGTCAATGTTAGTGATCAAAACTATAAAGTCTTGATTTCTAGTCTACTATAGCTAGGGTCTCGGACTAGGATAGAATGTGTAGTTGAGCTCAAAAACTCCATGGAAATCATCATACAAGACGAAGGACTACTCAAGGAACCAGTGGATCTTCATCAACTAAAAGGTATATGGAGACTTGAACTTATCTATCACTCAAAAGTCTATCTACTCTATCTCCTATCTTGAGAGCAAAGTCGTTTTACTATATAGACTAAGAATATACACATGTGAGATTTCGATCCGAGTATATCTCGCTTATCTATTTCTCGAAATGTGTGTTGGTAAAGCTTTCGCTTTAGCCAAGTTCATCTTTGCCTAGTGACAAAAGTCATGTTATGTTTCAATCACTTTGGAAAATGCTCTGACGAAAACTAGTTTGTGAATAACAACTATATGACGTCCTCTGAGAATGTTTCAATGGTTGAAATGAGAGTTTAGACAGTATAACCACTGGGGTATATAAACATTATTTTGTTAACACATATATGTATAAGTCCTTAGCACTTGAACCGAAGTTTGCGAACTTTGTTGATCAAGTGAAAACCAGAACTTGAGCAATCAACCCAGTCCACTAACGTGCGTAGTTCTCAAACCCGAGAATTTCTGTTGGAGTTGTAGCTCGGTTTCAGTCCGCCAACTGATGGAAGTTCTTGAACCCGAGAATTTCTACTGGAGTTTGTGAACTCCAACCGGTTAACTTGAGTCCGTGAACCCAATCCGCGAACTTGAGTGGTTATGTCTAAAAACGATGTTCGTGAACTTATTTAAATTATCTAAGGATTGATATTGCAAACCGTGGATTTATAGTTCATGAATCGATTTGAGTGAATCACATCGTTTTTGCTTCAATTGTGTTTTGTATAGTATATAAGATCTCATAGCAGTTGAACAACTCTCTAACTAGTTCATTTGAGTCATTTGGGCTAGTTATGGTGAAGAAGAATATGGTTGATATGAAAGTTATCATTTGGCTAACCATTTGGTTGACTAATATTGAACCAACTATTGTACACGTTTGGGTACGGTTACACAAAACCAAAATCTTCAAGTACATAGGTGTATGGAAAGCTAAGTTTTCGATCTAACGGTTGAAAGATATTAGCTTATATCTAATCAGGTTTTCATCTAACGATGAATATTGAATGCTTTGTTACTAAGATAACATTGATTGCAAACCCTGATTTGAAAGACTATATAAGGGAGAACTCTAGCAACTGGGAAATCTAATCCCCACACATTCTGTGTGATACTAGTTTGCTAAGCTAGAGTCGATTCTCTTTTAACCTTTGGTTTTCTTCTTCTAAAACCAGGTTAATGACTTAAAGACTTCATTGGGATTGTGAATCCAGACCGATAATGCTTTTCTTGTAGTTGTGTGATCTGATCTTGATGTTTCTATCGTATGAGTACAATTGTAATAATTGGCTTGAGAATTCTGTCTCCGATAGGCAAGATATAAAAGTAATCACAAACATCTTCGTCTCATCGTTTGTGAGTCCACAATATCTTTTTTCGCTGCGTCGATTAAGGCTATTGTGAGGTGATTGATAAAACTGAGCTGTTCTTCGGGAATATAAGTCTGGTTTTATTGATTGGTTCATGTTCACCTTGATTTATCAAAATATGGAACAAAACTCATAGGTTTATTCGTGGGATACTGATTTATCTATCTTGTAGACTTTTCTATGTGAGACAGATTTGTTTGCTAAAGTCTTCGACTTTGGGTCGTAGCAACTCTTGGTTGTGGGTGAGATCAGCTAAGGGAATCAAGTGCGCAGTATCCTGTTGGGATCAGAGGCATATAAGCATAATTATACCTTAGATCAGTGTGAGATTGATTGGGGTTCAACTACAATCCAGACCGAAGTTAATTTGGAGTAGGCTAGTGTCTGTAGCGGCTTAATACAGTGTATGTTTAATATGGACTAGGTCCCGGGGTTTTTCTGCATTTGCGGTTTCCTCGTTAACAAAATTCTGGTGTCTGTGTTATTTCTTTTCCGCATTATATTTTGCGTTGTTCAATAAATTAGAATATCCGACCTTATTGGTTATTGATTTAAATTGATTGACACTTGGATATTGATCTTTGAAAACATCCAAGTTATCTCTCTTTGATTGGACTCGCGAATCACATTTGCTTGAGTAAATCAAATTGAGAGATTGAGATAATAACTCCTTGAGTATTTTTCTATTGATTAAGTCTAGTTGGATCTCTAGAAAACAACTCGGAGTTGTTCATATACAGATTGCTAATCGAAATATTAGGTGAGGTTGTTAGACCCCCGCTTTTTCACAAACCAATAAATCAACTTGCATAATTATTCACCTCAACCGGAAGCAATTGAAACAACATATATCATTAAAGTTCCACTATTGCACCGAAAGTTTGTAAGCCTAAACAATTGATACCATAAAATAAAGCAAAATACTATTGTTTTACTTAACTGGAAGCAATTGAAATATCATAAACATTAAAGCACCGCAATTGCACCAAACTTTCGTAATCCTGAACGATTGATATCACACAACAAATCAAGATAATAATAGTTTTACTTAACAGGAAACAATTTAATCACACAAACATCCACACATTCATAATGGAATAAACACATCAATTGTACCGACAATTTTGTTTAAGCAAAAGCAATATATATATCAAATAAAAATAGGCTTTTCTTAAAACAGGGAAACAATTAACTAACAAGATTGTTACCTCAATTTCACATCCAACTTCTCCAATATGATTGCATCTTCTTCTTCCAAGGAGAATTGATATCGAAATACCATTATGTTGTCATCCTTAATCCAGAAACAAAAGAATAACAACAACCAACCTTTACCAAAGAAAGGTTGAAAATTGGTTTTAACAATTGCAAGCAAAAATTGAAAACCGTCGAAACACATATGATTTTATGCTAAACCAAAACCGATTCAACATATTGTGACTTTTTCACATATTGTTTCTACAGGAACCCCTCATGATCCTTTGATAAAGCCTACCAACATGGGATAGAACTTAATCCTGCTAAATCAAAAAGTCACCCAAACCATAAGGGTTCTCAACATATTATGAGATCAAATATCAAGGTAATAAAACCGAAATCAAACATCCCATAAACATACATAGCAAATAAACAAAGCATTAAAGTACCGGCTATGTAAATTCAAAAACTATCACAAGAAAAATTATAAATCAAATAATCTTATTCATAATAGTTTTTATTCAATATACTTATACAATCAATGAAGGAAATCAAAAATTGATGTCTATTTTCCTAGATTAAGTATTATAGCATATAACTTAATCTCTAGTGGTGCTCTTGTTGTTTACTAAAGTTTCATCAGCATTTTTACTATTAAAGTATGTCTCAATAGACTTGTCTGCAACTACTTCCTGTTTCTCTAGCTCTTCAACTAGAACCTTGAGTTCGGCAAAAGCTTATTTTGTTCCTTCGATTCGTTCTTTTAACCAATCCTGATGTCAAACAGTCATAACTAGATCGGTTTCCGATTTTTCAAAACCTCAGATGTATTGATTCATACTATTGGAATGAACCCGCTTGGGGTTGGTTGGATCTTGTAGGTTGTAGGTCAAAAAACATGACTCATCTTTTGCTCCAACCAAAGTTTCAGAATCATAATCAGACATGATTTTTGATCTGATTCTTTTCTTCCTCTCAGTATTGATTCCTTGACAATCTTTAAACCTTTGAACCTCCTTCTTATTAGTCTTTGAGATACTTCAAGTTATTGGAGGCATGCTTGGTTATATATAAGATGATTGATCAGGATATCAGAATACTGGAAGAAATATTTTCCCTTTAAACTTTCGGACCGAAAGATATCAGTAGAACCCGAAAATATTAAAGAATATATTTCGTTTCCTCTTGTCCGAACTTCTTAGTTTTATTCAAAAGTTCCAAATAAAATTTATCTAGAAAATCATGATAAACATGAACAAACTTTTGGATCTACAACTATCCATAAAACTTACAACTTTTCTGATAATCAATTACACAAACACATGTGCTCCAGATTTATTGTGCCATTCCCATCCATAAACACAAGCACAGATGATGATGAGAATGCACAATTTTGATACAACTAAGTTGCATCGGAATAAGCTTTTTCAAGCTTATATTGAATATCATAACCATAGTTCATGTTTATTTTAGGGAATTTCTGCCCAATATATTTTCTTCCTAGACGATGATCTTTTCTAACTCTAGAGATATGATCGTGTGGAGAAATTGTACCGATATGAGAATTCTCAGAGATTGATAGATCTCTCTTAATTCTTTCAATGAGATTTTCATAAGATTTTCTTATTCTAAATACTTCCTTATGGTTCACATCAGTGTGTTTGTCTGAAATAATTATTGGACATTCCTCATTGTTGCTTTTGGCAGAGATTCTCTCTTTCCCTTCCTTCTGGAATTGTAGTTCATCAAAACAAATCTTGTTTCGACATGGATGAGGAGGAATCTTCTTCCAAAAGCTATTGTTAACTCTTTCCTTTGATTTTGAGTTTATCTTATAGAGTTGTGGCACAATCTGTCTTTCTACTGAGGAATGATCTTTCAGTTTTTTAAGACAAGAAACTTCCTTCAATATTTTGACCACAGTATTTATCTAATTTTTTATAGTGGTAAATAGAGTCGTCGTTCACTCAGACTTATTGAAATTTATTTTAGGATTTAATAAAGAAAAACACTAAAAATAGATACAAATTATGTCACAAGATGAAGAGATGACCGAGACTCAGAATTCCACCAGACTTCAATTTCATGTGGTTTAAATATCAATTCTAAACAATGATAGCTCATAATATAAAGTTTCATTGACTCTAATTCATTGCCTAAAGTAGATTTCGAAAGTAATGGATGTAAATCTTAAAGCATGGGATATCAAAACATTTAAGCAAGCATAACCCATCAATTGAAATGACAACCATTCAAAGATAATCATAATTCATTTAAATAATTGTGCAATTAGTCATAAAAAGAATTGATTTAATTACCGCATTAGTGAAATTTGGCTTCCTTCATTATCCCGGTGATGGGTTCTAGCTCCGCATGGTGAAAACACACTCAAAGGAATTTTTCATTGCTCAAAAATGCGTTCACAATAACGAAATGGGAGAAAAATAATAAAACTAGATTTTGTAACACTTATATTTGTTACAAAACTAAATGTTACAGAGAACGATAAATGAGAAGCGTCGTTGCCACTGCAGCACTACGACTGTCCCTTGTTGTCTAATGTTCTTCGTGTTCTTCACAGGAGAAGCAATGGCAGTTCCATGTAACTCCAATTTTTCGGCTCTCTACTGTTCTCAACTGCTCCCAAACTCTCCATCCCCTTGTAAGACATCCCAACACCTCTTTTATATCCAACAGCCCATCCATATCTCGTATTAAACTTCAAAATATTCTTCATTACTCCGGTGATATTTTCTTTCTCTTTTTTCAGCAGCAAGGGAATAACTCTTCATTTCTTCACCTCTCATGCGTCTGCTAGTACCCAACACACTCCAAAATGTCTCAGCAGAAGTGGGTCACGCTGTAAACACACAAAATCTTCCCAAACTAATTCCATTCACTAAAACATAATATCGGATAATATTTCATTCCCTGTTTTACGTGAATATCTTCCTTTTAAGTCAATACAAGTCACATACCTTCCCTGTTTAGACGAAACAAGGTTATACTAAACCATAGCATGAGAAGAATCCGGCCAAATCTCTTCCAATATCGAACCATAATATCGACAATTGATCTTTCCCCTGTTTCACCGCAACCCGTGAAAATCATCATATTTCTAAGGTTGTACAACCCATACCAACCTTGTTTAAGTGTAACAGGGTGTTTCCAATGCATAACATCTTCCAAACCCGACTGAAACTTTCCAAATTTATCATTAGCATATAACATAACTTCCCACTCTCTGTTTTCTTATCCCGGCTTATCCATCCCAAATGGATCAAATCCATCGAGCATAGCAAGTATGTTCAGCCAAAACAGGTCCATTACAATCGATTCGAGTGATTGAATCTCTTTAAATCACGACCAAAAATACAACCCTAATTCTGGTTCGTTGCTGCCATATTTCCCTCCAAAACTGAAATTTGAAAGTTTGGTGATGAAATCCCCCTAACCAAACCAGGGTTGCAAACAACATGTGCCCAACTGAGGTGCCCCTTATCCAAAGTGAGGGTGCCTTTAGTAACTTTCTCCGGGGGTCCAAATAGCACTTTTCGAGCAACTTTTTCCACACAAGTGTATTCCTTCAAAAACACATACACAAACATAAAAATACCATAATAAGTACAAAATCAAGCACTAACAATAGAGACACTAAGGACAATTCAGACACAAAAATGTGTCTATCAAATACCCCCAAACTTATTATTTGCTAGTCCTCGAGCAAATCTAATCTAGAAAATAAACTTTTAACTCACTAGGTGTCCCTAGTGACCGAGTTAATCTTGAGAGGGTTTAACAGAGGTGTACCCGCAAAACCATTACTCCAGACCTTATCTATCTACACAGAACCTTGGAAGGCACTAAAGAATCTCCTTGGTTGGAATACTCTCATTGACTACATGAGGAAGTACCTTGATGCGAAATTCTAATTACTGTACACGAGTTTGAACTCAAGAATACTAAAATTCATATAAAGTGACATAGCTCTACTCAGATAGTTTCTAGACATCATAAACCGGAGTCAACCAATCACATGGATAGATTAAGAAGATGGATGTTGAGAAAAAACGTGGATGGTGTTGACTAAGGTGAACTTATCCTAATGGACTGAGATACTGGTCTGGACTAATATCAACATACTGGCATATACAAGGGAACCAGTGGTCGATAATCTTAAATCTAGGTCAACTCAGTTGGCATATACAAGGGTACCAGTGGTCGACTTTATTGTATTTATTCCAGTTGGTCAAGTGGTCTGGTCTCATTTTTTTTTTTTTTTATCTCAGTTACTCTGTTTCACCCTATCAATGGTAAAAAGAAAAAAAAAAGTGATCAAGATTTTTTTGATGTTTCCATCACGAGATATGGCGAAACTACCATGTTTTTTTTTTCTTTTTCTAACACCTGAGCTCTGTGCTTTTATGAATAGACTCTTTAGATATTTCCATCTAATTAGATTGGTTCCTCAACTCCTACAACCAAGATGCTTCCATCCACTTAGACTGGTTAGTGCCATCCTTAATAAACATAAATTTCTAGGCTCTGGAGTTTATTTATTCTAACAAAAAGGTAATAAAAAGTTTCTACCCCACCCCCAAACTTAAATCTAACATTGTCCTCAATGTTCTAAAGATGAAATTAAAAGCATGAACAAGGAAAAATTGTTACCACTTGAAGAAAAGATTAAGGAAAGATATTACCGTGTTTGCAAGAATATTGGGTTACCTCCCAAGAAGTGCTAAGCTTAAAGTCTTCAGCCAGACAATGGAAGAGATTAGTCACCTCGAAGAATCATAAAGCAGAGAAATTTTAATAATCGCGGGTCATCTGGATCAAAAAGTGCTAACCACAAGAAGAGGATATTACAACAGACCAGGAAGATATCCAACACACCCTTATCTATTTTTTTGTTTAAGACAACTACATCTAGTTTTGGTTCGGGTTCAGGCTCTATAAAAGGGTCTAGATAAAAAGTTTTCATCGGCTGGATTTCCTCAAAGGCAGGATCCTGAAGATCAGGTTCTAAAGTCTAGAAATACTTAATTAAGAACTTAGAAGCACATAACAATAACTTGAATAACTAGGGATCCTCTAAGTCAATCAGACTTGACTCACACAATTGACCACAGTAGTGATGATTCTTAAGCAAATGTGTCGACCCTAATCTCCTAAAGTAATTAGGTTTAGTCTCAAAACTTAATAATTGACACATCTGAAACTTACACGTTCCCACAATTGGAAGGAAGGTTTTTGGTTGGAAAATAAAGTCAATCATGTTATCATAGTCTGGGTTAACCACATCAACCATAGGATGGGTTTCTAACAACTGAACTTCTTTATGGACACAACTAGGTTCAGGAAAAAGTGTATGAAGATAATCTTTTAAAATGGTTGAGGCACATATGTCAAGTCCCAAGTTAGGGACCTTTATAAGAGTTAAAGCACATGGAGAATGATAATCACTCCCAAACTTAGAATTTTCAGTGTCTCTAGAAAGACTAGTCACAACTTCCCTAATTTTAAGGTCATCCGATTCCTGAAAATGGTCAATTGATTCTTCTAAGTCAGGTTCATCCTCACTCGTCTCTACAAGTTCATTTTCTTTTTCTAAGTCTAATGTTTCTAAATCACTAGACTCTAAAACAATATTCTCAGAATAAACTCGTTCCTCAAAACTATCATTGGCTTTGTAAAAAGGAAATACTACATCATCTAAAACGGGGGTATTTATAGTCAAATCCTCATCCTTTTGAATAGGTGAATAATTATTAAAATTATTTGGATTTAAATAAGAAATATTATTATCATTATAAAGCTCAATTGGAGAAACAAATTCCTGATCACTATGCCTAAAAACTTCAGATTCTTCATCAACACTATCCACATCATGATCATTACTATAATAACATGAAAATGGTCGAACCTCATCTGAACAAGTAGTGTTATCAATTCTAACCTCGTCATATTGATTATTCAAATAACTATCCTCATTTTCAAGGGTACTATTGGAAACACTAAGATTATTTCGAGAAGTTCTGTTCTGGGCCTCTAACAAAAGCTTTTGAATCGACTCACATGACTTCCTTATGGTATTGTGACTCGACTCACATGACTTCCTTATGGTATCGTGTATAGAAGGTTCACTCATAGGTGCATTTTGTTTATCTATTTCTAACACAAACCTATTTGTATTCTCAGTTAGTTGTTTGAGAGACTCTTCTAAAGGAAGAACAAGTTCAGAAGGATCATAATAGGGACTAGTTTTCAAAAGTTTGATTGCAGCCTCTAAATACGAAGAAATAGTATTATAATCTTCTTGCTCGTAAGACTGATGCACGTGTGGATAGTAATTGGGCTCACCATGGTATGACCCATAACCTTCAAAAGGTTGGCGTTCCCAATCACTATTCACACTCTGGTCATAAAAAGAGTGATGTACATATTGTTCAGTTGGATATTCATATTCATTGTGATGGATATTATAATACCAGTTTGACATCCTAACTGCAAGGGAATTCTGCACAAGCACAAACAATGCTGACTCGACCACAACAAACCTACTGATTTCTAGCAAACAAAAATCATGATGGCTCCACTTAGATTATTTCTAGACCAACTTATACTCATTCGAAAGGGAATTCGTTACAATTTAAGCAAACCCATCTGGAATCAATCCGAGTTTAAGTAAGTTAAATAGAGACGAGGGAAGCTACGTGGAGCTTTGATACCCAAGGCCTCACCGGCATTATAAGGAAGCGCATTCACGCATTCAACTCACAGAAACCATCATGAACTTCGAAGTATGCTTAAAAGAGTAACCAATATTTTTCGAATGACTTTCCTATTAAGCTCGTTACCATATCGGTCTCATTCTAGTAAATATTTTAATCTTAGTTTCGTGTTTGGTATCATTTTCCTAAGGCGGGCAAGAAGAGAATGGTGATGAAATCCGAACCCTTATCGTGTATGGACATACCTTGCCCTTTACTAGGAAATTAAAGCATCCGTATTCAAGACCTCAACATATATGCATACAAAATCATCCAGTAAACCCGCTGACAGGGGATTCGCGGGTGTTTAGAATTCTTACCTCCCATTCCAGACGGGGGATGAACCGTTAAAGTCGACTCGGGCCACTGACTCCTATGTCAGTGTACGAACCCGAGGGGCCGAGACAGTATTGTAACTTTCATCCTTCCCTGTGCAGTTTATATTCAAAATAACCCTTCCTCAGGGTTTTAAAAATAAAGTCCAATGTACAATGTCCAAAAATAAAAGATTACAAAAATATATTCCTAATTACAGTTTCTAAAAATAAAAGAAATAAAATCTAAAAATTAAAATCTAATAAAAATGAAATAACTATATACAAAAATCTTCTCCTTCACTCCTTTTGGATCTCTATTTTCTTTCCTTCTTTGGCTTTGCTTTTCTTTTCAACGCTTTTTCTCTTTTTCTTTAGCTTAGCTCCAAATCTGAAAGCAAACAAGAAATACCAAAACACGTAAAAAAGAACAAAAATAATAAAAATAAAAATAAAACCTAAAAACAAATCTATACACAAGTCCGCGTCGACGACGCCAAAACTTGATCTAATTTTATACAGTGGTAAATAGAGTTGTCGTTCACTCGGACTTGTTGAAATTGATTTTAGATTTAATAAAGAAAAACACTAAAAATAGATACAAATTATGTCACGAGATGAAGATATGATCGGGACTCAGAATTCCACCAGACTTCAATTTCATGCGGTTTAAATATCAATTCTAAACAATAATAGCCCATAATATAAAGTTTCATTGACTTTAATTCATTGCCTAAAGTAGATTTCGAAAGTAATGGATGTAAATCTTAAAGCATGGGGTATCAAAACATTTAAGCAAGCATAACCCATCAATTGAAATGACAACCATTCAAAGATAATCATAATTCATTTAAATAATTGTGAAATTAGTCATAAAAAGAATTGATATAATTACCGCATTAGTGAAATTTGGCCTCCTTCATTACCCCGTGATGGGTTCTAGCTCCGCATGGTGAATACACACTCAAAGGAATTTTTCATTGCTCAAAAAGGTGTTCACAATAACGAAATGGGAGAAACATAATAAAACTGGATTTTGTAACACTTATATTTGTTACAAAACTAAATGTTACAGAGAACGATAAATGAGAAGCGTCGTTGCCACTGTAGCACTACTACTGTCCCATGCTGTCTAATGTTCTTCGTGTTCTTCACAGGAGCAACAATGGCAGTTCCATGTAACTCCAATTTTTTGGCTCTCTATTGTTCTCAACTGCTCCCAAACTCTCCATCTCCCCTCTAAGACATCCCAACACCTCTTTTATATCCAACAACCCGTCCATTTCTCGTATTAAACACTACACCATTTTGGGCGTTTTGCAACTGCATACCGCTGTTGCAAATTGGGGTCGCAACTGTAGCCAGCCGTTGCGAACGGAGGCGACGCGGATTTTCGCAACGGAAATGTAGTTGTTGCGAATATAAATTCGCAACTGTTGTCGCAACAGCAAGTAGATGTTGCGAGGAAAAAAGTGTGCAACAGTTATAGAGCCGTTGATAATTTTTTACTTTTAGTTGCTAAATATTGACTAAGTCAACGGAGAATGACCCAAAAAAGTCGCGGTAAAAAAATGGCAACAGAACTCAGCAGTTGCGAATTTTCAGTGCAGTTGCGAAAATGTTTGACTAAGTCAGCCATGACCGATTGGGTACAAAGTTAGCTACAGTTTCTAGTTGTTGCTAAAGTTTTGCAACACCAAAAAAAATAAGGTAGGTCTTTGTTGACCTGGTCACCAAAATTTCCCCTCATTCTATTTTATCCTGCAATTACCCATGACCCAGAAATTCAATCCATCAATCAATTATGCAAATAAATCTTCAAGAAAAACTAGAAGAGCAAATCATATTCTGCAATTACTCATACGCACTATTGCTTATTGAATATTTTTAATCATATATACGAACAACATTTAAGAGAATCACAACTAGAAGAAGCGAAGTAAACAACTATTTGAGCATCTGCACAAGGTATACATATGACGTACTCTTGATTTCAATAAGGCTAACTTAGTTTAGTGTCGAACTGTAACAACTACAACAATAAAAAGAATTTTGGATGCAAAATTATTGCAGCACTTACCATCTTCCATTCATTAGCTCTGTACACTTGTGAGCATCATATGTATCTTTGAATATCACCAGAACAACTTCTTGAGGATGTTTCTCGCATACCTAATATCACCAGAAAACTCCTTGAGGATGGTTCTCGCATACCTGCAAGCAAAAAATTAACATGTCAATTTTTAGCTCAACAATCAACAACTGGGAGGCATTGTCTTCAAGCAAGAGAAATAATCTCAATCAGGACTTAAACAATAGTTTTTGGTTTTTAGTCATAACCACCAGTACTCAATCCAACACATGGACAGCAAATGAATCATATTGGGAACCAAGAAAAGTAAAAAAGATCACTATTCTCCTAAAGAGAATGAAGGGAAAATGAAAGATGGTTATACTTGCCTTCACAATATCAACTGCTGAGATAACATAGTGAGGATGCCATCGCTTAATTAGACAACATCAACTGCAAAACCAATAAAATTATAGTGAGGATACCATCTGCAATATTATTTCAGAAAAAAAGGAACTTTCAAGACTAGTACTAAACAGAATGAAAGAACAATGTTCATCAAATCTAATAGAAGCATCTTACCTTGTTTTGGTTTTGTAAACTGGTTCTTCTGATGGATGTTAACAATCGGTTTCTGACGAGTAGTAGTTTAGCATCCTTGAAGAGTGGGTAAGGATTCATCACTATAATCTCAAGTCCCAACCTCCCACCATTAAATCCCAACCTGACAGATTTCAAAACGGCCAACAGATTTCTGACGAGTAGTAGTTTAGCATCCTTGAAGGGCATTAGACTTTGTCCGTGCAACAAAGAAGCAACTTCAATTATTTGACTATCAACATTATAAATAATATACATCAATTCCACTCGCTAATAGAATTTTGAGACCACAAACGTGATTATCAGGATCACCACCGTAATGATCTTAAGCATTCCACCTAAAACTTTAGACTACTTTTGGGTAGGGAAAAGCATAATAATTTAAGGACATGTGTTAGTGATCAGCCAGAATTGCAGGATTTGAACATTGACATTTGTTACAATCAAATTTTCCCTTTGATATTAATGACCTTTTATTTTTATTACAAGTCTATGGAAACACAGTGAATCAGTTACAGGTAACAAGTGTGAAATAATTAATAAGCACAAAAATACGAAGCATGCATCTCGGACAATGATAGATGACCTTTTATATTATATTTAGTGTATAATTGAACCAGATCCAATAAAATGAACACTCACCCGATGCATATATTTATAAATCTTTGTGTATCACCAGAAAGAGGAGCTCCTCCAGAAAGCAGGCAGTGAATGCGTCCACCTAAAATGGCCCGAACCTTTCTAAAAACAAGTATATCCCAAAGAATCTTCTCGATATTTTCCCATGCTCCAAACCAACTTCCATTCACTTCTAACATTCTACGCCTATATGCCAAATCAAATAGGGTCTTGGAAAATCCACCCTTTGCATCGACTTGAGAATTACAAAGTGGTATTCGTGAAAGAGATCTTTTATTACTATTATTTTCATTAGTTGTTACCTAATTTAACTAAGAAAAATAAGTGTTTTTATCATAAACCTTTTTCCTCACACCATCTCGAATACGATCAAGAATGGCTGGCACTGCAGTCATCACAGTTGCCCCTAACACAGAAGCATCCCTCTTTGTGCCCCTTTTTATCTTGTTTGAAGTATCAAGTCAAAGGTGAACCATATCCAATGGAAGATCCAACACCAACCATTAAATTCTACAATAGAAAAATTCAGATTCATAAGAGGTATTTCTTAGGTTCTAATTTCACTAGCATAGGATGGCTATCTAATTCCTCCAGTCGTACAACATAGAATTCATAAGTAAATGAAGAATCCCTGTACCTCAGCTGCAAATTCAAGAATATGAGATAGTGGGAGGTATGCCAAGTAGATATCTTTGCTTCCCAGGTCTGGAACAATTGTCATGACATCAGAAAGAGTATCTAATACATTTTCATGGGACATCATTACTCCCTACACGCAGTGTAAAATAACAAAAATGTTTAGCACTGCCAGGGATCAGAAGTAATCAAGTTGTTGAACTGTTCCATAGATATTTTGATTTTGATATAATCAAAAATTAAAAATAAGTGACTATAAACATAGTTCGAGGGAACTGGCAAGAGGTTTGAATTAAAAATAAGTCACTATAAACACAGTTCAAGAGAAATGGAAAGAGTTAGACTTAATTGGATTGTGCACTTCCTTATAAGAGGATGCCTCTACTTAGGATACCATCCTTCAATTTTTGCAACACATTTTTCTTAGTTGCCAGATTTGTGCATGCCAAAGTGATGGAGCAATAAGAAGCACAAATAGAAGTTTGTGAATATGTATTCAACTGAGAGTTTACTATCTGGAGATAGGAAGAGAGATTGAAGAGAGACAAAAAAAAAGATGCGTCCACCAACCTTCGTCAATCCAGTACTCCCACAGGTATATTACTTATACCAAAAAGTTTCATTATAATGCAGTGAGATCAACAGAGACTTACCAGAGAAAGATCATCAACAACATAATCCAGCAGAAAAAAGATCATTAAGTGTAATATCTCGAAAGAAAGTGAAATCCAAAGGTTAATATCAATAAATTTCAGCAAAAATGGGCTCCAAGCATAATCAAATGAACTTGCCAGGGATTGATATTCCCCCGGGTGGATACTAGCTTCAGTTGACCATATACTCCTGCACAACTACAAACATATACATATACAGGAACCACACAAATGCAAGACATACCAAAAAAATTTCAGTTAAAAGTAAAATACTTCCTTCTGCATAGTTGCATAAGAATCTTCCACATACTACATAGATAGCGAAGTCTAAAACCCCATGCACTCCAATGTAATTTTTTCAGTCTAGTAAACTAGCAATTCATACACCTTTAGAACACACTTTAGAACACATTCTCCATCTAAAGAGTCGACTTCAACAAAGTACCCAAAATAACTTTTAAGTAGATTACAAAGATATAGATATATTCCACAAATAAGAAATGTAAATTGACTTGAAAATATCATCAAATTGGAAATAAACATATCAAATGGCATCATTCATGCAATCCCAGCACTTATCATCCAAGTGTATTGACAAAAGTAAAATCTTTTATATGTTTAAACCAAATGTTCATTGAGATTCCAAACCCATTTTTATTGACTATTTGTTGTATAGACACCTTCAAATCTTAGAATTAAGCACTAGCTTCATAACGAGATACATAACCTTGTTGGTTTGTTAGCCTATATTTGTTTTAACTAGATATCGAGTTTGGTATATGAATCAAACTAATTATTTCAGACACATGATTCACATAGGTTGACAACTACAGCAATGTCAGCAAACAAGTAAAAAATCTCAATAACTCGACCATTACGTGTATAACTCTCAAAATGTTATTTATGCACAAGAAGATTCTACATGATTGTTTATAATGGGATGGTCTTCATTCGTACAACCCCCTGAAACCAAACACGTACACCATAATTTCTCATACACTAGCTATGTGGTAGCCAAGTTACCAATTAATAAGAAAAATACTACAACGACATATTGATGACCATAATGGACAGAAGATTGAAACAAACAACACTAAGACTTTAAAAGTTCACAGCAAGTTTGGATGCACATGCCGTTCTGATTCTGCAACATATCAAATTCTCAATAATTCTCTCAAAGGGAAGTGGCAGTAATACTCACCGAACCTTCTACAGTTAGATACATGACCACAAATCTACATTTCTCTTATGCTAAACAAGTACAATATGTAGCATTTTTGCAAAGTAATTCATTGCATATATTTCCACAACTTGATGTAAAAACATATAGCATATATAACCCATGGCAAGTGACGTATACAAATATACAATAAAAATGAATATAGTCACCGTGACTTACCTCCTACATATTAACAACATGCATCATCAGCACTTGTTCACCTATTAACATGCTATTATCAACATGGGTACCCTTCTACTTTATCTACTAAATAAAAATGAACTTCACAAATATTTTTATGGCCAAGGACTTACTCATAGATATAAATGAAAAGTACTAGGCGCATAAGCAAGGTTTGGTTACGTGCCAAGAAATTAGACACCATAGTACATTACACATATTAATTAAAGTGTATATTTTCGAACTCATGCTAAATACTAGCATCTTTGAACTAAGTTTGTCAAGTCCAATATCTTAAATGTAAACTAAGCATTTAACGACACTCAATTTACTATTTCAACGGTTCAAGTCAACAAAGATGGCTAACATAAAATTTTCATAAACTTATGCTACCTTTACATTCACAACTACTAAATAAGATTTTAGAGTTTTGTAAAGAAATCGATACTGCAATAAATAAACACAATACCATAGAAAGAGATCTAGGAGCTTAAAAATAGAGAATTACAATAGCAACTAGTAAAAATATTTTCCATTTATAATACTTTTGAGTATAATTATGGCATTTACATATATTGCAGTTTCATACTATCAAGTAGTGCTACACACTAATTCTAAATAAACTAACTGTAAGCCATCCGACATCTCCTAAAATCATTAATCGTTAACTTAACCAATGGGGGAATTGTGCTCAGCCGACCGTTAACTACACAGATAGTACAAATGAACTACTTCGGGCACGGCACTTAAAATCCATAAAAAGAAAAAAAGACAATTGTCCATTTCAGTAGCAATCAATAAATTAAACAGTTAAAGAAACATCAGAGCATAAATAGGGCTCATCCCTAAGCTCTAATTTTGAAGTTAAAAGAACTGTGAAGTTCAATCATTTTTCTAATATACAAGGGTATCTAGCCATACATAACGATACTAAACAAACTAGCAAAACAATAAATATGGCTCAATTTCTCCATTGTTGTACCTACCACTCAAACATATACTCACAGCATCACACAGACACTAAAAATGAAGTATCGTTTTATAAGTCCATTAGTGGAAAAATCATAATTGTGCACAAACGATACCAGGAGCACTCAAGTGCATTATATCAGCTAGTCTTATCAAAATTGATCTCAACTAATAGATCATCTCATAGGAAGCATGATAAATCATGGCTTAAATAAACAAAATAAATATTCATATCAAGTATTGTACTTAGTTGATCAGTACGGTCATATGATTAATTAGCCATAGGATATCATCTCGAATAATAATACGACACACACAAAAATCTACAGGAAATTGGTGTATGGAAACTCCTTAATCATTTTTAGAAAAATAGCAAAGCAAGAGATTTATAACATTAGACGCAAATGGGGAACATGCACGATTAGTTCATTTGACCATCTCAAAAGCTAGTGAATTACATTACCGGGATTAAATATCGAAATAGATACCACCAGTACCCACCACTACAAATTGCAGATCCAGTTATAAAGTACACTTAATTAATAGTTAGGTAGCTCTCCAATTAGATGGTAAATTCAGTACATATGTATTCTCGCATGTATCAATCACCAACTAAAACACAATTTTGTTTTAGTTGGTGAAGTCACTGGGTTCAGTGGTAAAGTCACTGGGTGATGATACCAGTGACCTGAGTTCGAAACTCGCTAGCACCAAAAATTCTTTACCGATCAAAAAAAAAAGAAAAAAAACCCAATTTTGTTCTTGTATCAGTGTAAATCCTAACAAGTGATCACAAACAAGTTATATGCAATGCATAAAGAATAAAAATCTATACATGAGACTTATCCATTTGTTGTTGATTTCCCAAAGCGTCTTCACACCATAATCCACTGCCCGAAACCACATAAAGTCAGTGTCATACGTCAAACAATAATCTCATCAGATCAAATCATCACTAAGATTCCATCATCAAATCAAATAAAACCCAAAATCAAATCCCTAATTTCTAATTCATCAGATCCATATCACAACAATTCTTTCTCCATACTTACAAAAAATAGAATCGAATCACACAGATTTCAACAAAATACATAAAACCCTAAGTGTCAATCTACTAAAATACACAAAAAATACATCGCTAATCGATTTAAACAAAAAGACACAAAACCCAAATTGTCAATCTACCAAACCCTAACTATCAAACCCTAATAGAAAAAACATCATCAATCGATTTAAACCCTAAATACCAAACCATGATAATCATCAATACCTAGCTTCTTCTGGTTTCGATGGCGGGAGAGATTCAATTACTTCAGAGTTTTTTTTCTTCGGAGTTTTTTTATCTGCGAAAGTGAGAAAGACGAGTGGTTGAAATGAACGAAGAGGGATATTCTGGATAAGAGGAGTATGCACACGCAAAATTTGTATGCTCGGAAAAAAAGTGTTTGCAGGTGTTTTTTGTCACACGGGTAATTGGCATGTGTGAAAATTAATCAGTTGCGAATAGCAACTGAGAAACAGCAGTTGCGATATTAGCAATAGCATCCGGCTATTGCGAATATTTAGCAACATAAATTCGCAACTTAAAATTCGCAACAACTACATTTCCGTTGCGAATTTGAGTTGCTATCTGGCCAATATGGTGTAGTGAAACTTCAAAATATTCTTCATTACTCCGGTAATATTTTCTTTCTCTTTTTGTAGCAGCAAGGGAATAACTCTTCGTTTCTTCACCTTTCATGCATCTGCTAGTACCCAACACACTTCAAAATGTCTCAGCATAAGTGGGTCACGATGTAAACACACAAAATCTTCCCAAACTAATACCCTTCACTAAAACAGAATATTGGATAATATTCCATTCCTTGTTTTACGTGAATATCTTCCTTTTTAGTCAATACAAGTCACATACCTTCCCTGTTTAGACGAAACAGGGTTATATTAATCCATAACATGAGAAGAATCCGGCAAAATCTCTTCCAATATCGAACCATAATATCGACAGTTGAGCTTTCCCCTGCTTCACCGCAACCCGTGAAAATCATCATATTTCTTCGGTTGTACAACCCATACCAACCTTGTTTAAGTGTAATAGGGTGTTTCCAATGCATAACAACTTCCAAACCCGACTGAAACTTTCTAAATTTATTATTAGTAGACAACGTAACTTCTCACTCTTTGTTTTCTTTTCCTAGCTTATCCATCCCAAATGGATCAAATCCATCGAGCATAGAAAGTATGTTCAGCCAAAACAGGTCCATTTCAATCGATTCCAGTGATTGGATCTCTTTAAATCACGACCAAAAATCCAACCCTAATTCTGGTTCGTTTCTGCCAGATTTCCCGCCAATATTGAAATTTGAAAGTTTGGAGATGACCTCCCCCTAACCAAACCAGGGGTGCGAATAGCAGGTGCCCAATTGAGGTGCCCCTTATCCAAAGTGAGGGTTCCTTTAGTAACTTTCTCTGGGGGTCCAAATAGCACTTTTCGAGCGACTTTTTCCACACAAGTGTATTCTTCCAAAAACACCTACACAAAAATAAAAACACCATAATAAGTACAAAATCAAGCACTAACAATAGAGACACTAAGGACAATTCAGACACAAAAATGTGTCTATCAAGTATGTTGAAGAAGTATGAGTTTCCTATCAAGTGACTAAAAAGTGTATTCCTTAAGATCATTGTCATGGAATCGGTTCAAAGTTTCCTTTGGACAAGATTTCATTTGATCATCAGTATATGTAGAAGCTTGTTTCTCATCCTCTTCTGACTTGATGTAGTTCGGAAAACCAACATCATCTTGATCTGTTTCAGATGTGACTAAAACAACATCATCATTCGTCATAGTCATTGGACATGTCTCTTTATTAAGAGAATTAACAAGCGCTTCTAATTTGACAGTGAGATTCGTATTCTATTCAGCCAGACTTTCCAGTTGATTATCTTTATTTCTAATCTCCTGTTTAAGAAGATTTTACTATATCTTTAAAATCACCATTTTAGAAGACAGAGATTTTATAGGCTTTAGGAGTTTTACCAACTCTTTATCAACATCTTCTTTTTCATCAGAAAAATACACATATGTTTTCGCAACTCCTGGATCATGAGTCAACGAAGTAGTAATATCTCCAACTTTTGAGTAGTCATACTCTTGCTTAACGTTAACTGAATCTGACATGGATTCAATTCTTATAGGATGGATCACACCAAACACAGATTGTTAGATCTTTTCGTGTTTGCCTGCTCTGATATCAATTAAAAAGGCGAGGGTACCCAAATATACCTCAACCTAAAACTTTTCCTTCCTATAAGTCCTTTCTCCGAAAGTGATTGTCTATGGACTGAGTCGAGACAATATAACTAATCGGTTCACACTTCGTGTGATCGTCTATGGATACGAGATCGAGACAATACAACAACGAAGTATATTTACTTGATACAAAGGTTCGGACTTAACCAAACACAATAGGATTCATGTATCAAGTAAATAGGAATTAACGTTTGTGCAATTTACTTTAATTATAATAAAACAATTATAATGCGGAAATATGAAGTAAATGACACATCAAGATTTTGTTAACGAGGAAACCACAAATGCAGAAAAACCTCGGGACCTTGTCTAGAATTGAATACTCTCAGGATTAAGCCGCTATACAAAATAAACCAACTTCGTATAATTGAGACCAAGCAACTAAACCTGTAGTTCACCTAGTTCTGTCTGTATTCCCACGCCTCCAACCTGCAAACAAGTCACGTACTTAGACCAATTCCTTTGGTTCGTATTCAAAACAGTAAAGGAACAACAAATTTGTTTGGTATCAACTCTCTTCAACCAAGTGATATGAGTTGCGCAAAGGATTTTCTGTTTATCTTAACATAAACTCCTTTGCCAGGTTCCAAGATCTATCTTATGTTCAATCACCAAAAGGCAATCAGTAAGATTTTTCTATCAATACCTTTAATCCCTAGGAAATACATTAATGTCGATCTTCTCAACTATTCTATCAAAATACCTAAAGGATAAATCAATTGTAGTTGGATCCTATGTTACCCAAACAAGTATTGTGCATACCAAAGATTATAAAAACAAAGTCTGAAATCTTCTATCTATTCTTTGTCTTCAAATATTCTTAGATCTTCAATAAACACTTGCACACAACTACTTGAATCTCTTGTGATCAATCACACACATAACGAAGTCTGTTAACAATGGATTATCTCTTGTGTTGTACTGCACCTCTTCATAGGATCGGTTCCCTTTTCCCAAATTTGGTTAGACACTCACAAACCCGATCATACCCCAGGTGATTACTTAACATCGGTTTCACTAATAAAAGTCATACCAATACATAAGTCAGCCCTCATGTGAATAGTTTTACCAAGAACACAAACAAGTCATGAGCGGTTATACTAATCACACATATTGGTCTTTCATAAGATTTGCAATGAAGAACAGCCCCGATAATGCCTGCCGATTTCCTTTTCGGTTCACAACACATATCATGAACTTACTTCCTTAGAACACATGTAAACATTGTTCCCTAGGATGAAGTCCTCACCTCATACCCATACATAATCACAATAGCATTCATACAATTATGTTGATGTTTCATATATAAAGTTTAATGGTTAAGCAAGAAACTTCATATTGTATTCCTTAATACTATGTCTATCTAGAGTGTTCATGCTTCACAGTTTTGTGTTTTCAATATGCACGACTTGAAAGATATGTTAGGGAATGAAACAGTTCAAGTCAAATATCACTAACCTCAAGTGAAAGGATGATGTTGTGGTTGTAGCTCCATATTTCTTCACTTCTTCAAGTCTTCGCAATACTTGTAATGTCTCACCCTAATACTTTCAAGCTAACCTATACGAAGTTGACTCTAGTACATTTAAATCAAGCGACTCTTAAAAGAGTTTTGGCTCACTAAAATATGACAACCAAACTTGACATACCAACGCTTGGTGGGTTCAACCGAGCTATGCTCTAACAGTTACCACCTCCACCACTCACAAATACCCGCCACTGTTTCCACCACCCACTGCTTCTTTCACTACCACCATTAAAAATTATTATTATAATTTTTAACCGGTCTCACTATAGTACAATGGTAAAGTCATTGGGTGATGATGCCAGTTACATGAGTTCGAAACTCGCCAGCACCAAATTCAAATATATATATAGTTTTTAATAAACTTATTTATTTATAAAAATATGTATTTATTAATTCATTAAATGAACATTTATCATGAAAATTTAATTAATCATTCATCATGATCAATTAATAGGACACTAATTAATAAATTATATATAATGGTTAGTTATAAAAACCACAATCGTAGATTTATCCCTCCTATAAAAATCTTGCCTTCTCTTTAGCTAGCCTAACTTAGCCAAGCTTTGTTTTGTATTCTAGATAAAAATATTGTGCTTTTACAATATTTAGGTTTTAGATTTTAGGTTTTAGGTTTTAGATTTCTATTTTTTTTCTTTGTTTAAATTTTATAAACTTTATCAATGACTACGACATGCCATATGGTATTTCATTGCACTTATACAATGGTTTGTTATTGTCCTTGGGTCTTTCTAATGAGATTATATGATATAATCAATATATGGATTTGTTGCAACATAATTCTTCTTCAAATATTGTTTCTACAATCTCATCAATCCAGATTAGTTTAAGGAAGAACAAAGAAAATATGTTATGTTGGCCGAAATATGATTTTGTTACTCGTGTGGAAGATTACGCGGGAACTTTCGTTACAAAAATTCAAATACCAGACTGATTTTGATACAACCTCTTCTCGGATGGACGAGACAAAGGTATGTGATTTGGAATTTAATATTGAGGAGAAATCTTAATCTTACACATGTGATAATTAAGGAGTGTGAAATAAATTGGCAACAAGCTGATTTGGGAAATGATCAAGTTGGAGCATCTTCTTTCTCACTCGTAGAATTATGACCCACGTTAGTCTCTTCCATATCTTTTGTAATCTCAACAAATGTAAATCATATCGCACACTTGTTGTGTCAATATACAATGTATAATGATGAAACAAGAAGGTGTGTTTATGTAACATCTCTTTTATGTGATCTTTCAAACATCAATTTGAACTAGGTAGCCAAACAAATAAAATGTAATGTTCCTCCTAAAAGAATAAAATAATAAAAAAGGATAAATAAAATGAATGGTCCCGCTGCTCCCGCACCACCACTTTTTGTTACTGGTCCCACCCTTTTTTGAGTCTTAAGATTATAGATCAGAGATACATCTCCTTAAACTGAGATAGGAAACTGTCCGGAACCAATGGCTTCAGGATATATAACCAATTTTATAAGGGGTTCGTTCGCAAATAGTATTATTAATTGAGGGAGACACCCTGACCCTGATTATAAAATCAAAACTCTAAACCTAGTTAAAATATGATCTAACGGCGTATATTTACTACTCCCTCCGTCCTAGTTTAGATGTTAAAATTGGGGATTTTTTTTTGTCCTACAATACTTGTTATACTTCATATTTTTCCACCTTTTATCCTGATTTGCCCCTGACTTGGAATCATACCACAACATGGTATTTCAATTTTCAAGACACACTCTTAAGTATTTTTCTCTATATACTCCCCCTCGTCCCACTTTAGATGATGTTTTTGAAGTTTTCAAGGAGATTAAGAAATAAAGAGAAATATAAAGATTCTCCATTTATGCCCTTATTAAGAAAAGTCTTCAAGAATTAATTGCTATTAGTGCATTTAAAAATAAACTTATATTTCCAAGACAAAATGTAAGGGTGTTGTTGGTAGTTTTTTGGAAAAATATGAAAACCTTCGAGTATTGTGGAACAAAAAAATAACCCTAAAACATCATCTAAAATGGAACAAAGGGAATATTTCCAACTAAACAACAAAACCTAGACATCTAAAAACTAGGAACATTAAATACCAACCTAGGATAATTGTGGAAAAAAACTATTCTCTTTGTGCTTCTTAATCTTTGTGCAAAATCTTATTTTGACATCTAAACTAGATGACCGCTGTCACGGTGGGATGGCCGACCGAAAAAAAATAACGCAACCTAAAAGTGACGAATTCAGGTGACCAAGACCTAAAAGTTTCAGGTTACCTGGAAGTTTCCAGTCACCTGATTTTTTTATATAAAATCATAAATATTACTCTTCAACCTACAAGTCATCCATCAACAACCGAAGTCACCAAAAAAGGATTGAATAGGAAAAAAAAAGTTATATTATGTAATCATATCATCTGCAGCAGCACAGAACACTGCCCTGGCCCCTAAGTTCACATTGAAGGCAATGAAAAACATCTCACATTAAAGACTTTAGTCCTTTAAAGAAAAGTTGATGCTCCTCCAAATAAAAGCAGTATGAGTGACCACTACACAAAACATAGGCCGAATTCCTAAAACTTGTGATTACCAAAAATTGTGATTTCTTTGAAGATCAGGACATGCATAAAAGAGGTGATGGTAAATTGATCAGAACCGTCTCCAGGAACCACTCTTACTTTAAATATCAGGACCAACATGAAATAGGAAATGGTAAATTGATCAGGACCGGCTCCACGCACCACTCTTTTCTCGGCTGCTCAAAATGAAGGTGGAGGAGTAATTTAGGAGGAAAATTAGGGTAACATAAAAGGAACCTTTAGGAATATTAAGGAGTTGTTGCATTAAATCTGACCTGCTCCAACAGCAACAGTTCCATCTTGAGGAGGACTGACGATAGCACGGAATTGTTCGTCTCCAAAGGGTCCTTACAAGTTTGAGATGGTGCCTCCCTATAAACAATATGACATTTTAGATCCTGATCTAATGAAGCTGCTAAATGCCCCGAGTGATAAACGGAAACTTGACAGACCACTCACCTCATAATCATCAGGATTCAAACTATTTTTCTTCGCCTTATCAGCTAATTGTTCTCTTCACCGATTTTGTACAACCCCTTCTTGTCCGCGTCATGCAAAAACAGAGGGACCTCTCAGCATGTCATAAAAACCATTTTCTTCAAGATGTAACCAAAAGACACTTGATCCTGTCGATCTGATGCCAACACTCACCTTGATGACTGGAACAAATAGTCCATGTTCTGGTGGATGTAATCATTTGTTGTTATGAAGCGCTCTGAAACATGTGACAATATAGGAATGGCACAAACAATTACACTTAAAACACAATTAGAAAAACCATTTTTAAGGAACATTCACGGGAATTATATATAGAAATTTTGGATCTCAGGTGATATAGATCCACTCAGTTTGTGTTGTAGAAGACTCCTAATAGACAAGAATACAGAAAATTAGGATCATAAAAGGAGTGAATATTTTCTATAAGGTATCTTCTCCCGCAGACTATGGTTAAGAAACTAGGGAGATAGAAGAAACGAGATAAACATAACACAATAGAAGATGTGATGATATCAACATATATATGAGAAAAAAAGAAAATCCACTCATGCCCATCTCATAACACCGCTACATAGTCTCTTCATCATCTGTAAAATAATCTCAGAATTCTAGGTCTCCATTTACAATCACAGCACATCCCTAGATATCTACTATCAAACTTTTTCTCACAACCACAACTAGCACTACGAACAATCCTATAACTTCATCTCCATTCTTATTCCAATTCCACAACTAGCACTACGAATCAACACCAATCCTATAACTTCATCTCCATTCTTATTCCAATTCCATGTCCCCAAGTGAAGTCACCACCGTAGATCATCTCCAAATCTTCTACCCGACTAAAGGGAGTCAGGACCCTTTTAACTAGTTTGAATTCTTTTGAGGAAAACAAAACCACCATGTTTTTGGTCCGCTATCGAGAGAATCCGGTAAGGAGATTCTAGTATGGGATGGGAAGGTGTTAGGCACCCATCAGCCGCCCAATCATAAGATTGGCCTCTACTTCATGATTAAAGGGGGAAATGTTTATGGTTTATTGAGAATAGATTTTTATGCATGAGCTATTTAGAAAAGAAACATATTTAGAAGTTGGGTGGAACTTCTAATATGGAGATGTGGTTTCTTTCTTTTAAAACCTTGGTTTTTTTTATCCCTTTGTTGTGGTTTGGGTTTTTGATGGTGTTGTTTTGGTGGTTTGGGTGGAAACCTTGTTTTGTGGTGGTTTTGGGTGGAAAACCTTGTATTGTGGTGGTTTTGGGTGGAAAACCTAAAACCTTGGTTTTATTGAGAAGAAATTTGAATGAAATTTCATTAATGCCAACCTTATTTTTTGACAATGGGGTCAACTTTGATTTATCCCACTTAGAAAATTAATAATAAAACACCACTACCATTTAAGTTAAGACCACCAACATCTTCCTTGTGTTGTGTGGTTTGGGTGGAAACCTGAATCGAAGCCATGCTTCATCAATTATTCAACTACTTCCTAATTCTCAAAATCGGAATTTCTCAAAATCCATCATCATCGTGATCATCAATCACCACCAATGAGGAAGAAAGAAGTGCCCTTATTAATAAATAAGATGCCTTTTGTAATAAATTGGGTGCATCTTTCTTGTAGTTTGAAACAAACCCTCGTTTTGCTCGTAATGCATATTTTTTCACCATTCTCAATTCATCCCAGGTTTGGAATCTACCAATTATATAATCTCAAGAATTTGAAGTATATGACTGATATTTCTAATTAGTATAAACCCTAATTTCAAATTTTAATCTGCTTAAGAAACTAAAATTAAATCTTATTGAACCATCTCCACCTCAATTAAGATCAAACCCATCTCAAATCAATCAATTTTCATATCAATTTCATACCGAAACATTAAAAACCTAATTTAACTTACTATTTTTAGAGCTCAATCAGCTTCAGTAACAACTTCATCAACAATTCATGTCTTCTGGTCCTCACCGATTCAACTGTTGATCACCAATTTTCTGCTCCATCGGTTTTTACAAGAAGAAGAAGAATTTGCAGAGAGAAAAAGAAGAAAAAGAAAGAAGAACGAAGAGAAAATCGATTTTGGTAACTGATTTCCGTTGATGGTGATGGAGGTGGACAAAGATCTCAGAAGAAGAAGTTGAGAAATCTTCTTAGAAGAAGAAGATGCGGAGAAGAAATCGAGAGGATGAGGAGGAATAAGAAGTGGTGTTGGGATAACGAAGTGTCGTAAATGATTGTTAATAAAAAAAAACTGTATTGGTTGTGTTGCTGGTCCTAGGATTCGAACCCAAGACCTCTAACTCGTTTTTGTTTTATAAGAATTATACCTACGTCCTTTTTGGTTACACCAAATCCAATCTTTTTTGTCCAATTGAAAAAAAATATCACGCTTCGTATTGACAAAAGTTACCATATATAGAGTCCTCGGTTGGCCTAACTAGGACCGAGGGTTATTAAGGTTAATCTGAACCAGGCAAACAAATTTCTTCTGCCCAATGGAATTAATAAAGTGAAAAATACTAGAACCACCCTACTAAATGGGTTCAATATTTTGAAGCCCCACTAAATGGATCATACATTGTCAACTCCATACTTTCATAAAATGGTATTGCTAGGCCCAGAATATCAATATTTCTTTAGATCTAGCCCATAATTAATTATTATGAATTTTAATAATGACAAAACTACCCTTTACTATTTATACAAGAGGAATCCCAGAAGATATTTTCATTTGTCATTTCTTTTTCTCTCTCTTCTGGATATCTCTCTCTATGGCTAAAAAATAATTTTTAGGGTTTCTGAGACTCATTTTTCGTCGTCTTCATCCGAATTTTCGATTGCAACAATAAAGATCGATTGCATCTTCTCCTTCTATTCTCTGTAATTTGAGTTTCATTTTCATTTTTAATTTCACTTTCTCTCTTTACTAGTGAAACACACAAAGAAATACAGTTTCTAATGGATTTTTTTTGTGGAAAAACAGTCTCAAAACGTAGTTCTAAGATCTACGAAACAAAGATCGGTTGATTTGAAGATCTCAAAACCTAATTTCAACATCAACGTCACTTTTTCTTGAAGATTCAACGAAAAAAAATGGAAAATGTCGGCGAGAATCAACAAATAAATCCGAAGATTCACCTAGAAAGTTTAATTGAACAGATAAGTTTCTATCTTTAATAATTCAATTCAATAAGTAAATTTAATTCTTCGATTTTATATTTTTACATTTGAAAGTTTGATTTCGGTTCAAATCTATTATTTGAACTCATAATCATTATATCTTCTATAATCTCACTCTAATCCCTGTGTTGTTGAAGATTTCTAGAGATTTGATGGAAAGAGTTGATGAGAATCATCATCAATGAATGAATCTGAAGATTTTGTAAAGAAATGGAACTGAAAGATAAGTCCAACCTCTTTTTTTTTTCTCTAATTTGATCATAGTTGTTAACTTTTCTTACTCGATTTAGATTTCAGAAAAAAAAAAGAATCAATTTCTAAAACCTAAAAATTATAATTTCAGTTCAAAATTATGATCTGATTTGCAATCAGAGTTCATATTTGGGTTCATCTAGTCTTTGTCCCTGTTTTGAACTCAAAATTTAGGATAAATTTCACCAAATATATGTTAGGGATTTTTTTCTTCTGAAATCTGAATTATCTCTGCCTTAATCTCAATTAGAAATCTAAGTCCGAATTTGAAATTTGTGTACCTAAATGTGCATTACCCGTCAACTCGTTTGTAATTTGATTTAGTTTTATTTTCTGACCTAACTAGAACTGATGTGAACTTGTATTTGTTCTTGTAGAATGCATTAAATGACAACTAAACTTGTAATACATAAATGGGAGTTTACTAAATAGGAGACTACTGAAGAGGCTGCTACTTGGTTGCAGAGCAAGCTCCTTTTGTAGAAGAGATCTTCGTGACCGACATTGAAATGTCCAATAATCTTACTTATGAACTCAAGGTAATCTATGTCATTCTCTTTATTCTTATGAATTTGTAAGTTCTCTCTACCCAATTTTGGGGTGTCATTCAGTACTTTTCACTGCATCTATTTATTTTTAATATGTTTCATTTCTTAGGGATTCTCAAGTTGTTGTTTAATACATTAAGGTGGTAGAGGTATGTTTATTCTTAAGTTAGACTCTATAAATTAGCATGTGTAACCCTTAGTTACACAATTCAAATGCATGTGTAGCTGCAAGTTACAATGTGTGGATGTCTAGCTGCAAGTTACACATGCTAAATGAATGTGTAGCTTATAGTTACACAATCTAATTTACACATGATACGCTACTTGAAATCAATTAATTTAGTTATTAATATTGATTAGGGTTGTATTTGCTAATTATACGAGGCATATATTTGTTTTGTGGGTTTACTTTTCCTTATGTGTAACTGATTTTGTTCTTCTTATCAAAGGCACCAGTAAGCAAAGTCAGTGGTATGTGTGGGTCTTTATGATGGGTTTGAGAGATAATTGAGGTCGTGATGATTTTAGGCTAAGAAAATAAGAAAGCGTCCGAGTATGGTCGATGTTACAGGGATTTGAATAGGCTAAGAAGAGGACTAAAGGTCGTGGGTTTGTAACTATGTTCTTTCATTCATTCTGGCCATCAATGCTGAAAATTATCTCTTTTCTAGTTGAATTTATAACTCCAATTGTCGAGGTATATTTGATGGTGATATCTGTTATAGATTTTCAAGTACTTCTTTGATCAAATTTTATGCAAATATTGATAGATGATAAATATATCCTAACTTGTTTCAGTTTTTGAACATCTTATTCAGGTTACTTATAGAAAGAATAAGAATGTCATCTCCTTCTATTCAATGCCTTGAAAAGTTTTGGAGGGAGTTCAAAGGGCTGGGATATCAAATACTACAAGGTTTCCTTGTACTACTCCTTTGAGTAATTCATAGCTTGCACTAGATTTATGCAGTATTGGTGAATTATGGTTGGCCTTGGATCATTGCATGACTGTTATGCTTATTTTTACAGGGGTTGGGAACCAGTACGTCCAAGGAAGGGAATGAGTACTTTTTGGATATTGGGAAGCATAAGAAAGATTTACCGCCACTATAGGTTTGTTACGAAATATTTACCGCTCATTTACCTCGTTAATTTCTTGTGCTTTTGGAGAATAAGTTTGTTACGATTCTAGGTTCAGAAGCTTGTCGTTATTTTATCTTTTTAAATAAATATTGCCGCTATAGTATACCGCATATAAATAGGTTCTTATTTATTATCATGCAGTGGATAAGCCTGCGGATTTCGTACTTACATTTATAGGAGGGTTCAAGGCCAAAAAGTAGTTACATATAGGATAATTATTGCTTACCTTCTAGTTACACAAGCTAAGTGGCTATGTAACTTCTAGTTACACAAGATAAATAGATGTGTAATTTCTAGTTACACATGTTAATTAGATGTGTAACTTTTACTTACACTTACTGATTGAATGTGTAACTTATGGTTACATAGATTTTACATACGTATAGTAATGGTTGTTACTGATTGAAAATGTTGCATTATTTCCATTAAGGTTGCAATCTTTTCATTCTGAAATGTGCATATAATATGCGAATGATCGCATGATATGAAATATTTATCTAATCGATATATTTTCATTGTGATTTACTTGTCAGTTCATGGCTTTGTGATGGTAAAGTTGTAGTCGATTGTGGTGCTGGTGGTGGTACTACTGGAGGTGCGGTGCGAGTGGTGGAGAAATAACTGGAGGTGTCATATTAATTTGTGGTGGTGGAATTGCAAAGTATTGCAGACGGCAAGGAACCCCAAGTAATCCACGTATTAGTGCACCACCAAGTAACAAGCTTGACCATTACCAGATCCTGAAATACACACTCACCACAGAGTCCGCAATAAAGAAGATTGAGGACAACAACACCCTGGTATTCATTGTTGATATTCGTGCTGACAAGAAGATAATCAAGGATATTGTCAAGAAGATGTACAACATCCAGACAGAAAAAGTGAACACCCTTACCAGGTAATGCTTCTTGCTTATCAGACATATAAATGTAGTATATGGATTTATATAGGTGAGAATATAGGTCTCAAATGGTTTCACTTAACTCATTTTCACCTAATCTGTTTCGTATGATATTTTCTATTAAGCCAAAAACTGTAACATTGTGCTTTAGGTAACTTAGGTTTGCAAGTTCATGATAAATGGCATATGACATATGCATGTGTAACTCCTAGTTACGCTATTCATATGCATGTGTAACTGAAATTTACACTAGTCAGATGCATGTGTATCTCCTAATTACACATGATATATGCATGTGTAACTCTCAGTTACACAAGTTAGTTGGTGTGTAACTAAATCTGAAGTTTCTGTATGAATATGATTTTTCAGTTTTTTGTAGAGTTCAATGAAAAGTGTATTTCGCTTTGATTGTTTGATTGCTCTTGTATTGTTTTTTATTATGAATTGCAGAGTGTTGTTTCTGGTGGTATTTGAGATGAAGGTAGTGAGAGTGGTGGAGAAATAAGCGGAGGTGTCATTTTAAATGGTGGTGGTGGAATTGCAGACTGTAATTAGGTTTTTACAACAATCAACAATACTACCTTTCTCTGTCTGATAAGCAACATTTTAAGTGGTGGTGGTGGAATTGCATGTTAGGATAAACAGGTGCAGAGTTGCCAATGTTGTTGAAAGTGTGCATAGTGCTGTGTAAATTTCAATTACACTAGATAGATGCATATGTAACTCCCAGTTTCACCAGAAAGATGCGTGTGTAACTTTTAGTTACACATGCTAATAAATTATTGTAAATAAATCTTAAAGTGCAATACATGTATTTTTTTTTATGTATTTTTTTTTTTGATGTGTAACTTCTCATTACACATGCCATATGGATGTGTAACCTTTGGATACACATGTTATATGCATGTGTAACTTCTGCTTACACATGTGTAACCTTTCATTCCATACCCATGTGTAATTTCTGGATACACATGCTCGTTGTGTGTGTAACTTTAGATTACACATCCATATATTATTGGTGGGAGGCGGTGGTCGGCGGTGGCGACGACGGAGGTAGTAGGTGGTGGTTACTGGCGGCGGTGGTTTCTGCTGCTGCTGGTGGTCACCGGCGGTGGTGGTTGGTGGTGGCGGTAGTCGGAGGTGGTGGTTGGTGGTGGTTTTCGGCGGTGGTGGTCGGAGGGCGCTGGTGGTCGCCGGCGGAGGTGGTTGGTGGTGGCGGTCGTGAGAGGTGGTGGTGGCGGTCGTAAAAGATGGGCTGTGACATCATGTTTACTATATTTTAATATTTTGGGCTTAAATTTAAATTTTATTTAATTTGGGGCTTGAAAATATATAAAGGGGTATAAATGTCTTTTAATAACTCGGAGCCTAGATTTAAACTTCTTTTAACTTGGGGCCTCATATTATGGGTTATCCATGGGTTGGGCCTTAGCCTAATTTTCCCATTAATAAACGTTATCTTCTCTTTTTTCTTTTCCTCTTGAAGTATCAACAAACACCGCTATTATCACCACCAGATCTAACCCAAATCCAATTTTTTTTTTCTGTACTCATCGTCAAGCAGAGTAAACAGAGGATTAAAGGTTAGACTTTTTTTTTTTTTAATATTAGTTTCCTTGTTCTATTTATCAAAAGTATAGCTTTAGATTTCGTCCTGTGACCTAAGTCTTAACAGAGATTTTGTATGCTCTAGTCAAAAATGGCCCAAGATTTGATTTTTCCTTGGTTCTTTTTATGAGGATTGGCCGAAGGTTTGATTTTTATTCTTAAGAAGTATTAAGGAGTTGCTGCATTAAATCTGACATGCTCCAACAACAACAATTCCATCTTGAGGAGGACTGACGATAGCACGGAATTGTTCGTCTCCAAAGGGTCCTCCCAAGTTTGAGATGGTGCCTCCCTATAAACAATATGACATTTTAGATCCTGATCTAATGAAGCTTCTAAAAGCCCCGAGTGATAAACGGAAACTTGACAGACCACTCACCTTATAATCATCAGGATTCAAACTATTTTTCTTCGCCTTATCAGCTAATTGTTCTCTTCACCGATTTTGTACAACCCCTTCTTGTCCGCGTCATGCAAAAATAGAGGGACCTCTCAGCATGTCATAAAAACCATTTTCTTCAAGATGTAACCAAAAGACACTTGATCCTGTCGATCTGATGCCAACACTCACCCTGATGACTGGAACAAATAGTCCATGTTCTGGTGGATGTAATTATTTGTTGTTATGAAGCGCTCTGAAACATGTGACAATATAGGAATGGCACAAACAATTACACTTAAAACACAATTAGAAAAACCATTTTTAAGGAACATTCACGGGAATTATATATAGAAATTTCGGATCTCAGGTGATATAGATCCACTCAGTTTGTGTTGCAGAATACTCCTAATAGACAAGAATACAGAAAATTAGAATCATAAAAGGCATGAATATTTTCTATAAGGTAGCTTCTCCCGCAGACTATGGTTAAGAAACTCGGGAGATAGCAGAAACGAGATAAACATAACACAATAGAAGATGTGATGATATCAACATATATATGAGAAAAAAAGAAAATCCACTCATGCCCATCTCATAACACCGCTACATAGTCTCTTCATCATCTGTAAAATAATCTCAGAATTCTAGGTCTCCATTTACAATCACATCACATCCCTAGCTATCTACTATCAAACTTTTTCTGCTGGCACAATCACAGTCACAACTAGCACTACGAATCAACACCAATCCTATAACTTCATCTCCATTCTTATTCCAATTCCAGCTCATCTCCAACTCTTCCAACAACACCACCAGAAACTAACACAACCAACACCACTACCATTTCAGTTAAGACCACCAACATCTTCTCATGAATCGAAGCCATGCTTCATAAATTATTCAACTACTTCCTAATTCTCGGAATTTCTCTGTTAGCATCAATCACCACCAACTGCACATCTTTCTTCAGAATTTGAAACAAACCCTAATGCATATTTTGATTCTCAATTCATCCTGAATCTATCAATTATATAATCTCAAGAACCCTAATTAGTATAAACCCTAAGTTCAAATTTTAATCTGCTTAAGAAACTAAAATTAAATCCTATTGAACCATCTCCACCTCAATTAAGATCAAATCCATCTAAAATCAATTAATTTTCATATTAATTTCATACCGAAACATTAAAAACCTAATTTAACTTACTATTTTTAGAGCTCAATCAGCTTCAGTAACAACTTCATCAACAATTCATGTCTTCTGGTCCTCACCGATTCAACTGTTGATCACCAATTTTCTGCTCCATCGGTTTTTACAAGAAGAAGAAGAATTTGCAGAGAGAAAAAGAAGAAAAAGAAAGAAGAACGAAGAGAAAATCGATTTTGGTAACTGATTTCCGTTGATGGTGATGGAGGTGGACAAAGATCTCAGAAGAAGAAGTTGAGAAATCTTCTCAGAAGAAGAAGATGCGGAGAAGAAATCGAGAGGAGGAGGAGGAATAAGAAGTGGTGTTGGGATAACGAAGTGTCGTAAATGATTGTTAATAAAAAAACTTTTTGTTGGTTGTGTTGGTGGTCCTAGGATTCAACCCAAGACCTCTAACTCGTTTTTGTTTTAAAAGAATTACACCAATGGAATTAATAAACGTTCTTTTTTTCTTTTCCTCTTGTTACAAACAAATCCAATCTTTTTGTCTCAATTGAAAAAAGAGGATCAAAGCTAGATTTTTTTTTTTTTTTTAATATATTGACAAAAATTACTTTATATCCTGTGACCTAAGTCCTTCCTCTAGTCATTAAAATGGTCCAAAATTTGATTTTTCCTTGGTTCTTTTTATGAGGATTGGCCGAAGGTTTGATTTTTATTCTTAAAATTTAGATCATGGATAGATTTTTCTTGCTACTCTCAACAGAAGTTCAATTTTCGCCTGTTGATCGTGATAAGCAATGGAATTAATAAACGTTATCTTCTCTTTTTTCTTTTCCTCTTGAAGTATCAACAAACACCGCTATTATCAACACCAGATCTAACCCAAATCCGCTATTTTTCTTTTCAGTATCTCACATCTATAAAAGAGCTACTATATCTGCATTTGTACTAACCTATAGGCATTTCTATTGAAGTACTAGATGATTAGGATTAATAGTCAGTGAAAAAGAAGAGTCAGTACCTTACCTTGATTTCTTAGTCTTTGAAGAAGGTAGACGGTTAGGAATGGCAAAAGGTGTCGTTATTAGGAATTAGTAAAGTAAGAATGGGTCAGTTGCATAACTGCATTGACTTAGAGATAGGTAGGTGCACTAACGTGGTGGGCTAAACTGCTGGAGTAGGTAGACTAAAATTAAATCCAACAAATTACTCTAGCTAATAGGAAATTTCTTGCTTAAGTCCTATTTTCTAAAAATTAGGGGTGGGGGCTACAACCAGGTTTAGTCAACCTGTGCTTCCGCCCCAGATGATAAGAGTTCGGTTTTATCTACTTAAGATGAAAAGAACAATATATATATATATATATATATTTGTTTTTGATATTTTCCTTAAATTCTACTTGCTTCTGCCATATAATTCAGCTTGATTTGATTATTTAATGTTAGGTTCTTTTTATTTACTGTGTTATTTGTTTCTAGAAACCCTCACTAATTTGCTAGCTGAGTTAGAGCTTACTTTAAATTCTGTTATTATGTTGAAATCTCAGTTGCTAAAAAAAAAAACTTTGATTTACTAGGCAGAATTTTGCAAAAAGTTGTGTTAGAATACTATGAGGGTTTGAATTCATTTTTATTGCTAAATCCAAAGAAAGGGTTTGAAATTTCACGTTTTTTTTTTTTTACATTAGAATCATAAATTGATAATTAGACGTATTTTTTGTTTTGGTTGTTAAATCTTCGCCTAGCAGTTGTGAATAAAATACCATTATCTGGTTCTGTTTGTATTTACCTGACATCTATTGCGTTGATCAAAAAAAGATGGAAATGAATTGTAGGTCTGCTTTTGAGTACGAGAAGAAGTTGATGGAGCAGAGGCGGTTTGTCTGTGGATGTAAGACTCATGGAAGACCGCCAATGGAAAGCTGGTATTTTTTTCTGTTAACTATTGCTATGAATTTGAACTTAAATATGTCTGAAGTTGAAATTTCGGTCATTGTTGTTTTTCTTATGTATTCCATGTCTTTTCTGGACCATCTGTACTAAGGCATACCTTGAGGGAAATCTTTCAATCCTTCCATGATTCAATACCACGTGGAGCATAAGTTATATCATTAAGTTGTTCTGGTGATTTTTGCTTTCATAATTTATATCATTTAGTTGTTAATGGGTTAGAACTTACTATATGTTCGTTTGCACATTCTTTTGTCAGTTGTGCATTCTTATTAATGTTTTCGAATATTTTTTTCGGTTTGCAACTCCAGCTGGAATTCCAAGTGAGATGGTTTGGGTTCGAGGGAATCTAAGATGTTCTTGTTATGGATTCACTTGAACCTAGTTGATGTCCTTAACTTCTGTAGTAGAAAGATTTCTTTAAAGACTGTTCTAATGCTTGAGGATCAGATGGTATATTTTCTTAATGCTATTATCTTCTTATTAATAGTTAGTAGTTTTTCTGTATGAGATGTCAATATGGTTTTTGTGTGTGTTCCTGTCAGATCAATCGAGTTGAATCTGTTCATGCCAAATCTTTCTTGCATCGAGATATGAAACCCGACAGTTCTCTTATGGGCTTGGGGAGGTGTGCAAACCAGGTATTACAGAGCTTGCAACTTTTTAGTGTGTCGGAATTTCGTTTTTAATATTTTTTTTGTGTAAAGTGTTATTGTACAAATTAGGTGTACATGATTGATTTTGGCTTGGCTAAGAGGTACAGAGAATTTCTGGGCGACCAACATATTCCACATAAATATGTAGCTATGTAGCCTTGAATTGGTTTATGCGTTTACGGTTTGATCTTGTTAGACCAGTACTGTAAAATGTATCTGCCTGCAGCAAAGGTACATGGTTGCCATTCTACAATACTTGTGGAATTGGCTTTGGGATTCTTCTAGATATCATTTCAGTTGATTTTGTATCTTAGCAATAGTAACGAAGAAAACTAGGGTTGATTCAAAGGGAATGTTGATAAAGAATAGTTCTTTTGTGATTATCAGTATATTTTTAGTTATAGCTTTGGTGCTGCTAAGGTTCTCCAGGAGCAATTCCCTGAACCTGGAAGGCTACAATTCATATATGCTGATTTGGGTGATCCTAATATGTGTAAAATGTGAATGTTGGAGTCTTTTTCTTAATAATTGATCCAGGTAAATAAAATCTTTCGGGAGAATGCATATATGCTGTGATGCATTTAACGGCCGTTGCATATGTGGGGTGTGGGTGGGAGCACTCTTGAACCTCTTAGGTAAGCTCTTTGATTTTCCCACATTCAAAATGTATACTTCTGTGCCGAAAGGGCTGCGTTGAATGTTTTCTACCTTAGACGGACTGGCAATTTGATAGTCAAGTAAACATAGTTATAACTGTTCTGTGCAGGTATTATCATAACATAAGATCAAACACCCTGGTCGTACTGGAGGCAATGACAGCACATGGTGCGACGACGTTAGTTTATTCAGAGTACATATGATGAGCCATTCAAAATGCCTATCACAGAAGATACTCCTCAGGTGAGAGAAATTCAATCATTTAGAGTGCTTGTTTATGGTACACTTTCCGACTTTGCTTGATCAAGGCCTGCAAGAGATATAATCACTAAACTCTAATCTCATTGATGGGTATATAGTCTTACCATTTTAATATCCACTTGTTCACAATGTAGATTCCATTTTAATTGTATCAAGACTTTCAGAGTGATATGTACTGGTTTCTCACCCATCTATGCCAACATTTCAGATATTTCAATGTGGTTGGAGGGTTGATTCACGGAGAACGTGAAGAGTTCTTAGCAATAGTAAAGAACAAAAGTTACAAAACTAGGGTTAATTAACAGATAACGTTGATAAAGAAGAGTTCGTGGAAAAATTCAGCCGAGAAGGAGAATGATGTGTTTCTGTTCTGTAAGTTTTTGGTCTTTTTTCTGTTTACCAAGATCCACCACCAAAGCAGTCTGATACTGGTGTTCAAAGTTGATCAGTGGGCACCCTTGCTGCTGCCGACCTTGGCTTTACCCTTTCTGCTGCTTCTGGAAACCATGCTGCTGGCAACCACGCCGCTGCTGCTGCTGGCAGCCATGTCGCTGCTGCTTGTGCCAGCCATCCTCGCTGTTGCTACACGTTCCATGGCCTTTCCGTACCAAGCGAGTTCCCTGTCCATTCCAGTTTGCCCCTGCAAGAATAAAATTTTAGGCATAGATGAGCAATTTTTTTTCCAATTTTGATGTATTATTTGAGAATGTAATGCTCTGCAGTTTATATTACCTCCTTTTTCACTACCTCCTCCAAGTGCTCCAGCATGAGTTTATTAGCTTGTTCAGTGGTCAGTTTTGAGAATATGCCCACCAGCCTGTCTATATGGTGTTCATCGTCTGTAACTTCCTGGTGTTGTTCCTTAATGTGCCTCAGGACTTCTTCTTCTGTTTTACCATGTTCGTAGCAGTAAGGGCATATAACATCTAATAAGACTGGGTTGTACTCCTGCTCCTTTTGCTTATTTCGGAGATTTACCCGATCTACTACTTTCTTTGGTATGTGTTTACCCTTCCTCCTTGAACCACCTGATTTTGGTTAACATGAAATTCAACAATTTCAAATTTTTCAATCCAATTCAGGAAACAAGAACAAAACAAGAGACATGCATTCTCTCTGATGGAATGCAATACTAAGTAAGGTGATGAATCTGAACATTTTCTATAAGATGTTTACAGGTAAAATGCAATATGTTGCTTTATCTGGCTTCAGTGAAAAAACTCATTGCCTACAGGAAATGGATAGTCCATAGATACCGAGATACAACAACCTACTACTTCGATCATTTAAATCTTTCCCAAGCAACTCAGTAATACTAGATTCTAAGTATTTGAAATGTATTAAGAGAAGTATTACAGAGTTTGAAGGAAATAACCAGAAATGGTATTCCTTCTACAATACTTAGCTGCTTTGCCAGCCATTCACAAACAATGAAAATTCCTATAAATATGAGAAATTCTAAAGAAACTGAAACTGTTTTAACATTACCAGTACCGCCACAAAGACGACTTGTTAGGTGAAGAGTGGATTCCTCATGAATGTTGTAATTGACTAGACTGTAGCCATCTTCAAGCAGCTTTCCAGCAAAAGACAGCCTTTGTTGGTTAGGGGGAATTCCCTCTTTATCCTGAATCTTAATCTTTAAACTACGAATCGTGTCAGAGTTTTTCACTTGTACAGTGATGGTTGTCCCTGTCAAAGTCTTGACAAATATCTGCGAAAATGCAAAAATTGAGTATTAAAGAACCTTATAATGGATGGAACTAGTATTAGAAAAAGATAACACTCATGTAAAACACAAGTCCAAAACAGACATTATTAGGTAAGAGAGTTTAGTGGTAAGCAGATATGACGCCAAACAAGAAAAATTCAGCTTAAACTGTACCTTCACAAGGTTTCCAAGTTTATAACCATCCAACAACTTCTCCTGATTTACAAGTCCTGACACTTGTAGTGATCCAGACGCATTCAGCTTTCCCCTGGTTAACAATGTCGCGAGGTACTGAAATACTGGTGGGCTTTGTCCAGTTTGAACAGGAGCACTCTGCAAAGGATTGCAGTAAAAAAGTCATTATTGCGACCATGTGATGTATCTTCTCCTGACTCGTAAGAAATCACAGAACAGATGCTGCCGAAAATAAAGTGAAACAAAAATAATCAAATAGTAACAAGCAAAACAGAAACAGAGGACGGAAAATTGGTTCAACTCCATAACAAGAGTCTAATTGGTTTCATCAAGAAGAACCTCGGATATTCCACCATTGGAAACCAAAATACCTGAAGTTGAGCAACAACGTTTGTAGAACACAGGATTGCCTGTAGGGACTCAGCAGCAAGCTCTGCAGCCTCCTTGTATTTTGACTGAGAGAATAATTCTTGGAAATGCTGGACAACCTGGCATACAAGGACAATAACAGAAAGTAAATATCCAATGGTCAAGGATGCAGCATAGGCTGCAAGTTTGACATTATTATACACTTACAGTTCCCTAACAGTTTGTTAGGATCATTTGGACACCAAAGACACAAGAAATTCGAACATGTAGCTGTAATTACATGGACATGCGTAAACAAGTTCGAGTAGTTTTTCTTAGCATTTATTGAAGATGGCACAATTTGATTATTTCCTATATATGCTTCCTGATGCTTGCATTGGATGAATCCCCGTGATACCCCACAGGTATTATATAAGAACAATGAGGTATTGCTATGCTCCCTATTTAAGCAAATACAATGTTCACTGCTCTCATGCAGGTACGATTTACAGGATAATTAAGATTGGATAGTCAAGGATGACTCACCAAGTTTTCTGCCCCAGGAAGGTTTTCCCCTTTTGCAGGATTTGCAGCAAGGTCAAGATTATTTAACTGCAGCAGCCACCAGATAAAAAGGGTTTGAGATTAAAATTTGATTTCTCATTATAGTACAGAAAAAGATATATTACCAAGATACAGAAAAGATCAACTAGTATAAGATAATATTACCAAAACAGACTAAATTGAAAAACCCTCCAAGCAGTAAAATTTCCTAAATTATAACAACTTAATCCGAGTCTTGATCAACTTTCTTCCACCATCAACACCTCATCAACTCAATCCGATTCAATATTATCCTAATCTGTCATCTGATAAACTTTTAAACCAAAAATTAAGTCGCAACAAACTCAAAAACAAATTCCTAAATCAAAAGTTCCCTACAACAACTTAATCCGATACTTGATCAACTTACATCCTAACAGATTTACAAGGTTGCAAGAACTCAAAAACAAATTCCTAAATCAAGAGCCAACCTCTTTTTTTCATGGATTTCAACCACTTCGACTAACACTAAGAGCTTCTTCATAAGACTCACCCGCATCCGTGAGCATCACATACTCATGTGGTGGATACTTTGTTGAAGGTAACTGGTCCCGCTGGATCTTCTCAACTCACCCTTCGTTGTTGTTGTTCCGCAGCTCAAAATATTCTGATAAAAAAAAACTAGTATAAGAGCAACCTACTGAAACAGACTAAATTGACAGTAAAATTTCCTAAATTATAACAACTTAATCCGAGTCTTGAGAGAACTTAATCAATAGCCAAATTCCATAGCAAAATCCCTAAATCCATAGCAAAATTCACTAAATCTAAACCACAACAGTTTCTTCCACCATCAACACCTCATCAACTCAATCCGATTCAATATTATCCTAATCTGGTCCTTCATCAACCTTATCTGACACTCCATCATCTGAAAATCTTTCTCAAACTTTTAAACCAAAAATTAAGTCGCAACAAACTCAAAAACAAATTCCTAAATCAAAAGTTCCCTACAACAACTTAATCCGATACTTGATCAACTTACATCCTAACAGATTTACACAAAACGTATATTCCTAAATCAAAAACAACGAAAATTAGGTTGCAAGAACTCAAAAACAAATTCCTAAATTTCCTCAAACTAAAACTTAATCCGATTCTTGATCATCTCAAATCCAAACCGATTTACACAAAAACGTAAACAAACAAACCGATTCTTGATGAATTCCTATACATACACAAGATTAATAAGAAAAAAGAAAGTTAAACTTACCGGAACGTAAGCAGATTTTGGGAATTTAGGTTCTAATTGAACGATTTGTTTCATAGCGTTCTTGTACTGTCCATTCTCATAATTAGTGACAATCGGACGAATCTTCATGTCCGGTATTCCGCCGTACGTTCTTCTCGTCGCCATTACCAATTTCGAGGGTTTTAGTTACAGAATTTATTTATTTTTATAGAAAGAAGAAGAAGGAAAATGAGAGAAACGAGGAATTTTCTTGAGTTTTTGGGGAATTTTTAGTGTGATTTTTAGTAGACTATGGGGACATTTACAACCTAAGAATGCGGGCGGGAAAGGGAATGAGGTGAGGTTTTAGAGAGATTCTGTTTCTCTCCGTTTCAGTACACGTGACTGGGATTTTATCTCTGTTTCATTGTTGATGATCGACGGAATGAATCTTAGCCGTTGAGAATTGATCATGGAAAATGCCACGTAAACACTCTCGTTAAAAAGCATGTACACAATCGGATTGGTGACCGGCTAAACACTGAGGGTCTGTTTGGTAACCGGGAAATTGGATAACATATCTTAGGATAAGTTATCTTAATTTAATTTATTTATGATAACTTTGAAAGAGGTCAGTTTAACCTGGCTTAATTGGGGTATACCTGATGAGAAAACATGACACTGCTTAATCATGTATTTTCTAAATGGTTAAATTGCCTCTGCAATGATTAATACTAATTTAATTTAATTGACGTGATTAGATTAGTTCGTTGATTTATATGAGTGGATTTGGAAATAATTGAGAGTAAGAAAGAGAGTGAAGTAGTAGAAGAAGTATATTTTTTTTTTGTGTGTGTGTGGGTGGGGGGGGGGGGGGTTTGTGATTTTTGTGAGATGAGTGATTTTGAAGTGGGGGAGTCTTCTAATTTTCCTCCTACAGATGAATACTTGTATGATGATCTACCAAATCATGATCAAATGGATTATATGCATGATCCTCACTTTTATTTTCCTCAAACTCAAGATGGATATGGAAGTGATGAATGTCTTGAGCCAAACGTAGAATCTAATAAGAAGAAGAAAAGAGAGCTGAAAATAATCAGGTACACAACTTACGTGGTAAAGATTTTGATTCTTCCATGCAAATGATGGATTTTTGTTTTGTTTGTTGTTTTCACTTTTGCTGCCCATTATCAGCAAGGTCGATGATGGTCGAACCGTGCAGACTATGAGAGTCGGCATGGTTTTTATTACCAAATGCCACGAATTTTCATGAGCAGTATTGTAGCCGGCAGGGTTATAAATAAGAACCATGCCGACTTTATGCCTTTTGCAGCTCAGGATATTGGGTTGTGAAACATGCTTAAGCCGTCATTATTTTGAATATGTCAACCCTGCCGACTATATTTTGGTCGACGCTGTTGTATTCTTCGACCCTGCCGGCTGTGCTTTGGTCGTTGTTGTTTTATATATCTACATTGTCGACTATTGTAGTATATATTAACCAACTTGTGATGTTTTGTAGATTGCATTGGGTTGTTGAGAAAGCAAAAGAGAAGATGCGCGTTCTAGTGAAAAACACCCAACAAAAAGATTCGCGGTTTGAAATGGTATGCGAGTGTAGTGGGTCGGACGTAGGTCACAAGAGAAAGGGTTATGTGTATGATAAGAAGATGACTAGGGTGTACAAGACGAAGTCAAAGAAGTGTGGATGCCCATTCAAATTTTTTTTTTGGAGGAACAAAGAAACCAATAACATGTGGAGAATGAATAGAGTTGATGTTGTTTGTCATAACCATAAAGATCTACAAAGTCTTATTGGACACTCCGAAGTTGCCAAGTTGAAACCGCACGAGTTCAAACAAGTAAGAAAAAGTTTTGGAATTAAACCAAGTAAGCTCCATAGTAAGTTCAAGAGGGATGACCTGCAAAACCTTTCTTCATTGTCTAAAATTTATGCGGCCAAAGAAACTATCAAAAGAATTGAATGGGATGGAAGAAAAGTAATGGAAAAATCACAATGGTTGGCCCACAAATACAACTACATGGTGACACACCATGAGTCATCATAGGGGAGGGTGGACCGTATTTTTCTTGCGCATCTCGATATGATTCAATTAGCTCGGTGTTTTTACCAAGTTTTGTTCATGGATTGTACTTATAAGACAAATAGGTACAACATGCCTTTGTTGAACAGTGTAGGACAAACCTAGGACAAGCAATCATTCACGGTGGCATGGTGTTATATGGATCGTGAGAAGGATGATAACTATATTTTGGCATTGGAAACTTTGAAGATTCTCTACCACGAAGACGAGACTCCCGGGGTTGTAGTGACCGAAAATGAGCAAGCAATAATGAACGTCGCGAGGATAATTTTTACCAAGGCACAAAATTTGCTTTATACGTGGCACATACAATGCAATCTTAGAAAGAATTTTAGGAGTCATATCCAAAATCCAAAGGCAAAGAAAGGTAGTAAACGTGAAAAAGAGGAAAATGAACGTCTAAGTAAACTAACTAAAGAGGAGAGAGAGGAAGAGAAAAAGAAAGAAGACGAAGAATGGGGAAAAAATGTGAGATTAAATTTTGGTTGTTCATGAAAGCATGGGATACGTTGGTTTGGTCGATGAGTGTGGCAAGATATAAGATAAACTTGAAGGAGTTCGAGGATGATTGTGGCACTAATTACCCCAAAGTAGTGGAATATTGCAAGAGACAATGGTTGAGGCCACACAAAGAGAGGTTTGTGTATGCTTTTACTTACGACTATAAATATTTCAAACTTGAGTCCATAAGTATGGTAGAGTAAGCTCATAGGAGACTAAAAGGTCTACTTTCCACTAGTCAAAATGGGATTGTGACGGTGCAACATGCTATCCATGAGTACACTAATAATGATATCAACAAGATAAGTAAGCATTTCGAAGAAATTAGGTACTGGAAGTTGAAGGAGTTTAAGGAGGATTACTGGTTGCTTATTGGTATACATTGCAACGTCTCGCATTGGGCAATACATTTCATGATGAAACATCTCAAGTTGTATCAAAATTATGATGACCCGAGCACTCCTTGTAAGTGTATGATAATGAAGGTTGTCGTATTTCCATGTCGTCATATGCTTGGTAGGTATAAAACTCCGATTACGATTGAAGATATTGATCCTTATTGGAAGCAACTATCTTTCATCCCGACTCCAAGAGAAGATCCCGGTGAAGAGTTTGGCGATATGGAATTTGAGAGAATAATCCTCGACAAGTAACCCACATTAAATAGGTTAGACAAAAAAATATGAAGCACAAGTTTACCCTTTTATGGAAGAACTTCAAGAACCCTTGAAACAAGATCCACCGGGTAGACCAACTACCACAAACAAAAGGCGGAAGAAAGGGATCAAATTAAAGAGTATTTGAGTACAACATGCGATCCATCCAGACATAATTATATCGAGGCGGAATACAAAGAGGATCCGGGTAAAAACAAAAGAGGTCGTCCAAAGAAAGAAACAACTACACCAACGTTTTCAAACTTGAATCCAAATAGCACTCCACCTCTTGAGAGTCAAGCAAATGTATAAGTTGTTGTAAAGAAAAGGGGTCGGCCTAGGAAGGATACAAATACACCAATAGAAAAACCCATGAATCCAAAGATTACACTTATTGAGAGTCAAGCAAGTCAAGGATATGTTGTGAAAAAAAGAGGTAGTCCGAGGAAGGTATTAAAACCGGTATTGGAAGAGTATCGCGTACAACTCCCTCAAATTATTCGAGAGTTCGTTATTGGTACCGATGACGTCCAAAGGATGGAAATTTTGTTCACGTTGTCTCCTAACAATTGGGACACCTAGGTGGAGAGGTTGAGGATAATCTCATCCAATGTCAATACATAATAAATAAGGTGGCTACACAACTAGAAAATGACAAGGAGTTTTATATCTCAATGATACTAGAAGGTTCGATGGAGGATAAAAAAATGACTTTTAAAGAATTGCTTACTAGTGTTAAAGGCCCGGAGGGAAATGCACCAATCAAATGAGAGCATTGGATGAGAATGTCGTAGTGTGGCCATGTAATGGCGGCTACATGGTCATGCGTAGTACATTTTTTTAGTAACGGGTGTTGTGTAGAATTTGCACCGAAACATGCAGTTTGTGTGGAGCAGCTCAAGTATAGAAGAACTTTTATGGCTTTGGTGGATAACAATCATTTTATTGGTCTAAAACTCAACAAGGAATGTCAATTACCTCCTATTTGTAGGATTAGTTTTTGGGAAAAGTTCATAAACAACAAGAGCAAGGAATGAGTGAAACTTGATGAGGACACATGCACCTTTGGAATGCTTTAGATGAGTCTAACAAAGGTCCCATAGATTTGACTCAAGATGTTTAATAGATTTGGATGAACTCCCTCCAATACATTTGAGCAATAGGTGATTACGCTTAGGAAATAAGGAATCTTTTTGTAATCGCATTCGTGTTTTGTGTAATGTATTTTGGAGTATTACAAATGAATGAAATAAATGTGGTTATTTTTGGTGTTTACTCCTTCAAATTTATATAAGTCGACATTGTTTTGTATTTCCTAACCATCCGAATTAAGTGTTTTAGTGTACATTCGGCACTGTAATTATCATAATACCTTTCCGACCATATAGTATGACACAATTAGTTTGAATTTTCCCCAAGGTCAGCAGGCTATAGTTTTGTCAGCTTGCCGACTGCATATGCCTGACAGTACTAGAAAATAAAGCATGGGAAGGTCGACATGGTCGTGGTCCTCCTACAATGCCGACTAACAAATAGTCGTCATTGTTCCTGGATGTTTTTCACACAATAGTCGTCACTGTATTATATAAACTCAATGCTGACAGTACTTTCGTCGGCACGCTAAAATTTTGTACAATACCGACTAAAAGCGACACAAATGCTATTGTTCCTGTATGATCTTCAAACAAAGTCGTCATTGTTGTATGACAAACACAATGACGACTGTGTTGCCGCCGGCACGCTTAGAATTTTGTACAGTGCCGACTAAATTGAAATTAAATAACTTATAGTAATATGGATCAACCTTGCCGACTATGAAGAAGTCTTCATTTTATATAAACTAAAACATTCCGACTATTCTTAGTACATTGAGATGCACTAAACACTTAATTAGAGCATACAAACCTTAAAAACTTAACCCTAACACATTTTGGATATAGATAATATCTTTTTCTAGTACATAATTTTTTAGGAGAGGTAATTAGCTTTATCTTACATTCCCAACATAGATCTGTACATGGTAGAAGGTTGATTTTAGCAACTTTGATATGGATCCAGGCCGACCATCAATTCTTTGAAGAATACAACCGATATACATCTCCTACGCAACTTTCATGAGAAATAAGACGCCTTTTTGCTTCCTTCAAAGGGACAATTATTTACAAAATGACCACTTAGTGTACAAAAACTACAAATAATTGGTTTTGTTGCACTTGAACCTTCCATTCTTTATGCATGGTTGAAGATGAAGTTGAAAGTTCTTTTATATTAACAACACACTTAATGTCTTGATTTTGAAAATTCTAGCCGTTGAGCATTCTATGGGTTGTACTTTGTACTTAAAGTAATATTTTTATTACTACTAACATGTTATAGTAAGTCGTCAAGGTATAGCATTTCAAACCATGCCGACTACCTATCCCTGACACTATAAAAGAAAGCCTGGGATAGTCGGCAAGGTTGACCATTTCAAACCATGTCGACTTACTACATCTCTAGTATTGTTTAAACCTGCAGAAAGAAGACTAAGTTTCTAAAGCAAGTGAAACTAAAAATTAACATAAGTTTAAGAGTTACCGACAAGTCTAAAACCACAATTTAAGAGTTCAAAACATAATATTAGAAACATCAAAACACAAACATATCAAACAAAGTTTTATGGATCCTTCTCATTGTTGTTATCTTCCTCCACATAACTAGATTTTTCATTTGCATCAGCTTTTGCTTTTCCCTTCATTGGACCTATGTAGTCACCAGCCTCATTGAAATAAAGGTTCACTCCAGAAAAGTTAGATGCCTTGAAAAAAGTTCTTGGATCAAATTCCTCTTCTTCTTCCTTTGATGATATGCATTCAACATAGTTGAGGGGATTGCTAGGACTGTTAATAAACCTTAGAAATTCTTCAGGATATGTATTACCCATCAGAAGTAAGTTTCTTACATGGCACTTCTCTTCAGTTTCATCACAAGGATATTCTATATAAGGATAAAGCTTGTTAATCAATTCTAATAGCTCTAGTGCATTGTTAGGACAAGGGATATCTTCTATGTTTTCCTCTGGGAACCTAAACAATTCACAAATAAAATATATGAAAATTTTACACATTAAAACATGATTCTGGTCACCTAGTCGGCATGGTCGATAATCCAAAAAATCCCAACTAATACTTAGTCGGCCTGGTTGTATTCATCTACAATGCTGATTAATATAAAGTCGGCAGGGTCCTACTCATATAAGATGCCGACTATTAACAAAATTGAACTCAGGAAAATCAAGTTTTTGTGACATAAAGTCGTGACGTTACAATTCTAAGAAGATGACGACTAAAGAAAGTCATTCCTAGTATGCAATAGTCGGCATGGTTGGTCATTGATTACCAAGTCGCCTGTAGTTAATTTTTCACAGTCGCCATGGAAATTATGAAAGGTTGACATGTTATTCATGTTACAACCTTGCCGACTACCACTTACATCATAAGGCCGACATCTAATTTCTTAAAACCCTGCCGACTAAAGAGGAAAAAGACATAATTTTCGATTTCTAACCTAATATAACAATCAAAACACACAACACAATAATGGGTTTGAGTTTAGACATCACTTACATTATTCTTTTCGCCGGTAGAGGTTCTTTTCAACATTCTCAAAAATTGGATATTTGGGTTCAGGGATTTCACTGGTTCCAACTTTTCCCTTACATTTTTCCTCTGATTTGGATCTTTTGATATTACATGTTAAATTGCTACTTGATCGTTTAAAATCAATCATTTTTGTGGAAAATCAAAGTTGAAGATTTTCGGTTGATGGAAAAAATGGAAGAAGATGAAGGGGAAGAGCAGAGAGATTAGTGAAGATTAAGAGTTTTTTAGTTTTTAATTTTAGGGTTTAGTTTTTAAGTTAATTAGTTCAAGGTTATTAAAGTAAAATCAACACTTTTGACCACTTAGCAAGGGCACTAGGTCCATTAAATTTGGGTATACCCCAATTAATCTGGGTATACCCTAGTCTTGCCAGGCAATTTAAGTGATATTTATCTGAAATTCTATCCTATCTTGAGTTAACTCAAATTGTGTTTGTTTGACACGATGTCCAGTGGTAGGTTAATATAAATGATGTTTGTTTCAAACTCCAAAGTTTAATATGCAACTATAAACATGTGTCCGACATTTTAAAACAAAAATATTAAAACGAAATCAATAAAAAAAAAATCTAAAAATAAAAATGTGAAAACAAGAATTTTTAGCATTCAAAAAGGGCTAGCGGCACAGCTTGTCGCTCGCTTGCCTAGTATGTAATTTTTAACTTTGTAAGATTTTGTTTTATTAAATTAAAAAACAATTGGAATAAAATAAAAAAACAAGAATTGAATAAAAAATAAATAATAAAAACTAGATGGTACGACGACGACGTTGACAACTATTCCACATTGCGTCTGCAATTGATATCAAGGAAGTTTAATTTTAGAATTCTCCTGAAAATGCTATTTGAACAGCCGGATAACAACTTATTTTATCGTGGTAGGTGATTTGGCGGATAGAGAAGGTTTTTTCTCTTGGAAGGTCATTATAAAGAAAATATGAATTGCCATGTCATTATAGAGAAATTAAAAATCCAAAAAAATAAAAGTAAAATAATAAAGAAAATAAGAAAAAAGTGTTTATTATTTTCTATCTTTTCTGATCATGCTTCAGAAAAATAAAAATATCTCTAATCATTTTCTTTCTCAGGACATACATCTTTTTACTCCATTTCATATCCACAAAATCTCAAGCTTATTAAGAACTATGTATCTTCCCCTTTATTTTGCGGTGGTGATTTTTTACCTAAAAAATATCAAACTTCACCTAAAAAATTAGGGCAAACTTTTGCTAACCGTTAATCTGTTCAAAAACCTTTCAATTTCAGTGGATAACTAGATCCAGTCCGAGAGAACGCTAAATTGATTTCTAGTATTGAGACTCCATTGCATAAATTAGGATGTTTTTATTTTTTTACCTAGAAGAGATTATGATCTGAATATCATTGGTTGGTTTATTTAAGAAATCAAAAAGGCTAACATAAGAGGATTGTTAATCTTTGAAGAAGAAATAACTTTAATAATGATTGAACTTGAATTTCATGAAAATATCAATTTTCCCATTACCTCTATGAGAAATATGTTTGTTCTAGACTGTTCTTCACAATACATTCAAGATTATATGTGAAGGCATATCACTTAAAATTAGGGAAAGAAAATAAATGGTTGGAAGATTTAAAACCACATATATAGGCGGTGATTCGTTGGAAGAGTAAAAGAAAGTTTTCTCTTCAAAAACAAAAGATAAAAGGTTGATAAATAAATTAGGTTTTTTTTTTTGATGACAAGGTTATGAGCACAGTCCGCCACATTGGATGCCACGTAGATTCAACTATTATTCAGCTGTCACCACGATCCATCTATAATGGTTATGTAGTTTAATAAATTAATTGTACATTTGGGTCGTTTCGATTGGGCAGAATATTTAGAGAGTTGTACGTATTGTTAAATAAAATAGAAACTTAAATGAGTATGATAGTCTGAATTTTGTGGCGGCATACTTACGTGTGCGAAAAGTTAGATGCAATCAAGCTTTTAGTAAAATAAACCAAAACAATACTAACACAACTCAAGACATAAACATATATGTCAAGATTGATTGGAATCAAAAAGTTCTTTATGTCTAAGAATTTGTGATTCTACGAGCTAGATATCTAAACTCTTCTATAATTTGTTTTGATAAGAGAGTGATAGAAGAGGAGAAATCGGACCGAGTCACGCTCTGCGACTCGGCGATTGGAACGACGAATTTTTTTTTCTCATTTTCAGTGTACTGGATAATCAATTCAGGTGAAAATCTTGATTTTTTTTCTCATCTTGATTGTGGCAGTGTATTTCCTCTTTGATTTCAGGTGTTTTTAAAATAAATATGTCAAAAAATTGATAATCAATGGAGGAAAATTCTAATTCTCGTTTGCAATCTGAGTTTTCAAAAAAAAAAAAAAGTGCGGATGATTCTTATATTCCTCAAACTGTTAGTCCATCAGTTTTCATTCCGAATGAGATTATAGATGAGAGTGTGAATGAATGGAGATTTAGTTTGATTGGAAGATTGAATTTTGTGAAATTGAAGATCTCTGTTGCTGAAGCTATCCTAAGAAAACAATGGACCCTGAAAGGTAATTGTCAATTCATTCCAATTGGGAAAGGTTTTTTTATTATCAAATTAGAAAATAAAGAGGATATGAAATTAGTTTATGAAGGATTTTGGGAAGTTGAATCTCAATATCTTAAACTCAGATTATGGGAACGTGATTTTAAACCTGAACTTCAAAAATCTTCTAGTGCTTTTGTATGGATGATGTTTCCAGGGCTTAGTATTGAATATTGGAAGGAAGATATACTTATGTCAATGGCTAAAGCAATTGGTAGACCAATCAGGGTTGATGAGACAACAATGAAGAAAGAAATTGGGTATTATGCTAGTATTTTGGTGGAAGTTGATTTAGCAAATAGTATACGTAATAAGGTGGTGGTTGAATCTAAATATTGTAAGTTTGAGCAAGAAATTAAACTTTCAAAATTACCAAAGTTCTGTAGTAAGTGCAACATTGTAGGACACTTGGTGACTGAATGCAGGCTGGAAAGAAAAGATACTCAACCAGGAGGTAAGGCAAACAACAACCAATGGAGGTACACTCCAAAGAAAATTACAGTTCAGAGTCATGCAGGGTTTGATATTTGTTTTCCTTCTTCTAGTAGTAAGTCTGAGAGCTCTTCAAAGTATAAATAGGATGGAGAAATTGATGAGATAAGGATGGCTACTCCTATTATGCACAATACAAATTCATCTAATATCAATTCTTCTACTCATATGGTTCAAGGTTTTACAGGTATTTTAGAATCTCCTATGGAATTTCCAGTGTTATCAGTGAACAAACTTATTGATCTAAGTACAAGTATTCCAGTATTACAGCAACAAGGGCAGGGTAAAGGTGTGAAGATAGCTGAAATAAATGTTTTGCAGACCATTCAAGAAGACTCAACTAATAATGCTCAAGAACTGCTAACAGCTCAAGTTTTATCTAACATAAATACTAAAATCCCTAATACTGAGAAATGGAAGCAAGTCAAAGGTTCTGGTGCAAAAATTAGACAAGAAAACAACATTTCTGGTGCAGAAAAAAGTTTTGCATATCCAAGTAAGTTTCAAGCTCTAGTGGAGGTGGTTGAAAATCAATCTACCTTTTCTAAGGTAATTAGTAAACCTGTAAAAGGTAAAAACAAAGCAGCTCCAAATGTTACAACTAGGAAGCAAGCTAATAATTCAGTTAAACCTAGTGTTGGTGGGGGAAGTAGCAATACTTCTCAATTAAATCTTTACCCATGAGAGTTTTTTTCTGGAATATCAGAGGCTTGAAAAGAATTTAAGACAAAGATAAACTAAGAGATTTAGTTAAAAAATTTAGTCCTTCTTTATTGTGGGTAGCTGAACCTAAAATTAGTGTAACTGGTAAAGGTATTAAGCATCTTAGACTTCCAGGTATGAGTCAGTTGTTAATTCATAATTCTAGTGATAATGCAAATGGAAATTTATGGTTATTCTAGAATGCTTCTATTTCAAAACCAATGGTGGTATCTACTTCAAAGCAAGCTATTACAGTAAAGGTTGGGGATGTGCTAGTAACTGGAGTACATGTTGCTTGTATTACAGTGGATAGAAGAGTATTATGGGAGGAATTGCTTGAAATCAGTGAGATGAAACTTCCATGGTTGGTCATTGTGGATTTTAATGTGGTGTTGATAACTGATAAAATGTTAGGTGGCAGAAGACCTTTGAGGATATCAATGCAGGAGTTCAGGATTGTGTGGAGTCCTGTAATTTACTTCAAGCTCAAAAAAGTGGGATCAAATTCTCTTGGTGCAATAACAGATGTGGTAAGAAAAGAATTATGTGTGATTTGGATAGGGCTTTCTGCAATCTTGAATGGTTAGAAAAATTTGAAGGGTGGTGTTACAAAGTTGGTGGGAGAGGTATCTCTGATCATGGTGCTTTGTTGGGTGCAGATGTGAATATATCAAAACCAATTAATGCTCCTTTTAGATATCAACCAGTGTGGACTTCTCACCCTGATTTTTTAAATTTAATTAGAGAATCTTGGAATGAAGGTGTGGATGGCAATCCTGTTTTTTCTTTTATTTTCAAGTTAAAGAGACTAAAGTAAGTGATTAGAAAGTGGAATTGGGAAGTTTTTGGTGATTTAAGGTTAAAAGTAATTGATACAGAAAAAGAAGTTTTGTCTGCTTCAATGCAATCTGATAATGATCTAGAAAATATTGATTTATTAAATAAGTTAGTCACATCTAGAGGAAAGCATGAAGTAGCTGCTCAACAGTATAATGAACTAATGAGGGCTAAATCAAGAGTAAAATGGGTTAAGGAAGGTGGAGCTAATACTAGATTTTTCCATGCAAATATAAGAATAAGAAAAGCTCAGAATAACATCACTGAACTTGAAGATGAGAATGGTTGTTTAGTGACTGAACAAGATACAATAGATGATATTTTGATTAAACATTTTGCAAATAAATTTGAACACAGGGAGGTAAATATATCTAATGAATTACTTGATGCTATTCCAAGAATTGTAACACAAGAAGATAATGCTTTCTTGGATTTTGTTCCTTCTGCAGTGGAGATTCATGAGGATGTTTTTGGCATGGAAGCAAACAGTGCTCCTGGCCCTGATGGCTATTCAGGTAGTTTTTATAGGTATTCATGGGAGGTTGTAGGGGATGATTTGATTAATGCTATACAATTTTGTTGGCAACATGGTTTTATACCTAAGGGGATGAATTCTAATTTTTTGTTTATATTACCAAAAGTTCAAGGTGCCAAAAAGGCTGAGCAATTTAGACCTATTGGACTAGCAAATTTTAATTTCAAGGTTATTACAAGAATAATTACTACCAGACTGAGCACAATGATTGAAAAGATGATTTCTGTCCAACACGGTGCCTTTGTTAAAGGGAGGAATATACATGATAAAATTGTACTAGCCTCTGAAATGGTAAATGAGTTGAAATGAAAAAGGAGGGGTGGTAATGTAGGTATGAAATTAGACATCACTCAAGCATATGATTCATTAAGCTGGGAATTTTTGTTTGAAGTTCTTAGAAGATTTGGATTCTCAGAAATAGGTATTAACTGGTTGAGAAAGCTTTTTGAATTAGCAAAGATTTCAGTTCTTGTGAATGGAAGTCCATGTGGATTCTTTGGAGTGGGAAGGGGATTAAGACAAGGTGATCCATTATCACCTATCTTATTTATATTAGTTGAGGAATTTTTGAGCAGAAATATAACTAATATGGTTAATGATGAGAGACTACAAGCTATGGTCACTAGAAAAGGGTGTAAGCCATCTCATTTAATGTTTGCAGATGATATTTTCATCTTCCGCAATGGTCACAAAAGAACATTAGACAATTTAATGAATATGTTGGGAGAGTATCAAAGTTCATCTGGACAAGTGGTGAATAAACTTAAAAGTAAATGTTTTGTTGGAGGTGTCTCTAATGTAAGAAGAATTGAAATTGAAGCTTACTTACACATGGAACTATCTGAATTCCCTGATAAGTATTTGGGAGTAATTCTAAATCCTAGTAGAGTAAAATCTTCCCAGGTTTGGAGTATGGTGGAATTTATGCAGCAAATGCTTGCAGGTTGGATGGGGAAATTACTTGCATTCTCTAATAGATTAATCTTGGTGAAGTATGTATTATGTAGTATGCCGGTCTACATCATTTCAGTTTACAAATGGCCACAGTATGTTATAAAGGTTTTTGAGAAGATTATAAGAAATTTCTTATGGTCAGGTGACCTTGCAATCGAAAAATTGGTAACTGTCAAATGGGAAGAAGTTAACTCACCAATTGCAGAAGGAGGGTTGGGTCTAAGAAGTTTAGAAGTAATGAACAAAGCTTTATGATGAAATTAGTATGGAAGATTGAAACTGAGGATGCTGAATGGACTCAGTTCATGAGAGCAAAATACAAGAACTCAAAGAATGAATGGATTACAACTTATAAGCAATCATCTATATGGCCAGGTATCAAATGGGTTACTTCTAATGTTAAGGAAGGAAGTAGATGGTTAGTAGCTGATGGGAAGAAGATATCTGTATGGAAGGATAAATGGATCAAGGATTATGCTCTTATTGATAGATATGCAAATGATACTTATGTTGTGCAGAATATGGACTTACAAGTACATCAGTTAATAATGAATGGCATATGGCAAGTTCCAGAGCTGATGTACACATTTTTTTGATAAAAGAGAACTGCCAGTTCTGACTAAGGGGGAAGATATCTTAATATGGGAAAATGATCTTCAAGGTAAATTTACTGTGGCAAGTGCTTCTCAGTTTATAAGAAAGAAATACCCAGTAGTTCAATGGGCTAATAAAGTTTGGGATCCATGCATTCATCCATGTACATCAACTAATTTATGGAAGATTTTGAGAGGTGCTTGTGCCACTGAAGAAGCAGTAAGAAAGAAAGGATTCTATACAGTATCAAAATATTACTTGTGTGGTAAAAATCAAGACACTATGGAACATATATTATGGCAATGTGAGTTTAGTGCTCAAATATGGTATTGGCTGGGGGGGTATCTTTCAATTTTTAAGTCCCATGTCCCTTGCTGAAGTTTTAAATGTGGCTAAAGGGAAGAGTGCAGCTGTAAAAGCAACCTGGTTAAACAGTGCATTTATTACTATGACAGAACTGTGGCATACAAGAAATAGAATGATATATGAGAATGAGAAGCCTAACATCATAAAATTTAAACAAAGAGTTGTCAGGTTCACAGGGGAATGTGGAGTTAGAATCAAAGGCAATAAATGGAGTGGAATGTATGACTTAAACATCTTGCAGTACTTTGGAATTACTGGGATAAGAACTCTGAGTACACAGGTGAAGCAATTCTTTTTCAAACTCCCTTCCAGAAACCAAGTAATGATTTGTTGTCATGGTGCATCTAAGGGGAATCCAGGGTGTGCTGGTGTTGGATTTGTAGCAAGAAATGAGGTGGGGGCATGTGTAGGTGCTGCTTCTGGTGGAATGGGAATTGCAACTAACTACCTAGCAGAGGTGATGACACTGGTGATTGCTAGTGAATGGGAAATTAGTAGACACTATACTGAGGTATGTTTTAGTTTGGATTCAAATGCAGTTCTCACAGCTTTCATGAATGACAATATACCTTGGATAGTAGTGAATATATGGAAGATTATACAAAGGTTTAAATAAAAATAATAAAAAAGAAGAGAGAATCAAGGATTTCACATCACTTCAATAACATTTAAACACTCATTTAGAGAGATAAATTTCTCATCTGATCATATGGCAAAGAAGGGAGTGCTTCTGACAAGAGGTTTTATCTTATACTATGAAGAAAAACCTGAATTTCTAGGAAATCTGGAGAGTGAGCATGGTTTATATTTCAGATTTTGCTCTTGATTAGTTTAACAATTTTGTACTTCAATTTTGCTTTGGTAAGGTTTGTCTGTTTATTTTTTGTATTTTGTAATTGGGCTTATGTTATGGGATTAAATATTTTTTGCTTTACCTTATATTGGGCCTTCTGTAACTGTAATTGAAATATGTTTAGCAATAAAATTCATGATTTAGAAAAAAAATAACTATATATAATTTGTTTTGATTGTTTTTATGAGGTGGTAGTGATCTAGGATTCTCTTTGATAAGAGTATAAGTGTTTCATATCCATGAGGTTTGCTAGATTTTTCTAGTAGTGCAAATAGATTTCCAAACCTTGATTGAAACATACAAAAAGAGAAATCAATATGCTTTATGTTAGAGGGAAATAAGTATCAAAAGTCTTCACCGGGGTCGCAGAAACTTTTAGGCTCTAAAAGGCATGAGCTAAGGGAATTAAGTGTGTGGAACCACGTTGGGTTCAGTGACATACAAGAGCATGCCTAAAACTAAATTGCTTGGAGGGTCAATTAGTCTCAATTACAGTCCAGTCCGGAGTTTGATAGTAGGCTAGCATTTGTAGCGGTTTAATACAGTGGTAAAGTCACTGGTCGATGATCAAAAAAAAAAAAGAAATATTAATACGATGTGGTTTTTCAAACTGGACTAGCTCCCGCTTCTTTCATCCACTGCAGTTTTTCTCGTTGACAAAATTCTTGTGTGTGCCTTTTATTTTTCAGCATCAAAAGTTATTCTTTTGATTGTTAAAAGTACTCCACATGTTCATTCTCCTATCAAAAAAAATATATTGCCGATATACTTGGTACCTCTAATTGTTGGAAGGATCTTTAATCATCTTACATCGATTGGTACTACACTTAGTCTAATTGAAACATTTTTCACTGACTTCAAACACTAGTAGGCGATTGACTTTATCCGATAGACACCAAAAAATGGTCCCGTTGCAGAAGCCTGCAGCCACAAAAAATAAAAAAATAAAAACTGAGCCATAAAAAGATTCTCATCCGGTGATAAAATCTCATCTATTGGGTAACATGATAGTACAATAATAATAATTGCTATGTACTTATCAAATCAGTGTCTTTTGTCCTTACTAGAAACAAAGAAAACCAAGGAGGAGTAAATCCTCATTCGGAAAAAAATAATCCTAGATTTCAGACATTACTAGAACAAGTCGAGGGAAAAAAACTGTCTTTTATATACGATACTTTATGTTAGAGCATAGCTCGGTTGACCCCACCAAGCGTTGGTATGTAAAGTTTGGTTGTCATATTTTAGTGAACCAAAAATCATTTAAAGAGTCGCTTGATTATTTACTAGTGTCAACTTCGTATAGGTTAGCTAGAAAGTTATTAGGATATGATGCATACAAGTATTACTCGAAGACTTGAAGAATGTGAAGAAGTAAAGAGCTACAACAACGACATCATCCTTCCTCTTGAGGTTAGTAATATTTTGACTTGAACTTTTTTATTCCTAACGTATCTTTGAAGTGGTGCTATATTGAAAACATATATAACTGCGAAGCTGTAAATGATTATACTCTAGTTAGACGTGGTATTAAGGAATTATAGCACGAAGTGTTACGCCTATCTTTTGAACTTCGTATATAAGACATCGACATAATCGTATGAATGTTATTATTATTATGTATGTGTATGGGTGAAGATTTCATCATAAGAAATAATGTTTTACGTTAGTTTAAAGGACGTACATTCATAAACTTGTTTTGTGAATCGAAATGGAAATCACTAGGCGTATTGGTATTGCTATTCATTGCAAATTTTTGGATTACCAATATGTCTGTTTAGTATAACTGCTCATAACTTGTTTATGTATCTTGGTAAAACTATTCACAATGCCTGACTTATGTATCAATATGACTTTTATTATTGAAACCAATCTTAAGTAATCACCTGAGATGGTATGATCGATATTTGTAATTGGTGTGACCATTCCTAGTCATTGGGTAACCGATCCTAGAACTTGGTGGGACTAATCACAAGATGTGTAATCGATCCTTGTAGTAGGTTAACAAGTTTTAGTAATTGGTGTAACCGATCCTATAACTTGTGCATCTGATCACAAGTAAGTACCATAAATAGTGGTAACCAATCCTGGTACTTAGTTAGCCATTTTATGGAAACTAGTGTGACCGATCCTAGTAGCCGCTTGGAGGTAGAACCGAACTTCTGTTTGGTAGAACCGTTAAACCCATGAATGGTGATTGAATGTTTTTTTATCAATCACATAGTTCTTGGAAATCAGATGAACCAATTAGTAAAGATGTCGACATACTTTGAACATGTGCAATAATTCTTATCTATTATTGTTCAAAGATATTCCTTAATAACTAAAGGAGAATCCTAGATCGAAATAAATTGAGAATCTTTTAATTAAGGTTTTTAGTTTTATATGCTTTTAATTTCCAGCAGTTAAATGAATATCTTTAGAAAATAAAAATTGGTAATGTGCATTTACTAATTGGAGTTTTTCTACTGAGATTTCGGTCAATATTTGGACAGAGCATTTCCAGGAATTATGAAAACCGATTTTGGCATTTATTGCATATCTTTGAGAATATTCGGTTTTGGAAATTCCTTGGTGTCCAAACTTCCTTGGTCTATAAATATTGAAGTTTTCATTTCGAGCAAACTAATCCTCAGATCCAGCAAAACTACCTTATTGTGTTGTTACTGGTGGAGCCATATATTCAGAAAGGAAAGTACCCTAATTAGGTAAAAATATCTTACGACCGATATTTTTAAAGACTTCTTTGGGATTGGGAAGCTCTACGAGTACCGTTGGTGGGAAACTATCTAATTGCAGTTTATTATTAGTTTTCGATTGATTTGATTGACTAACAGTTGTTGAACTTTAATTGCACCTAGTTTGTTTATGTTTGAGAATCTTCTCTTCTGATATAAGATTCACTCAAACTACGAGGATCTTTAGACTGTTTGTAGATCTAAAGACGTCTTATGATAATTCATCATTAACAAACTCACTAGTGGAAAATGGGATTTTATTGACCCACATCCCCGACTCTCAATGGCGGTCAATTGACCGTGGACCGGTCAAGACGGTCCTAGATTTAATAAAAATGGGGAGCTCAGCCAAGAGTGTTAATGTTAGTCGTAGAATTAGATTTTTTATTCCAATTTTATCCTTTTACACAACGACCCATTCTTTGACCGATAAACATGGCTCTATGGTTAAGTACATGGCTCTATGGTTAAGTGTTTGCTAGACCCACTTTCCGTTGTGATGGTTATCTTCTGGGGAACTATCTCTTTCCATCTCTTTCTTCCTCTTTCATCTTCTCTTTTCTCTCATAAACTCACTCAGAGCCGATCTCATTCGAAGAAAACTCTTTTCTTTTTGAACTACCCAGATCCATCTGCTATGCTAAAAAAATTGATAAATCTTCATGAAACAAACCATGACACCCCCATGAACCAGGAACAAAAGCCATTTCCTTCTCCATCTCTCCAGATCCAATTGTTTCATGTAAAACCATTTCTTCAATCTAAACTCAAACCCCTTTTTCTTCGACTATTTTATTTTTTATCTTTGCTTTCTAGTTGTATCAATTGTTCTTCTTATATTTGTGGTTAGGGTTTCTTATTTATCGTTAGGGTTTTATTTTCTCTATTTGTTCTTGTAGATTCCGTTTGCTGTTAAGGTTTTAAATCTCTTTTGATTTTTATTAGGAGTTTTTAATTACAAGACCAATTATCATCCTTGGTTGAATTTCTCAACAGTTGAAGAGGGATTTGGTTTTTGGTTTTACCTTCACCAATAGTTGAAGAATCAACTGATTTACTAGAAAGAAGGTAAAATTGATGGTTCATTTTATGATTATTTCTATCCCTTTACTTTTAATTTCTATCCCTTTACTTTTAATTTTGATTATATGCTTCGATTTTGATTTAATTTTGGGGGTGTTTCATGAAATTGAAATTTAATGATTCTACTGATTTATTTTGGTTTGTTAATAGTTTATAATGAAGGTGAAAGAGTATTTGAAACCCAAGGAGGTTCTATTATTATGTCTCAGGTAAACAAATTGATTAATTCTGTACCATAGGGGTATTGAATTTAAGTTTGAGATTTTTGCTTAACAGAAATTATACATGGAAATTGAGAGTTTTGTGTTTGTAGTTTGGTTGCAGATAGAGAATGAATATGGACCATAAGAATGGGATGTTGGAGTGGTCGATAAAGCGTATACGAAATGGGCAGCTTCAATGGCTTTAGGACTTCACACTGGCGTCCCATGGTTATGTGCAAACAAGATGATGCTCATGATCACATTGTAAGGAACTTTGAACTTTTTGAACACTTCCATATATATCTTGTGGTGTAAACTTGTAATTTTCTATGTCGCTGGTGCATGCATGTTAGTTCTTGCTAAATTTGAACATAGTTTGAGTTCTTTGTCATATCCTTAGGGATTTTCATTCAATTGGTTTCATGTTTCATTCACCAATTTTTGAAGCTGGTATGATTATTGTAAAATAGTTCTTTTTAGTTACCCTAAATTTTTAATTTTTGTTATCGTTTCTGCCGTTCAGAGTCACTAGCAAGTCAGCTCATGGTTGAAAATAGGAGAGTCTTAATCGCGTAGGAAGTTCTAGTTTGTGTGGCAGAGGTTCACGTTTCTGAGTTGGGGATGTTGTTAGATAAACTTGTCTGAAATTATGCAAGTTATGTGGATCAGTTAATCCAATCTCTCAGGTGTTAAACATCTTGTATTATTTTTTTGCAGATGATGGATTAAAGGAAATTTGAATTTTCTTATTAGCCACATGGGGGCTATTTGTTACTGATGTTGTTTATTATGTCAACATGAATGTTGGAACAACTGTTGCTATGCGAGATGATAGAAGATTAGCATTAGGAAGTCGATACTTGTTTAGTATCTTTGTTATCTACAACTTAGTTATCATTTTGAAGTCTCAAATCATATCCCAGCGTTGTAGGTTTAGCTCATGGAGCCATTTATATTGTATCTTATTAACTTAGAATTTTATGCAAAATGCTGAGTTGTTTGTAGGTGCTAATGAAAACACCACAGAAGAACAATTATGTCAGGTTTTTTTTTTTTGGACTGGTTTTTGTCCAGTTCACGACTTGACACAATTTTTACAACATGAGACTATTACATTATATCTGTCTGTCTTTATGTCTTGATGGTTGTGGCAATGTTAGACGTACATATGGGCAACTATGATATTGGTTCTAATATGTTTGGTTACCTACAACACTTGATTACAAGTGTAATGGTTTATAGTAATTAGTCAATTACTTTTGGGTACTTGTAGATGTGTATGCTGGCCTTAGTCCTTTTTGTTTAAATGTATGTGTATATCAATTTGGTCCAAATACACATGATTAATAATATTAAAATCTGAAATTAATTATTTGATTTCGATGTGCCACTGGACCATTTCTTATTACTGATGATTATGATGTGCCATTCCTTTTGTTGTAAGGATTACCATGTGCTATGTTGGGGTAATATGTGCGATGTCGAAACTTGGTCTGATTTGGGGTTGATATTGTTGTTTTCAGGTGTAATTAAACCATTCTGTGCTGTGGAGCTAGTGCAATTATCTCTTTACTAAGAGACTAGATAGTTCAAAGGGTTTGGTTTTGTCCAGTTTGCACGTCTTGAACCTTTCTCTTGATGTTGGTGGTTTGCACATGTATTTGGTGAGAACTTATTAAAACTTGTATTGGTGAGAATTTGTGTGATTTTGAAACTAAGTGTCAAACTGAATTCAGTTGTGAACTGTGCAATGCACTGGTGAAGCAGACTTGTAGGTCTTCATTTATTACTCGGATAGAAATGGACCGCTTGTAAGTCTGTTTTTCTTACTTATCACAGTTTAGTCTTAGAGTTAACGAGATACATCGCACATGAAGGCATGTGAGAAAATTTTAGTTTGGCAACCTTACATTTGTTGTTTCCTGGGTTTGTTTCTATTTTCTATTTTTTTACACTCTTGTTTGTGAGTTTTATAGGTACTTGTAGAGTTAACAGAGCTTCAAGATTGAGAAGTTGGAGATGGGACTACTTCTGGTGCAATTGTTGCTGCAGAATTGCTCAAGGTAATACTTTCTGGAAAATTGAATTAGTTCTTTCTACATAATCATTTGTTATTAAGGGTAATTGGTCTGTAGCATAATGGATCTTTCTGTTAATTGATATTTATTACTCTCTAAGTAGCAACATTGACTATTTATTTCTCTTGCTGATTGGCAATGCGGAACTTTGAAGTTTGTACTTCTAAGTAGATATGATTTTTTACTTCCCCGTTTGGTATTTTCTGGTGCGATTGCGGATGCATGCTGATGTGATTCTTTTTAGTTTCTGTATTACTATGGCTGGATTAGCTTGCATATATACCTATAGTTGCTCTCTACTTTTATCATGTTCAGGTACTCTTACAGTGTCATATGCCATGTATTCTTTTTGAACTTGTCGGGTAGTTAATCATTTTTGCTTGTTTGAACTTGTCTTTCAGGTTTTAAACTTGGGTCAGTGAAACATATAGCAGAATCAATAGTGAAGAAGTACGGAGTCATAAGGTTGACTTCTAAAGTTGAAGAACTAGCTGTGCTGAATACAACCTAGGTAACTATTCACTGTTGTTGTCGCAGGTTAGTGACTTTGTGTATTCCGTATTTCTCCGTTGGATGCACACCTATCCATATGTCACCACATTTTATTTTTTATAATGGAAGTTTGATTAAGATACACCCATATTTGAATCATGTTAGTTTCGTTATAAGATAACCAAATAAGAAAATTCTATCAGGTATTTTTTGTGCCGAATGTATCACCAGGTGGGTCAAGTTAGTTTTTTTTTTCTTTCACACAATTCCATTTAGCTGGAATTTGTCTTCTTTGTATTAACTCTGTAACCATTTTTCCATTCTCAGTTCACCATTGTGATTAGATTCATCTCAAATTTTGCAGATAAGTCATGCGCCGAGCTCTGGGGGTGTGTTTGTACTTAACAAACACGGGGCTCACAACAAAGGAAAGTGAGTGATTAGCTTCAAGAACTCCTTTAGTTTTGGTTCTTAAGATTTACTCTTTATAACACTATGTTAGAGACTTTCTTCTTGGAAGTATCCATGCCTTGTAGAATACTTTAGTGGGGTATTCGTGCATTGTATATATAATACTTCAGTGGGAATGTACATATTTTATTGCAAAAATAGTTGAAATCTGAATGCTATTGTGGATTCCAGGGGTGACTTACTTGTTGAAGATGGATTCGATTATATGAAAGTGGCATTTGTAAGGGATATCAAAGATCCACAAAGAAGTTTGAGGTTTGTTTCGCCAACAAATAGGTTCCATCTCCTAGTTTGGCTATTGCATAGTTTTGTTTCTAAATGTAACTTACATTTCTTGGTATGTCATTGATAAGAGATGGGGATTGAGAAACACAGATAATGGACAAGCTCCGCTCGGACTCAGGTAAATCAAAAGAACCTATCTGAACATTGTTCCTTGTTATCATTTTAGTTGTTATTAGTTTCTCTAAGTCTCGTTACAAATAGTATTAAGTTCAAGTTTATATTTCGGCTTTCAATTTTTAAACTTAGGTTTGCGAAAGAGTCGTTGTTTGAGCGTCCTGCTACCTTTGGGACAAGCAGGGAGGTAATACTATTTCCTTAAAATCTCAATTTTGTCCATGTGTTAACTCTGTCTCAGTTCACCATTGTGATTAGTTTCATATCAAATATTGCAGATTAGTCTTGTTGGAATCCTACGCCATGCTCAGGGATGTGTTATACTTGACAGAGATGGGTACACATCAAAGAAACAAACACATCTCTCTGATATTTGTGAGGCGGTTCCAACGAAGAAAGTTGATTCAGCAACTCATTGTAAACTAGGGTATTCAGACTTGCACTTGTCCTTAAGAATTATCTTTAAGAAACATGTGAACCTATCAACTAAGACTTGTATTGGTGCAAATTCAGGTTTTTTTTTTTTTTTTTTTTGTGACTTTGAAGCTAAGTGCAGGTTTCATTTCATTGAAATTTTGCAATTTGAACATGTATAAATTGTATAATGAATACTGGTTCCCAAATAAATTGCCATTTGAATTTATGAATCCATATTTCATTTCATTGTAATTTGAATTTCATTTTTAGTCTCAGTCAGACTTGTTTCAGCTCAACCAGATTCAGTGCAGGCAAGTCAGCCAATCTGAATCTCTTATTTTTTTAATATTAAAATGTATATCTACGGCTGATGGGAACCATTCTTAAAATCTTGACCGTTAAAATCGGTCGTTGATATAGGTTGTTCCGTGACCCACAGAGCCACGTCATAGATGAAAAAGACGCTCAAACAACGACCTTTTCCGCGACCGATAAAGCAAGTCATATAACTCGGATCTATGACTTGCCCTGGAGGTCGCGAAACTGCTATTTTCCACTAGTGACTCCGTTTTGTGTGTGATTGATCACAAGACAAAGAAGATTTCTTAGTTGAGCTCATAATCTTTGATGTGCATAAAACTTGATCGGCTGGGGAACCAAATGTAATCGGTTTATCTTTTGATAGATTGGATTGATTAGTTGTGTAGATCGGCGTCAATATTTTGTATCTTGATCAGATCATATTATTGATTGCATAGTCTAAATAATTACTTTGGTAGCTGTTGAATAGATTGATCTAAGAACCCGACAAAGGAGTTTATTGGGATAAATGGAAGATACTTTTGTCAAACTTAATTATATCACTTGTTTGAAAAGAGTTGTTACCGAACAGATTTGTTGTTCCTTTACTATTTGTAATACGAACCAAAGAAATTGTTCCAAGTGTGTGACTTATTGCAAATTGGAGGCGCATGGATACAGACGGAACTAGGTGAACTATAGGTTTAGTTGCTTGGTCTCAACTATACGAAGTTGGTTTAGATTTTGTATAGCTGCTTAAACCCGAGAGTATTCAATTCTGGACAAGGTCCCGGGATTTTTCTGCATTTGCGGTTTCCTTGTTAACAAAATCTTGTTGTGTCTTTTACTTTCTATTTCCGCAATTATAATAGTTTTTATTATAGTTAGAAGTAAAATACAAAAACGTTAAGGGTTATTTAACGGTTAGTACCCGGTAAATGACCAACACCTAAGTTTGGTACCCAACATTTAAAATATTAAGGGATGGTACCTAGACTTACAGTTGACTTTCAAAGTCTTGGTTTGACCGGTTATTAATTCGGATTTTATAATAAATTTTAGCATTTTACTGTTGTACCCTTGAATTTCATATTATCCGCACACTTCACCACTAGAAATCAAAAACTACTGCTCCATAAATTTTAAATCCAAATTCTCAGGATTGAATCAACGTATGTAGTTGATGTGAAAAAAATATATGCAAACCTATATACTCTTTCACAAATCCAAATTCTTAATAAATAATTTTACTTGAATCAGTGAGTAAATATGAATTTTCTTTTTTAACAAACCCCAAAAACCATTGCTCGAAACAGTGAGAAAATGAAAAAGAAAATTAAGCAAACACTAAACCATTTCGATCCTGAAGCAAATCAAAACTTCAACCCCATTGACACCACCCATTCTCTGAATATCACCGACACATAAGAGGTACCACCACAAGCTCCTCCTAATTACACCATCGGCATCAAATGCATCACAATAAAAAGCAGAAAACGAGAAAAATCAAACTACCGGTAATCATCAAAAGTGGCGCCGCCGTCTCCTGCCGCCGCCATGGTTGATAGTTTTCTTGATAAACCCCATGAATTTGATAGGATTCAGCTCAAGATATTAGAATCCTAATGATAAAATCCTTTGAGTTGGGGATTAGCCACCAATGTTAAGAAAACTTAATAGATTAAATAACGAAATTCAGTTGTGTTCTTCACAAGTTATGTAGAGAAGTATTTATAGACTACTGACCTCTAAATAAATAAAGTAACACACCTATCTTAAGAAACAAATAGAGAACTAAGTTAGGAAATCAACTAGCCACAACAATAAGGAAAATACTAAAGTAATCACTGGTGTCGGTATCCCAACAGAATTCACGAAGAAACTAAGAATAAAGAAGAAGCATCTTGATATGTGGAGGAAGAAATGCATCTAATAACTTAATGGAAAGGAAAATAAGAGATTTATTTTCTTGAACAAATAGAAGATCAGAGGGATTTGTTAAAAAAAGTCCATTGTTGTTAGAGTAGGGAATGAAATAACAATTGCCGACAGTACGAAGAAGAAATGGGTAAATTTTGGAACCGGTCACTTATGTGCCCTAAAAGCCCAACAAAACGGAATCTAAGGGTAAACATGGAAAAAAAAATTAAAAAAATGAAATTAAAAAATTCAAAATTCAACACTGTTAAGTCTAACTGGTCTTTGAAGGTCAATGATTGGTCCAGGTACCATCCCTTAATATTTGAAATGTTAGGTACCAAACTAAGGTGTTGGTCATTTGCAGGGTACCAACCATTAAATATCCCAAACGTTAATTCCTAATTACTTGATAGAAATCCTATAGTGTTTGGTTAAGTCCGAACCTATTATCAAGTAATCTTACTTCGTTGTTGTATTTTCTCGATCTCGTATCCATAGACGATCACACGAAGTGTGAACCGATTAGTTGTATTGTCTCGACTCATTCCACAGACAATCACTTTCGGAGAAATCACTTATAGTGGAAAAGTTTTAGATTGAGGTATATTTGGGTACCCTCGTCTTTTCACTTTGCAATTTTGAATTTTAGACCCTCAAATTAACCGAAGTAAAAAATAATTATTTATTTAATGGCTGGCTGGATGGCTGGCCTGAAAGCGAATGTAAGTCGACGAAACCCCTTGCAGAGGTATGAAATCTTACATGATGAGATAAATTTGTCCTCTCGCAATAGTAGAGTTGTTCGCAGTAGTAGATTGTGAATCTTGTAACGGTTGACCTACAACATATTTACATAGAAGAGAATGATAGATTAATTATTTAACAGATCCGAAACAAAATTTAATAGATATGGAAATATTAAACTATATGTATCATAGTCACACAAATATAAATCAAAAAGACAACAAGCATATGTAAAAGGGATCAATTATACTAAATATTGCATTTTGGATATACTCCCAATTAGGATTGAGTGTTCCTCCAATCCTTCATCCTCTTACTCTGCATGCGTCTGACAGACATAATAAGGGTACCATAGATTGTGTACCAGTCCACCACCAAGCATGAGAGTCGAAATTTGGACTCGATCAATAATCGAGTTATACGAATCCCTATAACCTTGAATAAAAATATTCAGATTGAATATATACCTATCTTCCTTTATGGAGAGTAAAGATTTTTGTTATTCAAATGCTTCAACATCGATGTTTAATTTTGAATATCTGCAGGTTATCATGTTGTTGAAAGTTGGAATCAAGCGTATGAAGAATGAGTTAAGAGACTATAATTGAAAAGGATAGGGTACCAAGTATACCACTAATTTTTTTTTGGCAACATGTATGGACAAAAGCGTAATACAATTAAAAGTAGATCAACATAATGATCCTTGAACAATATGTATAAAGACTTTATATTCCTTTCTCTTATAATCAGAAAGCTTAAGACTACGAACTCCGTGAAACTGATTATGTGTAAGAGTACTTGGACGATATCAAAAATCAATATCCAAGATCAATCTAGTTGAATCCAATAACCCGATCGGCTAATTATGAAACTTTTATTTATCTTCCAAGATATGAATGAATTCTATAAGAACAAGTTCTTACAATCGATCACAATCAATATGGGTTATCTACTATGATTGATTACTTACTGCTTGTGATATTCCAATTATGAAGATAAACAATATAATGTGGAAAATAAAAAACATAAGACACCATAAATTTTGTTAGTGAGGAAATCACAAGTGCACAAATACCCCGGACCATGTCCATATTTGAACACCGAACTTTATTAAGCCGCTAAATATACTAGCATATTATCAAACATTGGAATGAATGTAGTTGAGACTGAAATCACACTCTAAACAATTCAGCTGCAGTGTTTCTCCTTACGTCTCTTGAAACTAACAAGGTTCTACGCAATTGTTTCTCTTAGTTGACGTCCTTTACATCCTAAAAGTTTCTTCAGTCTAAGTGAATACTTTTGATATCAATCTGCCTCTAATAGATAAGCCTATTTAATTTTCCTTTAGATCGCAAAGATCAAGGCTTGGAAATATGTTTGCAATATACAAAGCTAGCAAACTTCATAAATTCGGTACTTGCACTCTCATAGAGCAGCCTAGATTATTAACCACCTCACAAGAACAATATTAAACAAAATAAATAAATTATTCAGAATAGTTATCATATATCTTTCTTGAGGAATCAAAAAGTCTGAGATGAAGAGAACTTTGAGATTTCTATCCTTCTCGTTCCTGAAAACTTTTACGAAAACCTAGATAACAGAAAAGAACAAGATCAAGATACATGAACTATCAGGGTAAAGATAGTCTGGTATGTCTTCACGCGTAGGTTAACTTAACTCTGCGGTTGCGCAATATTGGGCTTGTAAATAGTGTTAAACCAATAAAGGTACTCAGTACAATAGTTTGGCTCCTGGATCAAATTTTCAACTTCTTCCTAATGTGGACCATCCCTTATCAATTTTTCTCAGTCATCTCGAGAAATCTATGCACTTGGATCAATCCTCTTAAGGCTTAGTTGTAGCATTCTCTGGGATTTCACTTCTTCAAATCTAGGGATTGTTTCCTACTGCATGGAAACAAGGCTTGTTATACACAACTGTTGAATCCTATAAACAATGACAACATGTTGACCATCTTCAATATGTACTATTTCCTAATTTTCACTATCGTACTTCAGTATGACTGGAAAAACATTGGTGGGATTGACAAGATAAGGTTCATAATGGTGGAAATTTGTATACCACCAATAATGAAAATAATAACATTGTTGGTTAGTGCATTCACCATGTCAAAATAATACATAAATGATGTGAAATATTAGTTCTTACCTCCAACACTCCCCAAAAAGCATTCAAGCTTTCTTTGGCAATCGTCGAGTAACTACCGAGAGATATGTAAAGTTCTGATAAAATTAAAGACCCCCAATCATATCTTGGTACTTCCTCTAAATCTTCTACTGATTCGAGAAAACCAATTAACATCACTGAGACATTGCCCTATTGTCCACAACATAAACACACGTTTGAGCTCCTCATAATGTTCAGGGTACAAATATGGTTTATTTTCTAACTTGTTATGTTCCATATTACTACAATAACATTGTAAAATACTTTTCAACTCAACCATCTTTAATCCATATGCTTTTAGTTGTCTATATGACTAATCTTCTCCTGCTAGATCTTGAGTATAAAGAAAGTCATTCTTTACATCTATCTTCTAACTCCCAATTTAGTCTGTTAAATGAAAGTAAATTTCCTTTACATGGAATTCCCATAAACATGTACAAATCTAACAGTGTATCTCCTATTTAACAACATATGCATAATTAAAGATTGTTGAATATTATAAAAAAAAACATAATCTAAAAATTTAATTACAAGAAAAAACAAACTTACCGCATTCAAAATCTTTGAAAAAAGTACGTATTTGTAGTCTTCCACCATCTTTCGAACATAACTTGAATTATTTAAGTACTATAGTTTCTAGGTTGTATATCATATAAACTTCGCCAAGGATATCCTCAGACTCTTTTTTGAATAATAGGGGGAAGGTACACGAACACCGTACGTAACTATGACCAACCACCTCTTAGTGCGACTGAATAAACTCGCTATGGATGGCCATATATGTGCACTGAAAATGCACAATCACCATTTATTTGTATAAAATTTTGAAACTCATACTCCACAGGCTGAGTTTATTATTTATCCATGACATATCCAATCCATAGGCTGGGGTGCTAGTAGATCCTTTGAGTTTTCTGTTTATTTTTATTTTCTCATTGATATTTGTTTGATGAGAATTTTGTTAGAGCACTGCTAGGTCGAACTCGCATGCGTTGCTATCTCAAACATGTTGGTCAATGTTAGTGATCAAAACTATAAGTCTTGATTTCTAGTCTACTATAGCTAAGTCTTGGAGTAGGATAAAAAGTGTAGTTGAGCTCAAGAACTCCATGGAGATCATCATGCAAGACAAAGAACTACTCAAGGAACTGGTGGAACTTCATCGACTAAAAGGTATATGGAGACTTGAACTTATCTATCACTCAAAAGTCTATCTACTCTATCTCCTATCTTGTGACAAAAGTTGTTTTGCTATATAGACTTTGATTATACACATTTTCTATTTCGATCCGAGTTTATCTCGCTTATCTATTTCTCGAAATACGTGTTGTTAAGCTTTCGCTTTGGCCAAGTTCATCTTTACCTAGTGACGAAAGTCTTGTTATGTTTCAATCACTTTGAAAATGGCTTTGACGAAAAATGGTCTGTGAATAAAAACTATATAACGTCCTCTAAGAATGTTTCAATGATTGAAATAAGAGTTTAGATTATATAACCATTGTTGGGTATAAATAAGCATTGTATGGTAACACATATATGTATAAGTCCTTATTCCTTGAACCAAAGTATGCGTACTTTATTGATCAGGAAAACCGGAACAAGATCTGCGAACTCAATCCGCGAACTCAGTATGCGAATCCAGTCCGCGAACTTGCGGAGGTTCTAATCCCAAGAAATTTTACTGGAGTTTGTGAACTCCTTCTGGGAACTTAAGTCCGCGAACTAAGTCCGCGTACTTGAGTTGGTTATATCTAAAGACGATTTTTTGTGAACTTATATTTATATTAACTAAGGAATGCAATTTGCAAACCGTGGATATAAAGTTCATGAATCGATTCGAGTGAATCAAATTGTTTTTGCTTCGATTGTGTCTTGTATACTTCTATAAGATTTAATAAATTGAACAACTCTCTAACTAGTTCATTTGAGTCATTTGAACTAGTTATGGTGAAGAAGAATATGGTTGATATGAAAGTGATCATATGGATAACTATTTGGTTAACTATTATTGAACCAATAAATGTACATATTTGGATATGGTTACACAAACCTAAAATCGTTCATTTCATTTGTGTGTAAGATAAGTTTTCGATCCAACAGTTGAAAGATATTAGATTGAATCTAATCAGGTTTTCATATAACATTGAATATTGAATGCTCTGCTAGTAAGATAACATTGATTGCAAACCCTGGTTTGAAAGACTATGTAAGGGAGAACTCTAGCAACTAGGAAACCTAATCCCCACACCTCCTGTGTGATACTAGTTGTATTAGCTAGAGTCGATTCTCCTTTAACCTTGGGTTTCTTCTCGAGACCATGTTGGTTAACGAATTGAAGACTTCATTGGGATTGTGAAGCCATACCGATACTACTTTCTTGTAGTTGTGTGATCTAATCTTGCTGATTATATAAGTTTGAGTACAATCGTAATGATTGGCTTGAGATTGATATCTCCGATAGGAAAGATATAAATGTAGTCACAAACATCTTCGTCTCATCGTTTGTGATTCCACAATATCTTCTTTCGCTGCGTTGATTAAGATTATTGTGAGGTGATTGATAATACTAGGCTGTTCTTCGGGAATATAAGTTCGAGTTATCAATTGGTTCATCTTCACCTTGATTTATCAAAAGATAGAATAAAACTTGTACGTATTTCTGTGGGAGACAGATTTATCTATTATCGTAGACTTTTTTATGTGATATCTATTTGTTTATTAAAGTATCCAACTTTGGGTCGTAGCAAATCTTAGTTGTGGGTGAGATTAACTAAGGGAATCAAGTTCGTAGTATCCTGCTAGGATCAGAGACATAAGGAGCGCAACTGTACCTTGGATCAGTGTGAGATTGATTAGAGTTCAACTACAGTCCAGACCGAAGTTAGTTTGTAGTAGGCTAGTGTTTTTAGCGGCTTAATACAATATGTGTTCAATCTGGACTAGGTCCCAGGGTTTTTATGCATTTGCGGTTTCCTCGTAAACAAAATTCCGGTGTCTGTGTTATTTATATTCTGCATTATATTTTGTTATATAATTGAAATATCACAGGTTATGCGTTAAGATCAATCAATTAGAATATCCAACCTTTGGGTGTTGATTTACATTGATTGAAACTTGAACATTGATCTTTGGTACTGTTCAAGTTATTTCACATAATAATCAGGCTCATGGATTTCTATCTGTTCGATTTGCTGATTACATTGTGAAATAGAGATTTTAGAACTCTTTGATATACTTTATTAAGATTGAGTATAGTTGATTCTCTTGAAAGTATATTGGAGTTAGTCCATACAGATTGCTAATCGAAATATTGGGTGTGGTTGTTAGACCCCCGCTTTTTCAATTGGTGTCAGAGCAGGTAAACACCTTAAACCTTATAAGTTTGTGTTAAGGTTTAATTACTCTCATTGTCAGTTTCTTATTATCGCCTCTCCTTCTTTTCTCCGTTTCATGTCATCTTGAACATTGGAGTCACACATGGTAAGGAGAGAAGTGGATATTTATGGAAGTGGTCATGGTGGGATATAATAACAGTGTTGTTCCTGGAGAAAAATTTCCTCAGAAGCGAACTAACTTTTTTTTGCACACATTCAACTAATAGAAGATTATCAATTGTTTTTGATATTAATAATTAAACTAAAAACTTATAATTCGCGTATTCTAAGGCGCAAACTCTCTAATAATAAACCTATTATTAAAAAATTCAATTAGGCTCCATCAATCGAGTTGATTGTTGTGATGAGTTTTATAAGAAAAAGAAATGAAAAAAAAAACTCTACTGCCTACTAGTGGTGAGTATTAAGGCTTATTCCTATGCATATGCCAAACACTGATTTTTGGCATATATGTACCCACTATGGGTATGCCAAACTGCCAAACTCATATGTCTATATGACATGAATAACATATAGGCATACAAGACAAAGTTTTCCAGCGAGCGATAGAGTATCCATCGCTCGATGGTCAAGTCAGCGCTCACTGGTCTATGAGTCGCCAGCGCTAGCCAAGCTATCGAGCTTATCACATCTTCATCCAACATTTGCTATGTTTCACCACTATAAATACGTAATTTTAATCTCATTTCAACTCACACCAGAATTTTTAAACCTCTCTATATATAATTTCTCAATCTCCAATTATTTTCATCACTCTTCCAATTCCTCAGAGAGTATATATGGATGATAATATGAGCATTGGTGAGTTCACTGAGTTCATAGCAAACCAACGTGTTGACGCAAATTGAAGAGTTGTTGATCGTGCCAATGTGGATAATGAAATTAGGAGAAGTAAAATTAGATTCAGAAGTCAAAATAGGAGAAGTCAAATAAGGCGGAAACTAAAATTCACTGTTGCGGAAGATGAATGTATTTGCAGGAATTATATTTCTTCTATTGAGGATATTGTATTAGGAAATGCATTACATCTCGAAACATTATGGCAAATGATTTTTGGGAAATTTCAAGAAAAACAATAAATCTCAACAATCGTGATGTTTCAGAGTTGATTCAACGCTTAAGTACAATTAACTGATTCAAATAACATACACATAAATCTAGTAACTTCCTTATTGATTGTAATGAAGCATTGAATCAACTCTGAAACATCACGATTGTTGAGACTCATTGTTTGTTCTTGAAATTTCCCAAAAATCATTTGCCATAATGTTTCGAGATGTAATGCATTTCCTAATACAATATCCTCAATAGAAGAAATACTAGATTTGTTGCTTTACTTCATCAAGAATGTCCAAATTTGAGGAATGGTGAATCCATGATGGAATTTCTACAAAGGTGCCGTGCAGATGGTACAACTATGATGGAACTTCGACGTAGGTGTCATGTAGAATATCGTCGCATCTACAAAAAAAACTTCCAATTTGAAAATTGTTTCGACATTTTAAAATATTTACCCAAATTTTGTCCAATATTTATGTTTTAATTTATCGATTGTCCACTTAAGTCTTTAAATTGTCTAAGTATTAGTTTAAGTTCTTATGTTTTAATTTGAAAATTGTCTAAGTATTAGGTTTTAATATTTGTTAAAATGTATCCCTAATTAAAATGTAAGATTGGATTAAGAATAAAATTAAGCTTAATTTTCAACATTACTCCTCAAATTTTCAAATTCATTAAACTTCGATATAATCATTAAATAGTCATTTTTTACAAGATATAAAACTAGACAATAATATTTTGAAATATAGACTTTAAAAATAAAAATTTGGGACAATGTTCTTCATCTTGTTAATCTTCTTCATTTCACCAAAGTTCCAATCAATGCGCTCATGAACGGATTCTCCTTTGTTTATCTTCTTCTTTGGCTTCAAATTTGTTTTACCTTGAAGCACTATCACATATCTTCTTAACGGCACCTACAAGCACTACTCCAGAAAAATCAAGTTGCGTTGCCAAATCAAGTTGGGTTAGTTGTGCCATTTGGAGAAAATAGAACAAATAAATTAGATTGAGAATAGATTTGAGAAAAAGAGAAATCTTTTGTGTAAAACATTTGGGGTATATTTTGAGTCGAAAGTTACATATTTATAGCGATAAAGAACTAGTCGTTGGCGCTAGAGACAATAACGCTGGAGATAAAGACTTTAACGCTGGCGATAAAGTGATTATCGATGGCGTTATTCATAATATCGCTCGCTAGAAGGTCTATCGCTTAGTGGTTTTACCATAATGGCGCAATTAGTTTGCCATGCCACCTGGTATGACAAACATCATTTTTTTGGCATGTGCATAGGAATAGGCCTAACAGACTTGTAGTATATGGTGATATGATGCGAGGAAAGAAAAAGGAAGAGACGGGACAGGTAAAGACGAAAGAAAGAGATGAGAAAAAAAAATCAAAGACGTTTCTCTTCAAGTTAAAGTATTTACAAAACTTCACCCCTTCGAATTTATGTAATTAATATAATTCACGTACGAGTAGTGATATCCCACACGACTTTGCGGGATGGATTCCCGTAAAAGCGGATTCTTTACCGTTAGATCTTGCTAAAACCCAGATCTAACATCCTTGAACCCTTTAGGGGAAGTGGTGGGTACTTTCCTGAAAATGGTGGGTCATTTCTTGAAAGTGATGGGTCATTTCCTGAATGTTAATCTAACTGTTGATTTGATCATCCAACAGTATCCCGCAAAGTCGTGTGGGATAACATTTGTCTTCACTTAATCTTGTGTATGTATTTTTAATGAAAACACCCCCATCAGAATAAGGCTTTTTGTTTCCCCCGGCCTTAATTGGTTGCCTACAAGTGGGGTTACACTGCTTTCCTATCTGGACTGGCCTTTGAAGAGTTAGCAGCCTTTAACGGGGTGGTAATGTTATTTATGCCACTACTATCCATGGGCTTTGCACAAGTACCCTTATTAGTCTTTACAAATACCCCTAATGGCATAATTGAAACTACGAACAAAAAAATAGTTCACAAAATCCCAAATTTAACCTTCATATCTTATCTTATACTTCAGATCTTCATTATTTGTCACTCGAGAAAAATCAACGGAACTCTCACCGTCTCCATCACTGCCACCACCATCTCCGTCTCCGTCACCACCACAAGGTCAGTTCCGTCTCCATCACTGCCACCACCATCTCCATCTCCGTCGCCACCACAAGGTCCACACCAACGTAACCAAAACCACAATCAGCTCCATCACCATCATCACCATCTCTCTTCTCTTTCTCTCCGTAAATCACCACCACCAACAACACCCATATCGATTTCATCTCTAATTCCGCCACCACCTCAAAATCCACCAATTCCATTACCAGATCCATCAACAATTCTCTCTTTTTGTCACCTATTTGGAATCAAATCCCGAAATCCAACCATAAAAATCATCATAAGTAGCAGTCCATCTTCTTCTTCTTCGTTGAAGATTCAGGTGAGATCCCAATTTTAGGGTTTGATTTTTGGTATTGATAATAAACTAAATTTCTGATAATAAACAGTTTAAATTTATGCTTAATTCAGTTTAAATTTATGCTTAATTCGAAGTGAGATTGAAACTGATTTTTCGTTTTTTTAGTTTCGTATAATTTTTGAGATCGAGATTCGAATGAAGAATTCGGAGTTTGAATGAAGAATTCGTTGTCGATCGAGAAAGATAAATTAGTCCTGGGTACTTGTTGATTTCGATTGTTGTGTAACTAAGAAATTAGAGAAAGCAGAAAAGAATATTAGGGATTTGATTTACATAAAATAGAGAAATCGAAGCTCTCTAATGAAGCAATTGAAAGTTTTTGATCAATTTTGAGGTGGGTTGGAGTTCATTTGTGATTGATTCAGTGGTTTCTATGATTATTGTTGTGTAACATGGAAGTGGAATCATAAGTCCGTAGTGATGGAACTGCAGGGTGCTGAGAATTAATGGTGGTGCAGCTGAGGGCTGGGAGTTGCTATTACAGACAACAAGAGTTGAGCTTAGATATGAGCTGGGTCTGAGGATGCATGGATGTATTCACAGTGTAGGTGAGGAACTTGGTGACTGTTTTCTGGAGATTTAGGAGATGGCTTATGATGGAGATGTTCTTGATGATTCAGATGAAGCTGTAGTTGTTGTGAAGGGTTTGATAGTTAGAAGGTATGAGGAACTGCACATAAGAAGGATTTAGCAGAGAGGAGATGAAGTTTGTTGTGACAGTATGGAAGAGTCGGCTGGAGTTGGTAATGTTGTTTTGTCTCTATTGCAGGTACCATTAGTGATCTACAAGAAGCTATTCATTAGATGTAATTATTACAAACTTGCAAAAAAAAAAAAACTTCATTTCATGCTTGTACCTTAAACCTTTGAGAATTTTTGTATTCTTGGTGCACGCTATTAATAAATCGAATTCAATAGCACTGTGATTCATTTTTTATACCTTGTTACCTTCATGTTAGGATTAAGTTAACTAAATTCATTATTATTTCTCAATTGCTAGCTATATACATCCATCACAGGATATCTTGTTGCTCTATGTATTTACTTAGTGAGAACACTGGTCTTTTACGTTTGTTTATTCCCCTCAAACAACCTTAAGGAAAAATAATCTTTTTAAGTTGAGTCATTGCAGAGATTTTAGACTTTTTTTTTTTTTAAAAGTTTGACAACGGAAGCACATACTGATGCAGGTGGAGAGCTTGAAGAGGGGAAATATAGGGAGATTGATCTTGGTTAATTGCAGCAAAAGGGTGGACTGGAATGGGAGTTGAAGTGAAGTGCAGAACAGTTTGATGTTGCAGCTGAAGCTAGGCCAATAGAGATGGGTTTGCATACGGTTGTCAATTTGAGCTCACTGATGGATACTCAGCTGGTATATGTGCGTTTGTTTTCTCCAAACCAGGTATCTTTTCATGCATGTTACCTTGTGTTATGCATGGATCTGTGGTGTAATGGTAGCACAACGAAACTATATGTCAGAAGATGTGTGTTCGACTCACACTAGGTTCACTCATTTGTGTACAATTTTTATTTTTTGGAGATAACTTGTGATAGTTTCCTCCATATATGAAGACAACTTGTGCTAGTTTCCTCCATAATTGGAGGCAACTTGGGCTAGTTGCTTTCACTTTTGAAGACAACTTTGTGCTAGTTGCCTTCACTTTTGAGGGCAACTTGAGCTAGTTGTCACAGATTCGGAGACAACTTGAGCTAGTTGCCTCCATTTTGTTTTGCAACTTATTCTTGTACAATATTTATTGGAGACAACTTAAGCTAGTTGCCTCCACTTTTGGAGACAACTTGTGCTAGTTGCCTCCATATTTGGAGACAACTTGGGCTAGTTGCTTTCACTTTTGAAGACAACTTTGTGCTAGTTGCCTTCACTTTTGAGTACAACTTGAGCTAGTTGTCTCAGATTCGGAGACAACTTGAGCTAGTTGCCTCCATTTTGTTTTGCAACTTATTCCTGTACACTATTTATTGGAGACAACTTAAGCTAGTTGGCTCCACTTTTGGAGACAACTTGAACTAGTTGCCTTCGATATGAACATTATTTATTAGAGACAACTTGAGCTAGTTGCCTCCACTTTTGGAGACAACTTGAGCTAGTTGCCTCCTATATGGACACAACTTCAGCAAGTTGACTTCACATGGTAGTGGTGGTCGTCGGTGGTGGTGGTTGGCGGCGGTGATGGTAGGCGGCGGTGGTGGTCGTTATTGGCAGCGACGGTGGCGGTGGTGGACAGTGGTGGTGGTTTGGCGGTGGCGGTGGTGGACAATGGTGGTGGTTGGCGGTGTTGGTGGACAATGGTGGTGGTTGGCGGCAGTGGTGGTTGGCGGCGGTGGTGGTGGTTGGCGGTGGACAGTGGTGGTCGTAGTTGGCGGTGGACAGTAGATGTAGTTTTTTTTTTTTTTTAAATAGTGGTTAGTGGTTTTGTATATATACACTATATAGAGGAGGGTATTTTAGTAATGTATTAGGATTAGGAGTATTTGTAAAGTACATAAGGGTATTTTTGCAAGGGGTCTCATAGTAGGAGTATATAGATAATGTTCCCTTTAGCGGTTATTAAGCATAAGAAGTCTGCAGAATGTGAGAGGAGGAATATAAGATGCAGAGAGAGGAAAGTCAAAGGATAATGTGGTAATTGAATTTTTGTCCCTACTTTTGATGGTCTATACAAATATCATTATCACATAATAATTTTGTCCCTCTTTATCTATAAGCCTATCAGGGGCCCATCAACAATTTATGGACTTCCAAATATACCCAACCTTTATACCTTATTGAAAATAAGGACTTCTTCTTATCTTCTTTATTTCTCATCCAGAGAAAAACTATCGATCTCACCACCATTTTCATCTCCGTCACCACCATCATCTTCATCTCCATCGCCACCATAACGAACGCAACTAGCACCAGCAACATCTCTATCATCACCATCTAATTTACTGTTATATCTTTTAACTTTACCGAAAAGAGTCTTTCCAACCCCTAATTCATCTTTTACTTCGTCTTCTTTCGCCTCCACAAACCCCACGACTCTGTATAACCCTGAACCAAAAGATCAATTGAAAAATCAGCTCCCTCATCTTGTACTTCGTCTTCGTTTCTAACCCTAGCTTACTGCAATATCTTCTTCTTCTCCGATAAATTACAAGTAAGAAAAAAAAACGTGGTGATGTATTAATATAATCAAAGAGATTAAGAATTGTGGTTAAATTAATGGGTATAGATGAATTCTGTTAAGATTAGGAGATATAGTTATATGTGAATTCGGGTAAGAATTTAGTTTAGATTTGAATCCATATTGATTTGTAAGTTTTAGATGGAGAATGAAATTCGAGATCTGAAATTGGAGAGGGTTTGAATCAGATCGGGAAAGAGATTTGGTAGTCGAGAGCTTCTGAAGAACTGATGAATTCGAGACTATGAAGAAGGTGTCACTGCTATGAGTTTTAAGAATGAAAATGGTGGTGAACTTAGATGGGAGTTTCCTGTGATGGTTTTATATGATTTCTGGTGATTAATGGAAGAAACATCAAGGGTTTTCAGTGGGTTGATTCGAAATGGATAATGAAGATGGTGGTGCTACTATTGACAGAAGGTACAAGGGAGAGCTGATGTTGTTCAAATATGAGAAGAAGGTGTTTGCAGCTCCCTGGATTTTGGGTTTGGTTGTTTGGTGGTGGTGGTGGTGCTGGAGATGTGTGATTTTGTTGGTGGCAGTGTTGGTATGAGTTGTTGTTACAGAGATTGAAGCCTATTGCTGAATGAAATATGGTGGTTATCTGGGTTGAAGCAGGCAGTGATATTGGATCAATTATGGTTGTTGAACCATATATTTTGGATCAAAAATGGTTGTTGATCCATATATTTTGGATCACTCCTATTGTTGACCCAATTTTTTATTGGATCAACTATGGTGGTTTTGGTTGGAATGATGAAATTGGTGTTGGATTTTGGTTCTGGTTGTTTTGGTGGTGGTGGTGGTGATGGAGATGTGTGATTTTGTTAGTAGCAGTAATGGTGGAGAGGTACGAATGAGAAATTAGTCATGGAAATAGTAGTAGAATGGTGGTTCCGGTTGTTGGAGTTGTCGAGATTGGTTTTGAAGCTGGTCTTGGAGCTGTTGGTGTTTATGAAGCTACAGATAATGAAATATGGTGGTTATCTGGGTTGAAGCAGGTAGTGATATTAGATAAACTATGGTTGTTGATCCATCTATATGGGATCAACTACTGTTGTTGATCCTTTGAACTCATGCTTTTGTAGTTTAAATCATGTAAATTGTTCCAATGTTGAACTTGTGGTGCAATGGTAGCATGACTGACTCCATGTCAGATGATGCGTGTTCGACTCACGCCAAGTTCACTCCATTTTACATGGATCAACTATCATTATTGATCCAAGTTTACATGGATCAACTTCCATTGTTGATCCACTAAAATTGGATCAACTTCTACTGTTGATCCTTTTTTCTTGAATCAACTATCGTTGTTGATCCCCTAAACTAGATAAACTTCTACTATTGGTTCTATTTATTTGGATCAACTATTGTTGTTGATACAAAAATATTTGAACCAGTGGCGGCGACGACAGTGGTGGCGGCGGCAACGAACTTGTGGTGGTGGCGGAAACAGATCAGTGGTGGTATAATGGTGGCGGTGAAGGAGAGGCGATGGAATATTAGTGGTGGTGGCGGTTGGTAGGTGGTGGTGGAATGGTAGTTGAATGTTGGTGGTGGTGGTGGTGGTGCTAGTGGTGGTGGTGAAGTGATAGTGGAAGAAATTTGTTCCATTTTAAAATAAAGAAAAAATATTATATGGGTGAGGGTATTAAGGTAATCTAATATTAAATGGATAAGGCTATTAAAAAAGGAGGGACATATTTATTGTTGCATACAGATATATTTGTAGGAAGTTAAAAGTAGGGACATATAATTAATATACCCAAGGATAATCAATATTTAAGAGAATTAGATCTGGGTCTTAGGACCCACCCTAATTTCATAAGGTTCGAAATACGTGGATTTTCTGGTTTAACTTCTAGTTGCTTGCTTCCAAGTCTGATGTCATGGAAGTTATTGAAGTGCATAGCAACTTCCATCTCTAGGTATGCTCCCATGTATTAGGAATCTTTGCATTTGTTATATGAAGTCGTTTAAGTGTTTAGGTAAATAATTCTATTATTACAAAGATTCCAGAGTGATAGCATTCGTCACGAAGATTTGTGATGTATATGTCGGAGAAAATGAGTTTATTTTTTTGGTTTTATGGTCTTGGTGGGAATAGTACTTGGGACCTTTGGGTCTCTAAGCACTTACTCATTTTCTTATGAGTGAATGAAATAGAACCTTTAGTCCCACATTAGGCATAATTAAAGAGGAGTTTCACTATATAGATATTCCTTTATGGATAGTTAGTAAAACAATGTGGGTGGAACGGGTGGGGCGATTTTTTTTTGTAAATTTCGTTTTATTTATTTCCTAAACCTTGTGAAAATCAAATTATATACTTTTTTAAATTTGTGGGGGGGGGGGGATGAATTTATTCTCTTAACAAAAATATTTCTCAACGGATTTTTGTGCATGGATGTCGACACTTTTCTTACCGTTTTTGACTGTTTTTGATGACAGTATTATGTCGGAATCATGGCAGAATTATTTTGCATGCAATATTGATTCGCACATTTATGTGCATTGATTCCACCTCTCCATTTGTCTATAAAAAGAATTCGACTTCTTCATTCCAATTTGTGTCCAGAAGAGCTACTATCCTCTTCTTTTCGTCTCTCTCCCTCTGTGTGGTTTTTAATTCTTTGTGCCATTGATGTTGAGTTCGTATGAGTGAGCAAGTAATGTAGTGCTAACAGTGCTTGCATCAGGAATTTTTATCCTGGATACAACTTGACCATAGTGTATATGCATCACTCATTCTTGAGGCATACCGGTCAACTATTGTGTTAAGGACAGCGTGTTGAACACGTGACTCTGTCTTCTATTTGTTGTCTTTGAGTGTTTATTTACCTTCCAGAACTTTTATTTCTAACATCTTGTTTGAGTGTTTTTATTGTTACAGCCGCAATAGTATAATGTCTCAATTCAAGGAATAGCTGAAATCTAAAATGAATCAACACATGGATTTAATGTCGGTCTCGTTGAGAAATTCAGTGGTGAACTTTGCGTTGGATTGCAACCTGCTGTTGATAATTTCCCCATCTTCTTCCATGCAATCGATTAGAAGGTATTACTTACTTTTGTTCCCTAAAGAATTAAATTATTTTTTTGCTGGATCAAAACGCTTCATAATTAAGCAGAGTTTGTGTTTTCTACTGATTTCTGTTTAAAATTTGAGTCTTAGATTTTTCAAGTAGAGCTATTGAATATTGAAAACCAAAAATAGGATGGATACTACATTGACCCTTTGATTTGATCTAGTTTTTTGGTTTCCAACATTCTTCAAGAAGGGTAGTAGAAAACCTAGAACTATATTTAGTTAATGCAAGTTGCTTCAATTCTATAGAAACTGAAGAATTAGTTTGGAGAACCTTGCACCATCTAAACCCTCACTCAGGGTCATCGTCACAGTGTTCTAGTACTTTGAGATTGACCCTCACAAACGAAATATGGGAGCCTAGTAGGCATTGTGGTTTACTTAGGGAGTGTAGATTTTTGTGACTCTAAGAGATGGGTTATGTTTATTGCTAGATACATATTAGGTGGATGCTCATCCTCATTGAGTTGGGTCAAAAGGAAGTGTTTGTACCAAAAATTACTGTACCTTAGGCACAAACGCGATCAATTTGATGATGATGATGAAGAAATAAGACAACCATAAAAAATAAATAATGAAGACAAGAATTTTACGTGGTTCGACAAGTAATGCCTACGTCCACGGATGAATCCCCTTGGGAAGAGAAATTTTATTGATATAAGTATTACAATGATTTTTCTCTTGGTTAGAAAGCATATCTAAGCAGATGAAATGTGGTGAAAATGGGTAGCCAATTCTCCTCCAGTCGAGAATTTCTTCCCCTCTTTAAGTTGGGTTTTAGCCTCTATGTATAGGCAGAAAGTAAATCTATCTTTAGGATTTCATAGTTATCTTCATAACATCCCTTCCATGTATAAATCCAAGAAAACAACCAGATTCATGATAAAGTTTGTTATTCCTCTAATATTTATCATAATCCATATTTATATTAAATTAATTATTATCTTGAATAATAATCATAACCACTTAAGATAATTATCCTCTTTTGTATAATAGTTATAATCAGCTAAGATAATTATCCTCTTCCTATTAGGATTTATCTGTGGCTTCCATATTAAGAAAAAAAGGGTTTCCATAATAAACCAAACGATCTTCAACAATAAGCCAACCGGGCTTGCAAAATAAGCCAGTTATGTTTCCATAATAAACAAAATGGGCTTCAATAATAAGCCATCCGGGCTTCCAAAATAAGCCAACTAGGCTTCTTTAATAAGCCTTGGGTTTCTTTAATAAACCGATTGGGCTTACAAAATAAGCCAACTGGGATTCTATAACAAGCCATGTGGATTTCTTTAATAAACCGACGGGTTTCTCTAATAAACCATGTTTCAACGATATTGAATAGAATGTGCGGTACACAAGTGTACCATTTTAATAAGGTACAAACATCGCCCCCTTTTAATTCTCAACTTGTTGCTGGATTAAGAACAAAACAATATTAACTTTATCCCACAAGATAAAATCAAAGGCTGTCTTGCTTCAATATCCATGTACCAAAATATTTCACATATGAAATATTATGCACGTCTTTTTAGTGTTCCACGTTCATTTTACGCGAGAGATCAAATTTTCCGAAAATGCTTTGCTTAGTGACGTTTGTATGTCAAAGTCCACGTACCATAGTGGGATCATTAACTTTTTCCCATCAAACTAACTCTTCAATAATACGTTGGTTGTTCTCCTTACAAGGAGCCATTACGAGGAAACGTATAGTTTGAAAACACATTCATTACCATAGTAGCACATGTATATATACGAACTTTTAGTTTAATAGAATATGCGGACTCACTTGATATTTCTCATGAATCCTTGAAAAATTGAAAATCCAAAGTATTTTTGTACACGGCTCTTTTAGTTTGTTGTCGACAGTCCCATAACGAGGTAGGATGCTCACATCGACGAAAATACTAACTTTCCCACAATCAAGTATGTGATTACAACTCACGGTAGCACTTTTGATGTACATCTTTTCTTGAAATGCAACAAGAACCGTCATATCACATCATGATTTGACTCCATCAGTTTAATCCTTGTAATTTGAGACTTTAATTCCCAAAGAAACATCAATTATATGAGTTTGTTTCCTGCACGTAGATCTTGAGCCTGTCTAATGTAAGTGGGCATACAATTCGCCTTCCTTTACTCTTCTAATGGAGTTTGAGTGACATAGGGTAAGTTTAATTTTTATCTTTTTCTGCAGATGTTCTCTTTGTTAGAACTCTCATTTCCTAGCGGGCATTTCGTGTAGGATATTACCAGAACTAATTGATTTTGCATGAAAACTCGTTCCTTGGTTGTTCTTTTTGATAGAAAATGCTCCAATTAATTAAACTAGTTTATCTCTTTATATATAAAAACCATCAAAATTCTTTTCCCATTCATATGAATATTCGGTATCTGGATTAAATTAATAACTCAACTTCGACTTCGACTTCGAGAACATACGTCACTCGAGTGTAGGTTTCCTTCGTCTCTTGTTAGGCACATTGATCGCCTATATGCTCCATTACTGGCCTAGAAGTTTCCGACTCAATGCTCTTATGTATGCGAGTAATGAATGTACGACAATCTCTGGTGTACAGGTTGACTGTCTCTAGCATTTTGTCATACATTTCCTTTTGTGAGCTCCATCTCCTATTGAAACACTTTCTTCTCGCCTTTCCCTTTATTCGAAAAACATTGCATTTATTTCTTTAATAACCAAAATACTCCGTCTTTGTCTTTCTCCTTATTAGAGAAACATCACAACTATTTTCTTTAATAACCAAAATACTTCATCTTTGCCGAATAGAAAAGACGCCCCCATGTGAAGTAGGAACTAGATCTATTATATCTGATCCTCACTTGCTAGATGCATATGGGCTTATGGTATCTTTTTCGTTGCCATCTTATTTCTGGGTTCATCGTGATTTTTCATTTTGGGATCTCCCTCAAAATGTTGTCTTGGCGTGGCGTGTCCCTCGGCTCCGGACCCTTTCGTCATACGTGACAACTTGCTTTCTTTGCTTATTTTTAATTGAGCATGTTGCTGACGAACCTCAAGCAACAAATCAAATGAACTTTGAATTCGATCATGTGCTACCCCAAGTGCATATAAAAGTTTACTGAACACATGAACTTTTTCTTCCATGTCATAGGGAATTGAAAGACGAGTCTAAATAATCAAAAATCACTCAATTCGGACTTATAACGAAGAATTTATTAAAGAAACAAGGTTGAACGAAGTGCACATGTTGTTGCATACGTGGCAATGCTGACTGGAAAAACAGGCACACGTGGCATGGATGACTAGACGACGTTGCTAACATGTCACCTAATTTATGCTGACGTGGCAACACAAGTAGCTTAGATAATGACATACGTCGCTGACGTGGCAGCTGACTAGATGCTGACATGACGGACGAGTCACCAACACTGCTGACCGGGCATGTGGTACTGACGTGGTAGTGATGTGGAAGTCAATGCTGACTGTACCAAACTACTGACGTGACGCTCGGATATTGCATACGTGGCGTAGCTAATTGGACCTTATCCGCTGATGTGGCCACAGACTGTACTTCTGCTGATGAGTCACTTGGGTGGACCGAACCAATTAAAATATGGTTGGACCAATGACACGTGTCGCACTTTAATTAGCTGCTAGTGGTCGAACCGGTTTGTTGAACCGTGAGTTGGTCCGGAGGCTGGACAAATCCTACATACGAGATTATCTGAATCTGACGGTACATATTTGCTTGATCTGGAGTTGTACTTGAAGTTGTATGAAGATTAGGTTTTGGCAACGCTTTCTAAAAACCCTTTGTCATGGTTTCTTCAATAATTTCGCAACAGTTTCTTCAAGCTCGCAACAGTTCTTCATCCTTGTAACGGTTTCTTCAATTGTTCGTAACAGTTTCTTCAACTGTTTCGCAACAGTTTCTTCAACCTTGTAACGGTTTCTTCAACTATTTCGCAACGGCTTTCTGAACCCTAACTTTTTATTCTTTTGCTGATTTTTGCATCGAACTCGTGCACGATTTTTTCCGCACCTTTCTCAATGGAAAAACAAGAATATTTTACATGAATCCCTTTAGTCGGTGCCAATGTTTGTACCAAAAATTACTATTAAGCACAAACACGATCGATTTGACGATGATGATGAAGAAATAAGACAACCATAAAAATAAATAATGAAGACAAGAATTTTATGTGGTTCGATAAGTAATGCCTACGTCCACGGATGAATCCCCTTGGGGAGAGAAAATTTATTGATTTAAGTATTACAATGATTTTTCTCTTGGTTAGAAAGCATATCTAAGCAGATGAAATGTGGTGAAAATGGGTAGCCAATTCTCCTCCAGTTGAGAATTTTTTCCCCCCTTTAAGTTGGGTTTTAGCCTCTATTTATAGGCAGAAAGTAAATCTATCTTTAGGATTTCATAGGTATCTTCATAACTTCACTTCATGTATAAATCCAAGAAAACAACCAGATTCATGATAAAGTTTGTTATTCCTCTAATATTTATCATAATCCTTATTTATCTTAAATAATTATTATCTTGAATAATAATCATAACCACTTAAGATAATTATCCTCTTTTGTAAGGATTTTGCAATTATCTTGAATAATAATTATAACCAGCTAAGATAATTATCCTCTTCCTGTTAGGATTTATCCGGAGCTTTCATATTAAGCAAAAATGGGTTTCCATAATAAACCAAATGGGCATCAACAATAAGCCAACTAGGCTTCCAAAATAAGCCAGTTATGTTTCCATAATAAACAAAATGGGCTACAATAATAAGCCATATGGGCTTCCAAAATAATCCAACTAGACTTCTTTAATAAGCCTTGGGTTTCTTTAATAAACCGTTTGGGCTTCCAAAATATGCCAACTTGGCTTCTATAATAAGACATGTGGATTTCTTTAGTAAACCGACGGGTTTCTCTAATAAAACATGTTTCAACGGTATTGAATAGCATGTGCGGTATGCAAGTGTACCATTTTAATGGGGTACAAACATCGCCCCATCTTCATTCTCAACTTGTTGATGGATTAAGAAAAAAACAATATTAACTTTATCCCACAAGATATAATCAAAGGATGTCTTGCTTCAATATCCATGTACCAAAATATTTCACATCTGAAATATTATGCACGTCTTTTTAGTGTTCCACGTTCATTTTACGTGAGAGATCAAATTTTCCGAAAATGCTGTGCTGAGTGACGTTTGTATGTCAAAGTCCACGCACCATAGTGGGATCATTAACTTCTTCCCATCAAACTAACTCGTCATTAATACGTTGGTTGTTCTTCTTACAACGATACATTACGAGGAAATGTATAGTTTGAAAACACATTCATTGTCATAGTAGCACATGTATATGTACAAACTTTTAATTTAAGAGAATATGCGGACTCACTTGACATTTCGCATGAATCCTTGAAAAATTGAAACTCCAAAGTATTTCTGTACACGACTCTTTTAGTTTGCAGTCGACTGTCCCATAACGAGGTAGGATGCTCGCATCGACGAAAATACTAACTTTCCCACAATCAAGTATATGATTACAACTCACGGTAGCACTCTTGATGTAAATCTTTTATTGACATGCAACAAGAACCGTCATATCACGTCATGATTTGACTCCCTCAGTTTAATCCTTGTAATTTGAGACTTTAATTCCCAAAGAAACACCAATTATATGAGTTTGTTTCCTGCACGTAGATCTTGAGCCTGTCTAATATAAGTGGGCGTACCATTCACCTTCCTTTACTCTTCTAATGGAACTTGAGTGACATAGGGTAACTTTAATTTTTATCTTTTTTCTGCAGATGTTCTCTTTGTTATAACTTTCATTTCCTAGCGCTCATTTCTTGTAGGACATTACCAGAACTATTTTATTTTGCATGAAAACTCGTTTATTGGTTGTTCTTTTTGATAGAAAATGCTCCAATTAATTAAACTAGTTTATCTCTTTCATATAAAAACCATAAAATTTCTTTTCCCATTCAAATAAATATTCGGTATCTGGATTAAATTAATAACTCAACTTCGACTTCGACTTCGAGAACATACGTCACTCGAATGTAGGTTTCCTTCGTCTCTTGTTAGGCACATTGATCGCCTATATGCTCCGTTACTGGTCTAGAAGTTGCCGACTCAATGCTCTTATGTACGCGAGTAATGATTGTACGACAATCACTGGTGTACAGGTTGACTGTCTCTAGCTTTTTGTCATACATTTCCATTCTTGAGCTCCAGCTCCTATTGAAACACTTTCTTCTCGCCTTTCCCTTTATTCTAAAAACATTGCATTTATTTCCTTAATAACCAAAATACTTCGTCTTTGTCTTTCTCCTTATTAGACAAACATCACAACTGTTTTCTTTAATAACCAAAATACTTCATCTTTGTCTTTCTCTTTATTATAAAAACATTGCAAATATTTCCTTTAATAACCAAAATACTTCGCCTTTGTCTATCTTTCAATAGAAAAACATTGCAACTATTTCCTTAAAAATCAAAATACTTCGTTTTTGTTTTTCTCTTTATTAGAAAACATTGCAAATATTTCCTTAATAATCAAATACTTCGTCTGTCTTTCTCTTTATTAAAAAGACATTGCAACTGTTCATTTGATAACCAAAATACCTCATCTTTGTCTTCCTCTTTTTTAGAAAGACGTTGCAACTATTTCCTTTAATAACCAAAATACTTCATCTTTTTCTTCTTCTTTTATAGAAAGACATTGCACGTATTTCATTAATAAATACATGCAAAAAGTGTTCTCATTTGTGATTATAAATTCCATTTATAATGTAACAACTAGTGAGGACTTACCTCCCCGGGCGTTCATTCCTTCCATCTTAGTCGCCCCCCAATACTTCCAATGATATTGAAAAGGATGCGTCCTATTGTTTTACTTCCTTAACCATGTTGATTTTGATTGCGTGCTAGGCGTCACTTCAGCCGCCCCCAGAATATGTAGAGATATTGCCAAATAGAAAAGACGCCCCCATGTGAAGCAGGAACTAGATCTATTATATCCGATCCTCACTTGCTAGATGGATCTGGGCTTATGGTATCTTTTCCGTTGCCATCTTATTTCTGGATTCATCGTGATTTTTTATTTTGGGATCGCCCTCAAAATGTTGTCTTGGTGTGGCGTGTCCCTCGGTTTCGGACCCTTTAGTCATACGTGACAACTTGCTTTCTTTGCTTATTTTCAATTGAGCATGTTGCTGACGAACCTCAAGCAACAAATCAAATGAACTTTGAATTTGATCATGTGCTACCCCAAGTGCATATAAAAGTTTATTGAACACATGAAAATTTTGTCCCATGTCATAGGGAATCGAAAGACGAGTCTAAATAACCAAAAATCACTCAATTCGGACTTATAACGAAGAAGTTATTAAAGAAACAAGGTTGAACGAAGTGCACATGTTGTTGCATACGTGGCAGTGCTAACTGGATCAACAGGAACACGTGGCATGGATGACTAGACGACGTTGCTAACATGTCACCTAATAGATGATGATGTGGCAACACAAGTAGCTTAGGCAATGACAAACGTCGCTGATGTGGCAGCTGACTAGATGCTGACGTGGCGGATGAGTCACCAATATTGCTGACTGGGAATTTGGTGCTGATGTGGTAGTGACGTGGCAGTCAATGCTGACATGGCGATGCTGACTATACCAGACTGCTGACGTGGTGCTCGGATGTTGCATACATTGCGTAGCTGATTGTACCTTATCCGGATGTGGCCACTTACTGGACTTCTGCTGATGAGTCACTCGGGTGGACCGAACCAGTTAGAATCTGGTTGGACCAACGACACGTGTCGCGCTTTAATTAGCTGCTAGTGGTGGAACCGGTTTGTTGAACCTTGAGTTGGACCGGAGGCTGGACAGATCCTAAGGACGAGATTATCTAAATCTGACGGTGCATATTTGCTTGATCTGGAGCTGTACTTGAGGTTGTATGAAGATTAGGTTTTGGAAACGCTTTCTAAAAACCCTTTGTTGTGGTTTCTTCAACAATTTCGCATCAGTTTCTTGAAGCTCGCAACAGTTCTTCATCCTTGTAACGGTTTCTTCAATTGTTCGTAACAGTTTTTTCAACTGTTTCGCAATAGTTTCTTCAACCTCGCAACGGTTTCTTCAACCTCACAACTGTTTCTTCAACTGTTTCGCAACATTTTTCTTAATCCTAACTTTTTCTTCTTTTGCTGATTTTTGCATCGAACTCGTGCGCGATTTGTTCCGCACCTTTCTCAATGGCAAAACAAGAATATTTTACACGAATCCCCTTAGACAGCGCCAATGTTTGTACCTAAAATTACTATTAGGCACAATCACGATCGATTTGACGATGATGATGAAGAAATAAGACAACCATAAAAAATAAATAATGAAGACAAGAATTTTACGTGGTTCAGCAAGTAATGCCTACGTCCACGGATGAATCCCCTTGGGGAGAGAAATTTTATTGATATAAGTATTACATTGGTTTTTCTCTTGGTTAGAAAGCATATCTAAGCCGATGAAATGTGGTGAAAATGGCTAGCCAATATTCCTCCAGTTGAGATTTTCTTCCCTCTTTGAGTTGGGGTTTAGCCTCTATTTATAGGCAGAAAGTAGATCTATCTTTAGGATTTCATATTTATCTTCATAAGTTCCCTTCCATGTATAAATCCAAGAAAACAACCAGATTCATGATAAAGTTTGTTATTCCTCTAATATTTATCATAATCCTTATTTATCTTAAATAATTATTATCTTGAATAATAATCATAACTATTTAAGATAATTATCCTCTTTTGTAAGGATTTTGCAATTATCTTGAATAATAATTATAACGAGCTAAGATAATTATCCTCTTCCTGTTAGGATCCATATTAAGCGAAAATGGGTTTCCATAATAAACAAAACGGGGTTCAACAATAAGCCAACTGGGCTTCCAAAATAAGCCAGTTATGTTTACATAATAAACAAAATGGGCTTCAATAATAAGCCATCCGGGCTTCCAAAATAAGCCAACTAGGCTTCTTTAATAAGCCTTGGGTTTCTTTAATAGACCGACTGGGCTTCCAAAATAAAACAACTGGGCTTCTATAATAAGTCATGTGGATTTCTTTAATAAACCGACGGGTTTCTCTAATAAATCGACGGGTTTCTCTAATAAACCATGTTTCAACGGTATTAAATAGCGTGTGCGGTACGCAAGTGTACCATTTTAACGGGGTTCAAACAGGAAGTATTCAAATCAGGGGTCACTGTTAATGCTTTCATTTAATTTGGTTTATAGATGCTTTTCCAATCTGTGGTTTTTGGTGGTAATGAAATGTTTTTTTCATTTGTTAAGGTTTACCAAATGTATATTCAGTTTGTACCCTAGAATATAGAATACCTGCGACGGTCTGCCTTGACATTCAAAAGGAAGCGAATCTTACCAAAAGCGTTTTAAAATGTTAGTTGTGGAATTTGAGAAACTGTTTAGGTTTTTTGAGGCTTCCCCTTCATTTTGTTATTCTTCTCAAGCTAACAGGCAAAATATTGTCACTGATGAAGGTAATTTTGTTTAAGCCGACATTAATGCCTTGGCAGGTGTAATGGTATCTGGTTTACTTGTTCGTTTATATAAGAATCGTTTGATCGATTCATATTGGAATTTTAGAGGTACATAAGTTCCTTTGCAGATACGCCTCTTGTCATATATCCTTTCTGTTATTGGATTTTTTTATGAGAGTTTGTTGTGTTCAACTTGTTATCGTTTCATGTCGCCCTACAATGATCTGGTCAAGGAAGAATTGTTGCATAATTTATAGTTACCTCTTGGCGAATAGTGACACTGTTTTTCTGATATATGAGACTAGTTATCCGAGTTAACTGAAATAATAGGTGGGTTAGAATTACATATGCATCTAGATGATGGGTATTCTCTCCGTGTTAGTTATCCTCAGTATTGAAACTCTATGGTTAGCTTGATAATATAATGTCTTTCATGCCTGAGTTACTCTTGTTTTCAACTATTGGCTACTTGCTGAAAGTTTTCCTTTGTTTCACTAGTAAATTATAGAATTTGCAACCTCTGATGACTTTGAGGGGGTCACCTGAATTGCTAGAAGTAGAACCATGTAAATGTAGAAAATACATTGTATCACATTCTTCTGTGTCACTCTACCTTACTCGTCCAGTCCATTTGTATAATATCTTCAAATCTCCCTTTTCTTCCATCTCGTTTAATAAACTCAGCCTGTATATTGTGGAATTGCATGAAACGGAGAAACTGAATTATGTTGAAAGTGTATGATCAGTGAGATCAAATTTCTACTATTTGGTCGGGGTCTTGTGCCAGTGCTTCCTAACAGCTCCCAACTACACAAGTGGAGGTACCAATATATTAATACTACTTGAAATCTTAAAGTTGTAGATGTTCTGGCCTTCCTTTCCACTTTGCATAGATTTGCTAAGAGTTGAGACTAGTTACAATGAATTGAATTTTTTTGTTTTAACTTAGTCAGTACTAAGTTTCAAGAGTGAGATTGGTGAAATGGAATCATACAGTCTCTTTTAGAGTACTATCTATAGCGAATTCTTTGCTAGTAAATTTATTGGTTTTCATTCGTTGGAGAGTGGGAGTTACTATTATCCAACTTTCCTTTCTGTTTCTAGCTTCATTTGAGAGGATACGAAGATGTCTGATCACGAGGTACCAGTTAGCAAGAAGGCACACCAATTGACATTTCCTAAAGCAGTCAGATGTTGTTGCATCTAGAGTCCAACCATGACATCATTCCGAGGCATTTGAATCACACTGACGAGTTCTTCTCTGTTCAACTTATCATTCAGGTGTCTTACTTTAACTTGTTCCTATCTAGCTGAGATTTCAAGGACTGGCTGATTTTTTCGTTTTAATTCTTAAGTATTACTATTACCTTAGTTTTTGTTCTGTCAATTTGCGTTTGTTTGCAGGCATAACAACCGAATATCACAACAAGTTGGTGACCAGACCACTGATATTGGCTGGTATGTGAAGTGTACAGTTCTTGGAGGAATCTACTCTGCGGCTGTTGTTCAAAACATGCTGACTGATAATTCACCAGGTTACTAACTGCTTCTCTTTGTGCTCAGCATTTGTTGCTGTCTGATTAAGCTAGATTGTTCATTTGGTTTACATCAGTATGCTGCTCAACCTGAACACTTGCGTTTTTAAGAAACCATCTCAATTACTCAAACCAAAACATGCTGTTGCAGAGTGCAACTTATGCCTGGTGGTTAATATTAGCTTAATTCAGTTTGCATTCTATTAACCGTTAGAAGATGCATAACTTAACATTTCAAAAGAATACTTGATAGTTTTGAACGGTGGATAGAAGGCTATGGAGTTAACAAAAGTCATTTGAATTCTCAGCCTTGATGTGTGATTTTAACTTTGATCATGACAGACTTCCGTGACTTTGTAAGGCGCCGAGTGAAAGATACATATTACATTTGATCTAAAGAAGACTTTTTCAAGAGGTAATCTATACTAAAACTTGCTGCTGACTGATTGGTTTAATTCAATCCGTTCTTCTACATCATCATTCTGTCTAGGCATTATGGTTCACTGTCAATTGAGTGACCTACTCGATTTCCCCTGTTTTGCAGCGTTAGTATTTGGCGGAAGCCGTTGGCGCTAGAATAGGAAGCACAGTCCATGGTCTAGACGGAGTTTCATACATATTTGTGTGCAGAATTGAGCACCTGAGAAGACTATATCATTCTCGAGTTTTCATAAGATACGAAGGCCTAAAATAAAACTGTTTTCTCCTTCAATTGAGTTCAATCATTCTCTGCTAATTGTAGTTGGTACTGTATTGGTATGCTGGTTGATGTTTCACTTGAGTGCCTTATTATTGATTTTTCCTTGTTTTTACAGAATGAATAGGGAAAAATATAAGTTTTGTAAACTGAAATTTAGTTAAATTTGGACGAAGTAGGGATATTATCTTGTAACAAGATTTTGCTGGAGTTGCCTGAAGTGGTTTTAACAAAACTAGTTTATCCTTCTATTTTCAAGTGAAATTACACTGCTGGGTTTCAATAAAAAGCCCAGATTCTTTTCAATTGAAACACTTATGTTATCAGCCCAGATTCTTTTCAATTGAAACACTTATTGTTATTAGTGGCATTAATACTAAGTGAAACTTTTTTTTTTTTTTCGAAGGAGAAAGGATATATTGAACGAGAAAAAAATGGTAAATACAGTGACTTTACAGAAAAGAAGACCCTAAAAGAAACTCAAAGAAAACCTGAATTACATATGAATAATGACTTCCCAGTGGAATAAAATCTGGTTTATTGAGAAATCCTTAAATATTTCTGAATTAGAGCTCCATAGGCGTATATGAAGTAGGATAGCAATAACCGGTTCGTCCTTATCTTTATCCCTTCCTCCATGAACACGTCTATTCCTTTCAAGCCAAATTTCCCAACAAAGAGCAAATGGAATAAGATGCCAAATCACCTTTAATCGTTTAGAAACCTTTTCCAACCTCCAGCTTAAAAATAAGCTTTGTAAGTCCTTTGTCATAACCCATTTAATTTTCATAGTATCTATAAGCAGCGACCAAATAGACCCCGCCCAGGAGCAATGTATGAAAAGGTGCTCTTGAGTCTCAACCTCCGTCAAACAAAAAGGACACAAAGTGGTGTTTAGTTCCATTCCTCTTCTGTGAAGCATAAATCTCGTTGGAACCGATTGATGAAAAGAATCCCAAATGAGAAAAATCACCTTCGGAGGGGCTAAATTGTTGTGCTCCACTCTATAGAATTCCCAGTCCTGATCAAAATCTGATATGTTATTGTAAATTGCTTTTGCTGATGAATCCCCTTCAATGTTGTCCTCCTCGTCGCCACTGAGAATCACATTACGCAAGTCGTGTTTTATCTCCAACAAGTCTATTCTTTCCGCAGGTCCCAGATTTCTTGAAAAGTCAAAAATCCAAATTGTATTCTTCATATCAGCCACCATAGCAAATTTTTGTCTAATGATCTTGTACAACCTCGGGTATTTGTCTTTGAAGGATCTCCTCTCCACCCACCAGTCGTGCCAGAAGCGAGTACTTCTACCATTCTTCACCTAAATATTAACAGAACTAAAAAAATCACGATTAGATTTTAGAATCTCAAACCACAAACTTCTTCCCGTCGCCTCATTAACTTGCAAGGGAACCAAACAATTCTCGTCCGCCTTCGATTTCTCGCAAACCAACTTCCTCCAAAGCGCCGTTTTCTCTCTACAATATCTACTGTGCCATTTCGCCATTAAAGACCTGTTGATGATTCTTAAGTTTCGAATGCCCAACCCCCCTTTATTCTTTCCTTTTGCCACTTTCTTCCATGAGACCCAGCTCATTTTCCTATTATTCTCATCCTCTCCCCATAAGAATTTCCTCATAATAGAATTTAGCTTCTTTTCCACCGCCACAGGAAGATAATGTATCGAAAGGAAATAAACTGCGATGCTCTCTAAAGAACTTGTTATTAACACCACCCTACCCGCCTTATTCAGAAATTTTCTCTTCCACAGAGCTAATTTCTTTCTCATTCTCTCGATAACCACATCCCAAATAGAAGCATTCCTTTTCGTAACACCGATCGGCATACCCAAGTAATTAATAGGCAAAGTATCTATTTTGCATCCTAATTCCATTGATAATTCATTGATCAAGGCATCCGCACCAATACTTGTCATGGAGCTTTTCTCCAAATTTAGCTTCAACCCTGTCAAGACTTCAAACATTACCAAAATAATCAAAAGTCTTCTTACCTCTTCCTTAGAAGCGTTCAATAAAATTATTGTGTCATCCGCAAATTGAAGGTGTGATACTATCGTTCCTCCCTCCTTCACTTGAAAGCCACTAATTTTATTTGAATCTACCGCCTCATTGACTAATATTGATAGGACTTCAACCACCAAAAGAAACAAAAACGGAGACAAAGGGTCTCCTTGTCTAATCCCCTTTTTAGGCGTAATCCTATCAGTAGCTTCACCGTTAACTAAAATTGAGAACTGAGCACCCGTGACACACCAATTAATCCACCGAATCCACTTTTCCCCAAAGCCATTCTTACCTAAAATAGAAAAAAGATAATGCCAGTTGACATTATCGAAGGCCTTCTCCATGTCTATCTTGTAAAGAATACCCGGTTTCTTTTGCCTCAACCTACTATCAATACACTCATTAGCAATAAGAATGCCATCTAGTATCTGCTTATTCTTAATAAAGGCAACCTGAGCATTTGAAATCAGGCAAGGCATTACCATCTTGATCCTTTCAGCAAGCATTTTAGAAATAATCTTATAAAAGCTGCTAATAAGACTTAAAGGTCTGAATTCTCTTACCGTGCAAGAATCCTCTTTCTTAGGAATTAGCTTAATGAAGGACATATTGAGTCTCCAATCGAGTTTACCCTTGCAATGAAAAGCATCCACAGCCGCCATAACGTCCTTCTTTAACGTATCCCAACAAGCCTTATAGAACCCCAGGTTGTACCCTTCCGGACCCGGAGTTTTATTCGCCCCACACTTTGAAATAGCCTCGGTCACCTCAGATTCGTCAAACGGCCTTTCTAACCAAACTTTCTTAGTAAAATCGATACTCTTGAAGGACATATTATGAAATTAAGGAGACACATAAGTCGCAGAAGTGAAAAACTTAGAGTAATACTGCTGGATCTCCATCTTAATAATCTCCTGATTAAAAATATCTACTCCACCAATTTCTAGCTTCGTAATACTGCTTCTTCTTCTTTTCGCATTAGCTATCACATTGAACTATCTAGTGTTCTTATCTCCTTCCTTAAACCCCTTTACTTTCTCTCTCTGGTAAGCCATTCTTGCTCTAGTTACCTTGACATTATTTAGTTTCACTAGCAAATTCTCTCTCTCTTCCAGCTAAATCACCGATAAAGCTTCATTTTCTTCTAACAAGTTTAAGGCCTTAATATTTCTCGTTATATGATCCTCCTATTGTCTTACATTACCAAATACTGCCCTGCTTCATTTATTAATAAAAAACTTCAGGTTTTGAAGTTTTCTAAAAAGAATATAGTCCGTAGTGCCGACAAACACCATAGTGTTCCACCACTGGTCCACCAACTTGACAAAATCGGGATGTTTAAGCCAATGATTTTAAATTTTGAAACTAGAGTTAGTTCCAACCTTAGAAAATAATTCCAGTAGAATAGCATTATGATCAGAAACCATCCTAACCAGCACAGTTTGTGTTGCAGTCCTGAACTTCGCATCGAAAGAAGAACAAAAGAGCAATCTATCTAGACTGCATAACAAAGGATCTGCTGATTTGTTGCTCCAGGTAAAAGAACCACCGTTGAGAGGTAAGTCCATCATTTCCTGATCATGGATAAAATCATTGAGGAAAGCCATGTTCCTTGTATCTCCTCCCGCTTTATTCCTTTTTGTATCGCTTCTGACCGAATTTAGATCTCCAACCACACACCACGACTCAGCAGACCAATGCCTAGTTGTCGCTAAATCCCTCCAGAAATCTTCCCTCAATCTGTACTCGCAAGGAGAGTAAGCATTTGTTAGCATAAACTTGAAGCCGTTGCTCCTGAACTGGAAGAGACAAGTTATAGTGTTAACCCCCCTTCTTTTATCCAGAAGTTCCAGAGTCGCATCGTCCCAAATAGTGATCAAGCCTCCGCTATTACCTGCATTTCCTTGAGAAGGTAAAAACTCCATACCAAAGTCATCGTCAAACCACAATTTTCGGACGAACTAGCTTGACATTTGCATCATTTTTGTTTCTTGAATTGTACAAATTAAGCATTTATGAACTGCAATAAGATATTTAACTGATATCTTCTTATGATAAGCGTTTAACCCCCGTATATTCCAGTTGATGATTTTAGATCCCATCGCAAACCATATTATCCCTTGAGGACACCTCCTCCAATTCTTCCCCTTTATCTAAGGACTCTCCAGAAGAAGATTCACAACTGTCATGCCCCTTATTGCCTTCTTCTATTGCCTTGTATCGATCCCTGTACTTGAATATAATCTCTTCGATTACCTCTTTAACCTTATTCTCATCCTTATCAGTGATACCCCTCAGACGACAACATAATTCAAACACCAGTTTTGAAGTTGAGAAGATAATCTCATTTGAATCTATGTTTACTGCCTGGATATCTCCCAGTTTAATAAAATTTTTATCTTCAATCACATTGAACAGTTGATTAGTGTTTTCTAATTGAAGTGGCAGCATATCTTGATCAAGGAATGAAGTGGATGTTTCAATATTCAAAGTATCTTCGTGCACAGCAATCTGAAGGTCGTCACGTAAACCTGAGGAAATAGACCTGTTGTCATTCATCACTGTTGATTTATTCTCTACCCCCACCGCATGATAAACATCTCCACCTCTTCCTATATTATATAAATAATAACTTTGAACCGCCCAATGATTGGGTTCAATAGCTTCACCATCCACACTTCGAAACACGTTGTTCTTTCCTTGCGGATCCGCTTCTAATAATCCATCAATTACTTCCAATCTTTCTGACTGAATCCTATTGATAGTTAATAAGCATTCACGCAGTTTAAATATTGGATCTACTCCTGTACTTCTAGTTGTCTCTTTTTTTGAGGAGAAAGGTTAATATATTAAGAAAAAAGAAGAAGTATTAAGGCCACCTTTCTTAACACAATGTGTCTGATCTTCATTTGTCCTGATTTTCATTTTTTGCGCCTCAGGGATAGGTTGATGAATCTCCTGAATTCGTATCTTTGAAGATGAGTTATTCTGCAGTACTTCCGCCAGCTCCGTTTCTAAAATTAGTGGCGAATTCCTTCCCGAAAAAGCCGTTGTTGAATTTTTTGAATTTGAATTCTGTAATTTTTCGAACTCAATTAGCTGGTTGTTAAATTCCTCCAGCGATGCCTTCTTCTTCGGGATAAATTTGTAATCCCATTCTATTGATATCACCCACTTATGTTCTTTATCTTCAAACAAAAGCACCGCCGGGATTTCCTCGAAATTTCCTTTGACCGAAATTTTAAAGAAATTCACACTTTCCTTTCTAAGAGTGCTTGAACCTATATCTACTAAACCTCCCAGCGAATCACCCACTGATTTGAAGAGTTTGTAGATCCATAGATGGTACGGAATACCTCTAATTTTCAGCCACTTCCCATATCTAGACATAGCCTGTAAAGGTATTATTACTTCTTGCGAGCTTTTGGCCGTGTCTTTTTGCACCTTCTCATCCAACGGAATCGTATGGTGTTGGGTTAAAGTAACCACCAAATCATCGACAATTATCTTTCCCGGCTTCCAAATATCCAACCAGTAATACTTGGTCAGCTCAATATACGCCGATTGTTCATCAATAATATCCAAATCAAGAAAATAATTCCACTGCATTAGCCTAAGGATCTCCCTTTACAGGAGTTGCCATCTAATAAATCCGTTTACCTTGATTACGCCCCTGTATCTCGTAGCAGAAATATCCTTACATGTTAATGTCTGGTTAAAATCATCTCTCGAAGGAACCACCTGAACCCGCCTCCGTACCATATTATTGTCCTTTAAAACTTTCTGCACCTCCTTACAAATTACTGACCATTAGAAACATCCATATCCACAAGGTATGCATAGAGCATATGATCTAGGTTGATCACCCCTCCTAACTCTTGAAAGTCTCATGTATTTACCCGCTTTATTTTCCTTAACCTCACAAAGGTACGAAGCTTCACCTTCCCTTCTCGGCCATCTATTCGTTTTACAATGAAAATCCATAGCTTCTTGCAGAACATCTACCATCCAGAAAGCCACTTCCTCAGACAGATGTATCCAAGAGTTCAAACCTCTTCTCTTCTTTTCCTCCACCCTGATTCCCGCCTTGTTACCCAACGTTTCCAAAGAAACCCAGAAGATCTTTCGATCGAGATATAGCGGATTTCGAGATCTTCGTCTTTCCATTATCAATACAAAAGTTAAATCTAAAAAAAGATGAAAGGTTTACTTTTAGGCAGTCCAAAATCATTGATTATGTCTCAGACTCCCGTTCGGTTCTAACAGAAGATTTAACAAACGCTTCTTTGCATCGAAATAACTTCCCATATTTGAAACGAAGATCACACAGAAACATTCCTAAATAATCACCAATCATTCTTACCAGGTATAAGAAATAGAAACTATCAATCGAATGGAAATACCTTAATAATTACCTTACTAATTCATATAATCTAGATCGGATCACTTCATAGAGCCCCGTCTCAGTGAAAAAGATGGTTTCGAAATCGCAACACTGTTTAAGATTTTGTCCACTGTGAAACCACACGGGCGTGAAACCTCAGGCGCACATCCATTTTTTATAGAAAAATTTCTCATACACCCATATTTAAAAAAAAAGTGTTTCCGTGTTTTCTTCTTTCTTTCCTGTTCTCTTGATTTTATAAAACATCCGATTCTCGCCATAGAGTAGCTAACATGAGAATTTTTAGCGGAAGAACTTCAATTTCATGAGACGGTTTTAGGTTTCATCGTTTCTTTGTGATTAAAAGATTTTTTTTCCTGATTTTTTTTAATTAGATCTGTTTTCTTATGAAATTAGGTTCTATCTTTTTTCCTTTTTTTTATACGAAAATTAGGAAATAACCTAAACAAAAGACTAGTTTGAGTTTAGATTTCTGACTGAATCCTCTCTGATATTGAGTTGGTTCATAAGTTGTCTAAGTTCTCCATTTTTCCAGCTATCCAAAATGATAGATTTGTTACAATAAACAGCAAGACTTGCAGTCATTACATTGTTTTGTCTATTGATTAAAATAAAAGAAGTAGCTTTAAAATTAATAGGTTTGTTGTACTGGATTCCAAAAGAAGAACTGTCTTTTAATCTGTTTTCTCTGGATTTAGCGTACATTCCAATCAACAACAACAAAGTTGGCTCCGAGTCACATTGAAATTCAATATTGTGTCCACTTAGTTCTGTTTCCCACTGGAAGGCCACTTCTGCTCCATTTAGATCAAGAAGTTCCTTGGAATTTCATCCCGATGATTCTCCTCTTGCTTCCTTGCAAGTTCATGTATCATCAATTAGAGTAAGTGCTATTTCATAGTCACAAATATCAATTATCACTGATAATGCTATGTTTATTCTATATCTCATGAAGCCAGGGTAATGCCAAGTTGTCAGTTTGGTTATTTGAAGATTCTGGTCTTTAAGTGGGTCGTAGTATAGACTTTGGATTATGTTGTAATCCATGCTATTGATTGACAAATAAGAATTTATATACTTCACAATAGTTATAGCAGTGTTCCAACTATTTTAGTATTTCTTACCTAGGACGTTTTTACATCGGGCTTTCCATATGTGACACGATATTGTGCTACAGAGATCTTCCTAGCTCATAGCAGTACCATATTTTCCAGTATTGATAAACCAATTATTCATCCATTCATGACAGTCAATGGAATTCCCTCTAACATATGAAATACTAAAGTTTAAATGGTTCCATACTTGTGTGACAAAATTACATTCAAGAAACATATGTGTCATTGTTTCGTTGTGTTCATTACACAACTGGCAAGTTTTATTTATGTTGGGTAAGATAACAACAACCCGCATACTATTTGGAAGTATGGAGTTAGCTAGTTTCCATACAAACATTTTAATTAAGGATGAAACTTTCAAGTTCCAGATTCTAGTCCAATCTCTTCCATCTGTTTCGTAAGAATTCAGATTGTTATAGAGAGATTTTACAGTGAATTTACCATTGCTTGTCAAGTTCCAAACAGCTTTGTCATCCATGTTATCAACTGGTATTGGGATTTATTTGATTTTTATGACAGTATCAACATTGAAGCATCTTCTGAGTTTATTATTGTCCCATGTTTTGTTTTGGTTGATGAGATCTTTTATAAAATTTATGTTCTCAGTGTTATTATTAGGATTTAGTATTAGTGGATTTACCCCTGGAATCCAGTATTCCGCCCATATGTTTATTTTGTCTCCTATTCCTAGATCCCAAAAACAGTTATTTTGGATTTGTTCTATGCTACTTTTTATTCTTTTCCATACCCAACTATCCGAGTGTTTATCTTTTGTGTCTAAATGCATTACATCAGTGTTTGGAAAGTAACTAGCTTTGAATATTGATCCTCAAAGAGAATACGGGTTTTCTTTAAGTCTCCAACCCATTTTTGCTATCATAGTCGAGTTAAAATGTTGGATACTCTGAAGTCCTAGGACTCCATCTTCTTTAGATTTGCTAAAAGTATCCCAGGATTAAAGGTATACCCCTTTTTGTGTTTCAATATCTTTTCCCCACCAAAAATCTCTTTGGATTTTATTTAGGTCTTTACAAGTTTGTTTTGGTATGCGAAAACAGTTCATTTGGAATATGCTCGTGGTGGAAGTGACATGTTTTATGAGTATAGTTTTCCCTGAGGTAGTAAGATTTTCTTTCCTCCAACCAATTATTCTGTTTTTCATGTTTTTTACAAGTGGTTCAAAACATTTTATCTTGGATCTGTTGGTAAAAAGAGGGGATCCTAAATATTTATCTTCTAGGAGGATTGGTTGGATATTAAGGATAATTTGTATTTGAGTTTTTGTGTTTGGATCAAGTCTTGGGCTATAAAAAAACTCCAGATTTATTTAGATTAATGAGTTGGCCAGATGTTTCTCCAAAGTCATGGAGAATTTTTAGAAGATTAGTGCTAGCTTCAGGCAAAGGCTTACAGAACATAAGATAGTCATCTGCAAATAGCAGATGACTGATAGAAGGAGCTTGGTTTGTGATTTTGTGTCCCTTTATTAGATTTAAATTTTCAGCATGAACAATTGTTCTAGACAGAGATTCCATGCATATCAAAAAGAGGTAGGGGGATAAAGGGTCTCCCTGTCTCAGTCCTCTAGTTGGTTTAAAGAAACCATATGGAGATCCATTGAGAAGAATTGCTAAGTGAGTAGTGGATATGCATTGAAATATGATATCACACCAATATTTAGAAAAGCCCATTTTTTCATGATTCTTATTAGGAAATGCCATTCTACTTTGTCAAACGCTTTTGACATGTCAATTTTTAGGCCCATTATGTTAGTTTTCTTTCGCATATTATGGATTATTTCATGCGTCACAACAATGTTGTCGGAGATCTACCTTCCAGGAATGAAGGCAGATTGGAAAGGGGATATTATCTAATTTAACAAAGGCTTTATTCTGTTATCTATAAGTTTCGAAATGATTTTATATGAAGTGTTACAAATTGCGATGGGTCTGAATTCAACAGGGGTTAGAGGTTTCTCAGTTTTCAGAATGAGCAAGATGAAAGAAGAGTTGATTTCTTTCAGAATGTGACTTGTTTTGAAGAAAGTTTGGAACATGTCCACAAGTTCTTCATTAATGATATTCCAGTTTTTTTGATAGAAATTAGGTGGGAAGCCATCTGGTCCCGGGCTTTTATTAGGTTCCATGGCAAATAACGTGGTTTTAATTTCTTCATAAGTTGGGATTTGTTCTAGTCTAAAGTTATCCTAGTCTGTTATACATGTTGGTATGAGATTTAGCATGTTGTCATCAAATTTTGGGTTTACAGTCGTTGCTATTTGTTTAAAGTAGTCATTGAGGCAATCTGTTATTTCAGTTTTAGTATTAATCCAGTCACCTTTATTGTTCTGCAAGGTGTCTATTCTATTTATCCTATATCTTTGTTTAGTAGTGTCGTGGAAGTAATGAGTATTTCTATCTCCTAGAGCTAATTTTTGTTCTCTACTTATTATTTTCCAAAACTCTTCTTTTATTTTATACCAGTGGGTTAGATCAGTAGTGAGTCTTGTCATTTCCTTGGATTTTATTGTAGACGATAGGTTTTTGTTGGCATCTTCTAGTTTTTTCTTAACAGTAGTTATGTTGGTGTTTATGTGCCCATAAGTTTCTCTATCCCATTTGTTAAGAGTATGTTTTACATTAACTAATTTTTTTGTAAAACAGAAGGCAGATGAACCTATGATATTAGTATTCCAGGCTTCTTCAATAAGAGGTTTGGAATGGGGGTGTTCAATCCAGGGACCAAAATATTTAAAAGGTTTAGGGCCATCATTCCAAATATTTTTGTTGTTAAGGCATATGGGAATGTGGTTAGAGATGAGAGGAGGTAAATGTGTTATAGTACTAGAAGGAAATGTTTTAAACCATTCATTATTTCTTATAGATTTATCTAGTCTCTGTTCAGTTAATTCTATGCCTTGTCTTTTGTTGTTCCAGGTGTAGGGATATCATGTGAAGCCTAAGTCTTGGAGGCCTATGTTATCTAACATATCTATAAACATATCAGCTTCATTTTAATTTATAGGACATTTACTCTGTTTTTCGTAATCATACAAGACAATGTTGCAATCACCTATTATAACCCATGGTTCAGTTATGGTAGCAACCATTTCTCTTATCATTTTCCAAGATGCAATCTTGGATTCTCTGTATGGATTACCATAGAAACCCGTTGAAATCCAATTATTGCTAATAGTAGGATTAAATATTCTAGCATTGATTTGGTTATGGTTATATTCTAGAATGGTAAGGTTTATGTTTGGTTTCCAAGCAAGAATTAGTCCCCCTACGATTCCTCGAGGAGGGACTATCCAATAATTGTGAATATTAATCTTTTTAAGAATTATTTCAACACTTTGGGTTTGTTGTTTAGTTTCCGAGATGAAGATGATGTATGGATTTTCTTTGTTTAACATATCGTTTAGGCTAGAGTAAGTTGCAGGATTATATTGGTTACCTAGTCCTTGGAAATTCCAAGCTATAGTCTTAATGAATTGCCAGAAGTAAGATATCAGAGGATAATAAATTTTTCCTAGGTTTTTTTTTTTTTATAAATGTTTTTGTGATTGTTTTTTCCCATATATGTGTGTATGATGTAACTGTTTTTGACTTTTTGGTTTACTAAGTATTTGCCTTGTTTTGTTAAATGTACAACACACATAGTAGAAAACATGGAATTCATATAAGTCAATTCAGAGTATAAAAGGAGTTTTAGTATAACTATTGTTTCAGTATGCCAAGTGATAATTAGTTTTTTCCTATCCAGGGTTTTCATGAGATTATTCATTAGTTTATTCAATATACTATAAGCAGCATAAGCATTCAAAGTATTTGTATCACTATTCATGGATGGAATTTTATACATTTTATTTATCATGTTGTGTTTTAGTATACTATTCATGGATGTAATTTCAATTTTTGGGAGTGTTTGGGTTACCTCATTCAAGTTGATCAGATTGGTATCATCTTGATTCAGTGCTAAACTTTCACTTTCAATTGAAATGTATGGGAGTCCTTGGATTGACTGTTCGAGTTTCCTGAGAAGTGTTCAGATGATTCTGACTGAATGGGTTTGGATTCAAATTCGCAATAGATAAACTAATTCCAGATAAATCACTTATTTTGTTTCATTTGAGGTTGTCTTCTCCGATCAGATTTGTTCTTTTCTTAGAGATTGATTGATTTTCATTGTTGGGTTCTTCCATGTCTGTATTTTTCTCTTGAAGATTTGTAGTCGTTAGGGGTATAGTTTTTCTAGACCAATGCCCTTTTTTGTGGCCTTTTTTTCAATGGTTAGGAGATTTGCTGCAGGTTTATTGAGATTGAAAGGGAGATGTTGTTCATTGTTAATCTCAAAAGTATTGTTATCCGGATTTTTTAGGGATTTAGAATTTGAGGGTTTTTTCTTTTGGACTCTGGTTTGGGTTTTTTTCTGATGGGATCTTGTTTTTGTGGGGGTTGAAATTTGGTTCTTAGTGTGGTTTAACGGATTTTGTAAATCCGAACAAGCTTTCAAGAAAAGCGCTTGTGGGGTTAAAGATTGTAGGTTTCCTCCGGCGGAAAAAGTGACAACATGCTGTATGGGAGATTTTGTGATTTTTTCAGTAGGTTTGGGAGCATTCTTTTCCTTATTTTTAGCTGGTTGGTTTTCCTCTTCAGTTTCCTTTGTGGATTCATTGCAATTTTTTGTTGAGTTATCTACCCATCTACATATGTTACAAAGGGGTAGATTAAAAAGTTTGTATGAGAATTCTACCCAGGAGGGGTTGTAAGGCGTTGGATAAACTTCTGCACCATATGGAAGAGCTTCATTAACCTAGATGTTTACCAAGCATTCTACATTTTTTTCTTCATGTGATCTACCATAAGGTTTTTTGTGAGTGATGTAAGCGCCTGCTAGACTAACTATGGCTTCTAGGTTTTTGACAGTGATGAAATTTGTGGGACAATTTTTTAGGTGCATCCAGACTTTGATTTTGTAGAATTATTCCTCTTTGATTAGATGGGGACCTTCAACATGGCATTCCACAAGCACCACTAATGTTCTCATGAGCCTCCAAGCTCCTCCTTCTTTCACAATGTTAAAATCATCTCTGGATTTCAAGTGGAATTGATAGTAATTCCTTCTGTGATTGTAGAGCCTGAATATGACTTTGGATTTAAGATTTCAGTTTTCTCTTATGTCTTGAGAAATTCTTCCACTATCGAATGAAGCCTTGTTACAGAGTCTGCCAATAACTGTTTGCTTCCAGCTTTGTTTTGGAATGGGTTCAATATTATCTGGTTTTAGATACACTTTTGGGGTAAGGTTTGGTGGGATGGTTAGTTTGTGTTTCATTTTATTGGTAAGGTTTTCAATGTTGATTTTATTGTTTGAAGTGGAGTCTTGGTTGTTCATCATAACTTTTCTCGTTGGCTGATGAACAAGTTTTGGAACTTTGTATTTTAGAAAGTAGATTTTAAGATTTTGGATAAGGTTAAAGTCTTGGAATATGTATATGATATGATTTTTTTAAGGTATTTTGAAAGTTTTTGAAATTGGGTTTTTGTGATTGGTAGTCAAACTCTATTCTGAAAAGATGGTACATAAGTTTGCCATTGTTTACGTTGTATGGATTGAGGTGTGTTTATCTGTGATTGTTGCTTGATAAAGTTGTCAGATGGGTAGTTGGGGATAAGGGAGGTTTTGTTTGTTTTATTTGTTTCAACTCCAGTATGTTGGGAGAAGTATTTGAGAGAGTTTTATTCATTGGTTTTTTGGCGAAACTAAGGTTATTTTCCTTTGGATAAATGTCAGAGTCAACTGAATTAGAAGCAGTTAATGGAAGCACTTTTTGGAGAGAGAAACTAATGATGCATTTCCCTTTCCATATGCAGTTTGTTTTAAGGAAGATTTTTCCTCCCATTTCGAGGCAGCTCAAGTTTTGGTGATAGTTCTGCTTGTTGATAAAATTTGTGGTTTCACGATATAGAGTCGGGTTGAAAAGGAGATTACCAAGAGTCATGACTTCTTTCCACTTTCTCTTTATCTGTATAGGATATCAATTGGTCTCTGTCCAATGCATTTGGTCCTGTCAAACAAGGCTAAGCAATGCAATTAGACAAAATACTGAACAGAAAAGACGGGTTTACTATACTAGATGAGTGATTAAATAGAGAGGAAGAAATAAAAGAGATACAGATACATAAAATTGTTTGACTACAAAGTGATGCTAAAGTCTAAAAAGTAGGATGGTGAAATATCAGAGATCAAGTTCCATTGGATCAACACAACGGTGGGATTAAAGATGGATTGCAAAATATAAATCTAGTATAAAAAGATTCAAGAGATAGAATAAAAGTATCTCAAGTTTTCAAAGCTATACTAAGAAATGACTAGTGATAAGAGAAATAATAGCAAGATACTTATGAATTGGTGCAAAGAAACCACAAAGAGTGTTCAAAGAAAACTTGTGTTTAGAGGCAGCTGTAATCAAGATCAGGAGCCAGTTTCTCCTCAAAGGAAGAGGAGCAAGGTCGAAGAGTATCCCACTGAAGCTGAGCCAAGTGATAAGTTTGTTATTTTTATTGGTAGCTCGTCTTCATCAACTTAGGGTGAAATGCCTGAGATAGGTTCGATCAATCCTGAGATAGCTATACAAGAGGCTAATAGGGATGAGGTTGAAGAGACTCACACGAATATTGAAGTTGAACAGATAAATATGGTTGAGGTACCAACAGAGGCTATTGAGGATTATGAATAAAATTTACCCCAACTTTTAGAGAATCCCCCAGGGTTAGATGAAATAGAGGATTTTATGATTAATAATATTCATATGGGATATGGAAGCCAGATAGATGAAGAGAATGATCCTTCTCACTATGATGCAGATGGAAACTATTATTATAACGAGGGTTATTATGAGTATGATTCAGCAGGGGATGAAGAGAATGAAGAACCAGATGCCAATGAATTGGGGGGAGAGGTGATTCTTCAAGGTCGGGAGATGGATCTTGAAGAAGAATATATAATAGGGTAGGAGACTGATGAGGCTGGCGATGATTACATGAATATGGTTATAGGTGCAGTTGATGGTATGGATTTTACCCAGTATACCTCGTTTGTTTTTGAGAATCAATGGGAGATAGAAACTGAAGGTCAGCAGGGTGGTACAAAGATTCAGCTTGAAGATGCAGAAAACCATGAAGTTGAGGAAGCAGCAGGGTGGATTGCTGATCAAGATTCCGAAGATAATGGTAGTTCGACCGCTTCTTCCCCATATGAGTAAACCCGAAGAAGGTCAAACCAAAAAATAACCACCGAGTGATTAGGAGCTTTGAGTGTCTTTGAATGTCGTAGTGTGTCTTGTAGGGTATCTTTGGTTGCCTTGTAGAGTCTTGAGAAAAGATTTGATTAGGGTCTTTAGGTATCAAAGAAGTATCTAACTGGTGTTTGTTTAGTTTCTGTAATCTGATTAAATGGGTTTAGATGCTCATCTATTAATGAAAAGGTTGAAATCAGATTGATTAAGAGGCTATAGAGATGAATTTATTTTATCTGATCATAAATTCAGACAATGTTGCAGAAATTTCCTGTAAGAATCCGGCTGAAAGTAGCCTTTATAATCGAAAAAAAGTTCTAATGGTAAATTTTTTGATTTAATCAGTTGGATTTAATCAAATATCGGTGACTGGAGAAGTAGCCTTTAAACCCTATTTTCCTTCTGCTAGACAGAGAGACGAGATGTTCAGAGAGTTGAAGAGGGGATCAATAGATTACAAGAGGGTTCGCAGCAAGAGCAGCAACAAAAGAAAATTTATATATAACCATGGAGATTATGAGTCATAACGACTGTAATTTAACATGGGGAGGATTTTTTTCTTGTAAAAACTATGTTTTTTTTTTCTTTTTCCTGATGCCGATTCAATTTATGGATTCCGGTGGCTACTGTCAAATTTGTTTCAGTGAATTCAAGACAGACGATAAGGATATTATTTGCATAAATTAGGTATCAATCCATTTTGGATTTGGTCAAAATTTGATGGGTTGCCATTGATTTTGTAGTGAAACACGGTGATGCTGAGATGCAAAGGTTTCAAGGTTTTCTTGAAGGCAAAACAACCGCTCATGATTTCGTTGAATTGCTACTCTTATCCTATCAAGCAGTTTATTGTTGGTATTTTTTGACACTTAGGTGTTGTGCTTGCTCAGGTGAAGTTTTAATAGTTCTCATTTTTGGTGCAGTGCAGATCCAAAACCATCTTATATAGTTCAATAGATGAGTACGTAGAAGAAGATTCACCTTGCTAACATTTTACTTATCTTTCTCAGTTTTTCATGAATGTATCTTCAAACCCAGGGTCCCTTATTGGTATTTTTTTTTTCCCCGTCAAAGATAAATTTGATTAAAATCGGTTCACTGAGTTACAAGAGGTAAGCAAAGAAAACCTCCAACAAAAACATGACTGACAACTAAACAGACTATTCTCCCAAAGACAAAGCAAAAGAAAACTACCGGCATAGAGCCACCAAAAAAAAAAAAAATGCAACCCAAAGAGATTAAGAAACAAAGAAATGGGCCCAATTTGATTTTACATACTCCAAAGCAATGCCTCTAAGAGGTTCATAGTTCTTGCACCAGTAATACGCCAGTACCTTCACTTTCTCGATGACTTGAGGAACTTCAAAGTTAACATTGTGGAAAACTAAATCGTTTATGCAATTCCATATTGGTATGTTGGTAACACAAGTACCTTAGTATAACGAGAAAGTTAGGCTTTATCTACAAGTGGATACGTAGTAATGGTTACCAACAAAAGATCATATAAGACAATATAATGATAGAGAAGGAGAAGTGGAGAGGAGAGGGGGCTGTTGGTATGTGCAGTCTTTCAACCCATCTAACTCTTATTACGAAGCAAATGATGATAGTTATTATATACTATCTAGATTCTAAAGTTTCAACTTTCTGCGTGAATGTTTGCGAAATCTCTCATCCTTTTGCTGCTTTATGGAGTCTGGTTCTATCTGTTTTATTTGTTGCGTTATTTGTTATGTAATCGCAAAAATGGTCGCATAATACGTTATGCATCTATTATTGTAGGCGTATGACAAGTTATGCAACTTTTATTTTTTTGCATAACTTATTATGCAGTCCAGAGAATGGTTGCATTACACGTTATGCAGCTACTTTTTTGTTAGTATTGAAACCAACGAAAAAAAGGCTGCATAACTTGTCATGCACCTACAATAATATATGTATAACATGTTATGCAGTCGAGAAAATGGATGCATAAAGCATTATGCCACTATATTTTTGTAAGCACTAAAATAAATTAAAAAAATTGATGCATAATCTTTTATGCATGGAAGGAAACGAAGTTATGCATAAATTAATAGATGCATGCACCAATATATGATTGCATAACGGTTTATGCATCTTTTGTTGTGTCTACATAATGTGTTATGCATCGTTTTTGGTGGCTGCATAATGGTTATGTACCAACTTTTTATAAATTTTGCTTAAAAGAACAATCGCTTCCGATTTTTTAGCAAAACAGTTAAATATGATATTATTGTTTGTACTCTTTGTGTATCTCTCTTAAAAAGATTTCCAACGATATAAAATTTGTAAAATTCTAAGGCGCTGTTTTTTAGATATGTTATATCCAAGTTGCGTTGTGAATTATACCCCTGAAAAATTAGGATGCATAACCCGTTATGGGGACACTTTTCAAAATTTCATATTATTATGGGTGTCATGGAAACAAAAGATATTTTTAGGCCTGACAATAAAAATATTATTTTTTGGGGCCTGCGCATAATTTTCCCGGGCGTGAAACCTCAGGGCTATTTCCATCCATTACATTAGTAGGGACAGATACACTATGATGGAGTCTATTGAAGAAAAAAAGAACACAAAGAAATCAATTTTGAGGGCACAATAACACAAGCCCGACATAAATCAAAAATGATCAAACCTTGAATCTCTGCAAGCTTGATGGTGAATGAATACATGCAAGCCTGTCAGCGGTTGTGAATCGCTATACTGAATATGCACTAACAATTTTTTTTTCCCTAATACTAATTGCTGCTTGATGAGAGGAATTTAAGATTAATCAAGATACGAGAAGATGAAAATTCACAAGAAAGAGGAGGAAATGATAATTATTGTCTTGTTTGGGGTACTGTAGATAATGCATCTCCTGCTGCGCTTGGCTGAGTATATTGATGTGAATAACCATCCAGATTCTGTCATCATTAAATCTTGATCTTGGTGATCCATCGTTGAGATATATATTTCTCCGACATAAGCAATGTATGTTTGGATCTGGAGCCAGATTTTGCAGGCGAGGTCGAAAGACGACACATTGTCGTAGGGGCCGGATCAACTCATCTCTATCTATTTCAATTTTTTAAATAAATAGTACTATACACACTACATTACATGACGATTCATGCTTGTCGTCGATACTACTAACTTCTTATAAATAATCAAACTGCTGAATAACTTACACCTTATTTATATTTCAGAATAGGGAACTTGATCATTTGGATAGTGGTTTACACTTCAACTCGCTGCTTCTGAATTCAATCCATATCAATATATCATCATAAAGATTAGTTGCCATCGTAGTATTTATTGTGAGTCTTGAAAAGTGTTCTTCTCGTATTGTTCGACAGATTTAAAAAGAGCTGAGATGTTTCCTTTCCCAAATCCTCCACATCCTCCTCTCTGAATAGTATTACCTTCTTTATTTTGCTCCATGCAACCAATCCGTTGTATTATCTCTATCAGTATTGTTGGCCTGAAAAGGTCATGAAATCAAAATTTAGGCTAATCCAATTCAGAAAGACGCTAAACATTGATATCACCTATATATGCATTAGGTTGTTTGCATGCGTACCTATCGCCCACAGGCTTGGTAAAGATTTGAAGTAGAACACCTTGATCATCTTGATCTACCAAAATCCCAAACTCTTCACATTCTTTTATCTGCTCATCTTTCAAAACGTTGTTGGTGGTTGTTTGCATTCTGTTATCTCCAATTCTTTGCTTCAAATTTTTATAGTAAGTTGTTGGTGGTAGCGGCATGAATTCAAACCCATGACGACTTATTTTTTTCATCTCTTTCAATGTCGTAAAAATATCTTTACTAGTAAATTCCATGTGTGCTATTCCTTCACCTTGGTTTTGTTCAAGATATGCTTGAATTTGACTCTTTCTTTCGGTCCCATGAACCGGTTCCGTTATTGTTAGCAACACTGATATTTCGTTATTCGCCAATACTGTTGAATTCATACCACTCTCAATTACTCCTGAAATGTCATCTATTGTAAACTGAGCGAACTCGTGAAACCCAGAAAACATTTTCACATAATTAATAGCTTCCGCCAAGTTCACTACGTTCCCTGCCACATGATCCAGGCCTCGTATACCAAAATCCTCCAAGTCTTTAGAAGCCAGTGGTTGCTCATCATTTATACCTATAAAATTAGAAAACATAAAGGGGTAGATAAATAGAAGAGTATAAAAGAACATAAAGGTGCATATATACTCTCTTCCCAAAACAATCGTAAGCTCATAGCATAGTACATATAAAGCGCACCTTTGAAGCCTGGTAAGAAATTGACACTAGGATTTGAATTTTTGAAGCTTATAAAGCGCAGTACAGCATCGCCATAAAGTTGAACCTCAGAGATGATTATACCATTATTGATTTCCACAGGAGGATGTGACGGTCTGGCACCATAACAAACGCTGATATTGAAGGAAGATTCTGCATCTTCGACTTCTATGCCAATTGCTCGGACACCGAGACCGTGTGCAATAGAAAAAGCGCATGCCGTTGAACTGTTAAAGGTAGGGATGGTGGCAGTGCTACTAATAGTGTGAGTTGGTATTTCAGCTATCGAAGAAGGGTAAGGAGCAGTGAAGAGGATGTTTAGATCACCTGAATGAAGAAGATAAGATGCATGTACCGTATTCCCCGTGGAAAGGTCAGATTTTGCTGTCATTAGCATGCCAAGTCCGTAAGAAAATCGTTGATCCACATTGATTGCATCAGCACACCAAAACTCGAGGTGGTGAAAACGTTTGACTGGAAATCGATCGGATTTTGGATTTGTTCTTATGAAATTCGCATGACCGACTAGCTTAAATGAACCATCACCATCATGGTCGTTGTGTTGCTTCTGTATATCTTTCCCCATCTCGCACTCTCTCAACCTCTTCAACTAATTTGATCTTGGTACGCTCTGTTAAAAGGACTTGAAGATGAGAAAATATTGTCATTACTTCTCTTCTTATAGTAGAGCAAATCATCTTAGATGAAATAGTTTTAACTTAAATTCCAGCTTCTGCGAATTCATCTTTGTCACTGCAACCCCAACAATAATGCAATAATTAAATGGATTTTGTAATTCTTTTTATATTTTAATTCCCATGGATGATCTTGCCAGGTAAAACATATCTTATATTTAATGGACCAATAATATATAATCACGTTGGACGCACAAATAATTTTTTATTTTAATAATGGAGACACACTGATACGACTAAATTAATTTAATACGATCTCGTTGATCAACCGCTAATAATTTATGCTTACAGGAATCGTCACAGCTTAATCCGAATTCAGACTTTGCTCATCCGTCATTACTAACCTAAGGTCCAGCGTTTCATCATTTCCATGTCTACAGCTTCATAGACCCTCAGCTACTGCCACGGAAGAGGTAAGATCGGTCCAGACTATTTTCCCCTAGTGTAATTATTCTTTTGCATTCCCTCGTGAAACACGGGTTTAATTAGTTCTTTGGCTTAAGAAAGACTAAAAAAATGGCAACTTTGTAAAAAAAATTTCTTCTTTTGGTAGGTGATACTTACTTTTTTTTAGTGTATCATTAAAGAATTGCAAGATGAACAACGACTATCTTTATCAGATCTAACTCACTCATGATCTAACATGAAAGCCTGGAGCACGAGGGTTGACAGCGACGAAGAATGTTTCTCATGTTTCGGGTTGTGGTGGTTTGTTTTCGAACATCCAATGATTTTTTTTTTCTTTCGTTTTTTTTAAAAGAGGAAAAAACAATAAGGTTTAGGAGAATTTGCATTTTGGGTTCAAGTGGTGTACAACAGAGGAAAAAACAATAAACACTGTATTGTTTATTAAAAAGCAGTCCCACTCATTGCCTCATTGGACATCAAAATGTATACTTTCTTATTTCCTTTCCTTTAGTGTTGTTATAGCTCTCGTTCATTAGACATGTGTAAGCTGAAACTTCTGATATTATTGTGGAGATTTCTTTTCTAATGTAAATGATGCAGCTTCATGGATGCTGATCCTACAATCGCCAAGTGTAACACGGTTTTAATTCAATAAGATTAGTTCTTTTCCTCGGGATCCAAATTAATATTAGTAGATGGTGTCTCTCATGTAAAGGCCAACTTTCTATTTTTTTTTTCTTCAGTAAAACTTAGAACAACAACCATTTTGTCGACGGAGCATGTTTCTCATGTTTTGGGAGGCGGATGTTCGCTTTCGAACATTCAATGACTTTTTTTCTACGGCAAAATAAGCTTATCTGTCCGGCGGTATTTGCCTATCAAACGCCGCCATCATTTAATGGCGTTTTAATTATCAATATCACACAATCAACTTGATGGTGCCCATGTTTGGGCAACCACCATAAATAATTGATTAGCGAATATTTATGAAAATAACTTTCTAATGCCTTTACATGATCTTCCATTATGTCATCTTGATTTTTCTTTTATCTTATTTTATTATATACATCATGTTGCTCTTCAAATATCGTCAACAGCTATATCACTAATATCAAAAGAGATATAGAATTTGCAGAAGATCTTCATGTATTTTTTTTTAATTACCATTGCTTCTATTCTTTATGTTCCACCACTTCTTCAAATGTCATTCTCGTTCTCATTATTCATTAACAACAAGTGGAGAATTTCTTTGCCGAAAATCCATATAAAAATAAGTGGATTTTTTTTCATTCTGTTATCTATAACATTATATACAACAATTTATATACAACAATTTGGATTAACCCAAGATAAATTGTCTCTGAACCCCTCTTTAATTCAATTTTTTCCGAAATACTTTAACATTCTCCTTATTCTTCAATGGCTAAGGTTTCAATACAATGCTCAGATTCTTGTCATTGAATCACTTACTCATGTTATCAATGGCATTAAATATAAGTTTCTTGTTAAGTAGATTGCTTGACGAAAGCGTGAGTTTAAGATTCAAGATACATGAAGATGAAAAATCACAAGAAAGAGGAGGAAATCCATATCGTCTTGTTTGGGGTACTGGAGATAATACATCTCCTGCTGCACTGGCTGAGGATATTATTGAACTGAAAAAGGTGATCCAACCAGATTATGTCATCATTGATCTTGGTCATGGTGATCCAACCATGTATGAGCAGTTTTGGAAAAAAACAGGAAAAATAACTACAATTCTCATACCTGGATGGCAATGTTTGAGCTATTACTCTGACATAAGCAAGTATGTTGGTTCCTGGTGGAGATTTGTAGTGTATGTCTCTTGAATACGGTTTAGTATTCAGTTGGGTCGATCCATTTACCCGACCCGTTTGCCCGTTTACCTTTTGTGCAAGAAAAGGCAAGTGTAGACAAGTCTTCTTTTGTGCAAGAGAAGACATATCTTTTGTACAAGGGAAGGAATACCTTTTGCGCAAGAGAAGGCATATCTTTGTACAAGGGAAGGCATACATTTTGTGCAAGAGAAGATATCAGAAGATATAAGTACTCTTCACATCCTCTAGTTTTAGTAAGAGAGAAACATATGTAACTAAGAGAGAGTGTAAGGGAGTGAATCATACTCTTGTAATATTGTTTGAATCATAGTGAAAACATTATCGTCGTCTTCCAAAGTGGATGTAGATCATCTTGATCGAACCACTATAAATCCTTGTGTTGTGTGTGCTTCTTTTACTCTTGATTTCATTTCTATTTTAATTCTTGATTGATTGTGCTTGGAAGAGCCATTGTTTCAAACAAATTGGTATCAGAGCTCCGGGTGGAAGCGATCTACGATGGCGGCAAAGTATGAGATTGAGAAATTTGATGGAAGAAATGATTTCAATTTATGGAGGCTAAAGATGAGGGTTGTTTTGGTGCAACAAGGTTTGTGAAAACATTGAAGGGGAAAACGAGTCTTGGAACAACATTGAAGGATGAGGAAAAGGATGAGCTCTTGGAGAAAGCACATGGATTAATTTTATTGTGTTTGAGCAATGAGGTCTTGAGAGAAGTTGTGACGGAAACGACACCGGACGGGCTATGGAACAAGTTGGAGAAGAGGTATATGACTAAATCCGTAACTAATCGTTTATATCTTAAGAAGAAATTACATACTCTTAGAATGCATGAAGGAATGTCTATTATAGATCATATTGATGATTATAATAAAATTCTCTTCGATTTGGCAAATATTAATGTCAAAATTGAAGATGAAGACCAAGCTTTTGGTTTGCTTTGTTCCTTACCACCATCTTATGATAATTTTGTTGATACCGTAATGTATGGAAAAACCACAATTTCCATGGAAGACGTTAAAGCGGCTTTGAACTCTAAGGAGTTAAAGAAGACGGGTATTGATGGTAAAGATAACTTGGGAGATGGGTTGTTTGTTAGAGGAAGAGGAAACCAAAATGGCGGATTTGATTGGAGTAGATCAAAGTCAAGGTCTAAATCAAAATCTGGTAAATTCTATTGCTTTCATTGTAAGGAAAAGGGGCATTTCAAGAAGGATTTTCCAAAATTGAAGAGTGTTGAGAAGAATACTAACCAATGCACCGCAGCAAATGTTGAAGCAGAAAGTGATGATGGAACGGTTCTCACGGTTCGTACCGAAAGCTCGGAGAATGGGTGGATTCTTGATTCGGGGTGTAATTTTCACATGTGTCCTCATAGAGAGTGGTTTACTACTTATCAAGCTAGAGAAGGTGGTAAAGTTCTTATGGGAAACAATGTCACTTGTAAAGTGGTGGGTGTAGGTACAATTCAAATTAAGATGTATGACGGTATGGTGAGGACTTTAACTAAGGTTAGGCATGTTCCGGACCTGAGAAGAAATATGATTTCTTTGGGTACGCTTGATTCAAATGGCTGAAAGTATCAAGGTGAAGGTGGAGTTATTCGTGTCTCAAGAGGAAGTCTTACATTTATGAAGGGCGAGAGAATTAATGGTCTTTATACGCTGCAAGGTACTACTGTGACAGGTGATGCAGCTGTATGTTCTTCAAATTCTGAAGACGATACTACCAAGTTGTGGCATATGCGGCTAGGGCATATGAGAGAGAGAGGGGATTGGATGTTTTGAGCAAGCAGGGATTTCTTTGTGGTCACAAAACAAATAAGCTTGATTTCTGTGAACATTCTGTCTTTGGAAAGCAGTGTAGAGTCAAGTTTAGTACAACTATTCATAACACCAAGGGTATTCTGGATTATATTCATTCTGATCTTTGGGGTCCTTCTCGGGTTGATTCACATGGTGGTGGTAGATATATGTTGACATTAATTGATGATTTATCAAGGAAAGTATGGGTATTCATACTTAAACACAAAGATGAAACCTTCGTCAAGTTCAAGCAATGGAAGACTATGGTGGAGAAGCAAACCGGAAGACAAATCAAGTGCTTGAGGACAAACAATGGTTTGGAACTTTGTGGGGGTGAGTTCAATGAGTTCTGCAAGGATCAAGGGATTGTGAGACACCGCACAGTCAGAAAAACACCACAGCAAAATGTTGTTGCATAAAGGATGAACATAACCATAATGGAGAAGGCACGGTGCATGCTCTCCAATGCCGGGTAACCAAAGCAGTTTTTGGCAGAAGCAACAAACACATCAGCTTATTTAGTGAACAGATCTCCATCGACTGCTATTGAGTGTAAGACTCCAAATGAAGTTTGGATAGGTTCACATGCTAACTATGAAGACTTGAAGATATTTGGATGTCCAGCCTATGCTCATGTGAATGAGGGGAACCTAGAGCCTAGAGCAAAGAAGTGTATATTTCTTGGGTATGCAAAGGGCATGAAAGGCTACATGTTATGGTGTCTTGCAGAAAGATTAAACAAGTTTCTTATCAGCAGGGATGTGAAATTTGATGAGCAATCGATGTTGAAGCCAAAGAATGAAGATCTAGATGGAAGAGGTGAAGAGGGTGTTAGTGATAAGGTGGAGCTTGGTGACAAGGTGGAACTTGAGGTGCAAGTTCAAGGAAACAATGAGACTGTTTTTTCTGATGATGATCAAGATATTGTGCAAGAACCTTCCCAGGAAGAAGAAGCACAAGGTCATCATTACAATCTTGTAAGAGACATAGAGAGGAGGCAAGTTAGACCACCTCAGAGATATGGCCATGCTAATTTGGTTGCGTATTCACTTGCAGTGGGTGAGAGCATAGATATGGATGATCCAAGAACCTAAGAAGAAGCAATCGATGATGAAGAATCAACAGAATGGGGATCATCCGCAATTGAAGAAATTGAGTCTCTTGACAAGAATGACACTTGGGAGATAGTTGCAAGACCAAAAGGACAGAAGATTGTTGGAATCAAATGGGTCTTCAAGAAGAAATAAGGTACTTCAGATGGTGAAGGAACAAGGTACAAGGCAAGGCTTGTGGAAAATGGGTTTACACAAAGAGAAGGCATTGACTACAATGAGGTATTCTCTCATGTTGTTAAACATAGATCTATTAGAACACTGCTTTCTATAGTTTCTTTGAAAGATCTAGAATTGGAACAACTAGATTTTAAGACGGCTTTGCTTCACAGTGATTTGGAAGCGCGTATTTATATGCAACAACCAAAAGGGTTTGAATTTCCTGGAAAAGAAGACCATGTATGTTTTTTGAAGAAATCTTTGTATGGTTTGAAGCAATCTCCAAGGCAGTGGTATAAATGTTTTGATACGTTTATGTTGTCAAATGGATACAGTAGGAGTAAGTATGACAGTTGTGTATATCACAGGAAACTCCAAGATGGTTCATTTGTGTATTTACTCTTGTATGTTGATGATATCTTGATCGCTTGCACAGACATGTCAGAGATACATAAGTTGAAGGTGCAGTTGAGTAGTGAGTTTGAGATGAAAGACTTGGGTGCATCAAAGAAGATATTGGGCATGAAGATTCATAGAAACCGAGATGAAGGCAAGTTGCATTTGTCCCAGAAGGTTTACATCGAGAAGGTGTTGGAGCGGTTTGGTATGAAAGATGCAAAACCAGTAAGTACTCCTTTGGCATCTCATTTTAAACTTTATAGAAGGCAATCACCTCAAAATTCAGATGAGGTTGAGTATATGTCTCGAGTTCCATATGCAAGCGCAGTTGGTAGCATCATGTATGCTATGGTTTGTACAAGGCCGGATATCGCACAAGCTGTGAGTGTGGTAAGTAGATACATGGAAAGTCTAGGGAAAGCTCATTGGCAAGCTGTAAAGTGGATTTTGAGGTATCTAAGGGGAAGTACAAATGTTGGTTTAGTGTTTGATAAACACTATGGTGATTCGATGAATGTTGTGGGTTATGTTAATTCTGATTATGCAGGTGATCTTGATAGAAGAAGGTCATTGATAGGTTATACTTTTACATTGTGCGGTAGTACTATCAGTTGGAGGTCGGTTTTGCAAAGCTCAGTTGCATTTTCTAAAATAGAGGCAAAGTACATGGTAGCTGCGGAAGCAGTGAAGGAAGGTATATGGTTGATGGGTTTGGTTTGTGATTTGGGTTTCAAGCAACAGAGTGCATATTTGTTCAGTGATAGTCAAAGTGCCATTCACTTGACCAAGAACCAGATGTATCATGAGAGAACGAAGCACATCGATGTCAGGTATCATTTTATCAAGGATGCAGTTGAGGAAGGTAGGATAGCGATGCTAAAGGTTCCTACAACGGATAACCCTGTGGACATGTTGACGAAGCCGGTTCCAAGTATCAAGTTCAAGCATTGCTTGGACTTGGTTGGTGTCAATAGGTGTTGAGAGCCCTTGAGGGGCTGAGCGAAGATGATTATGATGAGTGGTGATGGTATTCAAGTCAAGGTGGAGATTAGTAGTGTATGTGTCTTGAATACGGTTTAGTATTCAGTTGGGTCGATCCATTTACGCGACCCGTTTTCCCGTTTACCTTTTGTGCAAGAGAAGGCCAGTGTAGACAAGTCTTCTTTTGTGCAAGAGAAGGCATATATTTTGTACAAGGGAAGGAACACCTTTTGTGCAAGAGAAGGCATATCTTTGTACAAGGGAAGGCATACCTTTTGTGCAAGAGAAGATATCAGAAGATATAAGTACTCTTCACATCCTCTAGTTTTAGTAAGAGAGAAACATATGTAACTAAGAGAGAGTGTAAGAGAGTGAATCATACTCTTGTAATATTGTTTGAATCATAGTGAAAACATTATCATCGTTTTCCAAAGTGGATGTAGATCATCTTGATCGAACCACTATAAATCCTTGCATTGTGTGTGCTTCTTTTACTCTTGATTTCATTTCTATTTCAATTCTTGATTGATTGTGCTTGGAAGAGCCATTGTTTCTAACAAATTGGTATCATAGCTCCGGGTGGAAGCGATCTACGATGGCGGAAAATTATGAGATTGAGAAATTTGATGGAAGAAATGATTTCAATTTATGGAGGCTAAAGATGAGGGCTGTTTTGGTGCAACAAGGTTTGGTGAAAACTTTGAAGGGGAAAACGGGTCTTGGAACAACATTGAAGGATGAGGAAAAGGATGAGCTCTTGGAGAAATCACATGGATTAATTTTATTGTGTTTGAGCAATGAGGTCTTGAGAGAAGTTGCGGCAGAAACGACACCGGACGGGCTATGGAACAAGTTGGAGAAGAGGTATATGACTAAATCCGTAACTAATCTTTTATATCTTAAGAACAAATGACATACTCTTAGAATGCATGAAGGAATGTCTATTATAGATCATATTGATGATGATTATAATAAATTCTCTTGGATTTGGCAAATATTAATGTCAAAATTGAAGATGAAGACCAAGCTTTGGGTTTGCTTTGTTCCTTACCACCATCTTATGATAATTTTGTTGATACCGTAATGTATGGGAAAACCACAATTTCCATGGAAGATGTTAAAGCGTCTTTGAGCTCTAAGGAGTTAAAGAAGGCGGGTATTGATTGTAAAGATAATTCGGGAGATGGGTTGTTTGTTAGAGGAAGAAGAAACCAAAAGGGAATATTTGATAGGAGTAGATCAAAGTCAAGGTCTAAATCAAAATCCGGTAAATTCTATTGCTTTCATTGTAAGGAAAAGGGGTATTTCAAGAAGAATTGTCCAAAATTGAAGAGTGTTGAGAAGAATACTAACCAAGGCACCACATCAAATGTTGAAGAAGAAAGTGATGATGGAACGGTTCTCACGGTTCGTACCGAAAGCTCGGAGAATGGGTGGATTATTGATTCGGGGTGTACTTTTCACATGTGTCCTCATAGAGAGTGGTTTACTACTTATCAAGCTAGATAAGGTGGTAAAGTTCTTATGGGAAACAATATCACATGTAAAGTGGTGGGTGTAGGTACAATTCAAATTAAGATGTATGACGGTATGGTGAGGACTTTAACTAAGGTTAGGCATGTTCCGGACCTGAGAAGAAATCTGATTTCTTTGGGTACGCTTGATTCAAATGGATGCAAGTATCAAGGTTAAGGTGGAGTTATTCGTGTCTCAAGAGGAAGTCTTACAATTATAAAGGGCGAGAGAATTAATGGTCTTTATACGCTGCAAGGTACTACTGTGACAGGTGATGCAGCTGTATGTTCTTCAAGTTCTAAAGACGATACTACCAAGTTGTGGCATATGCGGCTAGGTCATATGAGCGAGAGGGGATTGGATGTTTTGAGCAAGCATGGATTGCTTTGTGGTCACAAAACAAGTAAGCTTGATTTCTGTGAACATCGTGTCTTTGGAAAGCAGTGTAGAGTCAAGTTTAGTACAACTATTCATAACACCAAGGGTATTCTGGATTATATTCATTCTGATCTTTGGGATCCTTATCGGGTTGATTCACATGGTGGTGGTAGATATATGTTGACATTCATTGATGATTTCTCAAGGAAAGTATGGGTATTCATACTTAAACACAAAGATGAAACCTTCGTCAATTTCAAGCAATGGAAGACTATGGTTGAGAAGCAAACCGGAAGACAAATCAAGTGCTTGAGGACAGACAATGGTTTGGAATTTTGTGGGGGTGAGTTCAATGAGTTATGAAAGGATCAAGGGGTTGTGAGACACCGCACAGTCATAAAAACACCACATCAAAATGTTGTTGCAGAAAGGATGAACAAAACCATAATAGAGAAGGCACGGTGCATGGTCTCCAATGTTGGGTCACCAAAGCAGTTTTGGGAAAAAGAAGCAAACACATCATCTTATTTAGTGAACAGATCTCCATCGACTGTTATTGAGTGAAAGACTCCAAATGAAGTTTGGAAAAGTTCACATGCTAACTATGAAGACTTGAAGATATTTGGATGTCCAGCCTATGCTCATGTGAATGAGGGGAAGCTAGATCCTAGAGAAAATAAGTGTATATTTCTTGGGTATCCAAAGGGCGTGAAAGGATATAGGTTATGATGTCCTTTAGAAAGATAAAACAAGTTTCTTATCAGCAGATATGTGAAATTTGATGAGCAATCGATGTTCAAGACAAAGAATGAAGATCTAGATGGAAGAGCTGAAGAGGGTGTTAGTGATAAGGTGGAGCTTGGTGACAAGGTGGAAATTGAGGTGAAAGTTCAAGGAAACAATGAGATTGTTGTTTATGATGATGATCAAGATATTGTGCAAGAACCTTCCCAGGAAGAAGAAGCACAAGGTCATCAGTACAATCTTGTAAGAGACAGAGAGATGAGGCAAGTTAGACTACCTCAGAGATATGTCCATGCTGATTTGGTTGCGTATTCACTTGCAGTGGGTGAGAGCATAGATAGGGATGATCCAAGAACCTATGAAGAAGCAATCGGTGGTGAAGAATCAGCAGAATGGGGAGCATCCGAAATTGAAGAAATTGAGTCTCTTGACAAGAATGGCACTTGGGAGATAGTTTCAAGACCAAAAGGACAGAAGATTGTTGGAAGCAAATGGGTCTTCAATAAAAAATATGGTACTTCATATGGTGAAGGAAAAAGTTACAAGGCAAGGCTTGTGGCAAAGGGGTTTACACAAAGAGAAGGCATTGACTACAATGAGGTATTCTCTCATGTTGTCAAACATAGTTCTATTAGAACACTGCTTGCTATAGTTCCTTTGAAAGATCTAGAATTAGAACAACTAGATGTTAAGACGGCTTTCCTTCATGGTGATTTGGAAGAGCGTATTTATATGCAACAACCAAAAGGGTTTGAAGTTCCTGGCAAAGAAGACCATGTATGTTTGTTGAAGAAATCTTTGTATGGTTTGAAGCAATCTCCAAGGCAGTGGTATAAATATTTTGATACGTTTATGTTGGCAAATGGATACAGTAGGAGTAAGTATGACAGTTGTGTATATCACAAGAAACTCCAAGATGGTTCATTTGTGTATTTACTCTTGTATGTTGATGATATGTTGATCGCTTGCACATACATGTCAGTGATACATAAGTTGAAGGTGAAGTTGAGTAGTGAGTTTGAGATGAAAGACTTGGGTGAAAAAAAGAAGATATTGGGCATGGAGATTCATAGAAACCGAGCTGAAGGCAAGTTGCATTTGTCCCAGAAGGCTTACATCGAGAAGGTGTTGGAGCGTTTTGGTATGAAAGATGCAAAACCAATAAGTACTCCTTTGGCATCTCATTTTAAACTTTATAGAAGGCAATCACCACAAACTGCAGATGAGGCAGAGTATATGTCTCGAGCAAAGTAATCTAAATCATTCCTCGTTTCTACTCGGTTAGGGAGCTTGGAGCTTGGAGCAATTAGATCGGACTTGGAAATCGCCATAACTCGTTCTAATACTCGGAATCTATTTATTTGAGATTTATATACCGCTGATCATAATTCATTATTTGAACCAAATTAAAATTAAAATTTTAACACTATCATGTGATTAAGTGTGTAATATTGTTATATTGAACGTATTATCATGTATTTCGAGGTTTTTATATTTGATAACTCCAATTTGAGGGGTTATGAAAATTTTATTTTCTAATTTTTGTGCATGCAAGGTCAACTCGGAAAAATCGTTAACTCGTTTTGCTAAAAAAATCGGCTTAAATCGGTAAAATCGGCCGCCTTAACCGGTAAAAATCTGGAATGGCTTGGAATCGGAAAACGCCTCGGTCATATAGCCTGTAGCTATTACTCGTGGAGTAATCGGACTTGGAGAGCGATTTTAACTACACTGGTCTCGAGTTCCATATGCAAGCGCAGTTGGTAGCATCGTGTATGATATGGTTTGTACAAGTCCGGATATCGCACAAGCTGTGAGTGTGGTAAGTAGATACATGGGAAGTCCAGGGAAAGCTCATTGTCAAGCTGTAAAGTGGATTTTGAGGTATCTAAGGGGAGGTATAGATGTTGGTTTAGTGTTTGATAAACACTATGGTGATTCGACGAATATTGTGGGTTATGTTGATTCTGATTATGCAGGTGATCTTGATAGAAGAAGTTCATTGACAGGTTATACTTTTACATTGTGCGGTAGTACTATCATTTGGAGGTCGGTTTTGCAAAGCACAGTTGCATTGTCTACAACAGATGCAGAGTACATGGCATCCGCGAAAGCAGTGAAGGAAGGTATATGGTTGATGGGTTTGGTTGGTGATTTGGGTTTGAAGCAAGAGAGTGCATCTTTGTTCTGTGATAGTCAAAGTGCCATTCACTTGACCAAGAACCAGATGTATCATGAGAGAACGAAGCACATCGATGTCAGGTATTATTTTATCAAGGATGCAGTTGAGGAAGGTAGGATATCGATGGTAAATATTCCTACAGCGGATAACCCTGCGGACATGTTGACGAAGCCGGTTCCAAGTATCAAGTTCAAGCATTGCTTGGACTTGGTTGGTGTCAACAGGTGTTGAGAGCCCTTGTGGGGATGAGCGAATACGATAATGATGAGTGGTGATGGTATTCAAGTCAAGGTGGAGATTAGTAGTGTATGTGTCTTGAATACGATTTAGTATTCAGTTGGGTCGATCCATTTACCCGACCCGTTTGCCCGTTTACCTTTTTTGCAAGAGAAGGCAAGTGTAGACAAATCTTCTTTTGTGCAAGAAAAGGCATATATTTTGTACAAGGGAAGGAATACCTTTTGTGCAAGATAAGGCATATCTTTGTACAAGGGAAGGCATACCTTTTGTGCAATAGAAGATATCAGAAGATATAAGTACTCTTCACATCCTCTAGTTTTAGTAAGAGAGAAACATATGTAACTAAGAGAGAGTGTAAGGGAGTGAATCATACTCTTGTAATCTTGTTTGAATCATAGTGAAAACATTATCGTCGTTTTCCAAAGTGGATGTAGATCATCTTGATCGAACCACTATAAATCCTTGTGTTGTGTGTGCTTCTTTTACTCTTGATTTCATTTCTATTTCAATTCATGATTGATTGTGCTTGGAAGAGCCATTATTTCTAACAAATTGGTATCAGATATCCGAGTGGAAGCGATCTACGATGGAGGCAAAGTATGAGATTGAGAAATTTGATGGAAGAAATGATTTCAATTTATGGAGGCTAAAGATGAGGTATGTTTTGGTGCAACAAGGTTTGGTGAAAACTTTGAAGGGGAAAACGGGTCTTGGAACAACATTGAAGGATGAGGAAAAGGATGATCTCTTGGAGAAATCACATGAATTAATTTTATTGTATTTGAGCAATGAGGTCTTGAGAGAAGTTGCGACGGAAACGACACCGGACGGGCTATGGAACAAGTTGGAGAAGAGGTATATGACTAAATCCGTAACTAATCATTTATATCTTAAGATGAAATTACATACTCATAGAATGCATGAAGGAATGTCTATTATAGATCATATTGATGATGATTATAATAAAATTCTCTTGGATTTGGCAAATATTAATGTCAAAATTGAAGATGAAGACCAAGATTTGGGTTTGCTTTGTTCCTTACCACCATCTTATGATAATTTTGTTGATACCGTAATGTATGGAAAAACCACAATTTCCATGGAAGACGTTAAAGCGGCTTTGAATTCTAAGGAGTTAAAGAAGACGAGTATTGATGGTAAAGATAATTAGGGAGATGGGTTGTTTGTTAGATGAAGAGGAAACCAAAAGGGCGGATTTGATAGGAGTAGATCAAAGTCAAGGTCTAAATCAAAATCCGGTAAATTCTATTGCTTTCATTGTAAGGAAAAGGGGAATTTCAAGAAGGATTGTCCAAAATTGAAGAGTTTTGAGAAGAATACTAACCAAGGCACCGCATCAAATGTTGAAGAAGAAAGTGATGATGGAACGGTTCGTACCGAAAGCTCGGAGAATGGGTGGATTCTTGATTCGGGGTGTACTTTTCACATGTGTCCTCATAGAGAGTAGTTTACTACTTATCAATCTAGAGAAGGTGGTAAACTTCTTATGGGAAACAATATCACTTGTAAAGTGGTGGGTATAGGTACAATTCAAATTAAGATGTATGTCGGTATGGTGAGGACTTTAACTAAGGTTAGGCATGTTCCGTACCTGGGAAGAAATCTGTTTTCTTTGGGTACGCTTGATTCAAATGGCTGCAAGTATCAAGGTGAAGGTGGAGTTATTCGTGTCTCAAGAGGAAGTCTTACAATTATGAAGGGCGAGAAAATTAATGGTCTTTATACGCTGCAAGGTACTACTGTGACATGTGATGCATCTATATGTTCTTCAAGTTCTGAAGACGATATTACCAAGTTGTGGCATATGCGGCTAGGGCATATGAGCGAGAGGGGATTGGCTGTTTTTAGCAAGCAGGGATTGCTTTGTGGTCACAAAACAAGTAAGCTTGATTTATGTGAACAATGTGTCTTTGTAAAGCAGTGTAGAGTCAAGTTTAGTACAGCTATTCATAACACCAAAGGTATTCTGGATTATATTCATTCTGATCTTTGGGGTCCTTCTCGGGTTGATTCACATGGTGGTGGTAGATATATTTTGACATTCATTGATGATTTCTCAAGGAAAGTATGGGTATTCATACTTAAACACAAAGATGAAACCTTCGTCAAGTTCAAGCAATGGAAGACTATGGTTGAGAAGCAAACCGGAAGACAAATCAAGTGCTTGAGGACAGACAATGGTTTGGAATTTTGTGGGGGTGAGTTCAATAATTTATGAAAGGATCAAGGGGTTGTGAGACACCGCACAGTCAGAAAAACACCATAGAAAAATGGTGTTGCAGAAAGGATGAACAGAACCATAATGGATAAGGCACAGTGCATTCTCTACAATGTCGGGTCACCAAAGAAGTTTTGGGCATAAGCAGCAAACACATCAGCTTATTTAGTGAACAGATCTCCATCGACTGCTATTGAGTGTAAGACTCCAAATGAAGTTTGGACAAGTTCACATGCTAACTATGAAGACTTGAAGATATTTGGATGTCCAGCCTATGCTCATGTGAATGAGGGGAATCTAGAGCCTAGAGAAAAGAAGTGTATATTTCTTGGGTATCCAAATGGCGTGAAAGGCTAATGGTTATGATGTCCTGTAGAAAGATCAAACAAGTTTCTTATCAGAAGAGATGTGAAATTTGATGAGCAATCGATGTTGAAGCCAAAGAATGAAGATTTATATGGAAGAGATGAAGAGGGTGTTAGTGATAAGGTGGAGCTTGGTGACAAGGTGGAACTTGAGGTGCAAGTTCAAGGAAACAATGAGACTATTATTTCTGATGATGATCAAGATATTGTGCAAGAACCTGCCTAGGAAGAAGAAGCACAAGGTCATCAATATAATCTTGTAAGAGACAGAGAGAGGTGGCAAGTTATACCACCTCAGAGATATGGCCACAAGGGTTTGAAGTTCCTGGCAAATAAGACCATGTATGTTTGTTGAAGAAATATTTGTATGGTTTGAATCAATCTCCAAGGAAGTGGTATAAACATTTTGATACGTTTATGTTGGCAAATAGATACAGTAGGAGTAAGTATGACAGTTGTGTATATCACAAGAAACTCCAAGATGGTTCATTTGTGTATTTACTCTTGTAAGTTGATGATATGTTGATCGCTTGAACAGACATGTCAGAGATACATAAGTTTAAGGTTCATTTGAGTAGTAAGTTTGAGATGAAAGACTTGGGTGCAACAAAGAAGATATTGGGCATGGAGATTCATAGAAACCGAGCTGAAGGCAAGTTGCATTTGTCCCAGAAGGCTTACATCGAGAATGTGTTGGAGCGGTTTGGTATGAAAGATGCAAAACCAATAAGTACTCCTTTGGCATCTCATTTTAAACTTTATAGAAGGCAATCACCTCAAACTGAAGATGAGGTAGAGTATATGTCTCGAGTTCCATATGCAAGCGCAGTTGGTAGCATCATGTATGCTATTGTTTGTACAAGTCCGGATATCGCACAAGCTGTGAGTGTGGTAAGTAGATACATGGGAAGTCAAGGGAAAGCTCATTGGAAAGCTGTAAAGTGGATTTTGAGGTATCTAAGGGGAAGAACAGATATTGGTTTAGTGTTTGATAAACTCTATGGTGATTCGACTAATGTTGTGGGTGATGTTGATTCTGATTATGCAGGTGATCTTGATAGAAGAAGGTCATTGACAGTTTATACTTTTACATTGTGCGGTAGTACTATCAGTTGGAGGTCGGTTTTGCAAAGCATAGTTGCATTGTCTACAACAGAGGCAGAGTACATGGAAGCCGCGGAAGCAGTGAAGGAAGGTATATGGTTGATGAGTTTGGTTGGTGATTTGGGTTTCAAGCAAGAGAGTGCATCTTTTTTATGTGATAGTCAAAGTGCCATGAACTTGACCAAGAACCCGATGTATCATGAGAGAACGAAGCACATCGATGTCAGGTATCATTTTATCAAGGATGCAGTTGAGAAAGGTAGGATAGTGATGCTAAAGGTTCCTACAGCGGATAGCCCTGCGGACATGTTGACGTAGCCGGTTCCAAGTATCAAGTTCAAGCATTGCTTGGACTTGGTTAGTGTCAACAGGTGTTGAGAGCCCTTGAGGGGCTGAGCGAAGACGATGATGATGAGTGGTGGTGGTATTCAAGTCAAGGTGGAGATTTGTAGTGTATGTGTCTTGAATACGGTTTTGTATTCAGTTGGGTCGATCCATTCACCCGACCCGTTTACCTTTTGTGCGAGAGAAGGAAAGTGTAGACAAGTCTTCTTTTGTGCAAGAGAAGGCATATCTTTTGTACAAGGGAAGGAATACCTTTTGTGCAAGAAAAGGCATATCTTTGTACAAGGGAAGGCATACCTTTTGTGCAAGAGAAGATATCAGAAGATATAAGTACTCTTCACATCCTCTAGTTTTAGTAAGAGAGAAACATATGTAACTAAGAGAGAGTGCAAGGGAGTGAATCATACTCTTGTAATCTTGTTTGAATCATAGTGAAAACATTATCATCGTCTTCCAAAGTGGATGTAGATCATCTTGATCGAACCACTATAAATCCTTGTGTTGTGTGTGCTTATTTTACTCTTGATTTCATTTCTATTTCAATTCTTGATTGATTGTGCTTGGAAGAGCCATTGTTTCAAACAATGCTTAGATTCTTTTCATTGAAGAACTTACTCATGTTATCAATGGCATTAATTATAAGTTTCTTGTTAAGTAGATTGCTTGACGAAAGCGAGAGTTTAAGATTCAAGATACATGAAGATGAGAAATCACAAGAAAGAGGAGGAAATCCATATCGTCTAGTTTGGGGTACTGGAGATAATACATCTCCTGCTGCACTGGTTGAGGATATTATCGAACTGGAAAAGGTGATCCAACCAGATTCTGTCATCATTGATCTTGGTCATGGTGATCCAACCATGTATGAGCAGTTTTGTAAACAATCTGGAAAAAAAAACTACAATTCTCATACCTGGATGGCAATGTTTGAGCTATTACTCTGACATAAGCAAGTATGTTGGTTCCTAGAGCCAAACTTTGCTGGAGAGGTCCGAAGGCTACACAAATTGGTCGTCAATGCAAATACAGATAACCGAAAAAATGTCGTAGGAACCGGATCTAGTCAGCTCTATATGGCCGCCCTTTATGCTCTTGCACTTACAGATACATCGAAATAGCCAATCACTGTGGTTTCAGATGCCCCATTCTACTCCGCATATCCGCTTATGACGGATTTTCAGAAGTCAGGGTTGTATAAATGGGTAGGTGATGCTTATACTTTCAACGGAGAGGATCCTTATATCGAAGTCGTCAATTCCCCAAACAACCCTGATGGTTTAACCCGAAAACCGGTCGTTAATGTAACTGGTTGTATGTTGCTTCATGGTCTCGCATACTATTGGCCACAATATACTCCTATTGCATCTCAGTTAGACCAGGAGATAATGTTGTTTACCGTCTCCCAAAGCACTGGGCATGCAGGGACACGTATTGGGTGGGCATTGGTGAAGGACATTGACATCGCTCAAAAGATGACCGAATTCATAGAGCTAAATACAACTGGAGTCTCTAGGGATTCACAGCTTCGAGCTGAGAAGATCCTTGCAGCTGTATCCGATAGTTGCACAGAGTCTGCAAAATCTGAGATCTTTTTTGAATTTAGTCGTCGTCTCATGATCCAAAGATGGAAGCAACTGCGAGATGCTGTCAGAACTAGCGGATTGTTTAGTCTTCCAGAGTACACATCGGATTTTTGCAGCTATTACGAAAAATATTTTGAAATGCTTCCTACTTTTGCTTGGTTAAGATGTGAAGGGGATATAGAGGACTGAGAAAAATTCCTAAGACATCATAAGGTCATCACAAGAAGTGGAAAGCATTTTGGCAGGGTTATTAGGTTTGTAAGAGTGAGTATGTTAGGTAGAGATGATAAATTGACCTAGTTTAGTTGGGGGCCATCACTAGATGACAAAAAAGGTCTCTCAATTCTAATTTGGGTCACCCCTTATATTTTTTTCTTCTAAATGGCTAAAATGCCCCTAAATAATTAGTGATAATCTTAATTAATTAGAGTTTAATTTTTTTTTTCCTTCAAATTTTTTGTTTATCCATGTGTATGAAAAAACGCTAAGATCATGCATAATTTTTTTTTCTTTCCCAGATCCGTATGAAAAATTGTCATGGTATTGAAGTGGTTCATTGACGACGATAAACAGTCTTAATGTTTAGACTGTTTCAGTGACGATTCTAAACAGTAGTTATTTTTTAAAAAGAGTCGTTCTCTGACTGCTGTAAACAGTCGTTAATGTTTTGACAGTCTTCAGTGACGACTCTAAACAGTCGTTAATGTTTCAACAGTTTAAGTGACGACTCTAAACAGTCATTAATGGCAGAAATGTACGACAGTTTGTAGTCGTCGTATAAAGATCAATACCCTGACGACCCTTTGGAAAGGTCGTTATTGTTTTTATTATGTATATGACGACCCTTAAAGTCGTTATTGTCTTTGAAGGGTCGTGATTTGAAAAAAAAAATTAGTTAAGGATAAAACAGTATTTTCAAAATCGGATGAATACGCCCCTGAAAATTTTGGGGTGCAAATAAAATGTCATGCCCCCATCATTAAAACTTAAGGTAAATTTGGCCTCTTTGTTGAGAGGTTGTCAAATATCATAACATCTGAAATTAAACTTCCCTGATAAGAAATAAAATTTAATCTAAGTTGGAGTTTCTTCAAAATAAAACAAAAAACCCTAGTAAGATCTAAAGTATATTCATAGCCCTTTAAGCCGAGTGCTACACTGATGTTGATAACAGCAGCCGTTAGCAGAACTGAAGTTAGATATTCATAGCCTAGTTTTAGAAGTCGGCTATATACTACAGCCTTAATTTAGTTTCAGAGTTATTTTAGGTATCTAGTTTATGCATGCCTATATAAACAAGGCAGATAGTTTGTGTTTTATATAAGAACATCTTATTATTGTTTTGTAATTGATGGCAGAAGCAACCGACGTTTTTGGTAATTCACAACTTTTTCAAAAGTCGCTCACTACAATTTCTCAGGAGATTGCTCCGTATTGGAAAATCAAAGGTGACTTGGAGAGACTTAATCATAACTTGGAGTGGATTCATGCTCTAGCTTTGGACGCTGAGAAAGTACAACAAAGGGATAATAACAATTATGCTAGACATTGGCTGAGAAACCTTAAAAAGGTTGCTTATGATGCTGAAGATTTATTCGATGACTTCTCATATGAACTCATGCGTCGACGATTCGAAAAGGACAATATGTTGCTCAAGGTAAAGGATTTATTTTCTTCTTCTAATCGTCTTGTTTTTCAAACGATAATGGCTTTCAGGGTTAAAGATTTAAGAGACGAATTAAAGTTCTTCTTAGATGATAATGCGATATTACGCAAAGTCGGTTATTATTATACCACCAAAAGTAACACACAGGAGCGAGCAACCTCGGACATAGGAGGTCGTTTCGATAAAATTATCGGAAGGGAAAAGGATATATCGAATTTAGTAGATTTGTTGATCACACCGCCATTATCATCATCATCAATCGTGCATATAGGAGGTATGGCGGGACTTGGGAAAACGAAACTAGCTCGGACAGTCTATAACGATGAATCTGTTATGGAACATTTCGAACTCAGAATATGGATTTCTTTACCTGCTGTTTTTGATCTAAAAGAGGTTTTAAAAAAGATCATAAGTTACGTTAATAATGATGCTATACGTGATCATGGAAGTCTTGATCTAACAATGACGGTAGTTCATGAGATGTTGGAGGGGAAGAAGTATCTGCTAGTACTTGACGACTTTTGGGATATTGATGATTCCGACAACTGTGAATGGCTAAATATAATTTTGAAGTTCGGTTCTCATGGAAGTAAGATTTTAGTTAATAGTCGTAAAATCAATGATGTTGCATGGAATGTCCGACGGATCACCACTACGTATCACTTGCAACAATTATCAACAGATGAGTGTTGGTCAATTATCAAGGAAAGGTTATTTTCATTTTCTCGTGGAGGGGCATCGGAAAATCCAGAAATGGTGAACATAGGAAAGGATCTAGCAAAAAAAATTTACCACTTGCTGCTAGAATATTTGGTTACATTTTGGAAAATGCAGGAAAATGGAAATGGGATTTAATTACGAAAGCAGATATTATAGACAACGCAGAATTTTGTGAGAAGATCTATCCAATTATTAAGTCAAGTTACGACCATTTGTCGTCATCAGCTTTAAAACAATGCTTTTCTTACTGTTCTATATTTCCCAGAGGTTACGAGATCGATAGAGAAGAGATAATTCAATTATGGATGGCGCAAGGCTTTCTTGTACCATCCAGTAGAGAAAGAGTAATGGATATTTCATTGGAAGATATTGGGAATGAATATTTTGACAGGTTGTTGCCTGATTCTTTATTCCAAAGTGTAGAAAACAAGGATGATGAGTTGGGTGAGATTCAGAAGTGTAAGTTGAATGATTTTGTATATCATCTAGCACGCACTGTCGCTGGTGATGAAGATGAATATGTGCCGAGAATGTTTCCAGAAGTTGGTAATGATAAACATAGATTACGCACCTTTTTTGCTACTGAAGTAGGAGACTGTGATAAGATTCAAAACGTTTTTCGGAATAGGAATTTGCGTGTATTATACTTGAGTGGTTCAACGATTCAAAAAGTACCGGCTTCGCTTTCAAAGTTGGGACACTTAAGATATCTTAATCTCTCGGGATGTCAAAATCTTGATGTATTGGATGATCAGTCTTTGCATAATCTCTATAATTTGCAGACATTGGTGTTACGCAACTGCAAGTCTCTTTCGGAACTTCCTGAAGGCATTGGATCAATGAGAAGCTTGAGGCACCTTGACATTTCACACACACAAATTAAAGCATTGCCTACTTCAGTTACTAGTCTCCAAAACTTGCGAACATTAAATGTCTCTAACTGCCCAGATTTGGAAGAATTACCTGAAAACATTGGAGCTTTGGAAAATCTGCGGAGCCTTGATATTTCACATACAATGGTGAGAAAATTACCGGACTCTATCAGTGGTCTCAAAAGATTGGAGAAGCTTCGGTTTCACTCGTGTCCCAACCTCAAAGATTTTCCTCAAGGAATTGAAGCATTGGTATTACCCAAAGTTCTTAACGGGAGGGAAAGATTCTAGTGCTCTGAGAGTTTATGCACTACAAGGCGTGGTTTTGCCTTTTTTTTCTTGTCGTTTCTAGTGCTCTAAGACTTGATTCAATTGTTATGTTTGTAATGAAATGAGAAATTTCCTACACAATGGAATGCATGGGATTTGAGTCTTTTGACAATTTATGAGCAGGAGTCTTATTAATATCTAATGCTTACTTTGAAAAATCAAACCTAATAACTTTATGAATTTTATAGCTGATTTACATCCATATGAGCTGGGTACTTCTGACCGCTTCGGTACGTGGTAATGTGATTTAGTGTCCTAGAATCCACATGACCTATCTTATATTGTGGTATCCATTTGGAATTTTGGGTTGGAAGTACCTATTCGATATAAACATAATCAAACACAGAGAGACAATAAATAGTGTTATATGCACACTGCATTATATAACTCATATACTCCGTGCCGTCGATATTATTAACTTAAAAATAACCGAACTGTTGAGAAACTTCAACTTATTTATCTTTGAAAGTAGGGAAGTTGATCTTTTGGATGGTGTTTTACACTTAAACTTGCTGCTTCCGAATGCATTGCATGTCATAAATATATTGTCATTTTATTATGGTTTTTTCTGAAAATAGAGGTTTCGCTCATAATTTCGTTTTCTCCTTGAAAGAGTAACGGATTTCAGTTACATGTTCAATTCAGCTTTGGATGTTCAAATAAATTAATAAAGCATTTAAAGTATAGTCTTTTCATGTGTGTTGTATGGCATATTTGTTACGAAAAGCTGATAAATTTGTAGCCCATAATACATTAAATCTTCTAACCAAAATGAAATCAAGTGCTAAAAAATTTATCTAGATTTTTTCTTGTTACCAAAATCCGCGCTTATCATATATCTATGTTCCCTTGCTATCGCATACATTCCTGTCAGTAGCAGTAGAGCAGGTTTAGAATCGCTTTTAGACGAGATAGTGTGACCACTCGATTATGTTGCCCATCAGAAAGCATATGCAGCCCCTTTGATCTCTAGTTGTTCCCAGGATGTGCAGTTAGCATCAAGTCCTTTTGCTTCTATGATTGTACATGTATAGTCACAAAGAGTTAGCCCAATTCACGCCTTTGTTGCTGAGTTTCTCTTTGTTAGAACTATGTTCATTTTCAGTGTCATCGAGGCGGTTTGTTCCCTTGTTTGCTGAGTTGTTAATTTCAGATTACTATCCTTACTAGTATAATATAGGGACTGCATTATATTGTAGCCTGATCTGTTTACAGACATATAATTATTTATAAATCTGGCTATATATGTTGTTTGTCGTTGTTACATTTTTTTGACTCTTCTTTCTAAAGGTGATATCGCACCTTGCTTTCCAAATAAACCAAATTATTACACTACATACAACTTGCCTTTTGACTCCATAACTATCTCTGTCCTGCTGTGCAAAACAGTAATCAAATGGCAGACTTGGATGCACTTTATCTTCAACAAATCGCATTGTCGCTAGTGATGAAGATGAATATGTGCCGAGAATGTTTCCAAAAGTTGGTAATTATAAAAACAGACTATGCACATTTGTTGCTAATGAAGTAGGAGACTGTGATAAGATTCAAAATGTTTTCCGAAATAACACTTTGTGCGTATTATACTTGAGTGGTTCAACGATTCAAAAATTACCGGATTCGTTTTCAAAGTTGAGAATTTAAGATATCTTAATCTCTCGGGATGTCAGAATATCGATGTATTGGATGATCAGTCTTTGAATAATCTCTATAATTTGCAGACATTTGTGTTACACAACTGCAAGTCTCTTCCGAAACTTCCATGAGAAGCTTGAGGCACCTTGACATTTCATATACAAAAATTAAAGTATTGCCTACTTCAGTTACTAGTCTCCAGAACTTGCGAACATTAAATGTCTCTAACTTTACATATTTTCAAGGGTTATTGAAAATCTACAGAGCATTGATATTTCACATACAAATTTAAGAAAATTACCGGACTCTACTAAGGGCCTTGAAAGATTGGAGAAGCTTAGATTGCTCTCGTGTCATAACCTCAAAGGTTTTCCGGAGGGAATTGAAGAATTGGTATTACCTGAAGTTCTTAGTTGAAGGGAAAGATTGTAGTTTTCTTTCAATGACCATAATAATCTAATTCAGTGCGTGCTTTTGCATTTTTGTTTTCATGTTGTTTTAGTGCTCTGAGAGATTATGTATGAATCTTCGGGTTTGATTTGATTGACTAACGATTGTTAAAATGAGGAATAAAATCTATCCACCTTTTGGTATGATCGGGGTGTGCACCTAGTTTGATTATTATTGAGAGACTTCTCTTCTGACATAAGGGTCACTCAAACTATATCAAAGTATCGATAAGATCTTTACATCTTGTGATAATCCATTGTTAACAGACTCCATTATGTGTGTGATTGATCACAAGGGGATTCAAGTTGTGTTGTACAGGTGATTAAGAAAACAATCGAAAATTTGAAATGAAGAAGATTTTCTTATTAGTTTTCATATCTTGCGAATATAATGCACAAACCGATTTTGTTTCAATTGTGTCTATGTATAAAGATCTAATCAATTGAAAAACTCTTCAACTAGTTCTTCTGAGTCATTTGAACTAGTTGTGAAGAAGATGAATATGGTTGATATGAAATTGCTCATATGGCTAACCATTGGTTAACTATTTGTGAACCAACCAAATGTACACGTTTAGGTACGGCTACTCAAACCTAAATGAAAATACATTTCATTTGTACGTGACAAGCTAAGTTTCGATCTAACGGTTGAAAGTTATTTGCTTGGATAAATCAGGTTTTTCATCTAAGGGTGAACATTGAATGCTTTGTTACCAAGGTAACTTGATTTCAAACCCTGATTAGAAAACTATATAAAGAAGACGTCTAGCAACTGGAAAAACTAATCGCCACACCTCCTGTGTGGTAATAGTTGGTTTTGCTAGAGTCGATTTTCCTTTAACCGTAGGTTTCTTCTCGAGACCCTGTCGGTTAATGACTTAAAGACTTCATTGGGATTGTGACTCCAGATGAAACTACTTCTCTTGTAGTTGAACGATCTGATCTTGCCATTTTCTATCGTACGAGTTCAATTGAATAATTAGCTAGAGATTATATCTCCGATAGGGCAAGGTAAAAAGAATTCACAAACATTTTCATCTCATCTTTTGTGATTCTGCAATATCTAGTTTCGCTACCATACGATTTAGATTATTGTGAGGTGATCAATAATTCTAGGCTGTTCTTCGGGAATATAAGTATGGGTTATTGATTGGTTCATGTTCACCTTTATTTTATCAAAAGACGGAACAAAACTCGTAGGTTTATCTGTGGGAGACAGATTTATCTATTATCGTAGACTTTTCTGTGATACAGATTTGTTTATTAAATTCTTCGACTTTGGATCGTAACAACTTTTGGTTGTAGGTGAGATCAACTAAGGAAATCAAGTGCGTAGTATCCTACTGGGATCAGAGACGCAAGAAGCTCAACTGTACCTTGAATCAGTGTGATATTGATTAGGGTTCAACTACAGTCCAGATTAGTTTGTAGTAGGCTAGTGGATGTAGCGGCTTAATACAGTGTGGAGTTCAATCTGGACTAGGTCCCGGGGTTTTTCTGCTTTTGCGGTCTCCTCGTTTATAAAATTTCTGGTGTTCGTATTAAATCTATTCCGCGTTATATTTTGTTATATAATTGAAATACCACAGGTTGTGGGTTGTATCGATCAATTATGAAATCCAACCTTTGGTTGTTGATTGGAAATTGATTGATCCTTGGATATTGGTGTTTGGTACCATCCAAGTTTATTTCTCTTGTATTTGATAAAGACTCGTAGATTTCTATTTTCTTGAATATAGATATTAACTCCTTGATATAATTTTTATTAAGATTGAGTCTGACTGTTTAGTTGACTCTCTTAAAAGTATATTAGAGTTAGTCCATACATATTGCTATCGAAATATTGGGTGAAGTTGTTAGACCCCCCGCTTTTTCAATAGGTATCAGAGCAGGAAAACATGTTCAAGACCTCCAAAGTCTGTGTTCGTAGCGATCTGACTATATGGACGAGTCTATCTCAAATAACGTACCAGTTCAGAAATTACTAGATATTTTTCAAATCTTAAATTCACCTAAGAGAACTATCACATCTAGGTCAATATCTAAACATCCTCGTGATGTAAAAATTGTTGATATCTGGGAAACATGCCTAGAAGAACAGTTGGATGAACTTTCTAATGAAGGTGACTCAGATATTGATAGAGATGTTGATGAGGAAATCTCAGAGTATATTAAGCTATTGGATTGATTGAAAAATAAGAGCATGACAACTTCTCATGTCACACATCTTTTGACTCCTCTCTGTTGAAAAAACAAGAAATTGATAAGATGTTACTCATGTGTTTATGTTTCGAATCGTTTTAACGAATGGATATCATCCTCAAGGATTATGAGGGAAACCTATGTATAAAGTCACTTGAATGTGATCATCTTTATCAAAAGTAATTTTTGTTGGAAGAGAAACTTGTAGAATCTGAAGCAAGGATTACCTCCCACCAAACAAGTTTTGATGACAGAGAAAGTGCTTGTCTCGTTCGAGAAAAACGTCTTGAGGCTGATTAAGCTGCTGCTCTTGATAAAATCAAGATGTTGGAAGATGAATTGAAAAAGTTCATTACTAGTTCAAGCAAATTAACCAATATGCTAGGAGCAAGTAAAAATCATCGTGATATACGAGGATTGGGATATAAGGGAATATATGCTCCAAGTATTAGCAAAGAGGTAAAATTTGTCAAGGCTAGTGATTCTTCTCAAAAAAAGGTTTCCACTGATGGAAAAAGTGAAATACCTTCACCGAAAGTTAAAGTTCGAAAAAGCAAAGCATATCAACCTCCAAAGTTAGCATATACGGATCGAAGTAAGAATATTCCTTATGTTTTCCACTATTGCGGAAATAACGGTCACTTGGAAAGAAGATGTCGTTTCCGTGTAAGGAATGAGAAACTTCATGATGTTCTTGTTTGGGAATCAGAAGAAGTTGTGAAACCAAGATCATATGTTAAAACTAATCCCCTTAACGTTACAGGTTGTAACTGTTCAACCTATAGGCAAAGGAAGCAGTGTTGTGATAAACCTATATTTTCCTATAAATGTCATACGAATCCTTTTCACAATCATAATGGTTATCAAAAGGATAAATTCGTAAAGACAAGATCCGATGCTCCCAATTGGAGAAAGACTAACTTGCAAAATAATAGTCAATCCAATTCTCTTCCGAGAATTCTAGAATAGACTAATGGGAAGAAGGTTATGGTTATTCCTAAACGCACTCAGAAGTGGATACCAAAGAAAGTTAATGATGTTTTGAGTGTGAAAAGGAATGATCTTCTAGAAAATTCCATGATTATGGAGAAGGCGGTAACCATGATGTTGGAACTTAACAAGTTTTCTGAAAAAATGGAATTGGATGTGAAAGGTTCTAAAAGCGATCTCTTTCATGATAATCCAAAGGTCACTTGTGGTGAGAAAGACATTGTTCACCCCAATACAACTTGTTTGTGTTGTAAGTGCATCCTCACCAAGGAATGCCCTGCTATGTATACAGTGAGGGGAGCACGAGAATTTGGGCACACAGCTTATGATTGGTAAGTCGATTGGATTCTTATAAAAGGTTTTGTCTATAAGTTTGAGAAATATTTGTGTTTTTATTTGCTTAGAGTACTTATAATGATCTGTGTGCCTTCCTTATCGTTCAATTTTACCTAACTTGATCTGTGTTTAAGGTTGTTAAATGTTAGGTTTGAAAATAGTGGTTTGGGATGTTTGGACTTCATGGTACAGATACCAGGTGTGCATACCATCATTTAAAATCAAAATCCAGGGGTTTAAGTACGCATACCCGTATGCATACTTTCTTGTAGACGTCTATATTGGGTAAACATGTTTTGGCCGTAACTTCTTCGTCCGAACTCGGAATGACCTCATTCTTTTTGAATTATCTTCAAATTGGAGACGAGAATGAATTTTGATGAGTTAAGATTGGTATTTGTCATGTCTCTTGTTTTTGAGTGTTTCGCTATGTTTTGTCGCACTTGTTCCACTTCTCTTGGACTTGTGAACTTGAATTCATGGAGTACTGATATTCTAAGCTCATTTATATCTTTTACAAGAATATTTTTGGTGAATCACAAAGAAGGAAGTTCAATAATGGGCAGTAGTACACATTACTATGGGATTCTTGAATGTTCACAATCATCTTATGTGAACTATGGTGCATGGTCGTTAATGACTTTGTATGTTCTTCTTTGTTAAAAAAACTTTTTATATGCCTTTGGTAGCTTTTCTTGGTATAAATCCAGGCAAAAAAGATTGATTCTACCCTCTAAGGACAAATCATCTTATATGTGCATTACGAGTTTGTCTTGATGCCTAGAAAACTTCTTATGAGAATTTATTCTTGTTTCTGAGAAGGATTACTAGAGTTTGGAATAGCAATTATTGTGATTTCACATAGCTATGTGCAACATTTTCATCTTGCAATGTTTTTATATTTATTCTAAAGTTGATTTGGAAGATGATGATTGTAGTATTAATCTTTATGGTTTTATATATTGCAATACGTTATGGGATATGAGTGTTTGCGTCCGTGAACTATTATTGTCCCATATGATGTAAAAAGTTATCTCTTTTATATGTCGATATGCAAGTATTGATACAAGATTTATGAACTTTTGACAAACAAAAGTTAAGCCAATTATGTCAATTCATTGATGGAAGATAGGTTAAAATATTTTGTTTACAAAGATTATGTATATTATGTCATTATGCAAATAGTGATGAAGATAGAATGAATCTTTGTATATTTCACAGTATTGATTTTCCCTGATCCATATTTTTTGTATATACTGTGTGGATCCATAAGTCTTCTAGTGTGAGCATTTCCAACTAAACTAATCATTGATTCGTTTGTGGTTATTTTGGTTGTGTATTCCAATTAAATTAATCACGGGTTCTCTTGTGATTAGTTTGATTGAGAATTTTGAATACAAAATCATTTTTGTGGTTTTTGGTGTCCAAAGAAATCCTTCTTTTCTCGTAAAAGTAAGGTCACTCTTGTTGTTCTTTCGGGAATGACATCAAATGGGGAAGAGTTCTTTTGAACTTGCGCTTAATTTTCATATCTTTGTGGGGAGTGTGGCTATGGAATTTTGAGGGGTTATCTTGTATATTTATAAATTCCTTGATGAATGCATTTAGCTTCGGCTTTATGATTGCATCTAAACAAAGTTGACATGTCCTTTTCTTTGGTATTGAAGCGTCTCAGTGAAAATTTTATTAGGATCCTGTTTTCGTATCTTAGCCAATTTTATTGACAAAAAGGGGGAGAATTAATATGTAGTTCACACTACAAATACATATGGTTTTCGGATCATTATGTAAGGGGGAGTGGTTTTCGTATTGAGATGAAAGTATTGACTAAGGGGGAGTGATACATATCACCATATTATTGTTTTCAAGGTTGTGATATAAAAACTTTGATGTTGTGTAATAATACTATGACACTGTATAACAATGATCGAGATCTTTTGTTTTCTCATTGTTATGGCTATGGAACTTCAAAAACTATGATGCTGAACTGAACATCTATGGAATCATGGGAGTACTTGGAAAAGAAGAAGTTTTCGAGTAATGTTGAAGCACCAAGGAGATCAAGCATGTGGACGAGAAGCTACAAAGTTTTATTTATTTTGTAATCCATATGTATTGATAGTTTTGTCACTAAAACTGGCAAAGGGAGAGATTGTTATAGCATTGCTCGGTTGAACTCGTATGCATTGCTATCTCAAGTATGTTTGTCAATATTAGTGATCAAAACTATACGTCTTGATTTCTAGTTTACTTATGACTAAGTCTCGGTCTAGGATAGTTAATTATAGTTGAGCTCCAGATTCCATGGAGATTATCTTACGAAGTCGAAGAACTACTCAAGGAACCAGTGGAACTTCATCCGACCAAAAAGGTATGTGGAGACTTGAACATATCTAGGACTCAAAAGTCTATCTATCTCTTACTCTTGAAACAATAGTCGTATAAGTATGATAGTTTCATACATACACATTTGCTATTTCTAGCCGAGTTTACTCTCCTATCTTTTTCTCGAAATATATGTTGGTAAGCTTTCTCTTTAACCACTTATCATCTTTAACCATGAAGAAAGTCATGATGACATTTCAATCTTGAAAATAGCTTTGATGATGATAGCCGATTCTTATGTCTAACGACTACTATAACATTATAGAAGAATATTTCAATGATTGAAATGTAGAGTTGAGTTTATGTAACCACCTATGGATATAATGATATATAGTGTGTTCGCACATTAGTGTATAAATCCATGTATCGGAAACCAAGTGCGTGCATATGTGTGCATGCGGTATTGGTGAAGGAGACAGGTTGGGTACGCGTACTAGCGGAAGTTTCCGAACCGAAAATATTTGCTGAGTTTGTAGTTTGCAAACTTGTAAACCAATCAACTTAGGTACGCGTACCTATACGTGTACCCATGGAAGTTTTCGAAACGAAAATTTCTGTTGAGTTTGTAAACTCAAATTCGGTAGCTAATGTACGCATACCCGTACGTGTACCCAAGCTGGTTATATTTCTCAAATCGGTTAGCTCATGAACTTAAACAATAAATCAATAAGGAATGCAATCTTTGCAAACCGTGGCTATATCGTTCATTAATTGATTCGGGTGAATCAAACCGATTTTGTTTCAATTGTGTCTATGTATAAAGATATAAGCAATCGAACAACTCTTCAACTAGTTCTTTTGAGTCATTTGAACTAGTTGTGAAGAAGATAAATATGGTTGATATGAAAGTGCTCATATGGATAACCATTGGTTAACTATTTGTGAACCAACCAAATGTACACGTTTAGGTTCGGTTACTCAAACTTAAATGAAATACATTTCATCTGTGCGTGACAAGCTAAGTTTCGATCTAACGGTTGAAAGATATTAGCTTGGATAAATCAGGTTTTTCATCTAACGGTGAATATTGAATGCTTTGTTACCAATGTAACTTAGATTGCAAACCCTGATTTGAAAACTATATAAAGGAGAGTTTACCAACTGGAAAAACTAATCCCCACACCTCCTGTGTGATACTAGTTGGTTTTACTAGAGTCGATTCTCCTTTAACCGTAGGTTTCTTCTCGAGACCCTGTCGTTTAACGACTTAAAGACTTCATTGGGATTGTGAAGCCAGACGAAACTACTTCTCTTATAGTTGAGCAATCTGATCTTGCCATTTTATATCGTACAAGTTCAATTAAATAATTGGCTTGAGATTATATCTCTGATAGGGCAAGATAAAAAAATAATCACAAACATCTTTGTCTCATCGTTTATGATTCCGCAATATCTAGTTTCGCTACCATATGCTTTAGATTATTGTGAGGTTATCAATAATTTTAGGCTGTTCTTCGGGAATATAAGTCCGTGTTATTGATTGGTTCTTGTTCACCTTGATTTTATCAAAAGACGGAACAAAACTCGTAGGTTTATCTGTGGGAGACAAATTTATCTATTATCGTAGACTTTTCTATGTGATACAGATTTTTTTATTAAAGTCTTCGACTTTGGGTCGTAGCAACTCTTGGTTGTTGGTAAGATCATCTATGGTAATCAGGTGCGTAGTATCCTGCTGGGATCAGAGATGTTAGGAGCGCAACTGTACCTTGAATCAGTGTGATATTGATTAGGGTTCAAATACATTCCAGACCGAAGTTAGTTTGTAGTAGGCTAGTGTCTGTAACGGCTTAATAAAGTATGGTTTTCAATCTAGGATAGGTCCCGGGGTTTTTCTGAATTTCGGTTTCCTCGTTAACAAAATTTATGGTGTCTTTGTTATTTCTATTCTGCATTATATTTTGTTATATAATTGAAATATCATAGGTTGTGCGTTGTATCGATCAATTGTGAAATCCAACCTTTGGTTATTAATTGGAAATTGATTGATCCTTGGATATTGGTCTTTGGGACCATCCAAGTTTATTTCTCTTGTATTTGATAAAGACTCGCAGATTTCTATTTGCTTAAGTATAGATCAAATCGAGATATAGATATATTAACTCATTGATATACTTTTTATTAAGATTGAGTCTGATTGGCTAGTTGATTCTCTTAAAAGTATATTAGAGTTAGTCCATACAGATTGCTAATCGAAATATTGTGTGAGGTTGTAGAAAGACGTTTTTTCAGTATTATCATATCTAATCACCATGATAATTGGTACTCGTGTATGATAATTATTTTATGAGTCATTTTTCATTAATTTAGCAGTTTTATTATTATTTCATCACGTATATATCAACGATTTAAAGAAGTAATTAAGAGAATAAAGATAAGAATTCATGTATATGGTATTGAATCCATCGATATCAAAATAATAACCAGGATTGATCCTTCCTTTTATCGATGCAAAGGGGTAAACATGGATGTCATGTTTTGAAGTTGAATTTTTCAAAACACATTTTTGGCAAGTAGTTTGGATACCTTAATGTTATATTTTATTTTTGGGTCTCGAATATTTTTTTGAACTTGCACATTATATATGCAAATTTTTATGCTTGAAGGAACTAAATGAAACTAAAAACTTAAATTATATTTACCACTCTTATCTTACTCAATTCCTTTGAATATTATCATAATAATCTATATTTTAGAAAAAGTGCATGTACTAGGAGAAAAAAATGATCTATCGTCATAGAAATCCAAATGTTGCAGTCAAACCTTATACCTTGACAAGGTTTCAGTCAACCCAGTTTGGTGAACACGGTAAAATTAATCAATCCTGGTTGGAAAAGAATCGTGTAGAAATGACGTTGTAGCCCTTTGAGTGGTTGAAACCAAAGGTGATGCCTGTTGTTTTTAAACTTTTTCGTGGAATCCAGACCATTGTGCAAAAATAAATTATTAAACATAATTTGTAGCCATTCAGGGAAAAAGCAAGAACCATAAACCTATGAATCGATGCTATCATAGGTTGTAGGTGTATAGGATAGATGTCCTTGCATAGTTACGAAAATATATAAGGAGAAACATGTGGCCACAAATTTTATGCTAAACAATTGGAACCGACCAGCATAGGCATGTGAAGTTTTATTTTCTAGCGCACCATTGGAATATACGCTTCGTTAATCAATTTTTTTTTTTTGTATATTATGTATATTAAAAACCATGTTGATTGTACCATATTCATAGGCTCCCTTAAACCAAAATAAAACCAAACAATGGCTAGTGGTGAGTCGCCTGAGATGCCAAATATACAAACACAAAGAAAAGTGCGTTGAAATTCAGTACAAAATTATTTGGTCCCAAATAAAAATATATTGTTTCATGGAAAATTACTCTACTAGTCTACACAAACTAATTTTGGTTCTCATCGTTTGAAGTTAAGAAGGAAACAACAACAACAACAACACACGTGATAAGAAAGTCTTAGCTAGAGATTAAATCAGTTTGATTCCTCATCGATTTTTTTAGTTTTTCTGTTATAATCATCATCTTAATCTCTATAGGATGGAGAATCATGATGCAATTAATGGACCAGAAAAAAAGAGGAAAAAATAATATACTTAGGTTTTATCATGATCATCATATTCATCACGATTCGATGGAAAAGAAGAAGAATGTCATCAAAGAATACACCATCCTTCAGTCCGAGGTTACTAACACAGATTTCACTTATTTCATTTCTTTCTACATTCTTTCAAGTCGAGGTCAGCAATTATTAAACTTAACAAAGAAAGGTTGAACCCTCTAACTAATGGAAACGATGATACATCTAACAATAGATGTCATGTAGTATCAATGGAAAATACATTGGAAAATTCATAAAAAGAGACATACATATCGATAAACATATAAAATCAAGCAGTGTTAACTTTGTTTGATGTAAACTTTCTCACAATTTTAAAGGGTAACTTGGTCTCGTCTGTAAAATTAATCAGCATTAGCATCGTTGAAGATATCCTTTTCAATTATATAAGATCTTTGTAATCAATCACCTTCGGTCTTGCAAAATAATTTGCAAAGAAATTTGTTTGTCTTGGTACATGGGAAAATTGATGCCTTGCGATATTCATTCAGATATATTCAATCAAATCACCGAAAATATCAACACATTCCACCCCTAATACATCTTCCTTAATTTTCCTATTGTGTTGCATATTCCTTTCTAAAAAAGTTAATGACATACTCGTTATCACTTCCAATAAAGATATGTTGTTATTGCTCAACTAATTCAACTAATTTTTCAGTCCCAAACTTTATATGATGTAGTTCATGATATTGTGCACTCACTTTATAAAATTGGTAATTTTGTATTTCTTTTAACTTCTTTTTCACTTATTAAAATGTTATCTTTTGACAAGCCTATCGCCAGAAAAATGCATTGAATGACAAATATATTGTAAATTGTGTTTAATTATAAAAACACATATATGAAAGTTGTAAAAATATTGTAAAACTAGTTTTTGATGTTATGATTGTCATTTGATTAATTTATCTCACATGTCAAAACTTATATATTATCAAATGAGAAAAAAAAATACAAGTAACAAGAATCAACATTATCACTTAAATCTATGGGTTGGTTTTATAAATGGAAAAAAGGATAAATAGTAGTTAAGCAATTGATGATTAATTGTTTGTTTAGGTTGTAAACATTAATTTAGAAAAGCGGACCCATATTTTTTTTATTTTGTTGATTAGGGTGTTTGTGTTCAAAATAAATAATTTATAGGACGACTATTTGTAGAGTTTGCCTAGAAATGCATTATTCATTCATAGACACCTCAAAATCAAGATTGTACATCAAAATAAGATTAAAAAAATCCCATAAGCTTATGTTTATACTTATTTTTCTTCTTATTCTTCAAAATCAATTTTCTAAAATGGGTTTTTACATTTAAGCTGAGCTGTTTTTTCCTGAGCTGTTTTTTTTACATCTTGGTTGCTTTCTGAGCTGTTTTTTTTTTCCGAGAAATAGAGTAGCTAGTTTTTGTAAACATTAACAATTGGATAGTAGAAACTATAAATCAAGATAATTTATTCGATATTTTAATGAAAACTTAACCATGAACATATCAAGATAATTAATGTGGATGTAGTAAACAGAGAGAAAAAGAGAGATGTAGATGTAGCAAACAGAGAGAAACATAAATGATAATTTTAAGAGTATGAGATGCAAATTCTCTCAGAAATCACATACTGCTGAAGAAATGGAGAGTGGATATTCACGTGAATTCACATACTGGAACGAAATAACTTCTCTACTTTCCAGAAAACTGTCGTTCCTCACAAGACAATTATCAAATCCAATCCTCTTAAAAACGCTGGGATTTAGAGACCACACTTCACATGAACGCTATATATCCTACAATTCTTCGCACAAACATTGCTTATTGGCATAATAAACGTCGGAATCCCTGTAGGCAAATGTTGGGAATTTCCTTGAGTCAGATGTATATTGGCCTCACACCTATCGTCCTTAGCTCTATTGATGTCTTTCTTTCCTCCTCTGCCTACATAAAAATAGAACAGAGTAAAAAAACAATGACAATTTTTCTCTAATTAACTCCAATACAGTACGGAAAATGAAAAGAGAGAAAGAAAATCTGATTTGTTGACTTACAATGCTAAGTATAAGAAATATGATCAACATCATTAAAAATGCGTTCTTCATGAGGAAAAGCATTCGGAGTGAAAAAATCCTAATCGCTTTTCAAAGAGCTTGGTCGTCCTTAGGTCTTTTCAAATAAAGTATCTAGTTTTTATAAACATTAACAATTGGATAGTAGAAACTATAAAAACATGAATCGTCCTTGGGTCATATATAAAGTTTATATACGAGTCTAATCACTATGATAATCAGTATTTATGCATGATAGGATACTATGAGTCATTTTTAATTGTCCATCTAACATTTTTAGTATTTCATCGCATATATATATATATCAATGGGATAAAGAAGTAAGAAAATGGTGATAAGAACTCCTTTAAATGGGTATTTTGATCGTTATCCAAAGGGGTCAGCATCGATACCGTGCTCCTGAATTTGACTTGAAACATATTTTGGAAAGTGTAGGAGCATATTTTACTATTGTATTTCATATTCGATTTCAAATATGTTTTTCAATTTGCATATTATGATCCTAAGTTCTTATGATTAAAAGAACCAAATAAAACTAAAACTAAAACTTAAATGATATTTACCATTCTTAGTTTGCTCAATTTCTTTAAATATTATCACTATATATATTTACAAAAATATACATGTATTAGAAGAAGAAATATTTGACAATTATTACTGCAAATTGGAGGATCGCAATGGGTTTAAGGTTTTGTCTTAACCTGCAACCTCAAAACTTATCTTGCGGGTTGTACATATTATTTTATTTTTCATGTGAATATACATTTCTCGATAACTTGTTATATTGAGGATACAATAACCAATGTGGTGTTGATCACTGTCGTAGGCGTCAAAAAAAAATTACACTTTCTTACTACTCAAAATATCAATATAGCAAGGGAAAGAAAGGATCGTTCCCACAGAGAGGACTAGGTTGTCAATATATTTTCGGTTTCCTATAAATACCAATGGGGTTTTCTCTGATTTTTATAAAGTAAAAATAAAATAAAAGCAAACAAAGAAATAAACAAACAAATCAAGGTAGTGAGAATATTTGGTAAGATTTCATCTTCAATTGTAAACAAGTAATTGAATGTATGACTAGAATTCAAATTTAATCTCGTTATCATCAAAAGCCCTAGAATACCTTATTGCAAGAATACTCCGTAAATTTCCTAAATTTATCAACACACACATTAGAGTTGCGTATGTGAATTCTACCCAAAGAATAACCTAACGCCTTGCGCTAATTAAGTTCAATTCCTAGGAGCATTAAGTTTCAGAAATAGGCTAATCAATGCAATTATCATACATTGCGCATGAAAATTCGGACAAAGGTCAAAGTCTACATATGATTACAAGAGTGTATCACTATAAACCATAGTCATATCATGCTACTCGTATTCAAGGTTATCGCTTGATGAAAACCCTAAAATATCTATAGATATGGATGTATGTTCAATCAATTCTAGACTCAACTAAACAAACATTCAATCATATTGCAATACATCAATCATGCAATTATTATAATCATTAAAAAGTGAACGATGGTTTTGAGAGAAAACTAACTCATAAAGATCAAAACTTGTTTTCAAAATCCAACTACAACTTTAACCAATAATAAAAACTTAGTTATTCATGGCATAGGAGTTCATAACAAGAAGGAAGAGAAAACCTATCATGTTCTAAACCCTAGAAAACAAAAGTACCAGCAGCTCTCCCTAATGGAGATATATCGGTTTAGAGAAAATTGGGTTTTTAGCCGGAAGTTGTCCGGAATCCGGCACCAGAACGGAACTCAGGTGACCGGCAAAGTCCACCCGGTCACCAGTCAAACAGGTCAACTCGGGTAGTCAACTGAGTCCACACGGTCAAGCTCACTGAGTCAAAACCTAGTCAGATATGAGTCATAGCCTTGAGTCAGAAACGAGTTAGATCTCTCTTGATGATTGGGCTAAGTTGCCAGGCCATAAGCCATTTGCACTGGCCAAACTAATGCTGCACCATGATTGTGCTTCACTGCCTCACAGCCATCTATGATGGATGTTCCATTCTCTTCCTTTCTACCAGAAGCAACACCAGTTCATATCCAGTCTTGATGGCTATTCCAATGCTTCTTCCAACACCTGAAACTGAGTTACTCCAGCTGCAACTCCACCATGTCCATCTACATGACCCATTCTTCATCTGCTTCCAAATCAACCACAAATAGTGCCAAGCTGTAGCACCATCCATTCCATTTAGAAATACTGCCAACCCACTGGTAAACAACCAACTCCCAACAACAACAATATCAACATCTTGTAACCCCTTCAATTTCTTCTTTCCTTTCTCAATCGACAACAACATCCAAAATCTCATACACATCACAATGAACACATCACCAGCATCAGCCACCAGATCCACCTTCCATCTCAACTTATCAATGGAACATAACCCATTTGATTAACACCTCAAACCATTTCCATCACAGACCCATCTGAATTCCACCTCTACTCCCAACTCACCATCTGACATCTAACCATCCACCACTCAGCTGCAACACTTCTCAACTGAAATCACCACTAACTCCATCATTGCCATTCTGCAGCTTCAGTTCCATCCCTACAACACTAGTGCCCATATATATAGCAGCATCTACTCTCACTTCACGCCATCAATACCCATCACCTGCAATTGCAATTTCAATGCTCATACACAGATTCATCAACCCTTGAATCTCCATCTCAGCCTTAACACCACTGTAGCTGCAATTCATATGATTTCTTCTCAACCATCAAATCCAATTCAAAACCCCATTGCAGTTCAGGTTCACGCATCAACGATTATGCATTCCCTGTGAAGTTTGTCTCAATCTTCAATTCGTGACCAACCCATTGTTCTTCTTCATAACCTAAATCGCAGAAACAACCCCCATTCTAATTCTCAAGTATCTCAGCAGAACCCTATCTTCTTTAATATTGATCTGATTCTTCCTCATTAGATTGACAGAAACAACACCACCATCTCCGTTCAGATCCCTAAACTCAACTTCTGCCATTATGGACTCAAACCAAATCCTCATTTTCTTCGATCTTCAACACCAGCAACTTGAATTTCTTCTTCCTGATTCAACCATGGTGACAACATTAATTTTATCTACCACATATCTTCTCCGGTCCAATTCCAGCAATAGAAACTTCTTCTTCATCTCACCCTTTTCTGATCTTTCAATTCTATGTCTTATATCTCGATCTAGTTTTTCCCTGCAACAACAACAGCAGTGGCTGCTTTCTTTCTCGATTTCAACATCTAATGATTTGGGAAGAGAAAATTTCTTTCGACTTAGGGTTAAAGTATAAGAACTGGGTCCGGATCTGGGTATTCTTATGGGCGGCCCAATGACATCCCAGCTAGCTTAATAATAGGTGCCATGAGTATGTAACCTGGTTCTTTAAACACTTAAGTGGGTTTCCCCTTAATATGTGGCTGATCTGTATTTAGTACTCCTCCAAAAAGAGTTGCCCCTTAACCATTACCAGGCTCCAGATAGTGTATGCATGTGAGATGACCTTTCTGCCCTTTTGGCTCAAATTGAATGATTTCTTCTTCTTTTCCTCCGCTCCAGAGTACCTAATAACTCAAAAACACGCGTAAAATACATAATTCACAAGAAAAATAGCAAAGAAAGCATAAACACTAGATAGTAAATACGGTGTATGATAAGAACTCCAACATTTTTTTTTTAATGTCTTTAATGTTGTTTGATAGAAACATGTGAAAATATTCATGTGACATAATTGAAATTTATTTCTAATGTGATATTTTTTTTTCCTACTCCATTCAACCGATTGAAATACTGAATATTTCTAGACAAGAGGAAGTTTTTTATTCCTCTCAAAGTGATAGCAACAGACTTCTACAGGTGATTTGAAAAAAAAATCGTTTTCTCTATCTCCATTCTCGAACCTTAGATTATTCATGGTATAATTGGAAAAATGCCCTATATTTCAATGCCCCATGAAAAACAATTTATGGGAAAATGCCCCACCATTACGTTTTCCGTCCAAATAGTCTTCTCACTCCTTTTGATCTCAACGCAAAAGATGAGACAGTCTTCTCTCTCCTTCGTTCCTTCTTCCTACCCCATTCATCCTTCCTGTTCATCTTCAATTAACATGGCAGAAATTCAATCTCATCATCATCTTTTATCCATCTTCCATCACCAACAAGATAACGCCCATGTACAACTTGAAACCTCAAAAAACCAAAATCAAAATAACCAAATTAGAAACCCAAATTATTTCCCTCCATCACAAACCATTACCCACTCAAAGTATATCTTTCACCATTAAAAACCCCAATTTGTTTTCAGGAAAATCGAATTTCATATCGTTAAACACAGAACTTTAATTTTTGACAGCAAAACTCTTCTATTTGTCTCCTTGGTAGATCAAGTAGAACTAATCAACGTGAGTTAAACACAAAACTATAATTTTCACTAAACCTCGCCATTAAATTCTCACTGCAAATGTTTCTGTGGTCTCTGTTTTTTCTTGATGTGATTAAATGTCGATGGAGAGAAGGAGAATATTCATCTCCAGCCGTCCGCCATTCAAGAATGGTTCGTGGCGAAATCCTATGAACGGACATATATCTTTTTTCGCACATGTAACATCACCCAACACCACACATGTGGAAAGATCAGCCAGTTAACAGAGTTTGGACGGAAAAAGTGACTGTGGGGCATTTTCCCATAACTTTTTTTTTGCATGGGGCATTTTCCCAACGGGGCATAGAAATATGGGGAATTTTCCCAATTATCCCCTTCTTGATCCCTGTTAGAGATTAGATCCATGTTAGTGATTATCCTTAGATCCTTTAAACCTTACACCACCATCATTATGTCTTCAGAACATAGATTCATTACCATTGATAGAAAGTTTTTTAGCGTAACATGTAGCAAAACTATTCCTTCTTCCACCATTAATTTGACAGAGTTCCGCTCTCACGAAAAACTGATTGGATCTTTTAGCCACAACTTTGCCATTGATTTACAGAGGTTACTTCATGAGGCTGCAAAAAATGGATGTTTGAGTTTGTAAGAAAATTAATTAAAGTTCTGTGCACCCAAAGTTTTTTGAGTAAATAAAATTCAATCTTGTTTAAAAACCAAGAGATCGTGAGCCTGTTTACCTATTTTCAATACCTTTAAACCAAAATCATTTCCAACAATTGATATCAGAGCCATAGATCCCATGGCTACTGAAATGTTTCCCTTCCAAATTCCTAAACTCACTAAAGAAAACTATGACAACTGGAGCATTCAAATGAAGGCGTTACTAGGCTCGCAAGATGCATGGGAGATAATAGAAAAAGGTTATGTCGAACCGGAAAATGAAGCGGCGCTACCACAAGCTGAAAAGGATATGCTACGTATTTCTAGAAAGAGAGATAAAAGAGATATTTTCCTTCTCTATCAAGGTATGGATGAGTCGTCGTTCAAGAAGATATCAAGAGCCGCTAATGCAAAACAGGCATGGGAAATTTTGCAAAATTCCTTCAAAGGCGTAGACAAAGTAAAGAAGGTGTGGTTGCAAACTTTAAGAGGTGAGTTTGAATCTCTCTCCATGAAAGAGTCAGAATTAATATCGGATTATTTTTCAAGAGTTCTAGTTGTTGTCAATCAACTAAGAAGAAATGGTGAGGTCATGAGTGATAATCATGTAATCGAAAAAATATTGCGGTCACTCGTTCCAAAATTTGATTATATCTTCGTCGCAATTGAGGAGTCCAAAGACGTTGAAACCATGACTGTGGATGAGCTCATGGGATCGCTATAAGCCCATGAAGAAAGAATGAAAAAGAGAAGCAAAGATGGAGCAGTAGAACAAGTTCTACAAGCAAAGCTCACTTTGAAATACAAAGGAGAGAGCTCTAGTAGTAATGCTAGAGGAAGAGGACGCGGCTACTATGGAGGAAGAGGAATAGGCAAGCATAATGACGATGATCAAAGGGGCCAGAGGTCAAGCTTCACAAGAGGCCGTGGCAGAGGAGATAATTCATGGCGCAACAATAATAGGCCAAGGAATAACAAATCTCAAGTTGAATGCTATAATTGTCACAAACGGGGTCATTATGCTCGAGATTGTTGGTTTTCATCGGATAACGTCGAAGAAAAAGCTAACTATGCTAATAAAGAAAAAGAAGGAGACCAGACTTTGTTGGTGGCATTCAAAGGGAGTGACCACAGTGAGAATTGTACATGGGTGCTTGATACGGGAGCAAGCAATCATATGTGCGGCACGAAGGAGAATTTCGTGGAGCTTGATGAATCAGTTTCTGGCAACGTAACGTTTGGAAATGGAGCGAAAACTCCGGTGAGTGGTCTTGGCAAAATTTTAATTAAGTTAAAAAATGGAAATCATGAGTTTATTTCCGATTTTTATTACGTCCCTAATGTAAAAATGAATATATTAAGTTTGGGACAACTCTTAGAAAAAGGCTATAGGATGAATATGGAGGACCTTAGTCTTTTTATAAGAGATAGAAGAGGAAAATTGATTGCCAAGGTGCCAATGACGGGGAATAGGATGTTCTATCTGAACATTCAAAATGACATCGCGAGATGTCTGACTGCTTGTGTCAAAGACTCGTCATGGTTATGGCATCTTAGGTATGGACACCTGAGGGTTAAAATTATTGTCTAAACAAAAGATGGTTAGAGGTAGGCCTGGAAATGGATAACCGTTATCCGATATCGTTTCCGAAAATCCGGAATCCTATAGGATATTATCCGACATATCGGATATCGGATATCGGAATCAGATATTTTATCGGATAATACCTCTTAACCTTATCGGAACCGGATTGGGGTGATTCCGTTAGGTTAATATCTGACATCCGATAAGCCTAGGGGTGTACTAGTAATTTCCTACCCCTAGGTATTATCTGTAGAGAGAAGGGACTAAACCCGATACTCATTTTCTCATCCTCACAAAACCAATACAGAAATAGATCGAGATATTGAGAGCTCAGAGTGTCAGTTCAGTTGGAGTGAGTGAATTTAATCGATTGAATCATTGGTCATAGACTCATAGATTATTAGAGAAGAAGTAATCAAGTAAGTAACGATTAACGAATCTGATGATTGATTTTTTGTAAATTAGGTTTTCTTTTCGTCCCCAAATCGATTGGAATTTGCCAGTTTTGATGTTTGAATGTTTCTTTTCTTCCCCATATAGATTTGGGGTTTTTAGTTGGATTGTAGAAAAGGATTTAGGTCTACCATTTTGTTCAATTTTCAGATTTGTTGTTAGGGTTCTAGGTATGAGAAGCCACTAGCCAGTGATGTAAGGATAAATTGGATAATATTTGCTACTCTTGATGGGGGTGAAACCCCCCTCTGATGATTATTTATCCACCACCACCACAAATATCTCTGAATTCATATCTTCCCTAACTATTTTTTTTTTAAATTTATTTAAACATTTTTTCTTGTTCTGTTTTGGTCAGAACTGATTTATGTGTTGTCTGATTTGTATGTTTAGAGATTTATGATTTTGAATCCTAAGAATCAGTGTGGATATGGTGTCAGCAGGATTAATTTTAGAAAAGTAGTGAATTTTTGAAAAAAATGGTGGATGATACTGATTTGGGTAGAGAGTATTGCTTAGGAAATGTGTAATTGTTAGTCCCTGTTTAAATGATGTTAGTCTATTCAATTGATGTATATTGCCACCAGTAGAAAGTGTGTGTGATGACTGATGAGCTCATTAGCAGCATTACGAGAATAAATTGTTGATACCAAGTTTAGTGTTTTGGACATTTGTAGTGGCAAGATAACGGGAGACATCTTTTACAATGGGCAGCAGATATGTGTTACAATTTAGTATTTTGGACTCTGGCTTAGACACTGAGACTTATTTGTTTTCAGGATTCTTTTCTGTCTTAAGCTACTGTATGTAATTTGGCTTAGTTCTGATTATCCATATGTTTTTATTTCAGAATGTCTCAAAGTCAAAGAGCATCCAATAGAGTTGGAACTTCAAGCTGCAGTCAACCAAATCCCGAACAACCAGAACAAGAAGATCAAAGTGTTGAATGTTCAACAATTGCTTCATCAGCACCTTCTTCGAGCAAGATATTAGCTGAAGTAACATATGAAAATCACCCACTTGTCATTGCTTTATTGAAGAAATTACGTACGACAAGGTCATCGGCATGGGATGAATTCACCAGAAAAATTATTTTACAGCTTGTAAAAGGGAAGCCGGATAAGGAAGAGGCGGTCCTTATGGGTGAATGCCATCATTGTAAAAATATGGTACATGCTTGTAGTGACCAAGGGACTACCCGCTTGTCTCAACATCTAAAAACCTGCCAGAAGAAGCCTGAAAACAAGTCAGGCCAGATGAAGATTACCACTGAACTTAAAAAAGGAGGTAATCACCCAGTTAAATTACTTAATTGGAAGTATGACCCTATTGTTATGAGGAATTTCCTTGCTAAAATGATTGCTAAGCATGATTACCCTCTTAACATGGTTGAGCATTGCTACTTTAGAGAGTTTGTTAAGGCTTTGAACCCTGCTGCTAAAATTCCATGTAGGAATACAAGTAGAGCAGATGTTTTGAGGTGTTATGCTGAAATGAAAGATGAATTGCAGTTACAATTAGAGAATTTGACTTCCAAATGTAGTCTTACAACTGATATGTGGACTTCCAAATACACTTAAGATGGTTATTGTTGTGTTACATGTCATTTTATAGATGATGAGTGGAATTTGAATGCCAAAACCTTAGCTTACATTGTAGTGCCATCACCACATACAGGAGATGCTCTCTCAGACTTTATCAAAACTTGCACTTTGGAATGGAATATAGATAGGAAATTTTTCGCTTTGACTGCTGACAATGCTCCAGCTAATGGTGTTATGATGCGAAATCTTATTAAATGGCTAGATGATGAGAATTGTTTGTTGGTTGGAGGAAAAATGTTTCACATGAGGTGTAGCAACCACATATTGCATTTGATTTTATTGTACGGCATGAGAGTAGCTGCTGAGTTTATAGAGGCTATTAGAGATTGTGTTAAATATGTTAAGTCTTTACAAGGTAGGAAATAGAAGTTTTCAACAGCATTAACACAATGTAGATTGTCTGGAGAAGTTAGTTTAGATGTCGACACAAGGTGGAACTCCACTTTTATGATGCTTAAGAATGCTATCAAACTGCGAGAAGGTTTTGAAAGATTTGATATTCTTCCATCGAGACAGCAGTGGGAACAAGGAATACAAATTTGTAAATGTTTAGAGGTTTTTAATGATGTTTCAAATCAGTTTGCAGGGATTAAGTATCCAACTGCAAATCTGTATTATACAGGGGTTTATGAAATTAACAAATGCATCAAAACATGGGAAGATAGTACGTTTGACTATATCAAACGAATGGGGTTGAAAATGAGAGAAAAGTTTAATGTATACTGGAGTGAGAGTAATTTGATCATGAGCATTGGAGTGGTTTTGGATCCAAGATACAAGGCAAAATGGGTAAGGTACACCTATAAGAGAATTTACGGGGAAGATGACTATGCACATGAGTATGAGAAATTCAAAATAGACTTGAACCGACTTTTCAATGAATATGAATCACAAAACAACACTTCAGCTCCTTCTTTCTTTAGCAACTATGCCTCTCGCATGGATGTAACAAGCTCAGGTACAGCTAACCCAGATTATGCTGATTTTATGTTGGAAAATGATGAATGTGATGTTCAAAAGTCTGAGTTAGAGAAGTACTTGTAAGAACCAATTCTTCCAACCCTGACAGCCCAAGATGAATTAAACTTTGATATATTGGTTTGGTGGAAGATGAATGGCCCTAAGTACCCAACTCTGGCAAAGATAGCAAGAGATGTGTTGGCTGTTCCGGTGACCAGTGTGGCATCAGAGTCCATGTTCAGCGATGGTGGAAGGGTTTTAACAACACATAGAACTTCAATAACTCCAGACTTAGTCCAAGCATTGCTATGCTTAGGTGATTGGCTGCCAGACTTTTATGATGCATGTAAATATTCTTTTCTTTTCCTTGGTTCTTTTCCTTTGCTTTCGTTCCACCATTTGTTGAACTAGGAAGGATTACATCTGCACGTACCTACTTTATTTTTGAGTTTCCCAGTTGAAGTTTAGTTATCTTGCTTGGCTAGTTGTGCTTCTCTTATTGTCACTGTCTACTTGTGTTAAATTTTTGTGTGATGCCTTGTGCATTTTACATCTACTTCTATATTTGGTGATGTAGTTTTAAAGTAGAGTAAGGACTACGAATGGTTGAACTTAGAGGCATATAGTACCATCTGCAGTTCTTATTCGCTAGCAAAATGATTTATGTGTTGTACTTAAATAGTAAAATGTATTATATGAGCCAACTCACCCAAGATGGCAGCATTCTTCACAATTCTGTTTTACATGAATGTAAAGCTGTTGATACATAAGCTAGAACGTTTCATTTTCTGTAACAACCAACATGATTTATATTTCTACACTGCTTCATCTTTGATTAAAGCTAATTGTTCGTCTTTTAGTAAGGCTCTACCAACATGATTTTTGTTTCTGTACTACATTTCTGTCTCCACGCTAAGGTGCTACTATAGATAGGATGCTTGCACCTACTACTAGGAACTAGAACAAATAACAGAGGGTACATAGAATGATCATAATAAAAATGTCGTCACTTGAATGTGTTTTTAATGCTTCCATTGTTTGTTTCTTGAATTTTCTTATCAAGTGATTCTTTGTGAATGCAGTGGAAATCGTGGACTGAAGTGAAGTTGATGCAATGATGCAACATGCCAGCCAGACAAGAAAGATCACACTACTCACTAGCGTGTTGACATTGTTACTTGTTAGCCTCTGTTAGACATTTTTTTTTTGGCTTTGATGTAGCTTGTTGTGTATTTTCTTTTGCATTCACTAGACTGGGAGTAAACTCTAAACAATGTGCTTGTGTGGGTTTGTACTTTTCATTGAACATTTTGAACTCAAAAAGACAAACACAGTTTTTTTTTCAAGTTTTTAGTTTTTTTTCCTAGTTACCGGATATTATCGGATAAGTATCCGATATCCGATAAGCTAACCTTAACCCTATCGAATTTGATTTTTGGTATCCGCCGGATATTATCGGATACCGGATATCCGATAATTTTTAACCTTAACCTTATCGGAACTCCCAATATCCGCCGGATATCTATCCGTTGCCATCCCTAGTTAGAGGTTTGCCAAGAATAGACCACCCGGATCAGCTGTGTGAAGGATGTTTACTTGGGAAACATTTTAGAAAACGTTTTCCTAAGGAAACATTCTCAAGATCCACAAAACCACTGCAGTTGGTACACACATATGTTTGTGGACTAATAAAGCCAAGCTCATATGGTGGAAATAACTATTTCCTCATATTTTTCGACGACTTTAGTCGAAAGACATGGGTTTATTTCTTGAAACAAAAATCAGAGGTTTTCTCCTACTTCAAGAAATTTAAATCCCTTGCGGAGAAGGAGAGCGGCTTTGAAATTGTGGCTATGAGATCAGATAGAGGAGGTGAATTTACTTCGAAGGAGTTCGAGGCATACTGTAAAGACAATGGAATCTGTCGGCCTCTTACGGTTCCATATACACCTCAACAAAATGGAGTTGCCGAAAGGAGAAATAGGACAATTCTCAACATGGCCCGGAGTATGTTGAAGACAAAGAGAGTGCCCAGGCAGTTTTGGGCAGAAGCAGTTGATTGTGTTGTTTACCTGATAAACCGATGTCCCAAAAAAAGCGTGAGGAACATGACTCCTTTAGAAGCATGGAGCGGAGTGAAACCCGGCGTCTCACACTTACGAGTATTCGGAAGTATCGCATATGCTCATGTGCCGAGTCAGCTGAGAACGAAGCTGGATGACAGGAGTGTCAAGTACATATTTTTCGGTTATGACTCTCGATCCAAAGGATACAAGTTGTACGATCCAATCAATAAAAAGGTCGTCACAAGCCGAGATGTGGAGTTCGATGAAGAAGGATTTTGGGATTTCGGCGTTCAAGAAAAGGATTACAGTTTTCTCCCTATTCTAGAAGAAGAAGAAGAACAACCACGCGAACCAGTTGCTCCATCTACTTCACCACCACCATCAGCAGTGAATCGTGATGATCCATCATCATCAGATGAAAGTTCTAGCGAAAGACCCTTATGGACGAGAAGTTTGACTGATATTTACGGTGATAATGTATCTCTTTTTTGTCTCTTTGCAGAAAGCGAACCAATAAAGTTTGAAGAAGCCGTCAAAAGTGAGAAATGGAGAAAGGCGATGAATGAAGAAATAAAAGCGATTGATAAGAACGGTACCTTGGAGCTTGTAACACTTCCGAAAGGACAAAGAGCAATTGGAGTAAAGTGGGTATACAAATCCAAGAAAAATGCTAAAGGGGAGGTTGAAAGATACAAGGCAAGATTGGTTGCAAAAGGCTACAACCAAAGAGAAGGGATCGACTATGATGAAGTATTTTCTCATGTCGCTCGTCTAGAAACTATAAGATTAATTATTTCTCTAGCTTCCCAAAATAAATGGAAAGTTCATCAAATGGACGTTAAGTCTGCCTTTCTAAATGGACATCTTGAAGAGACGGTATACGTTGAATAGCCACCGGGGTACAAAGTAAAAGGACAAGAAAATAAAGTCATGAAGTTGAAAAAGGCTTTATACGGCCTAAAACAGGCACCAAGGGCGTGGTACAGCAGAATCGACAAATACTTCCAAGAAAATAATTTCAGTAAATGCCCGCATGAACATGCTCTCTATGTGAAGGTGAACTAAAAAGGAGATATGTTGCTCGTCTGCCTATATGTAGATGATTTGATCTTCACCGGCAATAATCCAATAATGTTCGAAGAATTCAAGAAAGCGATGACGATAGAATTTGAGATGACAGACATCGGTCTCATGTCATACTATCTCGGGCTCGAAGTAAAACAACGAGAAAATGGAATTTTTATATCTCAAGAAGGATATGCGAAAGAAATCCTTAAGAGATTTAAAATGGAGGAGTGTAATCCGGCAATTACTCATGTAGAATGCGGAATCAAGCTATCAAATATCGATGGAGGCGAGAAGGTCAATCAGACTCTTTACAAGAGTCTTGTTGGAATCTTGAGATACTTAACTTGTACAAGGCCAGATATTCTCTATGGAGTAGGGCTAATTAGTCGCTACATGGAGGCACCTACGACTACACATCTGAAGGCTGCCAAGAGAATTTTGCGATACTTAAAAGGTACGCTTGATTTCGGTTTATTTTACTCGTCGTCAGACAAGTACAAACTCATTGGATACAGTGATAGTGATTGGGCCGGAGGTTTAGATGAAAGAAAAAGTACTACTGGGTTTGTATTTTTTTCTCGGAGATACGGGCTTCACTTGGAGTTCGAAAAAGCAACCAATTGTCACGATCTCTACATGTGAAGCTGAGTACGTCGAAGCAGCATAATGTGTCTGTCATGCAATATGGTTAAGGAGTTTAATGAAGGAGCTTAAAATGGAGCAGGAAGAACCAACTACAATATTTGTGGACAACAAGGCGAAGATGGCTTTAGCAAAGAATACGGTGTTCCACAACCGCAGCAAGCACATTGATACACGATATAATTTTATCCGAGAGTGCATATTGGAGAATAAGGTACAACTTAAATACACAAAATCTCAAGGCCAAGTTGCGGATATATTCACGAAACCGCTAAAGCAGGAAGTCTTCGTCAAATTACGAGAGATTCTTGGAGTTACTGCAAATCAAGTTTAAGGGGGCTGTTAAAATAATAAACTTGATTTAATCAAAATTAGAAAAATCTAGAATTATGTAGAGGCAATCAAAGTTGGTAAGTGAAAGTTAAAGAAATGAAAACATGTGGAGAATTCTAGAAGTGGTCTTACACCACACACGTAAAAATATCTAGAATAGGTTTGAATTCTCTAGATAAGTCAAAAAGTTAGTAATCAAAATCTAGTGCATTATCTAATGAATAATCTAGAGAAGGATAGAGCCTATAATGTCGGTCATGTGTTCCCTATAAATAGGGAAGTAGTGTTTTTGGTGGAACCGTAAGTGAGTAAGTGACCAAAAAAAAAAAAAAAAAAGTGAGTGAGTGAGTGTTTGAGTTTGTAAGAAAATTAATTAAAGTTCTGTGCAACCAAAGTTTTTTTGAGTAAATAAAATTCAATCTTGTTTAAAACATCAAGAGATCGTGAGCCTGTTTACCTATTTTCAATACCTTTAAACCAAAATTATAGATACACTTATTTACCTCCCTCGCCACGTGTACTAGCATCCCCATGTGGAAGCCACGTCACAAAGGTGGGTGACGCATAGGAACATCCGCGGGTCTAGATAGTGCGCCATCTGTCAAGATAAGCGATCGAAGATGAAGGAACATCAAAGGAAGGTATACCCGCGTAACACCAAAGAACTTCCCAACTACACTTTATCTCATCACGAGGCAAGATATGATCAACGGCTAGGGAAAGTCCAACTGACACAGACGCGATAGGGAATGACTGACACCGCCTGGCGCGAAGGGAACGTGTCGGTTGACCAACGACAAAAACAAGGGTAGGCCCGCGTGATGAGCATAGGAATAATAGAAGCCGCGGGATGACAGAGAGGTCCGCGGATTATGCACAAAACACAAGAAGATAAGGTTACAACAGATCTTTTCCAAGGGACCCACATAGATTAGCTATATATATGACCCTTCCTATTACATGAAGGAGGGTCGGGCAATTTTAAGGAGAGAGAATAAGAGAGATAAGTGAGAAGTAAGTAGGAGGTGAACCTTCGGGTTCCATAGATCACCAAAGTCTTTCGACTATTTTTGTAATCGTTTACCACATAGTGAAACCCCCCTCAGACCTGTGGATGTAGGCCTTAGAGCTGAACCACATAAATCCTTGTCTCATTTACATTCCGCATTTGTCTACCTTTATATTCATATATATTTCTTAGATCTATCGTTATGGATGTTGAGGAGATCATGACAAACCCGCGGGGTTTGGAATCAATGAATCAACATCTATCACAGCATCTCATACCATATTTGTACTTTAATGCATGCATTCTGTACATGCGAATATTGGTTGTGGACACGGAGATGGCTACGTGATTTGCGTGTTCACAATTTGGCGCTAGAAACAGGGACTCTTGTCCCGGTAAAAATATTTATCTTTTCCTGTGATTTTATAGCCTCTCCATTAAAAACTTTACTTAGAACATAGACAGATCTGCGTTTTAAACTCATTTTTCGCATCATATCTATATTCTTTGTATTTTTTACTCACAGATCTGGGCCTCTTATGACTTTTTAACTGGCGGATATGTGTTTTGGGCTATTTTTTGCACATATTTGTGACCAATGTATTTTCTACCAACAGATCTGGGCGTTTTATAACCTCTAACCGACGGATCTATATTTTAACTTTTTTTATATACTTATTTTCTACCGGTAACCTCATAACAACCCTTGGACCCCGTTATCTCAATTGATTCTGTACATATACCTATGTTTTTCATACTATTCGCAAGACCAGTAGTTTGAATACACTCTTTTCCGCTAGAAATCTAGCTTGTGGATGCCATGAACTAACAGCTAACCCGTGAATCTTTTGTCTCGGTTTACCTCCGTGCCCTCTCTGCAGAATATTGCAATGGAAAAAAACATGGACGTAGGGAAATCGAAGGTACCTTCAAAAGATGTGCCTAGGACTATGCCAATAATAACAAGGAGCCAACAGACAGGAAAAAGACTCATAGCCGGGGGCAAGACGCATAATGGAGCGGAAGGAGCATTACTTTCAGAGGCGGGCATCATTGCAATGGAAGCACAGAAGGCTGCAGCGGCAAACGCTGCTACACCTACTGTGGTAGCTTCTCAAGCGGCCGTCTCCAAAGAGATGGCTACAGCCAGACCTACTGAGCCCCAAGAAGCAGCAGTAGACTCGGTAATCCAGGACCCTCCGTACGGGATGCCGCCGATTAATGGACAAAATGCCCAACTACAAGCAGGATACCACGGGATGATCGAACCGGTTGTGCAGCTGGTGGAAGAAGTCAATACCGCAGTTCCAGGCGGACGAGCTCAACTACATACAGGAACGCTAAGTCAAGAGTCAAACCAGTGTGCGCATATATCGGCGGAGCTAGAAGAGCTAAAAAGGAATCAGAAGACATACGTGGACGCGGTGGCCTTACTAGCCCAAGAGAATCAGCAGTTGAGAGAAAAGATCCTCCAAAATGAGAAAAAGATCCTCCAAAATGCCGGAGCTAAGGAAAGAGGTGCAAGACAAGGCTAACTATCATCCGGAATACATAATAGAAGATGATGCCAGGGCGATCTTCACTGTAGCATAAATCATTGTACATATTTCACTATGCAACAGGTATTTTAATGTAGCAGTGTAACTATTCACAGTCAATTTTACACTTATTTTTGATAATTTTTTTATTTTGCTTTTGCTTTAAAACTTCGAAACCCTAACTACTCTTTTGAGCTCAACAGGTGCGTTAGTAGGTGTTGTAAAGGCGAAGGAAAGTTCTTGAAAGAAAGAAAGCGGAAGAAATTTTTGATCCTCGCAGGAGGTATGACCCAGACTATCATCCGGAGACTTCGGACTACTACGATGAAGATGATGCCACATTGCCTTCGGACTGTTCATATTTCACTGTAGCATAAATCATTGTACATATTTCACTATGCAACAGGTATTTTAATGTAGCAGTGTAACTATTCACAGTCAATTTTACACTTATTTTTGATAATTTTTTTATTTTGCTTTTGCTTTAAAACTTCGAAACCCTAACTACCTCTTTTGAGCTCAACAGGTGCCTGAGTAGGTGTTGTAAAGGCGAAGGAAAGGAAGCGAAAGAAAGCGGAAGAAATTTTTATTTTAATAAAAAAAAAAAGAGAGTTTATTTTATTTATCTATTTTTAGTTTGTATTAGGATTCCTTTACTCTTGTAATTTTATTTTATTTTTTCACTTTATTTTGGACTTTGGACTTGGACTTGGACATTCTATTTTTATTTTTATTTTTAAACCCTACGGAAGGGTAGTATTAAATATCAAACTGTTTGTAAAGAAGGATGGTGATTACAATATCACCTCGGCCCCTCGGGTTCGTTCATGACATATGAGTCGTGGCCCGAGTCGACAACAACGGTTCATCCCCCGTCTGGTACGGGAGGTAAGTTTGTCGAAACACTCGCGAATCCCCTGTTAGCGAGTTAATGTATTCCTTCGGTTGCATATATGTTGAGGATTTGAATACGGCTATTTTATTTTCCTAGTAAAGGGCAAGGACTGGCCATACAAGATAAGGGTTCGGATTTCATCACCGTTCTCTTCTTGCCTGCCTTAGGAAAACAATACCTAACGTGAACCTAAGCATTAAAATTTTAAATAAAACGAGACCTATAAGGTAACGAGCTTAGTAGGAGAGTCGTTCCAAAAACATTGGTTACTCTCTAAGCATACTTCGAAGTTCATGACGGTTTCTATAAATTGAATGCGTGATTGCGCCGCCTTGTAATACGGTGAGGTCTTGGGTATCAAAGCTCTAGCAGCTTCCCTCGCCTCTATTCAATTTACTTAAACTCAGATTGATTCCAGAGAGGTTTACTCATATCGTAACGAATTCCCTTTCGAAGGATTAGAAGCTGGTCTAGAAAACAATCTAAGTGGAACCATCATGCTTTTTGTTTGCTAGAAATCAGTAGGTTTTCTATGGTAGAGTCAGCCTTGTTTGCGATTGCATAGAACTTCCTTTCCGTTTATGATTTTTCTTCTTTTATTTTGTTTTTCTAATGTATGCCCGAGGTCATTAGAGAACGAGCTTGAAAAAAATAGTTAAAAAAAAAAAAAAAAAACACCAATAATGAAAAAAATATTGGTCTGTTTTCAGTGTGTACATCCCAATCTCTGCAACAAGCCTTGTGCTAGTTAGAGATCATGTCAGGATTCTGGTCTGCAGGTGGGGATGGAAACAAATCAATTCGATAACTTGCTTACAGGCATGTTGCACGTTATGAACCTTTCCCAGACCATGATGTCAATAGTTATAAGGATTTTTATGGACATTTTCACAGTCCTGAGCATCAATACATGGACCCTAATAACTACTCACACATGTATCATCCACCACAGGGTGAAAATGAACATCTTTACAGTGCCCAACTCTCACAATCATCACTTTTGGACCAGTTAGAAGCTGGAATTGCAGCTTTAGAAATGCAAATGCATGAATCTGTCGCATATAATTCTTCTAGGCAATCTGAAATCTATGCTTGTACCTTATGCGGAGGCTTAGGCCATCCTGCTGAGAATTGCTATATTTTGCATGATTTTAGGAAATCTAGAGAATATCATGAAAATCCAAAATATGAAATGCCAACAGATTACAAAGCTGATAGTCATTAGGACCATCATCAACCTTTCGAAGGTTGCGATCAGTATTTTATAGACCCTAATGACCATGCACACATGTATCATCCACCACAGTGGGAAGTTGAACAATTTTGTACTTCTCAATCTGTGGAGGAAAATCTCAGACTCATCGAACAAAATAATGCTAGGATTGTATTGCATGATAAACCATATAGCATTGATTATGAATTTCCTCATTGAAGACTCTCCTTCCATTGAACAACTTAATGCATTATTAAAAATGAATTTGATTCGTTTACAAAATGTAGGAAGGGAGGAATTTCAGGATGAAATGTTTGTTTGTCCTAATGAAATAAAATGTGAAAATAGTATGCCTAGTCTTACTCGTACATCAAATATTGCATATGAACCTGTTTTAAATGAAGGGACTAGAAATACTACGATTTTAAATAAGGAAATGCATTTCTGTGATGATGATGATGATGATGATGATGATGATGTTATGTTAGAAGAATATGTTTTTACTGAAAATATTGTCGAACCTTTGAGTTCAGAGACATTAGGCTTCTCTGCCTCAACCTTAATGAATGATGTTTCTTCTAGTGTTACATATACATGTGATGTTGATACTGATCTTGAGCCTGTACAATTTTCCTGTGAACAAGAGCATGACACATTTCTTGTGTTTGACTTAGAAAATGTTGAATCTCCTGTCGACACTAATGATCTTAAGCATGAAAATATAATTGACGTGTCTGATTCTATACCTAGGTCATAACATGATGTCTCTTTGGATCTGTCCATGCATGAGATTAAAACTTTGGATGATGATGATTATGAACTAGGTCTTGATGAATTGTTCTATGAATGTGAGCATGCTGCGACATTGACAAATGATTTAGGAGTTATAGATGTGACTAATAATGATGTGCCTACCTCCCTGCCCATGTCACAAACTGGTAATCTTGCACCCAACCTAGATTTGATTTGTAAAGTTATTGTTAAACCTTTTTTTTAAGAGTACCTAATCTAGGATTGGAACTGTGTGCCTCTCAAGTCCTCTTGGACTATTTTGCAGCTAAATATAATACCTTTGATGAGCCACGGTTGGAGTTTACTCATGTCTCTCCATCCATCCCTGACAAAATCCACTTTGAACTAGATCTTGTGCATGATGCACCCTTAAAATTATTAGATTTTGTACCCAAAAGTTTAGATATTGAAAAATCTAGGTTTGGGGGTAACTCATTCACATATGAAGTCTCACTTGCATTGTTGTCCTGTTATAAATATGTAAGGCTGTTGATGTTTCCGCATTCCGTCTTTTGGGTTGATCCTCAACTTTTTAGATTGTTGGTGTTTGGGGAGTCATCATTGTATAATCTAGTAGGTAAATCTTGAATCTTGTTGATATATTTGTGTGCTAACCGAACTTTTTGTCTTGTGCTCATATTGTTTGCTTTCATAGCATTCATTCAATTATGGTTAGCACCAACCTTATTGCATCTGGTATTCTCTTTCATTTGAATCTGTTTTGTTCTCACGTTTTGTTGTTGTTTATGTTATCTTTTGAAACATTGAGGACAATGTTAGATTTAGGTTTGGGGGAGTATTTGCATTTAGCGTTGTGAGTCTTTTTATGACCATCTGTGGAGCGGGTCTTTTGTAGGTTTTCTTTTGCATCTTTTTATGACCAGCTGTGGAGCGGGTCTTTTGTAGGATCCTTTGTAGTCTTTTGCATTTTTTTATGACCAGCTGTGTAGCGGGTCTTTTGTAGGATCTTTTGTAGTCTTTTGCATTTTTTGTTATCTGATGACCAGCTGTGGAGCGGGTATTTTGTAGTGTGTTATCTGATGACCAGCTGTGTAGCAGGTCACTAAAAAAAAAAATGATGATCAGCGGGTCTTAAAAAAAAAAAAAAAATTGGTTACAAATTTTCATGGTTCTACGAAATTCCGAAGTTCATCATCTACAGTTGAGACCGAAGACGAAGACATTTCTATAGATGCTCTGAAATTGGAGAAGGTTTTGTGGGTACATCTTTGGTAGGCCCTCACGAGACTACAACTCGTCCACTAGGGACACCTAGGGGTTTAAAGGCTTAGTGCATACGCTAAATGCATTCGAGAGACCAGCGACAGTGGTATAGTTAGGATTTCTAAATTTCTGTTTCACTTGAGGACAAGTAAAATTCAGGTTTGGGGGTATTTGATGAGTGCCAAATATTGCATATTCATACACCTTTTCATTGGCACTTAACTCATCTTTCGCGCTTCAAAGTCATATATTATCCCAAATTCTGCATTCTTACCATCTTCAAGAATAAATATTTGTATTAATTAATTTTGTGTTTTTAAGTACTAAATAAAGCTTGGAAGAATTGAGAAGACAAAAGAGAAGAAAGTTGGAAGCGTTGCAACCCGCTCGCAAGATCGGTGGAAACCTCATTTACAAATTCATGGGATTAAACAACCCATGATCCAAAACCCATGATCCAAAACCCAAGACCCAAATCCATTTCCACCTCACCCCCATTGGATTCTTCCAAAACATCCACCTCACCCCCATTGGATTCTTTCCAAAACATCCACCTCACCCCCATTGTATTCCATTCTATCCATCAATTAAGAAAACATGTTTTGTTTAATTGTTGAGTGGTTGCTACAGTAAATTTCGAATCCCAAGTGTGAGAGAATTTTTGTGTATAAATAGAGAGGGTTGTTGTGTTGAAAACTCATCCAAGAATAGCTTGTTCATGTTAGTTTATCAAATTTAAGTTTTGTTGTAATGTTCTTCATGTTCTAGTTTCATTTGCTAGGGTTTAAATGAAGCCGTAACTCATTGGTATGTATTCATATCTTGTATCTTGTTCTTGAAAGTTTAGAATTGTTTAAAGATATAATTTAATCCAAGTTTGTCAACATCTTGCTCTCACAATGTATGCCATGTATCCATTGTAGTTAGAATATCTCTATGTTGATTATGCTACAACTCATGCTTAACCAAATATTGATCCTCAGATTAGTTGTGCTTTAATTAGACAGTTAATGCTTTGGATAAATACTTTAGTTGTGATTAAATTATCCATTGGAGAATCACCTTAGATATACGGTAGACTTGAATCTGCTGTAAGGACAAGAATAATATTACAAGTTGAATGCATATCATATGTTAGTGGTGGATTTGAATACCCTAGTATCCATATTCTCAATATTTACACCTTGATTTAATTGCATATTTTAATTCAAATTACTTTCTGTTTAAGTCTTTGCCAATATCTCGTCGTATCGACAAAAACAAACCCCCTTTGGTTACTCTCTGAATCAGTTCTTAGTAAAGATTTAGAACAAACTTCTACACTCTCCAAGTATCTGTGGTTCGACCTGTGCTTGCCCTGTGTTGCTTGTCGACACTATGCACTTGTAGTATACACAATAGTAGGTATCTTTCCGAGCCTACCACGCACCACACCATCCATGGGTTCAATGGCACGGCTACGAAGCCTCTCGGAGATATTGTTTTGCAGGTGGACGAATGACCCATGAAAGTTGACGCTCGTTTCAGTGTGGTAGACGCACCTTCACCCTACAATGCCATTATTGGATGGAGATGGGTCCACAAGCTTAAGGGAGTCGCATCTACCTACCATCAATGCCTTAGGTTTCCTACCCCATAGGAGTAATGGAGATCAAGGGTGATCAAGCTTCCGCAAAGGAATTCCAGGCAATGCAGATGCAACTCAACAATGAAGAAGGCGAGAAAAGGAGAACCCGTAGGGCTCGAAACAAAGCAATATCGAAGGACAAATCCATCGATGAATACCTGGAAGAAATATCAGGGAAAAGCTTATCCAAGGAGCACTCCGTAGGAAATACGGAAGCATCAACATCAATTGCTATCCAGGACGCTCTTGCCAACAAACAACACGAGCATGCCAAATAGCAATTAAAGAAAGTTCCTCACCTTGGGGAACCAAAACCCACATTCACATCCTTGGAGGCGGTGAAGGAAGTTAACATCGGGACAGAGGAGAGTCCAAAGAAGATCAAAATAGGAACTCTGATGGATGAAGAACGCGAAGCCTCTCTGGTGAAACTGCTTAAGGAGTACGCGGACGTCTTCGCGTGGAAACTACCTGACATGCCCGGAATAGATCCAAAGATCGTACAACACGAGCTGCGCATTAAACCTGGCACACCCCCGGTAAGACAGAAGGTGCGAAAGGTGGCCACTGAGTATCACAAAGCAGTGGAAATGGAGCTGCGAAAGCTGTTGGAGGCTGGTTTCATAAAAGTAGTCAAATATCCCACTTGGATCTCTAACATGGTGATTGTACCAAAGAAGAATGGCGGGGTCAGAATCTACATCGACTTCACCAACTTGAACAAAGCATGCCCCAAGGATAGCTACCCACTACCCAGCATCGATCAACTGGTCGACGCGGTAGAAGGATACGAAGAGCTATCATTCATGGACGGATACGCCGGGTACAATCAACTATTTTTAGAAGAAGAAGACCAGCAACATACGGCATTTTACACACCCCACGGCCTCTATTGCTACGTAAGGATGCCATTCGGACTCCGGAACGCAAGAGAAACATACCAAAGGATGGTCGATGCTGTTTTCAAGCCGTGGATTGGTGGTACCTTAGAAGTATACGTTGATGATATGCTCTTGAAAAGCAGACTCAAGAAGAACCATCACCAAGACCTGAGGGACATCTTCGAAGCTATGAGGGGGCACAACATGAAGGTAAACCCGGAGAAGTGCACCTTCGGAGTAACATCTGAAAAATTCCTCGGATATCTGGTGACAAAAAGGGGCATTGAGGTAGATCCCGCAAGAATCCGAACCATAGTAGACATGCCATCCCCAAAGAACCTAAAATAAGTACAAAAGCTCAACGGATCCATAGCCGCTTTGGGAAGATTCATCTCGAGATCCTCAGATAAGTGCAAGTTCTTTTTCAACATATTGAAGAAGGGAACAATATTTTAATGGACTGCAAAATGCGAAGAAGCCTTCCTAGGCATCAAACAATACCTAGCAGAGATCCCTATCCTTCAGAAACCGTACCCTGATGAAGTCTTGGTATTGTACATCGCAGCAACCGATGATGCGGTAAGCGCAGTACTTGTCAGGACCCACACAAAGGAGGAACAGCCAATCTACTATGTCAGCAAAACCCTGAACTCCGCGGAAAGAAACTACACAAGAATCGAACAACTGATTTTAGCCATCGTATGGTCCACCATGAAGCTGAGAACGTACTTCTTGACGCATGACATGCGTATCCCATGTCGAGCACCCTTAGAAGCCATCCTCAAAGGGGTAGGAAAGGTAGGACGCATAGCAAAATGGAGCACATACCTCGACCAATTCAGCATCCACTATGAGCTTCAACACTCTCAGAAATCCCAAGTACTTGCGGACTTCCTAGCAGACCTACCTCTGGACAACGAAGAAAAAGTGCGCATACAGGGATGGAGAGCCGCGGGTGCCCCGGAGATTGAAAAGAAAAAGGAACCAAACGATATTCTTGAGCCGGCGAACCCACATCAATGGGAGGTCTTCGTAGACGGCTCCAAAAATAGAGAGTGCGGGGTTAGGCATCGTTATCACCACACCCACAGGGGATAGGGTCGTACACGCATTCATATTGGAATTCGAAGGCCATACAAATAATATCGTAGAATACGAAGGAGTGGTCCACTCCCTCCGCTTGATAATCGAGATGGGGATACAAGAAGTACGGTTGACCAGTGACTCCCATCTAATCATCCGACAGATAGGCTACGAATACAACGTGTACGACGAAACACTAATGGCATACATGGCTTTGGTACAAACGTTGGTTTCCCAAATACCAAAAATCAAGTTCCGACATCTGCGCAGGAAGGAACTCAGGCACGCAGATGCCTTGGATTATGTTTCGGCCATGCTCAAGAATAAAGATGTCAAAGCAATCAAGGTGACAAGAGTGTACGAACCATCCATCAAGATCCAGGAGATATGCACGAGTAACCAATGCAAGTCCTCAATGGAGGATGTCTCTGATGAGGATATCGGAGAGCTCATATTCGACGACTTCCAAGACGAATATATAATGCAACAAGCAGATGAGGACGACGATTATAGTCGGGAAGAAGATTGGAGACTCGGAGTCCATTCTTTCCTCCAGGAAGGGAAGCTACCCAGGACACCAAACAAGCTAGGAAAATACAATCCAGAGCAGGGATGTACGAGCTAAGAGACGGAACCTTGTACAGAAAATCATTCCTAGGGCCACTTCGTCGCTGTTTGTCCCGATCCGAAGGACATGGCATCCTGAAAGATATCCATAGAGGAGATGCGGGAAATCACAGCGGAATGAGATCACTTGCAGATAAGGCAAAGACGCAGGGTTACTACTGGCCAACAATGATCCAAGACGCGGCCAGAATGGCGCGAAGGTATGAGGAATGTCAAAGATTTGGCAGGAAAATCCACGCCCCAGCCACAAAGTTGAACTCGGTGGACAACCCGTGGCCCTTCGCAAGGTGGGGCATCGACATAGTGGGGCCGCTTGTATCAGGAACTGGGAAAAGAAGATTCCTAATAGTGGCTATGGATTATTTCAGCAAGTGGGTAGAAGCCAAGGCACTTGCGAGAATTCATGATTCGGACGTCTTCACTTTCATATTTCAAAACATCATTTGCAGGTTTGGCATCCCCGCGGAGATAGTTTCCGACAATGGTAAACAGATACAAGAAAAAAATATCGACTTGATGTTCGACACCTTCAAAATTCGAAAAAACAAATCCACCCCCATATACCCGCAGAGCAAAGGACAAGCGGAAGCCACAAACAAAACCCTAGCGCTCATCCTCAAAAAACAGTTAGACGAGTACAAGGAGCGATGGTGTGAGAAGTTACATAACGTTCTGTGGGCATACAGAACAACTCGAAGATCGGCTACTGGGGAGTCTCCATTTCAACTCACGTACGGAGCGGAAGCAGTAATCCCCACGGAAGTTCTACTACCGACAACAAAGACAGAAGCATGGGAAAAGAACCTCACCACGGATATGATGTTAGAAAAGCTTGATGATCTCGAAGAAAGAAGAGAGACCACACTACAAAAAATGGAAAACTACCAGCGCAGGCTGGCCAGAGTATATAGCAAAAAAGTAAAACTTAGGAATTTTGTAGAAGGCCAGTATGTGTTAAGAACCATTCCCCAATACCAGCGAGAAAAGAAATGGGGAAAATTAGCACCAACTTGGGGCGGACCCTACGTAATACACGACGTCGCAGGAAATGGCTCCTACTATCTGCGTAATTTGAAAGGGTAAATACTCAGGCATCCGTGGAACGCCAAATATCTCAAGCCATACTATCCATAATCTATCACCTTTCGTATGCATTTCAGAAGAATAAAATTGACTTACAAGTCCGCATGTTTCTATATCTGATGGAGGAATAGCACGCCTCAACTTTTCAATTAATACAAACTTTCATCTTCAGTTGACACAACTCTACTCATTACCTATACGCATCCCTATGCGCTCAATACCCATAACCAATGCCGTATGAGACACATGTATATACCCATACTCATGTCAATTTACTCAAACTACTCAATACCTATCCGTACATATACCACTCACATACCTATCCGTACATAAATAGATCAACAAAATAACAAAATATGAATGTATATTGAAAACCATCCCATATCTTAATAAAGAGTCAACACTATCGTTACCCCGTGGACGTAGGCCTAATGGCTGAACCACGTAAACTTGTGTGCAGTTACTATCATTAAAAACCTACATTGTACTTTAATAAGGTGAATGTCCCGCACAAAGCGTGGAACATACTCACTACAATACACCGGGAACAACCCGAACAAAGCATACACATGCAATCTCTTGAACTCCCCCATAAGTGTCTATAAGTGTACGACCAGGGGGTGACTTCCCATGGAACGAGATACCCAAGCAATGTTATAAGACGCGATATCCTTGAGCGCCGGCTAGACCCCCACCGCTCAGTAATCCTCTGGCCCAGGAATTAGCTGAACGGGGTGACAGGTCGCAAGATAATTCTGAGGATACCAACCTACGGAATTGCATGAACATTACACTCAAATTCTATAAACCAAGATCCGTGGGTTGCAAAACCAATCCCGCAGATTACAAAACTAGTTCCCTGGATTACAAAATCTTAGGAACTACTTAATTACAAAATCTGCGGAATTACTTAATATATTAATTTCATCTATAAAACTAACAGATGCGAATTCAACACAATACGAGTTCAGATTTGGATGCTAAAGTTTGATCTATTACACGCCAGTTGATTACGAACCTAGAAAGAAAATTAGCAAAAACGCCAAGAATATTAACCAACTGAGATCAATCCCCAACATACTAGATATGGTCTACTGAGAAGGAGCACCATCCGCTGTCTTTTCCTTTAACGACGAAGGAACACTACCACCAGATGAGGGGCCGGAGGAACCTGAAGGGAGCGTGGGCACGGGACGACGAGTATAACTCTCGCTTATGCCATAGGTCTTCTTGAGATCCAACTCAATCTCACCAAGAGTCCTGTTAATCTCCTCCGCCAACTTCTTACGAGCCACAAAGCCTATAGCTACGCTTTTCATCTCAGATTGATTTAGGGAAATGGAAAGATGCTCCGCGTTTTCAGTAGCGTGCTTCATCGCTTCTTCTCGAGACAAGGCCAGACCTGGCCCGATGGTAGCTGACCTGGACTTCCAACTGAACTACCTTAGCCTGAGCTTCGGCAAATTTGTCATTCGCAGCTTGAAGCTGTCCTTGGAGCTCTGCGGATATTAGAAGAAGACGGTGAATAGTGACAAATACAACACAAAGCACACTCGATAACAAAGACATATACCTTCACAATGGTTAACCGCGGAATCCAGTGCTTCTGCGGCATAATCATATTCATTCGATAACCTATCATAGTCTACCTGCAGAAGATTATGAGCATATTGGCTCGCACTAAGGTCATCTCGAAACATTGAGTTAGAATGATGATATCGGTTAACCTCATAATTCTTCGATTCCAACCCCTTGTTAAGACGATACATAGTCACCTCTAAGTTTTTCTCATATTCAGCCTGACGATCCACATCAGCTCGAGACGCGTACAAGGCGCGGCTAAGAGAGCCAGATTCCGCCCTAGCATCGTCCCTTTCCTTGGCAAGACGTTGCATGTAAACCCGCACATCATAGGGATGAGAAGAGCGCGCTTGCCGCAATTCTTCTTCCATATCATTAAGCTTAACTTCTAGGGCGGAAATCTGGCCGCGGGCTTCAGCGAGATTATCCCGCGTCCATGAAAGAGCCCCGTTGAGTAAATCACGCTCGTGATCGTTTTTATTTTGTAGATCTACCAAACAATTTTTTTTCTGCCGCCATTCCTCGGCTATAGCATTGTGGACATCCGCGCGAGCATTCCACTTCACTGATTCACTCTTGAGTTTCTCAACTAACTCAGCAATACGACCTTTTTGGCGAATTCTCTCGCTACGAAGCCATATCAACTCAGGGATTCCACCCACTGAAGATAATACAGCGGGGGGAGGAAAGAACAAGACAACTCAGAACATATAGGGAACATCAGATAAGCAAAGAAGAGGAGGAACAAACCTTTAATTGGAGATGAATTCTTCTCAGCCATATCTAGATTTTCCTTGACCGAAGCTAGATCGGAACGGAGCCCTGCGTCATCCATGATTTGCTGCTCCTTGCGCTTGAGAAGCTCCTTCAACTCAATTATCTTTCTATATTTAGCAGAGGCCGCAGCTTCAGCACTCGAAAGCACTTCTTCACGATGGCGGAGTTTCACTTCTAGTCTAAGAGACTTGGCCTTGAAGAGACGGTAAAGAGTATGGTTACAATACTCACTCCTCATCACCTACGGATCAAAACCAAATTAGTTCACATAACATATCCAAGTAAAATCAGGTTTAGAAAGAATGGGACATACCTCCAATAGTCGCTGCTGAGGATAACTATACTGGTACCCATCAGCAACAACCATCATGCCAGCAACAGTAGTGGGAGGATTCACCACCAGATCAATCCCGCTGGACACAAGATCCTTATCCCACTCCACATCTACCATCTCCGCAGAGGTCGACTCCATATGGCGGCGGGTAAAAGAATCCGAACTCTTTTCGCCTTCAATCACAGGGGCAGGGTGCGGCACCACAAGCAAGTCTTTCTTTCTAAGCCAAGCCAGAACAACATCATCACCATCCGCGATCAAGGATTGCGAGAAATCATCAGAAGGAGAATCCAAGGAATTCCCACTAGGTGCGGCACTAGTTTGGCCTTGCGCCAACCCCCCCCCCCCCCCAACAGCGGAGGAGGTGCCAACAAAACCCTCCGGATGAACCAACAGAACCTCAGCATCAGACCCGGGTGCCGCACCACCCCCACCACTACCTTTAAGAACATCCCAGTCATCACCAGGGGGAAGAAGACTGAAGTCCAAGACGAGTCTCATATCCGCGGCCATGTCGAAAGACTGATCCCCGGACAAAACATTACCAAAATAAAACTCACCACAAGCACCCCGGTCCTTGTCACTGCTAACTACAAAAGCAACTCCCTTGCCCTTGTCCGCGACTGTCCGCTGCTGACCGACCTCCATGACCACGGCCCCAATCGACTTTGCTCTATCAGTGGCCTGATCACCATCACCACCAGTGCCTTGATCACCATCGCCACCTCTGACTCCCCCACCAGCGGCCTCATCGACAACACCACCATCAACAACACCACCACCATCACCACCACCTCCGACAACGCCCCCATCAGCGCCACCAGCACTATTTCCTTCTGGAAAAGGTGGAGAAGTATCAATCTGCTCTTCTTCGTCGGAAACATCCTCTTCAGCGTTCACTGGACTGCTCACATCCTCGAAGCGCGTAGAGTCTTCAGTAGGATAATTTGACGATTGCTTGGGGTTGATCTTTTTATTTCTAACCACCTACAAGACATATTAATAAATAGCCTTGAGTATCTCCTTTCCTTGGAATAATTCACAATACTTAAGAAAAGGAAGGGGAATATATACGAAGAATACAAACATACCTTAGCAACATTAGCATTCCGCGGCAGAAGGTTAGCGTCGGAAATATCCTCGTCATCTACGTCATCAACATCACGGTTATAATCGATATCCATACCTTCAAAACTCATCTGCCAAGGGCAATAATGGGCATAACGAGAAGGAGAGGCTTCACGGTAGGAGCTGTCAGCAGTAGGTTTCCAACCATGGGGTCCAGGAACCCAGCCATAGGCCCACGGACCAACAACCTCAAAAACAGTGGAAGACCATTCATAATCATGATCGCGCTTGATCCTCTCATCAGCAGGAATAGGAATACCTTTAGCACCAAGAATCCTCGCCATCTTGGAATCACTGACTTCACTCAAAAGGCGGACTTCCCCCTTGACAGGAGCTATATTCCGTAGATTCACGGACCAAGGCTTGTGTGTCTTCCTATTAACGTAATCTCCGAAGGACTTGTTAAAATTTTCAGGAGTATACCATCCCTTCTCGTCCTCTAAATTGGTGGCATAGCAGGTCATCATCGTTTGCCCTTTGCTACGAAGGTAGCATTCTCGGAGATGACGAAGATAATTTCCCGTCAGCTGCTGCACCCCGCGGTTATGACTTTTCTTAGCAGTATCATGGATAGATAAGACCCGGTAGTAGAAATCATCACCAGCTTTATACAAGGGCAGCATCAAACCAGCCTCGAAAGCACCCACGGTTGTCAAAAAGTGAAAGGCATCGTACTGATAATTAGTAACCATCTCGAAGGTTATATCTTTATCAGGGGCATGAAAGCGCACCTGGAAGTGCTGAAGACCGTGCTTCAATTAGAAGTCTTCGACATCTATGTGCCCGAAGGTGAACTTCTTGTTACCCAAAGGTAAAGGACGAAAAGTGACAGCAGAATCATCTTCATAAGCGTCTCCTGTAGCATCTTCCGCAGAATCCGCTACCTTATTCTTAGGAGGAACCACGTCTCCCGAAGATTCTATCTCTGAAGTCTTCCTCTTCGCGGGCTGATTCTTAGTTGTCTTGCCTGAGCTAGGCACGGATGGAGGCGGAGGAAGATTAACCCGCGGTGGAGGAATGGTGCGGAGAGGCTGCACATCTAAAAGTTCAGTGCGCGGATTCTGCCGCTTCTTAGGAGACTCATCTCTAGGTCGGATCGCGGCATATCTCGACCCCCGCGGCGCATCACCTCTCTGGAGCGAAGGTTTTTGACTAGAGGACGAGGAGGGTCGTCTATCCCGAGGTTTATCCTGAGTAGGAGGAGGCGAAGTTCCACCCCTAGTATGAGAATCTCTCCGAGGAGACCTATGAAGACTCGGCGGAGGAGTTTGATAAGATACCCGTGGACGATCAGACATATCTGCGAACACAAACACAAACAGAAGGACAAGTCAGAGTCAAGGAAGATCAAAAACAAAGAAATCTCAAGAACAGCAACAAACGTGAAGAAAACCCTAAGTTTTACCAGCCGCCGATTAAACTCTTAATTCATTACCCCACTCAGCAGGGGCAATCTCCGATTCCATGACATGCATGGGATTAAAACCCATCATGATCTATCACCAGAAAATCAAAAACTCCACAGGAACAAAAATGGCAAACAAACGAGACAAAAACCCTACCTGAACCTCAATAGTTGTACGAAGCAGCAGCGACGAAAGCGGCAACGACAACAACAAAAAACGACAACAAAGAAAGCGAAGCAACGGTAATGGTAGCAGAAGAAGTTAAGAGGGTAAAGAATAAAATGGGGCAGAGAATAAAACAGAGAATGTGAATTTAATTCACATTCCATCATTCTCTCTTCTTTTATGTGACCAGAAGAAACCGCCCACTACCCAAGGGGAAATCATAACTGGGTAGGGTAAACATGCACAATAAATACAAATGACTCCTTTTTAGGAGAAGTTATGAGGAGGGAGATAAAAACATATCACACGGTTCTTCTTCCAACTATAACTGGCACCTAGTCACAAGAAGAGGGGCAAATTGTAGATACAATTATTTACCTCCCTCGCCACGTGTACTAGCATCCCCACGTGGAAGCCACGTCACAAAGGTGGGTGACGCATAGGAACATCCGCGGGTCTAGATAGTGCGCCATCTTTCAAGATAAATAATCGAAGATGAAGGAACATCAAAGGAAGGTATACCTGCGTAACACCAAAGAACTTCCCTACTACACTTTATCTCATCACGAGGCAAGATATGATCAACGGCTAGGGAAATTCCAACTGACACAGAAGCCACAGGGAATGACTGACACCGCCTGGCGCGAAGGGAACATGTCGGTTGACCAACGACAAAAATAAGGGTAGGCCCGCGTGATGAGCATAGGAATAATAGAAGTCGCGGGATGACAGAGAGGTCCGCGGACTATGCACAAAACACAAGAAGATAAGGTTACAACATCTCTTTTCCAAGGGACCCACATAGATTAGCTATATATATGACCCTTCCTATTACATGGAGGAGGGTCGGGCAATTTTAAGGAGAGAGAATAAGAGAGATCAGTGAGAAGTAAGTAGGAGGTGAACCTTCGGGTTCCAGAGATCACCAAAGTCTTTCGACTATTTTTGTAATCGTTTACCACATAGTGAAACCCCCCTCAGACCTGTGGATGTATGCCTTAGAGCTGAACCACATAAATACTTGTCTCATTTACATTCCGCATTTGTCTACCTTTATATTCATATATATTTCTTAGATCTATCGTTATGGATGTTGAGGAGATCATGACAAACCCGCGGGGTTTGGAATCAATGAATCAACATCTATCACAGCATCTCATACCATATTTGTACTTTAATGCATGCATTCTGTACATGCGAAGATTGGTTGTGGACACGGAGATGGCTATGTGATTCGCGTGTTCACAAAAATCATTTCCAACAATGGAGACCTTGGTAGAAAGGTGTGGAAACATGAAGATAGTCAGAGATGGTTTTGTGCAACTAAACTGTGCAATGCGGAAGGACATTATCTTCAAATTATGTTGTCAAGGCCAAACCCTAAAGGATACCTTGTTACGTTTTATATTCCTTCTGGAATTCGTTTTGAAGGATGGTTCAATATGGCTTCTGCAAGGGAGAGTATTATCAATTATTCCTCATCTCTGTCAAAGCTAAAACCCAAATTTTTAATCTGCAAAACCACCAAATTTTGAATGGAAATTTCACAAAACCTACAACCACCTATGCTCAATCACTGCTATCTCAGAATAAGGATGCAGGCCTCAAATCCTACCAACCAAAATAGACCCTTTTTCCTACTAAATCTCTTTCGCCATTTGTCTGTGAGAATTTTGCTGCACCATGCTCTGTTAATGCAAAAAACTTCAAATATGGACAATTCCTACACATTGATCATAATACTTTCAATTTAGGTGGTTGGAGGAATGCGTTTGTAATTTCTTCATCTGCAAACGTTAAGTCATGGCCAAGGATTGGGAACTTTCTTTGTACGGAGTTGAAAATACAGAAAGCATTTGAATTATTCCCAATCAACTCTACACAAGAAATTTTCCATGTAGATGATTAATTTTCTAGTGCTAATTGAGAATTCAAGTTCACAGTATACAACATCACTTATTCAATCTTTCGTTGGCATAACCAGATATGGGGGGTTCTACAGTTGTTCATAATTACGAGTTCAATATCGAAATTTTTGGTATCCCATTTCAGTTTTGGTCATTGGAAATCATTCATGCTATTGGTAAATTTTTTGGCGAGTTGCATATGATTGATCCTTCAACTCTTAACCTTACCATTTTACGTGCTATGTGTATGAAAATAAGGAGTTTGAATGGCATCAATTCGATCCCCAGAGTAATCCAGATCTTCTCAGGGAAGCATATGTTCACTGCTCATATTAGCATTACTGGTAAATCTGCTCGTGTTCATGGTAGATTCCTTGTCATCCCTCCAGTAGGTCAAGATCCGGTATTCAATGACAGACCTATTTCTCCTGATTTGGTGGAGACCAGTAGATCCTAGAAGAGAAAGTTCCTCCAAAACTTCCATACTATAAGAGAAAATCTAATGGTGGAATCCATCCTATTCCAAGTGTGGAAAATTCATGGAATGTCAAGTCTAGTGGCTTCCAAGTTGGTGTTTTCCACACAAAATCCAAGCAATGTTCCATGTTTTGGTGGAACGTTGCGTGGAATCCATCAAAAACGCTAATAACAATAGCGCTAAATGCCAATAAGAATGGCGTAAAACGCTATTAAGAATAGCGCGCTAAAAGACAAAAAATGCTATTAAGAATAGCGTTTTATGCCATTAAGATTGGCGTTTTTTTTATCCGTAGATTTAAACTGAGTTGTTGAGAATCTAATGGCCGAGAAAAAAGCTCTAATCTTAATGGAATAAAACGTTATTCTTAATAGCGTTTTATGCCAATAAGTTTGGCGTTTTTTTTTAATCCGTAGATTTAAACTGAGTTGTTGATAATCTAACGGCTGAGAAAAAAGCTCTATTCTTAATGGCATAAAACGCTATTAAGATTAGCGTTTTTTAGCGCTATTAAGAATGGCATAAAACGCTATTAAGAATGGCGTTTTGCGCTATTCTTATTAGCGTTTTCTGTGTTCCACCATTAGACTTGCGCTTCCATCCATAATTCCAAATGCTGAGGTGGCATGGAAGATGGAAGATGGATGGATTCCACCATAAAACTTTCTCTAACAGCCGCATGCAGGAAATCTTCTCCGCTAAGAGATTCTTCAGCTAATCCCACGGATATTTCAAATTCTTTGACCAAATCTATTATTAATGACAAAGATACTGAACATCGCAAGTCAAGGAAGAAGAGACGGACCAGGAATTAAAAAAAAATATCCAAGACCAGGACCGTAACCCAGATTTGGCAGCAGGTTAACTATACACAATTGTTAACACAACTATATGGTATTTTGGTGGCTGAAACAAGCGTTAATATTACGCAGGCAGCTGATGTGGCTACTTCTGCTGACATAGAAATAGACGTGGTAAGTAAGCCTGCATCTTTTCAATTATCCATCCATGACACTTATGAAAAGAAGGCTATTATTGGGGCGTCACATTCTATTAGAGGGGCGTCACCTAATAGGACAAAAATGGGTCACCCATAAGTAATTTCAAAAACCCATTATCTCAAATAATTTTATAATGACCAAACAACCCTTATTTAGTTAATTTTAATTTGATTTAATTAGATAATAATTAAATTAATGAATTTCGTTATATAATTAGTGAGTTCTGAGACAATTTTTTTGTGGGAAGAAAAACTAGAGAGAAGAGATGAAATGCCAAACCCAACCGTAATTAATTTTTACGGTTGTAATTAATCCAAACCTGGAACATGGAACTGATGAGTTCCAACTTTAAGATCATTACGGTTGGTCCAAAGTCTAACTCAACCGTAATTTTTTTTTCTTTTTCGTAATACTAAATTGTTTACGGTTAGGTTTGGTTAAACCAAACCGTAAAATCACTTCAATTTATTTTAATTTTGGATTTACGGTTGGGAGTTCTTAGTTTCCCAACCGTAACAGATGCAGAGAATAAATTTACGGTTAACAAATTAAAAATACCTGACCGTAATGAATTTTAAGTTTTTATTTTAGTTAAAGGGTAATCTAGACATTTTGTATTTGTGTTAGGATATCCCATAACCACTTTTTTGGACACTAAGAATCCAAGTAAAGCCCCTCTATTGGAGTGTGACGCCCCAATAATAGCCTTCTATGAAAAACCCATTAACACCATCCATTCACCAAACCCTCCAGTTCAAATCCCAGCTACACCCCCACCATCTGTTGAACACCCAACTGCCAATTTTCTTAAAAACTCTATCAATAAACACCTCCAATACCCAAGTCCGTATGCACTTCATCTTTCACCCAATGTTACCATGTTAACGGCTAATGTATCACCCAGTTTTCATAACATCAGTCTGCAACGTAAACCTAACAAAAAAATACTTCAACTCTCAATCCCAACATGGATCATGACTGAAGTTAATCGTCTTTTTTCACTTGGTATCCATCTTGGTATCAGCTTTCCTGCTATGCCATATCATGCTAGGAAAATTCTTAGTTTCAAAGATTTCCACCTCTGGTCCGGTTCTCAAACCCGTACCAATTCTGCCAACAAAAAAGAAAATCCAAACAACAATTTGCATTGATGGTGTTGACAACATGCTTGTACATGAAGAGAGGAAATATGCATTGCCACTAATGGGTCTGGAAGACTCATTCTTAGCATCTGACGAGTTCATAAATTATTCTAGTGGGTCTGAGAATATAGCACACCGGAATATCCACACGGATTTGAACCCTCCTGTTGATCGTGGTTTTTAGCTTAGGGGTAAAATCGTAAAATCCTAGTCATACAGTGACATCACATAACTTGAGTAATAATGTCCAAACCAAGCACATTTATTGAACCCTTTAATTTGTCTGCGAGAAAATTACCAGGGTACCTTTTTTAATGCTAATTAGGGTTTTGGCATGCCAAAACCCTAATTCTCACACCGCATGTGCCAATGGCTAACCATGCTAGCCACACCTACCACACCAAGGCATGCCAACCATGCTAGCCGTACCCATGTGCCAATGGAAAACCATGACATCCACACCTACCGCGCCAAGGCATGCCAACCATGCTAGCCGAACCCATGTGCCAATGGAAAACCATGCCAGCCACACATACCGCCCCAAGGCATGCCAACCATGCTAGCTGCACCCATGTGCCAATGGAAAACCATGCCAGCCACACCTACCGTGCCAAGGCATGCCAGCCCTGCTAGCCGCACCCCTGTGCCAATGGCAAACCATGCCATCCACACCTACCGCGCCATGCCCAAAGCACCTTACCATGGCCCCATGCCAACTTAGTCGCGCCACCTTGCTGGCCTTCCCTACGCGGCTACCAAAACGAAGGCGTGCGATAATCTGTAAGTACTGAATATCGCAAGATAATAGTTCACGAGTATCGTAACAAATAAAGGAGAAAAGAGTTATAAAATGATACGATGATAGAAGTAGCGCGGAGAAATATGAAGTTTTGCGAGGATGAAGTAATTTTGCGAGTATGAATTGCGATACTTCGCAATTCATATACAACTGTATAAGTTTTACTATAAATAGGAGTTCAAATGTAAAATTCGAGAGGTTCTTTTAGTGAGTGTTAGAAAATATCTTAGGAAAGAGAATAGAGAAAGTTGTAACTATTCTACTTCCATTTAGATACTTCTTTGTAATCAATTGAGAACATTAATAAGAAAATTGTTATTCATCATCAAGAACTTCTTGAGTTTTTACTAATTCTATTGAGGGTGTAGTTGTAGGTTATTCTGCAACTACATAATTGGCGCTAGAAACAGGGAGAGAAAGAATTCTTGTACCAGAAAAATGACAAGAAGAAGAAACACATCAGAACCATTAACTGAAGTAAGAAGAAGTGTAAGACTTGCAGGAGGAGAAGCAAATATAACAGGAGAACCTAGTAGAAGAAGAAGTAATCGAAGAAATCAAGCTCAACAAATAATAGATCATGATCAAGTGAGTATACACACTTGGAGAACTAGTACACCAGAAGAAGGAGATAGAGAACCACAAATCAGAGAAAATGGGAGGTTGATGGGAGGAACAATTCTTGAAAGAGAAAGGGAGATGTTAGAAACATTGAGACAAGGAATCCAAAAAGAACGAATGATCGAAGCTGAAGAACGTGCCAATTTAACAAGACAAAATCAAGAATTGAGAATGGAAAATGAGATACTACAAAGAAGGAAATCTCAAAGTGTTTCAAGATCAAATGTTAGAACAGAAAGAGAAGGACAAAATTCACCGATAATCAATAATGAAAATAATATGCAAGAACAAACGCAGAATCAAGGTGAAAGAAATCAAGAGAATCGTTTCATTTTAATACCAAACCACGAACAAAGCATGGGGAATTTGCGAACAAGACCAAATCCTAGAGAAAACAATCAGAATCGAGAGGAAGAATAGCAACTTATGGAAGAAACTGAGAGACAACAAGCAATACATCAAAACAATCACGAGAATGGAGTAAGAAGACATGAAGAGGCTCGTAACAAACAAAATGTTGAGTATGAAAGAATTAAGAGAAGAATTGTAAACCAACAAACGGAAGTGGAGAGGAATGAACCAAATTCTCGAATCAGAGTACAAGCAAATCAAGGAGAAATAAATCACAGAAGAAGGAGAAATGAAGAAGAAGAAATTCCTGATATTCGCATGAGAAGAATGAGAAGAATAGAAAGGGAAGAACAAGAATTCCAAGATGCTATGCAACTGAACAATTATGATAATTTAGAAAGAAGATATTTGCAAAATTATGCAAATGAAAACATTAATGAAGAATATGATAGAATGCGAAGAATCGCAAGGGAGGAAGCGCAAGAACGTAGAAGAAGAGAAGCTGCATTAAAAAGACCAATGGATGAGAATTCTGAGGCAAATGCACGAATCTTTCGAGAATTAGCAGAAATGAGAGGGATGATAAACAATAGAAGAGGAGGAGATAGAAGGCAATTAGATGAAGCAATAGAAGAAGCTGCTAGGACTCCATTTGCTAGAGAAGTACAATTGGGAGGAATTCCACCAAAATGCAATTTTCCCACACTTACCAGTATCTTTGATGGGACTTCATGTGCTATTCAGCACATTAAAGCATACATAAGATGTATGTTACAATGGGAGAATCATGATGCTGTGTTATGCAAGTATTTCGCATCAAGTTTAATAGGGGAAGCTTTAAAGTGGTTCGAAGGACTCCCTAAAACACTATTACGTCATTCAGTCATTTGCAAGCAACTTTCCTTGGAGCATATATCACAAATCATTCTTTACGGCTTGGTATTGAAGATGTATTTGGTTTAAAACAAAGAGTGGGTGAAAGTTTGAAGCATTTGGTAAGACGATGGAAGACTATGTGCAGTGATATGGCAGGGCGCGTGGATGAGAGATATTTGATTATGTCCTTCATAAATGCGATGTTCGCAACTGAACAATTATATGTTCAAATCTTCAGAAGAAAGAATTCCATAATGATGACAGAGTTACGAGAATTGCAGGAAGAATACATTACATTAGAAGAAAACCAAAACAGTATGGAGTCATATCCAGTAACAAACACTAGAAATCAAGAGGGAGGAGCAAATTTACTTCCCAAAATAATCAATGTAGTAGCAGGTACTTCGCAAACATCCTCACAAACTTCTTCGCAAATTTCAGAAGAGAAGAAAATCAATGATAGCCAGCCAAAGATGGTAGCAATGGGCAGTAGAGATCAAGAAGAGTATGATAGAGAGAAGAATTTCTATAATCGAATAGGAAATAACCAAATTCCAAGACTAGATCAACAACAAGAAAATTATGGGGGACAAAGGAAAAATTATTTTGGACAAGGGAACCAGAGACAAAATTATAACAATGGTCAATGAAGTCAAAGAATGGTAAGGGAAGAGATAAAGTTGCCACCTTTGAATACAAGTGTAGAAAAGATATGGCAAGAAATTATCCTGGTAGAGAATATACCAACTCCATGGAACATGGGAAAGGAACCACCAATGGGTCCAAGAAGTCATGAATTTTGTTCATATCATCATTTTCATGGACATTCTACAAATAATTGCCATAATATCAAGAGGATAATCTTCCGAATGATTGATCAAGGAAAACTAAATCAATTTTTACTTAAGCAGACACAGTCGCAACAATTACCACAGGCTCCAGTCATAACTCGCAGGGAGAACACAACAAAATAAAAAGGAGAAGAAATCCTACATATAGAAGTGGGATCAAAAGCAAGGAATGTTTTCTGTAATTCCATTATTCATTCATATAAAACCATAAAAGATTTTCATGATAATGTGTTAAGCAGGGTATATGCGAGGGATGGTGAAGGAAAGGAAGTAATGAACATCGCAACAATTTCCCGACTTGAAGATTGGCAGAAACGTGAAATTTCTTTTGAAGCCACTAAAATTCCAGAAGGTTGTGAAGCACATGATAATCCATTGGTAGTAAGATTAGCAATCTACATGAATATGGAGGAAAACGAAGATGATATGGAGGAAGAATCAATTGGTCTTAATAGGATTTTGATTGATACGGGAAGTTCTGTCAATATCCTCTTCTATTCTGCTTACAAAACTATGGGGGGAAAAGATGCAGATTTAATACCTTCTACTTACAAAATTTATGGTTTTAATGGAACTGCCAACAAGCCCAAAGGAGAAGTGAGCATGCGAATTCCATTAAGTGGAATGCGAACTGAAATTCTGTTCTGCGTTGTTGATGTCGAATCACCATATAATGCTTTGATAAAAAGACCATGGCTTCATGGAATTCTAGGCGTAGCTTCCACTCTACATCAGTGCATAAAGTTTCCTCATATGAAGGGTATTGGAGTTATCAAGGGTGATTGGGCTGAGGGAAAGAAATGTTACGATACAGAAGTAGAAGTTTGCGAAGGAAAAATTGCTGAGAAGGAAAATTGGAGAAAAAGAGCAAAGGCTGTGAAAAGAAGTGAAAATTTAATGGCAGAGGATTAAGGAAAAAGAGAATAAAGTTACGATGATAATCATACAAGAAATTTACGATGATAATAAGGAATTGTGATTTGCGAAGAAAGAAGAAGGAAAATAATAAAACAAGAAGGTAATCAGTACGTTTGCTCGTGGAAATGAGGTATGTGGCTAAACAAAAATTTTATTTCGTGATAAATTTTACGAATATTGTTTGCTCGCAGGAAATTGGGAAAAGTTACGAATTTTCAGAATTTATATTCCGATTAAAATTTCATTAATTTGCGAATAAAAGACCGCAATCTGTGATCAGCCTCCAAAAAAGAAAGAGAGCCGCAGAAAATTTTATACAGGCAAACCTTTGTGGCGTACACCCTAGTTCGCGAAGCTATATTTCGTAAGAGGCAAAGTCCTAAAGTACGTCATTTAAGGGGGTACCTATAACGTGGCTAAGGGTAACCGGAACACCACCAAGGGCCCTTAGTACATGGTAAAAATTTTGGGGTACAACCCAATAATGGGGTACCTATCCGGGTTAGACACCTTGGATTCTCACCTAATCTAGCGACATTACGCAATATAAAATGCGGTGTAAGAGGATTTAGGTTGGGCGACTAAGGCATACTGTCTTTCCCAAGAAGTGCAGAAAACGATCAAGGCGCCGAGGTAAACGGTTGAGTCAAGAGTGCCGGGTGAGGTTGAACCACATCTGCCATTTTTGACAAGTCTTGGCAAATGATGCACTTGGCCCAAAGATACCCCATAGGGTGCAACCTCGTAACTATAAGCCCTATAGGCAAAAAGGATAAGAGGTTGCGATCAAAAGTCAAGTTGTTGGCAGAACCGGATGGGAAGAGCTAACCTTGTATGGTCGATGTACGCTTCCTTGAAGGGGCAATCAGGGGGAAGATAAAGGGAAGCACCCTCCATTAGGGAGATGATACGTGCTATAAGACACAAATGTCACGAGGCTTCTTGTTTGCGAAAACATAAAGGCTTGTCATATTTGTGCAACAAATGAAGTTCTGCGAGCCTTCTAAAAAAAAAAAAAAAAAAAAGAGAAAGAAAGAAAGAAAAGAATAAAGAACTCGCAGAACATAATAAAGAAGTTAAGATGAGATCAATGGGTCACTACATGAAAGTGTAGAGACGTCCTGCGATTTCATCGCAAGACGGCAATGTCATGGGGCTTTATGTTTGCAAGAATATTTAGGCCTGTCATATTGTCGCAACAATTCCTGAAGAGGCTAAAATACTATACAAAGAAGTTAAGATGAGATCAATGGGTTTTTGCATGAAAGTGTAAGAACGTCCTGCGATTTCATCGCAAGACGATAATGTCACGAGGTTGTATATTCGCAAGAATGTTCAGACTTGTCATATTATCGCAAATACAAAAATTCACTACAAAAGAGGTGGCAAAATAAGACCTTTACTTAGGAAGGCATGATAAGACCACAGAAATTAATGAAATTCATTGCATCAATATCATTGAAGAAATTATACAAGAATATACATTATGAAGATTTGAAGAGAAGACAGCTTCGTCAATACCATTGAAGAAATTATACAAGAATATACATTATGAAGATTTGAAGAGAAGACAGCTTCGTCAATACCATTGAAGAATTTTTACAAAAAGTCATATCAAAGAAGATAACATCATTGAAGAATTCTCACGAAGACTTAACAAAAGATGCGATTTTGATAGTAATCAAATACAGATAAGTTCATACTCGTAAAATGTTATGAGAGTTAAATACTTCTTATACTTCTCCATATATTGAATATTTTTCTACAAATTCAATACTATTTATACTTCTTCAAGAATATATCATATTTATTATACTTCTTCAATGGATATTTAATTTTGCGAAGGTTAAGTACTTATTATACTTCTTCATACAATTCTTATACTTCTTCATATATTGGGCAATTCTTCATGAATTGGATGCTGCTAATACTTCTTCAAAGATATTTTATACTTCTTATACTTCTTAAGGATATTTCATATTTCGTATACTTCATACTTCTTATACTTCAAGGGGAGATTTATTATTTCATTCGCAACATTCCGCAAAAGGCAAAAGGCTCATATTTCTTATACTTCAAAGGGAGGACTTTTTATTCATAGTCACAATCAGACAAAACTTCGTAAGATAAATTGAGAAGGATATTCTAATACTTCCAGCAAAAGTTGATCATCTGAAGAGCAATAATAAGGGGAAAAGGAATACTAAGTTAAGTCTTTAAGATATATTATTTCTCTCCACATGATCAAGTTATGCGAATAAGGGAAACAAACATCAAAGAAAGATTAATTCAAATTAAGCTTTGAAAAAGAAATTGTTGGATTGATTCAAAGTGCAATCAAGAAGAAAGTGTTGTATTGAAAAGAAACAGAACAGACATACAAAAAGAGTGAAGTTATAGAACAGATATACAAAAAAGAGTGAAGTTATTTTTCAGGCGAGCTATTCCCATCAAAATGATCTTCTTCTTCAACTTCATTATCATTTTCAACTTCACTTTCAGAGATTTCCAGATATGGAGTATCTTCAGGAATTTCTTCAGAAAGGAGCGTATGGTACTTCTTGAGAGGAATTTCATTATCTTCGCAAATCTTGCGAGTCATCTTAGCTCGAAAACGCTTGACATATAAACTATGGTTATGCTGGGAAATTAGAAGTTGAGATCTCAAGTCAGAAATTTTCTTATTACGATTAGCAAGCATAGTTTCCAGATCATTATTCATCTTCGCATAATTTTCTGCAGCAAGGAGAGAAATTAAGGAATTGGTTAGCAAATTACGAAGGAAAAGTAACCAAAATAATTACCATCGCAAAGAATTTACCTTCTAGTTGCTTCTTATCATTACGAAGAGAAGAATTTTCAAGCTTTAATTGATTATTCTCCTCAAGAAGAGAAGAATTATCAATTGCGATGCTCGCAGATTGTGAATTATCTTCGTGACGGGATATTAATTCTGCATTATCAATATTTAAATCTTCTACTCTCTGACGGAAATTTGAATTTTCAACCTCTAACTTCCTACAACGATTCAAAGTTTTCTTCTCAGCAATAGAATGGCGTCTTTCCCAATCAGAAGCAGCTGCACAACTAACTCTTCCAACCTAAACAAGAAAAAAAGGGGTTAGAAATCAACAAAATAAGGGAAATAAACAAGGAATAGAGAAGAAACTTACCATGCTACCTAAAGCATATAATGAAGCAGGAGAGACTAATCTTGAAATTCCTTTGAGGGAGTTATTATCAATTACAGTAGGAACTTTACAAGCCTTCGCAATAAGTTTGTGAGCATTCGCTGTAGGAGAATTTCCTAATCCACGAGAATAATGAAGGAAAGCCTCAGAGATGCTAACCATTGCTGGGGCAAAAGTTTCTGGGATACTATAATCTTCATTTCCACCTTCATCAACATCATTATCATCATCTCCTTTGTCAGAAAGGGTATCGGAATTAGAACTAAAATCCTTCTCAGGAAATTTATCATCTTCATCACCAAGATCTTCCTCAATGTTCTCATTAGAAGAAATTACATTGGAATGAGATTTGGTTGAGAGTACCTTCTTTTTCCTCCTCTCGTAAACAACATCTTGAAGTTTTCTTTTTCCTTTGCGAAGAGCATCATCTTGACTACCAGAAGCTTGGGTAACCTTCGCAGAACGAAGAGTTTGTTGTCTTGCAGTAAGCCTTTTAGAAGAAGTAGAACTCTTATTTTCACTCACAGCAATCTCAGGAAGAAGTGGAACCTGTAAATTCAAATAAGGATAAGAAACAGAGGCAACAATATATTGTTTAGAAAAATACAAGAATGTTTCTTACCTCATTTGAAATTAAAGGGTAACAAAAAGATAAGGAGATGGAAGTACATACATTTCTAAAAACCCAAGGTTGATAATAGAGGTTACGAAGGTTCGCAGGAAGTTCTACTATCCCAGTAATATAAGAACCTGATAATATTAAAGGGTACTTATACCAATCTTCATCATTAGAACGACGAGGTGTCTTATTATTTCCTGAAGCATAATCAATATCGTGCATGAGAAGATCATCTGCTGCGATATTAGCTTTACGATGAAGACGAACACCCCAACGATTATCTTCTTTCCTCGCAGGAATTAATGTGTAATTTTTGAAGAAACCCTCAACTGTATAATTCGCAGCAACAATTTTTATATTTTCAAATCCAGGTTTTCTAAGATCAACTGAATACAAAGATTTCCCAAAAGCGGCACGATTTGCGAATTCAACTAAGAGGCGAATACAATCACCAGTCAATTGGTAAATGGCACAAGAAAAATTGGGGTGGGAAATAATTTCGTAGAATAAAGGAAAGTTAACATCATAAAGAGGAAGAGGAAGACCTGCGAGGATTTGACCTCGTGAGATTAAAATTATCTGATCATCCCAAACATAGTTGGTAAAGAGCTTCACACAGAGAGAAGATTTATTATCATAACCTTCAATCTCAAAGAGAATAAGATCTCTATCAGCAAGTTCCGCATTAATTTGTTCAATAGTTTTCTTCTTTGGTGCCATTGAATATAAGAGGGAAAATAGAAAGGAGAAAAGATAGAAGATATTGCAGAGGCAGAAGTGATGAAGAAGATGAAGAGAATAAAAAGCAAAAACAAAGGATAATATTTATAAGAGAGTTTGATGAAAATAAAAACTCATTAATACGAGTAAACATGAACGGTTGAAAAGAACGGTTACGAAGAAACGTGTCAGAAAGATAAGGGAAAAGTAAAAAGATGTGTTGCTAACTTGATGGGTGGTAATAACTACACTAAATTTACGAGAATAGGGATTCTCATGACATTTCTTCTTCGTAGAATTGACATGAGAAGAGGCAAGATGTAAGTACTGAATATCGCAATATAATAGTTCACGAGTATCGTAACAAATAAAGGAGAAAAGAGTTATAAAATGATACGATGATAGAAGTAGCGCGGAGAAATATGAAGTTTTGCGAGGATGAAGTAATTTTGCGAGTATGAATTACGATACTTCGCAATTCATATACAGCTGTATAAGTTTTACTATAAATAGGAGTTCAAATGTAAAATTCGAGAGGTTCTTTTAGTGAGTGTTAGAAAATATCTTAGGAAAGAGAATAGAGAAAGTTGTAACTATTCTACTTCCATTTAGATACTTCTTTGTAATCAATTGAGAACATTAATAAGAAAATTGTTATTCATCATCAAGAACTTCTTGAGTTTTTACTAATTCTATTGAGGGTGTAGTTGTAGGTTATTCTGCAACTACATAATCAACGCTCGCCCTTCAATCCCAGGAGAAAATCCTAGCCGTCCGAGGTTACCAAACGACCTTTGGCCCAAAACCTTAGCTTGGTCACGCCAAACCTTGTCCCCACATGCCAAGCCAAACCGCACCTAGCCAAGCTAGTCGCGCCATGCGCCCATGGAAAACCCTTGGCCCCACATGCCATGCCAAACCACACTTAGCCAAGCTAGCCGCGCCATGCGCCCATGGAAAACCCTTGGCCCCACATGCCAATCCAAACCACACCCTGCCTTGGACCTAGCCAAGCTAGCCGCGCCATGCACCCATGGAAAACCCTTCACTACAACAACCTGTGGAATTCGTGACACTATATTTTCAACACCTAAAAATGTGTTGTTAATATTATGCATATGTGACATTTTCTGCGTCGCATATATATATATATTGTTGGCAAAGTACAAGAACAATAATTTGTGATATCATGTTGGCATTGTAAATAATATTCATAATTAAGAAAAAATAAAAATAAAATCCTTTTTCAACGTTTCTAAATGCGAAAGAATATTTTTTGATTAAGCTAAATAATTATCTTTTTTTTACTATAACCGTCTTAACTTGCCAACGGCAACATGTAGCCTATAAATTCACCAAGTAAAATAGTTTTCAAAGAACCCACTAACCACGCATCAACGTGTAACCATCAACCCACTAACTAATCACCAAATGTGTAACCATCCTAACTTTGCTAGGTTACATGTTAACCATTTTGTTTTCAAAGTCAGGTTCTAAATTTTTGGTCAACAAAAATCCCACGCCCGTATATTTGAAGTAACCATAAAACTAGTATTTTATCTTCTTTTTTCATTCCTTCTTATAATCTTCATCGTCATATATTCAAAATCAACAATCAATTGTTTAATATTCCTATCACAATAAAAGTTACTTCGTATCTGCTAATTATTTTGTTCGGTTGATTTAATATTTTTTGTATGGATTATTTTAGTCTTTCTGTGAAAAAAAAATATTCTGATGGAGAAATTGGACAAGATCATATATCTAACACGGTAAGTCATTGATATAATTACCGCTCAAACTTTTTAACTTAGATGATTTTATATATATATATATATGTTTTTTGCTACTTGAGTCTTTAGATTTTGGGATTTTTTTTTTTTTGATCCAATTTATTTTCAAGTAGGTGTTCCTTCTATCTGTAACTTCTATCAAAATTATTACTTATTTTTATGGGTTGTTTTCTTTTGCTGTCTATAAGTAGGTGTTCCTTCTACTACTAATCCTCTTTCAAGAAAAAAGAAGAATTCATGTCCAAAACCCAAAATTTCAACCAGAAAGAACCGACTCCAGATTCAGAGCACTGTGATCAAAAATTTGGTTGTCAAAAGCTAACACACTTTAGTTATCAAGAAATCACTAGATCTAAATTGTAGGAATATTGTTTAATCCAACAATATTTGGATGTATTTGGTATTCCCTTTGCAAAGTTTTTTTTTTCCCCGGATGGGATAGTACAAAGTCTATTGCTTTGCTTTGTAATGTTGAAATTGTATTTCTTTTTACAGGAAATTGTATGAGCTCTTATTGATGAACATATAGCTCTTATTCCTTTGGTCTGCTCATGATCTTTAATAATTATTGGAGTAAATTCTTTTCTTTTGAATTCATAAAAATAATTATTGTATATTCTTTAATTATTTCCTCCGGAACAACAAATTAATAATTTTTTTATTCAGATAAATTATGAAAATGTCACATAAATAGTTTAATTAATAATTCAAAAAATAAATTTATTAGTAAATGGAAAAAATAAACTTTTATGCGGCATAAATTATTTGTGATGGAAAAACTATAATTGTGATAGAAATTTATGCTACAAAAGCTCCTCTGTATAAGTGACGCTTTTAGCGTCGCACAGATTATTTGCAACACTTGTTTTTGTAACGCCTTGACCGACAAACAATAAATGTCATAAAAGTATATTTGTGACGTAAAACTAAATATTTGTGACGTTATTTTTCATCGGTGGCCCTTTAATTCCAGGAGCAAATCCTAGCCATCCAAGGTTACCAGACGACGCATGGTAACCTTTGGCCCGAAAACCTAAGTTTGGCCACGCCAAACCATGCCATGCCAACGACATGCCAACTTAGCCTGCGCCATCATACTGGCATTCTCTATGCGGCTACTAACGAACGAAAGCGTGCGACGATCAATGGCTACCTTTCCTCTTAAGATGCAAAATCTCGACCGTCGAAGGTAACTAAGCTACCAAGTCTCCCAAGATCGACTTGGCAGGAAACAACAATATGCTACATGTTTTCCACAAAAACATTCGAGACATCAACACATATCACAAATTGGGGGATCTTCTTTGGGTATTGGTTTGGCGGTTTACAGCGTGCGGCGTACACTAAGCCTATCATAAGGAAGTGTCATAAGGGTGAGGCGATTAGTAAATATAGGGATTTAATGGTGAAACGCTCGACATCAATTCCATGCGTTAACGGTTTTATGGAATATCAATTCCATGCATACAGTTACCACCTCCTCCCATTACTTACCCATTTATCCATTCTTTAATGAGACCAGAGTACGTTTCACTTCGACTTGTATAAATAGGTCTTACCTATTTCCACCGAACAACAGGTTTAGTCAGGAATACTCAATACTCAGAAAATACTTGCTAGCTTACCATTTTCTAGCCTTCCCACTTTTTTGATACAAGTCGTAGTAACACAACTACTCTTCCAGAAATCAACTATTCTGGTCTCATCACTTTCCTAGATTCCCTCCACAAAACCAACCCATTCTCCTTCACTTTATGACCGAAGCAAGTCTGGAACGACCATTGCTTGGTTTAGGCCTTACTTGTACAGATTGATCTCTCGAATCTAAAGTACTCCCGTGCAGTACATTGTTTAGGGCTTAGATTCGTTTCTCATCCACATACCCGAAATTACCGAAATCAGCAGAAACTGTTTTCACCCTCAAACACCTCCAAAGATCATATTTTAGATGATGCTTTCTCCGAGGTTTGCTATGTCGATGAATAACAGCCGACTATACCAGTTAAGCTGCGAAATGAATTAAAAAGACATGGTATTTCCATGGAGGTAATTTCTTCTCTTTCATCCAAGCAAAGGCGGTCAGTTACTTCAAGGGGTAAATACTGTTCACAATGAATATGAAGATCCTTACTTGGAATGTTAGAGGTCTGGACTCTATTAGTAGAAGAAAAGTGGTTCACAAAATGATACAGATGATACGGGCTCCCATTGTAATACTTCAAGAAACCAAGATGATGCACTGTTCATCTTGGGATATCAAGCAGACATGTGGTTACAAGAATGTGGGTTGGATACTGCAATAATCTATAGGGGGTTCCGGTGATATGTTAATTATATGGGATAAAAACTTTGTGGAAGTTAGTGATTCACTTGTTGGTGAGCATAACGCTGTCAATACTTTGTACTAATAAGTTCGATAACTTCTAGTGGGTGCTTACAAATGTTTATGGTCCAAACACACTAATTGAGAGAGCTCAATTTTGGTCAGAACTTGATAACATTTGTCGTTATTGGGAAAATCTTCCTTGGTGTATTGGTATTGACTTCAACATAATTACCAAATGTGATGAAAAGAAAAATTGTAGGAAGATTATAAGAAGTACGAAAAAGTTCAATAAGTTTATTGTTGAACATGATCTCATTAAATTACCGTTGAAGGGAGTAAGATACACATGGTCCAATGGTCAAGCGAATCCGGTAATGTATAGACTAGATAGGTTTCTTATCTTTCCATCTTTTGAACAACACTTCCAATTTGTTACCCAACTAGACAAAGCCATACCTACCTCTGATCATATCCCACTTCTTTTAGATATTTATGACCCTTCTTGGGGACCTAGTCCTTTTAGGTTTGAAGTTATGTGGTTCTTGGAGAATGGTTTCTTACAATTCCTAGAATATTGGTGGTCATCTTTTTTTTTTTGCAGGTACACCTAGCACTGTGCTTTGGCTAAATTTAAAAGCACTTAAAGAAAATCTAAGAGTCTGGAACAAAGAAGTATTTGGGCACACCTATACAAAGTTGAATGCTATTCTCTCGGAAATTCAAACTCCAGATGGGCTAGATGAAGATAATATCCTTATTGAAGAAGAACGGAATCTACAAAATAAAGCTGAAATTTGAGAAGATTTCAAAGATGGAGGAGACCTCTTGGAAAATAAAATAAAATACCAAATGGTTACAAGAATGAGATAAGAATACCTCTTTCTTCATCAAAAATGCATCTGCTAGACGTAGATACAACAGAATAAGGCAAATATACATCGGAGGTGAATTAGTATTTGACAGGAAAAGGCTGCAAGATCATATTGTGGGATAATATAAAACTCTATTAGCCAAAGAAGAAGTTATTAGACCTGATTTAGAAGGGATTGAGTTTTATTCCATCTCTCCTACAGAGTCTACTTTCTTAGACACTGAGGAGGTTCTGCATGCTATTAGGGATTTAGGTAATGACAAAGTACCGGGTCCTGATGGTTTCCCTATACTGTTCTTTTAGAAGTGTTGGCATTTCATCAAGGAAGATATCATGGGTACTGTGAACGACTTCTGCACTACAAGTACTATTTATTCTAAGCATAATTCTACTTTCATTACACTTGTGACAAAAAAAGATCATATTGAGACAATCAAGGACTGTAGACCTATTTGTCTTCTTACTAGTATCTACAAGATCATTGCAAAAGTGTTAGCCACGAGGCTGAAACTTTTTATGGATAAACTTATTTCTCCAGTGCAATGTGCATATATTGAAGGAAGACAGATTATAGATGGTACCTTAATTGCTAATGAATTGGTAGATTCTAGACTGAGGTCTGAAAGTGTTTGGATTATATGCAAAATTGATCTTGAGAAGGCGTTCGATAGAATCAATTGGAGATATCTCGAGTTTGTGATTTTTAAAATGGGTTTCAGTAGGAAATGGTGTAATTGGTTGAGGTTTTTTTACTCAAATTCATCTTTCTCAGTTCTTATTAATTGGTTTTCTTTCGGCTACTTCACTAGTACTAGAGGTGTGCGCCAAGGTTGTCCGGTTTCTCCTCTTTTGTTAAATATTGTTATGGAGGGTTTTTCAAGATACATGGATAAAGCGGCAAATCAGAATATTTTTAGTGGTTTCTTCGTTTATCCTATAAGTATCACAGTCAATCACCTTCATTATGCGGATGATACGATCTTCTTTGTGGATAATAAAAAGGAGGAGCTTCATAACCTATTTTCAGCACTGCATTGTTTTGAGTATATAGCTGGTTTGAAGGTAAATAGTTATAAGACAAGGCTCATTGCTATTGGAGATGTCCCGGACTTGGTTATATGGGCAGAAGAATTTGGGTGTTCAATTGACTGCTTGCCTTTTATTTACTTAGGTATGTCGCTTGGTGCAAAGTCTGGATCAAAGGGAATTTGAGATCCTATTATAGACAAGTTTGATGCAAGATTATCAATTTGGAAACATATTTCTTATCGAGGGGAGGTAAGCTTGCTTTTCTAAAATGTATTTTATCCTCTCTCCCCACATATTATTTTTTGTTGTTCAAAGCCCCTATATCAATTATTAAAATTTTGGATAAAAAAATGCCCAACATTTTATGGGAGTACAAAGAAGGTGCAAAGACTTCTTATTTGGTCAACTGGGGATTTGGTTCGTGCAACTAAAGAAAGAGGCGGACTTGGTGTGTGTAATCTCAGACTTATGAATTTAGCTTTTTCAGCTAAATGGTGTTGGATATTTGGGGTTGAAAAGAACAAGCTTTGGTACCAGATAATTGAAGATAAATACGGCTCAGACTATTCATACTGGATCCCTGGTAAGGTTACTCAAACTTATGGTGTCTCTTGTTTGCGCGTCATTGCCGAAGTTGCTGGAGTGGTCAGTGAGAACTCAACATTTCTTTTGCATTTTGGAAGTTCCATTGTATTCTTGAATGAAATTTGGTGTGGTCATCTCCCATTAGCAGCATCACATCCAAACCTATATAAGTTATCTAGAGTACGGAATGTTTCAGTTGCAGCCATGATTTCTTTGGAAGGAAGTTGGAGATTTGATTTCAAATGAGTCCTTACCAATTCAGAAGTGGAATAATTTGTATCTATCCATACTGTGATCGGTGATATTCCCCCGGATTGTGATAGTCTAGTAGACACTCGAAGATGGAAACTCCATTCAACGGGAGTCTTCACTGTAAAATCTTTATACTCCAAGTTGGTGGCAGAAGATGGGATAACACAATTTCCATACAAGTTCATTTGGAAACAGGAGGTACCTCCGAAGATAAACATCTTAATATGGTGTTTGCTACATGATAAATTAAATACCATTGACATCTAATAACATAAAGGTATGAAGCTTCATAACTCCTGTATTCTATGTGGGATAGGTCTTTAGTCGCAAGATCATTTGTTCCTACACTGCAAAATTACATACAAAATTTGGTTAAAGGTTCGTCCTAGTACAGGCTGGGTTTGGGTATTTCCTGGTTCAATGAGAAATCTGGCAGATATATGGTATCACGATCATTTCTCGAATTCTAGAAACATAGTATGAGGTTTAATTCTGGCAGCTATTAGTTATCACCATTTGGAAAGAAAGAAACTAAAGAAGATTTGAAGAGCACTACTTGTACAAGACTTCCAATGATTTAATATATGATGTTAAGTCTCTTGTGTTAGTTTGGCCAGCAGCAACAGGGCATATAGTTCATCTGAATTTTTTGAATACTGTCATGAGTAACTGGGACTCAATCTTCTTGTAGTTTTGTTTGTCATTTTATTTTTTTATTCTACCTCTTGTAGATCTCCTTATACATCCTTTTTTCTTTTAATGAATCTTCTCTTTCGATTAAAAAAATAGACTTCTACAAGTTATTGGAAGGTGAACCTCATTCAAGAGTTGGTAGATCCCATCACTGCTAGCCAGATTCTTTCTCTCTAGATAAATTCCCGCTGTCATGACCAGTTAATATGGAAGCTCACTCCTCATGGAGCTTTTACTTCACAATCTTTTCAGAGACTGATTCATGATAACTAGGGAGAAACATACAGTCACGGGGAATCAAACTAATGTAGAACCTATTAAGAACTAGTTGATAAGAATACAATACAGATATTGTAGGAGATACGAATAGACGAAAGAGATACGAATAAGATGAAATCAAAAGATTAAGAGTTAAAGAATTAATAGAGTTGATGAAGATAATAAAATTGTTTGAAAATAATAAAAAGATGTCCTCTCAAAAACAATAAGGCATAGCCCTTAAATAGGTTCATAAGAACCGTAAAACAAAAAGAAAAGGAAAGCTAACTAAACTAGGAAAGCTAAAAAGACTTGTAAATAAAGTAAACTTAATAAAGGAATGAGAACAACTTTTCAGAGTTGCTTATGAACAATGGATCAAACTAGTCACAGTTGCTTTAGTCGGAAAGGGATCAACTTGTCATAGTTGATGCTTTCTTGAACAAAGGATATACTACATCACAAACTTTCCACGGAAAGAGTTCCGGCAATACAAAAAAACTGCACCAAAAATTAAAAACTTCATGTGGAGAGAGTTTTACATAACGGAATTGTTGAAGGTGTTTCTATGGATTGTTGTATATGTAACAATATAGTTGAGATGATTGATCATCTCCTGCTACATTGTGATCTGGCACAAGCTATATGGTTTTCATCATCTTTGAGATTTAGGATACAAGGTAATAACACTCTAACCTTCTCTTCTCTCATACAACATTGGATGTTAAGGAATGATAACTATTATTCATTCTCTCTTAGAATGGCCACCTGCTAGGCCATATGGAAGATAAGGAATGAAAAGGTGTTTGAAAACAAACAAAACACAGTCTATGGAGACCTAAAAATATATATGTTCTGGTTCAATCTCTACTACAATCCTGTAACTACAGAAGAAACTGAGGCAGATGAAGTTTCATCTCAAGTCCCTGTAGATGATACTCACTTATGGAAGGCACCCAATTCATTTTTCATCAAGATTAATGTGGACACGACTTGGAAAACTGAATCTTATGCATGTGTTGTTGTTGCAAGGGATCATAATCAAATATGTTGCGGAGCTGGCACTTGGATTGGAAGGTCTAAAAACTCTCTGATGGCAGAAGTTGATGGCTTCATTTTCGCGGCTGAATTGGCAAACCACCTGGTTTTGCATGATATAATTATAGAAGGAAATTGCCAAGTTGTTGTTAGATGCCTTACAAGGATTATGAAGAATGCACCTTGAAGATTATGGAAGGTTAAGGATGATTTCAAAGAGCTCATAATGACATAACCAGATTTAACAACAGTGAAGTCATAAACATTTCATAGAAAGCGAATTCTACTGCTCACTCTCTCGCTAGTTATGCCATCTCTCACAACGTCCAGTATCTGTGGACTAACCAACAGTTACCTGCTGATGTTGCTTCTATCTGTTTAGAAGCTATTAGCTATTTATTTTTTTCCTCTAACTTTTCTTTCCTTGTACCAAAAAAAAAAGGCTTCTTCTTGTTCTTAATGTTTGCTTGGTTTGATGAGGTATGTCCCCCGCTTTCTCACGGTAATGCGGAATAACACTAAAGTTCTTGTGAATTTTTTTTTTGATACGACACGGCTGATCCACCCCTTGAGCAAGCCTAGCAAGATGGACTATCCTCATTGCTAGTCCAACCGCCATCCCATCAACAAGATCAAATCTCAGCTCTATCCATAGAGGAAATTAGTAAAAATAGGGGAATCAACATTCCCAGTGGGAATCGATCTCCATACGTACCTCCTGCCCGCAATCGTGAATACGTTTTCCCTGTTCAATTTGGTGGTTACAAACAGAATAAGATTTAACCTTAACATTATCTTTATGAGGATTTTGGGCGTTGTTTTACTATGTAAGGGCTAAAATTCTGCAAAATGTTTATTTTCAGTTGGCATGATAGTTCACTATCTTCTACTAGATTTACTAAAATACTTGAAAAGATGTTATTTCACGGTTACTCGTTTAAAAAATGCATTGATGGTCATTGAAAACATTTTGATGAGTATGCAATTGAATAAACAGGGTCAATTTTATTTTTTTTAGATCAAGATAGCTAGAACTACTTAGGTTTAGAACTACTTAGGTTTAGAACAGAGAATAGACTAGAAGAAGATGTCAAACAGAGAAACAGAAGACAATAACTTTTTATTGGTTAACTTAACAAAACATATTGAACATATTACAATTTATATACACAGTTTCCTTGTACAACAAGGTGTTGTGTTACCTAAAGAGAACATATTTCCTAATATACAATGGACTGACCATATTGGTCGACAAGGTATCGTGTGTAATACTACACACGTACCAGACTATGAATACAATGTGTTAACACCCTCCCGCAAGCGTAACTGGTTATCCTGAACCGTTAGCTTGAACATTAAAAGAGAAAATCGATCCCTGGATAATGGTTTTGTGAATATATCTGCAATTTGATCCTTAGATGAGATAAACCTGACATCAAGAAGCTTACAAGCAACTTGGTGACGAACAAAATGATAGCTAATATCAATATGCTTTGTTCTTGCATGAAATATAGGATTGACAGTGAGATAAGTAGCACCAATATTATCACACCACATAATAGAAGACGATTGAGTGGATACACGAAGTTTTGAAATAAGTGATTGAATCCACATAATTTCAGCAGTAGTGACAGCAAGACCCCGATATTCAGCTTCAGTACTGGAGTGAGATACTGTTTTCTGTTTACGAGCACTCCAAGAGATAATATTTCCACCTAAATAGACACAATACCCACTAGTAGAGCAACGATCATCAAGAGAACCATCCCAATCAGAGTCAGTATATGCACTAAAGGATAGTTGTAGAGAAGGTGACGGCCGAATAAGTATATCAAAGGTAGCAGTATTCTTGAGATAACGAAGTATTCGCTTAACTAAACTCCAGTGAAACTCGGTAGGTGCATGCATTGGCAAACTTTATTAACATCATATGCAAGATCTAGAAGAGTAAATGTTAAATATTGCAAAGCACCAACAATACTGCGGTATTCAGTAGCATCAGTCAATAAAGTGTTACGATCAGAAGAAATATCTTTAGAAGTACTAAGTGGAGTATGAATTGGTTTGACACCTGTAGTTGAAGAATAACCTACAACTACACCCTCAGTAGAATTAGTAAAACTTGAGAAGTTCTTGATGTTGAATGACAACTTTCTTATTAATCCTCTCAATTGATTACAAAGAAGTATCTAAATGGAACTAGAATAGTTACAACTTTCTCTATTCTCTTTCCTAAGATAATTTCTCATACTCACTAAAAGAACCTCTTGAATTTTACATTTGAACTCCTATTTATAGTGAAATTTGTACAGCTGTATATGAATTGCGAAGTATCGCAATTCATCTTCGCAAGATTACTCTATCTTCGCAAATCTTCATACTTCTCCGTGCTTCCTCTATCATCGCATCATTTTGTAAGTCTTTCCTCTTATATTTGACACGATGTTCGTAAGATAATGCCTTGTGATATTCAGTACCTACATCTTGCCTCTTCTCATGTCAATTCTACGAAGAAGGAATGTCATGAGAACCTCTATTCTCATTCATTTAGTATAGTTATCACCACCTGTTAAATTCGCAACACGTATTTTTTCTTTTCCATTATCTTTTTGACACGTTTCTTCGTAACCGTTCTTTTCAACCGTTCACGATTAATCGCATTGATGAGTTTCTATCTTCATCGAATTCTCTCTTCTTTATAAATATTACCCTTTGTTTTTCTTTTTATTCTCTTATCCTATTCGTCTTCCTTATCACTTCTGCCTCTACAATTTATTCTCTTTTTCTACTACTACGATTTCTTATCTCTTTCATCTCTTTTCTTTCCTATTTTCTATCTTACATCCAATGGCTCCAAAGAAGAAAACTATTGAACAAATTAACGCAGAGCTTGCTGATAGGGACCTCATTTTTTCTGAAATTGATGGTTATGACAATAAATCTTCTCTCTGTGTGAAGCTCTTTACCAATTATATTTGGAATGATCAGAAAGTTTTAATCTCACGAGGTCAAATCCTCGCAGGTCTTCCTCTTCCTCTTTATGATGTTAATCTTCCCTTATTCTATGAAATTATTTCCCACCCCAATTTTTCATATGCCATTTATCAATTGAATGCTGATTGCATTCGCATTCTGGTTGAATTCGCAACTCGTGCTGCTATTGGAAGATCTTTGTACTCAGTTGATCTTAGGAAATCTGGATTCCGAAATGTGGAAATTATCGCTGCGGACTATACAGTTGAGGGTTTCTTTAAAAATTACACATTAATTCCTGCGAGGAAAGAAGATAAACGTTGGGGTGTTCGTCTTCATCTTAAAGCTAATATCTCAGCAGATGACCTTCTCATGCACAACATTGATTATGCCTCGGGAAATAATAAAACACCTCGTCGTTCTAATGATGAAGATTGGTATAACTACCCTTTAGTATTATCGGGTCCTTATATTTCTGGGATAGTAGATCTTCCTGCGAACCTTCGTGACCGCAATTATCAACCTTGGGTTTATAAAAATGTATGTACCTCCATCTCCTTATCTTCTTGTTACTCTTCTAATTATTTTTAAATGAGGTAAGAAACACTCTTTTATGCTTTTTAAACAATATATTGTTGCCTCTGTTTCTTATCCTTATTTGAATTTGAAGGTTCTTTATGATCTTCCTGAGGTTGTTACGAGTGAGAATAAGAGTTCCACTTCTTCCAAAAGATTAACTGCGAGACAAAAGACACTTCGCTTTGCGAAGGATACCCAAACTTCTGGTAGTCAAGATGATGCTCTTCGCAAAGGAAAAAGAAAACTTGAAGATGTTGCTTATGAGAGGAAGAAACAGAAGAAGTTCTCAACCAAGTCTTATTCCCATGTAATCTCTTCTAATAAGAATGTTGAGGAAGATCAAGGTGATGAAGATGATAAATTTCCTGAGAAGGACTTTGACTCTAATTCTGATACCCTTTCTGATAAAGGAGATGATGATGATGATGATGCTAATGAAAGTGAAGATGAAGATTATAACAACTCGGAAACTTTTGCTTCAACAATGATTCGTATATCTGAGGCTTTTCTCCATTCTTCTCGTGGATTAGGAAACTCTCCTACTGCGAATGATCGCAAGCTTATTGCGAAGGCTTGCAAAGTTCCTACTGTACTCAATAACAACTATCTCAAAGGAATTTCAAGATTTGTCTCTCCTGCTACATTATATGCTTTAGGGAGTATGGTAAGTTTCTTTTCTATTCCTTGTTTGTTTCCCTTATTCCATTAATTTCTGACCCTTTTTACTTGTTCAGGTTGGAAGAGTTAGCTACGCAGCTGCTTCAGATTGGAAAAGACGTCATTCCATTCTTTGAGAAGAAAACTTTAAACCGTTGTAAGAAGTTGGAGATTGAAAATTCAAAACTTCGTCAGAAAATAGAGGATTTAAGTATTGATATCTCCGAACTAATATCCCGTCACGAAGATAATCCACAATCTGCGAGCATCGTAGATGATAGTTCTTCTCTTCTTGAGGAGAATAATCATCTAAAGCTTGAAAACTCTTCTCTTCATAATGATAAAAAGCAATTAGAAGGTAAATTCTTCGTAATGGTGAGTATTTTAATTACTTTTCTTTCGTAATTTGCTAACCAATTCCTTAACTTCTCTCCTTGCTGCAGAAAATTATGCGAAGATGAATGATGATCTGGAAACTATTCATGCCAGTCGTAAGAAGAAGATTTCTGATTTAAGATCTCAACTTCTAATTACTCATCACAACCATAGTTTATATGTCTAGCGTTTTCGAGCTAAGATGACTCGCAAGATTTGTGAAGACAATCAAATTCCTCTCAAGAAGTACCATACGCTCCTTTCTGAAGAAATTCTTGAAGATACCCCATATATGGAAATCTTTGATAGTGAAGTTGAAGATGATCTCTCTGAAGAAGAAAAAGAAGATCATTTTGATGGGAATAAATCCCCCGAAGAATAGCTTCATTCTTTTTTGTATATCTGTTCTAGTTCTTTTCATATTATCTATTTGAGTACAATATTTTCTTCTTTCTTGCACTTTTGATCAACCAACAATTTCTTTTTGAAGTTTAACTCGTATTAATGTCTTAATTTTGTGATGATGAATTGATTTTTCTTTGATCGCGTGTCTCCCTTATTCGCATAACTTGATCATGTGAAGAGAAATAATATATCTTAAAGACTTAGCTTAGTATTCCCTTTCCTCCTATTATTGTTCTTCATATGATCAAATATCGCTGGAAGTATTAGAATATCTGCCTCAATTTTAATTTGCGAAGATTCAACTTTTTGCAATTAAGAAATCCTCCATAAAAAATACGAGGTATGAAATATCCTAAGAAATACGAAGTATGAAATATCCTTAAGAAGTATAAAATATCTTTGAAGAAGTATAAGAAGTATTTAATCTGTAAAGAATTCTTCAATGTATGAATGAGTATAAGAAGTATCTAATCCTCGCAAAATCTGATAAATGTGAAATATCCATTGAATAAGTATAATAAATATGAGACGTTCTTGAATAATTATAAGAAGTATTCAAGTTGTGGAGAAATATTCAATATATGAAAAAGTATAAGAAGTATGTAATTCTCGTAAAATGTACTGAATACGAACTATGTGTTTTTGATTGCGAGCAAATTCGCATCTTTTGTTATATCTTCATGAAAATTCTTCAATAGGGCTATCTTCTTTTTTAGGACTTCATGATTTATATTCTTGTAAAAGTTCTTCAATGATATTGACGGAGCTGTCTTCTTTGTCAGATCTTCATGATATATATACTCTTGTAAAAATTCTCCAATGATATTGATGGAATAATTTTCATTAATTGTTGTGGTCTTATCATGCCTTCCTAAGTAAAGGTCTTATTTTACCACATCTTTTGTGATAATATTTGCGATAATATGACAAGTTTGAACATTCTTGCGAATATACAACCTCGTGACATTATCATCTTGCGATGAAATCGCAGGACGTTTTTACACTTTCATGTAATAACCCATTGATCTCATCTTAACTTCTTTGTTATGTTCTGCGAGTTCTGTTTGTATATATATATATATATATATATATAGAATGCTCGCAGAAATTCAGTTGTTGCACAAATATGACAAGCCTTTATGTTTTTGCAAACAAGAAGTATCGTGACATTTGCGTCTTATAGCACGTGTCATCTCCCTAATGGAGGGTGCTTCCCTTTATCTTCCCCTTGGTTGCCCCTTCAAGGAAGCGTACATCGACCATACAAGGTTATCTCTTCCCATCCGGTTCTGCAAACAACCAGCTTTTGATCGCAACCTCTTATCCTTTTTTCCTATAGGCTTATAGTTACGAGGTTGCACCCTATGGGGTATCTTTGGGCCAAGTGCATCATTTACCAAGACTTGTCAAAAATGGCAGATGTGCTTCAAGCCCATCCGGCACTCTTGACTCAACCGTGTACCTCGGTGCCTTGATCGTTTTCTGCACTTCTTGGGAAAGACAGTATGCCTTAGTCGCCCAGCCTAAATCATGTTACACCGCATAATATTGCGTAATGTCGCAAGATTAGGTGAGAATCCAAGGTGTCTAACCCGGATAGGTACCCCGTTATTGGGTTGTACCCCGTAAAGTTCCATGTACTCAGGTGCCTTGGTGGTGTTCCGGTGTCCCTGAGCCATGTTTATAGGTACCCCCTTAAATGACGTACTTTAGGACTTTGCCTCTTACGAAATGTTGCTTCGCGAACTAAGGTGTACGCCACAAAGGTTTGCATGTGTAATATTTCTGCGGCTTTCTTTCTTTTTTGAAAGCTGATCACAGATTGCGGTCTTTTATTCGCAAATTGCGGTCTTTTCTTCGCAAGTTAAAGTGTGCGTCTTTCTTTAATGAAAGTTAATCGCAATGAAATTTTGAAACTCGTAACTTTTGCAAACTTCCTAATTTCAACTTGTTTTTTCTGAATGGATATCTTATTATACTTCACGAGCAAACATATTGATTACCTTCTTGTTTCATTACTTTCTTTCTTCTTTCTTCTTTCTTCGCAAATCACAACCCTTTGTTATCATCGTAAATTTCCTGCATGATTAATATCATAATTTTATTCTTTCCTGTCTTAATCCTCTGCCATTAAATTTTCACTTCTTTTCACAGATCTTGCTATTTTTCTCCAATTTTCCTTTTCAGTAATTTTTCCTTCGCAAACTTCTACCTCTGTATCGTAACATTTCATTCCTTCATCCCAATCACCCTTGATAACTCCAACACCCTTCATATGAGGAAACTTTATGCACTGATGTAGAGTGGAAGCTACGCCCAGAATTCCATGAAGCCAAGGTATTCCTATCAAAGCATTATACGGTGATTCGACATCAACAACGCAAAACAGAATTTCAGTTCGCATTCCACTTAATGGAATTCGCATGCTTATTTCTCCTTTAGGCTTATTAGAAGTTCCATTAAAACCATAAACCCTGTAGGTGGAAGGTATTAAATCTGCGTCTTTTCCCCCCATAGTCTTGTAAGCAGAATAGAACAGGATATTGACAGAACTTCCCGTATCAATCAAAATTCTATTAAGACCAATTGATTCTTCCTCCATATCATCTTCGCTTTCTTCCATATTCATGTAAATTTCTAATTTTACTACCAATGGATTATCATGTGCTTCACAACCTTCTGGAATTTCAGTGGCTTCAAAAGAAATTTCACGTTTCTGCCAATCTTCAAGTCGTGAAATTTTTGCGATGTTCATTACTTCCTTTCCCTCACCATCCCTCGCATATACCCTTCTTAACACATTATCATGAAAATCTTGTATGGTTTATATGAGTGAACAATATAATTACAGAAGACATTCCTTGATTTTGATCCCACTTCTATATGTAGGGTTTCTCCTCCCTTTTCTTGTATTGTGTTTTCCATGCGAGTTATGACTGAAGCCTGTGGTAATTGTTGCGACTGTGCTTGCTTAAGTAAAAAGTGATCCAGTTTCCCTTGATCAATCATTCGCAAGATTATCCTCTTGATATTATTGCAGTTATTTGTAGAATGTCCATGAAAATGATGATATGAACAAAATTCACGACTTCTTGGACCCATTGGTGGTTCCTTTCCCATGTTCCATGGAGTTGGCATATGCTCTATCAGGATAATTGCCTGCCATATCTTTTCTACACTTGCATTCAAAGGTGGCAACTTTATCTCTTCCCTTATCATTCTTTGACCTCCTTGACCATTGTTATAATTTTGTTTCTGGTTTCCTTGTCCAAAATAATTTTGCCTTTGTCCCCCATAATTTTCTTGCTGTTGATCTAATCTTGGGATCTGGTTATTTCCTCCTCGATTATAGAAATTCCTCTCTCTATCATACTCTTCTTGATCTTTGCTTCCCATTGCTACTATTTTTGGCTGGCTATTATTGATTTTCTTCTCTTCTGAAACTTGCGAAGAAGTTTGCGAGGATGTTTGTGAAGTACCTGCTACGACATTGATTATTTTGGGAAGTAAATTTGCTCCTGCATCTTGATTATTAGTGTTTGCTACTGGATATGACTCTATATTGTTTTGCTTTTCCTCTAGTGTAATGTACTCTTCTTGCAATTCTCGTAACTCTGTCATCATTATGGAATTCTTTCTTCTGAAGATTTGAACATACAGTTATTCAGTTGCGAACATCGCATTTATGAAAGACAGAATCAAATACCTCTCATCCACGCACCCTGCCATATCACTGCACATAGTTTTCCATCTTCTTACTAAATGCTTCAAACTTTCACCAATTATTTGTTTTAAACCAAACACATCTTCAATACCAAGCCGTGAGGAATGATTTGTGATATATGCTCCAAGTAAAGTTGTTTGTAAATGATTAAATGACGTAATAGTGTTCTTTGGAAGTCCTTCAAACCACTTTAGAGATTCCCCTGTTAAGCTTGATGCGAAGTACTTGCATAGTACAACATCATGATTCTCCCATTGTAACATGCATCTTATGTATGCTTTAATGTGCTGAATAGCACATGAAGTCCCATCAAAGATACTGGTAAGTGTGGGCAAATTGCATTTTGGTGGAATCCCTCCCAATTGTACTTCTCTAGAAAATGGAGTCCTCGCAGCTTCTTCTATTGCTTCATCTAATTGCCTTCTAGCTCCTCCTCTTCTATTGTTTATCATCCCTCTCATTTCCGCTAATTATCGAAAAATCCGTGCATTTGCTTCAGAATTCTCATCCATTGGCCTCTTCAGCACAGCCTCTCTTCTTCTACGTTCTTGCGTCTCTTTTCTTGCGATCCTTCGCATTCTATCATATTCTTCATTAATGTTTTCATTTGCACAATATTGCAAATATCTTCTTTCTAAATTATCACAATTGTTTTGTTGCATAGCATCTTGAAATTCTTGTTCTTCCCTTTCTATTCTTCTCATCCTTCTCATGCGAATATCGGGAATTTCTTCTTCTTCATTTCTCCTTCTTCTATTATTTATTTCTTCTTGATTTTCCTGTATTTTAGTTCGAAAATTTGGTTTATTCCTCGCTGTTTCTGTTCGTTGATTTCCAATTCTTCTCTGAATTCTTTCATACTCAACATTTTGATTGTTACGAGCCTTTTCACGTCTTCTTACTCCACTCTCGTAATTGTTCTGATATACTAATTTTTGTCTCTCAGCTGACTCTTCTTCTTGATTTTCTTCACCATTTTGATTGTTTTCTCTAGGATTTGGCCTAGTTCGTAAATTCTCCATGTTTTGTTCGTGGTTTGGTATTAAAATGAACCGATTCTCTTGATTTCTTTCAACTTGATTCTGTGCTTGTCCTTGCATAGTACTTTCATCATTGATTGTTGGTGAATTTTGTCCTTCTCTCTCTGGTATATCATTTGATCTTGCAACACTTTGAGATTTCCTCCTTTGTAACATCTCATTCTCCATCTTTAATTCTTGATTTTGTCTTGTTAGATTAGCATGTTCTTCATCTTCAAACCTTCGTTCTTCTTGAATTCCTTGTATCAATGTTTCTAACATCTCCCTTTCTCTTTCAAGAATTGTTCCTCCCATCAACCTCCCATTTTCTCTAATTTGTGGTTCTCTATATTCTTCTACTGGTGTATCAGTTCTCCAAGTGTGTATACTCACTCGATCATGATCAATTGTTTGTTGAGCTTGATTTCTTCGATTACTCCCTCTCCTACTAGGTTCTCCTGTTATATTTGCTTCTCCTCCTGCGAGTCTCACACTTCTTCTTACTGCAGTTAATGGTTCTGATATATTTCTTCTTCTTGCCATTTTTCTGATACAGAATCCTTCAAATCCCTGTTTCTAGCGCCAATTATGTAGTTGCAGAATAACCTACAACTACACCCTCAGTAGAATTAGTAAAACTTGAGAAGTTCTTGATGTTGAATGACAACTTTCTTATTAATCCTCTCAATTGATTACAAATAAGTATCTAAATGGAACTAGAATAGTTACAACTTTCTCTATTCTCTTTCCTAAGATAATTTCTCATACTCACTAAAAGAACCTCTTGAATTTTACATTTGAACTCCTATTTATAGTGAAATTTTTACAGCTGTATATGAATTGCGAAGTATCGCAATTCATCTTCGCAAGATTACTCTATCTTCGCAAATCTTCATACTTCTCCGTGCTTCCTCTATCATCGCATCATTTTGTAATTCTTTCCTCTTATATTTGTCACAATGTTCGTAAGCTAATGCCTTGTGATATTCAGTACCTACAACACCATCCATTTTTTCTCGAATAAGAAGATCATGAGCATAACATTGTTGAGAAAGAAATAATCCCGAAGAAGTACGAGTCGCCTCAATGCCAAGAAAATAAGACAAGGAATCAAGATCTTTAATTGCAAATTCTTGTTGTAAACGGGTAAGAATATAAGTGATACCTATGGTACCAGAGCCAATGACGATAATATCATCCATGTAGACCAACAAATAAATAGTACCGTAAGCGCCATTGTAGACAAACAGAGATGAGTCACACTTCGAAGTGACAAAGCCAATTTGTAGCAAAAAGGTACTAAGTCTGTGATACCACGCACACGGAGCTTGTTTGAGTCCATAGAGAGAACTGTGTAATTTGCAAACATGCGTAGGAAAACGAGAATCCACATAGCCCGGCGGCTGTTTCATATACACCTCTTCTTGAAGTTCACCATGTAAGGAAGCATTCTACACATCAAGTTGGTGAATAGGACAATTGGAAGATAAGGCCAATGTAATAATAATACGTATAGTACATGGTTTAACAACCGGACTAAACATTTCAGAGTAATTGATCCCTTCTTGTTTATTATAGCCCTTTGCAACCAGGCGAGATTTACGACGAGCAATTATACCATCAAGATTTCGTTTGATACGAAATACCCATTTGCATCCAATAATATTCATTGAAGGATGATATGGCACTAGTGACCATGTACCATTTCGAATCAATGCATTAATCTCGTCATCGGAAGATGTACGCCATTCTGGAATTTTATGAGCCTGAGAAAAAAAAAGTAGGCTCAAGAAGTGAATCACATACCAGTGCTTATTTTGAATTAGGCTTAAAAATGCCATCCTTATCTCTAGTCACCATTGGATGTGACGTAGACTCTGGCAGGTGCGTGATTGGAGATGAAGTATGTACTGAAGTGGGTGATGTATCAGGCATAGCAGCTGACGTTGGCACAGATGATGACACACACGAGCTAATATCAACATGCGCATGTGCAGGTGCAAGCGACAGTACGGATTCTGGCGGCTGTAAAACACCTGGCATCAGTAAAGAGTTTGGCGGCTGGAGAGACTGACCAACGTCAATATGCACAGAAGTTGTCGGGTACATATGAGAATCATTGCAGATAGAGCGGCCAGCTGTAGATGGAATTTCTGACAGCTGTACATGAGAAGAATTTCCAGAAATATTAGGTGGTGACTGCAGATGAGAGTAGTGTTTGTCAGAGCAGAATGTTGTCGGCTTTATATTACGTTGAGTACTTCCAGGAAACAGGGCATAAAAATCTAATAATACCAGTGGTGAATTCAAACTCATAGAAGTAGAAGTAGGAACCTGTGAAGATGCCGATGCCGGTGAAGGTGATGATGTAGACGCAAAAGGGAAAGTGGTCTCATCAAAAACAACATGACAACTGACATAAATTTGTCCTGTAGGAATGTGAAGACATTTGTAGCCTTTCTGGGATGGACTATACCCAATAAAAACACAAGGAGAAGAAAGCGGTTCCATCTTATGAGACCTATATGGTCGTAAATAAGGATAACACAAACAACCAAACACACGAATTAAGGTGTAGTCTGGTGGAAGACCAAAAAGATCTTTATAAGGAGAAGAATTATTGATAGAAGTAGAAGGAACACGGTTCATTAGATAACAAGCGGTGTAAAAAGAATCATACCAATACGAGGATGGTAGAGAAGCCATGTTGAGAATTGTAAGACCAGTTTCACAAATATGACGATGACGACGTTCCACTAAACCATTTTGTTCAGAGGTATGTGGACATCAAAATCTATGAAAAATACGAAGTTGTTGAAGATGCGGAGTAAGTTTACGATACTCAAGTGCATTATCATATTGATTTTTTTTTATTTTTCGATTAAAGAGATTTTCAACATGCTTTTGAAACAAAAAGAATATAGAAAAGACATCAGATTTTTGAGACATAGGAAACATCCAAGTAAAAAGGCTAAACACATCAATAAATATGATATATATCTATATCCTTCATTAGATAAAATAAGAGAAGGTCCCCACACATCAGAGACAATTAAACATAATGGATTCAAATAAATAGTTTTACTAGGACTGAAAGGTAACTTATGACTCCTATGCCCATGACAAGATGAACAAAACTTAATAGTTTGACTACAAACCGGAAGTGAAAACTGAGAAATGACTTTACGAACTGTACGCATCATTGGATGTCCCAATCTAGAGTGTCAATATTGTAAGGAATCACATTCTCCTATGCAAGAGACTTAGACGAACCATCGAGTTGATAGAGACCACCCCTCCTACGGACACGAATAAGAACCTTCCCGGTACACAGATGTTCCACAAGATAAAAATCCGGATGAAATTCAAATAAGACATTATTATCAAAACTGGACTTTAACGACTATCACGATTCAGTTGGTACATGACTGTTTTTAGTGGATGGAGATTTACAACAATTAACTTGGCAACAAATATGCTCTGTGGTTGAAGGATTATTTGCTAAATATGTGTACCCACTTTATCGCTGGAACAGATGTCTATCGACAACAACCAGGCGACTCAAGTCATAGTTAGCGAAATTTTCTTGTAACTATGGAGAACTGTTGGTAGAGTACCAATAGTATTGTTGCTAAAATAGTTAACCCACAAAATAGTTCGTTGCCGAAGAGTTATATATTGTTGGTAGAGGTAGTCAATTATAAAATAGTCAGCAGCTAAAGGATTTGACCCACTGAGTTTTAGTTTTTGAATGCGTCGGTTCGGGATTGTACCACTACATAATTCAACGAAGAAGGGTTTTTTCCACTGAATTTTAGTTGCTCAAGAATTTAAGCTTCGGTTGCGTTGTATGGATAAGAATTCCAGCCTCTCATTTTTCAGTTGGCTGAAGGGTGTTACCACCCCTTTCAAGATGGTAATGGTCTCTAACCGTTGTTTGTTCAGTTGGCACAAGAGTGTAACCACCTCTTTCTAGCTAGTCAAGGTATCTAACCACCGTATCTCCAGTGGGTTCAAGGGTGTAACTACCCCCTCCTTGGATGGACAAGGTGTCTACGCACCATATTTATGGCTTGTTTGGGGTATTTTGTTGGTCGAGGGTTCCACTGATTGTAAATTCTATTGATAAAGGATTTAAGCCTTTGATGTTAGTTTGCAGATTAAGGGCTCAAACAACAAGTAATCTCGTCCCGTCACTAGTGTTGCCGCTCAAAGCCTCATCCCAATACAAACATTTTTCAGCACAGTAATTATAATTATAAATCATAAAAAAGATAACATAATCATAAAAAAGATAACATTGCTAATAGTTATATCATTAATTAGTATCCAAAATATTTCCAAAATATGATTGTTTTTCATCCCAACATTGTCCCGAGAGACATTTACATCCCAAAATACGACGCCAAGAGACATTTACATCCCAAAATACAACTCCAAGAGACATTAATTTACACCCCAAAATACGACTCCTAGAGACATTTACATCCGAAAATATGACTTCACATCCCAAAATACCGCAAGACTCCAACATACTGTATAACGCAAAACAAAATCCCAAAAAAACTTCATTCCCTAAACGTTAGTTCTATGACTATACTGTGATTTATAAACCACATTCATGTGAAAACATGAACGATTAAGTGAGTACTTACACTGACATCCATGAGTTGTCAATCAAAATGCTAATACTCCTCCATGAACTCGCCATCCACGAGTTGGACATCTTTTATAGACTCCGCACACTTCAAAATTGGTCACTCAAATGATCTGCAGCCGCACCAATCGGAAATTTCAGCTTGAACCATGGCTTAATCATGAATCTTCTTGTTGATCTCTTTAGACCTCCAACATCCATGTATACTCCATACTGATCTTCTGAGAATGTAATCCGAAGTAACACAATATTATAACAAACAACTTGTTTATTTTTTATGAATATACCAGATATCACCCTGAACTGCTACCATATAAACCCACCATCATAAAATATTCTGACCAACAGAAGCTACTAAGACTATTCACATTAACTTAAGGGTTTAATAATTTGCATACATTCCATGAGAAGATGATGTTTAGCTTTACTGCAGGATTACTATGAAAATTTTGGAAATAATGAAACAGCATTAGTGAAAACATACTCAGAAACACGGCAGAATATAGACTCGTAATGGAGAAAACATAACGGATTTTATACTAACAATGTCGAATTGCCTTTTCAGACTAAACAAGTAATGTTGCAGAATAAGTAAAAGAAAATAGTTGACGCCATATTAAATAAGATTCAAGTAATATCATATATACTTTTAGTATTAAGCAGGATAACTCAAATATTTACTTGGCATTAGGATCCTTGTTATCCAAAATGTAACTAATACAAGAACACATGCCAACCTCAAAACTAAATCCATGAGAATTTCGACATCAATAAAACCTTAATAATAATCCACGAGTATCAAACACTATCCAGGGGTACAAGCAAGCAGACTAACCACAAAGCACTAGACGACTCTTTAAAAGACCAGAACATTATTAAAAAAAAAAACAAAAAAAAATGTCCAACTGGATTTCCAGAGTAACCAAGTTATGAAAATCAAGTAAAACAAAAAAGTTCATGCTACACAAAACAAGATTAAGTACTACCATGTATACTTTTCAATTTGGCTTAAGATTTTGCATTTTCAACATTAAGCAGGACTCAAATTGTAAACTAGTAGTAGGATCTTGTTACCTTTGATGCAACTAATAAAAGAACATTGGGTAAAGCTCACGAGAATGTAGACAGCACTAAGAACCTTAATAATAAAATATAGAGAAATCCAGCAGATAAACACAAATAACTAACATGATAGCAAAAGTAGGTTACGGATTAGCTTTAGGAGCAACACTAGACACTAAAATAGTAGTAGAACACTAGCATTTCCAACTTTATTCTCTTCAAAGATACTAGATAGTTTGTTCTGCAACGGAACAAAGTAGTAAGAGAACATACTAAACAAATCTAGTTTTGTACTAATCAACGAAAGTAGTAATAGAATTTTAGTGCATACCACTCCAAGCAAGAGTTAATAGTCATGATAGCAGCAACTTAACAGTGGACAGATAATTTCAGGACCTTACTCTCTTATAAACCCAAATTCATCCCAGGGGATTTAATCTCTTATAAACCCGAATTCATCCTAGGGGATACTACTGCTTCATCAACTAGCTCAACAAACTTTTGCGCTTGAAGATAAACCTATACATATATATTCACACCTGTTGCAATCCCAATGAACAAACCAGTGGCACAGAAGCTCTACTACATGACATTTAATATATGTCTCAAAAAGTCCCATAATAACTGAGAAATACTAGAAGGATAACCATAGGAAAACTAGTATACAAAGCCAATTGTGTGAAAGAAGACAAACAGACTCCAAGTACTACTATACCAGTAGCAAAAAAAAACACAGAAACTCGAATCATGGGAGCAACCAGACATTCTATCATGTGTCTCACAATGTCTCGCGACAACCTAGAAATACTAAAAGCTAACATAATAAAAATAAAATACAAAAACTAAGTCAATTACTAAAATTAAGTCAAATCAGAAAATGCATTCCACCAAAATTTAACATCCTAGTCCATAAAATTAAGTCAAATCAGTTGTGGTGCTCCGCAAAAGTTTCATCAAGCACACGAGTATTTAGCAAACAAATTTTCTAAAAGCTAAAACAGACAGCAAGAAGAACCATTAGACAACTTCAAGAAGGAAAATAATGGACACCTTCAAGAAGGAAAAGAAAAAAGGAAGATCAAAACAGAAATAAAAACCACTAAGATCCTGATTCTCTATTGGAGCCACTAGAACTACTGCATTTACTACTTTTATGTGTTGCATATTTATCAATCTTCACGGGAGGAAAAATGATGCAGGAAGGTCATTCCCACCAATATGAACATCCTCATCCACCAGATCATTACCTGTTTAAAAAATCGATTAGACAATACAATAAAAAAAAAAAAAAACTGGGGAGGCTTGAATAAATTGAAACTAACCTTTGCTTGGTTGCGCAAATAAAACCCCATTCCCAGACACCTTCATATTCTGCACCCAAAACATGTAAGGATTACCGATATGGATTTTAACTGGAATTCATGGGTCAAATAAAACAGAATTACCTCTGTAATTCAAGGAACAACTTTTCTTTAAATAAAACAGAATTACCTTCATATCCTGCATATAGTCATCTACAAGTCATCATCGAGCAAGTGGTGAGAAATTGCTTCCACTAGATGTTTGATCAACACATGAACCTGTTCCATCAGCTTCAACTGAAACAGCGTTTTGAGTTTGCTAACCCTGCAATACCCCAATTAGACGGAGAAAAAAAATCAAAAAAAAAAAAATCCCTAAATCTCACCAACAAAATCACAACAAACCCAAATCATAACTGCATCAGTTGGCTCCAAATAAAGCTTGTAAATCAAAGACTATTTGTTGAAACGAGAAGAGAATATGATTCTCTTGAGCATGCCTCAACCCACACATTATAATCCACATCTTCTGCATTGATAATGTTCTCAATTGATGTACTTAAAAACAAAAACACAAATATAGGGTTCAGAAAATACTCGAACTTTTCTACATACATAAACCATAATTTCACAACAACAGAAATTGAAGAAATAAACTGATTTGAAAACAGATTAAGAACTACAGATAAAACCCCACAAAGTATACTAATCAAAGTACAACATGCATATGAACAAAAGGCTGTTTAAATCCAAGATTTTTATTTACCAGTAAATGAATATCTGCAAAAGAGGGAGAGAGTATGATAAAAAATGAGCTTCAATTTTGTGTATAGGAGAATCGTTTTGCTGCTCCTGCACAGTAAATCAAAGGGTATGAGTTGAAATCTTAATTAAAAATGAATCAACAAGAAATAATCGAACAAATAAAATCATCCAGAATAGAACTTAGGAGAAAGATAGGGTACCTCCAAATGGGTAATTGTTGTTGTTGCGTTGTTCTTTCGAAAACTCTTTATCTATAAGTTGTAACCCTAGATCGAACACCAAGGTAACCATATTCAATAACGAATACCCAATCAGAAACACTGTAATCAAAACACTTGATCTGTAATTCTAAGGTCCATCAGTGCCTAGTGGTTCAATCTCTTGAGAACAAGTAATCTTGATCCCGAGCTTTCGCCCAAAACCTTGCAAGAACTTGAGCATCACCTGCAAAATCAAACAAATTAATCAAAGCAATCCCCAATTGCATCACACTGGAGCATCATCGAGACTGTAATTAAAGAACTTGATATGTAATTCTAAAATCGGAAGAAAAAAAATCTATAAAGAGACGGGATTGAAGAATTTACCTTCTGTTTTTTTTCTTCTTGGATCTGTATCGTCATGATTTGTTGTAGATTAAGAAAATGATCTTCTTATCTGTTAATGAAGAAGGTGAAAAAGTGTAAGGGAAGAGTTCCGCCGCTGTGAGAGGAGAGGAGAGGAGATAAGGGAAGGGAAGAAAAGAAGATGAGAGTGAAATGAAGGATAAGGTTTAGGGTTAGTTTCTATTGTGTGGTGTACGTGTAATATTTTTTGGGATAGGTAACCGATCTGTATGACAATCTTTTTAGTTCTATTGTTTTTATCGTTGGATCAATGCATAATGGATGGGTGGGTAGATGAACGGATAAGATGGTTGTTTTTGTGAGTGAGGAGCATGGACTAACGCCATGTTTGTTTACATAATGTTAAAATAAAATCCACTTGATATATACACCTTAGAGCATCCGTGGTGGGCGACTAAAAACCAAAGTAAAGATCAAACAGCTGACGCAGTGGAGAAGGAATAAAGATCAAAGACCGGACTATAACCAAAACCCAGACCATATTTAGTCTTTAGTCTGCTCTTTAGTCGGGCGTAATTTAAAGTTACGCCCGAACAGGCGTAATTTAGAACTCCGCCTGACACTAAAAAAAAAAGGGGGGCGCAACTTAAAGTTACGCCCGATTAAAAAAAAATTTAAAATGAGAATGGGGCGTAACTCAAAGTTAAGCCCTACAAAATAAATAAATAAATGAAAATGGGGCGGAACCTCCCTCTTACGCCTGACCAAGTTTTAGTCTCCCTCCACTGCGTTGCAACACGGACTAAACCCAAATTTTGGTCTTTATTTTTCTCTTTAGTTATGATCGCACCACTGCATTTCCTCTTAGGCACTGGAAGCAGTACAATTGAAGAAAATCATATGTAAAAGAATTAGCTAGATGGTTCAAATGGTCTCGAGTAAAGCTAAATCAATTTTCCAACTGTGAACGTGTGATCTTGAGTTTCTAAAACCAACATACTTGAGTATGAGTTTTATTATGTTAAAAGATTACTAGAGTTGGACCCGGGTTTCTAGTTCGGAAGAACTGAAGATGAAATTTATTAGATTCGATCATCCAAGGTTCAAAGATTACTAGCGTTGGACCTGAGTTTCTCTTTCAGGTGAACTGAAGATGAAATTTATCAGATTTATACATCACAGGTTCAAATATTACTAGGGTTGGACCCAGGTTTCTCGTTCGGAGGAACTGAAGATGAAATTTATCAGATTTATACATCACATGTTCAAAGATTACGAGAGTTAGACCTGAGTTTCTCGTTCGGATGAACTGGAGACGAAATATATTAGAATTGAACATCACAGGTTCAAAGATTACTGGAGTGAGACCTAAGTTTCTCGTTTAGATGATCTGGAGACGAAATATATCAGAATTGAACATCCCAGGTTCAAATATTACTAGAGTTGGACCTGAGTTTCTCGTTCGGATGAACTTGAAACGAAATTTATCATATTTGAACATATCAGGTCCAAAATTACTAGAGTTTGTCCTGAGTTTCTCATTCGGGTGAACTGGAAGCGAAATATTCATTTACAGGTAAGATTCTTTCGGAATATTCCCCAAAAATTTAAACAAACCCTATTCTGGCATATTGCATGCATACCCTGGCTCCGAGATCGAAACCTGGCCGTGAGTGGACTACTATAAGTCAGAAACTTGGTAAGAACGATGAATCCATCCATTTACAGGTAAGATTCCTTCGGAATATTCCCTGACACTTAAACAAACCCTATTCTGGCATATTGTATGCATACCATGTCTCCAAGATCGAAACCTGGCCGTGAGTGGACTACTATAAGTCAGAAACTTGGTAAGAACGATGAATCCATCCATTTACAGGTAAGATTCCTTCGGAATATTCCCTGAAACTTAAACAAACCCTATTCTGGCATATTGCATGCATACCCTGGCTCCGAGATCGAAACCTGGCCGTGAGTGGGCTACTATAAGTCAGAAACTTGGTAAGAACGATCAATCCATCCATTTACAGGTAAGATTCCTTCGAAATATTCCCTGACACTTAAACAAACCCTATTCTGGCATATTGTATGCATACCCTGGCTCCAAGATCGAAACCTGGCCGTGAGTGGACTACTATAAGTCAGAAACTTAGTAAGAACGATGAATCCATCCATTTACAGGTAAGATTCCTTCGGAATATTCCCTGAAACTTAAACAAACCCTATTCTGGCATATTGTATGCATAACCTGGCTCCGAGATCGAAACCTGGCCGTCAGTGGACTACTATAAGTCGGAAACTTGGTAAAAACGATGAATCCTTCCATTTACTGGTAAGATTCTTTCGGAATATTCCCCGAAAATTTAAACAAACCTTATTCTGGCATATTGCATGCATACCCTAGCTCCGAGATCGAAACCTGGCCGTGAGTGGACTATTATAAGTCATAAACTTGGTAAGAACGATGAATCCTTCCATTTACTGGTAAGATTCTTTCGGAATATTCCCCGAAAATTTAAACAAACCCTATTATGGCATATTGTATGCATACCCTGGCTCCGAGATCGAAACCTGGCCGTCAGTGGACTACTATAAGTCGGAAAATTGGTAAGAACGATGAATCCATCCATTTACAGGTAAGATTCCTTCGGAATATTCCCTGAAACTTAAACAAACCCTATTCTGGCATATTGTATGCATACCCTGGCTCCAAGATCGAAACCTGGCCGTGAGTGGACTACTATAAGTCGGAAACTTGGTAAGAACGATGAATCCATCCATTTACAGGTAAGATTCCTTCGGAATGTTCCCTAAAACTTAAGCAAACCCTATTTTGACATATTTTATGCATACCCTGGCTCCGAGATCGAAACCTGGCCGTCAGTGGACTACTATAAGTCGGAAACTTGGTAAGAATGATGAATCCATCCATTTACAGGTAAGATTCTTTCGGAATATTCCCCGAAACCTTAAACAAACCGGAATATTCTTTCAGAAAGTTATCAGATTTGAACATCACAGGTTCAAATATTACTAGAGTTGGACCTCAGTTTCTCATTCGGATGAACTGAAGATGAAATTTATCATATTTGAACATCCACGGTTCGAAGATTACTAGAGTTCGATCTGATTTCTCATTCGGGTGAACTGAAGATGAAATTTATCAGATTTGAACATCCCGGGTTCAAAGATTACTAGAGTTCGACCTGAGTTTCTCATTCGGATGAACTGAATATGAAATTTATCTGATTTGAACATCCCGGGTTCAAAGATTACTAGAGTTCGACATGAGTTTCTCATTCGGATGAACTGAATATGAAATTTATCAGATTTGAACATCACCGGTTCAAAGATTACTAGAGTTCGACCCGAGTTTCTCATTCGGGTGAACTGAAGATGAAATTTATCAGATTTGGTGCAACAAATATTATGGAGAATGTGAAAATGACCAGACTACCCTTATCGGAAATAAGTAATGTAAATATTATAGACTTTAAAAATGACCATATTACCCTTGATGGAAATAATTGCAATAAATATTATGGAGACTGTGAATATGACCAGATTACCCTTATTGGAAAAAAGTGCAATAAATATTATGGAGAATGTGAAAATGACCATACTACCCTTATCGAAAATAAATAAAGTAATTCTTACAGACTGTGAAAATGACCATATTACTCTTATTGGAAATAAGTTCAATAAATATTATGGAGATTGTTGAAATGACCATATTACCCTTATCGAAAATAAATATTATGGAGACTTTAAAAATGACCATACTACCTTTATCAAAATAAATAAAGTAAATGTTACAGACTGTGAAAATGACCATATTACCCTTATTGAAAAAAGTGCAATAAATATTATGTAGACGGTGAAAATGGCCAAACTACCCTTATTGGAAATAAATAAAGTAAATATTACATACTGTGAAAATGACCATATTACCCTTATTAGAAAAAGTGCAATAAATATTATGGAGATTGTGAAAAATGACCAGACTACCCTTTTAAAAAATAAGTAAAGTAAATATTACATACTGTGAAAATGAACATATTACCCTTATTAGAAGAAAATTGCAATAAATATTATTACCGATTGTGAAAATGACCATATTACCCTTGTTGGAAATAAGTGGAATAAATATTATGGAGATTGTAAAAATGACCAGACTACCCTTATCGGAAATAGGTAGAGTAAATATTACAGACTGTGAAAATGACCATATTACCCTTACTGGAAATTATTGCAATAAATATTGTGCAGACTGTGAAAATGACCAGACTACCCTTATCGAAAATAAGTAAAGTAAATATTACCGATTATGAAAATGACCATATTGCCCTTGTTGGAAATAAGTGGAATAAATATTATGGAGACTGTGAAAATGACCAGACTACCCTTATCGGAAATAGGTAGAGTAAATATTACAGACTGTGAAAATGACCATATTACGCTTACTGGAAATTATTGCAATAAATATTGTGCATACTGTGAAAATGACCAGACTACCCTTATCGGAAATACGTAAAGTAAATATTACCGATTATGAAAATGACCATATTACCCTTGTTGGAAATAAGTGGAATAAATATTACGGAGACTGTGAAAATTACCAGACTACCCTTATCGGAAATAAGTAAAGTAAACATTACCGATTGTGAAAATGACCATATTTCCCTTGTTGGAAATAAGTTGAATAAATATTATGGAGACTGTGAAAATGACCAGACTACCCTTACTGGAAAAATTATTGCAATAAATATTGTGCAGACTGTGAAAATGATCAAACTACCCTTATCGAAAATAAGTGAAGTAAATATTACGGACTGTGAAAATGACCATATTACCCTTGTTGGAAATAAGTGCAATAAATAGTCAAGTCATTTTCACAGTCTGTAATATTTACTCTACCTATTTCCGATAAGGGTAGTTTGGTTATTTTCACAGTCTCCATAATATTTATTCCACTTATTTCCAACAAGGGTAATATGGTCATTTTCACAGTCGGTAATATTTATTTTACTTATTACCGATAAGGGTAGTCTGGTCATTTTCACTGTCTCCATAATATTTATGGCACTTATTTCCAATAAGGGTAATATGGTCATTTTCATAGTCTGTAATATTTACTTTACTTATTTTCAATAAGGGTAGTTTGGTCATTTTCACAGTCTCCATAATATTTATTGCACTTATTTCCAACAAGGGTAATATGGTCATTTTCACAATATGTAATATTTACTTTATTTATTTTCAATAAGGGTACTTAATTAATAAACCATGAAACTTGGTAGTTATCATATCCTGGTGGCTGAAAGCTACTAACCACACCAACAAACTAATGTCTTGGTACAAGTGTCTGCCAAAAGATTGAATTGGTGGCTGCACATAGTGTCTTGAAGTATTTACCTTCTAGTGTACTTTGTAGTTGTCAAACTCTCGTGGTTGAAAGCTACTAACAACGCCAATAATTTGATGGTTGGTTGAGGTGTCTACCAATAGGTTGTTTCGTGGGTAAGATAAGTGGAAATAGATATGTACCTTTTAGGGTACGTTTTGGTTGCCCAAACATCATGGTTGGAGGCTAACAACAACCAATACGATATTTCGGTTGTTGAGTTGTTCATACTAAAGCCTTCCACCCACTAGCGTTGTTGATAAACTAGTTGTTAGACATTTCCGCCCACCATAGTTGGTTTCAGTTACAAACAATTGTTGCTGAAGAATTCCACCAACTGTAGTTGGTAAGAAAATAGTCGCTAATGCCATGTTTTCTTGTAGTGTCAGCAGTGAAACGAGAAACTGACAAGAGATTATGAGAAATTTTGGGTGCATAGAGGACATTACGAAGCTGCAACTTACGGCCGGGAGTTCCCAAAACAGAAGATCCAACATTAGAAGTTGGAATAAAAGAGCCATTACCCATTTGAATTTGATCAGGACCATTATACTCGGTTGAAAATTGAAGACGAGAAAGATTATTCGTTATATGATCCGCGACACCACTATCAGGAGTCCATGGAGGAGTTGGCAGCAATCCAGTATGAGCAGTATAGGAACGCGGTGCGGAAGCTGGGGGTTGACGACGCGGAGGACGAAAACCACGATCAAACCATTTCCAACTGTCCGGAGCTTCATGATTGGGACGGTCACAAAGTTGACATCGTTGTAATTGAGCTGGTGAAGAAGCAACGCTGTTATTGTTTGGACGAAAGTTGTGATTGTTATTCGATTGAAACCTGGACGAAGACGCTGTATTGTTGGGCCGAGTAGATGCAGCAGCAAAGTGGGTTGGGCCTGAGCTGGAACTTCCAGAGAACCGAGAAGAATTGGAATAAGTATTATTGGTTGGGCCTGAGCTGTGACGTCCAGAGAACCGAGATGGTGCATCAATATTAGCCACAGGCTGTGTAGTCAGTGCTTTGTTCTAATTCTCAATGCACAATTCAAAAGTGAGAAGAAAGGTAAGAAAATCTTCTACAGTAAAGGAGCTCATCGTGGTAGTCAAGGAAGTAACGATGCCATCATATGAGCTGTCATGACCAGCGAGAAGGCAGTGACGAAATTATTTGTCCGTAACTGTTGTGTTTGCAGCAGCAAGATTATCCACTAAATTTCTAGCATGATTAATATACTCGCGCATGGTTTTTGACCCTTTTTGAAGAGATCACATCTCACAGTGAAGATGGTGAATTTGAGCGTCGGATTTGGAGGCATATTGAGCTTCGAGAGAGTCCCAAATTGCTTAGGAAGTTGTGAGACGATGAAAATGACGAAAAACAGCAGGTGTAAGAGAAGAAAACAACCGACTTACCAGGATTTTATCCTGTTTTACCCAAGAAAGAAACGCTGGTATAGGAGCGGCATCAACAACAAGAGGTGCTGGACATGATTTTGCACGAGTAATATGACCATCGAGGTCGTAACCTTGAAGATATGGCAAAAATTGAGCACGCCACAAATATGATGAGGTTGAGAGAATTGAACGGAGGCCATGATTGAAGACTGTGAAGAGGCAGTTGAAGACATTAGAACACCGGAGGCTGAAGGTTTGGTAGACATGAGTTTGGATGACCTAACCCTAGCTGATACCAAGCTAGAACTACTTAGGTTTAGAACAGAGAATAGACTAGAAGAAGATGTCAAACAGAGATACAGAAGACAATAACTTTTTATTGATTAACTTAACAAAACGTATTGAACATATTACAATTTATATACACGGTTTCCTTGTACAACAAGGTGTTGTGTTACCTAAAGAGAACAGATTTCCTAATATACAATGGACTGACCATCTTGGTAGACAAGGTATCGTGTGTTAACAAAGATAAATAATCTAAACTAAAACACTATATATAGCAATAAATTTCCTACACAATTTCTTACACTCAATGCCTAGGTTTTGACAATCTGTGAGCAACAGTCTTATTAATTTCTAATGTTTAAAGGCTCCAACATCAAACCTCATAAATTTGGTGGTACTGTGATTTAGTGTCCTTACTTCTGGCCACATTGGTGGCAATGTGGTTTGGAAGTACCTATTCGGTGTAAACATAATCAAACACTTACAGACAATAACGATTCATATACTTCTGCACGTCGATATTATTAACTTAAAAATAATCAAACTGTTGAAAAACTTACAACTTATTTATCATTTGGATAATGTTCTACACTTCCACTCGCTTCTTCCAGATGCATTACACATTAATTATGTCATAGAGATTAATTTCTATGGTAGTAATTATTTATTATGAGGTGGGAAAAATGTTCTTCTCGTATTCCTCGACAGATTTGAAAAGAACTGAGATGTTTCCTTTTCCAAATCCTCCACATCCTCCTTTCTGAACCGTATTGCCTTCTTCATCTTGCGCCATGCATCCAATTCGTTGTATTATCTCTACGAGTACAGTTGGCCTGAAAAGGTCATGAAATAAAAATTTAGGGAAATGCAGAAAGAGACTAGACCATGAGACTACATATGTATGCATTATGTTATATAATTGTTAGCGTGCACACCTATCGCCCACAGGCTTGGTGAAGATTTGAAGTAAAACACCTTGATCATCTTTATCTACCAAAATCCCTAACTCTTCACATTCTATTATTTGTTCATCTTTCAAAACATTATCTCCAATTCTATGCTTTAAAATTTTGTAGTAAGTTGGTGGGGGTGGTGGCATGAATTCAAATCCATGACGGCTTCTTTTTATCATTTCTTTCAATGTCGTAAAAATATCTTTACTAGCAACTTCCATGTGCCATACCCCTTCACATAAGTGATAACTTCTGCTAAATTCATTACGTTCCCTGCTACATGATCCAAGCCTCGTATTCCAAAATCATCTAAATCTTTTGAAGCCAGTGGTTCGCCATCCTTCATGCCTACAAGACAAGAAAGCTAAGGGTGCACATTAACAAATTCGTATAAACAACATCAGCTCATGTATAAGACTAGAGAGTAAACACCAACAACCACGAAGATAGTGATTCCCGTACGGCTACGTAGGATCTAAGACCTTCAGAAAAATATTGTCCACAGCAGTGCGCTTAAATATTGTTCCGTAGCAATTTTAAATTGGATGTTTTTTTGTTTCCTCTGAAAGGTGCATATATATACTCTCCTCTCAAAAAAGTCTTTAGCTTATAATAGGAGGTGTAAAACGCACCTTTGAAGCCTGGTAAGAAATTGACACCAGGATCTGAGTTTTTGAAGCTAATAAAACGCAGTACAACATCGCCAAAGAGTTGAATCTCTTAGATGATTATACCATTATTGACTTCCATAGGAGGATGTGACGGTCTGACACCATAAGAAATGCTGATATTGAATGAATACTCTGCATCGTCGACTTCCACTGCAATTGCTCGAACAGCAAGACCATGTGAAGTGGAAAAAGCACATGCCGCTGAATAGTTAAAAGTAGGGATGGAGGCAGTGCTACTGATAATGATCTGAATAGTTAAATGAATATTGTGCATCGGTATTTCAGCTACCGAAGGAGAGTAAGGAGCTGTGAAGAGCATGTTAAGATCACCTGAATGGAGAAGATAAGATGCATGTGCCATATTTCCCGTGGAAAGGTCGGATTTTGCTGTAATCGGCATGCCAAGTCCGTAAGAAAATCGTTGAGCCACATTGATTGCATCAGTACACCAAAACTCAAGGTGGTGAAAGTGTTTGACTCGAAATCGATCTGATTTTGGATTTGTTCTTATAAAATTCGCATGACCGACTAGTTTAAATGTTAATCTTGAACCATCACCGTCATGGTCGTTATCTTGCTTCTGCATATCTCTCTCCATCTAACTTGTGCAAGGCTTTGATAAAAAGAAATGAAAATGAGATAAAGGTGTCACTAATTGGCTTCACGGGTTCTCTTTGTATAGTAGTAGATCTAGATAGAGGATATTTGAAGGTGTTGGGCAACTACTTAGTAAGTGATTAGTGGAAGACTCAACCTAAATAAGTCTAGAAAATTTGAAATTTTGACTGGCAAAGACTCCAAAACCTCCCATTTTTCCTTGGAAAATTAAATTTTTTGACTTGTGAAGACTAATCTTATAGCTCAACCTAGCTCGATTGTTGACGAGATGAGGACGTCATTGACCTTTTGAAATTGCAAGTCCTTTGAGTAGGATTTGCCCCCTTCAAGTTTGTATTTTGCTGAAAATTGTATCTTTTTCTCTTCTATCTCTCTCACCTCTCAAAAACTAGAAAAAATCCCATCAACTTCTTCTTCTTCCTTTGCTCAGATTTAGTCCTTTAGGGTCTAGATCTGAGCAAAGCTTTCTTGTTTTTAGTTATTTTTGTTGTTTTCAATAATTTCTTCGCTAGTAGAGCGATTTTTATCTTCGCCGTTTGGGCAATTTTATCTACACTTTTATAGTGTTTCTTTCTAACGATTTGTTCGTGTTTGGTTTTTTTGATAAAAGTACATCGGCGATTCAGCAAGGACGAAGATCAATTTCTTCTTCATCAGAAAAATAGATCTTGAGTTCGGGTTAGTTGCACATGAAGAATTTTTGGGTATATCACTCCTCTGTCATAGGAGCATCTCTTTTCTAAGAAGAAAAAATCTATCAAAATGGTCAAATTATGATTTCGTATACCATTCCTTCTCCAATCTCATAGTACAAGATTTGGGTGCTATCGTGGTAGATCGCTCTTTCTCTTCGCGATTTATTTACGTTTTGTATATTTCTTTGTATTTTTTTCATGTTATGATGTATTTGTTTCTCTTTAAAACCATCATGTAAACGTTTCTTATGGAATGAAATACTTGTGGTTTGATGATAAAAAAAGTTTGTATTTTGCTTTCTGATAGAAAGAAGTGGAAACGACTTTGGCACGGCACGTCTAAATTATTTTTTAGTTAACTGACATTACGTGGTTTCTTTGGCACCCAATTCGTTATTCATTCGACCATTTTAATTTTAACGTTTGGACATTGTACGATAAAGTACTCGATGAAAGTATCACACCGGCGTTACCACTTTTGTCTTGCCATATGCGGGACCACTTAAATCAAAGGATGAAATTCCAACAGTAAAAAAATTAAGTGCACTAAATTTCATTTTTTTTTTTAATCTCAACTAGAATTTCTTTTATGGTGTTTGGATGTAGAACTTTAAAGATGAGATTCATGGGTTCAGGAGATTTGGTGGAATTATCTTTCTCTCGCTACATTTGGTTGCCCAAATCCGTGGAATTACGTTTCCGACGGGATTCAGCTTTCCAGCAAATCCTCCATATGGAATCCGACCCCTCTCCTAAAAATTTGCTGGGAAACTTATCAGGGGATTTATGGACCCACTTTTTTTAGTCCAAATCCTATATATATACAATTTCTAGCTTCTTAAGGCAATGCAAACAATACATGGACTTTAACACAAGAAAATTTTATGAATCCCATCAATCTACCAAACATACGAGGGATTTACATGAATCCCCGAATTTATAATCCCGTGGGATCACAAATTCCTGGAAATTGTAAATTCTGCAACCAAACCCACCATAGTTTTTTTTGGGTATTCCTCAACTGAGTCATGGCCTATTTTTAGAAGTCGCTTAGTGATCATGTCCTAGTTTTAGAAGTCGGCCGGCTATATACTGCATCCTTAATTTAGTTCTTTCCTTTTAGTTCTAGTCAGTCCCTATTTCAGTTTTAGAGTTATTTTCGGTATCGCATGCATGCCTAAATAAATAGGCTACATGCCACTGGAGGAACTACATATAGACTTTGGGCTGGCCCAGAAAAACACAAAATTTCACCATGGTTTTGAGTTTGGCAATAAACAATCATGCCCAAAACATAGAATGATCTTTTTGGGACTACCCAAAAAAAGTGGAGGACTACCCATCAATTTTTGGGGAGGATATTAGAAGTAATATTTGGTCACCCCTTATAAATTTTTTTATACCCACTTTACCTTTGATGATAAACTTAGTTAGTGATTAGTGATTAGTTAAAAACTGATTAGTGATTTGTTAAAAACTGATTAGTGATTAATGTTTTATAAGTTGGATTTTTTTGTTTTTAACATTTTTTTTGAGAGATAAGAAGAAGAAGGAAATAGGAAGAAGAAGATGGGTGAACCCAAAAATATTTTTTTGAGTTTAGTAATTATGATATGAGTGATTCATGTAATGATACCTTAGATCTTTTTCTTTAAGAGCCACAACAAGAGTATGTTGTTTTGGGTACTCATGGATACTTCAAATTTAGTTAATGGTGCTTGAATTGGCTAAAACATTCCTAAAAATGAACAATTTACAAATTGATTTCCGTTTGGTTTACAAAGTTCGGCTACAACATTTGAAGAACAGGTTACCCAACTCATCTGCAAGTGTAGTTCGGTTAATGTTTCTAAAAACACAGGTAGCCGAACTCAGCTTTAATGGAGTTTTTTGTTTCGGAGAAAAGTTCGGTTTGGAAATTTTTTTTACGACCTAACCGAACTAAAAGTTCGGCTGGGAAAAAAAATATGAAAAAAGTTGCGACGTAACCGAACTCAATATATAGGTTTTCAGAGAAAAGTTCGGTAAGGAGAAAAAAATTGTGATGTAACCGAACTAAAAAAAAAAATTGCGACGTAACCGAACTTTTCTCTGAAAGAAAAACCTCCATTAAAAGTTGAGTTCGGCTAGTTAGACAAAGTTTTTCACATAATTCCTAACCGAACTTCTCTCTGCAACTTACATTTTCAACTCATTTTAATGATTACTTCTCATTTTTGCAACCAAAAACGAATGACAAGTAATGGGTTTGTTATAATTTTGATTTTGATTTTGTTTTGTTAATGATTTAAATTAAGCTATATATTGTGGTCGGTGGTGGTGGTGGTGGTGGTAGTCGGTGGTGGTGAGCGGCGGGGGTGATGAGAGGAGGTGGTTATATATATAGGTGGTGGTGATGAGAGGAGGTAATAATATATATATATATATAGGTTAAGGGTAGGTTAGTCATTTCCACATTTTAGGACACCCCATATCATTGTAGGGTGAACATTTGTATCACTAGGTAGTCCCTCATTTTTTTTGGTAGTCCCCTAAAGAGAATTCAAAACATTGGCTTAAGCCACCCCCACCAAATCCAGTTAGTTTTCAAGCCACCCCAATCTTATTTTTCAACTCCGCCACTGCCTATAGGGAGATAGTTTTCTGTGTTCACTACATCTCTTATTATTATTATTATTATTATTATTATCATAATAAGCCCTAACCCTAAATTATTATTTAGACTTTGGTTAATAACAGATCCATGGCCGAAGCAAATCTTGTTTCTGGTAATTCACAACTTTTACCATGGTTGATCTTTACAATTGCCCCAGAATTGAAAGATGACTTGAAAAGCCTTCATGACAACCTGGAGATGATTTATGCTCCGACTTCTGCGGACGAGATATTACAACAAGGGGATGATAATGCTAGAGTACGTATGCTGAAAAATCTCAAAGATGTTGCATATGATATCGAAGATGTATTTGATGACTTCTCATATGAAATCATGAGTCGTTAATCAGAAATGGACAATCCCTTATTGCTCAAGGTAAAGGATTTATTTTCTTCTTCTAATCATCTAGTTTTTCGGACAAAGATGGCTTAGGATTAAAGATGTAACTAAAAAATATAACAAATTAGTCGAATTATGTAGCATACATACCTTCTCTTGTTGGGCATGTTCCCTCCTTATGGGTCCAGCAGGCTATCCCTTAACGAATGAAGGGGGAGTGACTAACAAATGCCTTTTTAGGCTATATGTTTCAAGTCGAAACATCCATGAGAGTAGAACTTCTTCATTTTTGTTTAGAAGAAAGAGAAAGAAAGAGAGTTAGAGAGAGAGAGGGTGTAGCCACCATTAGAGTTGGTCTTTGGTGATGATTTTGGTGTTATCTTGAAGAGAAGAAGAAAGGGTTCTTGTCTAAGGATCTTTTGGTTGTTGTGGTGAAGATTGAGCTATCAATTTCCACATCTCTTCAAAGGGGAAAAAAATATAGGGTTTGTTCAAACTCTAGTAGTAAGTATTTCATCTCTTGATATTGTCAAATTGATAGTGTATATTATCTATTTGGTGAATGAATTGTTGATCCATCATTAGGGGTGAGTGTAATTAGGCAAATTGGTATCCAAGTGCTATAGGCACCTTGAAGTAGAGTGTATCCCCAAATTCGTAGAATTGTGTGTAACCCATTGTTTGATTATAGTGGAAGATTTGCCCGTGGTTTTTTACCCTTCACCTTGGAGGGGTTTTTCCACGTAATTTCCGGTGTTGTGTGATTGCTTATATATTGCGTAGTTTGTGTTATTTCCGCATTTGTATGTCATTGCTTGTGTAGGTTTCGTATTGCGCATATCGGCTCGGATTTCGTAAGCCTCCCCCAACAAGTGGTATCAGATCTTTTGGGTTGAGCTAATCCTGTGCAATGGTGGAAGCTAGCACTAGTAATAGAATGGTCAATTTGACCAGTGAGAACTTTGTGATATGGAAGGCGAATATGGAAGACTGGTTATATTGTAAAGATCTCTATGGTTCAATAGAGAGTAAGGATTAAGGCCTGAGAATACAAGTGAAGAAGATTGGAAAGTTACTAATCGAAAAGCAGTTGGTTTTATTTGTCAGTGGATTGATGCTAGCATTTTTCATCATGTGGCTAGTGAGACACTTGCATATTCTTTGTGGACCAAGTTAGAGGAGATATATGATCAGCAGTCTCCTTGTGCAAAAGCTCTTTTACTCAAAAGGCTTGTAAAGCTGTGTTACAAGGAAGGAAGTTCAATGGCGCAACATTTAAATGAAATGAAGGGCATTATGAATCAGCTTACATCTATGGATCTCAAAATTCCCGAAGAGATTCAAGCTTATTTGTTGCTAAATACTTTACTAGACAGTTGGGAGCCATTGAGGATTTGTCTCAGTTATTCTGCTCTAGAAAGGAAGTTGGACATGACTGTTGCAACTAACAGTTTGCTGAATGAAGAAGTTAGAATAAGGTCACTAGACTCATCTCATTCAGAATCTCTTGTGACATAAAATCGGGGTAGAAGAAAAGACAGAAGACAAGTTGGCCGTAGCAAGTCAAGGGGTAAATCAAAGTCCAGAAAGTAAGTTAAATGTTGGAACTGTCGTATGAGAGGTCATTATTCAAATGAATGAAGGAAGCCGAAGCAAGAACACAAGAAGGGGAAAGGAAATGATAACCAAGACAATGGTGTTGCAGCTACTGCAACAAATGATGATATCATTGTATTCTCAGATTGTAATGATGTTTGTGTGAGTTTTGCAGGTTCTGATTCAGAATGGATAGTTGATTCAGGTGCATATTATCATGTTACTCCTCATGAATATGTATTTACCTCCTACAAGGCTGGTGACTTTTGGTCAGTCAGAATGGGAAACAATGGTGTTTCAAAGATTGTAGGAATGGGTGATGTGAAGGTTGAGACCAGTGTTGGCTGCACATTGGTTCTCAGAAATGTGCGACATGTACCGGATCTTCGTTTGAATCTAATGTCACTACGAGTGTTAGATGATGAAGGGTATAACAATAACTTAGGTGATGGAAAATGGAAGCTTAACAAGGACTCCATGATTATTGCAAGAGGCAATAAGTGTGGCACATTATACAAAACACAAGTGAAGGTGTTGAAAGGTGAGTTGAATGATGTTGACAAAGATTCAATCTCCGAGCTGTGGCATAGAAGACTTGGTCATCTTAGTGATAAGGGAATTCAAATCCTCACCAAAAGACAAGTTTTTCCAAATGCGAAAGGTATGCAATTGGGTAAGTGTACTCATTGTTTAGTTGGTAAACAAACTAGAGTTTCTTTTCATAAAGCTTTACCCAAGCGCAATTATGGTGTTATTGATCTTGTTCATTCTGATGTATGTGGATCTTTAAGGGTCAAAACACTTGGTGGTGCTGTTTATTTTGTTACTTTCATAGATGATGTTTCAAGGAAGGTTTGGTCATATGCAATCAAGACCAAAGATGATGTTGTTCCTGTGTTCAAGATGTTTGACAGCATGGTGGAAAGAAAAACAGGTAGAACCTTGAAGTACCTTCGTTCTGACAACGGGGGAGAGTACATTGGACCACTTGAAGTGTATTGCAGGAGCATGGGTATACGTCATGAACAATCAGTACTGAAGACTCCACAACATAATGGTGTTGCAGAGAGGATGAACCTCACTATTCTTTAGAGAATCAGGTGCATGTTATCTCATTCCAAGTTGCAGAAGCATTTATGGGGTGAAGCAATGAATATTGCTGTGTATTTAATCAATCAATCTCCTTCAAGACCACTAGATGGAGAAGTAGCAGAAAAGTTATGGAAAGACAAAGAGCCTACTTATGATCACTTGAAAGTGTTTGGTTGCAGGTCATTTGTTCATATCCCAAAAGATCAGAGATCAAAGCTTGATGACAAAGCAAAGCAGTGTGTGTTCCTAGGCTATGGAACAGAGAAGTTTGGTTACAGATTTTGTGATCCAGTTGAGAAGAAGGTTATCAGAAGTAGGAATGCAGTATTCCTTGAAGACCAGACTATTGAAGACCTTGAGAAGATTGAGATGCCAAAGCTTCAAGATGATATGACCTTGGATCCAAATCCAATTGTTCCTACTCTTGAACAACATGATGATGATGTTAATGGTAATGGCAATGAAGATGAAGCTCATGAATATATTCCAGTGGGTGATGTTAAGCAAAAAGTGTAACAACAACAACCAGAAGCTGAGTTGAGAAGATCCAGCAGGACCAGATTACCTTCAAAAAAGTATACACCACATGAGTATGTGATGCTCATAGATACAGGTGAACCAGAGTCTTATCAAGAAGCTCTTAGTGTTCCGGAAAGTCAGAAGTGGTTGAAATCCATGAAAGAAGAGGTTTCCTCTTTAAATGAGAATGACACTTTTGATTTGGTTGACAAGCCTGAGAACCAGAAAATTATGAAGAACAAGTGGGTGTACAGAATCACGACTGAAGATGGTAACTCACAACCAAGGTACAAAGCACGCTTAGTTGTGAAGGGTTATGAGCAGAGAAAGGGTGTTGACTTTGACGATATTTTCTCACCGGTGGTGAGATTTCCTTCTATTCGGGTTGTCTTCGCAATAGCCGCTAGTTTGGATCTTGAGATTGAACAACTAGATGTCAAGAAAACATTTCTTCACGGTGAGTTGGAGGAAGATGTGTATATGGCACAACCCTAGGGTTTTGAAGTCAAAGGCAAAGAGCACATGGTGTGAAAGATAAAGAAGAGTTTATATGGTTTTAATCAAGCTCCAAGAAGATGGTACAAGAAGTTTGAATCGTTCATGAAGGAACATGGATACAAGAGGACAGCCTCAGATCATTGTGTATTCATTTAAAAATTTGCTGATGGTGATTTTCTTACTCTTTTGCTATATGTTGATGACATGCTTATTGTTGGCAAAGATAAGAAAAAGATTGACAGGTTGAAGTCAGATCTGAGCAAGTCTTTTGCTATGAAAAACTTGGGTGCATCAAAGCGTATTCTTGGCATGGAGATCACTCGTGATAGGAAAGCGAGGAAGCTGTGGTTATCACAAGAAAGCTACATTGAGAAGGTGTTGCAAAGATTCAACATGGACAAGGCCGAGCCGGTAAGTTGTCCACTTGAAAATCATTTTAAGTTAACTCGTGATCAATGTCCTGTGAATGATGTTGAGAAACAGAAGATGGAGAAAATTCCTTATGCGTCCGCAGTTGGTAGTTTGATGTATGCAATAGTGTGTACAAGGCCGGATATAGCTCATGCAGTTGGAGTGGTAAGAATATTTCTATTAAATCCTGCTATGGAGAATTGGGAAGCAGTGAAATGGATACTACGATATCTAATGGGTACATCTAATATGTGTTTGTGTTATGGAGGTGACAAGCCAGAGTTAGTTGGTTACACAGATTCAGATTTGGTAGGTGCTCAAGACAGTCTCAAGTCGACATCAGGTTACTTATTTACCTATGCAGGGGGAGTTGTGTCTTGGCAATACAAGTTACAAAAATATGTGGCATTGTCTACTACAGAGGAATAGTACATTGCAGCTGCATAGGTAAATAAGTAACCCGATGTATACTTGAGACTGTCTTGAGAACCTGCCAAATCTGAATATGTGTAACCAACTAACTCTGGCTTGTCACCTCCATAGCACAAACACATATTAGAAGTACCCCTTAGATACCGTAGTATCCATTTCACTGCTTCCCAATGCTCCATAGCAGGATTTGATAGAAATCTGCTTACCACTCCAACTGCATGAGCTATATCCGGCCTTGTACACACCATTGCATACATCAAACTACCAACTGCGGACGCATAAGGAATTTTCTCCATCTTCCGTTTCTCAACATCATTCATAGGACATTGATCACGAGATAACTTAAAATGGTTTGCAAGTGGACAACTTACCGGCTCATCCTTGTCCATATTAAATCTTTGCAACACCTTCTCAATGTAGCTTTCTTGTGATAGCCACAACTTCCTCGCCTTCCTATCACGAGTGATCTCCATGCCAAGAATACGCTTTGCTTCACCCAAGTCTTTCATAGCAAAAGACTTGCTCAAATCTGACTTCAACCTGTCAATCTTTTTCTTATCTTTGCCAACAATAAGCATGTCATCAACATATAGCAAAAGAGTAAGAAAATCACCATCAGCAAATTTTTGAATGAATACACAATGATCTAAATCTGTCCTATTGTACCCATGTTCCTTCATGAACGATTCAAACTTCTTGTACCATCTTCTTGGAGCTTGCTTCAAACCATATAGACTCTTCTTCAGCTTGCACACCATGTGCTCTTTTCCTTTGACTTCAAAACCCTCGGGTTGTGCCATATACACATCTTCCTCCAACTCACCGTGAAGAAATGCTGTCTTGACATCTAGTTGTTCTATCTCAAGATCCAAACTAGCGGCTATTGCCAAGACAACCCGAATAGAAGAAAATCTCACCACCGGTGAGAAAATATCGTCAAAGTCAACACCCTTTATCTGCTCATAACCCTTCACAACTAAGCGTGCTTTGTACCTTGGTTGTGAGTTACCATCTTCAATCTTGATTCTATACACCCACTTGTTCTTCAGAATTTTCTGGTTCTCAGGCTTGTCAACCAAATCAAAAGTGTCATTCTCATCTAAAGAGCCAACCTCTTCTTTCATGGATTTCAACCACTTCTGACTTTCAGGAACACTAAGAGCTTCTTCATAAGACTCTGGTTTGCCTGCATCTGTGAGCATCACATACTCATGTGGTGGATACTTTGTTGAAGGTAATCTGGTCCTGCTAGATCTTCTCAACTCATATTCTGGTTGTTGTTGTTGTTGCTGCACTTCTTGCTCAACATCACCCACTGGAACATCTTCATGAGCTTCATCTTCATTGCCATTACCATCAACATCATCATCATGTTGTTCAAGAGTAGGAACAACTGGATTTGGATCCAAGGTCATATCATCTTGAAGCTTTGGCATCTCAATCTTCTCAAAGTCTTCAATTGTCTGGTCTTCAAGGAGTACTGCATCCCTACTTCTGATAACCTTCTTCTCAACTGGATCCCAAAATCTGTAACCAAACTTCTCTGTTCCATAGCCTAGGAACACACACTACTTTGCTTTGTCGTCAAGCTTTGATCTCTGATCTTTTGAGATATGAACAAATGACCTGCAACCAAACACTTTCAAGTGATCATAAGTAGGCTCTTTGTCTCTCCATACCTTTTCTGATACTTCTCCATATAGCGGTCTTGAAGGAGATCGATTGATCAAATACACAGCAGTATTCATTGCTTCACCCCAGAAATGCTTATGCAACTTGGAATGAGATAACATGCACCTTATTCTCTCAAGAATAGTGCGGTTCATCCTCTCTGCAACACCATTATGTTGTGGAGTCTTCGGTACTGATTGTTCATGACGTATACCCATGCTCTTGCAATACACTTCAAGTGGCCCAATGTACTCTCCCCGTTGTCGAACGAAGGCACTTCAAGGTTCTACCTGTTTCTCTTTCCACCATGCTTTGTGAAACATCTTGAACACAGGAACAACATCATCTTTGGTCTTGATTGCATATGACCAAACCTTCCTTGAAGCATCATCTATGAAAGTAACAAAATAAACAGCACCACCAAGTGTTTTTACCCTTAAAGGTCCACATACATCAGAATGAACAAGATCAATAATACCAGAATTGCGCTTGGGTAAAGCTTTATGAAAAGAGACTCTAGTTTGTTTACCAACTAAACAATGAGTACACTTACCCAATTGCATACCTTTGGCATTTGGCAAAACTTATCTTTTGGTGAGGATTTGAATTCCCTTCTCACTAAGATGACCAAGTCTTCTATGCCACAGCTCGGAGATTGAATCTTTGTCAACAACATTCAACTCACCTTTCAACACCTTCACTTGTGTCTTGTACAATGTGCCACACTTCTTGCCTCTTGCAATAACCATGGATCCCTTGCTTAGCTTCCATTTGCCATCACCCAAGTGATTGTTGTACCCTTCATCATCTAACACTCCTGGTGACATTAGATTCAAACGAAGATCTGGTACATGTCGCAAATTTCTGAGAACCAACGTACAGCCAACACTGGTCTCAACCTTCACATCACCCATTCCTACAATTTTCGCAACACCATCAAGTGCCCATTCTGACACCCAAAGTCACCAGCCTTATAGGAGGTAAATACATCTTCATGAGGAGTAGCATGATAAGATGCACTGAATCAACTATCCATTCTAATCAAACCTGCAAAACTAACACAAACATCATTACAATCTGAGAATACAATGATATCATCATTTGTCACAGTAGCTGCAACACCATTGTCTTGGTTATCATTTCCTTTCCACTTCTTGTGTTCTTGCTTAGGCTTCCTGCATTCATTTGAATAATGACCTCTCGTATGACAGTTCCAACATTCAACTTCCTTTCTGGACTTTGATTTACCCCTTGACTTGCTACGACCAACTTGTCTTCTGTCTTTTCTTCTACCCCGATTTTCTCGTCACAAGAGCTTCGAATGAGATGAGTCTAGTGACCTTCTTCTAACTTCTTCACTCAAGAACTGCTAGTTGCAACAACATCATGTTCAACTTCTTGTCTGGAGCAGAATAACCAGACAATTCCTCAATGGCTCCCAACTGTCTGGTAAAGTATTTAGCAACAAATAAGCTTGAACCTCTTCGGGAATTTTGAGGTCCATAGATGTAAGCTGATTCATGATCCCCTTCATTTCATTTAAATGTTGCGCCATTGAACTCCTTCCTTGTAACACAGCTTTCCAAGCTTTTTGAATAGAAGAGCTTTTTCACAAGGAGACTAGCTGATCATATATCTCCTCTAACTTGGTCCACAAAGGATATGCTAGTGTCTCACTAGCCACATGATGAAAAATGCTATCATCAATCCACTGACGAATATAACCAACTGCTTTTCGATTAGTAACCTTCCAATCTTCTGCACTTGTCGCCTCAGGCCTTACTCCCTTACTCTCTATTGGACCAAAGAGATCTTTACAATATAACCAGTCTTCCATCTTCGCCTTCCATATGACAAAGTTCTCACCGGTCAAATTGACCATTCTATTACTAGTGCTAGCTTCCGCCATTGCACAGGATTAGCTCAACCCAAAAGCTCTGATACCACTTGTTGGGGGAGGCTTACGAAATCCGAGCCGCTATGCGCAATACGAAACCTACACGAGCAATGAAACACAATGCGGAAATACACAAACTATGACGATATAGAAGCAATCACACAACACCGGCAATTACGTGGAAAAACCCCTCCAAGATGAAGGGTAAAAAACCACGGGCAAATCTTCCACTATAACAATAATGGGTTACACACAATTCTCCCAAATTTGGGGATACACTCTACTTCAAGGTGCCTATAGCACTTGGATACCAATTTGCCTAATTACACTCACCCCTAAGGATGGATCAACAATTCATTCACCAAATAGATAATAAACACTATCAATTTGACAATAGGAAGTGATTTAGAGACTTACTACTAGGGTTTGAACAAACCCTAGATTTTTCCCTCTTTGAAGAGATGTGGAAATTAATAGCTCAATCTTCACCACAACAAACCAAAAGATCCTTAGCCAAGAACCCTTTCTTCTCCTCTTCAAGATGACACCAATCTCACCAAAAATGGTGGCTTAAATCTCTCTATCTCACTCACTCTATTTTCTTCTTCTTCTCTTTCTCTTTCCTCCTCTCTCACGGGTTTGAAGGAAATGAAATTCTAATACTTCTCCTGATGCCTATTTGCCTTGTTATAACATAACAAGGCAACCATTATTCAACTCCCCCCATTTGATAAGGGGGCACTGAGCCCATTGGGATATAAGGAGTGAAATCCCAACATTATAAAGTTAAGTTACGACCGTCTGTCGTCATCAGCTTTACAACAATGCTTTTTCTTACTGTTCTATATTTCCCAGAGGTTCCGAGATCGATAGAGAAGAGATAATTCAATTATGGATGGCGTCTGTCGTCATCAGCTTTACAACAATGCTTTTTTCTTACTGTTCTATATTTCCATCAGAGGTTCCGAGATCGAATAATTGATCCATCCTTAGAAATTAGAAATTGATAATTCAATTATCCCCAAATTGGATGGCCGATGGCTTTTTTTACTTGTACGTAATTGCTAGGTGTTGTGTGATTGTTTCCATATTGCATAGTTTGTTGTATTTCCGCATTTTGTTTCATTGCTCGTGTAGGTTTCGTATTGCGCATAGCGGCTCGGATTTCGTAAGCCTCCCCCAACAAGTGGTATCAAGTTGAGCTAATCCTGATATAGCACTAGTAATAGAATGGTCAATTTGACCGGTGAGAACTTTGTCATATGGAAGGAAGATGGAAGACCTATATTGTAAAGATCTCTATGGTCCAATGAGAGCAAGGGAGTAAGGCCTGTGCGAGAAGATTGGAAGGTTACTAATCGGCGGTTGGTTATATTCGTCGATGGATTGATGATAGCATTTTTCATCATGTGGCTAGTGAGACACTAGCATATCCTTTGTGGACCAAGTTAGAGGAGATATATGATCAATGGTCTCCTTGTGAAAAAGCTCTTCTATTCAAAAAGCTTGGAAAGGTGTGGAAGGAGTTCAATGGCGCTTTAAATGAAATGAAGGGGATCATTCACATCTATGGACCTCAAAATTCCAAGAGGTTCAAGCTTATTTGTTGCTAAATACTTTACCGATTGGGAGCCATTGAGGAATTGTCTCGACTCCAGACAAGAAGTTGAACATGCAGCAACTAGCGGTTCTTGAGTGAAGAAGTTAGAAGAAGGTCACTAGACTCATCTCATTCGAAGCTCTTTGTGACAGAAAATCGAGAAGAAAAGACAGAAGACAAGTTGGGTCAAGGGGTAAATCAAAGTCAAAAGGAAGTTGAATGTTGGAACCTGTCATACCAGAGGTCATTATTCAAATGAATGCCAAGCAAGAACACAAGAAGGGGAAAGGAAATGATAACCAAGACAATGGTGTTGCAGCCCTTTGTACAAATGATGATATCATTGTATTCTCATATTGTAATGATGTTTGTGTTAGTTTTGCGACGTTTGGATAGTTGATTCATTCTTATCATGCTACTCCTCATGAAGATGTATTTACCTCCTACAAGGCTGACTTTGGGTCGATAATGGGCAACGAAAATTGTAGGAATGGGTGATGTGAAGGTTGAGACCAGTGTTGGTTGTAGTTGGTTCTCGGTGTGCGACATGTTCTTCGTTTGAATCTAATGTCACCAGGAGTGTTAGATGATGAAGGGTACAACAATCACTTGGGTGATGGCAAATGGAAGCTAAGCAAGGGCTCCATGGTTATTGCAAGAGGCAAGAAGTGTGGCACATTGTACAAGACACAAGTGAAGGTGTTGAAAGGTGAGTTGAATGTTTTGTTGACAAAGATTCAATCTCATTTGTGGCATAGAAGACTTGGTCATCTTAGTGAGAAGGGAATTCAAATCCTCACCAAAAGACAAGTTTGCCAAATGCCAAAGGTATGCAATTGGGTAAGTGTACTCATTGTTTAGTTGGTAAACAAACTAGAGTCTCTTTTCATAAAGCTTTACCCAAGCGCAATTAGTATTATTGATCTTGTTCATTCTGATGTATGTGACCTTTAAGGGTCAAAACACTTGGTGGTGCTGTTTATTTTGTTACTTTCATAGATGATGCCATCTAGTAGACAAAGAGGGAGAGAAGTGTCAATGGAAGATATTGGAAATGAATATTTTAACAAGTTGTTGTCTGACGGTTGTTATGACTTTATTCCAAAGTGCAAAAAAGTAAGGATAATTTGGTTTTTTAACATTCAGAAGTGTAAGCTGGATCTTGTACATTATGCAGCACGTACTGTTGCTGGAAATGATGAATATTTTAACAAGTGCTCAACTTTAAGAGCCAATGAGGTAGAAATGATGGGTGCTCAACTTTAAGTTTTTCTGAAATTCGACGTTTGCATTTAGTTTTTTATGAAGATATGCCGAGATTGTTTCCAGAGGTTGGTGTTTATAAAGATAGACTACGCTCATTCGTTTCCCTTGAAGTAGGGGACTGTGATAAGATTCAAGATGTTTTTCAGAACAAGAATTTGAGCGTATTATACTTGAGTGGCTCAACGATTCAGAAAGTACCGGCTTCGGTTTCAAAGTTGAGACATTTAATATTGGATGATCAGTCTGTCAAGAATCTCTATAATCTGCAGACGTTAGTATTACAGAAGTGCACCTCCCTTTCGGAACTTCCCGAAGGGATTGGATCAATGAGAAGCTTGAGGCACCTCGATATTTCACACACAAAAATAAAAGTATTGGCTACTTCAGTTACTAGTCTCCAAAACTTACGAACATTAAACGTCTCTAATTGCACAGATTTTCAAGGGTTACCTGAAAACATTGGAGCTTTGAAAAATCTACGGAGCCTTGATATTTCACATACAAAGGTGAGCAAATTACCAGACTCTACCAGGGGTCTTGAAAGATTGGTGAAGCTTCGATTGCACTCGTGTCTCAACCTCGAAGATTTGCCTAAAGGAATTGAAGCATTGGTATTACCTGAATTTCTTGCTCAACGGAAGGGAATTTTTTTTAGTTTTCCTTCAAGGACCTTAGGACAATCTTCAGTTTAGAATTCTAAAAGCCTTTGATTCAATTGTTATGTTTGATGAATGTCCTACACAATCTCTTACACTAAGTGCTAATGGTTTTGGCAATCTCTTACAAATTTTTGACCCATCTCCCTTTGTAGCACCATTTCCAAAATAGTGTCCAAATTGCTGGCAGGTAGAATGAAAACGTTCTTGGACAATCTCATGTAAAATGAATTTGCAATTGAAATGCAAGGACAGAAAACATGATAAACTTTGCTGTTCAAAAGGTAAATCGTTTGAGACCCTCATTTCCCGTTGGGTTGGCCGGTTGGGCTTCTAGCTATAGAATTCGAACTTTTGACTCAATTTTTAACCACAGCTCTCGAAATCATACTCAAATTTAAATTATACAGCCACGAGGAAACTATGGGAAGATTTTTGGGATGTAACTAAGATATTTTCTTATTACATTATTTTTTATTCATAGGATAAGTGCATCTATGCCAGTCACTTAGTATGTCATATTATCCTAATCAAATACATTATTGAAGTTAACATTACGTAGATCTTATCAACAGAAAAAAAAAAAACTTATAAAACAAACAACAACATCATTAATTCACAACAAAATTTGAGCATGGAGGTTCTTTCTTGTAATCTTTTTCTACTTCTTTCTCTTCTTCTCCTACCTCTATATTTTCTCATCATTACATTCAAAACCAGAAAATTTGATGATCAAAACAAACCCAACATTCCACCTGGTCCTCCTAAGCTTCCGATCATTGGTAATTTACATCAACTTACAAAACCAACTCATCAAGCAGTATCACAACTATCTAACATCTATGGTCCAGTCATGCTTCTACAACTTGGTAGTGTACCAACACTCGTAATCTCCTCCGCTGAATCTGCCAAACAAGTCTTGAAAACACTCGATCATGAGTTCTGTACTAGACCTCCACTTGCTGGACCAAAACGTCTTTCGTACAACTACAAAGATGTGGCGTTTGGGCCTTATGGAGAATACTGGAGAGAGGCTCGTAAAATATGCGTGCATGAACTTTTGAGCGCGACAAGAGTGCAATCGTTTAAGGTAGTCAGGGCAGAGGAAATTGATGTTTTGATTGATTTCATTTCATCTTCTTCTAATAGTCGGTCCTATTGATGTTTTTGATACGCTAGCAAGTGTTACGCATAAAATAATTTATAGAGTTGCTTTTGGTAGCGCAACAGGTCAAAGTAGAGACCGGTTTAATAGAAGACTTACAAAAGTCCTTGATGAGGTCGTATCAGTATTGAGTGGTTTCTCTGCCACCGACTTCTTTCCTAAGGTAGGTTGGATTATTGATAGGATCACTGGACTCCATCGAAGAACTGAAGAAATTTTTCATGATTTGGATGTGTTATTTGAACAAATGATAGAGGAACATCTCAGTCCGGCGAGACTTCAAATGGAGCATGAGGATCTCATAGATGTTTTATTAAAACTAAAAGATGATCAAACTAGTACGATTCGTCTCGCAAATGACAATATCAAAGGAATTCTTACGGTAACTAACTTGTTTTTCTTTTCGTCCGTTAATTATTTTTTCATTTGTCAACATGAGCATAAACTAATGAGTTTTATTTTTAAACAAAAATTATCAGAATGTACTTTTTGCTGGGGTAGACACATCAGCTGCAACACTGAATTGGGCAATGGTAGAACTTGCCAAAAATCCTAAAGCAATGAAGAAAGTTCAAGATGAGATACGAAACTATGTGGGATCAAAAGGAAAGGTAGAAGAATCGGACCTTGAAAATTTCCACTACTTGAAAATGGTAGTCAAAGAGACTCTACGGCTGCACGCACCAGTTCCCTTGATTCCAAAAGGAAGCATGAAACATAGTAAGATCGATGGGTACGATGTATACCCGAAAACAAGGGTCATAGTAAATGCATGGGCAATCGCGAGAAATCCCAAGTATTGGCAAAACCCACAAGAATTCTGGCCAGAGAGGTTCAAGGATAGCTCCATAAGTTTTGTCGGAAGTCAGAATTTTGAATACATACCTTTTGGGGGAGGTCGAAGGGGTTGCCCTGGAATGAACATGGGACTTGTGATGATAGAGCTCGTCCTTGCCAATGTATTGTACGCTTTCGATTGGGAATTGCCAAAATTAAGGAATGAAGAAGGAAGATCTAAACATGGAGGAAACATTTGGTATTAGTATTCATAAGAAATACCTCCTTGAGCTTGTACCCATCAAGCATGTACATGGTTAGGAAACTGTGTGCTCAATGTGTTGTATGCTTTTGGGTTCACCGCACCATCTTTTTACTGTGTGCCAACATCAGTAATTTTGTTTATTCATCTTCTAAATTCTTAGTTTCTTATTGATTTTCCGATTATTTTTTTAGCAAAGATTTTCCGAATCCTGATTAGCAGGTTTTTCAGTTTATCTCAATCAAATGCTGTGCACAACGGAAGAAGATAATAAAAACTAAAAACACAAATTTCCAGGAAGTTTTTAATTTTTTTTTTTCTTTTGGTTCTTTCAATCTAAATGACTGAGCTTCAACATGGGTTTGTCTCAAAGTTTTTATATACAACTCTCTGATCTCGTCACGGGGGGTTTCTGTGAGATAAGTAGTTGAATGTGAGCACGTGGACAACCAGTTTTTTGGACTAATGGATAAAACCCGGATCGGACTCCTGCCCAACTTTATTCAATGCATCTTTTTTGGTCACATCCTTAGGTCATTAGAGTATCTCCAAGAGAGAGCGGAGGTTTTATTTTCTCATGACACATAGAATTTTAGACCCTTATTTACATTAAATTCATCTCCAATAGTGGATCATAGAAAATAGGAAGGGTGTTAAAATAAATATGAAGGTCTTGGAAAAGGTCTTATTTAGACCTTGAAAATGACCTCCACATCATCATTTTAACTATTTTTTAATTTTTTGATTTTTAAATAAATTGTTATAAACCAATAGGAAAGAGGGAATCAATTTTATCATTATCCAAAACAATTTTTTTTTAAAATAAGACCTCATACTATTGGAGATGGTTCATGAGCAAAATATTATTATTTTTGCCACATACATATGACCCCATAAATGAGGATCTAAATAAAAATTCCACATAAGATTTTTAGCACTCACTGTTGGAGATGCTCTTAGTGCGTGTATCTAACGTATTTTTTTTGAAAGTAAGATAGAATACCAAAAGAGGCGTTAATTCTTTGATTCAAATCCATTTGAAATGGTAAATGAATCGAGAATTAACAAAGATCCTAAGAAGATACAACAATATTTTGCGGATTACAACTAATCGTGTATCTAACGTATTTGCCCGCATTTTTTTACATTTAATTCCGTCGGACGGTTCTTGCATTTTCGAAATTTTTTTTTGCAATAATAATACTCTGACAACAAAGTAGCGGGAAGGATTATTTAACAAAAATTTTTTTTTTTTTTTTTACTTAACTGAGCTTGCACACCTCTAGAGGACAAATGATGAAAAAAATTCCAATTTTATCTGTTTTGCGGATCTTCAATCTTGAACGGCTTTTGGACATTTTGAGATTCGAGAACTGTAGTGAAAACCAATGTTTTGAAAACCGGCCCGGCCATTAAACCGGAAAAATTACTGGGTTAAGGGTTAGTGGGCCAACCAGTGGTTTAACCCAGGTTCACTGGGTCACATTAATTCTTCACTTTTTCTCTTTCATCTTTTATACGTGTCCAGTGTAGTTTCTTTTTTCTGTTTTGTTTTTTATGAACATATATACGTGTCTAGTCTAGTGTTCTAAGCTTAGAACGTCCTATACACAAATCCAACTGCCCACACCACATGCTTTGCTTTCAAAAAAGAAAGTCAACAAAGTACAAACCATGAAAAATAATTCTCTCATATCATGTCATGTTAACTGGTGTGTTCAGTATATCATAAAAACTAAGTGAGGCAATGCATAATTTAAACAACACTTTCTCCATACCTCACAACATAAGATAAAAACCATAATATTGTTTGAATAATTACTTGCATCATTTTAACTAAATTGTTCAAAACCAAACCGAACTGATAACGCTATTTTTTATTGCATGTAGAAAAAATACCAATGATTTCTAGCAAAACTGAAATATGTAAATTATCTAAATCAATCATCCTCGTTGTTTCCCACCTCATTCCCGAACAATCCTTCTTTCTCCCATTCTTTCAAGATCTAAGCTTGCCTCTTTTTTAATGCATCACACAACATTGGTTGAAGTTTGTTAAGATCAATATCCAGAATTCTCTCATCATCTTTTCGTTTTTCCATCTTTTCCTTCAAAGCTTGAGCTCTTTGTTTCAACTCCAAATCCTTCTTAAGCATTTCATCCCTCAGTTTCATATTTTGCTCGTTCAAAGTATTTTGTTTTTCGAGACTTCTTTGAAAATTGGTAAACATACTATTCATGGTTTTTTGATCATGCAACATATCTTTACTTTTATTTCTCCCTGGGCCTCGCGGAACACCATCGCTGTCGTCGTCATTTTCACTTGGAAGAACACTCACACCAATACAAATGTTTCCAGCTACTGATTGAGTTCCATCTGATTTATCATTAGTTACCTTTTGTTTCTTTGAGGATCTAGTCATCGTAAATTGTTGTGAGCACCATTTTGGATTGTCCTTCGGGATTTCCCAACAATGTTCAAATTTAAATGCTGATCCCGAATCATCCATTTCTTGGTAGACTCTCCTTACTTCTTTTCTCTACATGTTATCAACAAATACAAATTATTGTATGTTATAGTATGGATATAAGAGTGAATAGATAGTGCCTTATTATATTAGGAATTAAACATCCTACTCAACATAAAATTCTTAATCAATAGAAAATATCAATTCATATAACTAAAATGGAATCATACTATATCTGTAAGTCCACTTGGTGGTGCTCTCTCTAGTCCTTCATATATTCCATGAAATTTGGTGACGCATGCTTGTACAGTTTGCCAATGGTTTTTTAAACCACTGATTCCCCGTTTTTCATCATGATTCACCAACTTAGCCTTCCAAACATCTAAAATATTTTCCCATATTTTATCACGCTTTTGCTCAGTTCCTACTACTGCATCACTGGTAACATAAATATACGCCTTTGTTAAAGCAATATCTTCTTCAATTTTCCAATTAGTGTTACGGCGGCGTTCAGATGACTGCTTCGGCTCAATATTATTCGCTTTCTTTGTTTCTTTACCTTTTCTTTTAGATGCTTTTGGAGGATTAGATGTTTGTGTACTAGGAGAAATGGGATCTTGAATACCTCCTTGTAACGGTGCAGGTGATCCACTCGCAATACTGGGACCAAACGGCATCATATGAGCATTCAAATGATTTTGATATGACAATCCGGATTCATAAAATTGTTGAGGGTTAGGGATCGGTGCATTCACTCTTTGTAAGCCATAATGGGTATGAAATGGTTGGGAAGGGTTAAAATGATTTGAGTGCATAATCAGGTTAGCATAAGGAGTTTGTAAATTCGATATAGTGGGATTTGGACCTTCAAAATGGGACTGATCAACATAGTTGTCTGCGTTGCTCACATCAGATTGTTGCGGTTCAAAGACATGGTTGTCCTCGGAATCCATCAAAAAGATAATAACTAATTAAAGCTGCAGCGAAGGATATCACAAATCATGATTAATATAAAACAAAATCAAAGGTTTTGTGTTTTTTTTCTTCTTCTAAAAGTTGAACTCACCACATGTTCATTATGTTAACAGTGAAATCCAAAAATATCAAAGCTTAAGCAAGTCTACATCAAACCTAAATATAAATACGAAATCATGATAATAATAACAAGTAATAACAAATTAATCAAACAAGGGTACTATTATTATCTTTGGCTCTCCGATTAAAATATAGTTCATACAGATCAATCAAGATAATTTAGAAGACGTACCTTTTATGGAGAAGATATACGACTTTGCAACAGTAACCCAATATGCTAAAACTTGAGTCTAGATTCCTAGATATATAATCAAGATAGATCTAGGAAGTTATTTTGGGTACCTATATTTTAGGGCGGGACTTTTCAATATTTTTATCTTGGCGGAACCATTTGCCTCCAAAACAAAAAAAGTTCGCTCCAAAAAAATTCGTTTTTTTTTTTTAATTTGATTTTTCTTTTCTTTTAAAATAAATGCCATCTGGATGCATATCTCAAATATCCGAACTCCACTGGAGTTGGTTTTAAAAACTATAAATATGCATCTTAAATTTTTGTGGGCCATACAGATAATATTCATTTTTTTGGTATGTCCACTTGGTATACATACCGATACTCCATTGGAGATGCTCTTAGTTTGATTTGCACAAATATTAAAGAAAGTTTTTTTTTTTTTTTTTTTTTTTTTTTTGGGATAATTGGAATTTAGTATCCAGGTTATGATCAACACTAGGCCTTGGTCTAACATTTGTCCAACATTAGTGTTTGGTACTTGGAATGGACGTTGACCCCCATTGACTAAGTTAAGTCTTCACTTCTGCTTAATAATTATTAAAAACCTTTTATAAAATGTAATTATCAATGGAGTTTGCTATCATACCCTCTGGTTCATAAATGTTTTACAAAGTATTCAGAGCACTGAAAAGAAATCCTTTCTTCTCTTCCTTCATCGCTACTATCATATTCGTCTCTCTTTGTCGTTACCACTTTCTTCGTCTCTTTATTTTTCTTGTGATTGAGAATCTGTGACAGAGAGTTTAGAGTTGAAAGTGATAAAACATCAATAATTTTGAGAATATGATGAAATTAAGGTTTGATGTGAACGTCAGTATAAGTATTAGTTTCCCACACATACCATGAACGACACCACTAGCCACCGCAGCACCACCACCACCTAGATATTTTTTTATCAAGTTCTTCCCTTATTTCTCTCATATTAGCAACAAAAATTGTTCCTGAAACATTAATTGCAACCCTAACTGAAACCCTATTGAATCGATTATATTGTGAACCCAAATCGAAACCCTAATTATATTGAATCAATTTCTCAAAAACAAAACCTGATTCGAGGGATTGAGTGAAATCAGTGAGATGGAGAAGGGAGATCATTCAAGAACAACACATGATATACATGTTATGTTGCCGAGAAGAAAATCAAGGAAGGACTGATGCTGGTAGTGGTATGGAAACATTCAAGGAATGGGTTTGCTTAGAGTTTGAATCCATGGAGTTTTTGGAAGAGATCTTGAGGACGAGAAGAACAAAGGTTCTGGTTATGTTGTGGTCAGAGATTATTTGGGATTTGAGGTTTCTGTCGAGAACAAAAAATCAGGGAAGTAAATGAAGTTGATGCTGCTGTGAGAAGAGTATGAGACAATAAGAGCTAGCACTATGGTGCCAGCTATCCCTTCCCTATCCCTCAAATATAGGGAAGGGATGGCACATGGAAGGCAAGCTTGCTATGGTGCCCTCCCATCCCTTCCCTACACATAAAGGGTACTCAGTATGCGTATGAATACTTCCAAATAGGTACTCAGTACCCGTATTAGTCAACTCGTTGACTTGACCAAAAACGGGTACTCAGTATGCGTTTCATAGGTTTTAACACACAAAACTCAGAGCAGTCGGCCATTTCTTCTTCTTCTCTAACTTTTATCCTGTCAAAACCCCTCTTACCCCCTTTCGATTTTCATGTTGATTCATTGCGATTCACCAGCTAAGATTAAAAGGGTTTGATGGTTACTACAAGGTGAAACAAATCCCTTCTTCAATTTCGAATTTCATCCAAAAAATCATCTAAGGTGAGTGATTCTAATGTTAGGGTTTTTAAATTAATTTCAATTTTAGTTTGTATGAAATTGTTGATACTAGGTTGGTTGGATATGTAGTATGCAATTCAATAACGTTATTAAAACATATATTAAGTGAAAAATGCATGATTATTTGTTGTGTGTCTTGATTTATGTTGAATGAAATGTTTCATCTAAATGCATATCAATGTAGAACCTTGATAGACTTGTATTTATGTATGTTATACACAAATTGATACTGTGTTTTTTGTTTGCTATACGGTACACAATGAGTCTAATGCGTTCTTATGTGAGATTCAAACATGGAATCTATTTGGATACCTCTAGTGATAGTGATGAAGAAGATAAAGCTTTTCTTATGTTTACACAACTATGTTTGGATGAACGATTGCGTATTATTAGAAAACCTGTACCAAAGGAGGTACAGACACGTAGTGTAATATCGCGTGATCGAGTGTGGCATGATTCCAAAATGATGAATGATTATTTTACTCCTGGAACCGGTTATACCTCTAGACAATTCAAACAACGTCTAGGCATGAGGGAAGACTTATTCGAGAAATTATTAGGAAAATTGCTTGAAGTGGATCCGGAACGACATCAACGTCCGGATGCAACTGGTACTATGGGGCATTCTCTGCATATGAAATTAGTTTCCGTGATGAAATGTTTATGCAAAAGTATGCCAGATGATGGTGTTGATGATTACACTCGTATGGGTGCAACTACAATATACAAGTATCTAAAAAGATTTTTCCACACCATTTTCATGACTTTTGAAGCAAGATATTTGCGTGAACCCACTCCTGCATATGTTTAGAGGTTGCTAGCTGAGAATTCCAACCGAGGTTTTCCTTGAATTCTTGGTACTGTTGATTGTATGCAATGGCCATGGAAGAATTATCCGGTAGCTTGGCAAGGAACTTACCGGGGTAAAGATAAAGAGAGTAGTTTGGTATTAGAGGCGGTGGCATCATACGATTTTTGATTTTCGCATGCCTTTTTTTGGAATGCCTGGATCAAATAACGATTTGAATGTGTTGGCACACTCACCCCTTTTTGATAACATTCTTAAGGATGTAGAACCTCCATGCAATTATGTCATCAACGGTAACCAATACAATAGGGGTTATTTCTTATCCGATGGTATCTATCCAAAGTTGACTACAATTGTACAAGTTTTTTCTCAGACATTGGACATTCCCAACTATGTTTGGTTCAAAAAGTATTAAATGGCTAAGAGAAAGGATGTCGAGCATGCTTTTGGAGTGCTTCAGGGTAAATTCATAATTGTCGGATCTCCCTGTAAGTATTGGCACTAATCTGACTTGAATCTAATTATGAAATGTTGTCTTATTTTACACAACATCACTATCGAGCATGAGCGTCGGGATACTGATTGGGGAAAGGTTGTTCCTGTTCCACTTTCGGAACCTAGCGTTAATGGTCGTGTATTTATGTCATCTCTGAAAAACCTAAAATTGCACCTACAACTAAGAAATGATCTTGTCAAGCACATTGTTGCGCGTCCTGGTAGAGGAGGCGCGACAGGGGACTTGTCTAGTTTGGAGGGTTCATATATGAAATACATGGTACTTCCATCATCAGAAGGAGATTATGATGATATAGACTTAGAAGAAGAAGTTTTCCCACGACAAAAAAAGGATGGAGCATTTGAGTATTATGGAGATTACAATAATCAAATCCCATATGACTTTCAACATGGAGATGAACATATTCATGCATACAGACATGTTGGAGAGGAATATCAACATGATGGAGATGACGGTGAGGATTCTGGTGAAGAGGAGGATTATGACGATAATGAGGAGGATTCTGAGGATGACGATGAGGATGAGGAGGACGATGTTGAGGATGATGATGATGCGGGTATGTATGTTGATGATGATGATGATTTTGAGGCATAAGATGTATTTCACTATTGTATTTTAAGTTTTTGAATGTCACATGCACTTGTAATAACAAAATTTAGATTATTTTTGGGAATTAAAGTATGCAAATGATAAAGTTTATATTTGGTGGCATATGGTTTACAATTACGATAATCCGCAAAATCATTTAAACAATATACGGATATGTATACATATCCGTGAAATCTATTCATACAGTATATGGATTAGTATACTTATCCATAAAATCTCGTTCTACAGTGAATGGATATGTATAAAGGATTCACTATCTCTTTAGAAATGAAGACATTAGTTCCACCAACTCTGTTCTCCATCTTCCAAAAAAAATAAAATAAAAATATTTTTGTCCAAGTTAGTATCCACAACACTTTTATTTCTTAATTATGGTGGGTTATATTCTGGAGGAAGATGAATTGATAGTTAGTTTATGGGTTGAAGTTCATCTAGAGAATGAAGAAGAAGATGAACCACTAAATAACACAAACCTTTTGGAGAAGTTGCTGCAAAGGTTGACTATACATAACGGGAATCCGAATGAACACACGTTTAAGTATCTGAACACAAGGTTAAACGTTATAACTTCAGACATGAAAGTATATGTAACGACACATAGATCGTTATATTTATGGAGGGCTGCAGTACCTTTGGAAATCGTAAGAAATTTACCGGTTACCTATTAAACAATCTTTTGAGTCTGTGCACTGAATTTTTGAATAATTTAATTGTAAATTAATATTTTTTTATTTTTTTGTAGGAGCAACAGGCTTTGGAAAGTTACAAAACAAGAAAAGATGGGGAAACCTTTTAGATTTTTTAACTGCTATGTTATTTTGAAAAACATCTTCTCAGAGTATAACCCTTCCCCTTTGAAGATTCATCATCTAAATCATAAGATGAAGAGTAAAGAATTAAAATAAAGATAGGTTTTGTGGGTATATCTCTCTGTAAACCTCACGAGACATAACTCGTCCAATAGGTTCGCCTATTGGTTTAAATGTTGGTTGAACGTGCTTAATGTAATCGTTAATCTGAATATGAAAATAACTATTATTATTTATTGTAGACGCATATTTGTATATGTTCATGACATTCAAAAACTCACACATACTAATTATAAAAAAATCACATTACATCAATTGATATTCGATTCAACTAAAACAACACTTATTCATCCCATGCCACCGTTCCACACTCAAGGCATCTCCAGTAACGTTTTCCATATGTTTTTTTTTTTGCAATTTAATGGTGCATTTCCATAAAGAAATAACAACCCTCGGTTTCACACGGAATCCCCTTTGTGCATTCAAACTCCACCTTACCTTTTAGTTTTAAGTTTTTGCAGAGTTGTTCAACTTTTTCTTGTTTGATTGCATCTTTGATTGCATCCTCCAAACATTGTGCTTCTCCCGGACATTTAGCATACTCACATTCCAAATACCTTATCTTCTATGGTATCGACTCTTTTACCTTCCTAGTGCTGGTGCAACCTCGTTGTGGACATTTTGTATATAGCCATGGGCATTGAAGCAGACTATGTGTATCCATGAAACAACATGGAAAAACCTATTTTGCTTCCACACATACTATTTGTTTTCCATTTCTACTCAAACTATTAGAATACATATTTTAGGTTGTTTATATGTAAGAATGTATTGAGATTATTGATTGTAAGAACAAAAAAATGTTCAGTATTTATATAAAAAAATAGAGTCTTTGGGAAATAGACCCGTTGGGAAATACAGTCGTTGCGAAAAAGACCCTTTGGGAAATATAGTGGTTGGGAAAAAGAGCCGTTTGGGAACGATTTGTTAGAAATAGAGACGTTGGGAAGGAATCCTATTATATAAGAAAGATAACCCATTCTTCTTTGCAACATCAATCGACCTATTTTTCTTTGCAACATCAATCGACCTATTTTTCGTTGCAATATCAATCTACCTATGTTTCTTTGCGACATCAATCTATATATTCTTTGCAGTATTAATCTTGGAGGAGAAAAATAAAGCTAAACATTTATTCAATGGCAAATCAATCAGCAACTACCAACTCAGTCGAAGACATAATTAGAAGATGCAAGCGACCCACTCCATCAATTGCTGCAATGGAAAAGGAGATATGCAAAAGAGGTCATCAATCTACTGCGAACGCAATTACGTCTTCATCACCTACCAAATTAACTAATGTGATGGATGATGTGTTAAGCAAAGGAAAGTCCACAAAATAAACCAAATATTCATCTGGGTGTTCGACTGAATACCAACAAAAACTTAAGGAATACGAATAAAAACGCAAGGCAAAAGAACGAGGTCAACAACAATTCTAACTGAGGGAAAGTTTAAAGGATGTTGAAGAAGATACTGAATGGATTAGAAAATTTTACCTTCTCAAGGATAATTTTCCAGAAGATCCTAAAGATCATACAATGTTCTGGACTAATGTTGGTTGAGGTTCTTTCGTTAAAGAGACGGGAAAGAAACTATTCTTTAATTATCAACCATCCTATATTTTTTCAAGGACAAATCATGTTAGGAAATTATGCATCGGGTACAATGAATTTCTCGATAGGTACAGAGGTGATCGGTTTGCTGCACAAGATGCATATACAGTTTGGAGAAAAGAACCGTTTTATCATTTCGAAGCGGTCGTGATTGTTGAATCTGACACCAGGGAAAATAATAACATGTAATGTGTTCAGACCTATCGAATCATCTATTGTACTTTCCTTTTAAAGTTATTTATGAACATTAATTAGTTTAATGAAGTGATAAATGAAGTTATTAATTTGAATTTGGATTTGAATATCGAGTGGTTACAACACATTGAAAATTAAATTAATTCAAACTACAATTTCAATAAATTTAGACAACATATTTAAAATTAAGTTAACATCAATACTAATTAGAAATTTAAGAAAACACTTTTAATTTAAACATGTACTATAAATTAAAAATCTAAACTCAAGGAAAGATAAAACAATTAGAGCTGGATTACATCTTCATCTTCTGAATCTTCAACGCTGATTATACCCTTCCCTTCAAAATCTCCTTTTTTCTTACGTTGATAATATTGTTTTTTTTTTGGGGGCTAAACGACTAAGGTCCATCAACATTATTACATTGTCTTGATCAAAATGCATTTGTTGTCCATGTATTTGATTAGTCTGTTGTTGAAGAGTTTGCAAATTGATTTCATCTTCTATTTGATAACTCGGTTGTTGAGTATACCCCCAAAAAGTTTGGTATTGGCATTCTTGTTCCATTATCATTTTTTCCTTCCTTGATCGTGTTTCCTTAAGATACTCCAAAATACTAGAAATTTGTTGATAGATCTTATCTTCTTCCATCTTAACCGAAGATGTTCCCTCATCATCTTCTCTATATATACCTTGATCACGATCCTTCTTCTGTTTGGCTAGTTTTTTGGCTTTCTTTGTTCTTATAGGACGTGTATTTTCCTTGTATTTCCAACGAGTTTCTCCACATGAAAGAACTTCAGTACCATCTTCGACTGATACAAAGTTACGGTGATTATCAAAAAACTCACTGTTTTGTCTCACAGTCAGTTCATAATTATATCCAGGGACCTTTGCTCTAAACAATTCATAACATGCATCATACTTGAATGGTTCTCCTCTTTGTTCCTGAAATTGAAGGAGACCATCTTTTGTATGAAAAATTATATAAGAAACATTATTGCTATTATCACCAACTATATGGAAAAACTTAAAAAATTAATAAAACTTACCAAATCTTCGTGGTTCGCACCTCTTTTGGTTTGCCGATATAGAGCGTTAAGAATGGACACGAAGCATCCCAATTCTTTCATATGGATTTCGATTGCGTTGTATGAAAATTTCATGAATACGTATCCAAAACATAGTGGTTTTTTGCGCCGCACCCACAATTTCGTCCATACTCACATAAATAAAAGCAGTAGTAAGATCAACCTCTTCTTGTGTGACAAAATTAAGTACCATTTTGAATGAAACTAAGATAATAAAAAAAATGAGTGGTAGAATAAATTTAAATACCAAAGACGTATAGTAAGATGAAGAGAAAGAAGAAATCAATTGATGTAAGAAGGAGAAAATAAGAAATCAATTGATTTGGTGTAGTTTGAGTAGAGAATTAGAGTGGTATTTATAGAGGATTTTGAAAAAATGACTGTTGGGATCCGACGGTGTAGAAAATAGAGCCGTTATTAATGATGGATGGTTAGGATCGGGTGTGAAAGAGGCGTAAACAAAAAAAGGTCAAACAAATTTAATTTACGAAACGGGTACTCAGTACCCGTGCAAAAAGCTACGCGTACTCAGTACACGTAAATCGTAAAATAATACGGGTACTCAGTACCCATGTGATTTCCCTTCCCTACACGAGTGATCTGATCTGATCAACCAAGTAGGGAAGAAGGGTGATATCCCTACTCATGTAGGGATATGGGAGACCATAATACTTGGATTTTTGGTGTTTTGAGGGATAGAGAGAGATAGGGAAGGGATATCCCTCTCCATAGTGCTTGACCTAAGAATAAGAGAATGGATTTGAGGAGGAATTGATAGAGTTTGGGAAGATTTGATGCGAGTCAGGATCGTTGGATAAGGTGTTTTCGTTGGAACCGCTGGATCTTAGATCCATTTCAGGGTTATACTTGTAAACTCATAATGTGGCAGTATTTTTAATTATCTTATAAAATTAATTAAAGTATGGTCATAAACCGTCAACGTTGGTCAACATCCAGTCCAGGTACCAAGCCCTAACGTTAGACAAATATTAGACCAAAGCCTAGTGTTGGTCATAATCTGAATATTAAACTCTAATTATCCCTATTTTTTTATACTGTATTTTTTTTATAATTTGTCTTTGATCCTATTTATTTGAATAGTATGAAAACAAGGAGAGAGAATTGGTCTGGTTTTTGTGTTAAGAGAGAAAAAGAAACGGTTCATCCATGGACAGATTAGTAAAATTGTAACACTTGACTTTCCATTTATGAAAACAAGTCTACTTTTTTGACATACTCAAATACGGAAACAAACAAATTTGTTAGAAACATGGGGAGTAACAAAATTCGACTGTAACATATGAGCTCGTTATAACTCCTAGTAAATATAACTCCAGGTATCACTAAGTACACCCTAAGATGGCCCAGTCCTAGAGATCTTTAAAAAACTTCTGTTAGAATTCAAGATCATCTCTAAAGGATGATCACTTGATTATATCTGTGAAATACCATTTCTTAATTACAGTAGATTATCAGAAGAGTGTCTCTAATGTTTGGGGTTAATTAAAGCCATTCTATGTGGAAGTCTTATTAATTGACATTTTCTTTTAGTGGATAACTGCAAAGAGAAAAAAATATTTATTGATAAAATTTTCCACCTAAGGTTCATCTCCAATCTACGAGGTCTTAAAAAAATGATAGATGATGATGTGGATTTAAGACCCAAGGTCATAGAGAAAGTCTAATTTAGATTTTCTCTTTTACCCCGTTAGTCATGCATGCCATCCTTTTTTATGACCTTTACCTTTGCATTGGAGATGAAACTTTAGTGGAAAAGGTCTTAAATCTTAGGTGTCATGCAATTTAAAACCCTGACCCCGTTGTATTATCTTAAAAACCCCAAGGGTACAGTCTCTAACCCAACTGATTGCCCCTTATAACTTATTAAGACTTGAGTTATTTAGTATTTGGATCGTAAGTTTTGGTATGTGTTAGTGTTAGGGTCTTAAGTTTGTCCAATTTAGTATTTGGTTCGTTGACCCGTTAGTCAACTAGGAATTCTAGTCAAACAGTTAGGTAAGGTTAACGTCTAAAACGTCTGTCAGCTGAAGTATTGCCGTTAGCAACAACCGTTACACGTGCATATTAATCCAATCATGATTCTCTGCTAACTTCTCTTCTTCTCTGAAAGTGCATCAAAAATCAAGAAAAAGATGGAACTGCAGTTACAAATTCACCATCAAAAAGGGTTTCATTTAGATTTAACAAAACACTTTCGTCACCATCACCATCAAAAAGAATTTTATGATTGTCATACTCATTCACAAATTTTTCTTGAGAAAAAAAGACTTTTTTTAGTCTCCCTGTTTTGGAATTTCCTGTCAACCGCTCTTTGCTTCTCGACGGTCTTATGATGTTCCATAAACACCGCCATTGTAAATCCATTGGAGTTTCCTCCTTATAGAGCCTACTTTCTAGCCAGTCATGCATTGTTTCTCCGTAGTAATTTTCTCTTACCATCATTATTATTGAGAACTAAGTTGACATTTGAGTTTCTTGGGCTATCTAGTGAAGAATTCGATGGGCATGGTGAAAATGGTAAAGAATTTTGTGTTGAGGGAGAATAACAACTTTCGGGTAATTGTTGATTAGCTGCTAACACGTCTGGATTTTATTTGTTCAACATCTTCAAAATATGATAACAACTTTCGAATGCAATATTTTTGCCATTTTTGTGCTACCATTCTGTACGAATCTTTCTTTAAACATCACCATCCACAACACCACTCTCCCGGCTTCTCTTGGCTTACATTATCAATGAAACATAAGAAGCGACTTCCTTATTGGTTACAACGAAGCGACCCAGTGGAATCACGATCATTGATGTTCATGATTTTCTCTTGATATCTCAGAAATATGTTATCCCACATGGTATTACCACGCTGATGTGCACCATCAACATAATCTTGGGTAAAATAAAAATAATGACGACAAATACATTCATCTTTTGTGATGTTGAATTTTGCACTTCGAACTTTGACCTTTTTTCCTTTACCTTTGCCTTGACTTTGAGATTGAGAATCCATATTACAAAAAATTAAGAAATTAAGAAATATAGAGAATGTGTGATTGGTTAATCTTGTTTTAGATCAAAAGAATATCGAGAGATAAAGAAATTCTAGAGAGATTTAGAAATTCTGGTGTGAGTTGAAATGAATTTGAACTTGTATATTTATAGAGTGGGAATTTCTACCCTTTGGATGAGGAACTGCTGAACAATGATCTAATCATCGTGCGACCACATGACTAGTCGTGGCGCTACAATGACGAATGAGCGATATTAAGACCATATATCAATAAAAAGTTTATCGCTCGCTCAAAACTCCATCGTGTATGCCTATGTGGTATATTAGACACATTAATACATACGTTTGCCACTTTAACATACACATATAAGTGCAAAAGTGGCATCCAACTCAAACCATATTTTAAGTCTATCAAAGGGACATTAGCAATGTGGGATTATTATCCTTACAACATGTGCATGGGAATAGAAACACATGATCTCTTAATTTATTCAGGGGCGGAGCCAAGGGTTGACTAACCCTGACTGTAGCCCCCCCCCAAAATCTAGTTAACTGCATAAAAACCCTCTATTTCTTCCTATATATTTTATGTTTAGCCCACTAAATATTAATATTTAGTCCACCAAAGTTTCTAAAATTTATTTTAGCCCCCTAAATACGCTGAATTTATTATTATTTTATTTCTTTACGTGTTTTATTGAATTTGATTATCCTTTTCTTGGACGGTTGACATCACGATTTATATGGGCTGCAACCAGGATTACTAGGGGCTGATACATCTCAAGATCTTAAGCGATCCTAGCCATTGGATCGGCTAAATGGTATCAGCCCCCAGTAATCCTAGTAGCAACCCTTATAAATCATGGGTTGACACGTTCTTTGTTGCTTCATTTTAAATTAAAAACTTATCATCTCTAGCCCTTGCCTTTATATTTAATTTGCAATGGAATTTAAAGGATTAAATGAAAGATCTTGAATGAAGTGTTCACCAAAATCTCCTCCTGTTCATAACAATAGAAAGAAAAATGGCATCCTCTGCTTGGCTTTCAAGTAGAATTCAATCATCTTCATTCTCTGTTCTGCCATCCATTGGTATAGTCTCTCGGCAGTTAAGGCCCATTATTCCTCAACCTCCTCTGCATCTGAAAACCCGGAAACTCATATTTGAAAAATGTCAAAATTTTAGCAGTTCTGAAGCAACATTAATTAGTTGTTGCTGTTCGAGTCATAGGACAAATTCTTTAACTGGTTTAGTAGAAAAGGAGATTGCTAGAAACCAAAATGACGATGCTGACAAAGTAATTGGAACGGAAGAGGAGGTGGTTTATAAGTTTTCAGCTTCATGGATTGATTTATATCTTCCTAAGGTGGTTCGTCCTTACGCTCAACTTGCTCGATTTCATAAGCTAAGCCCGACATGGTTATTTGCTTGGCCATGTTTTTGGTAAGCTTTTCTTCCATCTGTTGGGAATTTCTCAATCTATTCAGCATGAATACTACATGATTTGCAATTTGCAACATATATCCCTTCGAAACATATATATATAGTTAACCTTTGTTTTACGCCACTATATTTTCTATATTAGGTCGATAACTTTAGCATCGCCATCATCAAAACTTCTCAGCATTAAGATGTTTGTACTTTTTGGACTCGGTTCATTCTTTCTACGGTCAGTGTCATGCGTGATAAATGATATTCTTGACCGTGACATTGATGCAAAGGTAACGCTAGCATTTTCATGGTTTGTGGTGCTTCATTATTTTATTTTATTGAAGATTTAGATTCTGGTTACTCGAACTGGGTAAAATTAATTAAGGAACAAGTTTATAATCAAATGACAGTCGAATAGGTTTTGTGAGAGTACTACCAGAACTTTAGAGTATTTTTTTTTTTTTTTTGATCGAGTGTAAACAGTAAAGTAACTTCCCTCGTAAGATTTCTGCTCACAAGTTTGTGTAAGTAGTTAATGAGGGACTTTACTTGGTGGCCTCCGCCTTTCCCTAATTAGAAATCCAAAGTAAAAGGCATAATTAATGCTATATTATCCTATGCATAAGTGCATAAGATAACATGACCCTTTTTCCTAATACATGGCCCCCAAAATGAAAGCGAATACGTATATGAGAGTGAATGTCAAGGACAGACGGAAGACCCGTATACCAAAAGGCTTTGGGGAAAGGAAAAAAAGGATGTGTGAAACCTTTTCGGTTAATGAGTTGTTAGTTGTTAAAAGTCCACGTCTCTTTTTCCGGCCCGTAATGCCCGTACTCAGTAATCATCTTCCCTCTTGTAATTAATCTGATAAGTGCAGAAGATGTTTTTTATTAATTGATTCTTGATAGGTTTTAGTGGACAATGGATCCTAATTATATTTTGGCCTTTCTTATTATCATGTTAACAAGTTCTTTGACATACTTCAGGTGGAGCGAACAAAGTCGAGACCACTTGCTAGTGGTCTTCTGACACCATATCATGGACTCAACTTTCTTGGCTTTCTAGTTCTGTTATACCTTGGATTCCTCCTTCAACTTAATAACTACAGGTGACTGATACTCTAATCTGCTAATAAGCATGATTTTTATGCTTGGCTGGCGATGTTTAGTACATCTTGCGATTATGTTGACTAAAAACGTATCTAAAATGTTTTTGGTACAGCCTGTTAGAATATATCCACCATATATAAGGAAACCATGAAGATATAGTCAAAGATATTCTAGATAAGTGTTGGAATTACCTAATTTGTAATGTCTAATATGAACTAATATGAACAAGGTTTAAAGAAGTCTAGAGTTAGGTAGAGTTCAAAGTATCTAGAATGATCAAGAGAGGTTGGTCAAATACCATAATATAAAACATGTGATAAAAATGTTAGTATAGTTTGTAGGCTAAGGAAGTAGAACTCAATTTGGAGTTGCTCACTTGGAGGCTTAGCTAACTAGTATAAATAGGCATTTGTAGTATCATTTGTAGTCATCCAAAGTTAGTTAGATTGGGTCCTAAATAAGTGAGAGTTGAGAGCTCTCCTTATGTGAGTTTTTGTGTGTGGGTTTTGTAAATCATCTCAGTGATTACTGATGATCAATATCATTCATCCTACGGTGTTTTGTCAGTGGACGTAGGCGTTAGTGCCGAACCACTTTAATCTCTTGTGTATTCTTTATTTCATCTTGATCATGTCTCTTATCATAAATCTAACATGGTATCAGAGCTCCGAAGTTTCATCTCAATTTCTATCATGGTATCAGAGCTTCGATGCATTTCCATTTCTATCATGGTATCAGAGCCAAGTTCGATCCAAATGGGCGTTTAAGTTTCCGCTACAAGATGAAGTTTAAGTTTCCACTCCTATCATAGCCAAACCCCACTCAATGCTACTCGTGTCCATCCGTGTGTCAGTAGTTTCCATACCACTCAGTATCCGTTATCAGTGTATCTGTGGTTTCCGTACCACTCAATATCCCCGCCAGTGTGCGTCTGTGGTTTCCGTAACCACTCAAGTATCCCCGCCAGTGTGCGTCAGTGGTTTCCGTAGCACTCAGTATCAGTATGTCCGTGGTTTCCGTACCACTCAGATCGGCCAGTGTGCATCCGTGGCTTCCGTGCCACTCAGTCAGTGTCTTGTTAAACGATTCCAGTCAGTATGTCCGTGGTTTCCGTACCAATCAGATCCGCCAGTGTGCATCCGTGGCTTCCGTGCCACTCATTTAGTGTAACCCTTTCTGCATGGGCAACAATCCGTAGGCCACAATCCGCGTGTATCCACAGTTGGCGGGATGCAATTCGTGTGCTACAATCCGCTGCCATGCTTGAGTCAGGGTGTATTCAAACTCGACCATTTCGAGTTTGAGGGGGGGTGTCAGTCCACTTGCAATACTCGTTTGTAATATTGCACATCGTTTGGCTTCAACTCTCAATCATCTCAACTTCTCATACAACAAGTTCTCCCTTGAACCAGTACTTCCACCTATAGTTTCACCAACATCCGCACCGATAGTCCCGCCAAGAGGCGCACCAATATTTCCACCAACAGTTGCACCCATAGGTGCGCCACCAGTTGAAGAAGTAGATACACCAACATCTGCACCAACAGTTTCACCCATAGTTGAGCCACCAGTTGAACCGGTAGTACCACCAACAGCTGCATCTCGTAGTTCACCCACCAGCATCTCGAGCTCTTCCCCGCCATGAACATCATCGTACTCCACAGACAATGCAGACCGAGTTCGTCATCGTCCCATCACAACAACTTCCATCCAAACAAGCATCATCATTACTTTGCCATGTTTTCTTTACTGCCTTCCAGCTCGAGCTCTTCCACCTGTAATCATGCCATCACGTTCTCCTGCCAAGATAAACCATCTTTTTCAACAACAGTTCAAGTTGATCACTTCAAAACATTTCCGTGCTCAACTTGAGGGGGGGTGTTAGAATATATCCACCATATACAAGGAAACCATGAAGATATAGTCAAAGATATTCTAGATAAGTGTTGGAATTACCTAATTTGTAATGTCTAATATGAACTAATATGAACAAGGTTTAAAGAAGTCTAGAGTTAGGTAGAGTTCAAAGTATCTAGAATGATCAAGAGAGGTTGGTCAAATACCATAATATAAAACATGTGATAAAAATGTTAGTATAGTTTGTAGGCTAAGGAAGTAGAACTCAATTTGGAGTTGCTCACTTGGAGGCTTAGCTAACTAGTATAAATAGGCATTTGTAGTATCATTTGTAGTCATCCAAAGTTAGTTAGATTGGGTCCTCAATAAGTGAGAGTTGAGAGCTCTCCTTATGTGAGTTTTTGTGTGTGGGTTTTGTAAATTATCTCAGTGATTACTGATGATCAATATCATTCATCCTACGGGGTTTTGTCAGTGGACGTAGGCGTTAGTGCCGAACCACTTTAATCTCTTGTGTATTTTTTATTTCATCTTGATCATGTCTCTTATCATAAATCTAACATGGTATCAGAGCTCCGAAGTTTCATCTCAATTTCTATCATGGTATCAGAGCTTCGATGCATTTCCATTTCTATCACAGCCGTGTTTTAGGGTTACTACTGCTGCCGTTAATCTTCTCTTATCCCCTCATGAAAAGGCTAACATTTTGGGTAATTAATGACTTACAATAACTTATATTCAATTTACTAAAGCATATTCTTGATCAATCCTGTTGATAAATTAAAATCATATGATTGCAGCCTCAAGCATATTTGGGTGTTGCGTTTAATTGGGGAGCTTTATTAGGATGGGCTGCAATTGAAGGAAGCTTGAATTATGCTATTTCCCTCCCGTTATACGTATCTGGACTATTTTGGACTCTTGTTTATGATACTATCTATGCACATCAAGTAAGATAACTAAGCATTTCATGTCCAAAATCTAAACAATCAGTTATGTTAGCTTTTTGATCGTACATGAATATATATCTGAAAACTCTATTGCAGGTGATTAAGATATAAAATAAGATAATACCTAGCAAAATAAAAAGATATATGATATCGATGAATTTCATTTTACCACCATGCAGGATAAAGAAGATGACTTGAGAGTGGGCGTCAAATCTACGGCAATACTGTTTGGTGAACAGACGAAAATTTGGATAACTGGTTTTGGGATTGCATCTATTATCACCCTAATTCTCTCCGGATATAATGCAACCATTGGTATTAATCTTATATGATTCTATTGTTATAAATATATATATAAGCCAATATGTTTAGCTATCTGACTAGCTCAATGGAGGTCGAATGGACAAGCTAGCTCGTCCTTTTTAACTTGCCAGCATGTCCTGATAAGTCTTGAGACCAATGATACCAAACCAGCCTTCACTACAATAACAACATGATTATATTGATGGACAGGATGGCCATTTTATGTATCCTTGATCGCTGCTTCTTCTCAATTAGCATGGCAAATTTGGACAGCTGATTTATCGAATCCTGCAGATTGCAGTAACAAGTGAGTGATTACGCATCCGGAAGTCTTGAGTAACTATATTAACGTTCAGTAGTAATAGTGTCATAGTGATAGGTTTTTCAAGGTTTTACGTTTTTCTTTTTTAAATGTGTTTTAAGTTTTTAATTCTTTTCAGTTAAAACAATGAACCATCCATCATTGAATATTTCTATAAACGAGACCTTAATTCAGTCGATCTGTTCTTTTGCTTAATGCAGGTTTTTATCCAACACGTGGTATGGAGCAATTATGTTTGGAGGAATCCTGTTTGGAAGACTAGTCACATGAATTTCAAAATGGTGTCTGGCAACAAGCTTTTAAAATAATTCATTTTTTCCAAAACATAATATTAAAGTATTGTAGGTATAAGATAACATATCAAGGTTGGGTCCTGTTAATACAGGTTAACTCCTTCAAAATATATTATTTTTACCTAGGATTTGATGGATACTATTGGAATCATCCGATGTTTTGGTAAATCAACCCTGACATTAAATAAACGGCCGTTTCCTATACTACCCTTAATTAAGACTATCTGATTTTAGTTATTAGTCATGTGGAGCCCATGCCATCAGATGTTTCCTTCTATAAAATCTGTTAACAAAATAATTTGATCACTAATCCATTAAAGTTCACCAAAATATCTCTATGTTGAGATTTGTTTATATTTTTCTTTCGTGAATATAGCAATCACTTACATCACATGAGGTTTTGATGTAAAATCATTAATCCATTCTGTTCTTTTTTAACGATAACCCATCCCTTGATTTCACCCGATCAAAATCCGAACCTTACATCACATCAGCTTTTGATTTATTATAGATTTATGATTTGAATATATTTTTTGTTATTAGCATAAGCATTACTGTATATTAGGATTTAGATTCTATAAAGGATAAGCTTTTCCCTACCCTATGAGATTGATCAGTTCACATATTCCACGGATCAAGTTCTATAATTTGGCTTACATGTTCAAAGATAACTAATATTAGTGCAAGCAGGGCCGGCCCTGAGATTTGGCTGCCCCGAAAGAAGGATAAAATGTTTCCCCGTCAATCATGATATGCTTTGCAGGTATTACCAGCACAAACGAGATGTTACAACAAATAAGTGCTAAGTTTGTTTTATTGTAACAATATCGCCATTCATACGGTTGAAGGAAAATTAAAATGGTTAACTTAGACGAAATGAAATAAATAGAAGATACTATAAGAAGTACGAGTTCTAGCTATCTATCTACCATTCAATGGTTGATAAAGGTTCAAAAATTGATACTTTCGGACCAGGGGCGGAGCACTTGCACCCCCAGCCCAGCTGGCTCCAAAACTTAATTTGGGCCCTTTAAGCAAGTTTTATACCATTTATAAGCCTGATTTTTCTTTTTGCACCCCGTTAAAAAAAATATACCTGCCCAAAGCAAATTTTTGCACCCCTTCATTGAGATCTTGGCTCCGCTCCTGTTTCAGACGATAGGGTAATGGATATTAACTTACCATTCAACCAATGATGATCGACACACACTCATGGAGGGAGAAGAAATTAAGAGTTTTAAAGAGAGAACGATGTTAAATTAGTAAATTTTATTTCTTAATATTTTGGTTTCTGTTATTTATAATAGGGATCACTAAGCTAATGTCTTATTTATAGAGTGCCCCTTCATACTCATACAGACTTGTCCTAGTTTTTAGTTCTAAAGACATTTAAGGCCAATCTCTTATTTTTTACACGTAAACCCTTTTAAGTATCCCAAGTTTTGTTGCCCCTTTTATCGTGATGCTCCGAAGTCAACTTTCGTTGACCTTCCCTCGGGGCCGGCCCTGAGTGCAAGTGTTTATACTGTATCCTTTTAGGGTTCATGTTCAAATCCTTTCTGGTTTTCATTTATCTTTGTAAGATTTAAGTGCATATTTCGGTAGATGAATAATTTACGCTCGGTAAACTCACTTTCTTTTCTTTTATTCAATGCAGGGGTACTTATGGTATTTTGACGAGGTTATCATCATAAGTTTCTTTAACCGAGAATCTTGTTATTCCAAATTTCCAACAAAAGTAATTACTATCAATCCCAGAAAAACATAACTCCAATAGAAATTGTGAATTCCAAAACATACAGTAACTCAATAATTGCTCTTTTAACGTACACCTTGTATACAGGATAACAATTGCCATCAAGGTTTCATCATTCCGAGATTTTTTCGTATTTTTTCGTTTTATTTGATAATATTTTCATTTGATAGAAATGCGTGCATAAATAAATAAAATAAAATAAAACTAATCTTTCGGTAAAGAACAAAAACAGCACATTATTTTGAACCCAACCAACTCAATCTCGAATGCAGAGACTGTCTCTGGCTGGAAAAACACTCCTGAATGTGAATCAAATAACTTGGAACTTCAGACCCATCAGCCTGATGGTGGTGGTGGATATCACCGACTTCAGACCCATCAGCCTAATGGGAAGTATGAACAAAATTCTTACAAAAATTTTAGCTTCAAGGTTGAAGATGGTTATGGAGGGTCTGATTAGCAACCACCAAAGTGCTTTTATTAGTGACAGACAGATTCTAGATAGCTCGTTGATTGCAAATGAATGCATTGATTCTTATCTGAAGAGAAAGAAGAATGGGATCTTATGCAAAATCGACTTTCAAAAAGCGTTCGACAACGTCTCTTGGGAGTTCTTGGACTATTGTTTGCATAGAATGGGTTTCGGACAGAAGTGGAGGAAATGGATTCAAGCTTGCATTAGGTTCGTCAATTTCTCGGTGCTTATAAATGGGTCTTCCAATGGTAGATTTGAGAGTTCGAAGGGGTTGAGACAGGGAGATCCCTTATCTCCGTACCTTTTCCTACTTGTTGTTGAGTCTTTAAATCTTATGCTTCAAAAGGCTTGTCAAGTGGGATGGCTGCGCGGTTTTGAGGTAGTTCCAGGTGGTACTCCCGTAAGTCATCTTCAATTCGCAGACGATACTTTGGTGTTTGTGCAAGCTGAACCCTCCCAAGTGAAACACCTTAGAAATATCTTACTTTGGTTTGAGATCATTTCAGGTCTTAAAGTTAATTTTAATAAGTCCACTTTGATTCCAGTTGGTCAGGTGGATAACATTGTCACTTTAGCTCAAGACTTTGGGTGTAGAGTTGAGAGTTTTCCTATTACTTACTTAGGCCTACCATTGGGGGACAAGTATTTATCAAAAAGTAAGTGGGATGTTGTTATTGAAAGAGTCGAAAGTAGGCTAGGGGCTTGGTTTGCAATTTTTCTATCTAGAGGGGGGAAACTGATTCATATCCATGCGGTGCTGCAAGATCTACCGGTTTACCTAATGTCTTTGTTCATTGCGCCTGCTTCCGTGGTTAAGAAGTTGGAAAGAATTTTCAGAAATTTCCTTTGGAATGATAAGGATAACAACCACAAGTCCCACTTAGTGCGTTGGGATGTAGTTAACGTTTCAAAAGAAGAAGGGGGGTTAGGAGTGAAGAAATTGCATCAACTCAATGTAGCTCTCGTAATGAAGTGGATATGGAGATTCGGTTCAGAGAAAGAAGCTCTGTGGAGGAAGATTGTGGCAGAGAAGTATGGCGAAGATTCAAGGGGTTGGGTGACAAAGAAGACCAACACTCCTTATGGGTGCTGCATTTGGAGAGGAGTTTCAAATTTCATTGAAGCATTCCAGTCGAACTACTATATGCAAGTTGGTAATGGGGAGTCTACAAGCTTTTGGAAGGATGCTTAGCTGTCAACTTTGACTCTACAGACTCAATTCCCCGCGGTATTTGAAGTATGTGATTCGAAGGAGATAACGGCAGCCTGTGTTAGAACTTTTGTAAATGATGTGGTCAGTTGGGACTTAGGTATTCATAGAAGGGTGCATGACAATGTAGTGGAGGAGCTTACAGAGCTTATTTTCCTGCTGGAAAATTACACAAACAGGGATCTTGACAGCGAAGATCACAGAGTGTGGAAGGGTGTCAAGGATAACGGGGTATTCTCTGTTAAAGATTGCTATGAATGGTTGTGTGTGAATACTCCTCGTCCAGAAAGGTACGTGTATGCCAAGAATTTGTGGTCAAAGTGGTGGCCAACCAAGGTCAGTTTCTTCATATGGGTTGCAGGTTTCAAAAAAAATTCGACTCAAGATAATATGTGTAAGAAAGGGTGGAGATTTGAATGGGTTAATCATTGTTATATGTGCGTGCAAGATGGTGAGAGAACTGATCACCTTCTTCTCCATTGTCTGACTGCGTGGAAGATTTGGGGCTCTCTGTTAAATGAATGGTCTATTAAATGGGAAATTCCTTGCGATGTGATTACGCTCTTGAACACTTGGAATTTTAAGCACATAGCGGGGCGGAGAGGTGAAATTTTGAAGGTCCTACCAGCTGCAGTTTTGTGGTGCTTATGGAACGAGAGAAATGATAGATCTTTCAACGATAAAAGCAAGACGGAGTTGGGAATCATTGAGACGATTAAGATTACTATTGCTTACTAGTTACATAACATAGGCCAGTTTCGCAACATCTCCATGGTGCAGTTCTTTATCAGCTGGAAAGAAGTTATTTTCCAACCACCATAGGCTAATCTGTTGTCTATTGTTTGTTATTGTTCGTATTCTATTTATTTTTATTTTTTCTGTGCTCCCTTTGTTTCAGAGCCTTTGTTTGTTTAGGGGGCTTTTTTAGCTTCCTTTGTTGTTTTTGGTCGACGGCGTCGACATCATACTTCATGATGTACTCTGACGGTTTCCATCTATAAAATGTTTTATTTACCGATCAAAAAAAAAAATAACTTGGAACTTGCAACAAGATATTCATGGACCGTGGGGCTCTTATTTTGAAAACCTACCTACTGCTACAATTTATTTTATTTTTGAAAGAAAAAGGATGCATATTATTTTGAACCTAACATGCCGAATTCTATCATCGGGTTTATTTCCCTTCTTTTTAAAAAATGAGTTTTGTTGCATGTTCAATCATGTTTTTCACAAAATTTGAAAACATTATTTCTTTTTCTAAAAGAAAAACCAAAATTAAGATGAAAAACCATACTTCTAGGTTTTGTATTGGAGCCATTTATTTCTTTTTGCTGATATCCTTAGGAAATTTGGGGAACTTTTCGCCTCTTTTGCAGCGACTATAGCACCAAATGTAGGATGATATCGATTTACAGTTCGACAAAGTATGTTTCGTTGTTGTAATGATTTTAATTAGAAAATCAAAGATGCATGGTCTAGACAAGATCGTTCAAATCAAAGATCATCAACAAGAAAAACTAACCAATATGAAGAATTTATTAATTTTTCTTCTGGCAGATAGTTGAGAATTGTGTAATTTTAAAATTAGATATTAGTTTTACCTGAATCTAGTGGATTTATAATGTTTCTTAAAGAATCTTTAAGATTCTTATAGATATATGATTTTGGATTATAGTCTTAGGAGTATCAATTAGTTATATATTTGAAAAAACCAAGGTTATCATGATTCCCTTAAAAAAAATATCCAAAAGTGGAGGTGGTGGTTGGTGTGTGTGGTGTGTTGGTGGCAGTGATGGATGGCGGTGGAGGTGGTGGTGGGTGTGGGCGGTGGTGGGAGGTGTGTGTGTGTGGTGTGCTGGTGTGCTGGTGGCAATGATGTTGGCGGTGGTGGTGGTGGTTGGTATGTGGCGGTAATGGTGGTGGATGTGATGGTTGGTGGTGGAGGCGTTGGCGGTGGTGGTCGATGGTGGTGGTTGTGCTGGTGTTGGTTGGTGGTGGTGATTTGTAGTGGCGGAAAAACATAGCATGTTGTGATTAAAAATAAATTGTCCATAAGAATCCATGAAACTCTTGTGGTTTGGGTTAAGATTGATATGAGATAATAACATACATATTTTTCCTACAAATATCCATAAGAATCTATATATATCTTGTCCCTTAACTATCCTGAGGAATCTTAAATAAATTGAATACCTAGGAAATTTGTGGAATCTAAAACAATCCTAATTGAATACTATGGATATTTAATGATTCCTTGCATATCCTACATGAATACCTAGGAGTTTTTAGGATTGTTAAATATCCATATATATCCTAATCCAATACACCCCTGTTAGAGGTAAAATACTATTCCGAAAAATGGTAGAAACGTAACATTGATAAGTAAAGGGTAAAATAATATTTTGATGACATCCCACCGAAACGCCCAATAGCCAAAATACTTGGCTAGGGATAGACTATAGAGAGAGGGCAGCGCAAAGACTTCGTCATAAATAACAAGGTAATGCAAGCATCACAACGTGTTTGGTTGAGCAACTACTTGGAGACTCATAATTAGCTTAGAGAGAGATGGAGATGGAAAAATCAGCAATTGGATCATATTCAATGAAAGGTGGAACTGGTCGGCATAGTTATGTCCATAATTCCTCTCTTGGTACACAAAGTCTTTCTCCCTTTTCGTCGTCCACATATTCATTCATATATATTTGTTTGATTGGGATATTCTATTACTCCCTCCGTCCCACTATTAAGTTACCTAGTTTAAGTTTGCACAATTTTTAAGGCAAGCAAAGAAAATAATACTTTTAAGCATTTTTTACAATTATACCCTTATTGATAATAACTAGTGAAATTTAGAAATGATTTATTTCTCAAACTACTCCACGGATGTTTGCAAACTTCATACCATCGAAAAACATTTTAAAACACCTACGTAACGAATATAAACATGCCTATCAAATTATGCATATTTCTTATATTTTTTATAATTAACTAAAAGGATAATTTTAGAAATATCTCCTTGTTTAGTGATATAGGTCACTTATTAGTGGGACAAAATATAAAATCAAATAGGTCACTTAATAGTGGGACGGAGGGAGTATATAATACGAGGTTTGAGAAAATCCGATTTTGTGCTGATGAAAATGGTTATGAAAGGCAATATAGTCTTTTACTGTTGTTTTCCTGATGATGAAGAATGCAATCCAAATTGGGTTTCTAGCATCTGTTGGCGCTGTTGCTCTGAGTCTGAGAGTCTGAGACCAATGAGCTGCTTTTTCATTTTTTGCTTGGAGTAACTAGCTTTTTTTTTTTCCCTTCAGCACTCCACTAGTGTTTGTTGTTTCCGCTTGTGTTTCAATAGATTGAGCTTAACTTTATCTTGTTATCGGCAGAGACGTGGCATTGATCTTTCACAAGGGATGACAAAAGAAGCTATAGCTAAAGAATTCAATGTCGAAAACCAACTTATGAACAACCCAAGCGCCACCTTTCGCATTGTTGACTTGGGTTGTTCGGTGGGACCTAATTGTCTCATTGCTATAAATGACATAATCGAAGCGATTGATCTTAAGTTCAAATCATATTTTCAAGGGCTTGAACTCAAGCGAAATGTAACACCTGAGTTTCAAGTATATTTTAATGACAAAGCATCTAACGATTTTAACACTTTATTTGCGCTGATTCCTTTAGAAAAGCGGTACTTCGCATCAGGTGTACCTGGTTCATTCTACGGCCGTTTATTTCCTCGATCTTCCATTCATTTTGTTAATTCGTTTACTGCACTTCATTGGCTCTCCAGAGTTCCAAAAGAGGCTGGTGATATTAATTCCTCAGCATGGAATAAAGGCAGGATACATTATACTAATGCTCCAAAAGAGGTCTTCCAGGATTATTCATCTCAATATGTCATGGACATGGAAGCTTTTCTTCTTGCTCGGGGATGAGATTGTTTGTGGTGGATTGATGTTTATTTTGGTTCCAGCTGTCCCTGATGAAACATTAGTTTCTCAAACAAGTCCTGGTGTACTTTTAGATGTTTTGGGATCTTGTCTCATGGAAATGGAGAAAATGGTAACATTTATATATTTGAAGTCACAATATTGCAATGAGCCTGTATTTTTTCCGCACTCATTTTAGGACTACATTGTATTCCAACACAACATATTAAAGTAAAAGCGAAGAAGTGTTTCCAAACTTAGTTTGATTTGATTACTTGACACTTAGTGGGAATTGATATTAATTAGTTTGTTGCGTGCGTGTAGAATATTGTGGATGAAGCTAAAGTGGACTCCTTCAACTTTCCAGTTTATTTCACATCACCCAAACAAGTGAAAGAAGTGGTAGAGAGAACTGGGTATTTCACCGCAGAAAGATTGGAGAAATTGGAGACGGTGTTTCCACAATCTAGTAGTGTTGTACAAATAATTAGTAACCATACGAGAGCACTAGTTGAAGAAATTATCAAACAACACTTTGGGTTGAGTGATAATGCTTTACACAAATTGTTTGACCTTTACTCCAAAAAGCTTGTTGATTCTCTCTCAGTCTTTACAGAATCAGAAGACAAGTCTTTTCAAATGTTTCTTGTTCTGAAGCGCAACGACTTTATTATTGCAAGCTAATAAGGCGACAATGATCAAGTTGTTAATTGTGTTTCTGCCAACAGTTTCAAACCCCTTAATTTGGTTAATGGAAGAGTGGTATTGCTTCCTGTCTAGAAGCAACCTTACACTTTTTTTCATTGCGTTTCATATGTTTCATGTTTTAGTAATTTTTTCCTTGATCAACAATTTGTGAAAATAGCTTCAGCAGGCGTTGGTGGGGGAGAAAGAAGTAATTGTTAAGTAGTGTTTTTTTGGTGCGGGAGAAAGATGAGTGTATTCTAGTTTCCTGTTTCCGTACTTTCATTTCTATAAGTTGTGATAGCTTAGCTTCTAAATGTTGTTGGAATGTAATTTTTTATAGTCTTACAAGATGTAATGGAGTACATTTTGCAGCCAGTAGAGCATGACTCTTCCAAGTAATGGAAATGCATTGCTTATAAAATATTTCAATGGAAGATAATGAAAATGAATGTTTTAAGAATAGAAGCATTGCCTATTTCAGTCACTAGTCTCAGGAACTTTCCAACATTAGATGTCTCTAGTCTCAAGAACTTGCCTATTTCTATATTTAGTTTTAGAGTTATTTTAGGTATCTAGTGTATGCTATAAACAGTGCAACAATACATTAAATTCTCTTTAATCTCTTTATTCCGCATTCCTTTCTTCTTTCGCATCTTCAGCTGCTTTCTTCTAGTTCAGAACTAGTCGGTATTATTCTTACTAGCACGAATGGACGAAGCAAATCTTGTTTTCGGTACTTCACAACTTTTTCGTAGTTTGATTGTTACAATTTCTCAAGAGGTAGCTCCATAACTCAAAGGTGACTTGAACAAACTTAATGACACCTTGAGGATGGTCTATGCTCTAACTTATGAAGCCGAGAGATTGCTGTTGGGAAATTTGTGTAAAAACAGAGGATGATAACACTAAAAGAAATTATTGTACTCGTGACTTTCAAGGCTCGAATAGATTTCTTTTAGACGATTATTTCTACCCTCCCAATATCAATTGGCGATTGCAACAGGTATGCGAAATAATGCCTTCAGGATACAATGAAAGCCCTACAACAGAGAAATTGGATTCAAGGTTTGCACCCCTTGACCCAATCAAGAACACACTAGAAAGAATTCTGATGATGCTTTAGAAAGAGAGAAAACATGTTTAATTGATTGTATAGAATAAGACAATACCTTCACTACTTATAGGGATATTCATGCCTATTGGAGATGCCTCTTCACTTCCAAAAGACACATAAGGTGTCTATTGGGAATGGTTGTGTCTTTTATGAACCATCACACCCTTTGGATGTGCCTCTTCATCTCCAACTAACATCCATTGTTTCTATTCGACACAGGACGCTCCCCCGTCATAGCAGCAAACCAAAAAACAAAACCGTTTTATTTTCTATGTTATTGAAAATATATCCAACAATCTCCCCCTATTTTCAATAACCAAAAAACATGAAAATAAAGCAAAACTTATAAAACAGGAGTGGTTGGATCACTCAAGTGACTGCCTACGTACCCGAGTGGGATCAAGCCAACGTAGTTCAAGCTAAATTGAGACTAAGCATCATCGTTGAAATCAATACATAAATGATAGGTATCTTTTGGATTTGAACCTTCACTTAGTGTAAGAAATTCAAAGCCCTATCCAGGTTCTATGGTGAAACTAGTTTTGAACCAAGTACCCCTTATGATAAAACCGGAATCTCCACACATACTGATTTATTAGATAGTGTGTTCTGTAGCCAGCACATTAATGGCCATGTGCTTATATCCTGGATTCATGAGTCTTCTTTAGAGAACGGTCTTCTTCTCTTAGGAAACGGCCTGATTTCCATACTCATATAGGTAAGTCTCGAAGGTGTTTCTGCGAGACATCTTGTGATAAAAGTTAGACTTATTAAGGATTTACATCCATCTTGTTTTCTTGCAGAAACCAACACTAATTAGAAATGGGAAGTTTTATATTAGTGCTCCATAATCTCAATCCATAACTTGTTGGTACCACATTGAACCTTGTTTATCTTTTTCAAAACATAGGTTGGGTTTCTGCTATGGGAGATCAACCTTCTTTCACAAACCTTAGTCCCATTTCTTTATACTTCATTGAAATTTTTTCCTTTGAGAGACTTTTCATAGATAGGTCTTCCAAGTTTTTCTCCGTTTCAATGGTTAAGTGCAATTACTCCTTTCTTGAGTAATTGACTTACCGTTCAGTGTACAAGGCTTATATGTCTTGACCTTTCATTATAAGTCTTCGTTAGAGACGTTATAGATCATAGCCTGATTCACAACTAATCATGACCGCTTGAGATGGCTTCTTCCAAAAATGGGATCTCTACAAGTTAGGTTCTAAGCCATTCCTCCTCCTTAATTGCGCATCTACTCATGCAATTAATTCTGAAAACATTATTAAAAAATGTTCTTCTTTGATTTTACAAAATAATTGTAACTTCTCTAGTGATCCTAATTAACATTTGCGGTTAATTCACAAGAAGACATTATAGACTTGCATACACTAGAGGCATGGAAAATTTGTAGGCAACTTACTTGCTATTTCAACAAGAACATTATTACGATGAGTAACTCCTCTACTCATGCCAAATATTCTACAAATTTATACCAGAAAACATAGACAATGTCTATTTAACATTTTACATTATGTAATGCAAATGTTCATAATTTATGCATCGGTAATATCGTAACACCTCATTATCGGATATTTGGTCGGCCGCCCAATTTTCCAATACGTTACATATTAGCCGGTATTCCATTTGATGTCATTTAAGTCATGCCCATTTCCAAGTTTTGGAACGTATAATTCCTTTTGCGAGAATTATACTCATATCATATAATTTGTTATCTCAACAATTATTGATGATTTTGGTTATAAAATAACCAACCCACTAGAAAATTTTATATGACATTTCCATACAAATTCTCCCCCATTTCATGATAATTTTTCAAGGTTCCACCTATTTGACACCCACAATTTTCCTATTTTCCACCCTCATCAGAATTTCTAAAATAATTCTACTTTTAAATTATAGTTTTACCTATTTACTGTTGGATATTTTCAATAATATAGAAAATAAAATGGTTTTCATTTTTGGTTAGCCACTACAATGGGGAGTGTCATGATCCTAATAGATGTAATGGATGTTAGTTGGAGATGAAAATGCATCTCCATAGGGTGTGATGGTTCACAAGAGACACATCCATTCCCATCAGACACTATTGGTGTCTTTTGGAAGTGAAAAGGCATCTCCAATGGGCATGAATTCCCTATAAGTAGTGATGATTTGTTTTCATTCAAACAAGGAAAAAACTTAATAAAATCTCTGATTTCTTTTCTCTCTAAAGCATCATCAGAATCTACATACTGTGTGTTCTTGGTTGGGTCAAGGGAAGTACAACTCTTGAATCCAACAACGTTGTTTGGGCTTCATTGTATCCTAAAGGCAATATTTCATTGACCGGTTGTACTCGCCAATTATTTGGGAATGGTCGAAATAATTGCTGAAAAGAATCGCAAGGCCTTGAAGCTTGTGAAACGACATTCTTTTCTTTCTATGTTTTCTTCATCCTCCGTTTTTACCCAAAATTTCCAACAGTTTTCAGCAATTAGTTTATCTTGACAATTGAGGATGAAACTCTACTGTAAGGCGTGATCTTTGTATCTTAGAAAGCGACATACGTAAAACCGTGAGCACCGTATACATGGATAATTGTCTTTAGGGAAAGAGTGATCCTCGCCTCGATCAACCAATCCGATGAGTCTTTCTAACTCTCTTCTTATTATTGTTGTGTTTGTAGCATGAAAGTGATTTCCGAGAAACCGAAACCGCATATTATTTCCAACAATCTTAAAGACAATTCAGGTTTTCTTTGTTTTCGGTTTTCTCTGGAAATTCTATGATAATCAATTATGTTTGTTCATTGCTTTAAACATAACATACAGTTGATAAGAAACCCACTGTGTATTTTTCGTATTCATGTGATTGTCATTTTATCTCACATGTACAGTATGCACTTTGTAAGTATGATTCGTTGGAACAAATTTCCTGAAAAATGCGTGCTAATGATTTGCATTACATTTGCTTCTTTATGTCATTCATACGTGTACTCTGTAGATTACATTAGGGAATTATATATTTATATTTGACGCCTAATTTACTCCGTAGAATTCCTACAAGAAGAAATTCTTTTGGGTTCACATGAAACTGTATCCCTGAATCTTAATGGTAGTTATTTTTATAGAAAGCGTCTGTTCATGGATGTTTTGCATTTTGTGTGAAAATGTACATAATGTAGGGACTGGTATAGAGACACTAATATATGTTGCCGATTAAGGCTTGTGTTTTCAGGTTAATGAATCTCTGGTTTCTAACTTTCCGTATTATGGATAGAACCCAATAATTAATTAACCAACAGAAATTATGTTTGATCAAGTCTATGAAAATTTTGGGTTTCATGGCTATCCTAAAAGTGATAATGTTGCAGACATCCTTTCAGAGGGTACTGGAGGGAATACTCAATTGAACGATAAATCAGAGACTTGAGTTTTCGGTTACTGTTAAATGGCAATTTTAAATTCATGTTTATAGAAAGATGTGAATGGTGTTTCTTAGTAAAAGACACGAGTGCACATAATGCATGTTTACATTGTTCTCCGATTTCTTACGTATTTCTCCCCGAACTAATTTTATCGTTGCACATAATGGTGTGTGTTGGCATGTTGACTTTCGTGATTATAAATAGCGTGGCTGTACATGATCCGTTCATGTATGAATTTTCTAAATTTGGGAAATATTTGGTATTCCAAAACCTTGAAGTTCATTAAAGTCTGAAACCGTAATTGTTAAGATAGCAATTGCATGAAATGAGCATAATTCTTGTGATAAGAATTATAGGTTCCAAATTTGGAAATTGGCATGTCTTAAATGACATTGAAAGGGAAAAGTGGAATACCGGTGAATATGTAACCTATTGGAAGATTGGGCGGCCGACCAAATATCCAATACTAAGGTGTTACGATATTACTGATGCATAAATTATGAACATTTACATTACATAATGTAAAATGTTAAATAGACATTGTCTAAGTCTTTTGGGTATAAATTTGTAGAGGATTGGGAATGAGTAGAGAGGACTTACTCATCGTGATAATGTGCTTGTTGAAATAGCAAGTAGTTGCCTACAAAGTTTTTATGCCTCAGTGTATGAAAGTATGTAATGACTTCTTGTGAATTAACGGTAAATGTTAATTAGGATCACTAGAGAAGTTACAATTATTTTGTAAAATCAAATAGGAACATTTTTAATAATGTTTTCGGAATTGATTGCATGAGCAGATGCAATTAATGAGGAGGAATGGCTTAGAACCTAACTTGTAGAGATCCCATTTTTGGAAGAAGCCTTCTCAAGTAGTCTTGATTAATTGTGAATCAGGATATGAACTATAACGTCTCTAACAAAGACTTATAATGAAAGGTCAAGACATACAAGTCTTGTACATTGAACGGTAAGTCAATTACTCAAGAAAGAAGTAATTGCAGTTAGCCATTGAAACGGAGAAGAACTTGGTAGACCTATTAATGAAGTCTCCCAAAGGAATTGTTTTCAATGAAGTATACAGAAATGAGACTAAGGTCTGTGAATGAAGTTCGATCACCCATAGCAGAAACCCAACCTATGTTTTGAAAAAGATAGACAAGGTTCAGTGTGGTACCAACAAGTTATGGAAGTGATTATGGTGCACTAAGTAAAACTTCTTATTTCATTTTAGTGCGTGTTAAAGAAAATTAGGGATGGATGAAAATCCTTAATAAGTCAAACTTTTACAAGGTGTCTCGCAGAAACACCTTCGAGACTTACCTATATGAGTATGGAAATCAGGCTGTTTCCTAAGAGAAAAAGACCTTTCTCTGAGAGACTCATGAATACAGGATAAGCACATGGCCATTAATGTGCTGGATACAGAACACACAATCCCTGAAATCAGTATGTGTTGAGATTCCGGTTTTATCACATGGGGTACTTGGTTCAAGACTGGTTTCACCACTGAACCCCGATAAGGTTTTGAATTTCTTACACTAAGTGAAGGTTCAAATCCAAAAGATACTTATCATTTATGTATTTATTTCAACGATGATGCTTATTTCCCAATTAAGCTTGAACTACGTTGGTTTGATCCCACTCGGGTACGTAGGCAGTCACTTGAGTGATGCAGCCACTCCAGTTTTCTAAGTTTTACTTTGTTTTATTTTCATGGTTTTTGGTTATTGAAAATAGGGGGAGATTTTTGGATATTTTCAATAATATAGAAAATAAAATGGTTTTCATTTTTGGTTAGCCACTACAATGGGGAGTGTCATGATCCTAATAGATGTAATGGATGTTAGTTGAAGATGAAAATGCATCTCCATAGGGTGTGATGGTTCACAAGAGACACATCCATTCCCATCAGACACTATTGGTGTCTTTTGGAAGTGAAAAGGCATCTCCAATGGGCATGAATTCCCTATAAGTAGTGATGATTTGTTTTCATTCAAACAAGGAAAAAACTTAATAAAATCTCTGATTTATTTTCTCTCTAAAGCATAATCATAATCTACATATTGTGTGTTCTTGGTTGGGTCAAGGGAAGTACAACTCTTGAATCCAACAACGTTGTTTGGGCTTCATTGTATCCTAAAGGCAATATTTCATTGACCGGTTGTACTCGCCAATTATTTGGGAATGGTCGAAATAATTGCTGAAAAGAATCGCAAGGCCTTGAAGCTTGTGAAACGACATTCTTTTCTTTCTCTGTTTTCTTCATCCTCCGTTTTTACCCAAAATTTCCAACATTTACCACCTACAAAAGTCAATTAAATTTGACTAAAATTACCACCATTATAATTGCATTAGTTTTAACTACCAAACCAAAAGCATATACATTTATATGTATATACATTTAAATATAGGACTGTATTTACATAGCATAGACTAAGATATGTATATCTAATCTATTATGTTTAATGCATGTTAATTGGCAGATCTAGACATGTATTAGTTTTTACATTTTATCTGGAATTAGAGGTTTAGTAAACTTTTGTGTGATAAAAATATACTTAGATTGAATACCCTTATTATACAAACAGCCCACCCACAACGTCCTGGATGAGATCCGTACTCCAGCCTATCTCAGATCTTTGGTTTGCTTACTCCTCCTTCCTGAACCCCTTACACATACCAGTGCAGGCACTAAACAGCACACATACGTGCGACTGAAACATTTTTTATATATAAAGATCCATTAATAAACACCAAATGTGCAAATGTGGGGGGGCAGGAGGATGCGGGGGGGGAATAGAATAATGTATACACCCGACCACAACCCGGTATTTTTTTATACACTCCTAATCATTAAATAAAAATGATATCTACAAATACCTAATTTTACATATAGACACATCATACTATGGTAAATATAGACAAAATGAGTATAGCACACACGGAGGTCAGACACCAGGTGAGCACCGTCCCACGATAAAACTATAATCGCAAATCTTAAATGCCAGAAACGTTCTTCTTCTTTTAGAAATCTTTTATGGGATCATTTCATATTAAATTAGTTATTATAATGAGAATATTCCTTTTTCATGTCTTGATTTTAAAATTTGCTGCTATTGTTGTACTTTAGTGTATGACACATATGTGATTAAAAGAATTTTTCCACTTCTTCATGATTCGTGTTCTTAGTATGATTATACGTAAAAGGTACTTTACTTATATACTGATGAACGACGTTTAGTATGATATAATGCATTCTTTGTTACATGAAATTTACTCTTTAAATAAAGAGAAATGTATTGTAAAATTAAGTACGTCTAAATTAATGCAATATCGTACTTAAAATGAACATCACAATCCTTGATCGAGTGAGATCTTCATTATCCAGGAGTGTCTGGATGCACAAAATGACTGAGTTCCCATTGTATACTTTTTCTCATAAATTCCTAAGAAAGGAAATTATCAAATTTTTTCCCAACAAATGTCCATGCTTACCAACGGACATGAGTCCAAATTTCAAATTGAAAGTTAGACTCCATTAAATGGTTATCACCATTTACATCAGACACCTAATCTGACAACACCCACTCAAGCTTGAAACTATTCTTAACTATGTGGCGTGGGTGTCTTCTCAGGTGGCTTAACATCAAATCTGGGGATGATTTGTTTTTATCATCCCAAACTGGTCCAGAATAATTGATTCTTTAATGGGAAACTGAGATCCTAACTCAACAGAAATCATACAATCTTTATACTCCGTAAAAGAAAATAAGATTTGGTACTTATCTGATCGGCGGCAGTTTCCCTGGCAATAGATTTTTCGTTTACGCACCAATGTTCGGAAATTAACATTTCATAGAAACTGATTTTTGCGATGGCGTGATGATGCTTACAGTTGTGAGTTCCGTATTATTTTTTTCATTACCAGGAATTCCCTATTTGCAGGAAACAATTGATCAGGTGCGAATCAACAACGAAACCCAAATCACCATTTTCCAAAAATCGGCAACAATTGATCGGGTTGTCGATCTCTATAAAGCCCAATTTCTAGAATCACAATAAAAGCCCAAATTGATAACTTGTCTACGCCAACGTAGTCAGGGTATTTCATAACAAAGAATCTCAACTCTCTGTTATTTCTCGAAGACTCTTCTCTGAAACAGTCCTTGGAAATTCACATGAAGTTTCATCCTCCTTTGTCAGAAAATAATCGTCTAAAACTGTTGGAAAATTTGGGTAAAAACAGAGGATGATAACACTAAAAGAAATTGTTGTACTCGTGACTTTCAAGGCTCGAATATATTTCTTTTAGACGACTATTTCTACCCTCCCAATATAAATTGGCGATTGCAACAGGTATGCGAAATAATGCCTTCAGAATACAATGAAAGCCCTACAATAGAGAAATTGGATTCAAGGTTTGCACCCCTTGACCCAATCAAGAACACACTAGAAAGAATTCTGATAGATGCTTTAGAAAGAGAGAAAAGCAGGGTTTAATTGATGTATAAAATGAGAGAATACCTTCACTACTTATAGGGATATTAAATGCCCATTGGAGATGCCTCTTCACTTAAAGACACATAAGGTGTCTATTGAATGGTTGTGTCTTTTATGAACCATCACACCCTTTGGATGCTTTTCTTAAATCCAATAACATCCATTGTGTCTATTCGACACATTGTAAATCATGAATAGCGGCAAACCAAAAAACAAAACCGTTTTATTTTCTATGTTATTGAAAATATCCAACAATTGCAACAAAGCGATGATATTGTTAAAGTGCTGGGAAGGCTTAAAAAATTTAGTGTATGATCTTTGAGGATGTATTAGATGACTTCTCATATGAACTCATCTGTCGTCGATTCGAAACGGACAATCTCTTGCTCAAGGTAAAGGATTTATTTTCTTCTTCTCATCGTCTTGTTTTTCGAACAATGATGGCTTATAGGGTAAAAGAAGTAAGTGAAAAACTAAAGAAATTAAGGACAGTTTTGTACAAAATACGCAAAGGCCGTCATGATACAAACAAGCGAGTAGCCTCGGTCACGACAAGTTATTTTGATAAAATTATTGGAAGGGAAAAGGATATATCGAATTTACTAGATTTGTTGATCATACATACCGTCGAAGGATTCTGCTCAATATGAACAAATATCGGTCGTACCAATAGTGGGTATGGGGGACTCGGAAAAACGAGACTAGCTCAATCAGTCTACAATGATCAATCTGTTATTGAATACTTCGAACTCAGAATATGGGTTTCTTTATCTTCTGGTTTTGATTTAAAAGAGGTTTTAAGAGATATCATAAGATACATTGATATTAACGCTAAATATGATGATGATTATGGAAGTCTTCAGCTAATGATCAGACAAGTTACTAAGATGTTGAACGGGAAGAAGTATCTGCTAGTACTGGAAGACTTGTGGGATATTGAGGGTCTAGGCAACTGGGAAAGGCTACAACACATTTTTATGTGTGGTTCTCATGAAAGTAAGATTTTAGTCACAAGTCGTAAAGCCCACGTTGCATCTGATGTCCTACGGGTCATCCCTGCTTATCACTCGCAACAATTATCAACAGAAGAGTGTTGGTCAATTATCAAGGAAAAGGCTTATTTTTGGAAAGCTATTATTGGGGTCACACTCCAATAGAGGGGCTTCACTTGGATTCTTAGTGTCCAAAAAAGTGGTTATGGGATATCCTAATACCAAATTAAAATGTCTAGATTATCCTTGAACTAAAATAAAAACTTAAAATTCATTACGGTCAGGTATTTTTAATTTGATGTAAGTAAATTTATTCTCACCCGCATGCATTGCGGTTGGGAAACTAAGAACTCCCAACCGTAAATCCAAAATTAAAATAAATTGAAGTGATTTTACGGTTTGGTTTAACCAAACCTAACCGTAAACAATTTAGTATTACGAAAAAGAAAAAAAAATTACGGTTGAGTTAGACTTTGGACCAACCGTAATGATCTTAAAGTTGGAACTCATCAGTTCCATGTTCCGGTTTGGATTAATTACAACCGTAAAAATTAATTACGGTTGGGTTTGGCATTTCATCTCTTCTCTCTAGTTTTTCTTCCCATAAAAAATTGTCTCGAACTCACTAATTATATAACGAAATTCATTAATTTAATTATTATCTAATTAAATCAAATTAAAATTAACTAAATAAGGGTTGTTTGGTCATTATAAAATTATTTGAGATAAGGGGTTTTGAAATTACTTATGGGTGACCCATTTTTGTCCTATTAGGTGACGCCCTCTAATAGAATGTGACGCCTTAATAATAGCCTTCTTTTCATAAGTGTCATGGATGGATAATTGAAAAGATGCAGGCTTACTTACCACGTCTATTTCTATGTCAAAGCGTATAGCTACATCAGTTACTCATGTTAAATGTTTGAACGCTTTTGTTTGTAATACTGAAAATCACTTGAGTATGTTAGTGTTAATAACGTATAGTTAACCTGTTTACACAATCTACATGCTTGTTCTGATGCGCATCTGGTCTGTTCTCTTCCCACTGCTAGCTAACCGTGGTACTTTGTCATTAATAATAATTCGGTCTAAGAATTTAAAATCCGTGTGACTGGCTCGCCAACGAGCATATCCGGTTTCTGATTTAAATTAGCCATACAGCGATCTGCTTACCTTCCATCTTGACACTGATTTAGCAGATGAGTCGTCCACCATCCACCAGCTTTGATCGCACCGTCATCATTCCTCATAGTGGCATGAGAATCGCCGCGAGCTCTTGCCAGGGCACGAGTGGCCTTTAGCAGTTTAATAGGAGAGCATCATCTTGGGTAAGCATTATCAGATGCTTAGCGTTATTCCGCTTCGTGACTTAACACCTAAAGGCTTTTCAATGTGTTATCTATAACTGGTGCGTCAACCGCATAGTGCGTCTTCTTACTTTCGCATTGTGGAAATGTCATTTCAATGCCTAAAGTTTCACACCGATATAATCAACTGCCTCAATGATGTTGTAATCAGCCATTGCATCACTTTTAATGTATATCATCAACTTTCTGAAATGATATTATACCTGTGCATTTAAATGTTTCCACATCTTAGGTGCTGAAACTTTCCATGTGAACTTCTAAAGACTGTACCATATCCTAGAGAGTAACTTTTTTACCGCTGGTTTTACGGTTCTTCCACTCTAAAGACCGGTTTAGATCACTTATGTCGATCGCACTTTTTGCTGATCGTGTGGTTATTAATTTTTCTGATGACTTGAGGTAAATAATTCCATCTAGTTCGATATCTTATCGTTTCCACATTTTTAGTATGCCCACTTCGCTAGTGGAACCGTTTCACCGATCGCCTACCGCAGGCTGGGATATAATAATTTGGTTCCAGAGGTGATCATCGATATCGTACTTCCTAAGAGGCTTTCGCCGCTTTCCACTCCAAGCTTGTTGCAGAAAGTCAAATGCCAACTTCAGAATAAAGAAGTTTGTAGGTCTTTCATTCAAAGTAGTCCGCATTTACAGCATGTCCCATTTCACCGAAGTTTCCAGATGCTAGCTCGATCATGATATTTCATGGTCTAACTTATCTGACAAGTGAATTTTTACATTTAGATCAGTTATGTTACTTTAAGCGCTGGGCTTGCGCTGACGCTCATATTGCAGTCACACTTTCCTGATGCTCATGATCATAGCAAAGGCCTCATATTGGTCTTGATGCATTCTTATGAGACTCGTATAATAAATAGCGCCGCCTGGTCATCAGCTGGGCACTTTCAGAGGATATACTTTTTCCGGCTGTGGCTATTTACGGTGCCCAGAGAGAAAGTGTTCGCCACCAGCACCTTCTACTATCACTCAGGTTGGTTGTACAGATTCTGAAGGTCGTTGAAGTCGAGTATGGCATGAGTTACTGTTACTTTATGTTCGCACTTGATAATGCAATGAGTAGATTATGTTTATTCCTTTCGCATCTGCCGATGCTTTATCTTTTGATTTATAACCATCTTTTGCCAGCTTAACTTAGTTCTTCCGCCTTGACCAACAAGTGTTAGTATAGAATATTCACTCATGTATCATCTACTACTTTCTAAACACGAGGTCTCACTCATCTTCCATGGACGAACTTCCCCGCGAGAACCTTATACTTTTTGATGATTTCACCACTGTTTATACTGTTAATATTCTTTCCTTTACTATTTCACACCAATACATATGCGTTCTTTCTAATAGCTAACGCTTTAATGATATGTACTCTTATTATCTTACGCTTTTCGTAGATGTTAGTCTGCCATTTTTCGTATTGTTTCAGATCAGAAAGAGCCATCACTTTTTCTCGGTAAGTATTGATTTATATAAAATCTTCGCTAGTCTCTCACATCGCCACTTTATCATCGGATATTTACTTTAGGGAGCCTTGTATGGTCGATCCTAATAAGTTCTCTTTCATATAGTTTTCATCCTCATCGTTAATCGTTTACCTTAATCCTCCATTACTTTCCAAAATACATCCATATTTTATCTGCTGATTTATCATTTCGTCGATGATCAAACGCGTTTTTACCAGATACTCATCGACCGTCGCTTTCAACGATTTTTCAGCGAGAACCACAGCTCAGGTTCGAAAAGTGAGCACGCCTGATGACTACAATCCCCGATCCAGTTACAGATCATTTATTCCTGACTCTCGTGTTGGCTAATTTGCGTTAATCTCACGATGATGTGAGATTACTAAATGAACCTGTTAGAGCGCAGACAATGTTTATGAGAGCAGCGCAGCAACGCCGATCGATTTAGTGTTAATCGCTTTGCGGGTCATTAGCGCAAAACACATCGTGAATAATGAAGTTTGGTCGCTGGGGAGTGCAGCGATATTCATTATGCTCATTTACTTCTCGGCGGGGGTTCTTTCACTCCTTTCAGCCAGCATTATACTATCGTCACCAGAGATGAGGTCGGTGGGATCTTTGGCGATTTGTCACCTGATTCCACGCGTCTGCATGCGTTATCGTGGTCAGAGTATGTTGCGATGCTTGCGTCACCGACTTTCACCATCTAGGTGTGACGACCGCTTCGCCAATAAAGATGACGCTGTATCGCCTTCCCACACCGCTTTCGATCGCTTTAGCCCACTTCGCTGCCGCCACTACGAATCGCTTTTTGCTTTCGCTCACCTGATTACTTTCGCTGACGAGCTTCGCCTAAACACTGCGCTTACGATTCACAAATAAAGGCTGACCTACGTCGAACTTTGGTTCGTTACATTAACCTTATGACGCCACGCAGTTGAGCTGAGATAGTGTATTATTTTCTTCGTTCTGGTCAGGCATCCACCCCAGTTTCGATTTGATGAACTTTCAGCACGATGACGAATACCAGCATCCGGTGTCGGCGCATCAGCATTTTATCAACGCCCACAATGATAGCAAATCGTTGATCGACCGCTGACGAAATTGCGCCATTATACTAGATCTCGTGAAAGCTCCATTAGGCTGAGATATTGATTTCAATCACGACATCCACGACGGTAATAACCACCGCTTTCAGTTCTTCCCTGACCATTCTGAGCGAGTAGAGGGCAATGATAGATAATAATTTCTTTTCTAACACGCTACAACTTTCTGTCTATCTAGAGTTTTGTAAGACAAATTTTGCATTCCAAGTATGTGAGTTGGAGTTGGAACTTTACTTTCATGATTCTCATGTCTTATGAACCTAAGGGGAGAAATTCAAACTTATGCTTCCATTCTCATTCTAATTCTTGGAGTTCTTAAGAATGTTGCTTAAGAATGTGATGTTTTTCCATTTTTATCAGCTTGAGAAATCTATGGATGTTTAATGTTTATCTTATTAGTGAATAGATACTGAGGAGTCACCAGACTCGATGCCGAAGGCGGCTCTGTAGGATTATCTTGAATGGCTGGTGAGACGAGTGGATGGTCTGGATGGTTCTTTTGCCAAGATTGCTTTTCAAAGGGTTGAGGCAGAGATATAGACAAGTCGTTTAGGCTAAGTAGACTTTCTTCCTGGGATCCTATATGAGGAACCCTAGGTTTCTCCCACTCAACCATCGCCCATGTAATATCTATACTAGATTCGATTTGATTTGTTTGGTCTTCATTTCCTTTTGTGCTTATTAAAAACCCTATTTGTCTCTTAAGAGATTTAGTGTATAGCTGCTTTCTATTACTTAGAAATGTTATCTAATTGTGTATAATAAGATCACTAATATTAGATTTATGACACTAATATCTGAACTTGCAACGCACCAATTCACCAGCAGATCTGAGTTTTACAATCGTAATGAGATTTCCTTCTGTTATGTATGAGTAATTAATGTGAGCAGGCGCCTTTTTATTGTAAAGTATGTGACAGTCTTCTGTTGTTGTCTAGATTTAGAACTTTGTGACTTTCTTCCATACAGTGCAAATCATCGTGACTTATGATTCAGTCTAACTGAGAACATGAACTAACATACTTGTTGAGCCTACTTGTCTTTCCATCCAATACAGGCGGCATTCAAACCACAAGATTTATAGTCCATGTTGAGCTGTTTTTGTAGAAAATAACAACAGTGAATGTTTGGTGAAACTGGGACCTGATAAATGTTTGAACAGCATAAGATGATTTAACATGAACTTTCTATGAGATCAGACCCTAGGGCAAGTTTAGGTCCCAGCTTGAGTACTTTAAAAGCATCTAAATTTAGACTGAATCCATCCATGTCACCTGTGATCCCAGTGGAACTGGCCCTGAGCTGAGAAGACCTGACTCCACGCTCTACTTGGCATTCAGCTTAAGATTTATGTCTGTTCCAGAGGATATGAATTTTCCTGAGGCATCCTGAGAGATAGCTGTCCA